>CM028131.1:609131875-610417500 GCA_016271365.2 Neoceratodus forsteri
TTGGAGACACCAACACACTAGACAGAAGGACTATACCTTTTTTTCTGTGGCCCACAACATATATTCAAGGCTAGACTACATATTAGTCACGAAGACTGAGGTACAGAGAATTGAGGATACGTGGATAGGGGACTTACTTTTGTCTGACCATGCGCCCATATATATAAAAATAGATCTAGGGGAGACTCGCCGGAATACCATATGGCGGCTGAACACCTCTCTTTTGAAAGATAAAGAAATTAGGGACCAGATAGTAAAAACTTATAGGGCATACCTTCTAGATAATACAGAGCAGGATACCACACAGGCCATCCATTGGGATGCTGCAAAAGCTGTCCTGTGGGGTAAATTTATCCAACTGGCCTTGAGGAAAAAGAGGGAGCGGGAGGCCAGAAGACTTAAGCTAATGGGGCTGATAGCAGATTTGGAGGGGCAGCATAAACAAAAGCATGACAAGGAGCGGAGGAGACAGTTGTTGGACTATAAGAGGGAGTTGACGGGAATTTTGGATTATCAGGTGGAACATAGGTTGCTCTTTCTGAGACAACAACATTATGAGGGGGGACCTCGATCATTGCACTACCTGGCTAGCAGGCTGAGGGCAAAACGAGCAAGAGCACAATAATGAAGGTGTGGCATCCAATGATAGGCAAAATGGTTCAAGGGGTTCATGAGATAGCAGACACCTTCAGAATATACTATACTAAGTTATACGCAGAGGACACAAAAGCGGAAAGGGAAGACATAAAGAGATTCCTGAGTTCACTTAAACTACCGGGCCTAACTAGGGAGCAAGGGGAAAGGTTAATGGGACCTGTGAGACTGGAGGAAATAAAGGAGGAGATTAAAAGGCTTAAGGTGGGTAAATGTCCAGGTTCGGACGGACTCCCTGCGGAGTTCTAGAAATGCTTTGGGAACCAGATACAGACACTTCTGGGGAAGGTTTTTGAAGAGGTCATGAGAGACGAGGCTGCGACCCCTCCTTCTTGGGCCCAGGCAGTGATTTCGGTCATACCCAAGCCGGGAAAGGACCCAACAAAATGCCCTTCATATAGACCGATTTCCTTATTGAACACTGATTACAAAATACTTACATCTCTTTAGGCATGACGTATTCAGGAGTACCTCCCCTCTTTAATACAGATAGACCAATCCAGTTTCATACTAGGCAGACAAGCACAGGATAATCTTCATAGAACAACACATATAATTGATCAAATGTCCATGCAAAAATTACCGTCACTGATAGTAAGTCTTGACACTGGAAAAGCATTTGATAGAGTAGCTTGGTTGTTTCTGAAGGAGGTCCTTTCCTGGTTTGGGTTCCCGAGGCAGCTGATAATGGCCATATTTAAGTTATATGAGTCTCTGAGGGCACAGGTTAGAGTGAATGGACATATCTCTGGGACTTTTAATTTGGAAAGGGGAACGCGACAAGGGTGTCCTCTCTCCCCATTATTGGTTGCCCTGTTCATTGAACCTCTTGCTCAGAGCATCCGTCAGTGCCCAGAGAAGAAAGGGATTAATATGGGGGGAACAAACCCACAAACTGGCTTTGTATGCTGACGATGTTCTTTTATATATGGTGGACCCCGTGGAGTCTTTGCCAGCAGTATTCAGATGGCTAGATAAGTTTTCTGTGTTATCCGGCTATAAAGTGAATAATAATAAAATGGAAATTCTCTGTTTTAATTTTACCCCAACTGAGGAGCTTAAAAGTAAGTACCCCATGTTATGGGATCAGACAGAGACAAAATATTTAGAGGTAAAGTTGGGTAGGAACAATGCACAATTGAAAGAGCTGAACTATCTTCCTATAATAGCGCAGCTTAAAAGTGATTTTTAAAGATGGTCCCTTCTACCCATTTCACTTAGTGCTCAGGCTCAAGCCCTCAAGATGAATGCATTACCACGCCTTCTCTACTTATTTCAATGTATCCCATGTCTGTTAACTCCGGTGGATCTGGAGACCTGGCAGAGTATGTTTTTTTCCTATTTATGGAAGGGTAAAAAACCCAGACTAAGAAGATCTTTTCTTTATCTTCCTAAGGAAGAGGGGGGCCTTGCGTTCCCATGCCTGCAGGGCTACTGGGTGGCAGCCCAGATGAGGGTTGTACTACTTTGGGGCAACCTGGGATACAACACCCATTGGAAGCGAATAGATCTCTTGAAACAAAAGGATCCCCCTTTGCGGGCAGTGATGATTGGGCCTCTGGATACAGGGGAAACATTTGGTTTCTCAGGCACAAGGGCAGTGTTGGAAGGATGGAGGAGGGGAATAAGCAGGAGGGCAACATTTGGGAATCTATTGAGGTATAGATGGTGGGCATATGACCATCAGTTTATACCAGCAACGCTTGATAAATGGTATCAGAAACAAGCTAGAAGGGGTCTGTGTGCACCTTATCAAATAATGATGGGGAATACCCTGCTCTCCTTTGAAGCAATTCAGGAAAAATGTGGCCTGAAGCAGACTGATAAAATCAGATATTACCAATTGAGAGATTACTTGAATATACAAATTAACAAAATAATGCTGGAGGAGCCGGTGTTGGAAGAGAGAGGGCTATTTCAAAGAGTGTGGGGGGCAAGGGGGGCAGACCACGCCATTTCATTGCTGTATAATAACTATGTGGCAGATATGGTCAACACGTCCCAGCATATAAAGAAAAAATGGGAACAGGACTTAGTAATTCTTATAACACATAAACATTGTTCTCTGATGTGGAGAAGTACATGGTCAACTTCTAGCTCCTTAGTGTGGAGGGACTTCTGTTGGAAGTTGAGAACCAGATATTTTTTAGTACCAACACAGGAGGGACCACGGCTGGGTGCTGGAGGGCTTGTGGAGAACAACATGCCTCACAGGCACCTGTCTTTTGGTCATGTCCAGGTATCACCGTATATTGGAGGGAGGTTAGGAAACATCTAGAACAGATATTTGCAATTCAGACGCAGTTAGGACCTGAACATTTTATTTTAGGATTAATCCCAGGGGATGTTAGAGATAAGGATGCCAGATACTTATGGAAGATCCTGGTAGCGGCAGCTTTAAAAATTATCACAAAGAATTGGTTACAGCCGAGAACCCGGAGGCAGGCGAATGGAAGGATATGGTTGAATCCATACATTTGATGGAAAGGTTAACGATCAATCTTAAGCAAAAGCCACAGATATATCAACAGAAATGGACCAGATGGTTACTCCATGACAGTGGTTAAGAGAGAGATGCCTGAACTGTACTAAAAGAGATATTTATCTTTTACACTAGAGTTAGAGAATGTCCCCTGATTAACTCCTGTTGTAGGTATTTTCTGGATATGAGATAACTAGTTATAGATAGTGAAAGGACGGAACACATCCCAGACAGTCGCACCTACTGTTACTGTTACAGCTAGACTGTAGTAAAGTTGACTACTGTGAACCAAAAGTACTGTAATATTTCTGTGATGTTGTCAGTGCTAGGGGCTTTTACCCCAAAGAACAACATGTGAATCATGTAAATGATGTAACAAATGCTGACAAATGAAAGATAATAAACTAAGTATAAAAAAAAAAAGAGATGAGCCCTGGTGGAGGTGTTCCAGGATGGCACCTATGTACTGAACCTGTTGTGCAGGTGTTGGATTCGATTTGGGCCAGATGACCATAATTCCTAGGGACTGGATCAGAGTGAGGGTTGCCTTGAGGGACAAAAGCAAAGAGGTTTTGGAACTTGCTTTTATGAGCCAATTGTCTAAGTACGGGAAGATGAAATGGCCATCCTGTCTCAGGGACACTGTCACCACCACTAGGCACTTGGTAAACACTCTCAGGGTGGATGAGAGGCTGAACGGGAGTGCCCAAAATTGGCAGTGTTATCCTAGCAGATAGAAGTGAAGGAATCTGTGGTGGGCGGGGTGGATAGGGATATGTAGGTAGGCATCTTTCATGTCTAGAGTGCATTACCAATCCCCTTGTTTTAACATTGGCATGATGGATGTTAAAGTGACCATTTGAAACCTATTGTACTGAATGTGTAGGTTCAGCTATCTGAGGTCTAGTATAGGTCTGAGATCCCTGGTGCATTTGAGTACCAGAGCAAAATGGGTGTAAAATCCCTGATGGCACTCCAAAGGAGGAGCCAGACAGATGGCCTTTTTGTGAAGAAGTGCCTGGCGTTCCTCTTGAAGAATGGGTATATGGTCGGGTGGGTAAGAGACCCAGTGGGGAGGATGGGGGGAGGCAATGGTGTAAGCTCCAGCATGTGCCCCATCCGGATGATCTGAAGCACCAACTCGTCTGATGTTACTGCTTGCCAGGCCTCTACATGGAGGGCAAAGTGACTGCCCATGGCTTCCAAGGCTTGTTCAAGGAAGCCTGGGTAATGACCCAGTTGGTTACTGGGAAGTGGGCTGACTGACTCCACCTGAGTGGCGGGAGCAGGAGCCCTTGGCGGTAAGAGTAGTGGTCCTGGAGGATGGCTGTGAACGAAAACAGAATCCACCTCTACAGGTACCTTTGTGTTTGCCACCTCTCTTCAACTGAAAAGAGGATTGTAAGCAGTACTGGGAGGATGGCTGTGAGGAATGATACATGCCTGCATCATACATAAAGTCCAACCTGTAACATGGACATCATTCAGAAGTGTCTGGGTGCCGGGGACAAAAAGTTTAGATCCATTAAGGGGGCACTTTCTACTTTATGCTGCACATCTGGTGTAAATCCTGACACATATAACCTGGTATGTCATCTAAGGGTAAAACCTGTGGCTGATATCTGGGCAGAGGTATCCACAACATCGTACCCCAAATGGAGTAGATGTCAGGAGATGGTGTTGCCAATTGAGATTGTTACAAATAATTGGTTCTTCTCCTGAGAAGGAGTGAGTTTATTGACGAGTTCTATAGCAGAGGACCAGAGGGTACACTAGTATTTAACCATGTGTCCCATACAGTTTAAAATTCTGAGATTCATGGTACTCACCTGGAATACCTTCTTTCCGAAGTAATCGAGATGGTGGAATTCCTCATCAGGTGGTAAGGAATCCACATGCTGTGGACGTTTGGTACGATCTTGAGTTGCTGTGTTTAGTACCAAAACAGCTTCAGGGGTAGTGGAAAGAAAAGGATGGTCAAGAGGAGCCTGGTAAAGGCAATCCACCTTCCTAGGGATTCTGAAACTGCCACGGGCTGATTAAAAGCAGCCAGCACTGCATTTTGATAGGTTTGTATAAGTGAGGGTACCACTACATCAGGCTTCTCAGGGAGTTCAAGATAATCTTCCATGTCCTTCTTTGTTTATCATGTTCCATAGTGGAAATTCCCATGATTTTTTGTATTTGGATCATCATCTCATGGAAGGTTGGGTCATCAGGAGGAGAGGCAACTGCTTGATGAGAGACATCCTCATGTATGGAGGAGATAGTCGAGATAGAGGATGGAGGATGAGAGTCCAGGTTCTGAGGCTCAAAATCTTCAAAATCTACTGGAAAATCTTCAGGAAAGTCTGCCTCTTCTGAGAAATACTCTTTCTCATTGGAGTAGGGGGATGAAGCAGGGGAAGGCTCTCTATCACTTTGAAAGCATTTAGGTGGAGAAGTGGGTGAATGGGAAGGGCAACTTGTGTCCCCTGGAGTGGAAGGTTGAGAACCCCTCATTACTTCCAAAACTGTTTTTACCATGGCTGCCATGTCCATTGAAGCAGGAGTGGATGGTGGAGGAGGTGCCTTCTGGGAAGCCAGAGGAATTGTAAAAGTGACTGAGCATGGTGTATAGACAGGTCTGGTCCCTGGGTGATAATTCCAGGGTCTCAGTCCCTATCTGGATGGCCACTGTGAGAGGATGGTTGTGACAGAGGAGGGGAGGGGCCATGGAAAATCCTGTAGTCCTCCCCATGAAAATCTGACAAGTCGTCAATGGGCAGTAAATGGGGAGGCAGTGAAGTGCTTTAAAGTGTTTGCCGTTGATGGTAACTGAACCACCATCAACAGGGAGTCACCAGAACTAAAATAAGGTTCTGTAGAAACTGCTGAAAAGGCACTGGAAAATGCTGTCGATGAGAGAGTATAAACTCCCATCGATGAGGTAACTGTTCTAGAGGGTATTGTCATCGGTGGAGCACCAGTATCAGTGGCCATCAACGAGTGTCTGCCCGAAGAGGATGAGGATGATTTGTCCTTATCCCGGTGATGCTTCTTGTGGGAAGCTGTAGAGGAGGTCTCCTTGGGATGGGCCCCCTTCTCTAACAGAGGCATTTTCTGCTCCATTAAGTGTGATTCAATTTCCTGCAGTCATTGTCGACATGTTGTCTGGGGGAATTCCTGGCAATGTCTGCAGGAGATGGTATTGTGTGTGGGACCCAGACACCTAACACAGACGGTATGGTTGTCATAGTGGTAGATTTTCCTACTGCAATGACATGACTGAAAAAGTGATGACTTGCTTGAAGCTTCTTTGGACATTCATCGATGAAGATTGGAAAAGGAGGAAAAATCTGTTCCCAGCTCAAGTTCTTCTCAATGACTGTTTCACAAGTGCTAAGCTGCTGCATGTGAGCTGAAGATGGCTGGAAAATGAACTGAGGATGCCTGGGGCCACCCACTCTTATACAGGTGCAGGATGATGATGTCATGTGTTGGTGGCCCCAGGAAAGACTGCTAGAAGAAAGCTGCTATGCACAAGAGTGCCCTCTGGTGGTGACCCAATTGCATTACCTGCTGCAAGAGATTAAAGGAAAACTGTCCAAAACAGTGGGGGGCAATCACCAGGGCTGCAAAAATGCCCGATTAAAAGAACCTATATGGTTTAAAATAAATACAGCTAACCTTATTTTTGTTATTTAGTGTTTTAATGTTGCTTCTGGATGTGCCATGTCAAAAGTGCTGCCACACCAGAAAACGGAGTATGCCCCTGCCATCCTGTCCTGTGCGGAAGGCTTGTAAAAATGGCGAGTGAGGCATATTAACATGGGAGAAGACAAAACATTGTGGCATGTAGAGGTCTGTTAACTGAACCTCTAGAATCAATTCCCAGTGAAAACGGAGCACTGTAGTGTACTTAAAGTTGTTATTAAAGTTACAGCTCCCAGTTCGGTCATGTGCAGTAACATTGTTGTTTTAATTAGGCATTTTTTGCAGCCCTGGTGATTGCCCCACTGTTTTGGACAGTTTTCCTTTAACCCTGTGGAAGAGCTACAGTTACTGTTGAGTAACCTATATTTCTAATAAGATGGATACAGTTCACTATCCACACTCTTGCAGACTCCTAGTAGTCCTCCAGAAGGAGGGGCCCATTAAGCACCCCACTATTTATTAAACAGAGACTAAAGGAACAAAAACTGAAAAGCAGCATCCCGATGACTCATTATGTCAGTAATGTAATGGTAGATGAGGGGTGTGTACTTTACTTCAGGCTGCAGCTCTGCATATCTCTGCTTTTCTAATATTCCTTAAAGTAGCCACAGAAGCAGAAGTATGTCTGGTGGAATGTCCCTTAAGCCCCTTGGGTGACTCCCTAGAAAGCAACCTATAGCACAGGTTGATGTAGGATATAATTCATCTGCAATTCTCCATTTTGTCAGGTGTGGCTTCAGTACATGTCAAAAACAGCTGGTGAATCTCACCCCGAGTTCCAGCTGTATGCTCCTTATAGTAAGAGAGTGCGTTCCACAAGTCCAAAGTATAAAGCCTGCAATTGGCTTCCGAGGTCAGATTGTTAAGTACACTGGTAAGTTAATCACCTGGTTAAAGTAACACTTTAGTACAACCTTTGGGACAAAGTTCAAGTGGGGGCAAAAGGATAACCTTGTTCTTGTGGAAGACCAGGTAAAAAGACTTCACCTAGAGTACCTAGAGTTCACTGATCCTTTTGCTTGATATGAAGGCCACCCAGAAGGCAATCTTTCATGAAAGATGTGACATCTCACACCTGTGTATTGGCTCAAATACATTGCTCATGAGCACTATCAATACCAGCAGTAAGTCGCTTGGAGGTTGAAGTTCACACATCAGAGAAGACATGTGATCCAGGCCTTTGATTAAGCACCCAACCACCTTTGTCTGGGCAACTGTCCATATACCATCCTGTGGACAGTATGCAGAGATGGCTAAAAGGGATCATAGGTATTCAAGAATGCTTGCCATGAGGCAGATAAGGAGATCAAGCACTTTATTATGGCACCAAATCAACAGCCTCTTCCACTTAAATGAAAAGCATTCACGAGCCGACTCCTTATGGGACACTTCCTCAGTGTGAAGGACATTATCTGAAAGGCCCGCAGCCTGGAACCCTAGCTGCTCAGGAACCAAGCTGAGAAGTGCAGGGGTTTAAGTTCCAGGTGAAGGATCTTCTCCTGCTGTCTGATCAGCAGATCTGGGTGGAGAGGCAATCTCTGTGGAGGTCTACTACTGAGGCTGAGGAGATCCAGATACCAGAACTGCCTGGGCCAGTCTGGAGGCTATCAGAATTATCTGTGCCTGGTCCTTCTGAGCACTGACCATAACCCTGTGAACCAAGGGAAAAGGAAGGTTAAGCATACAGGAGGCTCAGGGTCCAGGGCCTTGCAAAGGCATCCCCAACAGTGTCTCTGACTGTGGGCCTAGAACAGCCTCGATTTTCTATTCTTCCAAGGTAAACAGATCCACCAGATGGTCACCCCACTGGGAGAACAGGTGGTCTACCACATTCTGATTCAGGGACTACTCGTGTGATATCTCTCTGACACAGCTGAAAGCATCCACCAGCTGAGCAATGTTGGCTCGTAGCATGGACTTGTCATTTGACAAAAAAAAGGACTGCTTTTTCGATGGACCAGGATGGTCCTTTTCTGCTGATCCATTACTATGATACTATGACATTCTGGACTCCCAAGGATCTTGTAGTGATATGGCAGGAGAGCCTTGAATTCCACAGGCAACACTCTGTCTACCACTTCCAGAACCCACTTGTTTGAGGAAATAGCAGACCAATGTGGCAAGAAGTGGCACAACCAACCCCCAACCAAGAGCTGGGACATGTACTGGATTGGGGGGATGACACCACACAACCCGTCACTGTGCAGCCTTGAAGGGGGTTCTGGCCATAGAGGTACCACCATGTCTGCCCTCCTCTTTTTCCCCTTGTCTACTGCCCCTGCTGGGCTTATGCTGAGGTTGATGTGATTAAAATGACTGGAATTAAAAAACCTTCATCTTAGGCTCTTAGGCCTTCTGGGACCAAGCTATGGACTCAAGGGTGACATGGGACTTCTCAATCTGTGTGAGATGTCCTTCCAGACCAGAGCTGAGCTGGTGGCCAAAAAGGGAACACTGGACAGCTTATGCTGACTATCTGCCATAAGGCTGCTGGAAGAAAGTCCAACGCAGAGGAACCAGGATGTTAACAGGTATGAAAGGGAAACCCTATAAGAAAAGATTAAGAGAGCTCAATATATACTCCCTGGAAGAGACGTGAGCTAGAGGGGATATGACTGAGACCTTCAAATATATGATGGGCATAAACAGAGTCAGCACAGAGGAGATGTTTAGATTAAAGGGAGGAAGGGCCACTAGGGGGCATAGTCTGAGACTAGATGGAGCAAGTTCAAGAGAGAGTTGAGAAGACACTACTTCACAGAGAGGGTGGTGGCAGGGTGGAATGCACTTCCCGAAGAGGTAGTGTCTCTGAAATCAGTGAACAGCTTTAAGAGGGGGGGGAATAGAATCAGGGGAAAGAAACTGGGAGTAGGGGCAGCTTTGGAGTAAACTCAGATAGCTGCACACTTGAGCAGACTCAATAGACCTATGGGCCTGAATCTGCTGACATTTTTGTATGTTTGTATAAGGGTGGAGAGTCTCATCCAGGGCTATACGAACATACAAAATTTGCCAGCAGATAAAGGCCTAGTGGCCTATCAAGTCTGCTTAAATGTGCAGATAGTACCCCTTATCCTGCAGCTGCCCTTCCTCCCACCCACCCTTCCCTCCCTTGACCCTCCCCTGCCCTGTCCCAGTCCCTTTTGAAGCAGTCCACTGTTCTACTGGATACCACTTCTGCTGGTAATGCATTCCACCCAGCTACCATCCTCTCCATATAAAGTGTCTCCTCATCTCCCTCCTGAACCTTCCTCCCTCCAGTCTCATATCATGGCCCTGGGTGTCCCTTCCCTCTCTTACTTCGAACAGTCCCTCTGTCCCTGTCTTATTTATTTCTTTCACATACTTGAAGGTTTCAGTCATATCCCTCAGTCCCTCCTTTCCTCCAGTGAGTACATGTTCAACTCCCTCAGCCTCCTCTCATATGGTAAGTCCCCCAGCCCCTTGATCATCTTTGTTGCCCTGTGCTGCACCCCCTCCAGTAACTTAATGTCCCTCTTCAGATATGGGCTATGGTGCATGGTGATGGCTGTTGTTATGGCAAGGACAATGGAGTTGCTTAAGTCCAAAGCCATTTGAAGCTGGTGTTTAGGCAGCAACTAACCCTGGTATATGATCTTCTTAACTGAAAGCTGTTTGTCAGCTGGAAGATGTTGGAGGAGTTCCCCAACAGCACAAACACCGAATGACAAAGATTTGCCATTGTAACAGTGTAGATGTCTTGACAGAGACCCAGTGATGTTGTAAGGTACCTCTTTTTAGCTTCATGGCCAATCTACTTGCACTCTGTCTTGAGGTTTGTCCATGTCCCCTTGGCTTCTGGATTTATGTAAGGCTAAATCCAAAACAAAACACTCCGCAGGGGAGTGGTTGGAAAACCTAGAAAGGGACCACATACTTGTGGACCAAATGGGGAGAGGGTGCCAGGTAGGATACTGCCAAAGGCCCAGACACAGTCCCAAGACAGCCTCATCCACAGGAAAAGCAACTCCTGGGGTATCATTACTTTGCAGTATGTCAGTTAATGGGTACTTACCCATTTCTGAACTGGCTCTAAAGAAACTTTCATGGAATCCAACATAAGTCAGACAAGCACTCAAAATGACAATGATCTGTGGTCAGAGGTCAGCTCTTTGACCAGTTCCCAGATGAAAGTAGAGTCCTGGACAAACCTATCAACAATTCATCTTCAGAGTCAGAGGAGTCCTCAAAAATTGCTCTTGGTCATTTCCCAACAAATATCACCCTGGTATGCTCCTCCTGGGTAATTTCCACTAAGAGCTGGTTTGGTCAGTCAGTTACAGGGCGTGACTCCTTGGTCCATGCCCTGAACATCTGCTTTGGTGGAGGCAGATGAGGTGATGCTGAGTGGACCCGCATGGGAATGACCAACAACCTCCCAGCTATGGTACACTGTTGCCAGAGGAGCTCCTCATACCATCAGTGCATTTTATACTGTATCAATGCCTTTCCCTGCTTGGCAAAGTCGAAGAACATTGACGGTGATGCCTCCCAGCTGAGTGGGACTGAGGGTGCGAATGGCGTCTCAACCTTGACTGTCAAGATGAGGGTTGATGTTGACAGGTGTCCTCCAGAAGATCTGTATAAACCACCTGTAATACTTATGGGATATACAATGGCCAGACTCAGAATATGCCAATTATCATCATGAATGAGGGGGGGTAGGACCTTATCTCACAAGTGGCAGAGGCAACCATGAGTTAGTTATGAAAGTGGGTGGGTTGGAAGCAGTAATCCAGTACAAGGGCTTACAGGCAGAATAGGTGGGCCAGGCAGTCCTTATCTGCTGACAATTTCTGTTTCTATGTAAAGTCATGCCCCTCAAAAGTGATGACAAAATGTCATAGTCTGAGTGAGGCCATTGCGTGTCCAGTTGTATTTTAAATTATAGCACTTTCAGATTAGCTTTTAATGAAGAAAAAACTGTTTCTGTTTTTCACTGCTCTGTTTTGAGAGCAGCAGAAGTCTCTGTGATGTCATCAGGCATTGTTCAAGCAGGTCTCCCACTGGTTAAGAGGGCCTTTGTGACCAACCTCCTCAGATGATGATAAATGGCGGTGACCAACGTAGAGTGATGATAAATGATTTATCATCATTTTAGGTCTTCTGGCCTTAGAAATAAATAATTTATCTGAAAGATTTCATTCTCACCTACACTGCAAGAACAGAAGTATTAAATACATTAAGATATGCAGCATAGAACAGGACACAATACAGAATTATACAATTGATAAAAATTACCATATACAAGGAATACAAAAGTGCAAAAACTAAGAAATAGCCTCTAGAATTGCCTAACAAATGAGTCACAGGTAAAGAGAGAGGCAGCAAACGAGTAAGACTAAAAGCAGGAGCAAGAAAATATGTTATATAAATTTCTATGGTACGCAGTAAGGGTAACTTCAGAACAGATTTCACAATTTTGTAGAATTCTGGCACCTAAGAGCTAGAGTCTGTTGTTGAGGCATAGGTCAGGAAGCATAGGAAAAACAGGAGCAATCACACAGGAGTGTGGTGTGCATATTTATGGAATGCATACAGAGGTGAGAAAGAAGTTAAGTGCCTCAGCTGGGACTTGAACCCAGGCCACCCAGAATACCAATCCGATTGCAATAATCAGCTGCGCCACTGAGACACCTGGAACCTGGGCTGCCAAGAGAACATTACTCTTTCTCAAATGCACAACCCAATGGCAAAATAAATATTTACTTGTAACAATCACACATGAGTGTGGTGTGCATATTTATGGAAGACATACAAACAGAGGTGAGAAAGAAGTAAGTGTCTCAGCTGGGACTTGAACCAAGGCCACCCAGAATACCATTCCAATTGCACTAACCAGCTGCGCCACTAAGACAACTGGAACCTGATCTTAGTTTGCTCTGAAACAAAATCACAATCAGTTATCAGTTTAGCTTTAACATTTTCCTGTTTTAACCTTTTAAGTCCATCAGTCTTTTGTTGTCACTGTTGTTTCAGGCATTTTCTTTCTTTCCTGGCCTTCTAGATCTTGGAGCTGGGCTCAAACAAGTTCACATTGAAGTCACTAAAAGGAAAAGTGTCCCCACATCTGAGATTTTCTTTCCCTGTGCTCTTGTTACCATTGCTGCTGAACTTCAGTTCCTCTGAAATTAACTTAGTAAACCTTGGACAGTCATTTCCAATAATCACAGGTACAGGTAACTTGGGTACTACCCCTACTTTTATCTGGTGTGACAACCCATTAATATTCAGGGTCACTTGTATGGTAGGATAATATTGTGTTTCCCCATGGATGAAATGACACCAGTACCTGGTCCTTACACACAGTGTTTTCCCAAAACCTCAACATGCACTAGGGTCTGTCTGCTTCCCAAATTAATAAGCTCCTTTACAGTCATATCTCCCACCTTGGCATCTATTAAATACTTGCCCCAATTTGCTAAGACCAAATCTGCTTCATTGTTATCCTCCTTGTTTTTATGGCAGTTTCTTGTGATATGGTCTGGCTTGTTACAGTTATAGCAAATAAAGTCCTTGGGTGCATATTTGTTACCCCCACCAGAGTTTTTATCTGATCTGGATTGAAATAGGGGGAAAAAGTGGGTCTTATTGGTATTTGGCTATTACCTTGCTGCTGCGTAGTCTGTCTGTCCATCTGATAGTGCTTGGCCAAAGAAACATCCTTTTGCCCACTTTCTGGTTGGTGTTCTTTCACCAAAAGCTGCACATCCATAGGCAGGATGTTGATGCATTGCTTCATTTCAAATGTGTCAGTGATCTGTGGGACTGGTTTGCCCTCTGGTTGGAGCCATTTAATAAGGAGTTCTCTGAGTCGGGTGAAGGTTTCTCAGGGATTGTACTATACTGGGTAGATTAGACAGGCAGAAGGCTTATGCCCATGAGACTTGTCTCCCCACTAGGTGTTCATGACTCCCCTCTTGACTGCAGGAGGTAACTATCTCATCTTTTCTTGAATGATTCAGTACAGTTGATTCTACAATATCTGCCAGAAGACTATTCTATAAGGGAATTATTTGAGTAAAAAAATAATTCTGTGATCTCTCTTGGCATATGTTAGTCTTAACTGGTATTTATGGCACCTAAGATTTATGTCCCTGTTGACAGGTTGCAGATCAAGGCTATCCATAAGGTCATTATCTTTACTGATTTTATACATGAATATTAAGTCTCTCCTACTTCTCCTTAATTCAAGTTGGTATAGACCACGGGAAGACAGCCTCTCCTCATATCCAATATGCCCCAGGCCAGCTATCATCTTTGTTATTCTCCACTGAACTCTTTCCAACAAATTAATATCCCTCTTAAAAGAAGAGCTCCATAGAGGACTACAATAATACATCAGAGGTCTCACTAAGGTTCTGTACAATGGTAGTAAGCAGGTCCTGTTCCTTGTAACAAATGTCCTTCTGATCGCACCAATAATTCTATTGTCTCTGCCAACCACATAATTACAGTGGCTGCTAAATATGTTGGTAATACATTCTCCTAAATCTCTTTGGTAACTGTATTTAACCTGATGTCATTTAATGTGTAGTCTCTACATTTATGTACTACAAAAATGCATGACTGCACATTTGTCTATGTTAAATTCCATGTCATTTCTAATAGCCCAGTCCTAAATTACTAATAAATTATGCTGAAGTACTTCTCCTTGGAAATTATCACTGACTTTTGCACTTATTTTAGAGTCATCAGTGAATATACATGTACTATTGATGCCATCCCAATGGCCTTGACAACAGACCTGCAATGTGAACAGCACTAAGACCTAAATTAGTTCCATAGGTGGTACCAGAATGAGTCCTGATACCATCCCAGGTTACAAGTCTAGACACAGCTCCTTTAGTGACATTTGGGCCATGCTCAGAACCAGGTCTATGGTCAGCATCATCATTATCATGCCCAACAGTGGCATCATCATCTTCCCCAAGGCCACAAGGGTGTTCAGTGGAGGAGATAACAGCCACTTTTTTTATTTTGTATTTATTTATTTAGCTTTTGTTGACCGGGTAAGTGCACTAGACAAATCCTGCCTATATTCAGGCACGACCCGGGGGAAGGGGATACAGATGAATGCCAACTGACCTTGAACCAGATTAAGCTGTTGGTGGTATTTTTAGTGAATGAGGAAATTTGGCCAGGACACCGGGAAATTCCCTACTCTTTTGATAAGTGCCATGGGATCTTTAACATCCACCTGAACTACCACCACCAGGCAGATGGGACCTCGGTTTAACGTCTCATCCGAAAGACGGCACCTCAGAAATGCAGCACCCCTCTCATGCTGCATTACAGTGTCAGTACTGGGGTATTAACCCAAGTGCCAGATGTGGGAACTGAACCCACAGCCCTCTGATCTCCCGGCCTCAGAGGCGAGTGTGCTACCTACTGAGCCACTGACACTGGGTTGGGGTCGGCTCCTGTACCGACTCCTCTTCCAGCACCGTAAATGGTACCATAAGGGGACCTGCCCTTGTGACCAACACTGCCCTGCTCACCAGTATTGCAGAAAGTACCAAGAGCCATGGTGGCAACAAGCCACAACATCAGAGTGTCCACCGGTGTAGACCAAACATATAGCTTCAGCCTCACCACCAGGGACATAAGAACATATGAAAATGCCAGCAGAGATAGGCCTCATGGTCTATTGAGTCTGCTCGATTGTGCAGCTAGCCCCTCACCTTGCAGTTGCCCCACCCACCTCTCTCCTCTTCATAAATACCCCCCTTTTGTCTGTCCCATCCCATCTTAAAGCCATCCACCATGCTACAGGCTACTATTTCCTCAGGCAGAGTATTCCATTTGTCCACCAACCTCTCTGTGAAATACTGTCTCATGGCTTCCCTCCTGAATCCCCCCCCAATCTTAGCTGGTGCCTCCCTCATGACCCTTCCCCTTCTGACCTGGAAAATCCCTTCTATACTAGTCTTATTTATCCCCTTTAGGTACTTAAAGGTTTTGATCATGTCCCCCTATCCATCTTCTCCACCAGGGAATACATGTTCAGCTCACCCAACCTCCCCTCATAGGAGTATCCCTCTAGTTCCTGGATCATCTTTATTGCCCTACGCCATGCATCCTCCAACAATTTGATGCCTTTCTTCAGGAATGGGTGCTAGAACTGCACACAGCATTCCAGGTCTGGCCTGACCAAAGACCTGTAGAGGGGCAGGATTACCTCCTTAATTCAAAAGGATATTTCCCTCGCTATGCACCCCAGCATGCTGTTGGCTTTTGCTGCCACCTTCCTGCACTGAGCTGAGTTGTTCATACTCCCCGCTATGAGCACCCCTAGATCTTTCTCCTCCTCAGTGCAATCCAACTGTATCCCCCCAGCTGATAGCTCCTCCCCTGGTTAATAGCCCCGAAGTGTAATACCTTGCACTTTTTGACATCAAACCCTACTACCATGCCTCCGACTACTCCTGTATCTTGATCAGATCCTCCTGCAGCCCCCTCTACCCTTCGATGTCATCTACCACTGCTCCCATCTTTGTGTCATCTGCAAAGAGACTGATCTTACTCCAGTACCTGTGGGAGATATCAGCAATTAAAATCCTGAACAACACCGGTCCCAACACTGATCCCTGTGGCACTCCACCCATCACATCCTTTGGAGATGACAGATCTCCCACCACCACCACCTTTTGCTGCCTACCCTTCAGCCAATTGGTAATCCAGTTCACCATCTTTGTTCCCACCCCTATATATTCCAGCTTCCCCCCAGCCACACATGTGGCATGGAATCAAAGGCCTTGCTGAAATCCAAATACAGGACATCCACCACATGGCCCTTGTCCAGTTCCCTTGTCACCCAGTTGTAGTACTCAATCAGGTTTGTCTAGCAGAATCTTCCAGAGACAAACCTGTGTTGATGACCATCCTGGAGTCCATTGTCTTCCAAAAAGGTCATCAGCCTCCCTTTTAGGATCATCTTCATCAGTTTTCCCCACAATTGATGTGAGGCTCACTAGTCAGTAGTTGCCTGGTTCGTCCTTGGGTCCACTTTTGTGAATGAACACCACGTGGGCCATTCTCCAATCCAGTGGTACGCTGTGGGACATCCTTTGTCCAAGACAGATGAACTGGAGTGGGTGCTTAGCTGGCCACCCAGAAAGGAGACACAGGGCCACTGAAGAAAGGAGCCAGCTGTCAACCAGGCCCACCCCACAGGGCCCCTGATGACTTGATAAGGCGAGCACAGAGATGACTCAATTTCTTCAGCACCAGAGGCACTGGGGAGAGGCCTGGGAAAAAGGCCCAGACTTCTGCACTTGGTATCACGGATGTGATGCCAAACCCCACTTCAGTTCACAGATTTTTATTTTTCTTACTGTATTTCTACTGAGTTAAAAAATGTGCAGTACATACATTCCATATAGATATGTGTACAATACAGTAAATTGTTTACCAGTCAAGGAAGAGCTACCAGTTACACAGCCATGATCCTCACCTTCCCTGGTTCAGCACTGGAGTGGTAGAGGACCTTCTGGTTACCTTGCCTATAGTGTTGGTTCTTTCTCCATAGTACCTCGGTCAGTGCGGGAGTGTAGTGTGGGATGTTCCTCCCTCCTCTATCCATTCTGCTGTGGGCTACTCATCTTGGTCTATTACCTCTCTGTGCTGTCAGATCCTTGTGGTAGAAGGGAGAGCACATGTTGCTTTACATAAAGTATCCATGCATTCCAGAGTGAGGTAAATATCTCAGACCTCTCATTTCAGCCCGTATGTCATCCTATCCATAGTGTATATACCAGTAGTGGGCAAACTGCGGTCCGCGGGCCACATGTGGCCCTTACTGTAAATATTGTGGCCCTCCTTGTGTGTCAAAAACTTATAGGATAAAAGAGAATACATTTTTAAAATGAAATCTAACCTTTTCGTTTTCGCGTGTCCTTTCATGCCATGCCATGCGTTGAATAGAATCACCGTTATTAACTGTGCCGTGCAACCCAAGTACAAATGATCAGATAATTACAGGATAAGAGAGTATGTATTTTTAAAACGAAATCTAATCTTTTCGTTGTCGCTCGTACTTAGTTTAATCATTAAACTTTAATGTCATTCCTTGAAATGAATCCGAGTTATTAGTATACTGTGCAAACTAAGTACAAACTAAATGTTTTAACTTTTCATTTTTGTTTCTTTCATAGCACAATTAGTGTAATTCAACTTGATTTATTTGCCCTGTTCCATGTCATTACTCAGTTGCTTTAACTTTGCATTGTTGCTACTTTATGCAAGTGATCTAATTATTTTAATTTGACTTGCGGTGAAATCTAAGTAAAAAACGTAGTAATTAAACTTAATTTACTTCCAAATCAGAAAACTAATTGCTTTAACATTGTTGCTACTTTCAGAGCCAATTAAGAGCTAGCGAAGTAATTATACTGAATTTGCCTTACAGTGAAATCAATGATTGGAGTCGGTTTTATACTGCCAGACTTCAAAATTAATTTTATAGGTGCCAATTCAGTACCCCACACCCCTCCCAGCTCCATATATAAACTGAGCTATGTCTGTTAATTAAGTCGTACCTCCGCTGACAACTGCCACCAACTCTGGAAGAAAGCGTTGAAAGTTTACTCGACATGGAAAGATTTCTAAGTAACCACAGCATACCTAGCAGCTCACCAATTTTATCTGAACCTTGTTCGCCTGGTTCGCCAAGTTCTGGATGCAGTAAAAAAAGAAAACTGGGAGAAGAAGGGCGGATAGTGCAGGATGCATGGGAGTGTGAATTTTTTTGTTACAGACCATCTTGGCAAGCTGACCTGTCTTATTTGTAAAGATTCTCTTTCTGTCCCGAAACGATTTAATGTGCAGAGACATTTTGAAAGTGCCATCCATCTTATTCCAACCGATTTCCACTTGGATCAGTTTTGCGTTCTCAACCGGTGTGTTTGCTACAAACCGGACTTGCAAAACAACAGCAAGTGTTACAAATAGCAATGAATGAGGGCGATCTGATAATAATGGCAAGCTTTCACATAGCCTGGCTTTTGGCAAAGCATTCTAAACCATTTTCTGATGGTGAACTAATGAAAGACTGCTTCATAGAATCCTCATGGATATTATTTGCTGATTTTAAAAATAAGGAAGACATAGTTCGCCGTATTAAAAGTATGAAGCTGAGCAGATGCACTGTTAGTCGCCGAGTAAATGAAATAACTGATGATTTGAATGCACAAGTTCTGCAGCTAATAACAAATTCACTAGCATTCAGTGTTGCTGTTGATGAATCTACAGATAATCGTGATGTTGTACAGCTCTGCTTATGGGTGTGATGTGTGGACTCTGAACTAAATGTACAGGAGGAATTTCTTAAACTAATTGGACTACATGGGCATACTCAGGGTACAGACTTTTACAAAGCATTCATGAATTTTACCATGCCCCATGCCTTGTCAATGCAGAAAATGGTGTCTGTGACAACCGACGGATGTCCATCTATGGTTGGCATACACAGGGGTTTTATTGCTCTACTAAAGTCGCAACACAGTAATATATTTGGTGTTCACTGTACTATCCACCAGGAATCTCTGTGTGCAAAGTTGAATAAGGATGACCATCTGAAATCTGTAATGGACAAGGTTGTTCACATTGTTAATTACATCCGAGCATGACCACTGCATCACCGTTTGTTCTGTGAGCTTTTGGAGCAAGTCGATGCTGAGTATGGTAATTTGTTGCTACATGGTGAAGTTAGGTGGCTTAGTCGTGGAAAAGTACTTTAGAGATTTATGGTGTTACTGCCTACTATTCATCAATTTCTTTTGCAATGCTCTCATACACAGCCAGAACTGGATTTGGCGTTTCTGACAGACATAACAACACATCTGAATGGACTGAACATGTCGCTACAAGGAAAAAACAATCTGCTACCAAACATGCTCACTAGTATCAAAAAATATATGATACAATTACAGCTAATGTCATCGCAGCTACAGTTGAAGGACTTGACACATTTCATCCATTTGCAGCAAGCATTGAACAAATCATCAGGTTTTTGTATGGCGCAATATGATGCTGACATGGTGCATCAATTGTTGCTGCATTTTGAACAGTGCTTTTTATCACTTGATGAGTTGAAACCATTCATGGTACTGCTAACAAACCCATTTGTATTTGATTTTAGTTGCAGCAGCACAGTATGCCAGAGACTGGAAAGTAACAAAAAAGACTTTGAAGAGGAATTACTTGACTTGAAATCTTTGGAAGAAAGTGCAATAACTAAATTTAAGAAAGAAGGAGTACATCAGATGTGGAGAAATATTGGTGGACCTGTTCTTCGAGCATGTGCTGCCAAGCTGTTATCTATGTTCGGGTCCACATACACATGTGAACAAACCTTCTCTATTATGGGACATATTAAAAGTGACAAACGAAATCGACTAACTGACAGTAATCTATCAGCAGAGCTGAGATGTGCCTGCACTCAACTATCCCCAAACTTTAGAAAATTAGTTGATAACATCACAATACAAAAATCTGAGTAATAAATTATTAAATATTTATGTGTTATTAATTGGTAATATTTATAAAACAATGTTTTTTAACTATTTAACACTAGTTTTAAGGATTATTTAATTTCTTGAAGTTATTAAAGATTTTTGCGTTATATATAGTGTCTTCAGCATCTTTTATTTTGGAATATGGTTTTCAAGTAATAATGTGGCCCTTCAGATATCTTGAGGGCTGCACTAGTGGCCCACATATAAAACCATCTTGACCATTACTGGTATATACTATATACTGTTTCCACCACTGGGCACTCTTTGGGGAGTGAACAGTGAGCAATCTCCTAGTAGTGCATTTTTGTGCTGCTACCAACATGATGCCCAGTAAGTATTTCACCCGCCTCCCCTTAACACCTCTGGGATATTGAAATAGCAGACATAGCTCAGGGCTGAGGGATATTAACACACAAATTTCAAGGATGACATCCATGGAGAAACAGGTGTCACACTGGTCCATGTCACCATTGGGGCTGAGGCAGGAGTGGCATTTCTGATGCCAGTCCATCGCTACCATAGGACCCCCACATGGCCACCGAAGAATCAGTGGGCTGCAGCCTTTCTTCTAATCCCTTTAGACAAACTCAGCATTGTGACAATGGAACACACTAATAAACAGTGAACAACACAATTTGATGTCTAAAATGGAAAAAAAATGGAGCCAGACATGGTAACAGAGCCGATTTAGTATTGAAAATAGAATTCAGTGTGGAAGAGTTACAAAACAGCAGAAATGAACTGAGGATACAGTGCTGATGCAATTGACCTCTGTCACTCCCCTGGTGTACTTTGCATGGTAGGATAAACAGAAATGAGGAAGGGAGGGAGGGAGTTAGCATTGGTTACTGGCTAGCTCATGTGCACAACATCAGTACGTTGGCTGCTAGGGCGGTGCCACCAGTCAACATCGGTTCCCCCCAGCTGTGAAAGACTTTGTTCTTGCTGTGTCCCAGCTAGAGGTGTTGTGAAGTAAAACTTTGCCTGCGAAGTTCATGCGAATTGCCAAAAATTCACACTTCTTGGAATTCGCAGAGTTTTTGGAATACTCCAAAACTTTTATTCATGCAATTTGCATGAATTTTTTGGTGAAATTCACCTTTTTCTAACATGAAGCACTAATTTCATGGGTGGAGTGCAAACTTTGCAGGAGACATTTTGCACTTCACGGCAAAATCCGCAAATTTTGCAATTTCACAAAATCGCTCCACGAATTCCACGAAATGCATGAATTAACACACAGAATGAATTTTGCAGAATTGCACACCTCTAGTCCCAGCTTAGACCATAAGTGGGAGTGAATGATGAAGACTGATTCTTGGAAGATCTTTTGTTTATGCTAGTAAAGAAACCCATTGTTATAATACAATTATTAAACTATAATTAAACTATAAGACTGAAATAGGCAAGAATATACTTTAATTAACATACATTAAAGGCAACAGTAGTGCCAGTCTTTAACTAGGGAACAATACCACATCATCAAATTACCAACTAATTAGCTTGATGTTGGTACTTTTCATAGCAATGCAGTCCAATATCAAACATATGGCAGCTTAGATTCAATGCAGATAAATGCAAAGTAATGCACCTGGGAAATAAAAACCCAGGGGATGAGTACACAAGGGGGGTACTAACAACAACAAAAATGGAAAAGGACCTGGGGTAGTCATATCAGATAACCTAAAGGCAGGCAAGCAATGTGAGAAGGCAGTAAGGAGGGCTGGGGGGATACTGGGATGTATAGAGAGAGGCATCACCAGTAGAAAACAGGAAGTTTTTATCCCTATGTACAGATCGTTGATGAGACCCCAGCTGGAGTACTGCGCACAGTTCTGGAGTCTGCCAGGACATAGACAGGATGGAGGCAGTCCAGAGGAGGGCAACTAAAATGATGCAGGATCTGCACCAGATGCCATATGAAGAGAGACTAAAGGAACAACTTTCAAGTACCATAAGGGAATCAACAGAGTCCAAGAGGATAGCATCTTTTTAAAGAAAAAGAGATGTGCAAGAACAAGGGGGTAAAATGTGACGATGGGAGGGGGATGGCTCAGGGACAATGTGAGGAAGTATTTTGTTCATGGAGAGGGTGGTGGACATATGGAATGGTCTTCCTGAGGAGACTGTGGGGTCAAAAACAGTGGGGGAATTCAAGAATGCATGGGACAGACAAAAAGCAATTCTGGTGGGGGGTACAAGGAAGTAGACTGTTGATTAACTAGGATCTGTAGCTTATTCAATAGATAGGGAAAAGGACAGACTGTGTGGGCCAAACGGTCCTTATATGCTGTCAAAGTCTATGTTTCTATGACATAATGAATCACTTGACAGAGGCCTAGTAGATGGCACTTAGTATCGCTGTAAAGCAGGCAGAACATGTGTTACACATCTAATGACCTTTGGTGAACTGGTAAGTAAAAGCCTGTTGTCAAGGCCAGATCAGAAAGCATAGAAAAACAGGAGCAGTTATAAAATTTGCAATTAGGGTTTTATTATTATCAGTATAACTATTTTCAATGGCAATACACACAGAGAAAACAACGTCTGTCATCTGAGTGTATGTCTAAGTTTCAGTCTCACCCTCTCTCTAACAAAAGATTACTGTTCTTTTTATTTATTTATTTATTTTATTTAGTTTTTGTTGACCGGGTAAGTGCACTAGACAAATCCTGCCTATTTTCAGGCACGACCCCGGGGGGGGAGGAGGATACAGATGAATGCCAACTGACCTTGAACCAGATTAAGCTGTTGGTGGTATTTTTAGTGAATGAGGGAAATTTGGCCAGGACACCGGGAAATTCCCCTACTCTTTTCGATAAGTGCCATGGGATCTTTAACATCCACCTGAACTACCACCAATCCAGGCAGATGGGACCTCGGTTTAACATCTCATCCGAAAGACGGCACCTCAGAAGTGCAGCACCCCTCTCATGCTGCACTACAGCATCAGTATTGGGATATTAACCCATGTGCCAGATGTGGGAACTGAACCCACAGCCCTCTGATCTCCCGGCCTTTTATAATAAGCCTTTGTCAGCAATTAACTCTGCAACCTCATTTCATTAAGAGGCTTCCTGTTTCTCACAAAAGGTATCAGAACTTTGTCAATTTGCTTGCAGGTGCAACAAAATAGAATGTGGTGTCCCAGAACTAATCTCCTGTTGACAACAAAGCAAAATTTTGTGAAGGTCAAACTGCATCTCAAAGTTAACCCCCGTGTTTCATATAGCTTTTTGCAATCATTTCAACAATATAATTATATACATTTTCAAACCAAGGGATCTCAGTTTCACACAAAGATTCACATATATTTTTATAACTGCAGAAATGCAGGGGGGAGAAAAATCAGAAATAGCAAGAGAAGGTAGAGAGATAGCGGGAGGCAGAGAATAGCAAGACTGTCAAAGTGATCAGTTCCTAGGTCTCACAAGAAAATTTGATTGCACAATCAAACAGACAAGAGACAAAATGGGAGAGGATAGAACAGATTATTTCATTTAACTTCTTCTGATTAACAAATGGGACAGAGCCTTTTTCAACCCTGTCACAAAGCTTAGCGGCAACCAAACCTAAGGATGTTATTTTAGATTTTTCTAAGACATGCATATGCACTGGTTCCTGAAGAGGATATAATAATAAAGTTTAATAAAATTGGGATCCATGAAAATGTTATAGAAATTGGATAGAGACTGCTTGTTAAACAGAACAGAGAGGGCGAAATGAAATGGTTATTACTCATCAGAGCACAGGGTGCTGTGTGGGGTTCTGCAGGGGGTCGATGATTGGTCCAGACTGGTTCTGTTTCACATATCTGTTGTGCATATTGGAGTAGTTATAGAGTGCAGGTTCCAGCAGATTGACAGATTCTGAACTGGAAAGCAGGAGAAATAGCCATAGATGAGCACGAGGAAAGACTGCAGAAAGATTTGGATAGTTAAAGGTTTGAACAAACATATAGGAAATTAAGCTGAACAAAAGTAAGTGTAAGATGATGTAGTTGGGTAAGAAGAATAGCATGAATACTGCTTAAAGGGAATAAACCTAGAAGAAGAAAGGAGCCAAAATAAGAAAATAGAAAAGTTCCTACGGTTCTCTTGTTATTTTTCTCTCTCTCACCTTTTTATTTTTTTAATAACCTTCCCTTAGAGAGAAGGAAGGAAGTAAGAGAAAGAAAAACATTGAAGGCTGGCCTGGCAGTGCAGGAGACCTCCTGCCAAGGAAGAAGGAAGAATACTGATGAGTGAAGAAATCTGAGCTGCGATTTCAGCATATTTCTTCTGGTCTGCTTCTACACCTACTGTACCTTGCCTGTTTTCTTTTCTTAATAGGAGGGAAGGAGCACCAAGGGGATGATGAAAATGGATAGAAAGAAGATATTTTTTTTCCTGAGAACCTTTTTTTGTCCTCTTTTAAAACAACGTAAAGTGGGTACAAATTACCATAGCACATAAAGAAGTATAATCTCTATATAAAATCTTTTTTTTATTTCTTTTCTTAGACAAAGAGTGGCAAAAAAGGGTATTGAGGAGTCAAGTATAGCCCTGAAGTAGATTTTCCTCTCTTGCTTATTTTTTTTTTAATTCTTTTAACAATTGTGCCTAGCAGAAGAAAGAGAGAACGTAACAGGTGAGCTGTCCAGGTGCCTGATCATCGAGGGGTTTGGTGGGCGGATTGCAGTAATAAAGGTTGCAGATGCTCTGGAAGATCAAGAACTACTGTGCATACATAATTTTCCTATCTTCAAAGAATCAGTCTTCACCATTCATTACTTCATGTGGGTCACAGTGACAACCTAACCATCAAAGGATGTTGTTGGCTCACCATGAGGGAAATGGTTATTCCATCAGCCTCCAGTGGGGTAAAAACAGAGGCTATGCTGGCCCCTACCTACCTCCCCTGTATTGTCCCATACCAAGTGCTGAATCCCAATGTTGGCCCCTTCCCTCCCCATGTCTTATGATACTGCATGCTCAATCTTGGTGTCAGGTTTTCTTGGCCAACGGATACCCAACCCTATGGCTCACTACCCCCCCACTGCAAGTTCCACTAATCATGCCAGCCTGGTGGTGTAGAGGGTTGAGGCACTGGATGCTACAACTCACGCCATGCTGGCTACCCAGGTTCAGGAACAGACTCAGGTCGTTCGGGGGTCAGCCGGGGTGAGGAAGGATCGATCATCCCCCGACACCTCTCCTTTCTCAGGGGATAGGGGACACTGCAGTGCGCTGCAGACTGTAGCTAGGTGTCAGCACAGGCATGCTGTTAAGATGGGGGAGAGCCCATGTCCAGGATATTAAACTGCCTCCACGGAGGCAGAGGCAGTCACCCCACCCATTGCATGTTCATGGGCCTTGAGCATAAAACAGAAGGAAAAACAGAGCCAGCAGGCTACATGATGGCTAAACTGCACACCCTAGCAGTCTGGATGTTGGCTTTCGGGGGTTGGGGGAGGCTGGCACCCCTCACCACTGGACCTGTCATGGCGAGGGTAACCTGTGGTGGATGGCCAGGGGAGGTAGGAGCAGGGACGCTTGGCTGAAGAATGAGTCCTCTCCGAGGGAGAGGCCAGAGTCACCTGCCTGCTCTGCAGAGGAGCAGAAAAGTGTAAATAGAAAAAAAAGTTCCGTTAATCCTCTCACCCTCTTTCACCCACACCCCCAACATGGCCACCCGAAGTGTTAAATTTGAAGAAAGAAGGAAAAAAAAAACCTTCCTTTCCACCCACTGTGCAATTACACCCCCACCCTCTTCCCCCTTCTAATCCATTTATTTCTTTAAAGTAGCCACCATCTGTGACCCATGCCACCCTCCCCTCATAGCACCCCAATACATAGTTTAAGACAGGTTCCTCCCTTCACCTCAGCCAATCACAGTCTTCTGCTAAGATCTGCTACTGCCATTTGCTAACTGAAAAAAAAAGTTTAAAAAGCAAGTCCAATGTGACTGTTTTTTAGCCTAAAAGGGGCTGAACCTGAAAATGTTTTTTGTGGTCAAATTCAAACAGCAAAATTGCATAGAACATTGGGTGTGCTAAACACCATGATCCTCAATTTAAAAATGTTAAAAACAAAATGCCAGTTCTGATGTGCCAAGTGATCACTGTGGCATGCTGGAGATCTAGGTTTGCACTTTGAGCCTTAGATGTCAGACGTGGAAGTTGGCAGATAGATATCAGGGTGTACATTGGACACTTTCCTATTGGTGGGGGTCAATACTGCATCACTCTGTAAAGGCTCCTGGTGGCAGGGCGTGGAGGTATCATTGATGGCACTGGTCGCCACACAGAGTCAGGCATTTCCCAACCTCAGCCACATCATGTGTCCTTTGGGGGGAGGGGTGAAAAAAACAAGGAGGAAGGCTGCCACATTGCTGCACCAGATGATGGATGTGTCATCCCTGTCATGCCAACAGGCCCCAGTATGCCAGGAAAGGAGACCCTCAACTTTCTCACAGCTAGAGGGTTCTTCCCCCCCCCTTGACTGTAGGGAGGCCCCTGGAAGGGATAAGCAGGCTAGTCACAGGTAGGAGGGAGGGTCTACATGTCTTTCCTCATTACTGATGGTTAAAAGGGGTTCCCTGTAGGGATAAACCAAATCCTTGGGACGTGATGGCTAAGGTTGATCTGACTCCGGGACTGGAAAGGCAATGGTGAGCCTGTTGAGTACAGGGGTGGCTTTAGTGGCCTGAAGGAGTGGGGTGTTGCTGGGTTTGAGAGGAGCATAACAAAATAAAGTAAAAATAAAATAATTTTTAATTACTGACAAAAAAAATTCTACTAACCCCCCCCAAGCTCTTCAACTGCCCATGCTCTGGGACGTAACTGTTTTCCACTTTATTTTCTTCTGTCTCCCATAATGTTAACATGTTTTAACATTTTTTAGCTCAAATTCTGGGGATGAACTACTTACCACCTCTTACACCCACCAAGGTGGTGGGAACTATCAGTGCTGTCTGATGGATCTTCAGCTTTGCATAGGGCCTCCATGGACCTGAGAAGAGCATAATACAGATCTGAATCCATTTCCTATAAATCTGCAGTAGACCCTGCACAGAATAACTTTTAAGTCTGGTCTCCACATGCCTGATTGGGCATGTGCTCCACGTAGTGCCTACTGGTCCCTGCACATAGCAATATACTGGTCCTGTCCTGTGCCCAATACATCTGCTGTTTTGCATGGGGCCTGCAGGGTCCTGCATAAATCAAGTTACAGCTCTGGTACTGTGTCTGATAGATCTGAAGTTTTGTGTGGGATCCCATATGGCCTGTACATAGGCAACTATAGGTCTGTGCCCTTGCCCAATGGGTCTGCTGCTTTATGTAGAGCCCTGTGTAAAGAACTCTATAGTTTTTATACTTCTTTTTCAAAAAGTACAGAAATGAAGTTCTGAAATCTAAGTTAATGCATCTGTCAGGGTAAAAGAGTCTCAAAAGTATGGAGATGTGGCATTAGCAACCCTAATGCCTCTTGTCCTCTACACTCATGACCTATGATCATGTTATGGATCTGGGACCATGCCACATGGATATGTTGGTTCACACAGGGTCTGCAGAAGTTTGGATGAAGCAGGCTGTAGGTCTAGGGCCCTAAACCATGAGTCTTCTACTTCATGTACTAAGCACAGGTCCGTGTGTCAAGAAAACTACAGGTCCAAGACCATGCACATCAAGTTTTCCACATGCAGCAAGCTATAGGTTTCTGGCCCTGTAACACAGGTCTGCTGCCTTATATAGGACCCACAGGACCCTGCACAAATCAAGTTATATTTCCATGGCCCTGCAGCACATGGGTTCTATGATGCCAGTTCAACAACAATTTAGTCAACAGGCATTGCAGCGATAGAATTTATGTCAACTGCAAGTTGTGATCAACATAAATCTAGATGGACTCCCAGTACATTTTTCTATCGGGGGGCTTGGTCCCCTGAACCACCTATGTAGGGGAGTCTGCCTCTTGTTATAATTATAATCAACTCTGAGTCGGAGTTGATTTGGGGAGGGGTTGCAGGACTGGGAGACAGTGTGCTCCTGTCTCTGGCACACCAATACAGTGACCTGTTAATGAACTGTTGATTCTGTTGGCAGCGAGGTAGGTTGCTGTATTGGTGGTGCTGCCGGGGGGGCAACTCCAGCATATGTCTGCTGCTTTACATAGGGCCACAGAGCCCAGCATGAAACAAGCTACAGGTCCATACCTTTCTTCTATGCTCCCCTGGTACCAGGTTTAGTGCCCTCGTACAAAACTCCTGGCTTAGGGTATGCACGGCATTAATCCCATGGCTGATACCAACTGTCATTGAGGCATAGGTCAGGAAGCGCAGGAAAACCAGAAGCAGTTAAAAAATTAGCAAGCAACATTTTATCATTTTCAATAACAACAAAATAAAAAATAAAATTGTTCAGGATAGCTATTAAAATCGGCAATAGAAAAGAAAACAAAGTCCTCTATCTGAGGGTATCTTTCATTCTGAACTGGTATCTCTAACAAACATTGCTGCTCATTTTATAAGAAGAGCTCATTAATAGGCATCCTGTTTCAAACAAAATGTATCAGTATTTTGTCAATTTCTTTCCTTGCAGGTGCAACAAAATAGAACATGGTGTCCCAGAAATGAAAATTACATTCTCACCGTAATTCTTGATCTTCTTGGAGAAGTTGTCACCATTTGTTCATACGATTCGGTTACAAGCCAGAGGTGCTGGGACCCTTCGGGAGCCAAAAATCTTCAGGAGGCCTGGCACTGAGGAAGGACCACGCATGCGCAGCACTGTGAGACTGTCTCATGGTTGTGTAGGCTATCTCAGCGTCGACCATCCAACTGCCTTAGAACCTTTTTTACCGAGGAGATGCAGCGTAATATAACCTAAGGAACACCTAACCTAATGAGGGCGTAAGATTGTTCAAATAAATAAGAAGGGTCAATTTAAACAATATCTTCACAGCCAAAATGGAATGAAGGAGTGAAGACCAGGAACAGACTGAGTGAGCCCAGGTGATGGTGGGTGGATATATGAATAAATGGTGTAGACTTGTCCAAGAATTTGTTCTTTTTTAATTTTTGTTATTTTGTTTGTTACTTTTGCTCTGTTTTCACAGAGGAGTGGGAAGGGAACTAAGTTAAAGAGGAAGGGAGGAGAAGAATGTGGGATGGATCAAATTCCATTATGTGAGGACAGAATAAAGAAAGAACTTGGAAAATTAAATGTAGATAAGGCAATGGGGCCTGCTGGTTTGCATCCAAGAGTTCTTAGAGAGTTGAGGAATGAGCTGGCATTACATCTGACAAAGTTATTTAATTTATCCCTGGATACAGGGGAAGTTCCGAGTCACTGAAGGACAGCAAACGTAGTACCAATTCATAAGGGGGGCTGCAGGGAGGAGGTGGGGAATTACTGCCCTGTCAGCCTCACATCAGTGGTTGATATGGTGATGGAGGTGTTAATAAAGGAAAGAGTTGTAAAATACTTAATGGACAATAAACTGTTGGATGAAAAGCAACATGACTTCACTAGTGGGAGATCCTGCCAGACATATATGATCAAATGTTTTGATGGGATAACAAAGGTTATTGATCGGGGGGGGGGCAGCTGATGTGGCCTACCTGGACTTCAGTAAGGCCTTTGACTTTGTTCCTCACCTAGGCTAGTAAATAAAACAGAAAGCCTGGGGTTGTGACAGAAATAACTAGATGAGTGGAAAACTGGCTGAAGGATAGAAGTCAGAGGGTGGCGGTGAATTGTATACATTTTAGAATAATAAGGGTGACTAGCAGTGTTCCTCAGTGGTCAGTACTGGGACCAATCCTTTTTAACATATATATCAGTGGGACTTGAAGAGAAAGTGTGTATTGATGCAAAGTTATATAATTGACATAGCAGAAGGGGCTGAGTCCACGAGGAGCGATCTGAGCACCCTAGAGAAGTGGTCAGACATTTGGCAGCTGAAGTTCAATGCCAAGAAGTCTGCAGTGATGCATGTGGGCATATAAATCCACTGACTGAGTACTCACTGGGGGGAGAACTGATAAAGCAAACTGAACAGGAAAGGGACCTGAGGATTATAATCTCCAACAACCTTGAGGGTGGAGACCAGTGTAGTAAGGCAGTAGGTAAAGCTAATAGAATGATGACATGCATAGGAAGGAGTATAACAAGTAGGAAGAGAGAGGTGCTGATGCCTTTATATGACCATGGTCAGACCGCACCTGGAGTACAGGGTACAGTTCTGGAGGCCTCATTTAAGAATGGATATAGATGGGTTGGAGATGGTTCAGAGAAGGTCAACATAGATGGTACAAGGTATACAAGAGAAGCCATGCAAGACTAGAAGGAGAGAATCAAATCTATACCCGCTGGAGGTTAGAAGAGATAAAGGTGACATGATACAGACTTTTAAGTATATGAAGAGAATAAATAAAGTGAATGAAGGTATCTTACTCAAAAGGAAAGCAGGAGTTAAAACAAGGGGTCCTAATTTTAAGATTGGAGGGGGAACCTTTAAGAGCAATATAAGGAGATGTTATTTCACTGGGAGGGTGGTGGGACCCTGGAACAGATTACCAAATGAAATTTTATGTACAGAAACAGTGGAGGAATTCAAGAGGGTGTGAGACAGGCATGAGTGGTTGGCTAGCGGTGTATCTAACAGGTTTTAGGCACACACTAACCCTTCTAGAGGGATGAGAAAAGGATTCAGCATTGGCTCAAAATGATTACACAGATGAATTTAATGCCATTCCAAGTAAAGAAAAATCCCGCTTTACATGTTTTGGACTAGAACTGTCCTTTTTCAAAGGCTGGGGATTCAGTGCAGACAACCTTAATTTAAACTTACAAACACACCATGTGCTCTCATGACATCATCATCATTAGAAGTGTCGTATCATTGGTTACATAGATCAAGGTTAAAAAAAGTGCTAAAGTGATGTGTTTAACACCTACAGTACTATGACTTAATTAACATTGCATATAAAAAAGTACAGTTATGTAAGAACTTATCATGGCAGTAGATCTTCTAGAGGAGCTCTTGCAGCAGGCTATTACCTAGGCCCCTCCCATCATCTTAGATCCAGTGACTCCCACCAACTTTCAGTCCCTAGGTGGAAGACCTCTGCCGGTCAAGCTGCCTTCTCACATCGGCCACCCCAGCTCTGGAACGCCCTCCCCACAGCAAATTTGGCACTCCTCCTCTTCCCACTCTTTGTCTACTGCCCTAGCAAACTTCCTTACTACAAATTGCTCCTGTCCCTGAACCCGCCCTAGCAAACCTCCTTTCTACAAGTTGCCCCTGTCCCTGAACCTCCCTTGCCCCACTATCCCCTCCCCAATGTCTGACCAGTGGTATTAGCCTTGCTTGCTACAGAAGCTGGCATATAACCCATACCTTGCACTTATGTCCTGGGCCTATTTTGCCCTGTGTACTGTGTATAACTGTAAAACTGTGACACATGTCCTCTTATGTACACATGCATTTATGTCCTGGGTCTATTTTGCCCTGTGTACTGTGTATAACTGTAAAACTGTGATATATGTCCTTTGTTGTCTACAGTTGATACTACTGTGCTAATTCACCCTGTCTGGTGCTTCCTGTCATGAAATTATTATTTATTATTATAATATCCTAAGCATTCAATGTGCGCTGCCAAGCGCAGGGCCAAGTTCGGCCTAGCGATCCTATATCCTTATGCTGCTTTGTATTTGCTTCTGTTAATTGTTCACTGGATAACCTGCATGTTATTATATCCCTTGTACCCCCCCCCAAGGTTGCACCGGGAGATGAGCATCTTGTTGCTTAGTGTGCCTTTCCTGGTGAAACAATTGCAATAAATAAATAAATATTACCATTAGAACTATGCCGCAGGCACCAGGACCCACCAGAAAACTCTTAGCTAGCAGTGTCCAGTAGGAGCTGCCCCTGATGTCAGCTCTGCCTCGATGTCAACCCATGGTAAAAAAGGGGGCAGTCCCCAGCCCCACCTTAGTTCCCCCACCAGAGACCTGAAAACAAGTCCCGGTAGGTGGACCAGGCAGAAGCTTGCTGTCAAAGTGATGCCATACCGCTCACCAGGGGGAAGGAGGACAGGAAAGCAGCACCTGCTGCAAGAGCTCCTTTCAAAGATCTACTGTTAGGGTAAGTTCTTACGTAACTGTACTATCTTACTTCAAGTGGGAGCTCTTGCAGCAGGCTATTACCATTAGGACTGAGTCCCAAGCAGTCCCACGAAAAGGAACAAGGAAACCGGGAAGTGGCTGAAAGCACCAGTACTGAAGAGGCATCTTAAGAAAGGAGACCCTGAAGGACAGCTAGGCCGAACTTGGCCCTGCGCTTGAAAGCAATGTCTAGACTGTAGTGCCAAATGAAAGTATGCACTGAACTCAAAGTAGCTGCTGCACAGATGTCTCCAGCAGAGACATTTTGCAAAGATGTGAAAGAGGTAGCCACTCCCCTGGTAGTATGACATCTGACTGGGCCCAGAAGGGTCTTGTTGTACTTATTGTAACAGTAAATGATACAATGTACCCACCACCTGGAAATAGTTTGTTTCACCACTGGATTGCCTAAGTGCGGGGGTGAAAAAGCAAAGAAAATCTGCTCCGTCCTGCGATGTGGAGCAGTGCACTTGAGATAATACCTCAATGCTCCTGTGGACATCCAGAGTGTGCAGGAGAGCGTTCCCTCTGTTTGAATGGTCTGGGTAATACACCTGAAGGTTGACATCTTGATTCAGAGTTAATTCTGAAACCACCTTGGGAAGAAACTTAGGATTTGTCCTTAGAGAAACCCTTGTGACAGAAATAGGAAGGAAAGAGTTAATGGTTTGGATTCTGTAGGTGCCTTATTTTTTTAACAGTGTGAAAAAAATACACTAAGGCTGAAATCCTCCAGCAGCAACCGGCTTGTGGAATTCCTAGCTGCTAGATAAGAGCTGGGTCATAAATCTCTAGTGGACATCTCCAGACACACACAGACTTTGCAGACACAGACACAGGGCAGTTTGAAAGGATTGGATCATTCAAATATAAACTTAAGGTGGAAAGGGAATATAATTGGTTACCGATAGGTGTTCACTCTGATTGGGACAATTAAATACATACATGTTAGTTGGTTGGTGCATTTAAGGGGAGAATAGGGAATGACCTATTCTCCATAGAGTATATAAGCTTCTGTAAGACAGAGAACTCTCTCTTGCCTTTGGAAGCTGGGAGGGGAAACATAAGATTGGAGCCTACCCTTGTAGCTGTGTCCGTGGGAGCTGGCAGTTAGAACAGGGTCCAGTGTCTCTTGTAAGGACAGGGAAGGGTAAGTTTAGTGATAGCATATTTCAGTATTAGCCTTCTTCTTTTGCCATCTGTTATTTAAAAACATTTGTTTACTTTTCCTGTACGAGTGTTATTCTCTTGTGTTGTAAATACATATCCTCTAAATGCTCATTGCACTTTCTGTTAAGTAAAAGCTATTTATTTGCTCAACAGTTGTGACTCTGACGTCATTTTACTAAGGTAAGATTTGATTGTCCACTGGCTAAGGTAAACTCTGTGTAGCATCCGCCACCCGAAAGAGATACACTACCAGACTTTAACTTGTGCAATTACACGTTTGATTATTCAAGTTTGTACACTTGAAAGAGGTGCCGGAAGGAAAGTCCAGCTGGTGGCAGCGAATACCCGAGGACACACACCTCTCTAAATGTTATTTCAGCCTAGAGGGAGAGGTGGGTTGTCACATATTGGTTGGCAGTGGTGGGGTGATGATAGCGGACTGCGTAGCACACTGATACAGAGTTTGCCAGTGGAACAGTTACCTTACCATTGCAAAACAGGATATACAAGAGGATACATTGGTACAACAGTTTGATTTGTTTCTAGATAGCACAGTATAGTGTAGCAGTAGAGAATGAGCTCCACGGAGTATGACTCACTTACTGTGCCACAGCTTTTTGAAAGATGCCAGGAAAAGAGGATTAAGCCTGAAGGTCTAAAGCAGAAGAAAAAGGCAGACCTCATAGCTACTCTCTTGGCACATGATCTGAAGCAGACAGTCTCTGGGGGTGAGTCAGTAACTGATGTAGCAGACCCCCCAAACCAGCTTGAGGCACTGCGACTGCAGCTATTGCTGCAAGACAAGGCATTGGAGGCAAAAAGACTGGATGCTGAAGCAGAAGCACAAAGGTTGGATGCAGAAACAAAAAGATGTGAAGCAGAGACCAGAAGACAGGAAGCAGAGAATGAACTTGAAGAAAAGAGACTGGCAGACAGAGAGAAAGAACGTCAGGAAAAGGAGAAAGAACGTGAAGACAGAGAGAAAGAACGACAGCATGCACTCCAGAGGCAACAGCATAAGAAGGAGATGATGATCCTCCACAGTCAGCAAATTATGAGTAATGGTGGAGTGAGTTTACCTCATGAAGCCAACATGAATTCTAAATTGTTCCCTCAGTTTAAAGAGGGAGATGACCTTGATTTATTTTTAAGGTCATTTGAGAGAGTATGCAATCAATTACAATTGACTAAGGCTTCCGGGTCAACTTATCTCACACCCTTGCTGACGGGGAGAGCGTTGAATGCATTTGCTAAAATGAGTAATGAAGACTATGCTGATTATCATAAAAGTAAAAACAGTGTTGTTGAAACATTTTGAATTAACTCCTGAGGCTTATAGAAGAAAATTTGGGAGTTAAAGAAAAGCCCAGAAGACAGTTATGCAGAACTGCAGGTTAAACTGTATACTTACCTTGATAGGTGGATGGAGGGGCTAAAGCAACTACTGTGGAACTGATTAAAGATGTATTGGTGAGAGAACAATTCCTTAAAATTGTACCTGAGGACATGCGTGTATGGCTCATAGACAGGGCATGCGCCTCTTCCACAGAGGTGGCAGGAAGCGCTGATGAGTATCTGTCTAGCCGGCCACACACACACAATGTAAGTCTTATGGTGGGGGGGCAGCACATGGGTATAAGGGATCCCATGGGGGGCAGCCCAAAGGAAACCAGCCTGCACCTGAGCCCAAAGTAGAGCCCTCTGGTTCTAAGGGGACTCAAGAAATAGGTACCAAGAAATGTCATATTTGCAATCAAGTGGGACACTTGAGATATAACTGCCCTCAGAAACTGGTTAAGGGGCAGAGATATGGGGGTTGGGGTGATCAAAAGGGCACTGGTGTGTTTGTAGGGTGTGTCCAGTCTGAAGAACCACTCTCCTCTGATGAGAATCTGCGTCCCATTACAGTTAATGGAATAGTAACACAGGGACTGTGGGATACAGGCGCTAACATCTCCCTGATAAGGCAAGATCTCATTCGGGCAGAGCAGATCGTGCCTGGGAAATACTCCAAGGTCCAGACATTCACAGGGCCACCAGTCCCATTACCAATGGCTAGAGTCTTCCTGAGCTGGGAAGGGGGCCATGTAGAAAAGGAGGTGGGAGTTGTAGAGGACCTACCTGTAAGTATGATTGTGGGGAAGGATTTGGACCCCAGTAAAAACTGGTGTGTGTTGTAACTCGTAGTCAGGCACAAGGGCAAGCTTCAGGGGAAGAGGTTGACTCTGGGTGGTCCAGCCACACACCTCAGCAGCTGAGAAGTGTCCAGCACAGGGAGGGGCTGGCTAGAAGCTGCAGTCCAGAACCCCAGTCACAACTAGAGGAGCCCACCAGACTTCCTACAGAAGGGCACTGGGAAGGGTCAGACGAGGGCAGCTGAGTGCTGCACAGCAACTGATCCTACCCTGAAAAATCCGGGAAATAGCTCATAGGGCTGAGCATTCTCAGGGGGGTAAAGAGTCCATTTACTGGGACAATGGGTTGTTGTACAGAGAATGTACAACAGAGGAAGGGCTAGATGGTGAGGTACTCCAGCAGCTGGTAGTCCCTAAGGTTCACCGTCAGCAGCTTTTGGCCCTTGCACATGATATCCCTTTTTCAGGGCACTTGGGGGTGAGGTGCATGAAAAAGCACCTCACCAACAATTTCTTCTGGCCTGGTATTGGCAAGGATGTGGCAAATTATTGCCGGACTTGTCCACAGTGCCAGCGGGTGGAGAAAATGGGACAAGGCCAAGGCAGCTTTGGTGTCCCTGCCCATTATTGATGAACCCTTCAAGAGGGTAGCGGTGGACATAGTGAGGCCATTGAGCACCCCAAGTCGCACTGGCAAGTGGTATATCCTGTAGTTGTAGACTATGCCACCAGATACCCAGAGGCAGTGGCCCTAACATCCTCTGAGGCAGAACCAGTGGCAAATGCACTGTTGGGAATATTTAGCAAGGTGGGTTTTCCCCAGGAGATACTGTCGGACTGGGGTGCCAATTTTATGTCAGGGTTAATGAGTAGTTGGTGGGAGAAGTGTGGGGTAAAGCAGTTCAAAACCTCCCCATACCATCCCCAAGCTAATGGTCTAGTGGAGCGATTTAATTCAACCCTTAAGACCATGCTAAGGACTTTTGCTGACCAGCATAAGAGAGACTGGGACAAATATTTGCCTCATCTCCTATTTGCATACAGGGAAGTCCCACAGGAGTCCACAGGGTTCTCACCTTTCGAGTTCCTGTTGGGTCATAGGGTGCGGGGGCCCCTAGATTTGATTCGGGATGAATGGGAGGGTGACTGTGCCTCCCAAGGGGAGTCTGTTGTGGAGTATGTCCTGAACTTCAGGACCCGCCTTAGGGAGCTCATGGGGTTTGCTCAGGAGCACCTGGCCACTGCACAACAGCAGCAGAAAGTCTGGTACGACCGTGGGGCCCAAGCCAGAGAATATGAGGTGGACAGCGAGTGATGGCACTCATCCCTGTCTGACAGAATAAATTACAGGCAGCATGGGAGGGGCCATTCTCCATTGTCCAAAAGGTTAGTGACGTCAATTACATGATTGAGCTACCGGACAGGAGATGCAAATGAAAGGTGTATCATGTTAACATGCTGAAACCCTACCATGACAGAGAGGAAATGGTCCTCGCTATATGCAGTTCCCCAGAGGAGGAAACTGAGGTAGATCCACTGGTAGACCTACTTGGGGAGGCCAGGGTTGCATCCTCTGTGGCCAACCTTACCCTCTCCGAACAGCTGACACCAGCCCAGGTGCAAGAAATTAGGGGTGTGCTGAGAGAATTTGAAGACATGTTCACAGGGAAACCAGGGTACACCATGATGGCAGAGCACCATGTGGATACAGGGACCCAGGATCCCCTGAAACAGTCCCCCTGCAGGGTACCTGAGCATATTAAGCAGACTGTGAAAGAGGAGCTAAAAAAGGCCTTAAGCGACCCAGCTGTATTGGCTAGCCCTAATTATAGTTTAAAGTTTATGGTTCACATGGATGCCTCAGATCATGGGCTGGGGGCTGTGCTGAGCCAAGTTACCCAGCAGGGGGAGGAGCACCAAATTGTGTACCTTAGCCGGAGGCTTTTGCCCAGAGAGGAGGCATATGCCACAATTGAGAAGGAATGCTTGGGAATAGTGTGGGCCCTTCAGAAGCTGCAGCCTTACCTAAATGGGAGAGAATTTACTGTGGTCACAGATCATAATCCCCTGATTTGGCTTCATAGGTCCAGTGGGCAAAATGGTAAACTACTACGTTGGAGTTTGCTACTGCAGGCATATAACATGACCGCCCAGCATCGCAGTGGCAAACAAAATGCAAATGCGGATGGGCTATCTAGGCAGGGCTAATGGCCTGGCTGGATACTTTTGGGCTTCCCAGTAATTGCATGAACGGCTGTGTCACTTGGGGTTGCCCAAGGGACACGCCTTCATTATCTGGGGGGGGAGATGTGACAGAAATGGGAAGGAAAGAGTTAATGGTTTGGATTCTGTAGGTGCCTTATTTTTTTAACAGTGTGAACAAAATACACTGAGGCTGAAATCCTCCAGCAGCAACTGGCTTGTGGAATTCCTAGCTGCTAGATAAGAGCTGGGTCATAAATCTCGAGTGGACATCTCCAGACACACACAGACCTTGCAGACACGGACACAGGGCAGTTTGAATGGATTGGATCATTCAAATATAAACTTAAGGTGAAAAGGGAATATAATTGGTCACTGATAGGTGTTCACTCTGATTGGGACAATTAAATACATACATGTTAGTTGGTTGGTGCATTTAAGGGGAGAATAGGAATGACCTATTCTCCATAGAGTATATAAGCTTCTGTAAGACAGAGAACTCTCTCTTGCCTTTGGAAGCTGGGAGGGGAAACATAAGCTTGGAGCCTACCCTTGTAGTTGTGTCAGTGGGAGCTGGCAGTTAGAACAGGGTCCAGTGTCTCTTGTAAGGACAGGGAAGGGTAAGTTTAGTGATAGCATATTTCAGTATTAGCCTTCTTCTTTAGCCATCTGTTATTTAAAAACATTTGTTTACTTTTCCTGTACCAGTGTTATTCTCTTGTGTTGTAAATACATATCCTCTAAATGCTCATTGCACTTTCTGTTAAGTAAAAGCTATTTATTTGCTCAACAGTTGTGACTCTGATGTCATTTTTCTAAGGTAAGATTTGATTGTACACTGGCTAAGGTAAACTCTGTGTAGCATCCGCCACCCGAAAGAGACACACTACCAGACTTTAACTTGTGCAATTGCACGTTTGATTATTCAAGTTTGTACACTTGAAAGAGGTGCCAGAAGGAAAGTCCGGCTGGTGGCAGTGAATACCCGAGGACACACACCTCTCTAAAAGCTATTTCAGCCTAGAGGGAGAGGTGGGTTGTTACAACCCTGTCCCTATGAAAAACTAAATAAGGCTCCTTACACATCAGGGCCTGGAGCTCGGATACCATCCAAGCAGAAGTGACTGCAACTAAAAAGGACACCTTCCAAGAAAGGAAAATTAGCTCACAATCTGCGGCAGGTTCAAAAGGGGGCAAGGTAAGCTTCTCCACCCCAAAAAGGAGATCCAAGGAGGTATCAGATCTTGAATGGGAGGTTTAACGTGCAAAATGCCCCTTAAAAAGGTATGAGACACGTCCAGCTTGGCAAAAGTTTTACCCTCTACCAGCATGTGATATGCTGAAATTGCTGATAAATGCACCTTAATGGAGGAGTAGCACAAGCCTTGGTTTTGCAAGTAGAGGAGATACTGAAGAATCGAGTTCACTGGCCAAGTAAGGGGGTCAAAGTGATGGGGCAAAGCTGACAGACAAAAACACTTCCACTTCATAGCGTACGTGGATCTAGTAGAAGGCTTTCTCTCTGAGATGAGAACATCTGCCACCTCCTGGGAGACTCCATATCTGGATATAACTACATTTGCAGAAGCCAGGAATGAAGATGCAGGAACTTGAGATCCTGATGAACTGAAGTCCCCTGTTTCTGGGATAACATGTGTGATCTCAAAGGCAGCTGAATTGGAGGTTCCATTGCCAGCTGCTGAAGTAGTGGGAACTAAATCTGCTGAAGTCATAGCAAGGCATCAAGAATAATTCAAGCCCCCTCAGCCTGAAGTTTCAGGAGAACCCTCTGGATTGGCGGAAAGGGAGGGAAGGCATACAGAAACCTCCCTATCCAATAGAGGAACAATGCATCTGGCCAGAAAACACAGGGCGTGGGCTCTCTTGAGCAAAGATTTGGCAGTTTAACATTGCATGGAGATGCAAAGAGGTCCAGCTCTGGAAGACCCCATGTGCTGAAAAGCTGGTCCACTACCAACTGGAGCAACTCCCACTTGTGTGCCTTGGATCATGACTGGCTTAGGCTGTCAACCAAGACATTTTGGACATCTGGAACATGAACTGCAGCAAGACTTGGCTGATGATCCAGGACCCAATACCAGACTCTCATCGCCTCCCTGTACAGGTGGTAGGAGTGTGTACTCCCTTGCTTGTTGATGTAGAACACTATGACCATGTTGTCTGTCTGGATAAGAAGAGAATCTAGTGTCATGTCCGCTTGAAATGCCTGCAAAGCATTCAGGTCTGCCCACATCTCTAGGATGTTGATATGGAGCTTATGCTCATCTGGAGACCAAGTCCCTTGGGTCCAATTGTCTCCCACATGAGCACCCCAGTCAAGCTCAGAGGCATCCATGGTTAGAGTCCAGCTCAGGGGCTCCTGCCGAAAATGAATCCCCCATTCCAGGTTGGAGGGGTTCAGCCACCAAGAGAGTGTTCTTCTGATCAGGTCCAAGATCCTGACCAATTGATCTAGACCATTGGACCTTTGGTCCCACTGCACCCTGAGCATCCATTGTGGAACCTTCATGTGGAGGAGGGCCAAGGGAACCATAGGGATGGCCACCACCATATGCCCCAGAAGTCTGAGGAAAGTTCTGTCGTGGACTTGCAGGGCCATGGACACCACTCAGACTACTGCCCACAAATGATCCCCCAGTCCTGCAGGAGGAAGGCTATGCCCTGGACCATGTCCAGTACTGCTCCTATGAAAGAGTCATTGACTAGGCTCTGGAGATGACTTTGGAAGATTCAGGGTGATCCCCAATTCTTAGAAAAAAGTAAAGGTGTCTCTGAGAGTGCACAGAAGGAGCACTCATGAAGGAGCCACCAGAAGCCAGTCATCCAGATAAGGGAAGACATAACGGCCCTTGTATCTGAGAGCTGCAGCCACCACTGCTAGGCACTTGGTAAAGACTCGAGGAGTGGAGGAGAGACTGAATGGTAAGACCCAGAACTGATAATGCCTCCCCTGGAAGTGGAACCTCAAGAATTTCTGATGGGGAGGGAAGACCCCTATGTGCATGTAAGCATCCTGCATGTCTAGGGAACACAGCCAGTCTCTTTGGTGCAACAGAGGGATGAGACCTGGAAGCATCACCATCCTGAACTGTTTGTATTCTATAAAGCAATTTAGATTGCTGAGGTCTAGGATGGGCCAAAGGTCTTTGGTCTTCTTTAGGACCAGGAAGAAGTGGGAATATAAACCTCTTCTCCATTGTCCCAGAGGAACCATCTCTATCGTCCATTTCTGCAAGAGAGTCTGAATTCTCCTTCTATCCATGGGATGTGTGAAGGAGAGTAATGGGAGGACCTTGGTGGATTCTCTGGAGCAACCTGTGTGAACTCCAATGTATGCCCTCTCCTTATTAGATCCAGGACCCAAAGGTCTGACGCAATTCTGCTCCAACCCTCCATATAAAGGGAGAAGCAGCCCCCCCCACTGCCTCCCCCAAAAACCTCCACCAGAGGGGGGCAGCAGGAAGTCATTGAGAGGATCTGGGAGTGGACAGAGAGGGCTGGTAGGACGCTAGACCTCTAGAGGGGGTACTCCCAGCAGACTGGGTTGTGGCTTTCCTCTTGAAGCCACTTCTCTGCAAAAACTGACCATGATTGTTCTGCCCTGAGGACTTGCAAAAAGGACATTTCTGAAATGGCTTTTGGTCCCCCATGTATAACTTTCAGACAGACCAAATAGACTTCCTGGACTCTTGGAGATGGGAAACCAGCTTCTCCATCTCCTCCCAAAACAGGACAGAATGTTGGAATGGAAGATCCTTGCTTCTGGACTGCAAACTCTGGGAGAATCCTGAGGCTGTTAGCCAGGCATGGCATTTAAGGCAAACTCCAGAGGCCACAGCTCTAGAAGCTGGATCTTCAGTATCATACAAGGCCCTCAAAACATGAGAGCCTATGTCTGAATCCAATTTTAGGATTTCCAGGAGCTCGCTCTTCTGTGCCAAGTCTGGCAAGGCTTAAGAAACTTTTTGATCCTTCTCCCATAACGCATTCTGTTACTGAACCATAAGCATTAGGAAGTTAATAGACCTTGTGGAGCAGGTGGAGGCAGAATAGACTTTCTTGCCCACCTGGTCCCAGTATCTGGACTCTGCATCAGGAGGCTGTGAACTAAGGTGCTTTGGCTGCTTAGATTTATCATGAGCTGCCAAAATTACCATGGAGTCCACCTGAGGGTGTTCCACCAGAAAGGGCTCCTCCCTCAGTGCTCTGTAATGCTTATCTGACTTCTTTGGAACTGCCAGAGTAGTGGTGGAATGCTTCCAGGCAAGCCTGGTCAGGTTCTGGAAGATATCCGCTAAGAGAGGGACCATTAGAGGCTTTGGCTCCTTTTGCCTCAGCTATTAAGCCAACCTCCAGTGTTCCAGGTCCAAATCCTCCATCTCCCAACCATTGGAGGCTTGGCTGTGCCTCACGATGTCCATAAAAGTGGGATCATATGGAGGCGATCGGGGGGTGTCCTTATCGTCGGAGGACACTCTCGCCCCCTAAAGAGGGACCCATCAGACTAGGAGCTAGAAAAGGACCCATGACCCTCAGAACGGGAAGAAGCCAACCCCAACCTGGAAGGGCTTCTACTCATGGACTGCTGCCCACTCACAGGCTGGCATTGGCTATGGGACCATGTGACAGGGTGGAATAGGAATCTATCCCTGTTGTTATAGAAAGTGTTTAAATGCAAGAATTTGTCCTTTCCTGTCTATTTGTCTATCTGGTTGTACAACCAAATTTTCTTGTGAGACATAGGATTTGATCACACCGATAGGCTCACTATTCTTTGCCTCTCACTGTCTCTCTGTCTGTCTTTTTCCTCCCTTGCATATCTGCTGATATAAAAATGTATGCAAATCTTTATGTGCAAATGTAACTGATATTGGGATCCCTTTGTTTAGAAAAATACAGTGTTAGTTTTTGAGATGTATATAATTATAGTCTGAGATGATTGCAAAAAGCTATTGTAAACTCAAGAGGTTACTTGAGTGCACGTTTTAAGCTTTTTTTTTTTTAGTCTTTGGTAACTGGGCAAGGCCCACTAGGCACAAGAGCCTGTTTTCAGGGGCGACCTGGGAGCACTGGGCAGTTAAGTGACTTGCTCAGAGTCACACAGTGTGCAAGTGGAGGTTGTGAGAATCAAACCAAAGTCTGGTCTGCTGGATGTACCAAGCTTATTCACAGCTCATTACTCTAACCTCTAGGCCATACTGCCAGCCCCAGAAGGGAGTTCTTTGCAGAAGAGCTGTGGAAAAGGGGACTCATTTCTGGGACATCGTGTTCTAGCTGCACATGTCTGATACCTACAAGAACAGGATGCTTGCTAAGAATGGGGGTTGGAAGGACTTATAAGAGATCTGAGCTGCAACTGCTAGAAAGAGAAGAATGGACACAGAGCTTAAAGAAAAACTCAGATGGACTTTTTCTGTTTTTTTGAGCCTTTATAAATAGTTATACTGAACAAGTTTATTTTTTTTATGTTACTACTAGTGTAAATAAATATTTTTATGGAATTCTACAACTGCTCCTGATTTTCCTATGTTTCCTGATGTGTGGCTCAATGACAGAAGGCAGCAGTTGTGGAATTTTCACCATTCACACTCTAAGCCAGGAGTTTTGTGTGTGAGTACTGGAACTAGTACCAAGGAAACATAGAGAAAGGTATGGATTCTGCAGCAGCAAGTCCAGGAGTGGTTACCAGGAGAGTGCCAGCCAAACTAGCAGAGACAGAAGTCCAAGCTGAGATTGTACAGCCAGCACAAGTTATGGAAAAAGAACAGGCAGTGACAGAACCTGAAAGCCTGATGGACTTTTTCAAATGGTGGGCTATACAAAAAGAGTCTGAGAAGCAGAGAGAAAAAGAGATTCAATGTTTAGAAGCACAGAAGAGAGAGAAGAGATGTAGTGACAAGAGCAGGAGATGAGAGAAGAGATGCAGCGATGGGAGAAGCGATGGTTGGATGCCTAGCAAGCTAGCAAAGGCAGAGGATTTGGCACACATCCAGATAAGCAACAAAATGCAAGCAACTTAAAAGCCATTAAACTTACAAAGCTGTGTCCCTCAGATGATATCTAGACATACCTGATAACTTTTGAAAGAGTTGCCACAGCCTGCCAATGGCCAAAGCAGCAATGGACAATCAGATTGGTATCCAACCTGACAGGGAAAGTCCAACTTGCCTACTGCAATATGGACACTGCACAGTCAGAAAACTATGACCTGGTGAAAAGCGAAATTCTGAAAAGGTATGACATCTCTGCAGAGAACTACGGCAGAGATTTCGATCTCTGAGGTACAATTTGGTCAACAATCCTCAAGAAACCTTCACACAACTCAGAGAACTCCTGATAAAATGGCTCCAACCAGAGAGCAAGATAGTCCCACAGATCATTGACACATTTGCAATGGAGCAATTAATCAACATCCTACCTACAGATGTGCAGCTTTGGGTAAAGGAACAATGACCAGAAAGTGGGAAAAAGGTTGTTTCTTTGGCCAAAGACTACCAAATGGCCAGACAAATGCCATACCAGCAAGGTAACATCCAAGTACCAGTAAGACACTCTTTTTCCCATTTAAACTCCAAGCCTGATAAGAACTCTGGTGGGGGTAACAAATCTGTGCCAAAAGACTTTATTTGCTATAACTGTAATAAGCCAGGCCACATTGCAAGAAATTGCCATAGTAAGGAGAGGGGCACTGAAGCAGATTTCTCCTTGGCAAATTGGGGCAAGTACTTAACAGATGTCAAGGTAGGGGATAAGACTGTAAAGGGACTCATTAATTAGGGAAGCAGACAGACCCTAGTGAATGTTAAAGTGTTGGGAAAACACTGCAAAGGGACCAGGTACTGGTGTCATCTGCATCCATGGGGACACTCGATACTATCCCAGCGCCCAAGTGACTCTGACCATTAAGGATGAGTCACACCAAATGAAAGTGTGGGTAGTACCTAAGTTACCTGCACCTGTGATTATTGGAAAAGACTTTCCAGGATATACTGAGCTAATCGAAAAGGGAGTAAATCCTGATGTTTCAGCAGCTGTGGTGACAACAGCTCAGGCAAAGAAATTTTCAGATGTGGGGACACTTTTCCTTTCAGTGATTTTGATTCAGATTTGTTTCAGCACAGCTTCAAGATCTGGAAATCCAGGAAAGAAAGACGATACCTGAAGAAACTGTGTCAACAAATGACTGATGGACATAAATAGTTCACATATGAAAATGCTAAAACTAAAATGATTACTGATTGTGATTTTCTTTCAGAACAAGCTAACAATGTTTCTCAACAAGGTTATTTCAAGCAGCTGGGGCCTGGGGTGAAATCAAAACAGGGGGACCAATGTTTAAAAATGTAATGGGTTACCGAACACAGCTTGGGTCAAACCTCAGACACAGGAACTGACAGAACAATTGGGAGGCAGTATAGCTCAGTGGTTTAAGGCTCTGAGCTGCAAATCTGGAGACCTGCGTTTGAATCCCACAGCCCCCACTTGCATACCATGTGACCCTGAGCCACTCACTTAACTTCCCTGTTCTCCCAGGTCGCACCTCTAAACAAGCTTTCAGCTCAGTGTGCCACTCCTGGTTAAACAATTGGAGAAAATTGGTTAAACCTCAGAAGTTTAGAACAGAGTTGTTACAGTTAGCACATGATAGTCCTATGGCTGGTCACTCAGGGAGGAATCACACCCTTGCCAGATTGCAGTATAGATTTTACTGGCCTGGAATTCATGAAGATGTTGCTACCTATTGTAATTCCTGTGCTGAGTGTCAAAAAGTAGTCTCAGTCTCTAGAAAAGACAAGGTGCCCCTGGTGCCCCTACCCTTGATAGATGTGCCTTTTGAGAAAATTGCAATGGATGTGATTGGTCCTTTAGACAAAAGCAAAAAGGGTAATAGATTTATCCTGGTAATATGTGACTCTGCTGCTTGATACCCAGAAGCAGTTCCAATGCGTGCCATCTCAGCTTCAAAAGTGGCAGCAGAGCTTGCAAAACCTTTCAGCAGAATGTGCATACCTAAAGAAATTATTACTGATCAGGGTAGTAATTTTGGTTCTGCATTACCTAAGGAGCTATACAAACTACTAGGTATCACTGTCGTAAGAACCTCCCCAAGCACCCTCAGACAGATGGTCATGTTGAGCATTTTGACAAAATCCTAAAATGCATGTTAAAAAGGTTTATAAAAGGGGAAGGGAAAGATTGGGACCAATACTTGTCTTACCTATTTTTTGCTTACAAAGAAGTGCCACTAGCATTAGCAGGGTTTTCACTACTTGAAATGCTGTATGGTAGCCTTGGTAGGCAGCCAAGAGGGCCACTGGATGTGATAAAAAAAACGTGGGAAGATATTCTCACTCACAAACAATCTATAACATCTTACATGTGTGCCCTAAAAAAGAAAATGGCAAAATATGTTGAAATTGCCCATAGTAATCAGGAAGAGGTGCAAAACCAGCAGAAGATATATTATGACCATGGGGTAAAACAAAAAGTTTTTGAGCCATGTGAAAAGGTTTTGTTACTGTTACCCACAACAGAAAATAAACTGTTAATGAAGTGGCAAGGACCTTATAGAGTGTTTCGACGTACTGGCACCGTTAACTATGAGATTGAGACCCCTGACTGGAAAAAATCCTACTAATATACTGTGCTAACCTCCTCAATAAATGGGTTGAAAAAATGCCAGAAGCTGCTTTACTAGTTTTACCAGAAACTGATAAGGAAGATATTGATGTAGCGTATGATAGACTGGAATAAATTGTAAATGCTGATGTAAAGGTGAATGTTTCCTTAACCTCAGAACAAACTGCAGACATTCATAATGTGCTAAAGACATTTAACAGTACTTTTACCACAGTGCCAGGATGAGCAAAAGGGATTGAGCATGTAATAGTGGCAAGAAATGCTCATCCTATTAGGCAAAAGACATACAGGTTGCCAGAGCTTTTAAGAGCCGAATTGGGTTAAGGAAATACAAAAAATGAAAGACTTGAGTATCAGAGAGGAGTTGAGGAGTGCATGATCATCCCCAACGGTAACTGTAAACAACAAGCATTTGTCAATGCCAAATGTTGATCGCTTTGCTCTGTTGAGCTCGCTCACTCCCCCTCTGTTGGTCGCTTGTTCTGTTTCTGTTGGTGCTGCAGGCTGCGCTTTTGTACTGGGCTCCTGTCTGCGTTGGCAACTTTGCCTGCCTACAAGGAAATCCACAGCTGTCCCAACAGAGCTCCATTGAGGTCGCTCAGTTTCCCTCTCTCACGCGCTTATTCTGTTTCTCCTGGCGCTGCAGGCTGCCCTTTTGTACTGGGCTCCTGCCTCTGTTGGCGACTTTGTCTGCCCACAAAGAAATCTGCAGCAGTCTCAACCGAGCTCTGTTGAGCTCACTCACTCCCCCTCTCTCACTTGCTTATTCCGTTTCTGCGAGTGCTGCAGGCTGCCCTTTTGTACTGGGCTCCTGCCTGCATTGCTGCCTTTTTCTGCCCATAAAGAAATCCGCAGCAGTCATGATACAGCTCAGTTGAGCTTACTCACTCATCCTCTCTTAGTCGCTCATTTTGTTTCTCCTGCCACTGCAGGCTGCCCTTTCATACTGGGCCCCTGCCTGCATTGTTGCCTTTTTCTACCCACAAAGAAATCCGCACCAGTCCCAACAGAGCTCTGTTGAGGTCACTCACTCCCCCTCCCTCATCTGCTCATTCTGTTTCTTCCAGGGCTGCAAGCTGGCCTTTTGTACTGGGCTCCTGTGTTGGGGCCTTTTTCTACCCACAATGAAATCTGCAGCAGTCCCGACAGACGTCAAGTTGAGCTTGGTCACTCCCCCCCCCCCCACTTGCTCGATCTTAATCTGTCCCAAACACTGATTTCCCACAGTGACTATACTATTCTGCGGCAGGAGTGGAAAAACATATTTAGGCCAGGATGTGAAAAATGACAGCTGTACTGTTCATAAGGAGGTGTGAAAAAATGCCAGTGTTGAAATGTGACGAGAAAATATTACTAATTTGCGAAGTTACAAGGGTGCGTGGAAACTGCACAACGTACGCTCGTAACACAGTCATTTTATGGCCTTTCATCTCAAAATTTTCAACACAGGCATTTTAGGACTTCTGCTCATGAACAGTGTCACTGTGGTTTTCTTAATGTGTCCCAAACACCGCACTATTCTGTGCTGGAAGTGTGAAAACACATTTCGGCCAGGATGTGAAAAATGACAGTTGTACTGTTCATAAGGAGGTGTGGGCATATCTACTCATTGCTTTGTCTCCACTCCACGGACCCTGCTGTAATATAGGACCACAGAGGACCCTGGGCAAGAGGATGGGCAACTCTAAAGTTCTGGCACAGCTCCGTTGAGCTTGCTCACTTCCCCTCTCTCACTCGTTCATACTATTTCTCTCGATGCTGCAGGCTGCCCTTTTGTACTGGTCTCTTGCTTGTGTTGGCACCTTTTTCTGCTCACAAAGAAATCTGCAGCAGTCCTGAGACAGCTCTGTTGAGGTCACTCACTCCCTCTCTCTCACCCGCTCATTCTGTTTCTCCTGGCGCTGCAGGCTGCCCTTTTGTACTGGGCTCCTGCCTCCATTGACGCCTTTTTCTGCCCACAAAGAAATCCACAGCAGTCCCAACAGAGCTCCATTGAGTCCGCTCACTCCCCCCCACCACTCGCTCTCTCGTTCTGTTTCTCCCACTGCTGCAGGCTGCCCTTTAGTACTGGGCACCTGCATTGGGGCCTTTTTCTGCCCACAAAAAAATCTGCAGCAGTCCTGGCAGAGCTCAACTGAGCTCGGTCACTCCCTCCTCTCACTCGCTTGATCTTACTCTGTCCTAAACATTGATTTCCCACAGTGACTGTGCTATTCTGCAGCAGGAGTGCAAAGACATATTATGACCAGGATGTGAAAAATGACAGCTGTACTGTTCATAAGGAGGTGTGAAAAAATGCCAGTGTTGAAAATGTAGTGTGAAAATATTACAAATTTGCTAAGTTAAAAGGGTGCATGAAAACAGTTCAATGCATGCTTGTAACACAGTAATTTATGGAGTTTTATCACCACATGTTGAACATAGGGACTTTAAGACCTCTGCTCATGAACAGTGTCACTGTCATTTTCTTAATCTGTCCCGAACACTGATTTCCCACAGCGACCACGCTACTCTGCACCGGAAGCGCGAAAACACATTTTGGTCAGGATGTGCAAAATGACAGCTGTACTGTTCATAAGGAGATGTGAAAAAATGCCAGTGTTGAAAATCTGGCATGACAATATTATAAATTTGCGAAGTTAAGAGCGTGCGTGCAAACTGCGCAACACACGCTCGTAACACAGTCATTTTATGGAGTATCATCACCAAATTTTCAACATAGACATTTTAGGACCTCTGCTCATGAACAGTGTCACTGTCATTTTCTTAATATGTACTGAACACTGATTTCCCATGGCAACTGCGCTATTCTGCGCCGGAATTGCAAAAACACATTTCAGCCAGGATGTGAAAAATGACAGCTGTACTGTTCATAAGGAGGTGTGATAAAATGGCAATGTTGAAAATCTGGCATTACAATATTGAAATTTGCGAAGATATGAGCGTACATAGCAACTACGAAACGCACGCTCGTAAAGCTGTCATGTTTTGGATTTTTTCCACCAAATTTGCAACATAGGCTTTTTGAGAGCCCACCTCATGAACACCGGCACTGTCATTTCATTAATTGGTCCAAAAAGGTGATTCCACACAGTGACTGCGAAATCACCTTTAGGGGTCGAATAACGCCATGACGGTGGCAGAATTCATGAGGAGGGATCCCAAAACCCCATGTTGAAAATTTGGTGCCAAAATTCCAAAAAATGCCTGAGATATGCACCAAAGTTGAAAAAACCCTATTTATGCCATTATACAGCTTACCGACATTTCCTCAGTTCGCGGTCGGCTTTGAAGAGTACAGACATGTTCCTGGTCCACCAAAGATCATCATGCTGGACTCCGCAGGTAAGTATGGGGTGAGAGGGGGTGTGAGGAGGCAGGGTGCACAGAGGGTGGGTGTGGATTGTGGGAGAGGGGCAGGGAGACTGCGAGGGACCATTTTCCTTTTTGACAGGTGCAAAAAAAAAAACATTGTGGGAATTTTTTTTTTTTACAGGGCCATTTGACATGCTGGGGTGGGCTTCCAGCATACCAAAAGAGTGTTTGTTTGGGGGGGCAGCTGTAGTCGACGGGGGAGTGGGCACCCCCGTCGGCACAACTGTAGTGCATGTTTGGGGATTATGCTGATGGGAGTGGGCTCCTGTTGTCAAATGACACTGGGGGGGACATAATGCCAATGGGGGTGGGCCCCATTGGCAACATCAACATTAGGGCACTGAAGCTGACAGGGATTGGGGCCCCCCTCAACAAACAAACACTTTGGGGGGCACATGCTGTCGAGGGGGATTGGGCACCCCCTCGACAGTGGGGCTGCTTCATATTGTTTGAGAACACGGCGGCAAGCCGCCACCATGTTCACAAACAATATCACACTAACAAAGTTCCACCCAGCAATGACGAGTCGCTTCCTCAGAGCAGCAGAATGGCTTACACTGCAACGACGAGGCGTCCCCTGATTGCAGCGACTGAAACCTTAAAAGGTTGTGGCATGCTGGCTGAACTAGTGTCAGCAGCAGCATGCCACCCCTTTGGGAAAAGTGGGCCAAGCCTCCAAAGGCTGTGGGGGCATTGGCCACAACAGTGCCGCGCCTCAAAAACTTGCTTCTAGAGCAAGCTGCCGCAATATGTTTGCTGCACACACGCACAATCAACATAAAAAGGAAGGGGGTGTTAGAACCTGCCTTGATTTTAGGAAACTTAATCAAGTGTCAGAATTTGACAGTTATCCTACTGTATGCCAAGAATAGATGATTTGCTGGACAGACTGGGGAGTGCAAAGTATATTAGTACCCTCGATCTCACCAAGGGTTACTGACAAATATCTTTAGCAAATGAATCCAGAGATAAAACTGCATTTGCCACTCCTGTTGGGTTCTATCAGTTCACCATGCCATTTTGTTTACATGGAGTACCAGCTATATTCCTGCGGTACATGGATGTAATTCTATCCCATCACACTGGTTATTGTGCTACATACCTGGATGATGTCATGGTGTACAGTCCAGACTGTAAAAGCCACCTGGAACACCTACAAGCAGTTATCCAAGCTACCAGAAATGCAGGTCTCACTATTAATCCTACCAAATATGCATTGGGCATGCAGGAAACTAGATATTTGATCTATGTGTTGGGAAATGGAAAAGTTAGGCCAGAAATTTCTAAAATAGAAGCTGTAGCTAACAGCCCTGTCCCTGGCAGGTCATTTTTAAGGCTGGCTGGTTATTTTCGGAGATTTGTTTCCAACTTTACTGAGTTAGCTACTCCCCTTACTGAACTCATGAAAAAACGGTACCCAAATATTGTGAAATGGACCTCAGAGTGTGATGAAGCTTTTCAGACCATTAAGGCTACATTACGTTCAGCTCCTGCATTAAGAAGCCCAGACTTTGAGAAACCATTTTTGTTACAAACAGATGCATCTGAGGTAGGTCTAGGTGCAGTACTGAGTCAAAATATAGATGGGAAGGAACATCTTATTCTGTACATAAGTAGGAAGTTGCATGGCAGAGAAAAAAGGTACTCCACCATCAAAAGGAATGTTGGGGCACTAGAGAGCCGATCTCCAGGCAGGAAGCTTTTCTCAAACACTCTACATTTCATCTGCTTTATTTTTCCAAAAATTTTATTTATAACTGCTCAAACTTCTGCTATCAGGATTGATTTGATTTCCCCAATTTCTCAGCTTTCGACTGCTACCAAACACAAAAGGATGCAGCAAGGAAATCCTGTTACTGCAGCTACTAAAAGTAAAACTGGAAAGGCAGGCAAGGCCATAAATCCTCCATGCTGGGGACACATACTCATGATGGAATAATCACTGAGCTCTCCATGGCAGCAGACACTTGCCACATTGTAAGACATGGTTTCCCGATTGGAAACTAGCCTAACCAGGTTAGAGAACCACATGGCAGCACCTATGGCTCCAATGGATGTGGTGTGGGACTGTGACGAGTGATCTATAACTGCTTTGGTGATCATGGTATGGCCGTGTGAAGAGAAATCACAACCCCGAGGCCATGAGGAGGCCTTGAGACAGGGGTCTCGTGTGGAAGCTATGCTGGAGAATGTGGATCTTTTGAAAGGCATTATGGATTTGGACTCATTTGTTTTCCTTATGGATTACATTCCGACTGTGCTGATTCCTGTTGAATACCCTATTTGGTGTCAGATTTGGAGGGCCCGAGGGTGAATTTGGGGATCTGCTGGTTGGCAGATGAGGGGCTCGATCTTCAGACAGTCAAAGATGGTGGAAGACAAGGAGATCCTTGTGTCTGGGAAAGACTGATTTTTTTGCTGTCAAGTGCTTGATTATTTAGGTGCCTAGAGCTTGTGTGTGATTCTGGGGGACTTTGAACTATTTTGTGAGCACTATAATGTTTGGGACTCATGGTGGTTATGACAGTTGGGGTTATTGCTAAGCACTACTTTGGGAAGGGATTGCGATGCTGGACATTGTATTCCACATGGTGGGTTTCTCCACCCTTGGCATATTTTTCTCCCATCTTGTCAGGGTTCTGTTGTTCCCAGTTACTCCCAAATCCTAACTAGCAAGCTCTGCATGTTAATTTGGTTATCTTTATGACTGCATGCATCTGGTATCAAGTCTGTTTTAAGAAATTCAGGGGGGTAATAATAACAATTTTGCTGTTTGAAGGTTTCAGCTGATTGTAGTACTATTTGAGAAATGGCACATATTTCCTTTTTACCATATTTGGTCATTTAGATTCATAACAGTCTTTAGGACTGTGTCTTAATGCCTTTGTTATTTTACCAAATCCAGGACACTTTCTTTGGTAACATGTTGAATACCCCCCTGTAACAGATTACAGGAGGTCGTATTATGAACATCAGTTACATGTATGGATATTTGTCCTTTAATTGTGCTACTACCCTGTATGAGGTAATTTGTGAATGATTTTACATGAAAATTAATAAATACAAAGTACAAAAAAAAGGAGTGTTTAGCAGCAAAGTGGACCATGGAGGAACTGGCTTTGTACTTATGACAAATCACACTCCTCTCTTTTGGCTTAACCAGATGAAAATAAAAATTCCAGAATCACAAGGTGGTACCTGGCACTACAGCCATTTAAATTCACAGTGATACACACATCTGGTAAAGAGAATAGCAATGCTGATTTTCTGTTAAGATATGTACCAGGAATTGAGGGTTCTGAAGGCTGAAAAACAAATGTATGGGTGTGAACTTTACTCTTTGTTGTACTGTTACAGAAAAAACAGACAATCCACATGTGCTTAGTGTCTAAAAATTGGTAGATAATGTTGGAGAATTAATGGAAAGCTTTGGAAACCTGTTTAATAAAAGAGGTTCCCACTTAAGGGGGGGTGTATGTGACAGGGTGAAATAGGACCCTGTCCCACTTGTTATGGAAAGTGTTCAAATGCAAGGATATGTCCTTTCCTATCTATTTGTCTGTCTGATTGTGCAATCACATTTTCTTGTGAAACCTAGGATTTGATCACCCCAACAGTCTCACTGGTCTTTGCCTCTCACTGTCTTTCTGCCTCCCCTTGCTGTCTGTCTTTTTTCCTCCCTGCATATCTGCTGATATAAAAATATATGCACGTCTTTATGTGGAAATGTAACTGATATTGGGATGCCTTTGTTTAGAAAATATATATTGTTAATTTTTGAGATGTGGAAGAGCTGTGGAAAAGGGGCCTCATTTCTGAGACATTGTGTTCCAGTTGCACATGCCTGATACTTACAAGAACAGGATGCTTGTTAAGAATGGGGGTTGGAAGGACTTATAAGAAAGCTGAGTTTCAATTGCTAGAAAGAGAAGAATGGACACAGAGCTTAAGAAAATGTCAGATGGACTTTTTCTGTGTTTTTTTGGCCTTAGTAAATAGTTATACTGAACAAGTTTATTTTTTTATGTTACTAGTTAGTGTAAATAAATATTTTTGGTGAATTCTACAACTGCTCCTGGTTTTCCTATGCTTCCTGACCTGTGCCTCGATGACAGACCAATGTCGGCTCGGGGACTGGCAGCAGTTCAAGGACCAATCATGGCTATGGGCCCAATGCCAGCTGGTTGAGCATCTGTGGCAACTGCCAGACTTCTACATCAGCTACCAGGCTGCCTCCTGCTAGAGGAGCGTCCGTGGTTGGTAGATCTAGAGAGGTTCCAGCACCGGTAGTCCTTGGACCTAAAATGGCTACAGCTGGCTACTGGGAAATAGGACTTTGAAAGCTTCACCTGGTCCACAGGCTTAGGTTTGTCTGCCAGGGAGGAAGGACTTTCTTCCTTACTCCGGTCCCCTGGCTTGTCTAGAACTGGAGTTGGGTTCGACTTGAGGGGCATAACATCCTGCCTGACCTGGCTCCACCAAAATTGGAACAGTTTGGTGAGCTCCTCCTTGTTGAACTGCAATGCCACAGTTGGTTTGTCTGGCTGGTGCTGAGGAATAGGAGAGGCAGGTAGGTCAGGGAGATCTTGAGGGGAAGAGCCACCCGACTTTCCCTCCAGGGTGGAGGCTCTTTGCACCAGTGACTGGGCCATTTCCAGTGTTATCTTCACTGGAAAACTGCTGGTGCCTGAGTCCGTGGCCGGCTTTTGGCTTCCCAGCTTGACCGGCATCGAGACCAATGCCGCTGGGGTCTTGGAGGGGCTGGAAACCAAAATGAGTTTGGCAGGAGGGTTCCCACTCCTTGGAAGAGGCCGTACCCAGAGCCCCAGGAATGGCCAGAGCACAGGCTTTCTTCAGCGGGGCCAAGGCATGCCCGAGGAGGAAGCTATGATACCAGCACCTGAGGTGGAGGGAGGGTGCAAAGGCGTAACCTTCACATTCATAAGTAGCATCGGTAGTGAGGCCAGGTCCTTTTTACAGTCATCTGATGCCGGAGTCTTGGTGTGTCCAGAAGATCCACTTTGGTCCTATGGGTGTTTCAGATGGTGAGAATGGTCAGATCCACCTGAGCCTGAAGAAGAGGCCTTTATGTGGGGAGAGCTTAAGCAGGAGCATGGGCGGGACTTGATCCAGTGCTTGTTGTGGGACTTATGGTGCAACTTGTCCCTGTGCTTGGGCTTCTCCCCTGGAGAACTCTGCATGACTGTGACCTGCTTTTCTAGGAGATGGGCTTTAAGTGCCTTCAGGCATCAGATCCTAGTCCTACTGGTAAAGCTGCAGCAGATTCTGCAACCCTGTGTGTCATGATCTGAGCCTAGGCAGAACACACAGGCATCATGGGAATCCATGGTAGGGATCTGGCGGCCACAGGAACACTTGGTCTTTGGTCCCAAAGATGCCACAGATGATGGTGAAGTTGACATAGAATGCAGACTTCTAAAGTAAAAAATTGCTTCAAAAAGCAGAGAAAAAAGACTTTGCTGACTGCTAGAACAACGGTCTAAGGGCAACCACTGAGAGCGGGTCTGTGGAGGGAAAAGAACAAAGGTGGGGCTGGAGACCATCCCCTTTTGTACCATGGGCTGATGTCGGGGCAGAGACAATGTTGAGGGCAGCCCCCACTGGACACTGCTAGCTAAGAGTTTTCCAGAGGGTTCTAGTGCTTGTGGCATAGTCCTAATGGTAATAGCCTGCTGCAAGAGCTCCCACTCAAAGTAAGATATAACAGTTACTTCATTGTTACCACCAATACCAAGATTAAAAAGAAGATTCAAATCATTTAATGAATTAAAAACATAATCTCAATAATATTGCACAGCATTGCTCCACATATAGGAAAAAGAAGGGGAAGGTAAGGGGGAAAGAAAAGAGGTATGTGTGGTATGGAGAGGAGAAGGGGGGAGAAAGAAAGAAAAAGGGGGAAGAAGAAAGAAAAAAAGGGGGGGGGGAAGGGGTGGATAAGGCCAAGGGAAAAAGACAGGGTCAAAAACCATATCCTTGTGCATCAATATTTCTTTGCCCCCTCCTGCTGCCACAGTTACTATAGTTAAAGATCTGGCTGAAAGTGAACTAGAGACTTTATTGAATCACCATGCAGTAGTTATTATCAAAATGTGAGCTGCAGTCAAAAAGCGATAAAAACACTATAAGAGAATACCAATTTAATTATTAAACAAGTGGACAAGGGTGGAGCGGTGGTTTTAATGGACAAAAAACTTATGTTCAAGAAGTCCTGTGGTAGCCAGGAAATGCAGAATTCTACACTAGATTCACAACTGACCCTACTTACTACTACAAATATAGTATTGATGAAACAGTGCAAGGGTCTTTCTGGAGAGGAGAGGAGAAATAGATATAAAGACCAGAGACTTTTTGATCACAAAGAGTCCAGTAAAATCCACATTTTATGTTCTACCCAAGGTTCACAAAACATTAAAAAACCCACCAGGCCGACCCATAGTCAGTGCGATTGGCTCCTTGAGTGAACACCTATCACAGTTTTGCAATGTGTACTTGAGACCAATGATATCTAGTTTACCAAGCTACCTTAAAGACAAAATGGCAGTGTTAAACCTCTTGAAAGACATTAGAATGGGAGAAAATACCCTTTAGCAACAATAGATATTGATGCCCTGTATACTAATGTCCTCCATTGGGGTCACTGGATGCAGTAACATTCTTTCTGAACAGGAACACAGAGTATGATGGTCCACCCATTGATTTAATTTTAAAGCTCCTGGAATATGTTTTGAAATGTAATGTAACCAACTGGCCGGAGAGAATTTCCTGCACTGAGGTCCTCTCAGATTCTATCAGTGACCACTCTCCCATACTCTGTACCTGGTCCAACAAATCCCCCAAGATCCCTGCCAAGATAGTCACAACAAGGGTATTAAAAAGAGGGAAACTGGCTGCACTAAAAGTTCACCTGGAATGTCAAGACTGGGATGCTATCCACACTGCTATGGATGTAGATATAGCTCTTGAGAGCTTTATTAAAAAATTCAGTGAGTCCTGCAATATATTTGCCCCTTACTCAAAATGCAAAGTCAAAGGCGCATCTGAATCATGGATTTCACCACAACTTCCCAAGCAGATGAGGGTCAGAGACAATCTCTGGAACATAGCAAAAAGCACACGATCACAGGTAGACTTACAGGCCTATAAAACAGCCTGTAACAAGTGTACTTGGGCCATAAGAATAGCCAAATGTCAACATTTCAAAAGTGAGCTGGCTAACACCTGGAGTGATAGTTGAAAATGCTGGGAAAACATTAAGACCCTTAATTTCAGACCAAATAAATCTCTACCCACTGAGCTAAATGTTGATAATGCCCCAACATAAGACCCCAGTATCATCGCCAGCTCATTCAATAAGGCCTTCACAGACATCAACAATGTGCTGCCATGTGACTTCTTCAAACCCCCTTGCACCAGTAACTCAGAGAAGAAGGATTACTACCCCCTTGACAAGCCCCCCCACCTCAAAATTCTCACACTAGCTGAGGCCAAAAAATAACTCTCCCATGTTTTCAGTAAAGCGAGAGCAAGTAGCGACTCGCTTGACCTTAAACTTGTCGCACTCACCTTAGATAACAAGCATCCTAAATTTATCACTTGTATCTGGTAAATTCCCTCAGCTACGGAAGGCCACTGTGGTAACACCAGTATTCAAAAGTGGAGCTAGAACTAGCCCCACTAATTATAGACCTATCTCAATCCTCCCCCCACTGTCCAAAACATTAGAATGCAATGTGTATGGCAAAGTTATTGAGTACCTTGACAAATACCAGCTGCAATGCCCTGAGCAACTCGGGTTTAGAAAGCAGCACAGTGCTACTACTGCCCTAGTTGAATTTACAGGGTACATACACAATGTATTAGATCAGGGGCTCTTGGTTGGGGCAACCTTCATTGACCTCACCAAGGCCTTCGACACAGTTAACCATGACCTACTATTAACCCAACTTTTGCACATTGGCCTATCCACTGAGTCCGTAACTTGGTTTAAGAGCTACCTCTTAGAGAGAGTTCAAAGAGTGAAGATCATAGATGTTTTCTCAGAGAGCCGCAGTGTAGTAACTTGGGTCTCCCAAGGCTCCATCCAGGGTCCTTTGCTCTTCAGTCTGTTTCTGAATCAACTTCCACTTTCAATTAATGGAAAACTCAAGCTACACCGATCCAGTAGCATTAGAAAATTGAATGCAATCTAGTTTCTCTGCAATTGAAGCGTGGTTTCTAAAATCAAAATTGCTGCTTAACTATAAAAAACCAAGACCATGCTTTTCACCTCCTCTCATAGCAGAAATAGGACCAATCGCCTGAATGTAATGAACTGCAATAATGAACCACTTGAAATGTTGCAAACCTTCAAGTACCTAGGGGTTACCCTAGACTGCTCTTTCACTTTTACCCAGCATATCGATCTCATTGTCAAAGTGGCTAATGCCAAACTAGGAGTTCTCCACAGGAACAAACAGTGCCTCACCAATGAAGTGCTAAATCTAGCAGTGACTAGTTCAGTTCTGTCTGTAACAGACTATGGACTGGTGGTGTACAGTGCTGCAACTGACTCAGCCCTCAAGCGTATAAAAATGATGCTCAATAAGGTATGCAGACTTGTGTCTAGAGCTGATCATCTCTCCCACACCTGTCAGCTTTATGCACAATCTAGTTGGCTAAACCTAGACAGCAGGATAAAGTACCAGGTTTGCCTGCTGGCCATGAAATCCACAATGGGCTTAACTCCCCCAGGTGTTCAGAAACTACTCAACAATTCTAACAAAGGCAGGAATACTAGAGGTATTAACAGCCGATCCTTCTTAGTCACCTTCAAACGGACCTCCAAAAGGTCAACAATCCTATGAATATTGGGCGCCCTATTGGTTAAATACATTGAGCGATGAAATCCTGACTGCAACCAAACTAGGTCCATTCAAAACCAAGCTTCACGCCCTGCTTACATCAACCATTGACTGTGGCTATTGTGCATAACATATAATTCTTCAACCAGTGTTTGTAGTACTGTTAGATGTATTACAACTACCAGTAATCTGTGACCAATGGAAAAAATATATGCCCCCACCTCTTTTTCCGAAGCCCGCTGCCTATGCTTTCACCTACAACCCCCCTAGTTTTTCTACACCTCCCTTCCTCTCCCCATTGGTCCTCATCTCCCCATGGTTCCCTCCCCCTTCCCCTCGATTCTGCCTAGCCAAATATCATGCAGAGAAGGCCCACCCCTCTATAAATCCACACATACCCCCTCTCCTCCCCTCAACCCATGTTTTTCTCTGTTGGTCACTCCCATCGCCCTCTGATGGCACCCACTCACCTCCTATTCTTCCCTTTCTAGGTCCTGTCCTTCTCAACAGGCACTGGTTATAGGCAAGGTCCCGTGTTTACTGCGACAAAGTGGACCTACATTCTCTGGCAGTCCATCATATTTTCTGCGGCAGGGCAAATGCAGATTCTGCAGCAATTCTGCACTTTATGCATAACTAGTGTGTTCAGTCACCTCGGGGTTCTGATTCCCATGGAACTCTCAAGCTGCGCTCTCAAGGTCAGAGGGAATCAAAACCCCTCTGTGGCAGAACACACTGGTTGTACATAGTTGCCCATCCAGTATTCTCTATATAATGCACAACTTAATTCATACACTACCAAATTATCTGCAGCCCAAAAACAAAATCTTTCCACACAAAATGGGAATCCCAGAATGAATCATGTTAGAACCCCCTTTCCTTATAGATAGATACTGTATTTCTCTAACTTTTCTTAGTGGAATAAAGTAAAAACGGAAGTAGCACATATTCTGGATCATCCCATATTGTGCCTCCGTTTCAGAAACGGCTCAGGTGAATAGCTTAAATCTGCTGGATGTTCAAAACTATGTATATTTATATAATTCCATTCTGAATTATTAGAACAACATTCTCATCATTTTACATTGCGTGGCATATTCGGAACTCACTGCATTTAACATAGTTGTTCTGTCAGTCTGTCTGTCTGCCTGCCTGTCCATCTATCTATTTATCCATCTATCTCTCATGTAGATATATTTACTGGCAGCACATTTTAAAAAGATAAAAGAAAAACATTGAAAGGTCATCTTGTCTGTGAATTCTGTAGCCAGGCAACATACAGAATTTCAATAGGTTAATATAGAGAATGTATCTTTGATTTTAAGTTAAATATTAACAAATCGTTAGGGATATTTCAGTTGTAAATACTAATACTACTAATACTATTAATGTTATTAATAATAGTTGTAATGAAATGTGGTTACAATGTGTACTTTTTGTGACCTGTAAAGCTGAGTTGTAAAGGTCACAAATGTCCAAGTAACAGTACAAAGGTGGGTTTTCCATCGCAAGCTGCACATATAACCCAGCTTGCACGTTGCCATTAATAGAAGGCAGTGTTCTTTGTTGAATGACAGCAAGGAAATGGGGCGTAAAATTAAAGAATCTTTCTGCAGTGGTGAAATGGAGAAATGAGCTGCACCCTACAGTCCATGAGCTGAAAGCCAAAGAGGCTTAGAATCACATCTCTTTTTCTGGATTTAATATAACATTAGCACTGGTTCACCTATAGGATTATTCAGCTGAAATGGATATGACCAAACAACTTGTCAATAGTCTGGAAACACTTGCTTCAGGATAACCTGGAGGTGCTGGAATTACAAGAAACAGCTCTGAAAATGACCCAAGTCTACCTTCTCAAGATCCCTGACAGCTGCCAAAGGCTTTCGAATCTGGAATCGGTGACCACAAAATGTTTTTGTCGGGAAGTAAGCCAAACAAACTTGAAAGGAGCAAAGTGACAGCAGTGGGGAGCTGCAGCAGCGGCAGCCCTGTTCAAATGAACGCTGCCCTACACAAGGATATTATAGAAATCTTGCCCCCCCCCCCAGGGATGTCACCAATACTGGAAGCAATGGATATTCGAGTACCATTCACTGTAAAATGGCAACCCTTCAAAATACAGGTGTGGAGGCCAATCAAAGTATTGGAAAGGACACCCAGGAGCAGAACAACGTCAAAGTCAGTTGGGTGGCCATGAACCAGAGCATGGTGGTATTGGGCACAGATGGTAGCACTTCTGTTCTATCTGGCAGTGTCAAAGGGGTAAGTTGTTCCCATGTCATTATACCTTTGAAGAAAAAAAAAAATTACAGGGATCAAACACTTTCTGCTTTTTTCAGCAATTTCCATGTTTTTCTGTGGCGGGCGTCTAATTCCACGGGTGGCAATGATTTCAGCGGCAAACACCGTGGACACAGGGCTATGGTTATAATCCCACCATCCAATAAAAATAAAACTTCCGTCTTCCCCACCTGCAGCACTTATGACAAGAAGGCAAGGCAAATTTTATTTAAGAGACACCCATCCCAGAGGCTCTGGGCACCAAACATTTTAAAAATAAGTACTATACATTATAAAACAAAATACATAACAATATATCAAACACAACACACAACATATTAGCAATGAATCAAAATTTATACAAACATTAACTAAGCAACAACAGCAAATGCCTAAAAAGCTAAGGCTAACCAAAATGTAAATTCTAAAAATTAAGCAAGGACTATAAAGCACAGTCTGGAAAGGCCAGGTTATATAGGAAGACCTTGAGGTGGGCTTTAAATACCTCCATAGAAGAGGCCTCCCTAACAGCTGGAGTAAGCGAATTCCACAGAACGGGAGTGGCAACACTAAATTCTCTGTCACCAGCTGTTTTTAACCTCGTCCTGGGAATCGCAAGAAGGCCCCTAGAGGAGGAGCGGAGGGAGCAGACCGAGACAGCAGGACTAAGAAGGTCCTTCACGTAACCAGGGCCCAGGCTGTGTAGGTCCTTAAAGGTGAGTAAACCCACCTTGAAGAGGACCCTCCACCTAACTGGCAGACAGTGCAGTTGACTCAGTACCAGAGTAATATGACAATATTTGGACTGTCCTGTCAACAGCCTCACTGCTGCATTCTGCTCCAGCTGCAGTACCTCCGTCTTATCGGGGTTCAGTCGCAACCAGCTGGAGGCCATCCATTCATTGATTTCAGCGAGCCAACTATTAAGCACTTCCACTGCGCGAGATGTTCCAGGAGCAAAGGAAAAATACAGCTGGGTATCATCGGCATAACAATGAAAATCCACACTGTACTTCCTAATGAGCTCTCCCAGGGGCAGCATATACATGGCAAACAACATCAGCGACAAGACCAAAAACTGAGGAACCCACATGACAGAGGGCCAGGGGAGGAGGAGAAATCCCCATCATTACCCTCTGCCTCCTGTTAGATAGAAAAGACTCAAACCAGCAGATGACAGTGCCAGCAAGTCCGCAGAATTCCCTTAGGCAGTCAAGTAACACTCGATGGTCCACCATGTCAAACGCTGAAGAGAGATGGAGGAGAACAGGAATTGTCTCTTCTCCTTGATCTCTAGCCCTATGGAGGTCATTATGCATCCAAACTAGTACACTTTCTGTGCTATGCCTCACACGAAACTCAGACTGGAGCAGCTCGTATAGATCATGGGCCACGAGATGCTCCTCAAGCTGAAGCGCCACCATTTTCTCCACAATCTTACCCAAAAATGGAAGATTGGAGATAGGATGGTAATTTGCCTTGATCTCAGGGTCCAATGATGTTTTTTTTCAGAAGGGGTCTCACCAATGCCTCCTTCAAGTCATCGGGGAAGACCCCTCTGACAAGGAACACCAGACAATCAAGGCAAACACCAGGCCAATGGAGTCTACACATCTCATTAAGAAACGGGTTGGCACCGGTTCCAGTTTGCAAAAGGTGTGCCGAAGCTTGGAAGGAATCTCAATGACCTCAGCCACCTCCACCAGTCTAAACTCGCCCCAACCACGTGGAGAGAACTCCGGTCGCCCATGACGACCACTGTCTGCCAAATTCTGACCCACTGGCAGAACCCCCTGCCTGATGACAGATACCCTGTCTGAGAAGAACCGAGCAAACTCTTCACACAATGCATTAGAAAAGGCTACTTTCGGCTGTAGACAGGAAGGATGAAGAAGCCTGTCCACAGTCCAAAAGAGCATAGCTGGTCGGTTCCTCCTGGCAGCAATCTCCCTGGACAGAAATTCTGCCTTCTTACGGTTGATTGACCCCTGGTATGCACCATAGTGCACACGCAGGGCCAGTTTGTCCACCTCCAAGCCAGACTTCTGCCAGCAGTGCTCTAATTTCTGACCCAAGGTCTTCATCCCCTTGAGCTCACCATCATACCAAGGGGAGAACTCAAGTGAGAAGACTTGGGACATACATGGACTGGTGAGAGGGAGTCGAGTGCACCAGCAAGCGCCTTATTATAGGCATCCACTGCCACTCACACCCCCCCAATGCATGCACTGTCCACACTGGATAGGTCAGCCACCGCCAGAAAACCCTCAGGGGACAACCCCTTCAAAGGGTGATAGCTGACCATCTCTGCAGGGGGAGGGCTACCGGAGGGGGGCCCTGAACAAGAACTTCACAGTGTAATGATTGGACCAAATGACCTGATCAGTCCTGAGACTATTAATCTCAAGCCCCAGTGAGAACACCAGATCCAACATGTGGCCACCCAGATGAGTTGCGGAGGAAACACCCTGCGCAAAGCCCAAGGAAGACATAATCTGGAGGAAGTTAGAACCAAGCCGAGAAGATTAGTCATCGGCCCAGGCATTGAAGTCCCCCAGCACTAAACATCTGGGGGCCTCCAACGTCTCCCCAACCACGAAATCTGACACCTCCTGCAGAAAGTCTCCCACTGCCCCAGAAGGGCAATAAACCAAAAGAATCAGGCAACCTACGCCTGGACCCCCATGGATGGCCACACAGTCATATGAATTTGATGCTCTCACTGGGTGCAGGGTGAAGTCTAGTTCAGATCTAAAACAGGTAGCTACCCCCCACCCCTACATTCCACTCTGGGGCAGTGCACCACAGCATATTCAGATGGGATGGCAGCCTCTAAAACTGGGCCAGCATCGTCATTAATCCAGGTCTCTGTAATGCAAGCCAGATTGGCTGAAGACACTCAGTCCGCTATAATTGCAGTCTTGTTTCTGACCCATCTGGCATTGCAAAGGACCACCCTCAGGGGATTGGTGGACAGTGCAGCCCCTCTAGCTGCCTGCCCACTTGGTCTGGTTGGAACCCTGGTGATGGGAACTAAACATGTCTGGCATCTCTCTAGAACCCGTCTAATCTGTCTCAATATGTTCACATTTTTTACTTCTCTAGTTTGTAACTAGCTAAGATCTTGCATTGTAGCATCTGTCTGCCTCCTTGTATATCATTACAGCCAGGGCCCCGTGTTTTCTGCAATTCCATAGGCACAGCAAACCATGGAAATATCCGCTGAATTTGCCATCACCTGCAGAATTCAGCAAATACTGCATAACAAACGCCCTTTGCCGACTGGGGTACCTTAATCTCATCAGCTTCACTGTCCCCCACCAAAAAAAATGTCTGTATGCCATGATGGGAGCCCACCCCAGCTTGGCAAAAGTGTAATTTGCTGAAGGGGGTGCCCAATCCCCGTTGGCTTCACTGCCTCTAACAAAGTATGCCATGCTGGGAGCCCACCCCAGCATGGCAAAAACTTCCTTTGCTGATGGGGGTGCCCAATCTACCGTTGGCTTCACTGCCCCCCAATGGGATATGCCACTGGGAGCCCATCCCAGCATGGCAAAAGTGTAATTTGCTGATGGCAGTGCCCAATCCCATTGGCTTCACTGCCCCCCAAGCTGCCTGGAGCCATGCTGGGAGCCCATCCCAGTGTGGCAAAAGTCCCCCATTGTGTGGAAAAAAAAACCTGAAACAAAAAAAAACTTCCTCATTGATTCTTTGCCCCTTCCCCAACCTGCGCCCACCCTCTGCGTACCCACCTCCCCACACCACCACCTCACTCCCACCTCAACCCATATTTACCTTCGGAACCCAGTGCGACGATCTTCGGTGGACCAGGAACATGTCTGCACTCTTCAAAGCCAACCATGGAACTGAAGAAATGCCGGTAAGCTGTATAATGGCATAAATGGATTTTTCAACTTTAGTGCATATCTCAGCCATTTCTGGGAATTGTTTTACCAAATTTTCAAAGTGGGGCTTCCCCAGAATTTCACCTCAAGGAAGTATGACACTGTTATTTAATCGGTCCCGAAGGTGGTTCCGCAGTTACTGCAGGAACCACCTTTCTGGAATGATTAATGAAATGACAGTGCCACAGTTCATGAGGTAGGCCTCAAAACCTATGTTGAAATTTGCGAAAATATTCCCAAATGACTGTTTTACTTAGCATGCATTGCGTGAAATCTTTATTCACGTCAGAATTTCTAGCATTTTTAATATTTTCACTCCAGATTTTCAGTATTGCCATTTTACCACACCTCCTTATGAACATTAGAACTGCCATTTTTCACATCTCACCCAAAGTGTGTTTTCGCACATGTAGTACACAATGGCGCAGTCGGTGTGCGAAATCAATGTTCGGGACAGATTAATAAAATCACAGTGGCACTGTTCATGAGCAGTGGTCTTAATCAATCAATCAATCAAATTCTTTATTTATCCAGGTGAACACCATTGAGCAAGCTCATTTCCAAGGTGGACCTGCATTACACAAGTCAAGTAACAATGTATTTATATACAGACAAATAGACAGTAGATGCAAGAGTACAACAGTACAGGTAGGCCTGCAATAGACAGGATAAGTAAAAATACATTTGAGTTCAGGTAAAAGACAGTCGGTAAGGGTATACATAACAATAGGGTAGCAAGTCAGTAAAAATGTATGCCAGATACAGCAACATACATAGTTTAGTATTCCAGTAAGGTAAAGGCATTATAGTCCAGCGAAGAGATTAGTTGAAGTGGATGCTACAAGTGAAGAGACATACATAGTCAGTTTAAAAAGACCCAGGCGTATCAAGGGGGAGACATGTGTCGGGAGAACTGGCTATGTTGAAAATTTGGTGAAGAAATTCCACAAAATTACTGTTTTACCTTAGTTGCTATGCTGTACAGTTCCTACGCACGCCAGAATTTAGCATTTTAATATTTTCACAACAGATTTTCAGTATTGCCATTTTACCACCTCCTTATGAACAGTACAACTGTCATTTTTCACATCTCACCAAATGTGTTTTTCAGCATCATGTAGCTATAATGGCATGGTTGGTGCGAAATCAATGTTCGGGACAGATTAAGAAAATCACAGTGATACTGTTCATGAGCAGAGGTCTTAAACTGGCTATGTTGAAAATTTGGTGACAAAAGCCCATAAAATGACTGTGTTGTGAGCATGCATTGTGTCAGATATGGCAAAAAAAACAAAAAAAGGAAAAGAATTAAGAGTAAAAATTTGCCGCGGGATTGCCGCAGAAATTGGTGTTGAGCACCACAGAAGTTCTGCAGCAAATGAGAACCCTGCCGCAGAACTTTGCTCTGATGTGCCGCAGAAATATAGGGCCCTGATTACAGCTAATAAGTATTATTTTTATGTTTGCTTGCGTGCATGCACAAGAAACATTTTGTCACAGGTTAGGAGAGAAGCGGGGTTTTGGAAGTGGGGCACTGTGGGAGCCAGTGTCCCCAGTGCCTTTTGAGGCTTGGCCCACTTTCTCTAATGCAGTGGCATGCTGCTGCTGGCACTAGTTCAGCCAGCGTGCCACCACCTTGAAAGGAATCCGCTGCTGCAATGAGGGAGCGACCCGTCATTGCAGTGCGGTCCTTTACCTAGTATAAAATTTCATATAACATGGCATTATGCACCCCCACCATTTGTTTTGTGCCGAGGGGGTCCCAATCCCCTTCAGCTCATGCACTCCCACTCCCCCCACCACCACACTGTATGGCCGACAGGGATGCCCAATCCCCACTGGCTCCAGTACCCACCTGCCCAACAAACACCCGGCCAGGTGGCACACTGGGAGCACACCCCAGCATGCCAAAAGTGCCACACAATGTCTTTTTTAATTTTAAATCCTGTAAAAAAAGAAAACAGTCACTCGTTGAGCCCCATGCCCCCTCCAGCAACCCGCACCCACCCGCTGCATACTCCACCTCCCCACACCCCCCCTCACCCCATACTTACCTCCAGAGCTTGGCACGATGATCTTTGGTGGATCTGGAACAGGTCTGCACTCTTCAAAGCCGACCGTGAATGGAAGAAATGCTGGCAAGCTGTATAATGGCATAAATGGGTGTTTTTTTCAACTTTGGTGCATATCTTGGCCATTTTTAAAAATTTTGGCACCAAATTTTCAACATGGGGTTCTTGGGACCCCACCTCATGATTTCAGTCACTGTCATCTTGTTATTCGGTCCCGAAAGGTGATTTTGCAGCCACTGCACAGAATCACCTTTCTGGACTGATTAATGAAATGACAGTGTCACTGCTCATGAGATGGGCTCTCAAAAAGTCTGAGTTGCAAATTTGGTGAAAAAATTCCAAAAAAGACTGCGTTTTGAGCGTGTGTTGTACAGTTTTTATGCATGCTTGTAACTTCGCAAATTTGTAATATTTTCACTCCAGGTTTTCAAAATTGGCATTTTTCCACACCTCTTATGAACAGTTCAGCTGTCATTTTTACATCCTGGCCGAAATGTGTTTTTGCACTCCCGGCACAGAATAGCATGATCGCTTGAGGGAAATAAGTGTTCGGGACAGATTAAAAAATCATGAGCAGAGGTCCTAAAATGCCTATGTTGAAAATCTGGTGACAAAAGTCCATAAAATTACTGTGTCACAAGCATGTGTTGGCAGTATCCACACAGTCTCGTAACTTCACAAATTTGTAATATTTTCACTCCAGATTTTTAACATTGGCATTTTGCCACACCTCCTTATGAAGAGTACAGCTGTCATTTTTCATATCCTGCCCAAAATATGGATTTGCACATCTGACACACAATAGCGCAGTCACTGCGGGAAATTAATGTTTTGGACAGATTAAGAAAATCATAGTGACAGTGTTCATGACCAGAGGTCACAAAATTGATGTTGAAAATTTGGTGAAATAATTCCACTCATTGACTGCGGTACAAGCATATGTTGTGCAGTTTCCATGTAGGCTCGGAACTCTGAGCATTTTTAATAATTTTACTACAGATTTTCAAAATTGCCATCTCTTCACATCTCCCTATGAATGGTACAGCTGTCATTCTTCATATCCTGCCTGATCTGTGTTTTCGCATATCTGGCACAGAATGGCATCATTGCTGTGGGAACTCGAAGTTCGGGACACATTAACAAAATTACAGTGCCACTGTTCATGAGAAGAGGTCCCAAATGCTTTCATGAAGTGGGGTCACAAAAAGGCCATGCTGAAAATTTGTACTGCAAATACCAATTCACTCCCAGGGTGTTAGGGTTTCTAACCATAACGTCCCACCCTGTACAGACTGACAGGCATCAGAGGTGCAACTTTGGATCACCGGCTGTAATGCTCATGCCATCCCACCCTCACCCTGAAGCCAATGACAGGCATTGAGGTGTGCCTTGCACTCTTCAGCCCCAGACTTCACCCCATTCTCCTGTACTGCACCCATTTCCATGTATGTCCTTATGAAATGGGGTGACTGTGAAGCTGAACACCCCAAGGCACACCTCAACACTTGTCAGTGTCTACAGGATAGGGTGAGGTGAAATGCTGTGAGCATTATGGGCAATGACCCGCAGGCACACCCCAATGCCTGTCCATTTCTGCAGGGTGGAGGTGGGATTGGCGTGAGTTCAGTATTTCACTGCCACTCCTATTCTGTATCTGTCTAAGTTCTGCATGTCCAATGCTAATATCAGCAAACAAACATTTAACATTGACAAATGCTTGTTTGTCTCTGTATCTCTGTAATGTACTGTACTGATGAGGAACCTTTGTAAATGAGCTCTTAACTCAAAGGTAAATGTAATCCAATTCTTTCTAAGAGAAAAAAAAAATCTTTGTTTGATAACCTAGTATACGCACAAGTGAAGAGTACCGCAATTGGGGCAACTTGCACCCATCAATAGCGAACCTTTTTGTGGGAAAATGGGAATGTGAAACACTATATAATAGAGATATGAATCTGTTTTCTAACAACATTGTTATTTGGAAATGTTTATTGATGTCGTTATTAGTCGTCTGGCAAGGTAGTGAACAGGAATTTGTATCTTTTCAAGATTGGCTTCACAGTACCACTACCCACCTCATGTTCACACACACACAATTAAGATTCTATAACATATTTAGTCCTGAAGTTAACATAAAAGGAGGAAGGCAAAACTGATAGTGATATTTTTAGGGAGGAAGTGAATGGCAACACAATACTATTGGTAACCAGTTGCCATCCACCCCATGTGGTGAAAAACATCCCGAGGGGCCAGTTCCTCAGAAATAAGTGAAAATGCTCCACTGAGGAGAATGTTCATGGTGGGTGGGCTACTGAACTGACAATGAGACTTCTAGAAAGGGGATACAAAAAAGAAAGGATAGAATCAGCTATGAATGAAGTCACAAAAAACTCATGCAAGCTAAGAGAAGGGACATTGCCTGGATGATATCTTGTGCAAGTGTAGATGCTACTCCAATGTGGCATGGATGGAATGCCCTTGTTTCTGTAGATGACCTACCACACAAGATCATATCATACATGGACCCTATAGGAAAGCCTCCTACAAGAGTTGATGCAGTACAAGACACCATGAATACTTCTACTTGAGCCCAGAGTCCAAAGTAGCCACCCCGATGCTGTAAGTGCCATTGTGGTTGATGCCATGTTCTTGATCAGAAGTCTTACAAACTTGCCACCAACATTTCACAATGTGGCAAAACCATCCTGTCTCTTGTTTGCTGTACTTCTGCAAATGAAGTCCACCTTGTCAGTGACTCTTACAAGTCACCGTTGATCAAAGGTCTTGAACAAGAGAAGTGAGAAAAGCATAGCATGGCTCCACTGTCCTATCTCATACCTGGTCCTAACCAAAGCCAACCAAGAGACTTTGCTGGATCCCTATCTTCATCTTCATTCAAGACAGCACTCCTAGGTTTTCTAGCTACAGCATGGAATTCTGATATGAACTGTGAAGTTCTAGATGATGAAAAGCTGATGTATGCAGTGCGAGAAACTTGTTACACACACAAAGTGGAGGCTAGACATATGCTCAGACTAGAGTGCAAGGCCCTAAAAAACAAACACATAGCAGCAGACACAAGACTCATACAACACATACACTACATTTGCAGTCAAAATGAGGGTGAAGACGTGAATGTAGTGATCAGGGCAGATGCCATTGATTTTCTGGTCATTTTGCCGTATCATACATGTCTAAACGATGATCTCAAACTGCACATGGATGTTGCCCATTCAGGGAATAACAGAATAAAATTTATAGATGTATTCCACTTGTAAGCAGAGTTAGGCAGCAGGGTTACGCAGACCAGTGTGCGTAGCTCTACCAGGTCTCCATGCCCTGACAGGTTATGACTATTCACCAGCATTTAAAGGTAAGGGGAAGGTGCGCGACCTGTAACAATTATGGAAAGAATACAGAGTACACACAGGCATTTGGAGAACTGGGTTGTCCACACGTGACTAAGGAAACTGAGGATACAGTTGAGAGCTTTGTGTGTACCTTGTACAGACAGAAAGTAAAGAGTGTCAACATAGCCCACTACAGTAAGTTCAACACCAAGTGTCGACCAAGTGACAAAGACACACCCTTGGAAAAGATCAAAGGAGCACACATGAACTTGTTGCCACCATGTAGATCAACTCTGACACAACACATCTGCCATGCAAATTACATTTCACTGTTATGGAGAAATATAGACAAACCAGAACTGACACTGCTAAAGCCAGAGGACAATGGCTGGACCTATGAGGATGGTAAATACAAGGCAACGTGGTTCACATGTAAAGTTGTACCACCAGCCTTAAGTGAACAATTGAATGAACACAACGATCCAAAAGAACAAGATGATGACAGTGACTGTGATGTCGATATTGATGAGACAGATTTGCTTAACATGTTAGATAATGAAGTGAATGAGTGAACAGGAATACTGATTGTCGTACTGAGGTTCATGAAACATCAAAAAAAGTTCATTGTTTCAAGTTAAATATAGAATAAAATAAATAATAACATTCATATTAAGCCTTTGATACACATGTTGCTGTTTGTTACAATGTCTGTAGTATTTCAATAAAAGCTTATAGAATTAAAATTAAAGAAGAAACCATTAATTAAAATATACACAATTTTCTCTGACAGTTCATTTTTTCATTACAGAAGTACATTTTCCAAGAAAACATTCAACTTTGAGCGAATAAGAGTTGTAAATCTGGATTGTACACACTTTTTTACATAAGAAACAATCAACAAACCTTTCGGACCTAGACACATAGATAAATGCACCTGGCTCCTGGACTTTACAGATTCAATTTTGTCACAAGTCAGGGATTTAGAAATGATTGTCAACAAACACTGGCGTGTCCTCACAGCTGATGCAGGTTTTAGGGATCTGGGCAAAACAAAACCAGAATGTGCTATAAACGTCCCCTTATATTAGGGAATATTTTAGTACAGAGCCACTTTAAGAATAATTCTAAAAAAAAATGTGGCTAAACCAAATAAATGGATGTGTCAAATGTAAGAGAAGCATTTATTGTGAATACATTGAACAGAAGAAGAATTTCACAAGTTGCAACACTGAAAAGAATTATGACATTAGACAATGCACTACTTGCACTAGTGAAGGGGTTATTTACCTAGCTACATGTGTGTGTTCAGTGTTTCATGTAGGGAAAACCACCTGATCATTCAATATTAGGGTGGGTGAGCACATAAGAGCTGTACATGATAAAGACATTACATATGCAACAGCAGCACACATACTGGACACAGGGGAAGGGGGAAGCCATGGCTTTAAATTTATAGCCATAGACAAAGTATGCCGAAACCCCAGGGGTGGGGAATTTGAAAATATAATGCTCCCAAGAGAGAATGTTTGGATACTAATGATTAAAGCAAATAAATCCCCTGGTTTAAACACATAATTGGAAGTGTTACCATATTTATTTATTTATTAAATTTTGGTGACCGGGTAGGCCCACTGAGCCTCAGAAGTCCCTTTTTCAGGGGCGACCCAGGAATTACAAAGAGAATAGGATATACAGCGGGAGCACAATAAATAGGTCATAACAGGTTGGTACACCTTGTAGCAATACCATATTGTGTAACAGGTTACAGATTTAACAACATTTTGATTATTGAAAGGAAAAATGAGCCAGAGTATCACATATAGGTTAGGTTTAACAACATCAAGCATTTGTTAAATAGAGAGCCCAGGGTAAGGAAAAGGTGCTTTAAAAATGAAGCGCCCTGCTTTTGGTAGGGCGAGGCTTGTACTTGGATGGGCGGGATGGGAGAGAAGGGGAGGTGTCAGGTACCATGGCGTTGACATTGGCTCATAGCGAGCATGTGTGCCTTGAGCCTTGTGCAGAAGATCTTGATTGAGGGTACTTCCTGCACCACAGGTGGAAGTTTGTTCCACAGGGAAGGGGCAGTGTAGGAAAATGACTTGCTTCCTACCTTGGTCCTTACCCTTGGAACCTCTAGAAGAGTTTGGCCTGAGGTCCAAAGGTTGCTAGGGTTTCACATGGCAGCAATGAGTCCAGAGTGACTAGGAGGAGGGGTTGAGCTAATTAGCTTGCATGCTAGGCAGAGCATAGGGTACTGGAGGTGAGCTTCAAATGAAGGCCAACTGATTATTGCTAGGGAGTCACAGTGGTGGTTTCTAGAGTGTGACTGAGTGGCAAAGTGGACCACCTTGTTGTACAAGACCTGTAGCTTATTGATCTCAAGCTTTGCCATACCCTGAACTACCGGGGCAGCATAGGTCAGTGTTGGCAGGAGGACACTAGAGGCAATAGCAATCTTAGCTTCAGGGATCAACTGATCCTTGAGGTGGTAGAGGGTATCAAGTTTCCCATGTATGATTTTGGTAACTTGGTCAACATGGTTCTTTAGTGTGAATCCTTGGTCCAGAGTGAGGCCTAAGTATTTTAGAGAGGCCACCACTTCTATGTGGTTCCCAGATCTGGAGGTAAGTTGTAGATGTTGTGTTCTGTCTTGGCCAAGGGATCTTGGTCCGAACAGCATGGCCTTGGTTTTGGTGGTATTAAGAACCATTTTGTTCTCAGTTAACCAGTTCTCCATTGACAGCAGATCTTCTTGGAGGAGTGGGCTAAGGTCCCCCAGGTTGTCAGAGGATCAGTAGATGACGGCGTCATCAGCATACTGAACAACAGCATTGCCCCCACCTTGGCCATTCAAGTCATTTGTAAACAGGGAGAAGAGTACGGGACCAAGGATGGACCCTTGTGGAACCCCCTCTTTTAAGGGAAGTGGGTCCGTTATCTCATCCTTCTACTTAACCCTCTGAGTACTACCAGTTAGATAGTTTTCAAACCACCTGAGAGCATAGGGGTCGAGGCCTATGTTGTACAGCTTGTGTAGTAGTAGTTTGTGGTTGACCAGGTTGAAAGCCTTGGAAAAATTGATGAAAACCACTCCTGTGTGGGTCCCTTTGTCAAGTTCCCTGAGCTCATCCGCCGAGAACTTTGTTAGGACAGTGTCTGTCCCATGTTTAGCTCTGAAGGCATGCTGGGATGAGGCAATAAGCCGGTGAGCCTCTAAGTAGTCACAGAGTTGACCGTACACCAGCTTTCCCTGGATTTTTGCCAGGATACAAAGCAGGGAAATTGGCCTGTAGTTGCCAATGGATTCCCGATGTCTGCCCTTATGGATAGGAACCACATGAGCCTGTTTCCACTGGTCTGGGACAGTACCTGCCAGAAATGACCTGTTATGAGCCAGGCCAGAGGTCTTGAGAGGGCTGGAGCACCATCCTTCAGCAGTCTGGGTTAGATACCATCAGGTCCTCCTGACTCCCTGGTTTTCAGAGCTTTTAGGAGGGCAAGGACATCCTTTACTTTGACCAGCCTCAGAAGAAAAGTTGGATGGTCAAGGTTGGGTGGCTCCTCTGTGCCGGGCCCCCTATTTGGGGCAGGGGGTCCAACCTTGAAAGAATCTAGGTTTGTGAAGTGATGGTTGAGGGCCGAGGCAATAAGGGGCCCATCATTCAGTATCAGTCCATTGGCCTAAATGTGGTCTGGTGTGGTCTTGCTTTTTCCCTTTAACAGCTCATTGATATGAAACCAGTATAGCCTCGGGTTGCCAAGGGATTTACAGAAAAAACAATAGGTATTAATGAATTTGGATCCAGTTTTACTGTAATGACTGAGTGTTTTTACCTCTAGAGAGTTAAGTTCATTCTGAGTCCTTTGCTTTTCTGATTTGTACTTTCATCTAATTAACTCATTATATGTTCTTTAGGACTTGATTTAGAAACTAATGATGTAATGAAAGAATTTCTCAATGCCAGATGGTACTGTAAACACAAGAAATATTGATACATATGGATATTGTTTTTAACCCCTTCTTTTTCCCTTGGCCTTATCCATCCCCCCTTTTTTTTATTTTCTTTCTTCTTCCGATTTTTCTTTCTTTTTCCCCCTTCCCCCCTTACCACATATACCGCTTTTCTCCCCACCCTCCCTTCCCTTCCCTTCTTTTCCTATACAGTATGTGGAGCAATGCTGTGCAATATTATTGAGATTATGTTTTTAGTTCCTTAAATGATTTGAATCTTCTTTTTAATCTTGGTATTGGTGGTAATAATTAAGTAACATATTTTTTATATACATAATGTTAACTAAGTCATAGCACTATAGGTGTTAAACACATCACATTAGTTACTTTTTTTAGCCTTGATCTATATAACTAATGATAAGACACTTTTAATGATATCATAAGATCAATCAATCAATCAAACAATCTTTATTTGTATACTGGAAGGCATGTGTGCAAAAATGCCCATTTTCACAAATGTCCAGTGTAACAGATACCATGAAAGTATGACAATACAAAACAGAGTCTAACAGAAACAAGATCTATACAGGGGAAACAATCGAAACAAGTGGTTTAGACATACAGAACAATGTCAAAGACTAGCAGTTGTCTAACAGGTACATCAGCTTTCATAAACTGAAAAAACAGGAGGCAATCAATTACGATAAAGTAAAAAGAGAAAATTACATAGAGTGGCCTGACCATTTACGTGTATAACATGGAGAGCAGGAAAGAGAAGGGAAGGGGTGCTACCTAAGATTACATGGTGTGTTTGTAAGTTTAAATTGAGGTAGTCTGCACTGAATCCCCAGCCTTTAAAAAAAGGACACTTCTAGCCTGAAACATGTCAGGCAGGATTTTTCTTCACTTGGAATGGCATTCAATTCATCTATGTAATCATTTTGAGCCTACGTTGAATCCTTTTTGCATCCCTCAAGAAGGTTTAGTGTGTGCCAGAAACCTGTTGGATACAGCACTGGGCAAGTTTCTAGAGCAAGACACTCCTAGTGCGCACTCTTTTTTTTTTTTTCCCCCGCCTTCCCACCTCGGCGTCCACTCCTTCGGACCTTGCTCATTCCTCTGAGCCACCGCTCCAGGATCTGCCCCTAGAGTGCTTTCTTCTCCTCCCTCCTTATCTGCACAGCGGGGTCTGTCCGGAGTTTGGTGGTCCCTAGATGGAGCTGTTGTCATTTAGGACCCCGAGGGTCTTATCCGTTTTTCTGTGCTTTCCCTTGTCCCCACCTCCCCCGGGACACCGGTGCCTAGGACGTATGTCAGAGAGGTGGCGATGCTGATGCACATCTCTCTCATGCACCCGACAATCCCCCTCCCGACTCGTGAGCAGTTGCATGAGTTCCCCTCGAGGCCCGTGTTCCCCCGGCTCTCTCAGGGAGTCGGGTGCAACTTGCACCCCTGGTGTCCCTCCCCTGAGGGAGGAGAGCATCCATTGGGATGCTCAATCCTCCCTCTCCCGGCCGACCCCTGCCGACCTGAGTCCATTCCCGAACCCGGGTCACTGGAGTGGCTCGAGGTGTGGCATCTAGTGCCTCAACCCTCAGCACCAGCGGGCCGTTGCTAGTGCACACTCTTTGTGATCTAATGGATTGGCTAGTGGGATGAGGAAATATCCCTGGGAAGTGGAGACAAGAATGGACGGTGGGAAATGGGCAGACTAGATGGTCTAGGATGGTCCTTTTCTGCTGACACATTACTATGATACTATGATAAGATCAAGAACTACTGTGATAACATAATTTTAATATCTTCCAGGACTTAAGGTCTTCACTACTTATTCATACGGTGGAGTTAAGTGTACCAAGCTAAAACCAATCCCCAGAGCAGGGCAGAAGGAGATGGAGCTCACTCAGTACAGAAGTACTTTAAGGACTGTCCTGCCAAAGGAAGCATGCTGTCTGGCATGGACATGCAGAGTGTAGTGCTTTACAAAAGTGTGCATTGAGCTCCAAGTTGCTGAGCTGCAGATGTCAGCGATGGGGACAGAGTGTATCTCTGCCTGGGACACAGCAACCACTCTGGTGGAGTGGGCATGCACCTGGACTTCCAACTTAACCTGTGCCATAGAGTAACAATGGTGAAGGCATGCTACTATCCAAGCAGAGATGCATTTGATGGATACTGGCTGATTCATCTGGGTCATGTTGAAGGACACAAAGAGTTGCTTGTCATGATGGATATCCTCGGTTCTATCAATGTAGAATTGGAGAGCTCTTTTAATGTCCAGGGAATGAAGGGTGCACCCCCTTCATTTTGGAAGTTAGAGAAATAAGTGGGGAGAACCAAGGGTTGGCTGGGGTGGAAATCCAAAACCACTCTTGGTAGGAATTTAGGATGAGTATGGAGAACCACCTAGTCTTTAAGAAAGATGGTATACGTGGGGGAAGTAGTGTTTGTGACCAAAGAATGTATTTCAGAGACCCTGCGAGCAGAAGTGGTGGCCACCAGAAAGACAGTCTTCTAGATCCAGGTCACAAACTTTAAATCACATGTGGCTAGAAGCTTAAAAGTCTTACGAGTGAGCATGTCTAGCATGAGATTAATATCCCAGGGGGCAACCAGCTTCCTAACTGGCAACCTCGTGTGAATACTGACTTTGAGGAATCTTTTGAACAGCAGTAATTGAGCCAGAGTCATACTCTGGACTAGTTCGTGATAGGCAGAGAGAGCACAGAGGTGTACTTTGACAGGCGAGTATTGCAAGCCTGGATCTGAAAGGTCTAGTGGGTACTCCAATACCTTGTCTGGAGGACACTGAAAGGGATCTAAATAGAATTGTGTACATCATTCTGAGAAACGCTTACATTTAGCCATGTAAGTATTCCTGGTGAACAGTTTACATCCTGCCAAAAGGATCTGTGAGATTCTTTGAGAAATTTTAAATCTGCCCACTTCTATCTCTTCAGGAGCCAGGCATGGAGATGAAGGGAGCACAGGTTTGGATGGACCAGGAGTCCCTGTGTCAGGAGGTCTGCTCGCAAGGGAAGTTGCTTCAGATGAGCCTCTTACAGCTTGTTGATTAATGTTATCCAGATCTGTTGAGGCCAGCACAGTGCAATGAGAATCCTCTTCCCCCTCCCTGTGCACCTCCAGACTGAGCAGCACCCTCTGAATTAGTGGTAGAGAGGGAAATGCATACAGAAAACGTCTCGTCCACCACAGCCTGCATACATGCTGACAGAAAATGCTAGGTTCAAGATTTTTGGAGCAGAATAGAGGCAGTTTTGCACTGAGTGGGGACACACAAAACAGTCCAGGTATGGACTTTCCCATTTGTCAAAGAGCACGATGTCTGGTGCAAGCAACCACTCATGAGGATCTGCTTCTGTCCAGCTGAGGTGGTCTGCTAGATCATTCTGAGTCCCTCACTGATAGACTGCCTGAATAAGAGCATTGTGCTTGAGACACCATTCCCAGACTCTCACTGCTTCTCTGCATAGAGGGTAGGAGTACATCATGCCTTGATTGTTGATATAGTACATCATGGCCTTGTTGTCCATCTGAAGAATTAGTACTTCATAACTGGCAACTTCTTCTAGGGTTCCGATGGCTTACAGGACTGCCCTCATCTCTAGAATGTTAATATGGAGATGAGACTCCTCCTGAATCCACACTCCTTAAGTGTGTAGATCCTGGCAGTGAGCTCCCCAGCAGAGCATCCATGGTGACAGTGATCTGAGATTCCAGTGTGGTGAAAGGCAGACCTTGAAAAAGATTGTCTTTCTGTATCCACCATGCAAGTGATTTCTGCAGAGGTTCAATCACTTTGATGGGGTAGGATTGTGGATGTGTTGTTGGGGACCACTGAGTACTGAGCATCTACTGGGTGGTCTTAATCTGTAATTGAGCTAGAGGCACTGTGAAAATGCAAGAGGCCATGAGGCCTAATAGCCATTGCATAGAGTGCGCTCATACGGGGTTGTTTTCTAGGATGAAGAGAGCCATCTGATGAATATTGCTCCTGTCCTTTGGTAGAAAAGCCCTTGCTTTTTTGGTGCCTAAAAGGCCTCCTATAAAGAGGAGCTGCTGGGAGGCCTGAAGCTGTGACTTCTCTAGGTTCAGCAGGACCCCTACAAAGTTGAGGAACTGAGATGATGTGGACACCACTTTCTGTGTCTCCTGCCTTGACGGGCTTGTCAAAAGCCAATCATCTATGTAAGGAAAGACTTGAATGCCGAGCTTTAAAAGATGTACAGAGAGGACTGCGAAACACTTGGTAAAGACTCAAGGCACTGAGGAAAGCCCAAAGGGCAGGACTCTAAAGTGGTAATGCTAACCCAAGGCCACAAAGCAGATACGTGTGATGATCTGGGTGTATTAGAATGTGCTGGTAAGTGTCCTGCATGTTCAGGGATGCCAGCCAGTTGTGCTGCCAGAGAAGTGGTATGAGTGTCCCTAAGGAGAGCATCTTGAACTTCTCCCAGAACAAAAACTTGTTTAACTTTCTGAGGTTGAGAATGGGGTGCATGCTGCCTGTCTTCTTTGGAACCAGAAAGTAGAGAGTAGAAACCTGCGTTCTGCTCTGCCCAGGGAACTACTTCCACTGCCCTGTTTTTGAGAAGGCCCTGAATTTCTGAAGTGAGAAGGTCTGACTGGATGGCTGACAAACTGTGTTGCCACTTGGGCAGAAGGTCTGGGGGAATTTCTGAAACACTGAGAGTACCCCTCCAGGATAATCCAGAGGACTGACTTGTCCGTTGTGATAGACCTCCATTGACTGTAAAACTGTGTCTGATGACCTCCCACTGCCTTGGAAAAGTCCACCTCAGGCAGTTGTGGTGAGACCAGGGTCAGACTTTCAAAGGATGGCACTGGGCCCCTTTGGGCCTTGTGCCTTCTGCTGCATTTTCTGTAGCTGAGGTGGTGGTGCCTGTTTGGGGCTCCTTCGCCTCTCCTTCAAAAAGGCTGCTTGTTACAAAAAAAATAATGGTTCCTGACCCTCTAAGGGGAAGAAGGAGCTGGCTTGGCTGCTTTAATGGCAGTCCTGGTTTTCTGAGATGCCTCTAGGGCTTGTTGTACCTGTTGGCCAAACAGATACATGCAATCGAAGAGGACATTCATTACCTGTTGTTGAGCACCAGGGGGAAAACCACGATGTCCTAAGCCAAGAATATCTTATACAGATTCCAGCAGTGGCCGCCCTGGAAGACGTATCATATGCATTTATGGAAGCTTTTCGCTGATAAATATTAAAGGAATAATGCCCAGCAGGGTGGGTGTTATGCTGGGATAACATCCTGCCTCAGGTGGTTGTGCCCGAGGCCACCAGCTGAGGGTGTCCAACACCCAAGAAGGGATGTTATCCCAGCATGACGCCCACCATGGAGGGCATTATTCCTATTATACAATGGCTTGTTGTTATATGCAGAATAAAAAAAATAATTTTAAAGAATATTGTTTGTGTGTAAAAATATTTTTGTTTCTTAAGAGAAGAAGCTAAAGAAGCTCCAAACAATCAGCAGTGATGTTATGCCAGAATAACATCCCTGCTGTGGTGACCAACTGACCAATCAGAAGCCAGGATTCTTTCTTGCCATTGTATAATACATTCTATACCCAGGTAACAATCTGCAAAATCTCCATTTTAGAGTCAGATTCTGGGAGACCATCCAGTAGGGACTTAAGAAAAGTCCAGAGGGCATATTTGTATTCAGTGAAATGCCCTTGATAGCTGGCAATGCGAATGCCCAGAGTTGTGACTGTGAATGTTCTTTTCCCTATGGCATCTATCTAGCAAGATTCCTTGCTGATAGGATGCATTGAGACTTCCTGAGGAAGAACAGCTTTGTCATTCTCAGCAAAGACAACCAGTGCATCTGCGATGGCCTGTGAGGCTAAACTAGGTCTCTCCTTGGGAAGAACATACTTCCTAGCTATGGACTTGCAGACGGAAGGAATAAGAGCCGGCCTCACCCAAAGAGCTTCAGACAAAGTCTCTAAAGATGGGTGAACAGGAGGTTTAAGGTTCATTGGGATATTTGAAACATGAAGCCACTCTAGACATAAAATCTTACCTAGGTCAACAGACAATGCCTGTAGATCAAGAGCTACCCTCATATTTTTAAGGAGAGACTGGAACAAAAGGTCCTCTACTGGAATCTCAGCTGGAAACAAGGGATTATCGCTCAAACTGTAGAATGAGTCTTCATCACCTTCTTTGGAAATTATAAGGTTGGGATCAAACTCATCCCACTCCATGTCCCCTTAGAGGGTAGATAGCAGTGCCACACTACATGGGGAATCTGGCATAAGGTAGGGGAGGACAGAAGGGGCCATCATTGGAGCCACAGTGCACACGCATTCCTCCATGCACATGTGCATCCACATTCTGGGATCTCGGGTAATTGGGAGGGAACACAGGAAACTGGTGGGGACTAAGGCAGGATGAATCCTCCGGACAGGCTCCGGGTGTCCACAGGGACAAGCAGGGTGTTACAAGTTCCCGAACATCCCCGGAGTTTGCTAGATTGGGTGATGACCAGCTGTTGCCCTCCGAGGAGCATAAATACCTGTATAGAAAAAAACAAAACAAAACAAAACAGGAGACACCAGAACTAGCACCAAACCCGGCACCACAGATTCCGATGCCAGATCTGGCACCGTGGGCTGTAATGCTAAATCTGGCAACACAAGACCCAGTGTAGAATGTGGCACAGCAGAACCCGATGCCAGACATGGCACCACAACCCCCAACGCTGGACCCAACACTGACCCATGAGGAGTCGGCACCAGATGCAACACTGAAGATGACATTGAGTGAGATGACACCGCCTGAAGATCCACACTAGACCTAGAAGAAAAAGAAGGGAGGGGGAATGGTATCTGTCCCGGCCCCTGCGAGAAAACAGAGTGATGGTGTGGGCACATGGAATCGGTTGGTTGCGATGCAGGCACCGCCAAGGGAGAAAATTCCATTGCTGGTACCGAACACAACTTGCCCTGAAGGCCCCAATTAGGGCTCCAAAACTCCTAGGCCTGAGGACCCTGGAAACAGATCCACTGAAAGGGGCAACTGTTACAGACACTGTACTCACTGCTCCATAAGAGCAATCTAGTGGTGAAAATGTCCGCTGGAAACCCCACAAGAGGACAGGGAAGGGCTCCGATGTTGGGAATCAAGGCAATTATGAGAGGAAGTTGCCAGAGAACTAGACAGCACTGGAGATGGTCTACCGCTCCCGACCACTGAAGATCTCTTACAGACATACCAGAGGGCAACCTCAAGTAGTACCACTTCCTCGTCTTCCGACGAGAAGAAGAACTAGAGGTAGAGTGGGGCAGGGTTCCCAACCTAGACCGGGAACAAGCCCGCTTCTTTTTGTGCTTATGGGAGGACTGTCCTCCCTCCCGAACACCGAACTGTCCATGGTCTGACCTTCCCTCCAGAGAAGGCGGAAGATTGGACACAGTTCAACGGCCAGAGAAGTCTTCTAATGGAGAGTCCCTACCATCACTTTCTCCATCCATGGTTGACTTCTATGATTGGCAGGGTTGAAAGAAAAATACTTTTTTTTCTCCTTCAGAAAATAATAAATCAACTACAGCTGAACAACTAGATGCTGTTGTCATATAGATGGGAAGATTTGACACCCAGCAGGTGAGTGACATTGTCAGTGAGGTACACTTCATGGCAGGAAAGAAGGAACTGAGGCGGTTAGATGGTTGACACCGAAATAGCCTACACAGGCATGAGACAGTCTAGCAGTGCTGCACATGTGCAGTCCTACCTCTGCGCTGACCCTCCTGAAGATTTTTGGCTCCCGCAGGGTCCCAGGGCCTCTGACTTGTAACCCCACAGTATGAATAAATGGTGAAGACTTTAGGTCCAGGAAGATGTAGCTTTATTTTGACAGCTCTGCAAAAAAGTCTGTGGAGGTCAAATTGCAAATCACAGTTAACCCCCTGAGTTCCAAATAGCTTTTTGCAATCATTTCAACAATACAAATTTATCCATAGCAAACAAGGGGATCCCAGTTTCACATGCAGATTCACATATATTTTATGACCACAGATAAGCAAAGGGGATGATAAGATAGAAACAGTAAGAAACAGCAAGTGAAAGCAGGGATACAGTGTGGGGAGGGGGGAATCACGAGAGCATCAGAGTGATCAGTTCCTAGGTCGCACAAAAAAATGTGATTGTGCAATAAGAGAGACAAGAGACAGAAAAGGAGAGGATAGAACAGATCTCTGCTTTTTTTGAACTCTTTCTGCATAACAAATGGGACAAGGGGTCTTATCCAACTCTGTCATATGCAGTTCCTACCAACTTGAAGACTATCTCATTGGCATGGTAGGACATTCTTACCAGGTGTCTTGCCAGCTCCAGGCCCTGGCAGAAAGGCTTATGGCCTATCTGGTTACCTCTCTGTCTGGTATGGTTGCCAGGAGCTGTCCCAGTGTTGCCCACAAGTGCCTGCCATAAAACACTTAGTGAGCTTGGTATGCTGAGATGCACAAAATGGTGCATGCCACTGAGAAGACTCTTTGATCCCAGGCATCAAACTGCACAGAGTCTGACTGTAGGGGACAGTTATGAACTGAGCACCTATGACCAGACGGAGTGTCCAGAAGCTGGACCCCAGCAGTGTGGTATGGTATGGCATGGCTCCTGGAGGCCCCACGGGTGTGCTATACCTGTGCTGGGTGTCTCTTGGGACTGGAGAGGGAGCAAAGGGATGGAGCCAGATGTCTCTAGACACCTCCACATGAGGCCGAGGCCACAGAGGTATGACATGTGTAAACATGACTGTACTCCCCTAAGAAGAACAGCATCAGATGAGCAGGATTGAGGCTTGAACAATGGTCAGTTTGCAGCTCCCTTATCACCTCTGCAAGGAACTGCTGGTAACAAGGGTACTTAGCATCTGGAGAAAGATAAAAGGAAGAGTCTGCTTCCTCAGAGGAGGAAGACAAGGATGACAAGGAGCTGGACTTGTGCTGGTAGTGCTGGTGGCTTAGGCAGAAAATAGTCTGGTCTATTGCCCTGAGATAGGTGGGAAAGGCACTCGCCAATGACCTAAACTGGTCCCAGGTCAAGGGCCCTGTAGGACTTGAAATGCCTGGGAGAGTAGGAGGGTAAGGCAGAAGAGGAGGAGGAGGTTCATGGCGAACTAGGCCAAGTCCTCTGCCAGGGCTATGACAGCGTAGAGGGGACCTCGCCCAAGGAGAGAGCCTGACAAACTCATCCACCTGAGAATGCTCAACCATGGAGAAATGATCTAGGTTATGACCTTGGGGGGAGGACCCTCAGGCAGAGAGACTGAAGCTATAGAGGTCCCACAGGTTGGCCCCTATTCCCAACTATGACAGGTCCAGATGGTTCTGGTGAGGCCAGAGGATCCAAGTCAGCACTACAACTCCTGCCTGATCTGCAACAAACTCTGGACATGCAGTGAGGCACAGACTGAGATCTACCAGCCCCAACATCACCAGAATGGGTACTGCCCCTTGGGCTAGGTGTAGTGACGGATTCTGCAGTGAGAATCAGAGCTGAGGGGCAGTCAGCACCAGAAGTGGTAGGAGAACTCCCCTCAGCACCACGGATGGCACCAGAGCCAGGCCCAGCACTGAGCGGAATGCCAGAACCCAATACAGTATTTAGGGTGGTGCCAGAACCCTGCCCAGTGCCATGTCCAGCACTGATCTCTTCCTAGCACTGGAACTGGAACCAGGACTATTGCTGGTGCAACAGAAGTGAGATGGTGCCATGACTGGCACTGGTCTGAGAAACAGCTAGAGATGCTGCCGCCGGAGTTAACGCAGCCCTAGAACTAGGCCCAGAAAAGCCCATTTTATCATCAGTGTCTGAAAACCAGTCGGAATCATCCCAGTCCTTATCCCCTGGGTATCTGATTGCTCATGGGATGAGATCCTGAAGATCTCCACTGGGCCACTAAATCCAGGGTATTGCCCTCACCCAGCCCTGCAAGCAGCATCAGGAGGGGACCCAGTCACATGGCCAGCGCTGCCTTGCTCACAAGCATGGACCTTAGTGCCAGGAGCTGAAGCAGCGCAGATGGTTACCCCAAGGAGACCACTGGTATAGGACCAGCATATAGCTTTGACCTCAGCACCAGGGGCTTCCAAGCCCTCGAGAGGCCATGGACTGGGAGGGCTGTGCAACTGACCCTCCCCCCTCCCAGAAGGAGCTGACTATCCCACAGACCCTTCTCCCAGGCTCTCCATCTCGGCGAGACAAGGACTGGAAGAGGCCTGTACTCCCTTAGTACATATAGTACTGGGGAGGGGCTCAGAGGAAGAGCCCAGGGACCTTACCTTAGGGTCTCTCATTTAACATCTGCCTCCAAAATTAAGGGTGAAGCGACCCCACTTCATTGCACGCATCTTGGGAGTGTGGCAATCCATCGAGAAACAGGTGATGCAATGATCCATGTTGTGTTGAGCGCCAAGGCATATCCAACAACAGTCATGCCAGTCCTGGATGGATATATTTCTCCCACGGAGCACCGACGCATAGGGGAGCATTTGTCTTCTTCTTCAAATTCTGCTTTTTAGTTCCCTGAAAACTGGACATGATTAAGACTTGGAAAATAATCAAAAATAGCAAAAACAGAACCTGGTACAGTTAAAAAATTGATAGGATAGAAAGTGGTGCCAGAAAAGATGAAAAAGGAAAATATATGGCATCAAGCTAGCGGCGATGACCTGATGGTGGAGCAACAAAATGGGGAACGCTCCTACAGAATGTGACCTCAATGGTGGAAAGTAAACAGAACTGAGATGAACAGGGGGCTGGTGTCAGTTTGCTGGTCAGCCCATGAGCGACACATCATGCATTCGCCTTGTGAGTGCCACTGTCCCCAACGTTGGTCCCCTAGCTCTACATTTTTATAGCTATATGCTCCTGCAGGATCCTAGCACCTCTGGCACAGACCCATGAAGCAATGAATGGTGAAGATTGATTCTTGGAAGATCAAGGATCTCGATACCTTAAAAAACAGATTAGCACAAACTGAACATTGTGTGGAGGTAGCAAATAAGGAATATAGAATATTAGGATGTATAAAGCAACATTTTGTACCTGGAAATAAATGTATAATCGCCGCACTGTATAGGAGTATAGGAAGAACATATGTGTCCAATATATGGATTATGGTTCCCCAGATCTGGTCACATAACATCTTACATAAAAACATAGAATATTGTTGACAGAAAAGGACTACTAGGCCTAACCAGTCTGCCCAGGGGTTCCCCTGCCTACAGTACCTCCACAGACTGTAACTGTTTTTTGGGGATTCTTCCCATTTCTATAATATGCCCAGTGTCTATCCCATGCATTCTTGAAGCCTGCTACTGTTCTAGATTCCACTACTTCAACTGGCCAAAAGTTCCATGCTTCTACTACCCTTTCAAAGAAAAAGTATTTCCTCGGCACGGGGTCACAATGTCACAGCTGAAACAGCACAAAACAACAATGCTGCAGACAAAACAGTGTGCAGCAAAATAAGGTCAGCAGAAAATGCCAACAACAACACAACCGTGCACACCGTTGCGAAGGATAGCAATATCTTTGTTTTTGCAAATTCTCTGCCCTCTGCACCTCCGACATGGGGGGCAACACTCCCAGGACTAAAAATACCTGCCTCTGAGGGGGTGTGGACTTAAGGGATGGAGTGCAGGTTGGGAGCAGGGAAAATCATTTTATTTTGTTAAGTAAAAAAGCTGCAGCACAAATGGATCTGTGGAGAAACAAACCACGGCCCCAGGTCCCTGACACTGTCAGGTGCTGGTTCCCTAGCCACTCCACCATGGCCGTGGCTTGACCAGGCACCACACTGGCAGCTTACTTGACCCTCCCCCTTGTGAGCCTGCAGCAACTGGGATAGTGGTTATTACCGCATGCTAAGAAACCCCTGTCATTGTAGATACTTTTGTGCTTTTTGTAGCATGGTTCTTCATGCACTGTTTCAGCAGCGCAATATTGACCTGGTATCTCCTTTCTGAAATTTCCCACCTATAATTTCATTGCATGCCTCCTAGTCCTGGAGTTCATCCTCTCTTGGAAGAAGCTCATTCCCTGCACTTTATTCACCCTTGTGAGGTACTTAAAGGTCTCAATCATGTCACCCTTCACTCTTCAGTCATCCGCTGTACTGTACATACTGAGATCCCTCAGTCTCTCCTTACAAGGCTACCCCTACAACCACTGAATCATCTTGGCTGCCCTTCACTGGATGGCCTCCAGCCCTCAGGTGCAGTCTTCAGAACTGGACACCGTATTCCAGGTGGGGGTGTACCAGAGATTGGTACAGTGGCATCACCACCTCTCTCTTCATGCTGATGATGCCCCTCCCTATGCAGCCATGCATTTCACTAGCCTTGCCAATGGCCTTCTCAGGTTGTGCTGTCACCAGTAGGTCTTCTGCAATAATAACTCTGAGGTCCCTTTCTTGACTTGTGACTTTCAACACCTTCCTCCCATCCTATACTCAGCACCTGGGCTTCTATGTCCTTGGTACATGATTCTGCACTCCCATGTTCGATTTTTCCTACTCGAGATAATATTACCCTATCCCCTTCCTATCCTTTCATTTTGCCTTCCTCTGAGTCCCTTTACTGACTATCATAGATAGGGTCTAGGGTATCTCCTGTTTTCCTTACCCTAGCCCCCATTCTGCTCCTAACTCTCCCTGTGTGGTTTTGACTAACTTAAATAATTAGGTAACCCGCCTAATCACCACCACAATTTTGCTCCATTAAAGAAGTGGTTTAATCCACCCGTTAACTGCATTCTGCAGTCCTACCCCCAGATGAGTAAACCAATATCTGCAGACCTATCCCAAACAACAATTACTTAGGTCCATAAACTACCCTGCCCTCACAGTCATACTCCAGAGAGGGAGTATCTAATAACACCCACAGGCAGCTCCCTCACGCCTACCCACTAATTATCCATCAACACTTACATACTTCTTTTGTTGCCTACCCCAAAAAGAGAGTTACAGTATGTAACCTGGGGCTGGCCACAACTACCAGGTGGGAGTCTCCAGGGGTCAGGTTGGTGTTATTTTTTGTGTTATTAGCGCTGTGCGGTGCCTCCATTATGTAACCCCCTACCTGGGATCTGGGATCGGGGAGAAAAATGTCACTCGGCGTGTTGGTTAGGTTTGACTACTCTGCACAGGGGTACCCAAGTAATCCAGACAAAGGAAGCAATAACTGAATGTCCATACAAGGAGTTGAGATTCTAAAGTGTGGTGTTTATTCACAAAAAAAAGGAACAATAAAGCATAGACGGACCCCCACGGGGCTACACTCTTGGTAATGCAGATTTTCCTCCACAGACACAAATCTTCTTAAGTCTTAAACTCTCGGGTTTAGCAACACACAGGGAACACTGCCTGAACTTAACTCTTCTCTGGTTTCCCTTGATTGGCTCCCTTGCCAGCCCTTGGACTACCTTTTTCCTTGGCTCGGCTTCCTTGCCAGCCCTTGAACTACTTATCCATTTATCATGGGAGATTTACTGGTGGCTTCCTATACCACCCCTGAGCACTTCTGGCTCCATCAGGGAATCTTCTTCAACAATCCCACGTCTGGGTACTTTCCTCGAGCACAGGCAAAGTACCCAAGGGAAAGCAACAGGTGTCCCAAAGCGTACCCATGGAGGTGAATCTGGTCACGCCGGATGGGGGGGGGGGTCTCCCACCTCTTGCCTCCCATAATTCATACCTGGCCATTCCTCTGGACTTTAACACCTCATCTCTGAAAACACTTTTCCATGTAGATTATCCATAAATGTATTTCACATTTAATCTACTAGCTCTTAACTTCTTTCGTGCTGACTTGAAGCTGGCTTATTAAGTGGCTATGTCAATTTCTCTAGACCCCCACTATTAAAACAGTCCAAATCCCACAAGTTTCTAAGAACGGTACTTGGCTGTCCTTTCCTGACCCACAGTAACAATTTTTTAAAACTCACACAGTCTCTGGTGAAAACATAGGCCCTTTGTCAGAGCAGACTCACCCTTGGTTGCAGGTGCCCCACAGGCTTTTCTCCTCTCAGGAAAAACACATGAATCTCTGAGTGCCTCAGCACAAATCTTCCTTAGGCAGCTTCTTTTTTTCTTTAGCCAGGCCAGGGAATTGCCCCTGAAAGCAGGCTGGTTTCTTTCCCCCCATCTCCACAGGGATGGGGCCCTAAACCACTGGAAGCAGTCTCTACCACTTCAGTCTAACACTTTGGGTGTTCCTCTTCTGGTAAGAACACACACCCTAAAGGACAGGTAGCTCTCTGACAGAGCTAAGGGCTCTGAGGGCCTGCAGCTGCAGCACACCTCTTCACTCTACTGAGCCCTCTACTGAACTACTACTGACTCCAAATTCCCCAACATTCTATCCTAAGCTCCAGCTGCTACATTCCACTGTGGCTTATGCTGCTGCAGAATTCTAAAATTATGTCATCCCTCCAGCTCAGCTGAGACTGAGAACAGAGTGAGACAGTGTGAAATCCATTTAACTGGCATTTCATAAGCTGCCTTCCCTGTCTGCCACTAGCTCAACTGGGATTCTAGTAACCCCGGGTAACAGGGGGGTTACAAGTATACACCCTGTGCTGTGTTTATGTGAAACTACACCAAATAGGGAGTTAAAGCAAACACCCTTCAATCTGCCATTGGACCTAACCCAAATAGTTTATTAACAGTCCCTGTATTTTCCTTCTTCTGGATTTGAACCTTTCTTATTTGCTTATCTCCCATGACCTCCTACTAAGTTGCTCATGATTCAATATACTTAAAGCTACCAACTTTCCGAGGCCTAAAACTGGGACGATCCATTCTGACCATGCCCCCCCCACTGCATCACTCCCATGAGTACCGCACCGCAGACAATGCTGTGCACAATCAGTTACATTTTGCTGCTTGCTCTGGCCATGCTGCCCCACAGTAACAGCAGTAGCAATTATTCAGATTAAAACAATACATCATTATGCTGTAGCAAGTTCCAAATCATGATGTACAGAAAGTTCATTAGAAGCAAACCTGTGGTAAATTGTAATCAGACATTCGAGCTGCATGTATTGCTCCTCTTGACAGTCCCATTCAACCTGTTCACACTCACCTTATTTGCTGAGCAAACTTCACTTCAGTGACTCCCCAACTCCTCACCAGATTGTTTTCACACACCACTCTACAGCTGCTCAGGTTCGGTACCTTAGTTCCCTGCTGCCAGTCTGTTCTCTGTCTGGAGCCCCTCTCAGCTGCTGGCAGGCAGATGTCCACATGTGCCTGTTTGCACTACTACCCAGTCTAATCTAACAGGAAGGAACATGCTTTACTGTGCTCCCACTGACATGCTTGCAGTGCAACACAGGTGCAGAGGTTAAAGCTGTAAACTGCTGTCCAGCCTGAGTAGCGCCACAGTGGTGCTGAAATAACTGTCACTCACGGATTAGCAGTCAGCAAAAATAAAAGGGACAAAACTGGGACAAGTATGCAAAAAAGGGACAAATGTGATATTTTGCAAAACTTGCAGAGACACTGGGACATGCTGCCTAAAATAGGGACTGTCCTGGGAAAATAGGGACTGTTGGTAGCTTTAATAAAGATAAGCTGTTGCTTGATACTTATTAGTGATCCCATGATAAATATTAATACAATAAACAGCTTACACACTCTGTTAAAGCAGTTATTTACTATGTGAGAAAACAAAAACAGAATACTGATTTTTTACACATTACAGGTAAGTACTTCACCATAGCATCTGTATTCACAGTAGGCAGTTTACAGCAGAATGTGTTAATATGAACTGTGTAAGAACAGTATCTAAAACAGTATACACAGTATTAGAACCTTTCTTGAGGTGTATGGCTAGTTACCACCCCCAATATAAGAAGTTCATATCTAATATTGTTATAACCCCACTATCTACCTACAGTGCTCAGTGCTGTGATGCTGTATTCCTAAATACTGAACACACTTCTTACTTTACATACACCTAGAGCCCCGAACCTGTGGAATTCTCTGCCTTGTCAGATTAGAGAGTGCCTGACCGCTGAGGTGTTAAAATATGCCTGAAAGACTCACCTTTTTAATTTGGCATTTTCTAAAGTCTGAAATTTCTGCTGCCTGTTACTGTTTTAATGATTTTCTATATATGTGATGTATTTTATCTGTTATGATGTTTGTACAGGTGCTTTGATAAGTGATTGAACTGCACTTTTAATAAATACATTTTATTATTATTACATATCAGAGCTATGAAGAGTGTATCACTTATTTATTTTTTTATTATTTATTAAGAAAGTCAGAAGTACATCCTTTGAACTAAAAGCTCCTTTACGAAGGATCCTCGTCATACAACAAAAAGGAGGGGAAAACAAGACAGGTGGGAATATATGCAGCTGTGAGGTATTGTCAAAATAAACAGTATTAAATGCATAGGGTGGGATATTCAAAGGAGTTGCGCATGGCACAACAGGGTTGCACCATGCACAACCCACCAATGCACCCCGGCGCGATATTCAAAGGGGCAGGTTGCACTACGCAACCCCCGATGTGCCGGGGTGCACCAGTAATGTTTGTGGTGCAAGTGCGTGGGGTGTGCCCATGCATATGTGGCACATCCTGATATTCAGCCCAGGATGTGCGGCACATATGCTGGCACATGCCTGCCTTGCACTGCTCTGGGGGGCTCAATGTTGAGCCTGGCAAAACCAGGAGCAAGTCCTGGACACTTACAGGTGAGCTGCCATATTACAAGGTGCAACACAGCAGCTGCCCACTGTGGGTGGCCACCCGACCACCCAGGACACAGTCCACATGCCCCCTGCCCAGGGGGTGTCATGCCCCCCCACCCGATCATGGGCATCTATTCAAGTAATCCCTGGTAGTCCAGTGGTCCGATCCCCATCATCCGATCATGGGCATACATCAAATAGCCCTGGTGGTCCAGTGGACACCCCCCAGCATCTGATCATGGGCAGAATGACCATAGGACACCCTGGTGGTCCAGTGGTACCCTCTCTCCCCACCCGTCCACTGAGTCCCCCACCACCCTGCACCCCCAGTCAGTGGCATGTGCCTCCTCTTCCCCACACACCGCCACTCGCTGACTGACAGCGTACAGCAGAACTGTATGATTGTTGGTTCATTGTGTGGGCTATTACGCAGACCATATTGTACTACACAGTCCTGAATTGTGACTGAATGCTCATTCACAATTCGTGACTTTGTAGTACAACATGGTCTGCACATCCATTGGCCCGTGCAGTGGACCAATAGGCATACAGCCGTACTGTACTCTGTCAGTCGGCGGGTGGCCAGGTGGCTTGTGGGCGGGGAGCTGCAGCCTGCCGCTGACTGGGGGGGTGCAGGGTGGCAGGGGACTCAGTGGGCTGGTGGGGAGCAGGGGTACCACTGGACCACCAGGGTGTCCTGTGGTCATTCCACCCACAATCGGGCACTCTGGGGTGTCCACTGGACCACCAGGGAGATGTGGGTCTATATGATAATGGCAAACGCCTAAGGACAATCATCACTGTTCAGATAGTCAGGAGTGCCGAAACATGGCATTCTGACACCTGGCGCAGAACAACGTAAGCCAGGAGATTTTTATGCTTGTTGGGTAGTGGCCTCCACACCTCCCTCATGGTGGGCTTCACCCTGCACCACCCTACTTAAGGATTCTCAACCCAGGGGAAAAGTGAAAGCATTAAAAATAAAGGTTTGGGCTGAGCACAATCAAATCGCACCAACGCCTGGACCCGAACCTGGTACCTCACCCACCCCACCCCAACCACCAGCCAACCCCGATGCCAAGATGCAGCTCAGCCATCCGCCACAGCACCACCCCCTACAGCCTCTCTGCCCTCCCAGCCCACACTCACCATGCTCCGCCTCGCAAGCATACACATAGCGACATCCTGTCACCCAGTTTGCCCACCCCCTCATCCGGTCGCCCACCCTCCCATCGCCATGAGGGATTGCACCGTGAAGGAGTTGCCATTATGGATGGTGCCCTTCCCCATACGCCCGCCTCATGGGATACCAGGAGATGTGAGTTACGTCCACGATTGGGCGATGGGGATCAGTCCACTGGACCACCAGGGATTATTTGAACATATGCCCGTGATCGGGCATTGGATAGCAGTCCACTGGATCACTAGGGAGTATCTGAACATATGCCTGTGATTGGGCAAATGGGAGCGGAGCCCACCAAGGGGCTGCAGGGCGTCGGTCCCCGATGGCTGCAGCCTGGAAGGGCGCCAGGCGCAAGTCACCAGAGATCGGCGCACCGCATGCAAATGGGGCCATAATGACATGCAAATGGCTCCATTTGCACTTTGCATGCATAATGGCCTCATTTGCATGGCCTATGCTGAATATCGCAGTTGCTGCACCTAGCGCAACTGCACTTGCACTGGGGCAGCCCCCTGCTCCTCTTCTGCCACTTGCGCTGGCGCAGTGCCACTGTACCATGCGCAGTGCGTATGTCCTCAGTGCCATATTCAATGGTGCTGAACCATGATGCAGCACCGTTGAATATCACCTGGTCCATGCTCTGGCTCATCCCAGTTGCGCTGCACCCAGGCTTGCGCCCCTGCCTGGCGCAGTCTGAATATACCACCCATAGAGTATACAGTATCACAGTAATGTCAACAATATTACAGAGTTCACAAAAATTTGGAACACCAGATTATAAGGGATCTCACCCATGATGAGGAGGAAAAGTGCAAAGTCAGAAAGATACAGGAACGGAATAGTAGCACGTAGGTAGTGTCAGCGGCACTAGGAATGAGTTTGGGTCTAACTAGTGTGTGCCGCAGAAGAAAGGTTGGAGAGATTGACAAGACCCAGCAGGTTAGCTAGTTGTGGATGCAGTGTTAGAGGATTAAGGGAGGTAAATAGCGGGGGAGGGGTTTAAAGGGATAGGGAGACAGAAGAGACAATAGGAGAGGTAGTAGGGGAGGGGGCATATGCAATGGAATAGACCATGTAATCTGGGCTGGGCAAGGCTTTCAGGTGGCAAAAGCACTGCTCAAGGGGTATGATGAATTTTCTTAGTTTGGTTTTGAAGTGGCTAAGGCTTGTGTGGCTGTTAGCAGAGAAAGGGAGTGCATTGAGCCAGGAGGGAGCCCTTACTGCAAAGGCTCGCTTTCCCAAGGCTGTTTTTCTAAAAGGCACAACTAGTGCATGTTTATTTATTTATTTATTTTATTTATTTTGCTTTTGGTGACCGGGTAAGTGCACTAGGCAAACAATGCCTATTTTCAGGCACGACCCGGGAGAAAACAGTTTACAGACATAACAATTAACATATGACGCAGCACATGAAACAGTACAAATGGGTAAAAACAGTGTATAGTAAATACATTGACATACTGAATGGTGAAGGATGAGATACCATGAATACAGAAGGAGAAAACAGGATTGGTATCAAAGAAGAAAACAACGTGGAAGGTAGTAAGTTACAGTACAGTAAGTGCCGTAAGTGGTAGAGAGGGAGAGAGAAGGAGGAAAGAGGGAATGAAAGAGCATGGCAGGTAAGGATCATAAGTAGAGGAAGGGGAAAGGGGGTAGATAGGATGAAGATAAGGGAGAGAGCAAGCATTAGTAGGGTTCAAGGTGGTTAAAACAAGTGCAGGGATGCAGAGTGTGAAGGTGTTCACGATGTAGATTCTTGAAGATAGCATGGGTGTTTTTTGACGGATGGAGAGGTAAAGAGTTCCAGTATTTCGGGCAGTGTAGGAAAACGCATCGAGTGCCCATTTTGTTCTACATCTTGGCACACGAGAAGGGCTTTATCAGTGGATCGTAATTCATGAATAGGAGGTTGGGTTTCCGTGCAGAAGAAAGGATAGGGAGACCTGTTCTGATGACAGAGTCAATTAATGATCCAAAGGTCTGAAGACGATAGGCGGATGGGCTGAGCCATTTTAGGTCCCGATAAAGGTGGCAGTGGTGCTTGAAGCGTGGTGAGGCCGCGGCATAGCGACAAATGTTATTGTAAGTGATGTCCCATTTATGAAGGGCAGATTTAGATGCAGAAAGGAAGATCAGCGAGCCATATACTAGAGCCGGTAGAAGGAAACCTTGAGCCACTGCTAGTCTGGCTTGAGGGGTAAGTGCGTAGCTGGTACGATAGGCACTTCCTAGCTTAGCATTGACTGACTTATAAATAGTAGAGATATGAAGGTCAAGGTCAAGTGATTCGCCCAGGGTGACACCAAGATATTTGAAAGAATTGGTAGAGGGTAGAGGAGAGTTGTCCGCTGGGAGATGTTAAGGGATAAGGATTAGTTTTGAGTCTGGCCTGGGAGCCAAACACCATTGAGTAAGATTTGCTAGAATTTAGGACAAGTTTATTATGAGTAAGCCAGGTTTGGATACTGCAAATCCGATGCAAGAGGATGGTGTAGGAGATTGAAGTTTTAGACTATGATAGATAACCAGATCATCCGCGAGAGCAGAGACGAACAATTGGTACGACTGAAGGGATGTCATCAATGAATATTGTGAAGAGTAGAGGACCAAGAATAGAGCCCTGTGGCACTCCAACGTGGATAGGTGCAGGATTCAAATAGCAGAGTTAAAGACCACGGTCTGTTGCCTATCGGTCAGATAGTTCTCAAACCAAGTTATGGTATCTGGGGAGAAACCAAAGGACCGTAGTTTTGATAGAAGGAGCGAATGGTTTACCAGGTCAAAAGCTTTAGTTAGGTCAATAAAAACTGCTCCAGTCAAGAGGCCAAGGTCCATGGCTGAGTTAATGTCACTAGTCAGCTTTAGCAGGGCAGAGGTGGTACTATGGCCTTTACGAAAGCCATGTTGGGAACTGGAGAGGAGGTTACATTTTTGAAGGTATTCAATTGTTTGTGTGGCGACTAGTTTTTCCAAAATTTTGTTTAAGGTAGAGAGTATAGCAATGGGACGATAGTTCTTTATTTCCTTTTGGTCTCCTTTCTTTGGAATAGGAGTGATTTTAGCAATTTTCCATATAGTTGGTACTATACCACGGCAAAGGGACATATTAAAAATTGTGGTTACTGGGGAGGCTATAAAGGGGGCCGCTGCTTTCAGCAGCCTTGGTTCAAGACCATCAGACCCTGGACTATAGTTGTCATTGATAGTGAGAAGTAGCTTTTCAACTTCTCTTTTATGAATGATCCGGAACCTGAAAGGGGGGTTTGAGGGTAGTGGTTTAATGTCACAAGAGGGCAGCACAGTGCTGGCATTTTGGAAGGTGGACAGGTAGCTGGATAAATCTGAGAAAAGGTTATTAAAGGTATTGGCTATGGTTAACGGGTTATTGCAGTGTATACCATTAAGTAACATACTATTAGTATGGGACTTTTGATTAGAGCTGATGATAGTTTTTATGGTAGTCCAGAATTTCTTAGAATCACCAGAGGCGTTTATTAGCAGGTTCCTACAGAAGGTACTTTTGGATAGATGGATGTTGTTTTTGCAGGCATTCCTCAATGAACGGTAATGGCAGTAGTCAGATTCCAACTTTGTGGACTTAAAAAGACTCCAGGCTTTGTCTCTGGCCCTAATCTGGGTTAGTAGATCTTTAGTAAGCCACTTTGTCTGAGTGCCACGAAAGCGCCTGGTGATCCATGGAGCATGGACATCTTGGAGCCGAAGGAAAATTGTGATAAAGCTGTCTAGGGCGGACTGAACATCCGAGGCATTATGAATGGAGGACCAGTCAATCATAGAAAGGTCATTAATAAAGTGAAAAGGGTTGAAATTGGCACGATTGCGAAAAGTTACACGTCTTGGGGGCAGAGATGGTTTTTTGTATGAGCTCCACGTGCAGTAGATCGGGAGTGATCACTGATTACATCTGGTAAAGTGCCTGCGCAGCTAATGCTATCAGGGCAATTAGTAAGGATCCAGTCTATAAGCGTGTTAGACTGCGAGGGGCCCTAATCCTGGTAGGGTCAGAGATCAACTGATGAAAATTATGACTTTGCACTAGGGTATGGAGGGTTTGAGACGCTTTACTAGCCCAATTGAGGTTTAGGTCACCTAATACAAGGACTTCGTTATGACCAGTGGTACTATCAATGTGTTGGAGAAGTTCTTGTAGGCCTTTAACCCTCCTGCAGGGGTTATAGGCACAGATTAAATGCAATTTCTTTGAACCTAATAGAGCGAGTATGGATGGCTTCACAAAGAGATAGGGCAGGAAGAACATTTTGGCTTAGCAGCAGGTGCTGTTTGTAGTAGATAGCAACCCCACCTCCACGCTTGGCGGATTCTATCTTGCCTGATAAGATTATAGTTGGGTAAGCACACAAGTGGTTAGCAGTAGAGGACTTTAACCAGGTTTCTGATAGGCATAAGATGTCCGAAGATATTGTGCCACCCATGCCTCAAGTTCATGTAGATTACGAAGAAGGCTCCTAATATTCATGTGAGCAATCCGTAGTCCCTTTGAATCTGCCCAGGTCACATTATTTGGTGAATGGTTCATTGTCATAGGTCCGGGATTCAGTTCAATGTCCCCAGATAGAAGTATTGCTAGGCGGAGGAAGTGCCATAGCTTATGATGAAAGGATAGAGTTAGGAGGGGAAATTTGCAACCTACAGGTTTATGGAGGGAGTAGGCTAAGTGGTAAGCTAGTTTGTGAGGAATAAGAAGTGAGAAGGTGTCAAAGGGATAAAGAAAGGGTGTTAGAAATGAACTGTGCCTGGGGTCAATGTCTAGGAAACAACTAAGTGATGACTTTTTGGTTCTGCAGGGGACTTGGACCAAGCAGTGGATTAGGAGATAGGATTGTAATAGATAGAAAGGTTACAATGTATTTAATATCCATATCAAGTATAAGTTTTAGCAGGGTATTAATGTCCGAGAAAGAGCTAAAAAAGGAGACCAGGTTGAAGGAAATAAAATTTTACATATAACTTTAAAACAGTTATAGTGCAGGATAAATCAGAATGCCCTCTAGTTGTAGACCGGTATAACCTGCAAATGGAAATCTGAGGAGTTAGTTATTTTCGGCCCAAGGGGGCGTGTTAGAGGCGGCATAGCCCTATAAAGCAAATGCCAGCCAAGGGTGGGGTGGTGGGGCGAGGGGGAGCAGTCGCGAAGCGACTGCGGGGAAGAGAGCACACAGGTCCTTCAGTCCAGTACCGAGCGCCGTTGCAGGCCAGGACTCTGCAGAGCGAGGGGGACGGCTCATTGAGTCAGGGGAAGACAGCGAAAGCCGGCGACTGCACTTCAATAAAAGGTGCTTAGCCATGCTGCAACAGCGTTTAAGCTACAGCTTGGTGTGCTACCGTTCCGGAGAGCAGCTTTCAGAAGGCGCCAAGTTTAAAGGCAGACAAAGGAGAAGAATGCTGTACGAGGTGTTCGGTTTCAGCTACAGTTACCTTCAGGCGGGGGGGCGGCTCAGGATCGTCACGGGAGCTCCAGGGCAAGATGCCCTACACCAACTGAGGAGAAAGAAAAGGGGTGAGTGAGGTCCTATATGGGGAGGTTATAAATATAGGCAGGTGCGAGTTGAAGGAGCTTAGGAGGGGGAGGAGAAGGGGACAAAGAGACAGAGTCAGGGAGGGAGGGAACAAAGAAAGAAGGCGGGTAGCAGTATTTTACAACGGCAGTCTGAAACTTGTAACAGAACACAGCTAATAGAACACTTCTCTACAGTATGCAGTACAGGAACTATTATGCAGCTCAATTCACTACAAAAGTGTGCAGTTTAAATCAGCCTTTACAAATAAGCAGCTTAACTATGCAAAACTGTGTCTAGATTAAATCAGCACTATCAAGTCCATTTTAGCCAGAGTAGGAGCATGTAGATAAAAACGCCTCCCAACTGAGCACACAGGTCCTTCAGTCCAGTACCGAGCCACCAGCAGGCCAGAGCTCTGCAGAGCGAGGGGGATGGCTCGCTGAGTCAGGGGAAGACAGAAAGCCGGGCGACTGCACTTCAATAAAGGTGCTTAGCCACGCTGCAACAGCGTTTAAGCTACAGCTTGTGTGCTACCGCTCCGAGAGCAGCTTCAGAAGGCGCCAAGTTTAAAGGCAGACAAAGGAGAAGAATGCTGTACGAGGTGTTCGGTTTCAGCTACAGTTACCTTCAGGCGGGGGCGGCTCAGGATCGTCACGGGAGCTCCAGGGCAAGATGCCCTACACCAACTGAGGAGAAAGAAAAGGGTGAGGAGGTCCTATATGGGAGGTTATAAATATAGGCAGGTGCGAGTTGAAGGAGCTTAGGAGGGGAGGAGAAGGGGACAAAGAGACAGAGTCAGGGAGGGAGGAACAAAGAAAGAAGGCGGGTAGCAGTATTTACAACGGCAGTCTGAAACTTGTAACAGAACACAGCTAATAGAACACTTCTACAGTATGCAGTACAGGAACTATTATGCAGCTCAATTCACTACAAAAGTGTGCAGTTTAAATCAGCCTTTACAAATAAGCAGCTTAACTATGCAAAACTGTGTCTAGATTAAATCAGCACTATCAAGTCCATTTTAGCCAGAGTAGGAGCATGTAGCATATAAAAAAACGCCCTCCCTAACCGAGCACACAGGTCCTTCAGTCCAGTACCGAGCGCCGTTACAGGCCAGGGCTCTGCAGAGCGAGGGGGACGGCTCGTTGAGTCAGGGGAAGACAGCGAAAGCCGGCGACTGCACTTCAATAAAAGGTGCTTAGCCACGCTGCAACAGCGTTTAAGCTACAGCTTGGTGTGCTACCGTTCCGGAGAGCAGCTTTCAGAAGGCGCCAAGTTTAAAGGCAGACAAAGGAGAAGAATGCTGTACGAGGTGTTCGGTTTCAGCTACAGTTACCTTCAGGCGGGGGGGCGGCTCAGGATCGTCGAGGGAGCTCCAGGGCAAGATGCCATACACCAACTGAGGAGAAAGAAAAGGGGTGAGTGAGGTCCTATATGGGGAGGTTATAAATATAGGCAGGTGCGAGTTGAAGGAGCTTAGGAGGGGGAGGAGAAGGGGACAAAGAGACAGAGTCAGGGAGGGAGGAACAAAGAAAGAAGGCGGGTAGCAGTATTTTACAACGGCAGTCTGAAACTTGTAACAGAACACAGCTAATAGAACACTTCTACAGTATGCAGTACAGGAACTATTATGCAGCTCAATTCACTACAAAAGTGTGCAGTTTAAATCAGCCTTACAAATAAGCAGCTTAACTATGCAAAACTGTGTCTAGATTAAATCAGCACTATCAAGTCCATTTTAGCCAGAGTAGGAGCATGTAGCATATAAAAACGCCTCCCTAACCGAGCACACAGGTCCTTCAGTCCAGTACCGAGCGCCGTTGCAGGCCAGGGCTCTGCAGAGCGAGGGGGACGGCTCGTTGAGTCAGGGGAACACAGCGAAAGCCGGCGACTGCACTTCAATAAAAGGTGCTTAGCCACACTGCAACAGCGTTTAAGCTACAGCTTGGTGTGCTACCGTTCCGGAGAGCAGCTTTCAGAAGGCGCCAAGTTTAAAGGCAGACAAAGGAGAAGAATGCTGTACGAGGTGTTCGGTTTCAGCTACAGTTACCTTCAGGCGGGGGGGCAGCTCAGGATCGTCGAGGGAGCTCCAGGGCAAGATGCCATACACCAACTGAGGAGAAAGAAAAGGGGTGAGTGAGGTCCTATATGGGGAGGTTATAAATATAGGCAGGTGCGAGTTGAAGGAGCTTAGGAGAAGGGGACAAAGAGACAGAGTCAGGGAGGGAAGGAACAAAGAAAGAAGGCGGGTAGCAGTATTTTACAACGGCAGTCTGAAACTTGTAACAGAACACAGCTAATAGAACACTTCTCTACAATATGCAGTACAGGAACTATTATGCAGCTCAATTCACTACAAAAGTGTGCAGTTTAAATCAGCCTTTACAAATAAGCAGCTTAACTATGCAAAACTGTGTCTAGATTAAATCAGCACTATCAAGTCCATTTTAGCCAGAGTAGGAGCATGTAGCATATAAAAAAACGCCCTCCCTAACCGAGCACACAGGTCCTTCAGTCCAGTACCGAGCGCCGTTGCAGGCCAGGGCTCTGCAGAGCGAGGGGGACGGCTCGTTGAGTCAGGGGAAGACAGCGAAAGCCGGCGACTGCACTTCAATAAAAGGTGCTTAGCCACGCTGCAACAGTGTTTAGCTACAGCTTGGTGTGCTACCGCCCGGAGAGCACTTTCAGAAGGCCAAGTTTAAAGGCAGACAAAGGAGAAGAATGCTGTCACGAGGTGTTCGGTTTCAGCTACAGTTACCTTCAGGCGGGCGGCTCAGGATCGTCAGGAGCTCCAGGGCAAGATGCCCACACCAACTGAGGAGAAAGAAAAGGGGTGAGTGAGGTCCTATATGGGGAGGTTATAAATATAGGCAGGTGCGAGTTGAAGGAGCTTAGGAGGGGAGGAGAAGGGACAAAGAGACAGAGTCAGGGAGGAGGGAAAAGAAAGAAGGCGGGTAGCAGTATTTACAACGGCAGTCTGAAACTTGTAACAGAACACAGCTAATAGAACACTTCTCTAGGTATGCAGTACAGGAACTATTATGCAGCTCAATTCACTACAAAAGTGTGCAGTTTAAATCAGCCTTTACAAATAAGCAGCTTAACTATGCAAAACTGTGTCTAGATTAAATCAGCACTATCAAGTCCATTTTAGCCAGAGTAGGAGCATGTAGCATATAAAAAAACGCCCTCCCTAACCGAGCACACAGGTCCTTCAGTCCAGTACCGAGCGCCGTTGCAGGCCAGGGCTCTGCAGAGCGAGGGGGACGGCTCATTGAGTCAGGGGAAGACAGCGAAAGCCGGCGACTGCACTTCAATAAAAGGTGCTTAGCCACGCTGCAACAGCGTTTAAGCTACAGCTTGGTGTGCTACCGTTCCGGAGAGCAGCTTTCAGAAGGCGCCAAGTTTAAAGGCAGACAAAGGAGAAGAATGCTGTACGAGGTGTTCGGTTTCAGCTACAGTTACCTCAGGTGGGGGGCGCCAGGATCATCGGGAGCTCCAGGGCAAGATGCCTCCACCAACTTCAGGCGGGGGCGGCTCAGGATCATCAGGGAGCTCCAGGGCAAAATGCCCTCCACCAACTTCAGGCGGGGGGGCTCAGGATCGTCGTGGGAGCTCCAGGGCAAAATGCCCTCCACCAACTTCAGGCGGGGCGGCTCAGGATCGCCGAGGGAGCTCCAGGGCAAGATGCCCTACACCAACTTCGGGCGGGGCGGCTCAGGATCGTCAGGGAGCTCCAGGGCAAGATGCCCCACACCAACTTCAGGCGGGGGGGCGGCTCAGGATCGTCGCGGGAGCTCCAGGGCAAGATGCCCTACACCAACTTCAGGCGGGGGCGGCTCAGGATCGTCGCGGGAGCTCCAGGGCAAGATGCCCTACACCAACTTCAGGCGAGGGGGCGGCTCAGGATCGTCGCGGGAGCTCCAGGGCAAGATGCCCTACACCAACTGAGGAGAAAGAAAAGGGGTTTAGCAATGCTTCTAGTGGCATGCTTGGCTGGGTGCTGCATCTCCTGATGACTGCCTCCTTACAACGATGATCCCAATGGAATGCCCTTCAGCTATGGACCACAGCAGATGACCACTAGCAACAGTACAGAAATAGAGTGAGATGATGCCCCACCCACCACAATCAGCAAGCCTCCTGATTGGAGGAACAGAGGCAAAAGGGCAGAGTCCAAAGAAAGCCCGCTCCCAGCTGACCAGTGAGCCACAAAGTGCTGGAAAGTTGCTGTCACCCAGCTACAGAGCCCAACTGGCTACCTACCTCATCAGTCACTGTGAGTAAAGTGCAAGGCATATATTGTCTTGTTGCCAGATTTATGCTGTGATCCTATGCATTTGTTGTAAATGCAACACCAGACTTTCTCTGTCCTGTAACAAAGTTTCAGCTACCTTTTCCTTCAGCAATAATCCTCTTTTTGCTCGGTTTCAGTCTGGATTTCTGTGGTGCTCCCCTCTTTATCCCCTCTCCAGGTCAGCAGGATAGGCACAGTGTTACTTTTGGTGAACTGTATGTACTGCTATAGTTTTCTATTCTGTGTACCATGACTCGAATGTTATTTTCTGGCAATTTTCTACCTACTGCATGAAGGTACTATACCTGATATGTTACTTGATTTATTACTGTACTGCCATGCTTCAATAAAAATTACATTAACAAAAAAAGAAAGCAGAAGCTTCCCCTTCAGCCCCTTCTAGAAGCCCCAGCATGTGGATATTCAGCACTGTAACCTGATATTCAAATATCAGAGATGTTAATTTTCTTTTAGCAACATGGTGGTGGTATATGTCTGGCCATGTATCCACTTGTTTCCTCACTTCTCTGAGCTCTGTCTATACACCTTCCATCACCTACTGGACTGCAACCGGCTATTTATTCCATCTAATTTCATGTAGAAGCCAGCTACTGATGAAATTATGTGTTGAATCTTAAACCTCAACGATTGTGGTCTGCTCTGCTGCCTATCTGTGTGGTCTGGATCCACCAACCATGCACAATGTGCTTCCATAATATATATATATATATATATATATATATATATATACATATGTATATATATATATGTGTGTGTATTTTAAAACTTTCTATTTTATCCCTCCTCTACTACAGCACCTACCTTCCCTCAGGGACTCCCAATGCATCATGCCTGCCAGGTCTCCGGGATATGAGCCCTTCATGTGTCTGCCCTGCCATCACCCTCAGATTACCCCCCAAGTGGGGTGGGAGGCCTACCCCCCAAGTCTCCCATCCATCATCCAAGTGTTGGCCGGACTCGTGCGACCCCTCTCTGGTCCTGGTCTCGTGATCTGGTCTGGGGCCCATCTCCAGGCAGCGCTGTGGGTGATTTTCTGCTTTTCTGGGGAGTAGTGTGCATCCAATGTCAAGGCATACCTGCCGATGTCCACCACTCCCAACCCTGTCTGTTTTTGCTCCGCACGCTTGCTGTACCTCTGGCCTCCACCAGAGGTCAGTCAAGTGCCAAGATTGTGCCCCCCTCCCTCCTGGGAGAGGAGAGCTGTCCTCCAGAATGCTCGATCCACTCCCTCCCCTGCCGACCCCCGACGGCCTGGGCTTTTTTCCCGAACCTGGGTTGCCGGTGTGGCGCGAGGTGTAGCGTCCAGCACCTCAACCCTCAGCATCACCGGGCCGGCGCTTCTCCAATATTTTTATCCTCTAAAGGCTTACACAGACTTCTGTGCCTCTTCCATCTTAAGTAGGGGGTATTCCATCAGATATTAATGCAGAAAAGCAACAATTAGGCTTGGAATAACTGTGATTATTAATTCAGTATAATAACTGGTTACCCCATATAATGACTGGATTTCCAGCACTGATAAAATGCTGTTAATAACCCACTGAATTCCGTACTAACTTGATAGGAGGTTATTACAGTGTTTTCCTCCTCATGCTGTCACTTTACTGTATTTGTGCGAGTAGAGCAGCTGCTCAGGGACATGTTCAAACAAGTACAGTTTACAGTTCTACTCTCTGCTGAAACTTTTCACCAGTCATTGTAAAAAAATAATGCATATACAAAGTTTGTTTTATGAGAATTTTTTACACACCCTCGGTGTCGGAGTTTATGGATTATTACACACCTCGGGTGTGTGAAAAATCCTCATAACACACACTTGCACAGGCATTATTCTCTATACATTATCTCTAGACAGGAGCTGTGAAAGCACATTGCCACCATGCTCCTGCACCACAGAACGCACCCCCTAAGAATGTTTTTTTGTTGTGGTTTTACTGACATGCACTCCAAGCACCTGTGGAATGGGCATCATATAAAATAAAATTGCATTTTTTTGTTATTTATAAAATATTAATCACCCTAAAGTAGGGCATGCAGATATTTTTATAAGTAATTAATAATAGTAAGCATTACTACCAACCCGCGCCTCTGTGCCGAACAAAGGTGGCACGCAGATTTTGAAAATCAGCAACTCCCTCTGATTGGACACTGAGCCTGTGATGATGCTTTCCCAGCCTGGTCTTAAGGCTGAGGGTGCGACTGCCGGCTCCACGATACCGCAGGACTTCAGGGGGAGGAGAGAGTGGCTGGGGCTGCTTGACTCACCCCCCCCACCAGCACAGACCGTAAGACTTTTAAACTTGGACCTACCTAAGCAGCTTTTCCTCGGGGTTGAAGCACCGGCAAGTGAACCGCTAACCGGTGGACCTCCTCCAACGTCCAGGACATCCCTCGCATTCTTTCCTCGCTCCACCAACTAAGAGAGGGCTCTGAACTGTCTTTTGATTTTCGGCCCTCCTGCCCACCCAGTTCCCTCCTCCCATTAAATACACTGTCGCCACACCCACTGCTGGAACGGACCAATACAGGGCTGCGACAGCTCAACCCTTGGGAACACCTCCTACTACTCTGACTAAAAGGGTATAAGCTGACAAATTGGTACATATCCTGCAGATCACTGCCCACACAAGACTTTCTTGTACTCGCTAATCACTCTGTTAATATTCTTGTTTACTATACCACCCTATTGATGTGTTATTACTGAATCCGTACCTCCCAGTGACTAAATAATCTTACAGCTAACTTGCATAATCAGTTTATATTCAATACTCATACCTGTGTAAATGTGCCTTAAGGGACTTTGAATGCCTTATATACCTACTGTTAATAGATTGTATAACTGACTAGTCTGCTCCCCACTAGATAGCCTCCCTTCAGCTGGCTAACTCGCCCTAGCCTCGGTACCACCTCTCACTAAGTCATTGGCTGACTCTGCCCGGAACCCACTACTACATCAGTGGACAGTTCTGGTGTCTAGGTTACCCCAATTTTCATCTTCTCCCATCCCACCTGCCTGCCAGCATGAGTCCCCCCAAGCTTGGTCCCCCCTATCTTAGCTGCCGCCCAAACAGAGGGCTCCTCCTGGCCGTCCTGTACATACTATCCCGCCTATGGACTGATATGACCATTTCCATAGGTGAACAGGACCCCAGACATCACCATCCCTCTGGTCCTCCCCCCACTCACTCCTGGCACTGTCACCCGCCCCCAGCAACATAGAAGGACTCCTGACTGCCCATGAATTCTGCAGGAGAGGCATCCTATACTCAACACTACTCACCACCAAGTGGACTACCAGGACCAAGTCCCTACCCCTTGGAAGAATCCTTACTCTCTGCCTCCTTGCAACGCTCCTGCTCATGACCGGGGACGTCCAGCCCAATCCTGGACCCCCCTCATACAACCTCTTGGTCTCCTCCCCACTAGACCCCCCACTGGGCATCCTCCAAGGGCCTACGGATTGCGCATATGAATATATGCAGCCTAAGACCAAAGGTTCATGAACTACAATCCTGGCTTGACCTGTACAACCCAGACATCCTGGCAGTATCAGAAATCTGGCTCAAACCTCACATTCTACCACATGAGGTAGCTGCTACTGGGTATATCTCCCATAGAAGAGACAGACAGGGCAAAGGGGGGGAGGGTGTTAATCTACATGAAAGACACCCTTAATGCCATACAGATAAACCTGAAACAGGCCACCTGTACGGAAGGCGAATCGATCTTTGTGCGCATCACTCTTGGCCCTTGTAAGCACCTTAATATAGGTTGTGTATACAACCCCCCAATGAATGCATGGTCATCTCTTGAGGCGGTCCTAAGGGATATATCCGAGGAGATATCCACAGAGCTACTCATGCTGGGGGACTTTAATCTAAACTGGGCCCCCCAAGGCAACCACTTTTTAATAGGACTGGTCCAGGATGCAAACCTAGAACAGGTCATCGCTGGGCCCACCTGAATGAATTATAAGACGGGAAACCATTGCACACTCGATTGGATACTCACAAGCAAACCCTCCCATGTACAGGCGGGAGGCACCCTAGCAGATGCACTGAGCGACCACTCCCCAATCTTCTGTACTTGGAAAAACATGGCCTCCAGAGTCCACCCGTGAATCCTGGCGGCAAGGGATTTCTCTAACCTACTACCTGAGCACCTGTTAGGATGCCTCAACAGTATTGATTGGAGTCCCATCAAACTACTCCCCACACTGGATGAAGCTGCTACCTTCTTCCAGGGAGCAATCACCATGGTGGCCGACCGGCTGGCCCCCACAAAAAAATTCTGCACCAAGGGGAGCTGTTACAAGTGGATCACCCCCCATGTGAAATCGCTCATGAAATACCGGGACTCAGCTTAGAAGAAATACAAGCTTTCCTCACTACCAGCTGACCTTACTAACTATAAGGCGCTCAGAAACAGGTGCAAACTGGCCATAAAAGTGGCAAAATGAGAGTATGTCACTAACCTACAGAAAAAGAACCTAGGTAACCCTAGACTCTTTTGGGCTCACATAAATGGGCTAATAAAGAGGAGCGGAAAGACTGTACATGGCCCCATAGAGGTGAATGGCCAACTAATGAGCGATGACACAATCATTGCTATGGCACTCGACTGCCAGTTCACTAACCTGGACCAGATCAAACTGGGATTGCCTATCCACCCCCAAGGCCCTTATGACCCCCCCCCCATCAGACCGCCCCTCCTTCAACCTTAGGCTAGTAAGACCTAAGGAAGTCCTCCCACTATTAAAATTCCTCAAAGCAACAGGATCCGTGGGGCCTGATGGTATACCACCCCGAATTCTAAAGGAAGGGGCCTCAGCACTCGCTAGGCCCCTAACCTGGCTTCTCAACTGTTCCATCACCGAAGGGACCATCCCTGGAAAATGGAAACTGGCTCACGTAGTCCCAGGCTATAAGGGAGGTACGAGGGAATCTCCCAACAACTACAGGCCAATCTCCCTACTCTGTAGCCTTGGTAAGATCCAAGAGAAATTGATATACGGACAACTCCGTGACTACCTAGAGATCCACCAACTACTATCCCCCTTCCAGCATGGTTTCAGAACCAGTCACGGGACTGACACTGCGCTCATCAAGTTCTCTACAGATGTACTCAGAGAACTGGATAAGGGGACCTCCACCGGGGCTGTCTTTATAGACTTATCCAAAGCATTCGACCTCGTCAATCACAAACTGCTGCTCTCCAAATTGAGCCATGTTGGGCTAGACAGCCACTCCCTGTCGTGGTTCTACAGCGACCTCACTGGGAGATCACAGAGGGTAAAATGGAAAGACTCCCTGTCAGAGCCTCTTCCTTTAACAGAGGGGGTGCCCCAAGGGTCAATACTTGGCCCCCTTCTTTTCTCACTCTTCACCAATGACCTCTGTAACCACTGTGGCGTGAGCTCAGTGGTACAGTAGGCGGATGACGCAGTCATCTACCGGCCCTCCACCAACCTGGGGGAACTCTGTTCTGGGCTCCAATATGACTTGGAATCCCTAGAGGAATGGCTGGTCTCCAATAGATTGATCATCAATCCGAACACGACTAAGGCCATGCTGTTCAGCCCCAGAACCCTCATTTGAGACGGAAGCCAACTCCTCCAACTGATGACCACCTCAGGCAAGAGGCTCGAGGTGGTCACTTCTATAAAATACCTTGGCCTCACCTTGGACCAGGGCTTCACCCTCAAGGAACACATAGACCAGGTAACCAAAAATATCCACTCCAAACTCGGGACCCTTTACAGGTTGAAAGACCAGCTGATACCAGCGGCCCGGGCCTCCATCGCTACTAGCGTTCTACACCCCACCATTACCTATGCGACCCCCATTGTCCTGGGAGCAGCTAGACAAGAGATAAACAAGCTACAAGTTCTCTATCACAAGGTGGCACGCTTTACCACATTAACTGGCCCTAGGACCCACCACTGTGACACACTGTCCCAATTAAACTGGCCCTCCTGGGATGCCAGGCTCCGGTACCCCACACTCTGCCTCACCTATAAACTACTCCACTCCTCCCCCCACCCAGCCTCGCTGGGCTCATCGCCAATAAGAGGAATCCTAGGCACCTCCGTACAACCGACCGGACTCTCCTTGTGGTGCCCAGGGTTAGAACCAAGGCGGGTGGCAAGTCATTCACCTTTACTGCCCCCACCCTATGGAACTCCTGCCCCCTGGTGTTCAGGAATCTACCTCCCCCAACACCTTCCACACTAGGCTTAAGGATCACATGATGGCCTCCACTAAGTGCAACTGTTAAGGTAAAGTACTCCCAAGTGTAAGCCCACACTCTGTGGTCTAAGTCCTACACCGCTGTTATCTGTTGATTTGCTACTATGTTTACCCTGTTATGTGACTATGTGACACATGTAATGTATCTTGCTGTATACAATCCCTTGTAATAATGTATGTAATCCTCGGGTCGCCCCTGAAAAAGGGACTCTCGGGGCCCAGTGGGCTCACCCGATTATCAAAATTTAATAAATAAATAAATAATTTTGTTAACTGAGTAGACCCACTGAGACAAAGCTGTCCCTTTTTCAGGGGTGACCCAGAATTAATTACTGATATGCAAACAGGTAGAAATAATAAATGGACAGCATACACAGTCAGCGCAAATCAGATGAAAGCAGAGCTGCTATACAATAGATGTAAGACTACACAGTTGACCAAATACATACATTCAACATGTGACAAGGCGTTAATAACAATCTTGGATTACACAAAAGTGTAAATGTGCGCCGGCCTAGTGGAGCAGAGAATTGAGGCGCTGGATGCCACACCTCATGCCACGCCCGTGACCCAGATTCAGGAAAAACCTCAGGCTGTCGGGGGTCTGCAGGGGGTTGGAGGACTGAGCATCCGGAGGACTGCTCTCCTCTCTCAGGGGGAGGGTGCCATGTCATCCTTCCCGCTGATCACCCTCAGGTGGTGACTGAAGGGCAATACAGGTCAGAAGGCATGCTCCAACATGGTCACATTGATAGGGAGGGAGGGGGAACGGGAGAAAAAGGAGGAAACAGAATCTGGCAGGGCTCCATGATGGTCCGTCACTTCTGAGGGCCTACCCCGAATTCTGGATTGGTCTCCAGAGAGGGGGTGCCACCTTCCTGGCCCCACCATGGGGGGGGGCAAGCTGTGGGGGAACCTCCGAGGTCAGCGAGAGCGGGAGCGGCGGGACCCGAGAGACAGTCCTCCCTTGGAGGAACGAAGCCCCTGTCAGGGCTCAGAGGAGGAACAAATGTGAATGAAAAAAAGTGCAAGTGCAAGGTACAAAAGGAGATCCTTGAATGAGTGGGGGCAGACTCAGAGTCAAGGTCACCTACTGCAGACACAGAGGCTCTGTTCTAATAATATACTTCTAGTAGCATGACCCTCCCAACCCAGACCTGCTGGTTTTCTTTTGCCATGAAGTTTTCATCCAGTTGAGAATTAGGCTAGATATTAATTTAAAAAGCTGAATGCATTAAAGGTTTACAGCAAAACTAGATCCCCACAAGAGCTCATCTTCTGTTCACATTGTTGAAAAGGATGCAATGTCCAGGTGCATGCTAAAATCTGTTTTTAAAACAAATATTACATCTTCAGAACCTGTATGACCCATATAGTCACGATGGAGGATTTTTGATCAAACCAGGCCCCTGTGCTAATATCTTTGCACAACCCCGCTAATGGAAAGGGAAAAAGTTAGGTCAAAGGAACAATGCATAGCAGGACGCTATACAAGTGCAGCATTAGCAAATAAGTATTGCATTTACAACCCTCGCTCCAGGATACACCAAGCCCACAATGTTATATTAATTACTGCTTCAAGTAGCTTCTATGCCATTCTGATATGAGCTGAAATGAGAAAAAGCAGTTTCAACAGGATTCAACAAGGATCTTTGCTACAAAAATGAAAGCCTGCTTATTCATAGTGAGTGCCAAGTATTTTAGTTGCAGCTCATGTTTCCTTATCTGTTATTTAGCTACTTAGCTAAGACCTATGATATGTTGTAACAAAACTGTTTATCAGAAATCAGAACTCTAGAAAACATTTCCTTGTAGAATAATATGTAGTCTAGTGTGAGGCTGCTGATAAAAAGAAAAAAAAACATAGAAACATAGAAAAACATAGAAACACAGAATTTGATGGCAGATAAGGACCACTTGGCCCACCTAGTCTGCCCATTTCCCTACCTAATGTATAAGCTGCAGATCCTAGTTAACCGGCAGCCTACTTTTTCCTACCCCCACCCCCTAGAATTGCCTTATGACTGTCCCATGCATGCTTGAATTCCACCACTGTTTTTACCCACAACCTCCTCCAGAAGGCCGCTCCATGCATCCACAACCCTCTCTGTGAAAAAATGCTTCCTTACATTACCCCTGAGCCGCCCCCATCATTAAATTGTGCCCTTGTTCTTGCACACCTCTTTTCTGAAAGATGCTACCTCTTGGACTTTGTTGATTCCCTTGAGGTACTTAGAGTTTCTATCATGTCCCCCTCTCCCTCCTTTTCCTCGAGGCTATACATATTAAGCTGATTTAGTCTCTCTTCATATGTCTCTCGGTGCAGACCCTGCACCATTTTAGTTGCCTTCTTCTGGACAGCTTCCATCCTGTCTATGTCTTTGCAGAGATTGGGTCTCCAGAACTGCACACAGTACTACAGATGGGGTCTCACCAGCTGTCTGTACAGAGGGATGACAATTTCCTGTTTTCTACTGGTGATGCCTCTCCCTATGCAGCCCAGTATTCCCCCAGCCCTCCTTACTGCCCTCTCACATTGCTTGCCCACCTTTAGGTCATCTGATATGACTACCCCCAGGTCCCTTTCCATTTTTGTTGTTGTTAGTATCTCACCCCCCATTGTGTACTCTTGCCCTGGGTTTCTGTTTCCCAGGTGCATTACCTTGCACTTCTTAGCATTGAATCTAAGCTGCCATACATCTGACCATTCCTCTAACCTTGCCAAGTCCCTTCTCATCCTTTCCACCCCACCTTGTGCATTAACTCTGTTGCAGATCTTAGTGTCATCTTCAAAGAGACATACTTTTCCTTCCAGTCCCTCTGCAATGTCGCTTATAAAGACATTGAAGAGGACCAGTCCTAATACTGAACCCTGTGGTACCCCACTAGTAACCCCCCTTTCTTCAGAGTGGACTCCATTTACTATTACCCCTCTGTGTCCTATTCTCCAGCCAATTCTTTACCCAGGCTATCATCTTGGGACCCACTCCCAGGCTGGCTAATTTGTATATTAATCTTTTGTATGGGACTGTGTCAAATGCCTTGCTAAAGTCTAGGTAGGCCATGTCCACAGCCCCTCCCTGATCTACTACTTTGGTCACCCAGTCAAAGATATCTATCAGATTCGTCTGGCATGACCTTCCCACTGTGAATCCATGCTGCCTTGGATCCTGTGCCCCTCTGGCCTCTAGGTACTCGACAACTCTTTCCTTCAGAAGTGATTCCATCATTTTCCCTATCACTGAGGTTAAACTAACAGGTCTGTAGTTTCCCACTTCTGCCCTGCTCCCACTTTTGTGAAGTGGAATCACATCTGCCCTCCTCCAGTCCTTAGGTACTACCCCATCCTCCCATGATTTGTTAAACAGGGTAGTCAGTGGTGTCACTAGTTCTACCCTTAGTTCTTTTAGAATTCTGGGGTGAATCCCATCAGGCCCCATTGCTTTGTCCACCTTCAGTTTTAAGAGTTCTTTCAGAACCCTTTCTTCTGTAAATGAGCTGGTATCAACTTCTGTATCCAGAGTGTTTCTATTGTTTGGTTTAGGTACCTCCCCCTCTTCATTTGTAAATACTGAGCAAAAATATTTGTTTAGTATCTCTGCCTTTTCACCGTCACCCTCTGCCCACCCCTCCCTTTATTAAGCCTCACTATCCCTCCCTTGGTCTTCCTACGCGTGATGTACCTATAAAGGTTGTATCCCCTTCTTAACTGAGTTGGCTATCTTTTCCTCAGTTTGGGCCTTTGCTGTTCTGACTGCCTTCCCAGCTTCCTTTTGCTTTAACTGATACAATTCTCTGTCCTGCTCCTTCTGTGACTCCTTGTACTTCCTGAATGCTTTCTTTTTCTCTTGAACCTTCACTGCCACCTCCTTTGCGAACCATAGTGGTTTCTTACATCATTTTGTTTTGTTTATTTGCTTCACACAAAGGCTTGTTACCTCCATGATGGCAGTTTTTATTATTCCCCATTGTTCTTCCACCCCTCCTTCCTCCACAGCTCCACAGATTATGGATGACCCAAATTACCTTTTAAACATTGGTACGAATCCCTTTATGTGATAGGTTTCTAATGCTCCACATTAGCAGTGAGAATGCAGTTAGCTTCAAGTAGCAAGAATGTGGTTTGTGTTTCATGATCTTTGTAGTGTTGGAATTCACACTATTGATATGATGTGACTTTTCCCATAGTGCAATATAAGAACCGGTCTTGTTATTTAGGAGCTGAAGAATTGATTGGCTCTACCACACCAATTTTTCTTCCGATCTGTAGTGCTAAAGAATTGTTCTCTCCTAATCTAGTATGAAGTGTCCTCTGGCTGGCATCCTCGATACTAAGTACCACAATACCATGATACTCAAAATAACATCCCTATTACTTTTGTTATCATATTATGAATATTTCATAATGCTGTGTCCCTATATTCTGGGGTTCAGTGTCGGTCTTCCTTATCAGAAATAGTCAATGCAGCATAACTTCAGTTATAGAAACAGAGAATAATACAGTCTGTCAGCAGAAAAGTTTTGCTTGTTCCACCCAGTCTGCCCAGACATTCCTTGCCTAATCCATCTCCACAGACCCTAACTGGTCTCTGGCGACCTTCCCTGCTCCATGCTTATTTACTAATATTACTGTGTGTCTATTCCATACATGCTTGAAGCCCCTACTGTTTCTGCTTCTTCTACATGTAGTTTGTTACAGGCATTTACCTTTCAGTGAAGTAATACTTCCTCACATCCCTCTTAAACTCCCCCCTCAGCTTCATAGCATGCCCCCAGTCCTGGTGCTCTTTCACATCTAAAAGAGACTTCCCTCCTGCACCCTGTTTACCCCTGTGATGTACATGTGGGTCTCTGTCATGCACCCTCTCACTCTTCCCTCGTCAAAGGGTGTACATGTTGAGAAACTTCAGCTTCTCCTCACAGTACTTCTCATGCAACCCCAACACCATTTTAGTTGCCCTCCTCTGGACTGCCTCCACCTTGTCTATGTCCTTTCTGAGGTGTGTTCTCCAAAATTGTACACAATACTCCAGGTGGGGGTCTCACCAGCAAGTAATACAGTGGCAACACCACCTTCCACCTCCTGCTGGAGATACCCCTCCCTGTGCTTCCTAGAATCTCATAAACCCAAACCACTGCCTTGTCACAGTGCCATGCCACTTTAAGGTCATTTGTAATGTTATAGAATAGTCACTTCCTGTAACAGTAGCTCTTCCAGAGAATCTCCTCCCTAAGTCACATCACGCAACTGTAAGCCATCAGAGTCAGGGCCACCCAGAAATTTTTTCTGGCTGGGGATGCCCATGTCAATGTATCTGGTCGGTGCCTGTATAACATGATCACCCCCAGCATGCCTCAGTTCTCCACCGGAGACAAGTTTGGAGGCTAATCAGACCATCAGGGACCAAAGTAACCAGGACCACACCAGGCACACAGAAGAAAACATGGAAACCTGTGTACAGTATAAGTGTTGCATGAGGCAGCATAAGAGCCATGGGTGGAATGAGCATGCACGGGACAAGGAAGCTGCTTACCATGCTTCTGGTAACAAAACGCTATACAACTGGCCAACCATTTGGACAGGCCTTGTTTAGAAATTGGAGACCCACCATTCTGGGATAAAAGAGCAGGTTCCTAGTTTAAAAGTTCCAGCTTCACCAAACATATTGTGTAGCTCACATGGCCCTTAGCCAATGGCTAAACATATTTCCATTTATTTCATTTTTTTAAACGTTATAGCCCTCATAAAATCATTCCCGGCCACCACAGTCAAAAACAGAGCCACTTCCTGAAGCAGATGACACATCGACACGTAGGCACAGGCGAACCCTTTTTTGTGAGGTCATAAAACAAACACCCCATGTGCGTGCCACATTCAGTTCAATGGGGGCAAGTTTTCTATACATTTTATTAGCATATAGAGCTGAGATTTTAATAAATCAAAGCAACCACTTGACTAACAGGGACCTGATTGGTTGAGTGGTTGCTTTGATTTATTAACATCTCAACTCTATATGCTAATAAAATGTATAGAAAACTCGCTACCACTGAACTGAAAGGGCACACAAATGCGGTGTTCATTTTACAACTTCACAAAAAGGGACTGCATGTGCCAATGTGGGGGTGTATTGTCCACTTCAGGAGGTGGCTCTGTTTTGGCTAGGGATGATTTTATGAGGGCTATAAATTTAAAAAACCAAAGAAATACATGGAAATATGTATAGCCATACAACTAAGGGCCAGGTGAGCAATACAATATGTTTAGGGGAGTGGGAACTAGAAACCTGCTCTTTAAAGCTACAAACAGTTGTGAGGATTTTCTACAAGTTCCAAGTACCAAATCAGTATCCAGCAGACATCCAGCATATGTAAACGACATTCTCCACTATGTGTAGGAGATGAAAAATAAACAGGATGGCCAATAGTCTGATTTTGTGTTCTCTTAGACACCACCTTCAGAAGGAAATGAGGAGTATTACGTAATGTAACCCTATCCTATTGTGAAATACAAGGAGGGTCTGCCACCAGAGCATGCAACTCAAAAATATGTCTCGCAATACAAAATCATTCGAGAGACGCTGGGGGATAGCACCTTATCAGTACTCCAGAAATGGAATGCAGAACTACAACTGACTGTTGCACCTGAGGTGTGACAGGCTAGCACCATACTAGCAGTTAAAATCACTGTCTCCAATATATGGAGAGAATACGCTTGGAAGTGTTGTTATACATTTTTTTGACCACCAGCTGTTTTGGTTAAATATCTTCCTTAGAGTTATGGTCAGTGCTGGTGTGGCTGCAACTGCAGGGAAGCTGACTTAGTCCATATCTTTTGGGAATGCCCCCTGCTGATCCCCTTCCAGTGTATGCTACAACTTACACTGCAGGACTGCCTAGGAGAGGACATTGAATTAACAGCAGAAATGGTACTCTTGTCAATTATGAAACCTCATAGCCCGCCTTGGGGATATACCCTATTGTCGATTTGCTGGTAGCTAAGAAAAGCCATCACCGGAAGTTGGATGACTAAAATAATACAATCACTCCCTAGTGGAATGGAGGCAAATTCTGTTAACCATATATCAAATGGAAAAATTCACAGCGTCCTTTCACAATAAACTTGATAAATTCCAAGACAAATGGCAATGACAGGTAATGTACATGATGCAGCTTAAAACATCTTTCGTCCCCTAGGAACTTGGCTATTAGGGTGGTCAAGGGGCGCTGCTCTCACTGGAAAGAGGAAAGGTGAACCTGTTTGATGGAATATGTGAAATAACACTCTGTTAAAATATCTTAGGTAGACCTGTGGAGATGTCTAAAGATATAAATGTTGACAAAATAAGAGAATGGCCATGATCAAGATGTAACTGCCTTGTAACTGTAACTTTGAAATTAAGGTGCTACTGCACCTCTGCACAGAAATATGAAATGTGTATCTTGTTTGTAAATAACTAATAAAAACTGCATTTAAAAGAAAGAAGTATATCTCGCAGACGTCATAGCCGCTAGGAACACGGTCTTCCATAAGAGGAAGTGCAGTTCAAAAGTAGCAGCAGGCTCTACGAGAAGTGCAGTCAGGGTATCTAGGACCAAATTAAAGTCCCATAACGGAACCAGATCGTGGACTGAGGGTTGTAAGAGTAGAATATCTCTAAGAAAACTACAGGAAACCTCCATATAGATCACTGTCTTGCCTCTGTGAGAGAGCCGACACTGTAGCCAGCTGGACACAAATAGAGGAATATCCCAGTCCTAAGTCCTTTAGGGACAAGAGGTAGTCTGGCACTTTAGGAACAGGACACGTAAAGGGATCCAGAGCCCACAGTACACCAAACTGTAAAACATTTCCATTTTTTTTACAAGTGGATATAATGTAATGTAAAGTAAATGTAATGTAAATGTAAATAAATAGGAGGCAGTATACCACAGTGGTTTAAGGCTCTGAGCTGCAAACCCGGAGACCTGGATTTGAATCCTGTAGCCCCTACTTGCATACTGTGTGATCTTGAGCAAGTCACTTAAATTCCCTGTGCTCCCAGGTCACACCTGTAAACAAGCTTCAGCTCAGTGTGTCTCTTCTGGTTAAAAAAAAAAATGTACCACATAAGATGGCCTTCAAACCCCAGGAAATTTTACTGTATTCTGACTTACGCAGTATGGTCTCACCGTAAGACTGCCCCAGAGCTGAAATGTTTAATAGAACCTATGCTAATCATGGAATGCTAGGCTCGAGCTTGGTTTTCAAACCACCGACCATGGTAAACATTCTACAACCATTAAATTCTTTAATCTGCTTGCCTAGGACAGACACCTCGGAGAGCCCTCCTTTATCTTTCTTGAAGATTTTAATTTTTCTCGGTTTTTTCTGAAGCAATATTTATTTCAGTTAATTTTTAAAGCAAGATAGATTAGTCAAGATTTACTTTTATTCCAGGAAGTTTTTAGGTTTCTTCTCAGTTCATTTGACCAGGAGGAAACTGAATTGTTATTTACATTTTAAAAGTTGAATGCATAGATTTAAATATTCCTTGCACCGGTTATTTAATTTCTGAGAGAAACCGTGGCAGCTCCTGGTTCTCTCATTTGTCGCTAAACCGACCACAAAAAAAAAAAAGAAAGAGAGATCTTTGTTTATTTGTGTGGGCTTCTAGCTTCAGAAACCCCACTTTTTAGAGGTTTGTACTGGTGGCATCACTACCCAAGAAAAGAACTGGCCCAATGGGTTTTCAGCAATGTACAGAGTGTGGGGAACCATTTGCTGAAGCAGATCCTCGCTTAACTTGTGTTATCTGTCTGGGGTTTGACCACCTTAAAGCAGACTGAAATCTGTAAAATTTTCCTCAGTCGATGCTTGATAGGCATTTGAACCAACTGAAGGACAAAAATGTCCGCAAAGGCTGCTGACCAAGCTTCAGATAAACCTTTCTCCACTCAGAAGGAGAAACCCAAGGAACCGGCTGAACAACCCTCTGACCAAGGTGATGGTTCCTTGTGTAAAAAGAGAACCGCAGACACTGCCGCTGAACAGGCAAGTTCTGCCAAGAAAAAGAGGAAGGAAAAACACTTGGTTAAGGAACCGCAATTGAAGAACCCGTCGGTTCCTACCGCAGAAGCAACAGCAAATGCTATAAGCCTTCTTCAAGCATTGTAAACCGGTGCCGCAAATCCGGTTCAGCTGCCTGGTTCACAGACCTTGCTTCAGGACCAGGGTTCTTCCTTTATTCCTGGCTCACTTGAACAGTTTGCTGAGGTTTATGAGGAAGTGGAGGATGAGGATGAGGATGATGATGATGAGGATGAAGATAACGGAGAACCTCTTGAATCAGAAGTATCCCCTGATCCTCACCGTCCTGACTTCCCTGGGAAGAGAGCTAAGGATTTTTCATCCCACTTTGCCTTTATGAAACAAGTGTCATAGACTCTTAACCTCTCCACCCAAGAATCTACAGAGGAGGAGGAAGAGGAACCAGACTATATGGAAATGATGGCTGTGCCAGCAACAAAAATACTGTTGTTGCCCATCCATAAGTCTTTAAAGAGACAGGCCTCAAAGATTTTACAGACCCCTACTTCCATTCCCTCAGTGGATGAGAGGATGGATAGGAAGTACTGGGCAGCCAAGTCTGGGGCAGAATTCCTTTTTGGACACCCAAGTCACAAAGGGGTGGTGCAGGCTGCTGCATGTTATAAAGCAGGGATTCCCTTGGCATCACATCAACCAGAGAAGGATTCTAGGAAAATGCATTCTGTGGCCAAGAAGTCCTTTTTGGGTGCATCTTTGGTTATTAGACAAGCAACCTACATGGCTTATGTGTCCAGATACCAAAAAAGCCTTGGAACACTGTTTTGGAGATAGCCAAGGCATGCCCTGGACCCATGGCATCAGATTTGCCCGAAGCTGCAAAAAGGGGCATAGAAGCTTCTAAATTCCAGTTTAGGATGGCAGTGGATGCAAATGATATTGCAGCTAGGCAAACGGCAACCTCAGTGTCCTTGAGGAGATTTGCTTGGCTTAGGGCCACTAACTTGTCACAAGATACACAGACTAAGACACTGGGCTTTCCTTGTGAGCCTACATCTCTCTTTAGTGAGCAACCAGAGACTTACATGAAGAAGATGGATGAGTATAAAATGTCCTACAAGAGTGCTGCTGCAAAAGAGAAGGCAGCAACACCACAGAAATACCAAAAGAGTTCAGGGGTAAATCCCACTACAAGCCCTTCTTTCAGGCTCAGGCATCACCAACCTACCAGCCTCAGAGGGGGCACTTCGAGGCAGAGGCAGAAGGGGCAGCAGCCATGTTGGCCCCAGCACTCAACCGACTGCACAAACCAAGCAGGCCCCCTGAAGGGTGTGCCAGGGTCACCTTTTCACTTCCAGGCTTGGGAATCAATCACTACAGACAAGTGGGTCCTGGAGGTAGTGGGCCAGGGGCTTGCCCTCAGCTTCAACATTCTCCCCAAGCTGAGGGCAAGACTTTTCAGACCTGCCAGACTATCAGAAGCAACTCTGTTGGAGGAGGAAGTAGCAAAGCTAAATCAGGAAAAAGCAGTAGAACTGGTTCCATTGGCTCAAATGGAAATGGGTCTCTACTCAAGATACTTCCTCACTCTAAAGAAAACAGGGGAGTGGCATCCCATACTAGATCTCAGACATTTAAACAGACTTTTGAAAAAAACAAAGTTCAAAATGGTCACCTGGCTATCATTCTCTCTACACTCAGGAGAGGAGATTGGCTGGCATCACTGAACTTAAAGGATGCCTGCTTCCATATTCCCATCAGGCAATCACACAGAAAGTACTTCAGGTTCAGATTGTCATCAGGCCAATACCACTTAAGGGCCATACCTTTCGGCCTGACTTCTGCTCCAAGGGTGTTCACCAAGTGCCTAGCAGTAGTGGTGGCATACCTAAGGAGACAAGTCTTCCTGTACCTGGATGACTGGCTAGTGGTTGGCTAGTCCCCTCAGCAGGTAAAAGATGCACTGACCATCACTAAGGATACCCTGTGTACACTGGACATCGTGGTAAACCAGAAGAAGTCAGTGCTAACACCACTTCAACTCCTGGAGTTCATAGGGGCAGAACTAGACACCTTGAGAGAAAGAGCCTTCCTTCCTTAAGGAAGGGTCAACAACTTGGTGCAGCTGGCAAGCTCCTTCCAGTTGCATACCCCCAGACCACCAAGGCAGTTTCTCCAGCTGTTAGGTCACATGGCTGCATCAACAGCAACAGTTTTCAGGGTCAAGATTCCAGATGAGGGACATTCAATTCCACCTTAGGTCCCCCTGGTCTCAGAGAAGAGACTCCCTGTCAAAGATGGTGCCAGTCACAGGCACCCTGCTTCAAGCTCTGCAATGGTGGCAGGAAAATGACAACCTCAGGGAAGGTGTGCCTTTCCTCCAGCTGCCAACAACAACAGCATTTACAACAGATGTCTTCCTCCTAGAGTGGGGTGCCCACCTAGGGGAGCATGCTGCTCACAGTACCTGGCTCCAGCAGGAGTCTCTGCTTCACATAAACCTGCTGGAACTCATGGCAGTTTATCTGGGCATCCAGTCCTTCACTTCAATGCTGCAGGGCAAAGTAGTTGAGGTCAGGACAGACAATACAAGAACAATGTACTACATCAACGAGCAAGGGGGCACAAGGTCTTCCCCCCTGTGCACAGAAGCCATAAAGGTCTGAAACCTGGCTTACTCCCGAGGGATCTCCCTCTCAGCAGTTCATCTCCCAGGGAAGGACAATGTCCTAGCAGATGCTCTCAGCAGGATCAACCAGAACCTCCATTAGCGATCACTAAACAGACAGATCCTGCAAGTGGTGCTCAGAAGGTGGGGCACCCCAGAGGTGTACTTCTTCGCAGTTCCCGACAATCATCAACTGCCACTGTTCTACTGGAGGCCTCCTGCAATGGGCACAGTGCCCCTAGATGCACTCTAGTTGGATTGGACAGGGAAGTTTCTGTATGCCTTTCCCCCATTTCCCCTGCTGCTCAGAATACTGAACAAGCTCACGGTTCAGCCAGCAACAATGATCTTCATTGCTCCAGACTGGGCCAGGCAGCCTAGGTATTCCCTGCTACTGACTCTGTCAATTTCCATACCAATCTCCCTGCCCCGGAGGCACAACCTACTGACCTCCTCTCAGAGCAGGGTCCTGCACTCTAGTCTCTAGTCCCTCAGACTTGGAGCTTGGCTCTTGAAGACTTAGAATATGCTGACCTACACCTCTCGAAATGGGTGCTAGAGGTCCTTAGGGTATCTAGAAAAACCTGTACTAGAAAGACTTACTCTTCTAAATGGAAGAGGCTTTCTATTTAGTGCAGACAGCGACAGATAGACCACCACCTGTCTTTATGTGTAGTTTTAGACTATGTGGCATATTTGCATTCCCTTGGCCTTCAGACTTTCACTCTTAAGGTACACTTAGCAGCAGTCTCTGCATACCTCTCTGCTGGAAAAGGAGCATCCCTGGCTGCCAACCAGGTATTCAGAAAGTTTTTCAAGGGCCTACTGCACTTGCACCCCCCTCACAGGGAACCCACTCCTGCATGGGACCTTAACATATGCATTGACCAGCTAATGCAGTCACCATTCAGACCCTTGTCCTCAGCAGAGCTTAAGTATGTGACATGGAAAACAGTGTTCATGGTAGCCATCACCTCAGCTAGGAGGATCAGTGAGCTACAGGCCTTGTCCACAGAGTCAGATTACATACCAGTCCACAGGGACAAGGTTGTCCTTAGGACCAATAGGAAATTCCTGCTTAAGGTGGTTTCAGACTTCATCCTTAATCAGTCCATGACATTGCCAGTCTTTTTCACTGATCATTCCAGTTCAGGGGAATGAAGACGGCATAGTATTGATATGAAGAGAACTATTTTGGATCACACGAAAGGACACAGGCAGGATAGAACCCAGCTCTTCATGACCTATTCAGAAGTGGGGAAGGGCAAACCTGCCTCAAAGAGGACCACTGCCCATTGGGTTGTAGCCTATATCCAATTTTGCTACAGCAAAATGGGTAAAGAGTCTCCTGCAGGCCTCAGGGCCCACTCTACAAGGGGTACAGCTGCTTCTGTAGCTGCTACAAGAGATATCCCTTTGTTAGAAATCTGCAAAGCAGCTACCTGGACAACAGTTCACACCTTTACCAAGCACTACAGTCTGGATACTCAGGCCAGAAGTGATGCAAGGTTTGGCACAGCAGTACTGCAGAACCTGTTTCCTAAATAGGTTCTCTAACCTCTTCCAAAGGTACTGCTTGGGTAGTCTGCTGAAGTCTGAATACGGTGAGATTTCCTGCGGTTTGAAGAAAAAAATTACCTACTACAGTAATTGTATTTCTTCTAAGGGAATCTTACTGTATTCTGAGCAGCCACCCTTCCCCTGCTAGAACCTATTGGCACTGCGACACAGCTGTCTAGGCTGTTTGAAATCTGTGGGTATTTATTGGGCTTAGCGACTTGAGTCTTAGTGTTGCCCACATTTTTAAATAAAGGGGATTATTTGTTGTTGGGTGTAGTTACTTGCTTATTTAATTATTAGCATAGTTTAGATAGCTTGCTATTATGCTGCTCCATAAGAATATGACGGTTGTAGAATGTTTACCAGGGACAGTGGTATGAAAACTGAGCTCGAGCCTAACATTGCATGATTAGCATAGGTTCTATTAGTCATTTTTGGCTCCGGGGCAATCTTATGGTGAAACCGTACTGCAGGAGTCTGAATACAATAAGATTCCCTTGGAAGAAACAAGATTACTATGGTAAGTAATTTTTTCTTCTGGTCACCAGCAGAACATCAGCAACCACTGGGGGAAACCCAAACTAGGAAAGTGCTATGTCCTCAGGTGCTAGGCATGGAAGAGCAAGGTCCACAGAGCTGAGTGCAGCACAGTACCCTGTTCCTGCATTAGAAGTTCCACTTGTAGGGGGGAGGAGGATGGGGGAGGTCCAATGCCAACTGCTGGAGCAAAGGGAACCAAATTTGTCTGGGTCATTAAGGGGCTATCAGAATCAAGGAGGCTGGTTGGGCCCATAGCTTGACCAGAACCATCTTTATCAGAGAGAATGGGGCAAAAGCATGCAGAAACCTCCCTTTCCAGAAGAGGGACAATGTGTCTCTCCAAAAAACTGCAGGCACTGGAGCAAGTCAGCAGAAAAAATAGGTTACTCACCTGTAACCATAGTTCTAGGAGTGGTATGTAGTTTACATCCACACGTTGGCAGTTCTACCGGAAGTGCTGATTCATCAGATGTCTTGAAGATAAGCTCCTCCCACCACCCAGGTGGTACATCCCCCAACTCTACTCCATGATGTCAGATCTTTGCACACTGGAAGAAGGGATCCACGTGCCACTTGCTGGGGTGGCCAGGTGGGTGATGTGAATGTGAACTGTATACCACTCCTAGAAAATACAGGTGCGTATTTACTGTAATAATAACTCTTTGAGAGGTATCTCTTGTAGCAGGTAATATAATGTATAGCAGGTTGAATTCACGTCTTCCAGTATTCTCGGATGTCAACTTGCTATACATAATCGCTTCGGGTTGAATTAGCGCTACAGGGTACAGTCAAATACTGTGTTTTTTCATTTCCAGCAGCCACAGTAAAAAAAAAACAATTACAGTACCTTAACACTGTTTGACAGTCTCTGAGCACCCTGAACACTGAGCACACTCTGTATCCACACTCCTCATCGTAATGTCTCTGCTGAAATGGATCAAAGGAAGCTAGAGAAAATACCACTCGAAATACCAGCATCCACTCAAATCAAGCAATGTGGATAGTGAGGCAACAGGCTCACAGCACTTGTTTGAACAACATAAGCTTCACTTTGTTTTGCCTTAATCACCAGCTGCCATCTGCTAGCTACTCAATACAGTAATGTAGAGCCATTAGTGTTGAAGGTGCTCCCATAAAACAAAACATGTACAGTATTCACAGAAAAAGGGCACTCTAAACTAAGAATTCGAACAGGCACCAGTCTCTTTTCTCTCCTGCATCTCCTCATATCTTTGATCCTTGTTTGCCTTTCAGACACCTGACAACTGCCTAGTGAACAGCTGCCTAGTGTTCAAAGAGAAATCCTGTGCAGAGAGTGTGCAGAGAGAGATTCAGGTAATGTTTCCTGACAAACATTATGATTTTCCGACTGCTGGCTGCCAAACAATGTAGCGCATGTCAGATAAATATTGCATTCTGTTTATTTTCACTAAGCTTTCTTGATATGCAAATATAGCGAAAATAAATGGAAAGCGAAATATACCTGCCATACAGTACTTGGTTCATCACCAGAAGGCGCTCTTCTGCATGGCAGCTTTCTTCTAGCAATCTTTTCCTAGGGGCCACCCACACATGACATCATCATCCTGCACCTATATACTATAAGAGTGGGCTGCTCCAGGTATCCTCAGTTCCCCGCCGGATTTATCCCACTAAGCAAGGACCGAGGGAGAACTGAGGTATCTTAGATGTTCCCTCATGTATATTTGGATCAGAAGTTATTCTCTTAGAGAAGGAGGGGATGGAGGGAGGGATTGTACCTGCTGCAAGAGATATCCCTCAAAGATCTACTGTTACGGTAAGCATGCAAGTGTACTATCTTCCACGGTGATAATCTCTTGCAGCAGGTAATACACCTGGGATGACTCCCAAGCAGTAAACCCAGTTAGGGCAGAAGGAATTATTTTTTTAAACTGAATATGTTTTATTCAGTTTTTAACAGGACCAAACCAACATTCGTAACCAGAAAAACAATGTTACAGAAAATATATTACATGACGTACAAAACGATAAATAATACAACCATGCATACCAAACCATACATACCAAACCCCACTACTCCCCCCTTCCCTCCTCCCCCCCATGACATCCATAAAGACTAGGTGAACCATTAGGAGCAGAGCAAAACAACAATAGTATGCACTTATAATGTATGGTAAGTGCCTATTAACCACCATAATCAGCAGTTACATAGCTTTGTCATGCACTGTTTAGAATTTTAAAAGTTGTTAACCACACTTCAGAACTTCCAAACAGTGGCACAATAAAAAAGAATGCACCAGAGTTCCATAATTCTCACACATAGAATGCAAACAGTGTTTTTTTGACCATACACTATAAAAGATGATGGCTGGTGATCGGGCGACAACGATGCTGAAATCACCTCTCGTGGTTGCTAGGGCTACAGTAAACCTCTCGCACTGCGCTCTCGAGGTTTACCATGTTGCCCTAGCAACCACTCGATGTGATTACAGCGTGGATATCACCTGATCCCCAGCCATTATCCTCTATGTCATCTGTGATTCTAGATTCTATATAAGGTGTATAACATATCCCATCTGATTCTATAGTCAGGCAGCCAATGAAATATACTTTCAATCATTCTTTCTCTCAAGTTGATAAAATGTTCCTGGAGCCACTCTGCATAAGTTATAGTAATGAAATCCTTCCCGTACCATAAAACTACAGCTTTAAGAGACAGGGATATTTGTTGTTAAAACACTTATCGCAGAAAAGTCCCTAATCAGGCACACCTCAGGGGTAACATAGAAACATAGAAACATAGAAACATAGAAACATAGAAGTTGACGGCAGATAAGGACCGCAAGGCCCATCCAGTCTGCCCATTTCTTTTTCTACCTTATAAATGTGCCATCGGCCTTTGCTCTGTCAGTGACCTATCTATTCATAGTCATTTGTAAAGAGATCTCCGATACCCAATAGAGTGTCCCACAGGGCTGCAATGGGGGGAAAATCCCAGAAAATATGGAACAAGTTACCCTCACTCTGACTGCATCTTGTACAAATAGAGGTAGGGAATTTCCCCATTTTGAACAGTTTGACTGGTGTAAAATAAGAGTTATGTAAAATAGAAAATTGCATAAATCTCAGTCTATCCTGAGTAAGATAGAAGTGACAAGCTTTCCAGAGTTTACTCCAATCAAGAACCCTAGTAGGAAAAATATCCCGCCAATAATGTGATACCCCCATCAAATATAGGGAAGGCTAAATTATAGAGGACTGGCTATATCTGTGAAACTGCATGTGGCTGTTGGGCCGAATGGGCTAGGGCTTTAATTTCTTCCCCCAACTTACTGTCTTCTCCTGGCTGCAAATCTTTAGATACTAATAGGTGTCGAACTTGGAATATCTTAAATGCCCCACCTGGCATTGGCCATCTCCTCAAAATCTCATCCAAGGAAATGTATGAGGTCCCTACCAATAGATCACAAGGGCGGATATCCCCCATTGTTGGAAGCCAAGAATGGGAGAGTGGACTCCCTCCTATTTTGAAATTAGGATTCCTCAGCAAAGGTTGTCTGGTGTCCCTAGTATGTTCATATCTGAAAAAGCACAAAGTTGGGAGTGGACTCTTACAGAGGTTAAGAGAGGTGAATCAGTTTGTACCTTAGGGAAATCTTTTGTCCTGATATGCAACATGACTTCTCCATTTAACCTCAAAGCCTTCAACTGCTCGAACTTAATGAGAAGCTAGGTGGGAACATATGAGAAAGACGGGGAATCCTCTACAGGAGATAACCAATGAAGATAATTGCTCACATGGCTGTCCCAGTAATATAATCAAAAATCTGGTAAATGCAAGCTTCCTTTTATCTTTGACACCGCGAGTTTACAATAACCCCTTCCCAGAGGTTTCTGTTTCCAGATAAATTCCGTGATAGTTCTGTGCACATTTCTAAACCAGGAAAGTGGCACCTAAAGATTCAGCATGTGAAGGGGATAGAGAATTTGTGGCAAAATATTCATTTTAACCAAGCTAATTCAGCCCCACAGACACGGTGCGAGCCCAGCCCACCGAGCAAAGTCCATCTGAATAACATTTTGCAGCAAATCAACGTTAAGCTGTTTCATCTCACTCTGGCTTCTAGCTAAGGAGATACCTAGATATTTCAGGTGGCTGGAAGGCCATTGCAATCCTGTATCACCTAAGACTGTCTTCTCTTGGCTGCAAATCTTTAGACACTAATAGGTGTCGAACTTGGAATATCTTAAATGCCCCACCTGGCATTGGCCATCTGCCAATAGCGCAGTGCTTTAATGCTCTGAGCTGCAAATCTGGTGACATCCAGCAGACCAGACCTGGATTTGAATCCCACAGCTTCCACTTGCATACTGTGTGACCCTGAGCAAGTCACTTAACTTCCCTGTGCTCCCAGGTCATTCCTGTAAAAAAGCTTTCAACCTAGTGTGCTACTCCTGGTTAAACAACTAAATAATAAAAAAAAAGACACTTTTATAAGTTCTAACATTTAATGGGAAGACCTGGGCTTTCTCTAGAGTCACCTTATAATTGGACCAGTGGCTAAACTCTGCAATAGTATCTAAGGTAGCTTGGGTGGAAGTAGTAGGATGAGTGAGGTGCAATAAAATGTCATCCTCATAGGCTGACAATTTAAGATGATGAGATCCCATCTTAATGCCAGGTATCCTGGGGTTCTCCCAGTTCATGGACAAGGGGGCTCCAAGTGCAGGTTGGATAAGAGTGGAGATAAGCGGCACCCTTGTCTTGTCCCTGAGAACAAAGGAAAGGAGGAGGAAAATACCCCATTGCAATATATCTTGGCACATGGATTTATATAGGAGGCCTGGATCCAGTGAATAAACAGGAATGGGAAACCCACTCTTCACAGAACACCAAACAAAAAAAAATGCAATCAACCCTATCAAAAGCTTTCTCCACGTCCAGGGACACCAGAACAGCAGGCTGTTCTAACCCCCTGGACACAGAGAAAAAATGGGACAATTTATGAAGGTGGTCTGCAGACGACCTGCCCACCATGAAAAGGATGGAAAAAAATATGATAGAAGGCCTTGTAGGACAGCTGGGCCAAAGGCTGTCCTGCAGTGAGAAGCAATGTCTAAATTGCATTGCTTCATAAAGGTATGTATTGTGGACCATGTGACTGCATTGCAGATATCTGTGATAGAAGCCCCTTTGAAGCAGGCTACCTGCTTGAATAGAATGGGCATGAACAGCTCCTGGTAATGGTTTGTTATACTCCTTATAACAATAGGTTATGCAATGTGCCAACCAGTTGGAGAAGGTCTGCTTAGCGATCGGGAAGCCTTCCCTGGTTGGAGCAATAATAACAAAAAGCTGAGGAGTATTCCTCAAAGATTTGGTATGATTTATATAATGTCTCAAAATGCGATGAACATCTAAGGTGAGTAGGAGATATTCTCCTGAATTAGAATGCTCAGGGACATAGACTGGCATTTCTATAGACTGATTTAAGGTCTGCTCCAAGACCGCTTTAGGTAAAAAGGAGGGACTGGTACGTAGGGACACTCTGTCTTTATGGAAGCTTAAGTATGGTTCCCTACACATTAGGGCATGCAGCTCAGATATACATTGAGCTGAAGTGACAGCAACTAAGAATAATATGAACATATGAAATTTGCCAGCAGATAAAGGCCTAGAGGTCTATCAAGTCTGCTCAAATGTGCAGCTAGCACCTCTTATTCTGCAGCTGCCTCTCCCTTCCACCTTTCTCCTCCATTGACCCTCCCCCTTGTCCTGTCACATCCCCTTTTCAAGCAGTCTACTGTTCTACTGGATACCACTTCTGCAGGTAACGCATTCCACCCAGCTACCATCCTCTCTGTAAAAAAGTGCCTTATCTCCCTCCTGAACCTTCCTCCCTCCAGTCTCATATCATGGCCCCTTGTGTCTCTCCCCTCCCTTTCTTTGAACAGTCCCTCTGTACCCATCTTGTTTATTTCCTTCTTGTACTTAAAGATTTCAATCATGTCCCCCCATCCCTCCTCTCCTCCAGCGAGTACATGTTCAACTCCCTCAGCCTCCTCTCGTATGATAAGTCCCTCAGCCCCTTGATCATCTTTGTCACCCTGCATTGCACTCTGTCCAGTAACTTAATGTCCCTCTTCAGATACGGGCACCAGTACTGCATGCAGTACTCCAAGTGTGGTCTAACTAATGGCCTATACAGTGGCAGAATCACCTCCTCCCTCCTCGAGGATATACCCCTTGCAATGCAACACAGCATTTTGTTGGCCTTTGCAGCTGCCTTCTTACATTGTGCTGAGTTGTTCATTGACTGTGTAATGAGCACCCCCCAGATCTTTCTCCTCCTCTGTCTGGGCTAGCTGCACTCCCCCCAGCTGGTAACTCCTCTTTGGGTTCTTCACCCCAAAATGCAGCACCTTGCACTTTTTGGCATTAAACCCCAGTTGCCAGCTGTCTGACCAGGTTTCAAGCTTTGCCAGATCATCCTGCAACCCCTGCCATCCCCCTAGGTCGTTCACTACTGCTCCCATCTTGGTATCATCAGCAAACAGACTGATCTTGCTCTAGATGTCCAATGATATGTCTGCAATGAATATTCCAAACAACACTGGTCCCAACACCAAGCCCTGTGGAACACCGCTCATCACTACCCTTGGTTGTGAGAGCTCCCCACCCACCACCCTCTGTTTCCTTCCCTGAAGCCAGTTCCCTACCCATCTCACCAGCTTTGCACCTGCTCCTGTGCCTTCTAATTTACTTCCCAGCCTCCCATGTGGCACTGAGTCAAATGCCTTACTGAAGTCCAGATACAGGACATCCACTGCATGGACCCTGTCCAATTGCCTAGTTACCCAGTCATAGAACTCCATCAGGTTGGTTTGGCAGGATCTGCCATGTATGAAGCCATGCTGTCTGCTGTTCTGTAGTCCTTTGACCTCTAGAAGGGCCACCAGCCTCTCCTTCAGGATAGTCTCCATCAGCTTACCCATGATGGATGTGAAGCTCACTGGTCTGTAGTTCCCTGGTTCATCCTTGGGGCCACTCTTGTGGAGGGCACCACATGAGCCATCCTCCAGTCCTGAGGTACACACCCTGAGTGTAGTGAGGCATTAAATAGGTCAGCCAAAGGTCTCACAAGGACCTCTGCCAGCTCCTTCAGTACCCTGGGGTGGATGCCATCTGGCCCTGGCACCTTGTCCACCCTCACTGCCTTCAAACCCTCCCAAACTCCGCCCTCCATGATTTTCCCATCTGGCGCCCCCTCCCCTCCTGTTTTTGCCATTCCTCCCCCCTTGAGTATCACCCCCCCTCTTCTCCTTAGTAAATACCAAGCTGAAGTAATCATTTAGTGCTTCTGCCTTATCGCACCCTGCTTCCACCCAACCCCCCTCCTTCCTAATTCTTACTATGTGGTCTTTACAGCTTCTTTTCTCCCTGATGTACCTAAAGAAGTTCTTCTCCCCCTTCTTAATGCCTTGTGCCAGCCTGAGCTCCGTAGATGCCTTGGCTCCCCTTACTGCCCATGTCACCTCCTTCAATTCCGTCAGGTACTCCTCCCTGTCCTCCCCCCTCCCTGTTTTCTTGTACCTTCTAAAGGCAGCTCTTTTCCTCCTTACTTTTTCCATTACCTCCTTGCTAAACCAGCTTAGTTTCTTAGCCCTAGCCTTCTTGCTCTGGGCCTTGCAGCAGGTTTTGGTTGCCTCCACTATCCCCAGCTTTATGAGCTCCCACCTCTGGTTAGTGCCCATACTAGGTTAAATTCTGGCCAGGTACCCTTTTACCACTTCCCCCCATCCTCCCAAAGTCTGCCCTCCTGAAGTCCAGCACTCTTGTGCCTGATTCCACTCCTTCCTTGCTCACATCCAATGTGAGCCATACTGAGTGGTGGTCACTCCCTGACAGTGGTTCTTCCACCGTAAGTTCTCTCACAAACTCACCATTTGCCAGCATAAGCTCAAGGGTATTCCCTAACCTGGTTGGTTCTCTGACCATTTATAGCAGAAAGCTGTCCTGGAAGGCAACCAGCAGTACCTGTTCCCTCTATTCCTGGTTGTTGGGGTACTCCAGTCCACACCTGGCATGTTGAAGTCCCCCACAATCACCACATTACCCTTCTCGCAGGTCCTCTTGATCTGTCCTGCTAGTTCCCTGTCTAACTCCTCCATCTGAGAGGGTGGCCTGTACACCACTCCCATTCTGAGAATCCTATTCTTGGAATCCTGGATTTGCATCCAAAGTGACCCTCCTCCCCTTCCTCCCTTACACACTTCATTCCTTCCTTCACATATAGTGCCACCCCCCCTTTCCCAATCACCCTGTCCCTATGAAATAACCTGTACCCTGGTACAGACAGGTCCCAGTCATTGTGTTGGGTGGCCCATGTTTCTGTGATGGCTGCAATGTCCACCTCTCCCTCTGCCATGAGCACCTGTAACTCTGCAGTTTTCCTCCCAAGGCTCTTAGCATTAAGAGTAACCACCTTCCACCCTTCCCCCCACCCTGCCCTCCTTTACTAGCATCACCAGTAGTACTTGCCATTTGTCCTTTGTCACTGTTATCGGGGTAATCTTATATGATTTCCCAACCTGTGGACTCTGCATGTCTCTTGCCCACTTGCCACCCCCCGCTCCCAGTTTAAATTCCCAACTTCTTCTATGTACTCCTCCATCCTCTGTTTCAACACTTTCTTGCCCTCCTCACTCAAGTGTAGTCTGTCCTTGGCATAGAGACTACTGTCCTCCCAGGTCCCTCTCCACCCCCCAGCAACCCATATCCTTTAGCATGACACCAGGTTCTTAGCCATCTGTTAAATTCCTCTATTTTCAGCTTTCTTGTTGTGCTTGCCTTGGGCACTGGAAGTATCTCTGAAAAAGTTACTGATCTTCCTGCCCCCTCAAATAATTATCCTAGTTCCTCAAACCTCCTCTGGACTATATCTACTGTCTTGTCAGCCAGGCCATTCGTCACAAGATGTATAATTAAATGAAGCTTGTCCCTACCCCTTCTAGCATATTTCAGAGCAGATTGTCCCACCCTTTCTGCTGTCATTTCTGGCATGGTCTCTACCCAAATGCGACTATGCCTCTCCCCCTTGCTACCCCAGCTGACTCCTCTTAGTATTGAGCCCCCAGCACTAAGATTCCACCACTCTTACTCCCTGCTTGCTTCCATTCATCTCCATCTCTCATTCCCAGCTCTTCTTCTTCTTCCTCCTGCACATTATTTCCCCCTTTCGCCCCTGTTGCAATTCTCCCAGCAGAACTTCTCCTCACTCCAGTTTGGTCCAGGCATTTATCAATTACTCCTCCGATTGCATCACCTCCCTCCTCCTTCTTCCCCTCTAGCAGTGCAAAACTATTTTCTGAAGACCCTTCACAAATGCCCACTTCCTCTCTCTTCAGAGTAACCTGTTCCCTTCTTTCCACTCCATGACTGTTGCCACTTCTTCTCCTCCCCTCACAAGTCCCTGTCTTCTCCTTCCGTTTGTCTTTTGTCTCCTAACCTGGTTTCCCCAGCAATCATTCTTCCTGGCCTGGGCCCCTTTGTCTCCACTTCCCTTCTTCTGACCCTCTCCTCACCACTGTTGGCTCAAATTGCCCTCCCTCATCTCCCCTCCTCCTCCCTCCAGTATTGGACTAATCCCACCTCCAGTCTGCCTTTCCTGTCTCAGTTCCTCCTGCAGACCCTCAATCTCCTTTCTAAGTTTCTCTATGTGGTTGCACACTAAACATCCCCCCACCTTCCAGGCAATTTTTAGAAAGATTGTTGCACCACAGTTGTTGCAGCCTACCACCCTACCCATTGCTCTTCTTGCCCACCAGCGACCCCCCAGCCTTCCAGGTGAAGGATACCAAACACTCCCCAAGTCTCCTGCCTATCAGTGCAAAACATTCTTCTCCTTTTCTTTTAATTTCCCTTATCCCCTTTGCCGTACACATCTAGATAGATTGAGCAACTGCTTTTTACATTCCTATCCTTCCTGTCCACACCCAAAAAGAGACTTTAAGTAACTATTGCACAACCTTCTTCAAACTCCTACTTCTCCTTTCCACAGTGCAAAGAAGTAACAATGAAAGCTCCTTGATTTGCAGTTAGTTCCCTTACATTGAGATAGCAGTCACCTCTTCACTCACTGTTGTTCCTTTCCTGGATGTCTGCTTCTGCTATGACAGGTGCATGTCCTTTGCCCATTTGGGGAAGTGATGTCAGAACCCCTGGTATAAAGGAAATCATGGACCTAGGGCAGGTAGGGTGAGGGGCAGGGTGGGTGGGTCCAACCCATGCCTTCCAGAAACAATCGGGTTGCTGAGGCCCCTGGTCAGACCATTAACACCCTTCCCCCACTATGCATTAAACTTTGCAGCTAGTGAAGCCAGCAAAAAGCAATCACAATTCCACTCAAAAGCACAAAAAAATAGCTTTGCTACCAAAAGAAACAGGTCTCCAATTCAAACAACCTCACCAATAACACATCAAAATAGTCTTGAAATTAGAAGATGTAGGTCTCCAATGCAAAGCAACAGCCCTAATAAAATCACACCAAATAGGTTTTAAATCAGAAGAAATAGGGCTCCACAAAGACAGCCTGCTACACAGTGAAACATCAAACAAATGAGTCCACTTATAGCCACCAAAATAGGTTTCAAAATTCCAACAGCCCCAAAACTATACCCTGTTAGCCACTTAGAAGCAGTAAGAAAGAAAAGAAATAACCTTAAAATCCATAAGAAACAATGTCAAAGCAGCAAGAAGAAACTACTGTACTGGAACTGATCTCATCCCTTCCCCTTCTGGTTACTTCCAGGCTAGGAAGCGGAGGTCACAAGTAGCCACAGACTCAAAAGGGTTAAGGGTCAGCTTTTCCAACAGGAAATTCAAGTCCCAGGGAGGGGGTGGGCCATCTAATATGTATACCCTAGAACAAAGGAAGGCGAGACATGATATGATCGAGACATTCAAACACCTTAAAGGCATTAACAAGGTGAAAGAGTCTAACATGTTTAAATATAAGAAAAATAGCAGGACAAGAGGACACAGCATGAGATTAGAGAGAGGCCAATTAAGGGGTAATGTGAGGAAGTTCTTTTTCACAGAAAGGGTGGTGGATGCATGGAACGGCCTACCTCAGGAAGTGGTGGATATAAATACAGTGCAGGGTTTCAAACAGGCATGGGATAGGCATAAGGGAGCAATACAGATGAGTATGAATAGATAAGCCATTGACAGAGCAAAGGCCTATGGCACATTCATAAGGTAGAAAAAGAAATGGGCAGACTGGATGGGCCTTGTGGTCCTTATCTGCTGTCAACTTCTTTGTTTCTATCTAATAGGAGGTTTGAGGTGTAACATACCCCTTAGAAACAACTTTGCAAGGTGGTGTTGATAAAGTAGTCTCCCTTCTAAAGGTTCATGAAAGGCCAAGATAGTGGCCAAATGGACTTTGATAGAGGAGTAGCTCAAGCCCGTCATGGTGAGTGAAGCCAAGTAGTCTAATATATTGGTCAATGGGCATGAATAAGGGTCCAAAGAGCAGGAAGCAGCCCATTTGGTGAAGCGTTTCCATTTGGCATTATGTTTCCCTGGTGGATGGTTTAAGGGAGGCCAAAAGAATGTTGGTCACTGGTGAGGAGACTTGAAGGCAGGTTATGAAAGTGTCCTCAGGAACCAAGCGTGATGGTGTATTGACTTCAGGTTGGGGTGGAGGAGAGTTCACTGACGCTGTGTCAACAGGTCTGGCCTGATGGGCAATGGGAGTGGATCTGCCACAGAAAATTGTTGAAGTAGGGAAAACCACACCTGCTGAGGCCACAGAGAGGCTATGAGGATCATGGTGGCAGGTTTGAGTTGTAATCTCAGTAAATCTGTTGCAAGAGTAGGATGGGGGGAAGCATGTATGAAGCATCCTGTCCATGGTTGGGACAGGGCATCGATAGACAGTCCCTTTTTGTTCGGGATAATGGAATAGTATATGAGTAGGCGCTGATTGTTGGGGAGGCAAAGCGGTCAAGGTGAGGGGTCTCCCACAACTGAAAGACCATCTGAAGACTTTTGTGATGAAGAGTCCACTTGTGCGTGCAGGTCTGGTGACTGAAAATGTCAGCCAAGATATTGTGGCATCCCAGTAGATGGATGGCAATCAGTGATAGATTTTGAAGTATGGCTTCCTGTCAAACCAATATCACTTCCCTGCAGAGAGCATAGGATTTGGTACCTCCTTGTTTGTTCAGGTACTACACCACTGAGGTGTTGTCTGATTGGATCAGTAGGATTCCTGGGACGAGGCTGGGATGAAAAGCATAAAGGGAAAGGTGGATCGCTCTCATTTCCAGTATATTTATATGACACGGGATGGAGTACTGGTGCCACCTTCCCTGTGTCATGTAAAACCCAGATGTGGCCCCAATCCATTGGAGGAAGCAACTGTGGTCAACGTCTGCTGGGGATGAGGGGACTGGAAAGGCATGCCTTGAGACAGGTTGGCATGATAGGTTCACCAGTCTAGGGCTGATGGTAGAATGGGGGTGACTTGGATTTTGTCTTCAAAATCTCCTGTCTTTCACCTCCACTGATTTTGAAGAGTCCATTAGATTGGTCTCATATGTAGTTGGGCAAAGGTCACCATGGTAATGGCTGCTACCATATGTCCCAAAAAGTGTAATGAGCAACTGGCTGTGACAAATTGTTGAGTTTGCATCTGGGAAGCCAAAGATAGAAGTCTGTCCTGTGTGTCGACAAGGAAATAAGCCCTGGCGGATGTGGTATCCAGAATGGCTCCTATGTAATGGAGCAGCTGGGCAGGAGGTGAATTGGATTTGAGCCAGTTGACCATAATTCCTATGGACTGGAACAGACTGAGGGTTGCCTGTAGGGACAAAAGCAGAGAGGTTTTGGAATCTGCTTTTATGAGTCAATCGTCTAAGTATGGGAAGATGAAATGTCCGTCCCATCTCAGCGCCGCCGCCGCCACCACCTCTAGGCACTTGGTAGAGACTCTTGGGGTGATTAAGAGCCCGAATAGTGTTGTCCTAGCAGGTAGAAGTGAAGGAACCGGTGGTGTGCAGGGTGTATGGGGATATGTAGGTAGGCATCTTTCATGTGTAATGCGCATAGCCAATCCCCTTGTTTTAACATTGGCATGATCGATGTTAAAGTGACCATCCGGACCCTCTTGTACTGAATCTGAGGTTTAGTATAAGTCTGGTGTAACCCCCCTGCGAATGGGGGTCACTAAAAAGCCTCCTTTGGGTGAGCCTAAATGCTCTCCGCCAGGCTGGTGTCCTGTATTTCAGCCGATTTTAAAAATAATTGAGTGAGAGTGCCTAATGCCTCCATGTACTGTCGCTTTAAGAGCTGCCAAACTGCAGTATAATTACTTTGAAATAGGGGGCCTGTGTGTTTCCCTGCTCGAGTCCCACCTGTGCCACTGAGCAAATTACTCCGTTTCTGCAGTTGCTATATGCGCAGACGGAGCTCTTTCAGAAGATGTAATTGTTTGCTTGTAACCTGTTAACGTAATAATGAAAATGCAGTTTGTTCTAACCTGCTTGCTTGTAGCCAGAACTGTGCAGAGTAGCTCCCTCATGTTGGTTCTGAACTGCTGAATTGGACCAATCAGTGTGGGGATCCTTTAAAATGGAGCCTGCTCTGGGCGAATCAGAACTTGGACTCTCCTCTGGAGCCAGCCACAATGAGACTGTATGGCAGATGCCTCTGGGAATTGTAGTTTGGACTTCGGCGCCTTTTTGTACCAACAGGGGGAGTCTGATTTTGAGTGACAGCCAAACCAGCCAACTGAACTGGGAGGAACTCAAAGGAAATGCCCGGCTTTGTCTACTGGAAAGATCAGATGAGTTGTGACTGTGAAGAGGGAAGGAGCTCCGGGCCCCTGCGCTGTTGAGTTTTCGCGCGGGAAGCCCGTGTGGGGCCCTGAAGTTCGGCCTACAACTGTTTGTGAGTGCCAGTGTGGACTAAATCAGAGTTGTAAGGAGAAAGAAGCACTGGAAGTGAGGAAACCAGGTTTGCCCTGTAGAAGACTGGAGAAATTGCTGAATCGCGCTTGGTCTGTCAGGAACTGAAGCTGCTGTGTGTGCTCTCGGGTATTTTGCAGTAATTGCAATCGGGATCGAGGAGCAGCCTGCCTGGTACAGTACTTTCCTTTTACATATAAATGTGTCTAGTGCTTGTGGGGAATCGCAATCTTATTTCCCCCGATACTGCGAATTGTGTGTTGAAGCTGGAAGCATAACCCAGCTTGATTCGGACTGAATCCGCCTGTTTTTCGAATGCAAGTGAGTCCTGCCACGAGGGCTGGGTCAGTTATTCTGGTTCTCCTGGAAATCCAGGACAACCTGCATCCATCCAGTTTCAATACTGAGTCCGTGAGTACAAATCAGGGTAGCTCCCTGCAATCTGTTTTTTTCAAACTGCGAGTGTGTCATCTAATTGTTGCTGTTTCATTTCTTCACGAACTGAGCCCCAGGGCTCTGGATTACAATTTGTGTGTGCACGTGTCTTTCCATCAAAGGGCCCCAACCAGCTGTACCGACCCTGGCTAGCCCCCCACCATCCTGGGTACCCAGAGAGTGACATTTTGGACCCTATATGCATGCACAGTACTGTGATATGAATATTTCCAAACCAAAATCAACCTGATTGGCCCCCTCCTTGTTACTGCCCCCTCTAATAAATCAGATTTGTTGTTATTGAACTATATGCTGTTTGTGGTATCAGTACATGTAGAGAAAGCATTGCATTGTGTTTGTGTATATTGCCTAACCTTGTTTTACAGGGGGTCCTCAGAGACGTGCAGCAGAATCAGTCTCGAGGGTAAGTGGTACCTTATGAGTGAACAGTGTGCATATGTGGGGTATAGGGGTTGTAACTCCTGTGTGCTGTGTGAGCCACTAGAGGAAACCAAAGGGGGGGTCACAGTGCCCCAGAGGGCTGTGACCAAGCTAGTTTAACTACTGCAAACCCTGACCTCTGGGTGGAGGCACCCGCCATTGGACCTAGGCCCCTCAACCTGTTAGTAGTTAAGCAGGCAGGGGTAGTAGCCCTTGGGATAGGGCCACCTAGGGGTTACACTGAGATTGCTGGTGCATTTGGATACCAGAAAGAAATGGGAGTAGAATCCCTGATGGCACTCTGAAGGGGGGGACCAGATAAACTGCATTCTTGCAAAGATGTGCCTGGAGTTCTTCTTGAAGAATGGGAATATGGTCGGGTGGGTAAAAGACAGAGTGGGGAGGCTGTGGGGAGGCAATGATTTGAGTTCCAGCATGTGCCCCATCTGGATGATTTGAAGCACCCACTCATCCGATATTATTTCTTGCTATGCCTCTAAATGGAGGGCAAAGCAACCACCCATGGCTTCCAAGGCCTGGTCGAGGAAGCCTGGGCAATGCCCCAGTTAATCACTGGGAAGTGGGCTGATCAGCTCCACTCAGGGGGTGGGAGAGGGAGCACTTGGAAGTAGGAGTGGTGGTCCAGGAGGACAGCTAAGAATGACCATGGAATCCACCTCTGTAGGTACTTCTGTGTTTGCCACTTCTCTTTGATTAAAAAGAGAACTGGGAGTGGTACTGCTTGGATTGTTGTGAGGAGTGATACATGCCATGTACTGTATGTAAGGTCCGACCTGAAGCCTGGACATCATCCAAAAGTGCCTGGGTGCCAAAACCAAAAAATCTGAATTCATTGAAAGGGGCATGTACTACTTTATGCTGTACACCTGGTGTAAATCCTGATACATGTAACCAGGCATGGCACTGGTGATAACACCTGTGCCCGATATATAAGCAGAAGGATCCACTGCATCATACCCAGAATGGAGTAGATGTCAAGAAATGGAGTTGCCAGTGGAAATGTTTGCCAATAATTAGTCCTTCTCCTGAGAGGGAGGGAGTTTATTGACTAGTTCTACAGCAGAGGACCAGAGAGTGAGTTGGTATTTAACCATGTGTCCCATATAGTTTAAAATTCTGTGATCCATGGTACTCACCTGGAATACCTTCTTCTCGAGGTAATCGAGACAGCTATATTCCTTATCGGGGTAAAGCGCTCATGTGCTTTGGACGTTTGGTACCATCATGAGCCTCTGTGATCATTACTGAATCTGCTTCAAGGGTAGCGGAAAGGAAAGGATGGTCAACAGGAGTCTGATAAAAGTGATCCACCTTTCTTGGAATAGCAGGAATGGCCAAGGGTTGGTTCCAAGCTGCCAGCACAGCATTTTGATAAGTTTGTATAGTGGAGTTACCACTATGACAGGCTCTTCAGGCAGTTCAAGATAGTCTGCTACATCCTTTCTTTGTTTATCATGTTCCGTAGTTGAGAATCCCATGATTTTTTGAATTTGGGCCATCATCTCATGAAAGGGTGGGTCATTTGGAAGGGAGGCAGCAGCATGACAGGAGGTATCCTTGTGCAAGGAGGAGATAGTCGAAATAGAGGATGAAAAATGGGAGTCCAGGTCCTGAAACTCAAAATCTTTCAGAACACCTGGAAAACCTTCAGGAAGTTCTTCCTCTTCTGAGAAATACTCTTCCTCATAGGATGGGGGGAACCAGGCCCCATCACCTTGGAAGTATTTAGGTGGAGGGGTTGGAGAACGGGAAAGGTGACCAGCCTCTCCTGGAGTTGGAGGTTGAAAATTCCTCATCACTTCCAAAACCTGTTGGACCACAGCCGCCAAGTTCAATGAAATAGTAGTAGGGGGTGGGGTAGATGGTTTCTGGGAAACCAGGGGAATTGTAGAGGAGACTGGATGTGAGGAGTAAACAGGTCTTGCCCCTATGTGATAAATACAAGGGTCTCAGTCCCTATATGGTTGGCCCCTGTGAGAGAATGGTTATGAAGGAGGAAGGGATGTAGCAAAGGCAAAATCAGTAGGTCTCCCCATGAAAGTCGGACCTGTTGTCAACGGGGCAGTAAATAGGGAGGTAGCAGAATGCTTAAAAGCAGGCGTCATTGATGGGAAACAAGCCACTGTCAATGGGGAGTCATTAGCACTACTTACATAAGATTCCATAGAAACTGCTGAAAGGGTACCAGAAAGCACCATCAATGAGAGTGTGTAAACTCCCATCGATGAGGTAGCAGTTCTGGAGGGCATCGTTGATGGTGGAGCACCTGTAACGGTGGCCGTTGACGAATGTCTGCCCCATGAGGATGATTTATCCTTATAGTGTTTATGTTCCTTGTGTGAAGCTGTAGAGAAGGGCTCCTTGGCTACGAAGAGAGACAATTTCTGCTCCACTAGGTGTGATTCAATTTCCTGCAGTCGTCGTTAATGGGTTGCCTGGTTGAATTCCTAGCAGTGTTTGCAGGAGATGGTGTCATGTTTGGGACCCAGACACCTAACACAATGGTGTAGTTGTCGTAACGGTAGAGCTTCCTACCATAACGACATGACCGAAAAAGTGATGACTTGCTTGTAGATTCTCTGGACATTCATCGATGAAGATCAGAAATGGACGAAAAAGTCCATTCCCAGCTCAAGTTCTCATCGATGACTGCTTCACAAGCACTAGCTGCTGTCTGTGAGCTGAAGACAGTAGGAAAATGAACTGAGGATTCCTAGGGCTGACCACTCTTCTATAGCTGCAGAATGATAATATCATGTGTGGGCGGCCCCTAGGAAAAGACTGCTAGAAGAAAGCTGCCATTCACAAGAGTACCCTCTGGCAATGACCCAAGTGTATTGCCTGCTGCAAGAGGTTAACAAAACTTTAAATAAATAAAGACTACTTTACAATAATCATATGGTCAAGCACATTCTTTTTATTTATGTATTTTTATTTTACTTAATCACAATTATTTTGTTTATGTTTTTTTTTTTACTTTTAATTAAAATTTTATAACCAACCCTATTTCTAAGTGCGAAACTAAACTCCAGGGTGGATGATATTGGGGTAGACCAGACCTTCCAGGGGCTATAAGACCCTCTATCTGCGGTGTCAGGACTCATTATTCCCTAGGACTGTCCAGTATAGCCCAGTACTACTCACCCTGTCAGGTATTACTGCTCACGTAACCTTTTTTTCTAAGGGTGTGGATACTGTTCATATCCACACATTAACAGATTCCTAGCAATTCTCTGGGAAGAGGGGCAAGGTGTGCACCTCTATCTGGCAAATAGAGACATGGAGAACTGTGGTCCCAAAAGTAGCATCCCGATGAGACTCAAGGTCGATGCTGTAATGGAGAAATAAAGGTGTCTGCTGACTTCCAGGTGGCTACCCTGCAAATTTCCTGGATAGAAATGACCCTGGAAGCAGCCAGTGAGGCAGTGGTATATATGGTGGAATGAGCCCTAAGCCCTACAGGAGGCTCCCCACCAGCCAGCCTACAGCAGAGATCAATTCACAATGTTATCCATCTGCTATTCATCTATTTTGCTGTCAGTCTGCCAGGCATGGCTTCAGCTTATGTTACAAACAGTTGTCAAGCCTCACCCCAATATCCACTCATCCGCAGGTCCAGAGTATGAAGCCTGCTGTCAGCTTCCGAAAATGGATTGGTAAAATACATTGGAAGGCTCATCACCTGGTTAAAGTGGAACTCTGATATGATGTTTGGGAGGAACATCTGGTGGGAACAAAGTATGGCCCTGTTCTTGCGGAAGACCAGATAAGGAGACTCCACCGACAGCCTTTGGAGCTCACTGATCTGAATGGTCGATGTGATGGCCACCAAGAAAGGCATCTTCCACAACAGGTGAGAAATTTTACACCTGTGCATCAACTTAAATGGCTTGCCCATGAGCATAGCCAACACTAGCAGTAGGTCTCATGGCAGTGGTAGTTCATGCACCGGAGGGGACAGGTGGTCCAGCTCTTTGAAAGAGCACCCAACCACCTTCTCCTGGGCCACCATCAGCTTACCAGCCCACACCCAGTAAGCAGAGATGGCTGCCAGGTGTACCTTAAGGGTGTTGCTTGCAGTCCCAACTGAGAGAGAGAGAGAGAGATCAGAGGTATTTCAGGATGCTCACCACAGGGCAGGCAAAGTGATCAAGCTCCTTGCCATGGCACCAACTGGAGAACCTCTTCCATTTAAATGCATAGCATCTGCATTTCAACTGTTTCAGGAGGCCTCCACAATCTGGAGCACTTTGTCTAACAGACCAAAGGTCTGGAACTCCAGCCACTCAGAAACCAGGCTGAAAGGTGCAGGAAGTGAAGGTCCAAGTACAGGACTGTCCCCTGTCATCTTATGAGCAGATCCAAGTGAAGAGGTGGCCAATAGAGAGGTCTGCTGCTGAGGCTGAGAAGATTCATGTACCAGAACTGCCTTGGGCAGTCTGGAGCTATCAGGATCATCTGTACCTTCCAGGCCTTCACTACCACCAACTTGTGGATCAAGGCAAGAGGAGGGATGGCATACAAGAGGCCCGGGTGAAGGACCACATGAAGGCATCCTCCAACAGTGTCCCAGACTGGGGGGGGGGCACAAAACAACTTCAGTTTGGCATTCTCCCAGAAGGCAAACACATCCTCCTGAGGCATTTGCCACAGGGAGAATAGGTGGCTCACCACCTCCTGATTCAGAGACCATTCATGCAATCTCTCTCCAACTTGGCTGCGAGCATATGCCAGCTGATTGTTCACTTCTGTGACATGGATCACCAGGAGATCTGCACCCAGGCTACCATAAGGGTGCAGATGTGGAGGGCCTCCCAACATAAAGGAAGGGAAAATGTTCTGCCATGCCTGTTCAGGTAGAACATGTTTATAAGTGTAATCTGTCTGGACCTGCACAACCTGACACCTGACTACAGGAGCAAACTCAGTTACAGCAAGTTGCACTGCATGGCCCTCCAGCAGGTATATGTGGTGACAGGATTCCCATGGGTACCAGAAGCCATGGATCTGTGGTCTGGTCTCCGATTCAATAGGTACAGTCCTATAAATATTTGGGATTTTGGTTGGACTGCTCTTTGAAGTGGGATGTCCATATAAGTAGCTTATTAAAGAACATAGGTAAAAGACTGGGGGCCCCATACAGACTCAGATTTTGCATGAGTGTGGATATAAAAAAGAAATTGGTGAATTCTATGATCATACCAATTCTGGATTATGGAGATATCCTATACTTAAATGGTTTAAAAAGAGACTTAGAGAGACTAGATATATATACTATAGCAGACTTGCTAGATTTATTTTAGATGCACCATGACTATCACACAAATGTCAGTTATATGATAGATTGGACTGGCAGACTCTTGATGAAAGAAAGTAAGAGCATTTGTTTGCCTTCATTCATAAAGAGATGGTTGGCAAGCTTCCTTTATATATAAAACTTCTCACTTGCTGAGTAGGGAAAAAGCTGCATTTTTAAGATCTGTGATAGCGATTGACTTGATGCTACTTGTATGTAATCTGAAAGTGAGTCACCAAATGGTGTACTATTCAGGTACAGTACAGTATTATGGAATAAAATTCCACCTAATTTAAGAGACTCAGTGGGGATAAAAACTTGGAAAATAACTAAAACATGGTTGAAGAGCACATGTAGCAAGCCAAAACAATGCTGTCGCTATAGAAGCCTAGCTACCGGGTAAATGCTAAGGATCCTGTATAATAACAAGAGGAGGAATGGTACTTAAGAAAATGTTATGTATGAAGAATAGTAATATGAACACTCTTCCATCTCTTTGCTACCATTAATTTATATTTTTTACCTGCATATATGAACTTTGTATTTGTATTTGTTCTGATATGACTTGTAACAATGCACTTGATGTACTTAGAGGACCTCGTTGTAAATGAGTTTTTAACTCAGTCAAGTTTTGTCCTGATTCATAAAATTTATTTTTATGAATAAATATTTTACTACTACTACTACTACTGGTAGGTGTGCTCCCAATCTCACCAGACGCATATTCATCATGTCTGTGATGGTCAGCTCTGGACAGACAAATGGGATTCTTTCCACCAGATATTCTGGGATCAGCCACAACTGGATGGCATCCCACATTGTCTGGGTCACCATTACTGGCTGGTCCAAGTGGTAAAGCCATTGGGACCATTGATGGCCCAACTCCCAGTGCAGGTGGCACATTTGCCAGCAGGCCCAACAGACCATGTTGATGTGGGATGCCATGTACCCCAGCAGGTGCAGGAATTCCTGGGATTGGCACAAGAGCCAAACCTGAAATGATTGAGCAAAGGAGGTATGATCCAGTGCCTGGTCTTCAGGGAGTGAGTCCACCGATGGTACAGTGAACCCATGTGTGCGAAGACCATCACAGTGACAGGAATTAGCTGATATCCACGTGTCACTGTGATGGTTTCTGCTGGTGCCGGGACCGCCTCACCGGTGTATCGCCCCCTCCCCTGAGACAACCCCAACCTTGGGTTAGTAATCCAGAGTCAGAGGGGTGTGGGGGGGGGTGAAGATCCCCACATGGGAGGTTCGGGGGAGTGCAGTCCCTCAATAAAACAAAGATGCATTCCAGACAGTGCAATGCTGACACTGCATAGCGGCTGTCACTGTTGAGGATGTCAGCACTGTGGATGTCGCAGCACCATAATAAAACCATGGGAGTCTTAGTTGTGTCATGATGAACTTGATCGCCTGAGAGAGTACCATCTCAGACATGCTCGGGTTGACCAACAAGCCTAATCTCATCAGATCTGGAGAGTTAGATCTCTGGATCTGGAGTTTTTTCTCCCAGGATTGGTGTGTGCAGCCTCTCAGCCCTGTCTCCATCTCCTCTCACTTGGCACCCACTGCACCAGACTGCCATGCCTGAGATCCCTTATGGATTTCCCACCCATGGAAAGGCTGGAAAGGCTGGAGAGGGGAGTGCTGCCCTCCCCCCTGGTGTCACACATCCAGATGAGGCAGGTGACTAGCCTATGGTGCAGGATGGAGGTAGGTGGGCAGGGCTTCATGTAGCCCACACTAACAATTTACTGCTGTTCTCCCTTTGTCCCCTTGCTACGGCAGCATGTAGGTATGTATGTGAAGGTGCACATGCCGAAGGAACTACAGCCCCTCCCGTTGTGTTGCTCAAGCTGCTGGTGCTACCCCCAAGCCTCCACTGGGAGCAGCCAAGGGCTGAAATGGCAAGCCATCCCACCCCAGGAGAGGAAAGTTGTCCTCCGGATGCTCAGTCCTTTCCTTTTTCGGCAACCGAGCTTCTTCCCAAACCTAAGCCACCAGTGTGGGAAAAGGTAAAGTGCAAAGCGCTTCAGCCCTCTTCACCACCAGGCTGGCCTTTGATCTCTGGATCTCTTGTCAGTCTCTTTGGATGGCCTAGCCAGCAGACAGTTGTCCAGGTAGGGGATACACCTTGGCACTTCAGGAAGTCTGCCACAAGTGCTATGTACTTGGTGAAGGCCCTGGGCACCAAGGAGAGACTGAAGGGCATGATCTGCAACTGGTACTGGACCCCTTCTGCTTGGAATCAGAGTTACTGAAAGTGGGATGGATGGACTGGGATGTGGAAGAACCTATCCTGGAGGTCCAGGGAGCATAACCACATGTTGTACTCCAGGGATAGTATGATCTGATTCAGAGTGACCACTCAGAATATATGCTTCTGAACTGGTTCAGATCACATAGATTCAGTACTGGGTGCCGGCTCCCCATCCATTTCAGAGCCAGGAAGTAGCTGGACATATAGCCCTGACTAGCCAGGGCATCAGAGACATGGGCTATGACTCCACTTGCAAGGAGCTGAGCAATGTCCTCCCAAAAGGTGAACAACATGTCCTGTGACACCTTGGACTCCTGAAGAGTATGCAATTGTTAAGGCAGAACAATCTCAAGGTCCAGAGGCAACCCTCTGCCTATCACTTCTAGCACCCATTTGTCAATTGTAATGGTAGCCAACATGGCAAGAAGTGAGTTAGCCAACCCCCAATGTGGAGCACAGACAGGGACAGGTCATGTGGAGGGATGACATCCCCAGCACATTACTGGGCAGCTTTTGTGGGGGAACTGGCCACTTTGACTGAAGGGACACCACCACATCTGCCCCCACCTCTTTTTGGTCCCTAGCTGCAAAACTTGGGCTTTGGGTTCCAGGCATGCACTGCCCCTACTGGGTGTGCTGCTGAGGAAGCAGTGGCTGAAAAGGCCAGTACTGAAAAGTTTTTTTTTTAAGGCTTTTGTTTCTGATCCTTCTGGGAATTTGCCACAGAGTGAAGGGTGGCACTGGACTTCTCAATGCAGATGAGATGTCACTTAACCTTAGGGGCAAACAGGTTGGTGCCCAGGAAAGGGACATTGGCCAGCTTATATGATGGTGTCTGCCATGAAGGTGGACAGGTATGGCCAGGCCTTGCAATGCATGGAGATGACCGCTGCCGTGGCAGGGGCACAGGAGTCCTACATGTCTTAGGCCATCTGGTGCTGGTGCCTAGATTGATCTTGGTTTCAGACCATCTTTGCTGCTAACTGCTAGTCCGCAGGGAGGTGAGAGAGTATAACTTCAAGGACTCCCATCAAGGAGTGCCCAAAGTTGGCAATCCTCATGGCATAGCTTGCCTGACGGAGACCCAAGAATGCCGCAGTGTAGACCTCTTTAGAGGTGTGGTCAATATTCCTGGACTCCTTGACTAGAGGCTTGTTCATATCCACCTGCCCCCAGGCTTTGCAGAAGGTTAAATCAGAAACCAGCCCTTCGGCTGAAGGGTGGTCTGATAACCCAGAAAGGGACATAGTGTGGACCACATACCTGCATACCATGTGGAGGAAAGCTGCCAGACAGGATGCTAGAAGCTGCCAGAGCTGCATGGCTAGTCCCTATATGGCCTCAGCCATGGGAAAGGCAACCCCTGGGGAATCATCCTTGTCTGAAATGTCCGCAAATGGATATTTGATCTGTTTCTGCACAGACTGTTGTAGGACTGGCATGGACTATGAAATCACTTGGATAAGCACCCAAAAGGACACCGGTCCATGCTCAGTAGTCAGCTCTTTGACCAATCCCTGGTCGAGGATGTGAGTCCCTGAGGAAGCCATGGACAAAAGATCTCAATCATCCGAGGACTCCCTGAAAATGACCCTCAACCATTTCTTGCCGCAGACCACCTGAGTGTCTTCAGTCTGAGTGATCTCCACTGACAACTGGCCTGGCAAGCTGACTGCCAACCAGGCCTCCTTGTTCAGAGCACCCACCTTTGACTGCTGTGGAAGTGGCTCCACCCTTTGGGGTGGAGAAGCAGTGTCATGTGGACCAGCCAAGGCATCACTGGCAGGTGCAGGGTGAATGAAGATCCTGGGGGTAGAGCCCTACCCCACCCTGAAATGGTCCATTATTGCCAGAGAAGCTCCTCGTAGCACCAGCACATCTTGTGCCTCTACCTCTGCTCACCTAAAGATCAGGAGATTGAGAAACATTAATGACAATGCCTCCTCATTGAGCGGGATTGAGATTGAAGACACCTCGATCGAGACCTCACTCGTCAACCGGATGATCAACGTCAAGCAGAGCCTTCCGGCTGGTTGTGGTACACCATACGCTTGGCCATGTTGACAAGGACAGGCTTAAAAGGCTTGACTGCTGGTGGAGGTCAATCCCAAGGTGAGTCAATTGGGGACATCGACTGGTCCAAGTACTCCTGTGTGAGGACTGGGAGCACCTGGGTCTGTGAGATTGACTTCTTGGCCTCATCCAACAGCTGATCAACAGGCATGAGGAACAATTCCATGGCCTGTTTGACCAGAGTCGAGGTCAACAAGCCCAATAAGGGTACCAAGGAGCTCCTGACCTTCCCCTCAGCTAAAAATGTCTCAACCAGAGTCAAGTGGTCAGTGATAGTCAAGGGATCAGGAGGACCTTGCTCTCTTCCCATCCCATTACTGTCACTGACAGTGCTTATGCTTTTTGCTGTGGTGGGCAGGGCTTTCCCCCTCTTGAGGTCTGGAGGGCCATGCACATTTCATGGAACCCCTCCATGAACAACATTCTGATGCTGGTCCCAGTTGGGAGCAGTGCTGAGACCGAGGAGGTGCCCACTGCCAGCTACAAAGCAGACCCAGTAGCTGCCGAGGCCTTTTTGTGACACTTTGGGTGGTCTGTTGGATCCCATTCTGAAGGCCATCTGATGGTGTTAATGCTTTCTATCGTCAAGATATGCTATGAGCATCGCAAACAGAGGCCACACCTGACCATGTCTTGCTACCATCCGAGGCAGTACAGACATGTGTCATGTGGACTGGTGGCTGACATTTTCTGCCAAAACTGAACACAAAATTTAAACACCGGCTTCTGATGCTCCATCTTCACCAGTGCCATGGAGTTAAAGGGACCAAGGAAATACAGCAACGAGTTTTCAAAACTTCAAAATAAAGGGTTCACCTAGGGTGTACTAATTCCTAAGCATGAGCGTGAAGGAGATGACCTGTTCTTCTAATAGAAAGAAAGATCAGACTTCCTGGGAGCTGGAGGATATGCCATCTGGGTGGTGGGAGGAGCTTAGCTTGAATCAGTACTTCTTGTGGAAATACCAATGTGTGAATAGTGAACTTTATCCTCTCCCCTAGAAAGCATCAGTTTTGTGCTGTATGGAGACGCAAACAGGTTTATGTCTGCGTGACCCCATTTTTCGAAGAGGTCTTCCACGGCAAAGTCTGAGAATTCCCATTTGTAGCAGAATTCAAGGGATCGACTTAAGGTGATCTGAAAGCATGTTCAGGGCATCAGGCAGGAACACTGCTGACAGAAATATGCTGTGTTTCACTGCCTAGTAGCAACCTCTCATTGCTTCTCTGCAGAGAGGATATAAATGTACTCCGCCTTGTCAATTGATGCACTACATCACCAAAATATTGTCTGTAGAAACACAGAAACACAGAATTTGATAGTAGACAAAGACTGCTTGTCCCACACAGTCTGCCCATTTTTTCTTACCCAAAATGTTACCATGGACCCTACTCGAACTCCAGCTACAGTGAGGATAAAAATGTACAGATCAGTAGGGGTTTTCCCCTGAAGAAGGGTGGCGAAGGCCTGTAAGCCACGCAGAACAGATCTCATCTCGAGTGTTGCTGTGCAGAACCATATTCAGTGGGGTCCATTGGTCCTGAGTTCTTAAGAGGGCCAGATATGCAGCCTAACCTGAACCCAAGGTGTCCGTGGTCATCACCAAGAGGGGGGATGACTGGAGGAAAGGGGACCCCATCTGTGGGTTGGAGTGGTCCAACCACCAAAGCAAGAAACAATGGAGAGTAGTCACTTGTATGAGACACTCCAACTTAGAAACATAGAAATGTAGAATGTGTCGGCAAATGGGGTCCATGTGGACCATCTGGTCTGTCAATGTATACTACCGCCCCCATTCAGGCCACTGTGTTAAATTCTCCACAGTGCCTGTCCCATGCCAGTTTGAACTCCCTGACCATCTTTGACCCCACCACCTGTGAGGGGAGGACATTCCAAGGCTTCACCACCTTTTCTGTAAAGAAGAACTTCCTTGTGTTGCTCTTGAACCTGCCCCCCTTTAGGTGCATATCGTGACCTCTAGCACAGGTGCAGCTGTTTACCTGCAGGAGATCCTGTGCCTGTACCTTATAGATCCCTTTCAGGTATTTAAACATCTCAGTCTCTGTTCCAGGGAGTACATGTTGAGGTGTTTTAGTCTTGCATCAGATAGCTCATGGTGCAGACACTGCACCATTTATGTTGCCCTTCTTTGTATCATCTCTAGTCTATCTTTGTCTTTCTTTAGATGAGGCTTCCAAAACTGGACACAGTACTCCTAGTGAGGCCGCACCAGTGACCTATACAGTGGCATGATTACCCCTCTCTTTCTACTAGTAATGCCCCTTCCTATGCAGCCCAAGATGCTGCTGGCTTTCTGTGCCACCTTTTCGCATTGCTTGCTGATTTTTAGATCATCTGTGCTGAGCCTGTGTGGCTGTCTGTTTGTGTTTGTCTCTTATCAGTAGTTTAGTTTTTGTGGATTTTCATATGTTTCTGCTTGGAGGAACTAGACCATTCTTGGACATAACATCTATGAACATTTCCTGGACTAAGAAACTGCAAAATATCAACACTAGGTATTGGCATTCTCATCATAAATCAACTTATTTGGAAGCCATCAAAGCCAAAAGTAAGGTCAGTAAATCTCTTATACAAGCACTTGAGTTGTGGAGTGCTGCACTGAATCCACATTTCCGTCTGACTTGGTCTTAAAAGATGTGTACTAGTGTTTGAGGTCTATTCAAAACCATTTTGGAGAACAAAGGGAAGAGACTAACAAAGGATTTTTACATCCTGCATATGCCCCAGGCCAGTGTTCATCACCTTCAGGAATTTAACCCCTTCAGGAATTTATCACATCCTGGGTCTTTGAGCTACAATAACAGTTTTCTGGTCACAGGTATTTCACCATTTCTTGTGGATTTGATTACTTTTCATCAATCACGTGGCACCTCTGAGAACATGGCTTTATATATTGTGCTCTGCAGTATCACGGGACAAATGCAGACCAGCAAGGCCAAGAAGACTAGATGCCCCACAACAAAACTAATCTGCAAAATGATTAAAGTGTACCTTCTTAGGATACTACTTATGCTACTTCTGATATCTGGAAATGTTCATCTTGATCCAGGGCCTACCAGCCTAGCACCCCATACCACAAAAAGGAGGGAGGGGTCCCTCACATTAGCCTCAATCAATGTCTGCATCCTCCTTAACAAACTTGACATCTTGCAAACCTGGGTCCAGCAACATAGCCCTGATGTACTCTCTGTTGTTGAAACATGGCTTAACCCCAAGATACCAGACGCTGCAGTCACCATCCCTGGATACTCTATATTCAGGCAGGACAGGGTTTCAAACGAGGTGGGGCTGTGCCATCTACCTGAGGAATTCTATCTGGGTCAAGTCTTCCCATTCTCAAACCCTAAACCACCCTCGCAGGTTCTCGCTATTAAAGTTCTACTCAAGCGACAACAAGGAGCTCACCATTGCCTCTGTGTACCTACCCCTAAAGATCAGCACAATGGATTTAGAAGCATATTGAAAGCTTACAGGATTACACCATAACTCTGAACTCATAGTACTAGGTGACTTCAACATAAATTGGCTATCACTGGAGGCCAGTAACTACAAGGATGCTGTCACGCACAGAACCTCACCCAGCTTGTTACCACCCCCACCAGATGCAACTACAGGACAGGGTCACAACACTTCTGGACTGGATCCCAACTAATCACCCTGAACGAATCTCAAAAGTCTCAGTGCTCTCTGATGGGATCAGTGACCACTCACCGTCACATGTACCTGGACAAACAAATTCATTAAGCCCCTCCTAAAATAATCGACACCAGAGTGTTAAAGCAGGGGTACCTTTGAGCTACTAAAGACACACCTAAGCCACCTGGACTGGACACCAATCGACTCTACCATTGATGTAAACCAAGCCTTAGACCTTTCATCAGCCACTTCACTGCGGCCTGCAATATCTTTGCACCTCTCAAAAAGCTGAAGGTCAGGGGCAGAGCTAACCCTTGGATAACCCCCGATCTAATCACTTTACTCAAACATAGGGATCATCTCTGGCACTGTGCCCATGCAACATCCAAACCTGGGGATATTCATAAATATAAAGCTGCCAGAAATGAGTGCATGTGGGCAGTTAGGAGAGCCAAAAGCAAATACTTCAAGGAAACTCTCTCCAACTCCTGGGGTGATGGAAAAAAATTTTGGAGTAACTTGAAAGACCTTACAGGCAAGGACCCTAAGTCACCACCCACCATGTTAAACATAAATGGAACACAAACAACTGACCTGTACACCATCACCAACACCTTTAACTATGCGTTCTCCAACTTGGATAGTGTCCTCCCTTCTAATTTCTTTGATGCCCCCTCTGGTAGTAACCCTCCTGCAACTACTCCGCTCCTACATCCTGCCGCACAATTCTACTTCAAGGAGATCCCAGTACATGAAGCCAGAACCTATATTCAGAAGGCCATTCACAATGCAGGCTACAGCGGTGACTCCCTTGACCTGAAGTTGTTAGCACTTGTCCTTGAAGAAGTCCTTGAACCCTTGACAAAGGTCCTCAATCTATCACTAAGGATGTCCCAGTTCCCATCTCGCTGGAAACAGGCGACCATCACACCGGTACACAAAAGTGGAGACAAATCACTGCACTCTAGCTACAGACCTATCTCCATCCTCCCTCCATTGTCTAAGACTCTGGAGCGCATCGCCTCATACCAATTAGTCAAGTACCTGGAAAAATACGACATCCAGTGTCCTGAGCAACATGGTTTCCGAAAAGGGCACAGTACCACCACTGCACTATTAGAATTCACAGGCTTCATCCATACCACACTTGATCAAGGAAACTGTGTAGGGGCAGTATTCATCGACCTTACGAAAGCCTTTGATACTGTAAACCACCCACTCCTACTCAAGCAATTATCAAACATTGGGCTCTCCAATGAAGCACTGCTCTGGTTTTCAAGCTACCTTGGGGAGAGGGTCCAGCGGGTTAGGATTGCTGGTGTTACCTCGGAAGAAAAGCCAGTCCTTTCAGGGGTCCCACAGGGGTCCATCCTGGGGCCACTACTCTTCAGCCTCTTCCTCAATGACCTTCCCAGTGTCTGTCACCAGAAATTACTGCTTTCACGCTGATGACGCAGTCATGTTCACCAACCACCAAAATGCAGAGCTCCTCGAGAAACAATTACAGCTTGAATTCATGCGCATCGAAGAATGGTTCAAGTCACACAAACTGGTCACGAACTACAGCAAAACAAAGGTTATGACCTTCTACAATGCCAGGAGCAAGTACAAATCCTGTGACCTCACCATCCTAAACCAAACAGGGACCTTACTTGAACACGTTCCTGATTTTAAATACCTAGGTATCACATTGGACAGCTCACTGTCCTACCATCGGCACATAGATTCTGTCGCCAAAGCCACCAACATCCGTATAGGCACAAACACTGCATGACTCCTGACACTCTCCGGTTGGCTATCAACAGTTCTGTCACCTCCATCATCGATCACGGGCTAGCAATTTATGGCTCTGCCTCCACCTCTGCCCTCCGCAGAATTACAGTTGCACTCAACAAAGCATGCAGGCTGCTAACTGGGGCTGATCGACTTACACACACTTGTGACCTGTACACTCGGGCAGGATGGCTACCTCTCATCACCCGGATACAGTATCAAACCTGCCTCTTAGCCAAAAGTCCTCCTCGAGTCATGCCCCGGCATTGAAAAGCTACTTATTGACCACCACAGCACCCAGAGAACTAGAAGTTCACAACAACTAACCTTCCTTGTCCCCAGATGCCGGACTACCATGGGCCAGAGGACCTTTGCCCACAGAGCACCACAGTGGTACAATACTCTCAACAAAGAAACTCTTACTGCTGCTGTTTTGGCCTTTTAAGAGACAACTCTGACTTCATCTAATTTCAACTAGTCGTTGGGATGACCCGCCTAATCGGGGCCCACTGCTCACTGCCCTCCACTTCAGTCTTGAAGCTATCTCCCGCCTTGCCTCCTTCTACCTGCCTACCCCCCTTGCCCCCTCTCCCTTTCCTCCCCCGGGGCATTTCCTGACTTTTATCCCTCTCTCTCTCTCTCTCTCCCCTTTAGAGCTCTTACCCTCACCCTCTACCCTCCGACAATGGCCTTCCTGCCTGCATACCCCCTTCCCTCTCACCTGCAGTGCTTATTTCCAAGATTGCCCTTGGCTGGTTATGTCATGCTACCTAACATTTGGCACATTTTGAATTACTTGAATTTCCTAAGCCTCAGTCTCTTACTTCTTGTTATTGTGTAACTATGTATTATTATGTTGACCTTTGTATGTATGTATACCCCCCATTCCTTCAACGTGGAACCTTTGTAAACGAGCAGTTCCTGCTCAAAGGTATTTGTAATCCTAGATTTCAATAAAATAAAAAAAAAATAAAATAAAAAATCACAGCAGGATCACGTTCATGTTTTGTTTCAGCTAGCTGCACTCCATCTAGGTAGTAATCTGTCCCTGGATTGTGTCTTTCTAGGTGCATGACCTTGCATTTCTTGGCACTGAACTTCAACTGCCAAGTTTGGGATTATTCCTCCAGTTTCTTCAGGTCAGACTCCATTATCGCGTCTCCTTTCTGTGTGTCTACCTTGTTGCAGAGCTTTGTGTCATCTGCGAACAGACATGTTTTCCCCTCTAATCCATCCCCAATGTCGCTAATGAATATATTGAAAAGTACAGGTCCCAGTACTGAGCCCTGAGAGACTCCACTGATCACCTTGCCCTCCCTTGATAGTGCACCATTTACTAACACTTTATGAGTTCTGCCCGGAAGCCAGTTTCCTACCCAATTTACCATCTTGCTCTTCACCCATGTTTTTCAATTTGTTGATAAGCCTTCTGTGCAAAACAGAGTCAAAGGCCTTACTGAAATCTAAATGTACAATATCCATGGCTCCATTCTGGTCCACTACTCTGGTGACCTAGTTGAAACATCATGTTTGTTTTGTTTGGCAGGACCATCTAGCAGTGAAGCCATGTTGTTTGGGGTCTAACTGTCCGCTGGCCTCCAGGAATGCCACTATCCTTTCCTTTAGTATTGTTTCCATGATTTTTCCCATGATTGACATGAGGCTGATAGGGAAGTAGTTCGCTGCCTCCTTCCTGCTGCCACTGCACCACAGGGGCTTTCTTCCAGACCTCAGGTACCTGTCCGCTCTCCAGTGATCTTTTGAAAAGTGTGGCCAGAGGAGCAGCGAGTTCTACCATGAGTTCTATTAGGACATGTGGATGAATTACATCTGGGCCCATGACTTTGTCTGTTCTTAATTTCTCGAGTTCCAGTAGTACTCTTTCCTTTGCAATGAGGGTTGTGTCTGCCTCCTAGTTTTGGTGTCCTTTTTATGTAGGCTCGCACTTGTGCACCAGCCAACATATTGCAGTAGTAGCAGATTTGGAGGGCAAATGCAGGGCACGCATTAGTAGGTGCATCCTTCATTCCCCAATAAGCCAGCTGCAGGTGCTGACACAAGCAGTACGTAAAGTGGTCACCAGATCTAAGGAAAGTGCCACTGCAATGAGAGCCAAGCTTGTCACGCAGCAGCACAATAACTCACCTCCCGACATGCCTTTTCCTGGTGAGGCAGTTCCATAAACATGGTGGCACTGACTGTTGCCATGCAGGGTGCAGACTTCAGGGGTGTCCAGTCCCCTGTTGGCATGCCCCGACCCACTTCATTTGCCTACGGGGAGCCCCTCCCATTTTAAGTGTGTGCCGAGGGGGTGCCCAATCTCTGTCGGCTTCAGTCTTCCTTTTCCAGTGTAATTTGCCGACATGGGAGCCCACTCCCTGTCAGTATGATGTCCACCTCTTTCTTGTGTGCTGAGGGTGGGTGCTCAATCCCCCTCAACTCTTGCCCCCCGTATGTGCCAACGGGGGTGCCCTGTCCCCTGTTGGCTACTGCACCACCCAAAACATTTAGGTGGCATGCTGGGAGCCCACCCCAGCATGCCAAATGCCCCTGTAAAAAAAAATGTCCTGCAAAGTTTTTTTTTCTCTCTTAAACCTATAAAACAGGAAACGGTCCCTCACGGTCTGTCCTGCTCCCTCCCCCAACCTGCACCCACCCTCTGCGTACTCTACCTCCCCACACCCCCCTCACTCCATACTTACCTCTGGAGCCTGGCGCGACAATCTTCATGGACCGGGAACACGTCTGCACTCTTCAAAGCCGACAGCAAACTGAAGAAATGCCGGTTAGCTGTATAATAGCATAAATAGGGTTTTTCAACTTTGGTGCATATCTTGGGAATTTTGGCACCATATTTCAACATGGGGTTATTGGGACCCTTCCTCATGAATTCAGTCACTGTCATGGCGTTATTCGGTCCTGAAAGGTGATTTCACGGTCACTGCATGGAATCACCATTCAGGACCGTTTAATGAAATGACAGTGCTACTATTCATGAGGTGGGCTCACAAAAAGCCTATGTTGCAAATTTGGTGAAAAAAATCCAAAAAAATTACTGTTTTACAAGCGTGCATTGAGCAGTTTCCACGCACACTGTAACTTCGTGAATTTGTAATATTTTCACCAGATTAACGCTGCCATTTTTCCACACTACCTATAAACAGTACAGCTGCCATTTTACATATCCTGGCCGAAATGTGTTTTCGTGCTTCCGGAGCAGAATAGCATGGTCGCTGTGGGAAATCCATTTTAGGGACAGATTAAGAAAATAACAGTGACACTGTTCATGAGCAGAAGTCCTAAAATGCCTATGTTGAAAATTTGGTGATGAAAGTCCATAAAATGTCTGTGTTACAAGCATGCATTGCGCAGTTTCCACGCACCATTGTAACTTCACAAATCTGAAGTATTTTCATGCCAGATTTTCAACACTGGCATTTTTTCACACCTCCTTATGAACAGTACAGCTGTCATTTTTCACATCCTGCCTGAAACGTGTTTTCACATCTGTGACGCACAATGCTGTGGTCGCTGTGGAAAATCAACTTTTGGGACAGATTAACAAAATCACAGTGCCACTGTTCATGAGGGGAGGTCCCAAAATGCCTATGTTGAAAATATGGTTAAAAAAATCCCCAAAATAATTGAGTTATGGACTTGCGTTGCGCAGTTTCTATGCATGCTCATGCCTTCAATTTTTCTTATTTTCACTCCAGATTTACAAAGTTGCCATTTTTTTACACCTCCTCATGAACAATATAGTTGTCATTTTTCACATCCTGCCCAAAATGTGTTTTTGTACGTGTGGCACCCAATGGCGCAGCCACTGTGCAAAATCACCATTTGGCTAACAAACTGATAGTGCTGCTCTTCATGAGTTGGGGTCACAAAAAGCCCATGTTGAAAATTTGGAGTGAAAATACCAACAAACGCCTACAGCATTAGGGTTTCCAACTGTAATACCCCACCCCATAGAGACCGACAGGCATCAGGGGTGTCACTTGGGATCATTGGCTGTAATGCTCACACCATTCCACCCACACTCTGCAGCCAGTGACAGGCATCGATGTGTGCCTTGGAGTGTTCAGCCTCAAAGTTCACCCCATTCTCCTATACTACACCCATCTCAGCATATTTCCTTTTGGGATGGGGTAAGAATAAGGCCCAAAGACCCAAAAGCACACCATGACACTTGTCAGTGTCTACAGGGTAGGGTGAGGTGAGGTGAAATGGCATGAACATTATAGCTACCGACCCAAAGGTACACCACAGCGCCTATCAGTCTCTGCAGGCTGGGGTGGGGTTGATGTTAGTTCAATACTTCACTGCCATTCCTATTATGCATCTCTAACTCCTGCACTACCAATGCCAGTGTCAGTGAGACAACATTCGGCTTTGACAAATGCTTTTTTTTTCTGTGATACCTATAACAGATCACAAGAGGAGCAGAATGTTCAAAAGTAGGAATTTCAGAAATACTGCCCTTTTCTTAAGTGGCTAATTTTTTATGGCTCTAATCCCTCTTTGTTTTTGTTTTTTCTTTCTTTGAATTTTGGAAACACAGCTTCATCTTCTATGCAGAGAAATTTTATTTTAGGTTCTGTGCCTAAAACACCTGCACTAAACATGCAGCACTGGGTATATGTTATGCTGTAAACATTTAGTTTTTAATTCTTTTGGTAACCACATAAGCCCACCAGGCACAGCTACCTGTTTTCAGGGGCAACCTTCCATTATTTTTAATAAATCATTAGTGGAAAGATCTGTTCCATCTGTTTGGATAACTGCTACAGTTGTGCCTATACTTAAAAAGGGTAACCGTTCCATAGTGAGTAATTACTGCCCAATCAGACTTACTTCCATTCCATGTAAAGTAATGTAAAAAATTATTAAAGGCATATTAGGGGCAGAAATGCAAACTCTAGGCATTATCGACTACTCACAACATGGGTTCAAGCAAGGCTTTTCTTGCACTACCAATTTAATAGCCTTTTACAATACTGTCAACCAAGAACTAGACAATAAGAGTCCCATGCATGTCATCCTCCTGGATTATACCACAGCATTTGATAAGGTTACTCACAATATTCTCCTAGCTAAGCTATCAGACCTAGGTTTTTCTTGTAACATAATAAAATGGATCAATTGCTGGTTAACCAACAGGACCCAGCATGTTAGGATCAATGGTGCCTATTCCAGTAACATGAGTGTGACCAGTGGTGTGCTGCAGGGATCAGTTCTGGGCCCAGTGCTATTCAATGTTTTCATCTCAGACATGCAGATTAGCTCCAGGAACATACTTTCAAAATTTGCAGATGATACAAAGTTAGGTGGTAGGGTAGATTCCAACTATAATATGGACTTATTAGTAAACCACCTCTCAGTATTAGAGCATTGGGCACAGAAAAACAAAATGACATTCAATACAGACAAATGTTCTGTTCTCCACTTTGGTTACAATAATCCCAAACAAATTTATACACCATAAAATATTATCATTAAATCTTCAATATGTGAAAGAGACTTAGGCATCCTGATAGATGACAAATTATCCTCCTCCAATCATTGTAGTCATGTAGCTAAAACCGCTAATTCACTACTTAGGCGCATTAACCGTACGTTTATATCTAAGACAGAGGAATGTATTATCCCACTGCTTAAAGCATACATCAGACCATATACAGATTATGGGCCACCAGTGTGGAGTCCATACTTGGTCAGGGATATTCAAGTGATTGAAAGAGTTCAGAGAAGGGCAAAAAAAATGGTGCCCCATTTAGCATCACTACCATATCCAGGAAGGCTTCAAAAAACAGGTCTACATTCACTGGAGTTTAGGCGTACCAGAGGTGATCTTCTGTTCTTATATAAAATTCTCAAATCACCCTCTCTGATGGACAAATGTGGTATTGCTAAGACACAAAGAAAAATAGTACCTAGACTTCACAATCCACAACTAGTGATGTGTAAAGCAAAAACAAACAGGAGGCTTCATTTCTTCTTGGTAAAAACACAGAGGCTCTGGAACCAGCTACCACAAGAGCTAGTAGACTGTAATACCTTTGAATCCTTTAAAAAGGGTGTTGATCATAGGCTCTCCAAAAACTACAACAAAGTGTAATTTCCCACAAATGTGGGGGACAATCAAGATAGGCTTCATAGCTTCCTTTTGTCCTCACTTACCTAGTAAACCTGGGAGCACTGGGGTGGTTAACTCAGTCACACAGTATGCAAGTGGAGGCTATGGGAATCAAATCCAGGCCTACTGGATGTACCATCCTCATTCACAGCTTGTTACGCTAACCTCTGTGCTATACTGCTAGCCATACCTCTCAACCTCCTGCCTCATAAATCAAGGACAAGGCTTAAAAAAATCAGGGACAAAGGACCAAAATCAGGGACACATGTTCAAAATTAGAGATATCCACCCACAAAGCTGGTAGAATATGGGGCTTAGTGCAAAATGCATTTTCTAAAGAAGAACAAGTCTATAACTTTAATGCTTGACATTGTTTTATGCTTAAAGTCCCCACTGTTTAGCCACAAAAACACAAATTTTAGGAGGGACAGAGTAAAATTTTGAGGCAAAATCAGGGACATCCCTGAAAATCAGGGACACTTGAGAGGTATGCTGCTAGCCATTTAATCTGTATTTTATTTATTTATTTGGTTTTTGCTTACCGGGTAGGTGAGCTAGCCATACAATGACTATTTTCAGTCATGACCCAGGAGGATTACAAAATGAGAAAGAAAACACAACAACATTACAAGTACTGTATAGACAAGATTGGAGAAATACATGAAAAGCAAATTACAAATTAGCGGAGAAAGTATACATGGTGAAGACAAGAGTACATGTAGGGCAGAGTAAGCATATAAAACCAGCTATCTAACATATAGGAAAAGCTAGGCAACAAATTATAGTAACCTAGTGAGTACATAGTAAGCGCAAAGTTTAAGCAACTACAGTTTTTACATTGAAATGAGGCAGGAAAAAGCAATCTTTCTTATGAGGCAGTTTGTGGTGGAACACTGCCATCCTGTGAAAAGAAAGGATAAGGAATTTACACTGGATGGAGCAATAGGTAGTGGTGCGGGTAGGGACGTAAAAAGCAAACTTCGTATTGGGGGGGAGGAGGAGGAAGACAAAAGAGACAGGTTAGTCAGTAAGAACACAGCAGGCAATTGGGAGGTAGGCAGAGAGAAAGATCATGGGGGTTGAAAACAGATGCTGGAGTTTGAAGCAAATAGGCTGGCATGGAGCTCTTTTTTAAAGAGTGCATGGGATGACACATAGCGAAGTGTTAATGGTAAGGTGTTCCACTGCAGTGGGGTATAGTGGGAGAAAGCTTGGGAGCCTTTTGAGATTTTATACCTTGGCACCTGCAGCAGGGACTTGTCAGCCGAGCGTAGACCATAGGAGGGTGTGTGAGGAGACAGAAGCCTCACAAGACTATCAGGAGATTGTGCCCTAATAACATTGTTCACTTGGGAGCCAACTGAGTAGAGTCTCAGTGCAGTAGGTGACAGCCATTTTAGGTCTGAGTAGAGTTTGCAGTGGTGTTTGAGCCTAGGGGATGAGGAGGCATTGCAGCAAATGTTATTATAGGTGGTGTCCCAGGCATGCAGTGATGACTTAGGTATGGCCGCATATGTGATGACTCCATAGGCCAGGGCTGGTAGAAGGATGCTGCAGGCAACAGCCAGCCTGGTGGATGGAGTAAGTGTATAGCTAGATCTATAGGCAATGCCTAGTTTAGCATTTACTGATTGGCAGACTGGATGGGCCTTGCTGTCCTTATCTGCTGTCAACTTCTATGAAGACTTGGTTTGCTGGCCAAGGCACCTAGCTTCACCTGAGCTCTTTCCTTCTAAGACTGCTTGAAAGGCAGAGTAGAGAAACTTACCAGAGCAAGGGAAAAGGATTAAGACTTAGTTTGGCTAAGCAGATTTACTGAGTGGTGGTGTTTTTATTTTTTACTCACAGGGATTGCTACTGTTTGTTGCTAACGTTTCATTGCTTTATTTTTTCTCTGATTCAAATTGTTGTTGCTGGTATACCTTCTTCTGCATTATTACAAGGTGTGCCTACAGGTGTGTGCTAACAGATTACTCCTGTAATCTTCTGATTCAAATTGTCTTTTGCAAGGTATATATTCTGTTACTGCTTTATTTTTCTCTGGAGCAAAGTGTTTCTTACAGGGTATATCTTCTCTGAAATTACTGTATTACAGGTGGAGCTTACATTTTTGTGACTTCTTTATCATTGGGCTAAGCAAAATTACTGTTTGACACTGTGTTTTATTTTATTCTTGTTTGTTGAAAATGTTTGTTGTCTCAGAGGTGTTTCAGTCTCCTTCTCACATTGAAGGAGCTAATTGCTTTTCCTCCCACAGCTCTTCCAAAGGATTAGGTGTGTATGTGGGGGGGTGGAGCTGGCAAACTGTCAGTAATTTCCAACAGAAAGAAGGGTTAAAAAGTCAGGTTAGTTGATATCTTGGAGGTAGAAGACTTGGTTTGCTGGCCAAGACACCTAGCTTCACCTGAGCTCTTTCCTTCTAAGACTGCTTGAAAGGCAAAGTAGAGAAACTTACCAGAGCAAGGGAAAAGGATTAAGACTTAGTTTGGCTAAGCAGATTTACTGTGTGGTGGTGTTTTTATTTTTTACTCACAGGAATTGCTACTGTTTGTTGCTAACATTTCATTGCTTTATTTTTTCTGATTCAAATTGTTGTTGCTGGTATACCTTCTTCTGCATTATTACAAGGTGTGCCTAGGTGTGTAGCTAACAGATTACTCCTGTAATCTTTTGATTCAAATCGTCTTTGCAAGGTATATCTTCTGTTACTGCTTTATTTTTCTCTGAGCAAAGTGTTTTTACAGCGATATCTTCTCTGAAATTATTACAGGTGGTGCTTTACAGATTTTACAGTTTTATCTAACATTAGGATAAGCTTTCAGGGTTACTGCATTTGTTGTTGACTGACTGATTGTTTCTGCTCTTACCTCCTTGTTCTTTCGTCCGTGGTTCTTCTTCTTAGGCAGGGGAAGGGCCCAGCCACCCACCCCCATCCTCAACCACCCCACGATACACTCCTTTTATAGGGTACCACAGTTGTGACATTTCCTGTGGCAGGAAGGGGCAGATCAGTGGGGCCTCCACAAGGTGATCTCATTTACAGGCACTAGTAATTTAACTTGTTATAACAAGTTAAACAAAGCACAATTAAACCATTACTTGCATTTTTTTCCTTTTTTTCCTTCTAATTACTCTGACTAGGTTACAAACCCAGCAACTTATTTGGAATGGATTTCATTAACTGCAGGTACTGTGGAACAATTTTCAGAAGGACAGTCTTACAGGATTTAGGACACTGTCCTACATGCTGGGCCTTTTGAGATCTTAGGGCTCAGCCCGGCAGCATGGGCAGAGATTGCACGCTCAAATTTCATATTGAAGAGGAAATACATTATAAGAACCACCTGCCATTTCCCCAGCATCCAACAGAAAAACCCTCGACCGCAGAGAGTAGTTGGTCCAGGAGGTTGGCAGGTGGTTAGGAGGAGCAAATCAGGTGCCCCATCACTCTCTGCTCTCCAACACATTACCTCCAAAACCATATAAACACTACAACAGTTATCTGCCTCTATCTCTGAAATCAAATAAAGAGGCAGAAGACACTGCAGAGCAGGACACTGTGCACAGGAGCTAGCACAACAAAACTCACCCAAATCAGGAACCAAAACAAAACAAGCACAAAGGAAATCCAAAAACTTCTGATCATAGGAGACTCCATGATTTGGGGAGTTGATACCCATCTCCAGCCAGGGTGATGGTCAGATGTCTCCCAGGTACATCAGCATGGAGAGACACTGACCGCATTGCTAAATTGTTCACAAAGCAGGAGAAAACATTGATGTCCTAGTACACATAGGGACTAATGATCTCGCCAGCCGGTCAGTTGTGGAGACCAAGGAACACCTGACTAGGCTTGGTGACAAACTATCATCTATTTCTGTCTGGCATCTCCTTCTCTGAGATCCTGCCAGTCTGGGAGAGGGGAGCAGATGGACGGAAGGTCAGAGAAGGAGATAGGGAGCTAAACATGTGGCTCAAGGACTGGTGCCAGGAAAAAGGACACAGATTTGTAGGGAACTGGCAACAGTTCTGGGAGCGAAAGTTCTTTAAATTTGATGGACTGCATCTGACTAAAGAGGGAGTCAGTGCATTGGGGCAGAATTTTGACATCTTTGCAGAATATTTAAACTAGCAAATGGGGAGAGGGGTGCAGCACCCCATACGTCGAATGGGAAGAACACCCCTCCCCCCTCAACTAGTGGTCAAACAGGAATTCAGCATGTTTGCCGTTCATTTGCATCACCAGGTATAAAAAGGTTTGTCTCCCATACGACGCATAGGGTAATGCCAAACTTCACCCAACAACTAACACACCAAAATCTGGCCAATGGAAAATCATGTACACAAATGCTCACAGCCAGGGAAATAAGATCCCAGACCTGCAGGCAATAATGTCAGAGGCTAAACTGGACATAGTAGCAATTAGTGAGATGTGGTTTACCAGTAACCACACTTGGGAGACTTCAGTACCTGGCTATGTATTGTTCAGAAGAGACCGAGGTGCGAAGGGGGAGGAGTGGCCCTGTATGTTAATGAAAATATCAAAGCTACAGAAATTCAGAATACACATAAGGAGCCAGAAGAACTGTGGGTCACCCTGGAAACAGGAAATGGGACAGCCATAAGAACTGGGGTTGTCTACAGGCCCCCAGACCAGAGGGAGGACATAGACACATTACTGTTAGAAGATATACAAAACATGACATCTAAAGGGAGGTTCTGATAATGGGAGACTTCAACATGCCAGATACAGATTGGTCAATACCAGCAGGAACATCTGCCAGAACTAGACTCATAGTGGATTCCTGCAGGGGAGGGCCTCAAACAACTGGTACAGCAAACCCACAAGAGACAGGGCTATCCTAGATCTAGTACTGACTAACAAATAAGGGATCACAGATCTCCAGGTAGAAGGTCACCTGGGGGCCAGTGACCATCACATGGTATGGTTCAATTTGGCTACTACATCTAAATCATCCCATTCCAAGGCAAAAATATGGGACTTCAGAGGAGCTGACTTTGATAAGATGGCCAACAGAGTTAAGCTAGCCCTGGCAAAAAGAAACACAGGTGAGGGGGTACAGGCAAAGTGGGCAAGCATTAAGGATGCAATGCTTGAAGCAACATCCCATTGTGTTAGACAGAAAAGGAAGTGCAAAAGAAGAAGGAAACCACTTTGGTTCTCAAATACAGTAGCAGAAAAGGTCAGAGCCAAAAGGCTGGCCTTCAGGAAATATAAGGAACACAGCGGGATGAAGATAGGGAGGCATACCAAACTGCCCTAAGGGGAAGCAGGTAAGGCAGTAAGGCAGGCAAAGTCCCAAACTGAGGAAACACTAGCATGAACAGTAAAGAAGGTGACAAGACTTTCTATAGATACATTAGTGAAAGGAGAAAGTCCAGAGGGGTATTGCTAAGCTTAATGGAGAAAAGGGAGCATGAGGAGGAGGACCCTGTAAAGGCATCTATCCTAAATAGATACTTTGCTCAGTATTTACTGAAGAGAAGGTAGGGCAGGGCCCACAGCTCAGCATCATGGACACAGGGGAGGGAGGTGAGCACTACTCCTTCACAAAAGAAAGGGTCCTACAAAGCTTCTAAGCTCAGGGTGAATAAGGCAATGGGACCTGATGGCATACATCCCAGAGTACTTAAGGAGCTAAAGGAGGAACTAGCAGAGCCATTAGCAGAATTGTTTAGTGAGTCTCTGAGCACAGGAGAGGTCCCAGAAGACTGGAGAAGGGTTCATGTGATCCCGCTCCACAAGAGTGGTAGCAGGGAGGAGGCGGGGAACTACAGACCGGTCAGTCTTACCTCAGTAGTGGGCAAGATTATGGAGGCACCTTAAGGAAAGGATAGTGCAACACCTGGAACCATAGGGGCACAGGATCCAAGACAGCATGGGTTTACAAAGGAAGGTCCTGTCAAACTAATCTCATAGATTTCTTTGACTGGGTAACCAGAGTGGTGGACCAAGGGGGAGCAGTTGATGTCACCTACCTTGACTTCAGCAAAGCTTTTGACACTGTTCCACATAAAAGATTGATAAATAAGCTGGGTAGGCTCGGGGTGGGTCAGAAGTTGGTCAACTGGGTGGCAAACTGGTTGACGGGCAGAAAACAGAGAGTGGTGGTAAATGGTATACAGTCAGAAGAGATGCAAGTCACAAGTGGATTACCTCAGGGATCAGTCCTGGGACCAGTCCTCTTCAACATCTTCATTTGTGACCTTGCAGATGGACTAGAGGGTAAGGCTTGTCTGTTTGCAGATGACACCAAGATCTGCAACAGAGTAGATGATCCAGATGGGGTGGGCAGAATGAGAAGAGATCTGGATAAACTAGCAGAATGGTCAGAAGAGTAGCAACTGGGATTTAATGCAAAGAAGTGCAAAATCATGCACATAGGGAAGAGAAACCCTGAAGCCACCTATAGGCTGGGAGGGGAGTTGCTAGCAGTCACAAATGAAGAAAGAGACTTGGGCATCATCATCACTGATGACCTAAAATCATTCAAGCAGACCTCTAAAGCAGTAGGTAAGGCTAGGGGGGTGTTAGGGTGTATTAGTAGGGGTTTGACAAGTTGTAAGAGGGAGGTAATAATCCCTCTGTACAAGACACTGGTTAGGCCCCATCTGGAGTACTGCGTGCAGCATTGGAGGCCACACCTTCACAAGGACATTAACCAAATTGAGGCAGTCCAGAGAAGGGCAACTAAGATGGTGCAGGACTGCATCAGAAGACATATGAGGACAAATTAACGGAGCTCAATATGTATACCCTTGAGCAAAGGAGGGAGAGAGGTGATATGATCGAGGCATTCAAACACCTTAAGGGCATAAACAAGGTGAAAGAGTCTAACATGTTTAAATATAAGAAAATAGCAGGACAAGAGGACACAGCATGGGATTAGAGGGAGGCCGATTAAGGGGAATGTGAGGAAATTCTTTTCACAGAAAGGGTGGTGGATGCATGGAATGGCTTACCACAAGAAGTGGTGGCTATGAATACAGTGCAGGGCTTCAAACAGGCATGGGATAGGCATAAGGGAGCAATACAAATGACTATGAATAGATAGGCCACTGACAGAGCAAAGGCCGATGGCACATTTATAAGGTAGAAAAAGAAATGGGCAGACTAGATGGGCCTTGCGGTCCTTATCTGCCTTCAACTTCTATGTTTCTATGTTTCTATGTTCTATGTTCTATGTTTCTATGTTTCTATGTTTTATGTTTCTATGTTTCTATGATTTGCAAGTGGATTTGACATGGACAGTACCATAGGAAGGGTGGGGTTGGTGGTGCACCCGCCCTGGGCGCATGCTTCTGAGGGGTGCCGTTTTCCCAACTGATTCATTCACTTGCGTGTAGCTTTCATTTTTTTTTCTGTAATTACTTATGCCTGTCACTAGGGGCGATCCATGGGGAAGAAGGACCAGCAAAACGGGAGGGGGGAGGGAGAGAGGGGGTTACATGGTTGCCCTGTCTGCCAGCAAAAATCATGTGGTGCACCCACACTGCACGGCCGTGGGTCCCATCCACCCTTACAGTATAAAAAGGTACAGGTGAGCGCATGGTTGTAGTGAGAGGCACTAGCAGTTAGTTCAGACTCTGAGAGTGAGAGAGACTCAGAGAGAAAGCAACACAAAAAAAAACATAAAAGTAGAGAGGTGGAGGCGTGCAGTGGAGGAGGCTAGATAGAGATGAGAATAGATAAGGACTTGGATTGGTTCGGATATTATATTGTGTAAGCACTAAGCAGCAATATTAGGCAGATTAAGTGTGTGAAGCGCTGCAGCACTAAGCACTCTTCAGTTCTCGATTTTACTTACTAGTCAACAGTCTGCTATGATGAACTGAAGTCTGCCTGCCAGCCTAGTTGGATGATCGTCGGGGGGGGATCTGTCTCCATCGTGTCCCGACTCCTGTTATCCGTCTTGAGAAGGAAAATAAAAACATCTGTACTGAGAGACTGTAGACACATCTCTCTGGCAGCATCCCCTCCCTCATCATCCCTGGTGTCACTCCCCGACTCCCGCCGGGCTGCGTGGCCCGCCCACCCGCTCCTGGAGTCCCGGAACCTCCATCCAGTGCTCAGCCTCCGCGGTTCACCAGTTCCCACCTCTGAGTCTCCGTTCTCCACCACAGGTATTCCATCCACACCTGGCACTCCGGCAGCAGTGAACACTGCACAGCCTAGCTCTTTTTGTTATAAATTAATAATATGTGACTGAGCCAGTGCCCTGGCCCTCACATTGATTCTCTGTCTGGTGACTGCAGTTAGTGCTTCTTTCTTGTCTTGTTCCTGGTTTCAGTCCTCAACTCTCACTCTCCTCACAAGCTCCCGGCCCAGTAGGGCCAAAACCATGCTGCTTTCTAACGTCCAGGTGGGCAGCCAGCGGCATAACCTTATCCCTCAGGCTCTCATTGAGGGCAAATGGATGAGTCGAGATGTGACAGGTCACACTGCACAGAACGTTTGCTTGCTGAAGCACCAGTTTTAAAAGGCTGGCAGCTGCCAAATGCCAACTTTATTAACTGAAATGCAAATGAAAACTCAAACTGCACCAAGCAACCTCTCATTAATAATGGGGGAATAAATTAATGAGGCTTAGTGTTAGGGCTAGGGTACAAATAAATGGCACAAGCACAGAGAACTCCATGGTAATTTTATTGTTGAGGTATAAAAATGCAGTTTCTTTTTGACTGAGTCTACGTAAGAGAAGACTCAACTTCAGTCTTGTTTAAATGTAAAGGGAAACTGCATTTTTATTACCTCACAAATTACAGTGGTCATCACTGGTCAATCAAGCCTTGCCTTCATAATACTGTGCACAACTGGCTGTCACCGCCGGCGTCACCATGCCATCCGTCCCAGTGCCAGAGAGCCAGCCTGTCCAGTAGTCACTTCGGTCTAATGTGGTGTCATCTGACCAGTACCGTAGGAAGGATGAGGCGGGTGGTGCGCCCACCCTGGGCGCATGCTTCCGAGGGGTGCAGTTTTCAAACCTGACTGATTCACTTAAATCACTTACACAGGCTGCCTGTGTGCTGTAGCTTTAAATTTTTTTGTGTGTTCTAACTAATGCTGCCAGCAGGGGAGCATCCATGGAGGACCAGCAAGTTTGGGGGGGGGGGGGAGTCACATGGTCCTCACTGTCTCAGGGAAAAAAATCATGTGGTCAGGATTTGGAGCCGCCGCAGTCCCACTATAAAAGGTATGGGCGGACTTGCGTGGCGCATGTGGTTGAAGAGAGAATGAGGTGGTTAGAGAGTGAGGAGTCAGAAAAAAATTAAAACATTTAAATTAGCATCAGCGATAGAGTAGAGAGGTGGGTTTAGCGTGGAATGGAGGAGGAGGACAGAGTTAAAGTGAATCATTGAGTGACACTGAGGAGGAGGGAGGATGACTGGGAATCTTTGGAGTGGAGGACTCTACAGCAGGTTATTTGTGTAAGCATAGCAAATAAAAGAAAGCAAGGCAGCATATAATTCATTATCACACATTAGACTAGACTCTGTCTGGGGGGGGGGATGATGGTCTAACCATCCCGTCGTCCCAGTCCCATGAGCTATGGTGACCGTGTATATTGCAGCAGGCAAGGAAATGTATACTAAAAAACAGAACTGCCTGTCCTGACTGGCTATGAAGCCAGTGGGGGGTCCTCCATATTAACCTACCGATTCCTGTCTGGTCGCCTGGTCGGTGTTGCTTAGTTGAAGCAGGCAGGTTTAAGTCTGTCTCGGGCAGATAAAGCAGCTTGGAAAGTAAATCAGAAGAATAGAAATGTTGTCGTGTATTCTATTCTGAAATGTATTACTTTGGGGGCCAGGGGCCTGCCTGGGCTGCCCACCCACCCACCCACCTGGCTGCAGCAGTCAGTCAGTGCCCTCAGTCTCCATGCCTGCTACCTGCTGGTTTTGTTACTGTCCATCTGTGGCTAGGACAGTAGTACACTGCCTGTTAGCTCTCCTCTCCCATCTGCCATCTCCTGTCCAGCCTAGTCCTGACTCCTTCACTTCACTCAGTCGGACTCTGCGTACTCCCAGGAGTCCCGGCATTGCAACTTAGTTCAATGCGCCGTTCTTACTTGGTTGGAGCTCGAGCTCCTGCCCTCACCTCGACAAACTTGCTTCTTTTCTGTTTTCTTGCCACTTACTTTCATTTTGCTTAATTGCTCCCATCCCTCAAGACAGTCCCTGACTCCCTCATAACAAGCTCCCGAGTCCCAGGCCGCCCATACCTGCTAGCCTGTGTGGTGCTGTTATGCTGTTGTCCATCTGTGACTCAGAGAGTAGTATGCTGCCTGTTTGCTCTCCTCTCCCATCTGCCATCTCCTGTCCAGCCTAGTCCTGACTCCTTCACTTCACTCAGTCAGACTCTGAGTACTCCTGGGAGTCCCGGCATTGCAACTTAGTTCAATGCGCCACTCCCATTTGGTTGGAGCTTGAGCTTCTGCCCTCACCTTGACAAACTTGCTTCTTTTCTGTTTTCTTGCCACTTACTTTGATTTTGCTTAATTGCTCCCGTCCCTCAAGGCAGTCCCCGACTTCCTCATAACAAGCTCCCAAATCCCGGGCCTGCTAGCCTGTGTGGTGCTGTTGTGCTGCTGATGCAAGTATCATATTTCGTACTTGATATCAATATAACATTTTACTTTGGACTCCAGAGTAAAATGTTATATTGATATAGCAAGTACTAAGTATGATACTTGCTAGTCTGGACATGGGATTCCGTTTCTACTTCTGTGTCTTTTATGTAGCAAAAAGCAAATGGAAATAATGTAGGTTCTACTCCTACCTGCTTCCTACCCGGTCAACAAAAGCTATAAATAAATACTTGAAAGTCTTTCTTGCCCAGGTCCAAGATATTGTTGCTTCGGAGTTTGAGTTTAAAAATAAATGTATAACATGCTATACAGATACACTAGTATTTCATAAATCTATAGGCACTGTTTGGATGATGAGTTTTGAAACACTGGGTCCCTGTTTTTGCACAAAGAGTAGCTGAGATCACTAACAACTCATGTCACAAGTTATTAATGGAAGTAATGTACAAGTTATATTGGGGTACCCACACTAGAGTTGTGTGTGTGTGTGTGTGTGTGTGTGTTGAGGGGGGCGCGATCATTAGTACACCCCATTCCATGATGCTGAATGATCACTTGGGGTCTCTTGCCTAATCTGAGATTCTGATTTTGAATCCTGATATGTTGATTGATTAATTTCAAATAAAAAGTGCCAAACAAAATTTGTTGCTGTGGAAGAAACCCAAAACTTACTCAAGTGCAATGCAAGTGAGGAAAGCAGTCAAGCAGCAACTCCTTTACCCCTCATTTTAACGTGGGAGAGCTAGGATGGAGTCAGAATGTGATAGGCTATTAGCCAAGGCTAGGGGCTAGCTAGAGCACAAAATATTAGCAAATAAATTAACTTTATGGACGGTTATGGTATAGGTCATGGCACAACAAGCACAAAACATGTCAGTAGAACACCACTTTGTTGAGGTCATAAAAATGCCTTTCCCTGGCCTTAAATCTCTTGTTTAAATGTATAGGCATACATTCAAACTTCAAAGGCTTTGAATGTATGTCTACAATGGGAAACAGCATTTTTATTACCTCAACAAATTAGTATCTGTGTCTGTATCAGTCAAGCCTGTTCTAGTCCACTGCCCTCCTATCATGACTCATAAGTTATTTATTCGTCCACAGATTATTTTCCATATTATGTGTCTTATGTCATGTGGTAACCTACTACCCAGTCTTTAAATTATACTGCATGCATCACTGCATCCTTCCCAGCTGAGTGGGGCCCAGTCAGCTGGGAAGAATGGTATGCAGCCATCAGTCATGTAGTATAATTTGCAGACAGTTCTCATGGGGTCATGGGACATGGGGAAAATGAGAACATGTCATGATAAAGTAAAATGTAATTGTACTACTGTAGGTACTGTACGGGGTGGTTTATTAAAGATTATACAATGGCAAGAAATAATCTAGCATTCTGATTGGCTAATGAGTCCAGACACAGTGATGATATTACACTATAACATCACTGTATCTAGGTCAGACACAAAAGTAACCGCACTGCACAAAAGGATCCCTCCCTCTAACTGTCCCGTAGCCGTCACAGCTCGCCTCTCCGTCTACAAGCATATCCTCAGTGCCCCAGTCTGCGACTAAAACCTTTCAGTGTGACCATGTGACTGCTCGTCTGTTAACGACAAACCGAGGTACCATAAAACCGCGAATGTTCTCTCCTCCACCCTGTACTCTGCCTACAACTTTCAAAAACTAAAACTCGTACCTCCAACTGCCATGTATATGCTGCCCGCTTCACATACCACAGTAGAGAGAGACGCCGAGCTCAGCCACCCGCCCGCCAAACATCATTTTTACTAAAAAAGCGACAAAATAAAAAAATCAGCATCAGAACTAAAAGGAAACTGCTTTTCCTTCTTCCTTTCAGCACCAAGATTGTGACAACTCAGGAAACGTCTGTCACTGCAGAAACAACACGGAAGATACATACATCCCTAGGAAAGCATCATTATGTAGAGAACAGCTCCGCCTACTGGTAGAAAGCTATACTGGACTTTTCTTTAAACATGTGCCTCCACACAGAAAAATGAAGGAAAAAGCCCAAAGTTGTTTTCTCCTTTTTTCCTGAAAAAAAATGAGCCATTATAGAATAGGCACTCAGGGATGTGTGTTATCGTGTAATAATATCACTCCTGGGTGGTGGAAGACCGGCTTCCCCTCGTGCTTCAACCCACCCCAGGAGTGACATTATTACACGATAACACACACCCTGTCGTGCCTTATTGCTTAAATATTGTCTCTTAAAGAAATAGATACAGTAGGCTTCTCTGTGGGAGCTGAGCGGACAGCAGAATAATTCTGTAACTGTACAAATTGGCTATCACCGGTAGGCCGGCCGTCCGTCCCAGTCCCAGAGAGCCAGCCAGTCCAGTAGTCACTTCAGTCTAGTGTGGTGATGGTGTCACCTGACTCCAGTAATTAAGTTTTCTGACTGTTTATCATCAGCCTAGTAGGGTAGCAGCACCAGGCAGTGGTAGTAGTGGTACTAGTACACTGTACTTCCTGGGTCGGGTTGGCCCCTCACGGTTTTGTTTGGGAGGAAGTGAGTCAGTAACTGGAGTCCAGTTACTGACTCCTCCTCCCAAACAAAACTTTATTTAACTTAAATGATATTTGCACCGAAGAGTGTATATATATATATATATATATATATATATATATATATATATATATATATATATATATATATATATATATATATGTATTCCCTGAAATCAGGGGTAGGAAACATGATGTAACAAAAGTATGTCTTTGTCTTCAAGAAAAGTCTCAAAACTCACCACAGACCATGTAAACCTCTTAGAGCTTCTGGGGGCCTTGCAGCCCCCAGACTCCCATGCTTTATATAGCAATCTTTCACAGTGTATTTCAAAAATGCATATAAGGTGGGTGGTTGATGGCACTGTTGGTCAGCCACTTGTTCACAACAATTGCAGCTGCACACTCTGATGCTAGCCAGCCAGAGTCTCCCACATCTCATATTCCATGGGAGCAAAATATTCCTTGAAATCAGGGGTAGGGAACACATAACAAAAGTATGTTTTTTCTTCAAGAAAAGCCCCAAAACTCGCCATAGAGCATGTAAACCCTAGAGCTTTGGGTTTTACGCCCCCAGACCCCCGGCTGTTTTCTGGGGGGGGGCGCAAAATGTATCTCTTGCCCAGGGCACCAAAATGCCTTCCTACGGCACTGCTGGCAACTGCTCTTTGGCACTTGCCAGTAACTGTGCCGCTGTCTCCTGTCCCACTGGCCACATCCCTACCTTGTGCCACTTGGTGGGGACTGGCCTGGTACCATTGCTGGTCACTTCAGTGCCAGCTCGGTAATTAGCTCTGGGTCTGGTTCTGGCACAGGGGGGCCCTGGCCCAGTGCCGGTCCCAGTGCTGCCCTCAGTGCTGGGGATCTCCTGGAGCCTGATTCAGTTCCAGTTTTGGCACCGCCCCTGGCACCAGCCCCTTGTCCTTGGGGCCAGTGCTGTCAGTGTTACTGGGGCTATGTTTCTGAATTAGAGGGCCTGTGATCCACCTCTTTCTACATCTCTTCCTCTGGGGAGGATGCAGAGGAGGGACGAATCTGACTTGATCTCATCTTCCATGAGGGCAGTGACGATGACTTTCTTATCCTGAACTCTTCAGACCCAGGCCCTACTGCTGTGCTTCAGAAGGATCTTACTGTCAAGGCTTTACTCAGAGACATGCCTCTGCACTTAACCTACACTTAACCTACAGCCTACAGTCATTAATCATGGTAAATGTCTCCATCGAGAGTGGTTAAATGTTTCTAGCATGCCAGTCAGTTTAGTTCCTCCCATTCCATCTACATTTCAAACCCTGACTGATGCTGTCTGGAGTAGGCCTGCTTCAGTACCATCTGTCTGCAAGCAGATAGGTAAAAGGAAAAAACTGTCCCTAGATGGTACAGTGTATGTTTCTCAGTCTTAGCTGATGCCTTTGTTATTCTCCCTGAGAATGACAAGGCCATTCTCCCACAAGAGGTCATTGAGAACCCTTGTATGAGGAGGCTAGCAGGTTTTGACACCATAGGAAAATGGCCCTGTAGAGCAGCTACCCCAGGCATGTGGATTTCTAGTTACCAAGGGCATTTTTCCTATTATGACTATCCCCTTTGCAGCTCACTTAAGTCCCAGATAGAAACTAAACAAAGGATTCTGCTGATTGCCATTCATGAAATTTAGCCTATTAGTCATTGGTTCTAAGCCACTTGGATGCCTTTGCTTCTGCTTCCTGCACAGCCGCTACAGGCATCTGCATCAGAAGTCACTTCTGGCTCAGACTGCTGGTTCATTCACTCCTTCCTCGACCTTAGAAATCTAATAAATTTCGAGCAACTCATACAAGGATATCATATGACTGTAATAGAACTCATAAATAATGCACTGAAGGGCTAAGCTTCTCTCCAACACATGATAGCCTTTCTTTATGAGGTATTACTTGAAATAAAGGGAGATACAATAAAATATATAAAACAGAGGTGGGAAAAGGATTTTGGGGTTGTCCTAGCAGACTCAGTTGGGGATAGGCTTATAAAGCTACCAACTTTCCAAGGCCTAAAACTGGGACAGTCCATCCTGACCATGCCCCCCCAACACAGTGTCACGCCCATGTGTGCCACCACAGACAAAGTTGCACACAATCAATTCAATTTTGCTGCTTGCTGTGGCCATTCGGCCCCACAATAACACCAGTAGCAAACATCCGGATTAAAACAATACATCATTCTGCTGCAGCAAGTTCCAAATCATGATGTACAGAAAGTTCATTGGAAGCAAACCTGTGTAAAATTGTGATCAGACATTAGAGTTGCATGTATTGCTCCTCCAGACAGTCACATCCAACCCGTTTGCACTGACCTCATTTGCTGAGCAAACTTCACTTCAGTGACTCCTACCACCACACCAGATTGTTTTCATACATAGATACATAGACAGTGTCAGCAGATAAGGGCCTATGGCCCACCTAGTCTGCCCATTTGAGCTTGTAAGTTCAGTTTGTTTTCCTAGAAGTCTATTTCCCCTTACCCCTGACCTCTAGAATTCCTTTATGTCTATCACATGCGTTCTTAAATCCCGTGATTGTTTCAGCCCCCACCACTTCCTCTGGCAGGGTGTTCCACTTGTCCACCACCCGTTCTGTGAAGAAATTCTTTCTCATGTTTCCTCTGAATCGTCCTCCCTCCAACTTCATCCCATGCCCTCTAGTCCTGAAACATCTTTTTCGCTTAAAAATAGTGTTTTCCTGCACCCTGTTCCTCCCTGTAAGATACTTGTATGTCTCTATCATATCCCCACTCTCCCTCCTCTCCTCCAGGGAGTACATGTTCAGTTCCTTCAACCTGTCTTCATAGGACTTGTGATGCAACCCATGCACCATCTTTGTTGCCCTCCTCTGAACCTTCTCTACCCTGTCTATGTCCTTACGTAGGTATGGTCTCCAGAACTGTACACTGTACTCCAGGTGGGGCCTCACTAGTGTCTTGTATAGCGGAATTATGACCTCCCTTTTCCTGCTGGTGATGCCCTGCCTATACATCCCAGCATCCTATTTGCTTTACCTGATGCCTTGTCACACTGTTTCCTACCTTGAGGTCATCAGGAGATGACAACCCCAAGATCCCTTTCCTGCTTGGGTATGCTATATCCTCACCCCCCAACTGATATATTGTGCCAGGGTTTTGTGCCCCATATGCATTATCTTGCACTTCTTGCATTGAATTTCAACTGCCAAACCCTTGACCATTCTTCAAGTTCTGCAGGTCCTTCTCATTCTGTCTACACCCTCTGGTGTGTCTACTCTGTTACAGAGCTTTGTGTCATCAGCAAACAGTGAAATTCTGCCTTCTAGATCCTGTGCAATGTCACTGATGAAGATGTTGAATAGGACCGTCCCAGCACTGATCCCTGTGGTACCCCACTGGTCACTCTTCCTCTGTGGAGTGACAGCCATTTACCACCACCCTCTGTGTCCTGCCACCCAGCCAGTTACCTACCCACCACACTACTGTCCTGCCCACACCCATATTCCCCCAGTTTGTGTAATAGTCTTCTATGTGGCACAGTGTCAAAGGCCTTGCTGAAGTCCAGATAGGCCATGTCCACTGCCCTACAGCTGATGAGGTTCGGGTACCTTAGTTAACTGCTGCCAGTCTCTTCTCTGTCTGGAGCCCCTCTCAGCTGCTGGCAGGCAGATGTCCATATGCGCTAGTTTGCACTACTGCCCAGTCTAATCTAACAGGAAGGAACATGCTCTAATGTGCTCCCATTGACATGCTTGCGGTGCAATACAGGCACAGGGGTTGAAGTTGCAAACTGCTGTGCAGCCTGAGCTGTGCCACAGTGGGGCTAAAATAACTGTCACTCACAGATTAGCAGTCAGCAAAAAAAAGAGGGACAAAACTGTGACAAGTAAGCAAAAACTAGGACAAAAGTAACATTTTACACAACTTATGGGGACACCAGGACATGTTGCCTAAAATAGGATCTGTCCTGGGAAAATAGGGACTGTTGGTAGCCTTAGATAGGCATATTCAGTTTTTACATTCCTGCACAGCTTCTCATAGGTGGAAGGAATTTGCCTGGAAGACCGCAACTAGATTTTTTAAAACCCCTGCTGTTCAGGCTAAGTACCATCCACACATGCAAGCCAATTGCTGGAGAGGCTGTGGTGTTTTCCCGTCCACTCACGAGCATATATTCTGGTTCGGGTGGGGAGTTGAGGCCCTTTTTTGTAGCATTAAAACAGGCTATTAATGAGATAGTGAGGATCCAGCTACAGATTGCAGCAGAGGTCTTCTTATTTTCATATTTCCCTCAAGAGGTGGGAGACTCAACATCTAAAAATCTCGTTCAGACCCTCCTGCTGGTGGCAAAAGAGTCCATAACTAGGCACTGGCTTCCAGTAACAATCCCCATCATAAAAGAATGACAAGACTTAACCATTGAGCTTTATAGAATGGAAAATATTATGGCTTTAAGTCGTCACAGGAATGAGAGCTTTGAAATATTCTGGAGAAGATGGGTGTTATATATTATGAAACAATGTCCTGAATTTTTTCCCTTGATTATTGTAACTCCCTTTATCTAGGGCTACCTGGAGTTGATATCTGCCGCTTGCAGCTAGTGTAGAACGTTGCAGCCCAGCTATTGACGGAAACTCCCCCAGACTTGTCACATCTCTCTCTCTGGTGCTGCGCGAACTGCACTGGCTGCCGGTCCAGTGGTGGATCACCTTTAAAGTCAGACTTCTGACTTATAAAGCCCTACACGGAAAGGGCCCGGACTACCTGAAAGAGCTTCTGGTGCCATACTGTCCCAGGCAATCGCTCCACTCGGCTGACGAGGGATTGCTAGAGATTCCAAGGGTTTCTTTAAAATCTTTTGGGGGCCCATGCATTCGTGTACACGGCCCCAGCCCTCTGGAGTTCTTTACCGCTTCAGCTTTGGGAGTGCATGACTATGGAGGGCTTTAAACAGGCCCTCAAGACCCATTTGTGGCATCAAGCCTACTCTATTTGATAGTATTTTATCCTGAATTTTATGAAACACTGTATTTATTGTTTTCACTGCATCCTGTTTTATTCTATTGCATCATACTGTCAAGGCACCTTGACTTTTAGAAAGGCTCATTATACATAAAGCATATTATTATTATATTATTATTAAGTGAAAAGAAGGGGGGAACTTGGGATAAATGGTTTAAGGCAATTATTCAGATTAGAGAAAAAATATGTGAATGAAATTGTGTTTGCTTGTCCTCCATGTACTTAAAAATTACCCTGACAATGTACTCATTACTTTATTGTATACATTAACTACAGCTCTCTCTTATAAATATTCTCTGTTTTTATACATGTAAGTTTTAAGCAAGTTATGACCTACTGACCTGATGTGTTTGTTTGTTTATCCTGTTCTCTTTCCCTGATGTATTTTATTTGTGTGCAATGTAATGGAATGTATGATGCTGAAAAGAAAAACATTTTAAATAAAAAGTTTAGGGAAAAAAAGAAATCTCATCAATTTATTGGATCATTGGATCAAGAAATTTACAATTATTTCTTTTAGGACTGGTTAGCTCCTTGGATATACAGAATGCATACCACCACATTCTGGTACACCCCAGCGATCTTAGATTCCTCTGAATCTTACTTAGAGCTCTTGCAGCAGGTAATAATGGGAGGGCTTCAAGCCTGTGGTTCGATGGGCGGAGCAACAACGTCACTCTCCCATCGAGTTTAAAGGTTGCAACATCCTGGGTCTCGCCAGGATTCTTTTTCATTGCTTGCTGAAAGCACTACGCTTCCTTGCTCCTCCTTGGTCCAGATTGGGTTCTTGTTGGAGCCAGAGGTGCTGCTCCTCGTTCCTGTGTCCTGCATCCTGCTTGTTTATATTTTGCAACACCTCCGGTAACCCGCTCCTCTCGCTTCCTAACTGCCTATCCTGTGGCTCTCTCACTCCTGCCGTCGTTCACTTCGCAGTTCTCTAACGTCCCCCCTCCGCCTGTCTCGCAGCTCATCTTCCCATGGCCGCTGGCTTTGCTGCTGTCGCCCTATTTCTCTCCTGTACTTGTGGTTCCTGCTGATGAGTTATGCTCTCCCCTTCCTGTTTGGTGGCTGGGCCACCCGTTTGTCCCCTCTCTTTCTCGCCGCTTTCCTGTTGCCCTGTGCCTCGGCGTGCCCCTCCTGAGCTGCACTGCATGTGGTGGGCACTCCATTTTCCCGGCTCCTCCTGTCTCTTATTCTCCGGCTGTCCAGTAGCCACTGTGGTTCAGTGGCTGCATCTTTCAATACTCAAGCCAGTCGCAGAGCACGGGGATGGGCTCCTTCATTTGTGCCAGGGGCCCAACATTCCTGATGTCCTGGAAGTCCACCCTACCGGGTGTTCTGCACTACAATCCTAGGCCACCTCTATGCTGCACATTATGGTTGGATGTCTCTGTATTTCCTGCTCCTTTGTGGCCTGCATCCTCTCACCATCGCGTGGGTGTTCCTTTCCTGCATGTTCTTTGTTACAGGTGAGGGATTCGAACCATTCTTTTCTCTCCTGACGTAGCGGTCGGCTACCAGTTTCATGCCCTCATTTCTCCTGCTGACCTGCATTTTGTTTCACCGCCTTCCCTTTTTGAGGTACATGCTCTCTTCCCTGAGACTTATTCAACCTAATCTTCGTTTCTGCCGTTTGAAGGTCATTTTTGCTGGGGGGGGGGTCCTGCTTATCAACACCAAACTTATAAAAAAAAAAACCTGGATTTACGTTTCTTGTGGATGTCCAGACTAAGTTGTTTTGCCTGCTACCCAGGCATTTGATAGGTAGCCTGTGTGTGTGGGAGTTGATGTGCATTACGGATGCCACACTGCTTTGTCACTTCGCTTCCAATCTAGTATTCTTGTGATGTGCTTTGGGATATGTTGTGTCTGCAATCGGTCAGTCTCTCTATTCTGTACTGCTCTCTGGTGCCTCGGCTTTCTCATTTGGCCAGCGCCCTGGCCTCAGCCTGCTCCATCCACTCCTCTCATGGCCTACTGGGGTTCCAGCCCTATTGCTACCAGCATTCCAGGCTTCAAATTTCTCTTGTCTCTTATTCAGTATTCTTCTGGCATTTGCTTCTGCTTCCCAAGCTGCCTGTCATTTCTTATGTCCGCTGCTCCTGGACTACCACCTCCCATCTCTGGCCTATTACAGCCTGACCTCATAGCTCTCCATTGCTTCTCTCTCTCCTTCACCCTCCTCCCATCTCTGCTGCCTTACCTCACCTCGATCTCCATGTTCTTTTAGGCATCCCTATCATAGATCTTATGCCACCTGCCCCGTCTCGCCCTAATGCAGTTGTCATTCCGTACCGGCGGAGTCCTATGCTACCTTATTGACCTCCCTACTGTCCATAGTCCTTTCATGCTTCGCTTTCCTGTTCCTGCCTTCAAGGTGTCTATACGTCATTGTACCTCATTCATTCCTCTGTTACCTTCCCCAGCCTAGCACCTGTTCTCGTCCTGGCTGTCATCATTTCTTTTCAAACTCATGACTTCCCTCCTCATCGTAAATCATCCGAGTTTGGCTTCTCTTGTTCTTCTGCCCTGAGCTCGTGCTCTCTGGTTCGCATACCCTCTGGTTCCTGGCTTGCCTTCTTGGCCTTGGAGACTGCCTCCTTTCAATGACTCTCCTTGCCCGTATCGCTATCTAGAGCATGATACTTCCACTCTTTGCTTCACTACTCTTCATACATCATCCAGTTTTGCTAGCTCTTCATCGTACTTTGTCCAGTTTTGCTCCTCGTCTCCTCATCTTCCAATACTGTACGGGCAGTCCTGGATTTCCTCCATTTGTGACATGCTATTGATAGTTCTCTTTTGGCATGTCTGTCATGATTCCTATGCTACCTAGTCACCCTGCGGCCATCCTGCCACACGTATCCATCCTGCTGCATGTATCGAGTTCCTATCTCCAGTCATCATTCATTCCGCCTTCCCTCAGGATTTCTCTATTTACATTGCTTGCTTTACCGTTCCTATATGTGAATTCTATGCCGTTCTATACCACCCATCCGGCATTTCCTCCAATCGAGGCCTGCAATCGATATTTCTGTTGAGCCCTATCTATCCTGCCTCTGCTGCCACCTCCTCAAACCAAAGCACTAGTGCAGTATTCCTCCTGTTCCTGACTTCAGTCATCCTTTGGGTATACCTCTCCCAAATCCTTTGCGCCCTCTTCAATTCTTGCTAGCTTCGACTACTTCACAATGACTTATACTGGCTGGGTTCCATGCTACCCCATCAATTGCTATCCTTGTCTCTTGTTTTGCCGACTCATGGTTCTCCGCCCTGGTTCCCTGCTGGGTTCCCTGCTGTTCCGCTATGTGCGATCCTTCTTCTTTCCACTCCTACATCTGCTCCCCTCCTGTCCAGGGCACCATGCTGCCCCTCTCCCGCTATGAGCCAGGTGGGGTGCCTGCATCCACTGTTTCTGGATTTTCTTGTGGCACTCTAGCTCCTGCTGTCTGACCTGTGCCATGCTTCCACTGGGTCACTCCTGCCTCACTGTTCAGCTCCTGTTCTGGCCATTCTGCAGGTGTGTGGGCTCGTGGTGGCTTCGTCGTTTCTCTTCTTCATTTATTCTTGTTGCTCGTTCGCTCATCCACTTCTTCTACTATAAAAAAATTAAAAATAAAAGGGGGTGCTCCCTGTGGCTTTTGGTTTGCTTTGGTGCGCAGCATATGGCTTGGCACTATCTCTGCGGTTGCTGGACTTCGTTTCTTGTTCTCTAGATGGTGTGGGAAATGACCTTGCAGTTGCTGGTTGTTTGGGACTTCTTTTTGGCCTTGTGAGTCCTCCTCTTGCTACTGCTCTTTCTGGACTCCCCCATCTCTGCTCTGCTTCAGGCATTTCATGGCCTGCATTTATTCCTTACATGCTTCTCAAGCCCTCGCATCAACCTGACCTGTGCATTTTTTCTAGGGTTTTTTCCTTATCCAACCATCCCTTTCCCCACTCGTACTTGTCTCTTTGGTGCTTATTCCTATGCTTCCTCATTGAACTACTGCTCGCTTGCAGTTCTTACTGACTGCCTTCTCTCATTCTGCTGTCCCCATCATTTGGCTATCTCTAGCTCATGTAGTTCTCATCCCGTCCTGGACATCGAGGATTCACTCCACTCACGGCCAATCAGTATTTATATGCTGGCTTCATCTAGCCTGCACTCGATATTTCATTTGGACATCTCTGTCATGACTCATGTGCCATCTCATTGGCCCGCGGCCTTCCTGCTACATTCATCAGGTTCGTGACTCTGGTCATCATTACCCACCTCACTGCGCTATGGGCACATCTCTCCTGACTCATACCTCACCTTCCATTCCAGCCTTCATGGCTTCCCTCTATCATCGTATGATTAGCCTCTGATTCTCCTTACTCATCACTCTATCAAGCTCATCGACCCATAGCTTGACTACCTTGAATCGATTCAATATTCAATCAAAAACGTGTGGGTCCACAATATTTTTCCTCATCCTATGTATCTATTTCATTCGCTTATTCAGTTGTCTCGCTTCAACTCTTATCTCCACTTGTGGCTATGCCGTCCGTCCATTGCCTTTTGCTACAGGCTGGCCGGCTGCTCTCCACTATCATTCCAGTTCCAGTTCAGCGCTTCATCAATCCACAGCCCTCACGCCTCATGTATCAGGTTCCTGATTCCGTCCATCATCAGCTGTCACGGCTTTACTCCATTCAAGGCTTCTATATCTCATCATGCCTCGGGTTTCTCTTAGCTTGCTCTGCTATTAGCATCACCGTGCCATCTATGGCCTTCCATCAACCCCGGTCTGCATGCCTTCTCCTCCGGCTCACCCTATTGCAGTTCTTGTCCTGCATTGGCTGGGTCCTGCGTTGACCCATTGATCTCCCTTCGTCCTTTCATACCTCACTTCTTTGTACCAGCCCCCATGGCTTCAATCCCTCACCATGCCTCCTCTGTTTCTTTATTTGCCTTCCCCATCCTAGCACTTTTTCTAGCACCAGCTATGATGGCTCCACTCTGCTCTTAGCTTCCCTCTTCATCTTACTTCGTCCAGTTGTGGTCCTCGATCGCTCCGCCTGAGTTGCCTTTGGTTTCCGATCTCCTTCTTAGCCTCTGAGTCTACCTCCTTTCAAAGAGCCTGCTTCCTTTCAACCCTTCATTCTGGTTCATTTTCAAGTTCATTTCAGTCTCTTCCTATTCCAATTCTGTATCAGCCATCCAGGATTCACTCCGCTTGTGGCCTGCTTTTGATATTCTTTTTGGGCATTCCTACCATACCTCCTATGCCATCTATCAACCGCGGCTATCCTGATGCATGTATCGAGTTATTAACTCTAGTCATATCCAATTTATAAATCCAGTCATTATTCACTCAAGCATTACCTCAAAGTTTAGCGTCTAATCATTCCCATCGCCTATTTCACTCGCAACGCCACCTCAGTATTACCTCAAAGTTTAATTATTTGCATCTCTTACTTGAACATTCCTATCATTGAATTCCATACTACCGCACTGACTACAAAATCAGGGTCTAATTATTCAGAATCTAATCATTTACATCGCTTAATCAAACATGCCTCCTCAACCTCAGTGTCTATCAATCGCATCGTTCAATCAAGCATATTGTTCACTCAAACCAGGATACATTATCATCTGTCTCCTCATCAGCACATCTGGAATCTCTTCTTAAGCACATCTGGATACACCTTGCTTTGACCTATACATGGATCCACTTCCTCCCATCCTTGCTTATATGATATACTATGCTCCTCTGATCTGCTATCTCTCATCAAATGCTCGAGCATACCCTCTTTGGGTCCCTGAAACCTTATGTTCTTTATTTTAGTCTGTGCTTCTTTGGAGTTTTTTCCTTATCCCATCATTATCCTCTCTACCTATATCCCTCATCCAAGAACCATTCTTACATATGTCCTCAAATCAAACGTTGTCAGCCTGGAGGGAAGGTGACCTAGGCCTTGGATCCCCAGAGGTTTCCTCCAAAAATAAAAGGGGGGGTTCCTCTCCTCCATGCCAATGGTCATAATATTAGTTAGAGTTAGTGCTTTATTCTCATTAGTTAGTTAGGTTCAGCAGTTGGATGGAGGTGGATGGTGGCCCCAGCTTTCCCCTCTCTCCTTAGGAAGTTAGCCCTTCTCGTCACAGAAATTATTCATTATCCTTACCTCTTCGATGCTTGACATCTTTAGGTATTCTTTTTGGGCTTCTTCCTACCCTACCATTAGCCGACACATTCATTCCCGGCACTTGTAGTGGTGGAACCCTCCTCTAGGGTTCCTTGCGTCGTACTCCTACAGGGTGGTATATCCCACGGATAGAGAGGCGGAAAGCCACAAAGAAAACTCAGGTTACACAAGCATTCCCATATTATCTCATTTTGTTGCGTCAGCACATCGAACTATAAGGACTAAGCCGCCAGGCACCAGAACCCCATGGAAAACTTTTAGCTAGCATTCTACAGTGGGGGACTGCCCCCTGACATTGGCCCGTCCTGATGTCAGACAATGGTATAAAGTGGGGGCGGCAACCCCACCTCAGTTCTTCCGCTGTCAACCCTATCGCATTGGCTCATCATACACCTTCTGCTACAGTTAATTGCCATTGCGCTTTACCCACCTTTATTTTACTTTTTCACCAAAACAGTGATTTTTTTCTTTCCTTCTCTGCATGTCTTCATCACTGACTTCCTCAATCGAGTGGCAAAAGTCCAAATGCACATGTAGCAAGCAGCTACCATCTAGAAACAGCCACAAGGCCTGTCTTTTCTGCCTAGGTCTGGACCACAACACCAAGGGCTGCCTGCTCTGCCAGAACTTTAACCAAAGGACTCTGATTCACTGCCAGAAAGTCCTTAAAAGCCACCTCCTCAAAAAAACAGCTTGCTGCCATGCAGATGCAATCCTTAGGAAAAAGGCCCTTCTTCTTCCTCCATTTCGGGGGCCTCAGCGTTGTCCACAACCCACAGGGAGAAGAAGAAGAAGACTTCAGGGAAGCAAAAGTCCTGGGACAATGAGAAGACCTGGACACACTCCCACACTCAGTCTCTTCACAAAAAGAAGACCGCCTCTGGTTTCTCCTCCCACTAGGGATGCAACCATCCTCTCCGGATTGCTCTTACCTCCTCTGGGCAGCTGGATGATAAACATTCTGCCTTAGTGCTGATGTTGGGCAGAGGTCAATCAGGGTCCTGGACTCTGGTCTTGGCTCTGCAGCCCCTGAAGGTAAAGACCCTCTCCAAGACCTCGGACCCTTCCTCAGGTGGTGGGGCCGGTTCCTCTTCGGGTGGTGAGTTTGTGCCCATCATCTGCCCAGCTCTGGCATTGGTTAAGACCTCTATGTCCTCGGACAAAAGCCCCTGATGCCCAGAGCATGCACCTGCCTCAGGGGCTTCTGTGGCGCCTCTGCCCTGCTCCACAGTATCGTAACCCTGGGCTCCTGCTATGCTGGCATCAGCCACATCCCTGGACTGTCACCAGCTGACACCCACCACTCCAATGCTGGATAACCCTGCTTCACACCCGGCAGCTCCCCAGTCATCGCTGACTCCTCCAACATCGCCGATGGACATGCATACTTCCCCTACACCTATGACAGAGGATCTGACGTCCACGGTCCCTACCCCTAAGGACCTGATGCCCAGACAACTGACACCAGCTGCACCGGCACCTGCTGATCCTCAGCTTCAGGCATCTGCTGGCCCAGAGGGTCCTCAGATCCCTCTTAACGAGGTGAAGGACCTGTTCCACTTCTTTTGGGATGAGATTAAGGGAGATCTTTTTCCCTCCAAGCCTTCTGAGTCAGTCATGGTGGTCCCTGAGCCAGAAACCTAGGGAACCTTCCCCACAGCTCAAAAGCCCATCCCTGCACCCTGAGGATGGGCATTTTGGCCTGTCCAAGCACAGGGGCCACAGGCATAGGTACTCCTCTTCTAGGTCATCAGGCTGTTGTCAGCAAAGCTCCACTAGCAGACTCTGGCATGAGTCCTCTTCCTTTAGTTCGGATGGAGCTTTTAGGCCATAGCTCATCTTCTTTCTCCTCCAGAGACTCTGAGCCCAGGGGTTATCCTCCTACGGCAGATAACTGGGACACCCCTAGATCCCCCTAGATCCCCTCCTGATGATCTATCATTCATGGATGTCATGAGGCACATCCAGGCCATTAATGGCTAGGAGACAGAAGACCTGGATCCTGAGCAGTGTAGGCTTGCCAAGTACCTGCGCCAGAAGGAACTGAAACTCTTAGTGGTACCCCTACTGGTGGATACCTTCCAGGACCTCACTAGGTTAACTTAGAAGCATCCATCATCTTCTCCAGCCGTATCGAAAATGTCAGATAGGCTCTATGGGGTACAGGGTCATAATGTCACAAGACATTATGACGCATGCAAAAAGCGCACTGCCAATACAGTGTGATTTCTTGCATGCAGCATGACTTTTTTATGTGGGGGGCTCCACCCCTGTACCTCCGTTATAGGGGCTGGCTGCCTCAGAGATAGTGGAGATTATCGGACCATCAATGGACCTCGCTATTAGTGTGGGGCAAGTTAAGCTACTGCCTTAAATCAGTCGTTGGGTTATTTTTAGTAGTTTACTCAACACCCCCGTTAAAAAAACAAACAAAAAAAAAAAACCAAGGGGGGTGTGGGGGGCAACGCCCCCCAACTCAAACAAACTGATACAACAAACATCAACAGTAAGCGCAAGCACACACTGTATTCATGAAAGTGTTACACTACTAGCATAGCACTGGTCCGATAATCTCCACTATCGCCCCCAATAAGGATTCTCAACAATGGGGAGGGGGGTCATTACTGAAATCGCACAAAGTGTGGAAAAAAAATTCTCTTGCATCTGGGACCAGGAATCAAACTTAGTCCCAAACGCAGTGCCTGGGTTCCTTGCTGCCAATGGCTCACTCCATTGAGCTACGGCAGCTGCTTGGCGGAACCCTGTCCCAGCAGAGGTCTTATCCTCTGCCTGGGACAGTGAGAGGCGCAATACCGCACAGCAGTGGCTCACGGACAATTCCTCTACAACTGCCAGCTTATATTTCAGTTTAGCTTGGTGTCGCACGCTGTTAAGTATACGGCGTATTGACCCAGTAGGTCTATAGGGCACCTCAGGATGAGCCTATTCTTGCAGAACATCCAGTGGCTGATTCTATGGTCATTACCGCAGCCCATGATAGGTTGAAGAGGCCTAAATACCTCAGTAATCAGCCTCCTGACCAAGAGTTCAGACATCTGGATCAGCTGGGTAAGAAGGTTTATACCTCAGCTACTTGCTACTTTAGGTCCCTAAATTTTCTCACCCACATGGAATACTTTTAAAATGCCCTGTGGGAAAAAGACATGGAGTTCACCCAGGCCCTGCAGGATATGCTTCAGGAGACAGAATTGGACCTACTGAAATCTGGCTCCGATGTAGACACGCATGTTTTGTGGGCCACCTATGGTACAGCGAATACAGCTGCCAGGGCAGGATCCACCAGTGTCTGTATTCAATACCACTCGTGGCTTAGGATCTTGGGGTTTACCCAGAACCTTCAGGCTGGTATCATGGATCTCCCCTACAAGGTTTCCGTCCTTTTTGGAGATGAGGCTGAGAAGTTAATCCCCCACCTCCAAGACACAGGCAAGGCTATCTGGTCCATCCAAAAAATGGACAAGGCCAACCAGAAGCCTTTCAACAAGCAGTCCTTTCAGAGATCCTCTGGGCAGTAGTCCTGCAACCACCAGCGGCAAGTGGGTTAAAAATGCAAGGCCACTTCCCAAACACTGAAGGTTCTTCATCCAGAACTACCAAGTCTTCCCAGGCCACCCTACCCACCCCAGGGGTTTCTGTCTGACTCCTTGTCAGACCCCCCTCCCAGCCGAGGCCCTGGGAGAGGTGTTGGGGGGGTCACTTCTCCCTTCATCTGGAGGGATGGAGCAAAATAATTACCAACCAGTGGGTCCTCCAACTCATAGAGAGAGAGAGGACATACTTTGGAGTTCTGGAGCAAAATAACTACTGACCAGTGGTTCCTCTAACTCACAGAGAAAGGACATACTTCGGAGTTCCTGGAGAGGCCACCAGACAACCCACCAGTGTCCTTCCACTACCCCCTGTCACACATCACCTTAATCGAAGAGGAAATTCAGGTGCTTCTTCATAAGTAAGCCATAGAGCCAGTCACTGCGAGTCAGAGGGGAAAGGGATTTTATTCCTATTTCTTCCTAGTGCCCAAAAAAACTAGAGATCTTCGCCCCATTCTAGACCTAAACGTCATCTGAGCAAATACATTGAGTAAAAGAGGGTCTGAATGTTAACTCTACCTGGCCTACTTCCCCTTCTTCACCAAGGGGACTGGGTCTGTTCTCTGGACATGCAGGATGCATACCTTTACATCCTAGTGTACCAGCCACACAGAAGGTACCTATACTTCCTCTTCCAGGGACACTATTACCAGTTCTGGGCTCTGGCATTCAGCCTGTCCTCGGCTTCAAGAGTCTTTTACCAAAAGCCTAGCAGTGGCGGCTGTGGCCCTCAGGAGGAAAGACCATTACGTCTTTCCCTACATAGAAAACAGGCTCTTGGCAGCACCTACAAGGGCTCAGCTGCTAGGAACTCATGCAGACACCTTTATTCTCTTCAGAGAACTGGGGACCATGCTGAACCTGCTGAAGTCATCCCCATGGCCCAGTCAAAGACTCCAATATATTGGAGCAATATTGGATACAGAACAGGGAAAGGCCTTTCTACCAACAGACAGTGGATCACCTTCTGTCTCAGGTCCGGACGGTGTCCTCATCCTGGCAAACATCAGCCAGGGAATTCCCACAAATGCTAGGCCTCATGGTGGCTGCCATTCCAACTGTTCCCCTGCCTTGTTTGCATATGAGGGTCCCCCAGTGGACATTCAGGGTGTAGTGGGAGCAATGCTCAGATTATCTGGATCAGCCAATATTGGTCCCCAATCCAATTCATAGGATTCTTAACTGGTGGATGAACCCTGTCAACCTTTCCAAGGGAGTCCCCTTCAGACAGGAGTCCCCTAGGCAAGTCCTAACTACGGATGCCTTGGGACAGGGCTGGGGCACCCACTTAGTAGATCAGTAGACCCAGGGAACCTGGACTGCATTAGAACAAACTCTGCACATCAGTGTTTTAGCAATGCAAGAGGTCCTGTATGCCTTTCAGACCTTCCAGATGGACTTCCCTCTGGGCCCTCTCTTAGTCAAGATGGACAATATTTTGGTGTTCTTTTGCATCAACAAGCAGGAAGGAACTCATTCATACCCGCTCTGTAGGGGGGCCATGAGGGTCTGGTACTGGGCACTGGAGCATCACCTGGATCTCACTGCCATGCATGTTCCAGGCATCCAAAATGTCTTGGCCAACAGCCTAATTAGGACTCAGTCCAAAATCCTTGAGTGGGAACCACTCCAGTAAGTCACAAAGCAGCTGTTCGACAGATGGGGATGACAGAGCTGGACCTTTCTGTGTCCCCACTCAATGCCACACTGCCCAATTTCTGCTCACTAGATCCAGGGCCTGGTGTTTTCTACTGAGAAGCATGTCCCTCTGTTGGTTAGGGAGGTTTCTGTAGGCCTTCTCACTCTTTCCTCTACTTCAGAGAGTATTTCTCAAACTGCAGGCGGAAAGAGTGGAGATAATCCTCATTGCTCCCTACTGGCCTTGTCAGATATGGTTCCCTCTGCTCCAGCAGTTAGCAGTGGAACCTCCAGCCCCCTTGCTCCTGAGCTCACACTTGCTCTCCCAGGACCAGGGCACACTAGTCCATCCAGACCTCAAGTTTATTCACCTGCATGCATGGCTTCTGCAGACTTAGTGGTTGCGAGATTTGGGGAATTTCCGAGAGTAGTTGACGTCCTAGCGGCTGCTAGAAAGACGTCAACTAGGTCCACTTACACCATGAAGAGGAAGCGGTTCTGCTTCTGGGCATCAGCTCACCACCTCAGTCCTTTCACTTGTCCAGTGAACTCCATTTTGGAGTATCTCCTTTCTGTATCAGACACTGGTCTGAGCTACTCCTCTATCACTATGCACCTTTCGGCAATCTCTGCAAAATGTGCACCTATAGAGGGCAAGACCCTTGCCCAGTTTGATTTGTCCTGCACTTTTTTGTGGGGCATCCTACACCTAAAACCTCCCATCTGGGGCCCAGTCACCCCTTGGGATCTTTTGTTTATGTTAGAAAAGCTTACTTTCTAGGATCGTGGATATGTTGTTCTATCCATACTGTTTGGCATGTTCTTTCCCTTTAATAATCTTGTCAGAAGGTCTTGAAGCTGGCTCCTCCCACCCACCTGGGTGGTATAACCCTCGGCTCTGCCCCATGATGCCAGATCTTCATTTTCGCTGGAAGATACAGCTTTTCTCCTCATCGCTCTCGCGTTCTGTAGGCTCTGGCTTTCAAATCCTTGGATTTGCTTAAACTCAAACTCGTTAGAGTTACCAAAAATCACTTTGTGATCTCGACCGCTATGGAGGATAAATCCTCTCCCAGTTTCTGCCACTGCCCGTGTGGGCAAAAGATGTCTCGCACCAATCTGCATGCCACGTGCGTGTATTGCCTAGGTGTCGGCCATGACACTCAGGCATGTGAAATGTGTCGTGCATTTCAACCGAACGTCCTGGATGATCATCTCACATGGCTGAAATTGGGCAGACCGGAGAAACGGAACCTGCCGGTCAAATCTAAGGAAGCCCGATGGGCAGTCTCCATGGCTGTGGGGTCCGCTGAGCAGCTCAATCAAATGAAGGCCTTTGAGGAAGAGGCGGTTCAGCCCACGGAGCAGTCCTCAAAGTCCTTTTTTGTCCCGCTCAATTTGGGCTCCATTTTCTCCAGATCCTTTTGGAGATGTGCCAGTCCCTTGCCACCAAGGGTGAGGGGCCTTCGGGCATGCACGTCTCTCGGTCCTGTAAAAAGGTCAAGGAACTGAGAGAATCTTCATCCCACCAACGATGTTTCTGGGATCATGAGAGATCTCAGTCCCAGGAATCACCTATCTTGACTTAGGTCAAGGCTATGGCCTCAGCCGCTGGTTTCACAGTTCCACCATCAGGCCAGCCAGCCCAGACACTGGACAATGACCCAGTTGAGATCATTCTTGACCCAGTCAACCTGTTGTCACCCAACAAGGCCAACAGCTCCTTATTCAGGACCCTGGTCCTGCCTCTCCCCGATGAGGAGACCCAGCCTGCAGAGAACCCCATCAAAGAACAGGTCCCCAACCAAGAAGAACCACCAGTCTTCCCAGTGCCTTCTGATCAACCCCATCGGTCACCCCAACAATCGAGGTTGAGGTTTTGGACTCCTTCGACTGACAGGCTGAAGAAGGTGCACAAGCGCTCTAAGAAGAGGAGTCATTGACATTCTTCTTTGTCTTTCTAGGATCAGGAGAGGCTTTGTTGGAAACTCTGTTAATGCTATGAAGATCTAATGTGGCAAGAGCTGATCTTGTCTGGTCAAAAGCCAATTCTGGCTTCCTCCCTGGTCATTACTTGGCTATCACCTCCTAGGCCGGAGCCGACTCCTCCAGAGCCAGCCTACACTGTTCCTCCTCCCATGCAGCTGGTCCAAACCATTGCAGTTTGGCCAAAATTGACCTCTCCACCGATCTTGGTGGAGCTGCCACCTAAACAGCCCCAGTTGGGGGTGCCTGCCAAAGAGTCCCAGCCTGTTCCAGGCCTCCCATGTAGGCTCTCTGTTACCCTCACTTCTGACCATCCTAGGCGGGTGGAGGGAGACTCGGGTGGCAGGCCGATTTATCCAGAATCCTTGGAGTCTGAGGACTAGGACCTTCACTCCCATCCCTCGGACAAGGAATCGGTCGGTAGTATCTCGATGGAGGAAGATCCCTTTTCCTTTATGGGCATCCTCCGTCTTATCTCTGAATCCACAGAGATGCCTCTCGAACCCATCCAGAAACAGGCTGAATATCCCTGCATGGATATCCTCAAATGGGGGGATGCACCAATGGAAGCCTTTCCAGTGGCCGAGGCCATTGGTGGTTGGCTTTGGAGCTATGGCAGCATCCTGCCTCCTGCCCTGCACCTTCTGCCCATCTGGCCCGCAAATACACGGTGCCCATTGGGTCCCTTTCGGGGTTCACAGAGCACCCCTCTGCGGAGGGTCTGGTGACCGAATCTGTGTTCAGATGCTCAGGTAATTTGGCAGATACAGATAGACTTCCAGATAAGGAGTCCAAAAAACCTGGACCATTCTGCCCTTAAAATCTATGCCGCCTCTACGCTGAGCCTCTGTCAGACAAGCTTGGCCATCATCATGGTGCATTTCTCTCATGCTCTTCTGGCACCCTTGATGAGGTTCTTCCTCACCTCCCCACAGACCTCCAGACCACAGTCAAGCAGGTCCGGGACTAGGGTTGGGCTGTTGTGAAGCAGCAACTCCAGATGGCTCTGGATCTCAGAGATTCATGTGCCAGTTTGGTGGCAGCCACAGTTGCCATGCTCTGCAGGGCTTGGTTAAGGGTCTCCACCTTCACGCCAGACACCCAACACAAGCTAATAGGCATCCCTTTCCTGGGTACCAACCTCTTTGGCTCAGGTGTGGATGATCACCTCCAACACATTGAGAAGTCCAATGCTACCTTGGACTCCATAACTTCTGCACAGAAGGAATCCCATGGTTCCAAAAAGCAGAAGAAAAAGCCATTTTGGCACTCTGCCCCTGCGGCCAAGCAGCTCCACTTCCAAGTGGGGCAGCAACAGTAGGCACAATCTTGGTGCCCTCAGCCCAAGCCTGGGCCTCCGGCAGCCCATAAGCCAGGAGGTTGAGGCTCTGGTGATCCCCAATCTGGACCCTCTTCCTCCAAGCCTGCCCAGTGACGGGATGGGGTGGCCACCCCCATACCTGTCATGCAAGCTCTGGGACCTTCCGTGGGGGCCAGCTCCACCACTTCCTTTCTGCCTGGTCTGCTGTTACCATGGACAGGTGGGTTCTAGAAATGGTGGGCCAGGGACTTCCTCTGGAATTTGAGCAGTACCCTCCAAGCCGAGTTCATGCCCCACTGGATGATATGGTGTCCGTACACAGTTGGCTCTTCGAGATGACATTGTCCAACTCCTCTGCAAGGAGGTGGTTGCCAGAGTCATGGGCACCCAGTCAACCCAGGGTTCGAATCCAGGTACTTCCTGGTTCTGAAGCGGATGGGGAGCAGGTGCCCCATTTTAGTTCTGCATGACCTGAACCAGTTCCTCAGGTCACGCACCTTCAGGATGGTAACTCTGTCCCAGATCCTACCCTCCCTTGAGCAGAACATGTGGTTTTGCTCTCTGGATCTCCAGGACACATTCTTTCATGTCCTGATCCATCCATCTCACCAAAGGTTCCTTTGCTTCTGAGCAGAAGGAGTCCTATTCAAGTTCCAAGCTATACTGTTTGGCCTATCTTCGGCCCCCTGAGTCTTCACCAAATGCATTGCAGTGGTGGCAGCCCATTTTCAGCATTGAGGGGTCAGGGTTTACCCATATCTCAATGACTGGCTCTTGGCAGGTTCCACCAAGTAAGAGGTGGCGAGGTCCAGGGACCTAGCCCTCCAGACCTGTACTGACCTTGGTCTCCTGATCAATGAGGCCAAGTTGGAACTCATACCTTCACAGGTGATTTGTTTCATCAAGACAGCTCAACTCCTGCCGAGCCAGAGCCTGGCTCCCAACAGACAGGGAAGAGATTCTCTCCTCCTTTGCCCAATCATTTCTGGTTGGGCACTTGCGCCCTGCCCTGGACTTTCTGCACCTTCTGGAGTACATGGCGGCCTGCACCACCATGGTCTGATGGGCCCAGTGGCATATCCACCCCCACCAATGGGAGGTGGCCAGCCAGTGGACTCAGTGTCATGGTCATTTTGACCAGCTGATCACTGTGACCCAGAAGATGTGGGATGCACGCCAATGGTGGACCATCCTGGATCACTTGCAGAAAGGGATCCCATTTGTCCGTCCGGAGCCGATGGTCGTTCTCACGACTGACACCTCTCTCACAGGCTTGGGAGTCCACATGGACAACCACAGAGCCCATGGGTTCTGGACCCCTGAGGAATCTTAATATCATATCAATCTGATAGAGCTCACAGCAGTCAGACTGGCACTGTCAGCATTCACTCTGCTCCTTTGAGGTCAAGTGATGCAAGTCCAGATGGACAATACCACAACCATGTACTATCTCAACAAACAGAGTGGCACGCACTCCAGGCTGCTGTGCAGGGAAGCGCTCCACATCTGGACCCTTGTGAGCTGCCTGGAGGCAGATCTCCTAGCCATCCATGTGGCAGGAGCCTCAAACCAACTGGCGGATGCTCTCAGCCATGTGGGCGAGACGTCCCACGAGTGGTCTCTCCATCCAGAGGTAGTACACAGCCTGTTCTCCCACTGGGGTGAATCTCAGGTGGATCTGTTCACCTCAGGAGAGAACACCAAGCTGAGGATGTTTCATGCCCACCCCCCCTCAGCAGGGCTCGCTGCAGGGGGATGCCTTCTCGAGGCTGTGGACCCCAGGCCTTCTCTATGCCTTCCCTCCACTTCCCTTGGTTCACAATGTGATCCTGTAGGTCATAAGGGACAAGGCACAGGTGATCCTGGTAGCCCCAGACTGGCCTCACCAGTTCTGGTATCCAGATCTCCTCAGTCTCAGCTTCAGGCCTCCATGGTGTCTTCCAGTATGCCCAGACCTGTTATCTGTGAATCAGGGGAAAGTATTCCATCTGGACCTTCAATCTCTGCACCTGACAGCCTGGTTCCTGAGTGGCTAGAGTTCCAGACTCTGGATCTCTCTGAGGATATACTCACAGTAGTAGAAGCGGAGTCAACCAGGAGGTGCTATACCTTCAAATGGAAAAGGTTTTCCATTTGGTGTCAGGGTAATGGCCTGGATGCTTTAACATGTCCAGTGGCTAGTATCCTAGACTACCTTTGGTCTTTGTCCAAAGGGGGTTTTTGGTATATGACCCTTAAGGTGCACCTGGCAGCCATCTCTGCTTACCGGGTGTGGGCTGGTCAGCAGACGGTGGCAAAGGAGAAGGTGGTCTGGTGCTTGTTTTAAAGGCCTTGACCACATATCCCCTCCAGTGCGTGAACCTCCACCTCCATGAGATCTACTGTTGGTACTGGCAAAGCTCATGGGCAAGCCATTTGAACTGATGCATAAATGTGAGATGTCACATTTGTCCTGGAAGACCACCTTCCAGGTGGCTATCAAGTCAGCCAGAAGGACTGGGGAGCTCCTGGCCTCTCGGTGGAGTCTCCTTACCTGGTCTTCCACAGGGACAAGGTTGTCCTGCGCCTCCACCCGAAATTCCTTCCGAAGGTTGTGTCGGAGTTTCACCTTAACCAGGTGTTGACTCTGCCAGTGTACTACCCCAATTATACCTCAGAAGCCGAGTGCAGACTCTATACGTTGGACATGAGACGAGCGCTTTCTTTCTACAAGGAGTGGATGGCTGAAGTTCAGGAAGAGGTTCATCAACTGTTTGTCACCTATGCTGAAGCAGCACCTGGCAGACCTGCAGCAAAGCTGACGATTGACGGAGGTATTACATCCTGCATTGATCTCTGCTATAGGTTGGTGGACAAGAAGTCTCCCAGAGAGATAAGAGCTCATTCTACCCTCCATACCGCTGCGTCAGTGGCTGCTTCCAGGGACATCCCTATCCAGGAAATCTGCAGGACTACAAACTGGAAGACAGCAAACACCTTCATTACTCACTACCACATCGACCTAGAGTCACGCTGGAATGCTGGTTTTGGGGTATAAGTTATCCAATCTCTGTTACCCAAGTAAGTATATCAGAGGGGGTGTGCACCTTCCCTCCCTCCTCCAGGACAACTGTTTGGAGTCTGTCAAACAGTGTGGATAGAACAACATATCCACGATCCTAGAAAAACAGGTTACTCACCTGTAACAGTAGTTCTAAGAGTGGTATATGTTGTTCATCCACACTAACCCACCCAACCTCCCCAGCTTTGATGCACAACCTGAGCTTCCAGCTGGCAAAGAGCTGGTGTCATGGGGCGGAGCCAAGGGTTATACCACCCGAGTGCATGGGAGGAGCCAGCTTGAAGACCTTCCAGCAAGATTCTTAAAGGGAAAGGACATGCCAAACAGTGTGGATGAACAACATATACCACTCCTAGAACTACTGTTACAGATGAGTAACCTGTTTTTCTAGGATCATGGATATTTTGTTCTATCCACACTTACTGGCATGTCCCTTTCCTTTTAAATCTTGCCAGAAAGTCTTCAAGCTGGCTCCTACCACCCACCCAGATGGTATAACCCTCGGGTCCGCCCCATGATGCCAGATCTTCCTTTCTGCTGGAAGATTCAGGTTCCCTCCTTATCGCTCCCACATTGAGTAGGCCCTGGTGCTCCAAAACTCATTTTTTCCACTGATTAAGATTCTCCGAGTCTCTCCTAGTAGATTTAAAATCGCAACCGTGATGGAGGGCAAGTTTTTGCCCAGGTTCCACCAGTGTCCTTGCAGGCAGTAAATGTCCTGGGCGGACCCGCATGCCACGTGCATGTACTGCCTGGATCATGATCACGATACTCAGGCCTGCGATCTTTGTTGCTCTTTTCATCCAAACGTTTTGGATGATTGCCTCGTGTGTCTCCAGTTTGGACATCCAGAAAAACATCACCTGCCAGTCAAATCAAAGGATGCCCACCATGCGATCTCTGCAGCTACAGAGTCTGTGGGGTCTGCAGAACAGCTGGAACAGATGAAGGAATTTGAAGAAGAGGCAGCTCACACTACAGAGCTCTCATCTTCGCCCTCAGTTTTTGTTCCACTTCGACTGGGCTCATCTTTCTCCAGTTCCTTCAAGGAGCTTTGCCAATCCCTCCCCACTCAAGTTCAAGTTCAAGTTTATTGCAGGACAATTCCATTAAGCAAGCTCATTCACAAGGAGGTTCTAAATCATGTACACAGTCAGGAGACTTTGCATAAAAAGCCAACATATAAAAAGCAAAAATGAAACAATATACACATAAAATTAATATGCATCAATTTATATAAGTACATCATAGCAAAATGAGGTATAGCAAGGTTCATATAATACCAGGTGCTTAATTAAGACAGTGCAGGGTAGGGATTACTAGCATAAGATAGTGGTAGGTAGAAAATACGGGGACTGTACTGAGACAGGAGAGAGTAGTTAAATAAGAGGGAGGGGTTAAAAATAACAGGAGAACATAGTGGAATAAGATGGGGGTAGATAATGAGTGGTAGGAGGAGGGAGAAGGCTAAAGAGAGTAGGGAGAAAAGGCTATAGATAAAGAAGGCAAGGACAGGAGAAGGTTTTGAGAATAACTGAATGGTTTCATGTCCTGACAAGCATTGATTCCAGGTGGATGTTCGTAAAGATATAAGGGCAGGAAAGAGGCTTAAGAGCAGCTACAAATATCTTTTAATTTGGATGCAGTTAAATCTTTGAAGAAATTAACCGAGACCACACTGGATAGTTTCAGGGTGGATTGGAGTCGGTTCTCGATTGTTGGAAGAACATATGAGATAGCACATTTACCAAAGGTGGTGCGAGGTAACTGGTGAACCACTGAGCTGTGGAGGGAGTGGCACCTAGTTTAGTAAGGCTGGTGATTAGTAAGTTGTGGTCAATGGTGTCGAAAGCTTTACTTAGATCTAAGAAGATTGCACTAGTGACCTTTTTGGTATCCATAGCAGGGATTCAGTCATTGGTAACTTTAGCCAGTGCTGTGATAGTGCTGTGCTTAGGGCGGAAGCCAGATTGAGCTGGGTTTAAAAGTGAGAAGGTTTTGATATGAAGTTTTAATTGATTGTAGATCATTTTTTTGAAAATTTTAGAGAGAATAGGCAAAATTGAAACAGGCCTGTAATTATTTAGGTCGCAAGGGTCTCCTGATTTGAATAAGGGAAGGATGTGGGCAGATTTCCAACGGGATGGAACTGTGGCAGAGGAGATGGAGAGATTGAGAATATGACGAATGGGGGCCATGAGATAGGCATAACATCATCCCCAGCACTTTTCTTGGTATCAAGGTTAAGTAGCAAGTCTTCTACTTCCTTGTAATTAAGTGAACGCAACTGGAAAGGACAATTTGAGGTGTGGGGAGTAAGGCTAAAGCTGGCTTGATTAATCCTTGGCCTGCATAAGGCGAGGAGTCAAAGGCTAGGCCAGCCATGACAAAATGGGAATTGAGTTATTTCAAGATTTGGGAAATACCTTCGATAATCCTGCCATTGGTAAGGATATTGGCTGGAATGGAGGGGGCGCTAGGCTGTCCTTCAATGGATTTAAGTGTCCTCCAAATTTTATGTGAATTCCCTCTGGCCTGTTCTAGGGTGGAAACATAGTTGTTTGCTTTGGCAGAGCAGATGCTTTTTGCACATGCGTTTCTAGCTGCTCTAAATGCCTGCCAATATGAATGGCTCTTGGTATGCCTGGCCTGAGCCCAGGACTTGTCCCTGTTAGTGAGTGCAGCCTTGAGACTTGGAGTAAACCAGGGGTGAGTGGTGTCGCGAACCCTGACCTTGATAAAGGGGGCATGCTTATTTGCCAGTGCGACAAGGTTGTTGTTGAGAACAAAGACATCCTCATCAACTGATTTGGCAAGATAGAGATCTTGCCATCTAACCTTGCCTAAATCAGACAGGTAATTTCCTGCCTGAAATTTCTGAAAGGACCATTTAGTTATGAACTTAGACTGGTGTTGATTCTTGGCATGCGATCTTATGCATACAACAACCCCATGGTCGCTCATATCATTGTGGAACACCATGAACCATAGGATTTTGTGCTGATGAGTGGTTAATATGACATCTAGGAGTGAATTGTTGGCAAGGTTCAATGTATCATTCCTTGTTGGTTCGCTAACAAGCTGTACTAGGCCACACTCATCACAGAGAGATTTCAGACTGTGTGATTTTGGGGAAAGCCACTCCATATTGAAATCTCCAAGTATTATTGTCTCAGAATTGGCAGCTGTGATTAGAGATTTAAGTACATTGAGGATATCAGTTCCACCAGCTGGGGGCCTGTAGCCACCTATAATAGTGATGTATTCCGTCGAGGGAAGGTGAAGCTTCAGGGATACAATCTCATATTCCTTCTGTATAAATTTACAGGAGATAACACTAACTGTATACTTGGTTTTTGAATAGACAACAACAACACCACCACCACCCCCCAGATTCCCTATCTGCCCTGAATAGTTTGTAGCCTAGTAGGGTAATTTGTTGATCAGTAGAGGCCTTTTTGAGTCAAGACTCCATAATAATGATAAGATCTGGTTCTGTATGAGCAGCTCATGCTTGGAACTGATCAAATTTTTTAGTCAAGCTTAGTATATTGACCAAAATCACTTTAAGCCTGGGAGCAGCTGCAAATTCTGTCGGAGAGGAAAGTTGTAATGGGGGGGCCAGAATTTAACTCCACATTACCTGAGCAGAGGCGGAGTAGAAGTAGCAATTTCTTTAAGGAGCTCAGTATGGATGTAATCACTTTTTTCTTTGTGACCGCCCCCTGGGCATTGCCTGGGGTGTAGGTTTGGTGCTAGGGGAAAAAAAGCTGACTCGAAAGTATGATAAAGTGACGGAGAGTGCTTGGATAGCCATAGGTAAAGGGAGTAAGAATGGGAAGGGGGAAGAAGGGAGAATGTAGTAAGAGGGATGGGGCTCCAAAAGGAGGGAGGTGCAGTGTGTAGGGGTTCCAGGGCCGGGCTATGGCCTGGCACTTCGTTCCATAGTGTTATACTGTTTACTGATAATACCAAGAAAAAGATAACGTAAGCCATAGCTCCTGAAGCGGTTAAAATAGAAACAGAAGGTGGAGGTTTGCTGGGAAGCAACAGCAGAATGCGAGATACTGGGCAGCTAGACTAGGTAGCAGCTAAAAGACCCTGTAGTTCTTACTTTTGATTGGAGGTATACAAGGTACAAGTAAACCAATGGGACAGCCAGAGAACAAGGAGGAAGGAGTGAGACTGTATTTAAAGGAGGCCTGGGAGGGGGAGGGGGTGGGATAAAAAAAATGATCAGCAGTTAGTGGGAGATAGTAGGGACAAAAAAAAAAACAGCTGAAGTCTCTGGCCGAAGGTGCACCAATCATTGTGGACTAGTGGAGCAGGTGGGCCAATCTGTGTCCACCTGCACAAGCACCGCGCCAGTCGGAATCAACAAGTCGGGAAACAGGAAGCTGATGTAATGTGTGAGCAGCCCCTTGAAAAGACTGGTAGAAGAGCTGCCGTGCACCACAGCGACCTCTGGTGATGACCCAAGTATATTACCTACTGCAAGAAATACTCCTCAAAGATCTACTGTTATGGTAAGATTTTACTTAACTGTACTTTCTAGGAATGGTATGTTGTTCATCCACATTAACCCACCCGACCTCCCCGGCTTCAACGCACAACCTCTGCTTCCAGCGGGCAAGATCTAGCATCATGGGGCGGAGCCAAGGGTTATACCACCTGAGTGGGTGGGAGGAGCCAGCTTGAAGACCTTCCGGCAAGATTTAAAGAGAAAGGGACATGCCAATAAGTGTGGATGAACAACATATACCACTCCTAGAACTACTGTTACAGGTGAGTAACCTGTTTTTGCCTCCCTTTGAACTGGCTGTGGACTGCATGCTTTGTTTTCTGTCATGGAAAGCATTATTTTTAGTTGCAGTTACCTCTGCTCAGAGGATTTCTGCATTTCAGGCTCCGACGTGTAAAGAGCCCTACTTAGTTTTTCACAAGGATAGAGTTTCCTTGAGGACAAATCCTAAGTTTTTGCCTAAGGTGGTGTCTGAGTTTACCCTGAATCAGGACATCCATTTCCCCTCTATATTATCCAGAGTATTCAAACAAAGGGGAGGCTTTACTCCACACTCTGGATGTCCACAGGACACTTTGCTGCTACCTTCAGCGCACCAGTCCTGTCAGGAACACCGATCAGTTGTATGTTTCTTTCGCACCCAGATTGGAAGGGGCACCTGTTACTAAACAGACTTTGTCTAAGTGGTTAGTTACATTGTTTATTGTTATCATAAGTATGACAGGCCTTTGCCGAGCCTGGTAAAAGGCCACTCCACCAGGGGTGCCTCCTTAAGAAACATGTGTGCAGCAGACATCTGTGCAGTAGCTACATGAAGTTCTGTTCACACTTTTGTTAAGCACTACAGGTTGGACATCGCTTCCAGATGCAGGACTGGCTGTCCTCCAAGGCCTGCTGTCCTGAAGGCTTCTGACTACCATCAGCCTCCACCCTTGCCTATAAGTCACTTCTCCTTGACTGCTTGGGACTTAGTCCTTATGGTTATTACCTGCTGCAAGAGCTCCATCTTGAAGTAAGATAGTACAGTTACATAAGAACTTACCATAACATTAGATCTTTAAGAGGAGCTGTTGCAGCAGGTGCTGCTTTCCCTCCCTCCATTCACCTGGTATTCCTTCTGCTCACCTTTTACCTAGAATCAAACCTTCTCGGATCTACTTTTCTCCTAAGCTCAGGGTCTCTGGTGGGAGAACTGAGGTGGGGCTGGGGACCGCCCCTTTTATACTATTGGCTGATGTCGGGTGGGCTGCAGCCCCGGTGGTGGCACTCTCTGTAAAAAATTATACCCATTCTCGTCTGCACATTTTAGAAATTACACCTTTCCTTGTATTTTTCAGAAGAAAAATGGATCCCTTTAATGCAAAAACAAGGAGTCAGTTACAGCCTCCATCCCCCCTTTTCGCTTCAAGTGAGGAACCAACCATGGGAACCAACGTGGGAATCCTAACAACATAGCAGGGCCCTACCAACTTCTCCCATGCCTCTCCTGCACTTCTTCTCAGCCCCTGACTGTCAAAGGTGTTCCCCTGACATGGGGAACTGGAGGAATCTGTGGATTACAGTTGGAGGCTTCAAAGAGGGATGTCAAGCAGAGGCGAACAGCACTCCATAATCTCATTGAACTCCTACTGCAGACAGAAGGGCTTGGGAAGGCAGAAGGACCTGGAAGTAGGAGAGAAAAACAATGGACCTTGACTGTCAAGTTAGTATGCCCCCCACCCGGCCTGGGGAACTGGGGAAGGTGGGGGGGCAAGTGTCCCAACCACAGAGAATAAACTGGGTTACAATTATAGGTTCCAATGAGTGGCATTCAGCAGAGGTTGGCAGCGGTCTGGAATCTTTGAGACACCACCACTGTGGGCAGACAGACTTGGGCAGGTAGGAGGAGGACCTGGAGGTAGGTGAGGAGAACAATGCTGTGGGGGAATCAAAAATATAAAATACCAAAAACTTGAAATTTGGGGGTTTTGTAAAGGCAAACCACAGTAATAAAAAAATGAAGCATTATTCATGAACAATATAGGGGTAGTAAAAGCAGTAAATCCTAGAGATTAGAGCAACTATTGGTGAATGAACACGATATACCCAGCAGACCTAGGTTTGATTCTCACAACCTCCACTTGCATACAAAAGCTCTGAGTAAGTCACTCATCCTCCCTGTTGTCCTGGAATGCATTTGGAGAAGAGCTTCACTCAGTGTGCCTTTCCCAGACCCCAAAAAAGTAAAATAAAAATAAATGAGGCAATAAAAGTTGATGGGTCTGATCACAAATAGCTCTCCAAAGAAGTTGTTTATTTTTTACTTTTAATGACTCACACAAAGCTTATGAACAGCTAGTTTTTAGTTTAGGTTTTAGTCATACTTTACAGTGTCAAAATGATTGCTCTCAACCACCAAGATTACACTGGGCAAGAGCCCATAGGAATGCAGTTCTGCCACCTCTTACAAAACTGAATAAGGGTTCCTCTGTCATCCTCTCCACTACAGTTTCACCACCTAGAGATGGCAGTCCCCCCCCCCACCTACAAATCTACAGCTGAGTGTTCTCACATCTAAATGTTTCCAATTAAACACAGCATACCACTCACGCTTTGTCACTGGTGGTGGCTTCTCCTCCACGCAGGAAGGAGGGACAATTTTGTTTAACCCTGGGATCACATACCAACAAAAGGTGCAAACATACTTATCTCTGTTATGTCCCCATGACAGCTTACACAGCCTGCTATGCCTATCCATGAGTCCCAACCTGTTGTCTTGCAAACGTGGACTGGGCATTAAAAAAAAAATCAGAGACATATTACTAAAATCAGGGCAACAGGGTATGAGTGAAATCAGGACTGGCCAGATTGACAAAATCTGGATTGGTCAAACCAGACATGACAGAATGCAAACTGCATAAATACTGCTGACCCAGCCACTGTGGATGGACCCGGGGGATGGACAGACCAGTCCAGCTTTTACCTATCTGCTCTGATTCAGGTGCCCAGTTTTCACCAAGTCCAGCAGGGACATCATTAACAACATATAAATTAATGCAAGAAGCTTGCCAAGTATATTGTGGGGCAATGGTGTGAGAAGCATTTTCTGAAGGAAAAAAAGACTGTAGCAGTAATATCCGAAAGTACTGTCTGGCAATATTTGATGCTTGAGCTTCAAATCCCTCCTTTCAATGGCAAAAAGACAGAATTTAGGAGGGACTGAAGAATTGTTCTTGTGTGTGAAAATCGGGGATAGTTGAGAGCCCGGGTTGAGAGGTATGACCTGGGGGTATGATCTGTTGTTTCTGCCATGGGTAACTTTGACAGGTGCAGCATGAACCTTTAAGAGGCACTCATCTAGTGCGTATCTAGTTGGAACACAGAACTCCTGGACAGAACTCAAGTTTTGCGAGTATGATGAAGGTGCTTACCGAATTTTCCAATACCAGGGCCCACCCCGGGGGCCCACCCACTTCCTCGCCTTCCCGCTCGCCTTCCCGCTCACCTGGGCCACTCGTCTTCCTCCTGCTCTTGCGCTCATGCAGGCACTGATGTGCCCATGACGTGTGGTGACGCCCCAGGGCTGATTGACCGGGCTGCCTGGCTGATTGGGAGCCGGGTCGGGAGCTGTTTGGCCAGGCGTTTGGCCAATTAGGAGCCTGGATAGCAGGCCGGATAGGGAGACAGCAGGGAGAGATGAGCAGGGGGGGGAGAGTCAAGAGAAGCCCAGGCGAGAAGCTGGACCCCTACATCATGTCAACAGGTGCAAAGTCCATACCCTTTCAAAAAAAAGCAAGGAGGCACGCATCCATGTCTGCACTTGGAAAAACACCCCTTTTCTGTGATTTTGCAGATGCGGATGCGTACCTCAGTGCCAGCAAAGTGCCACCACCGGGGTTCCAGCTCAGTGCATGCCTCAGACTCCAGCTCACTGCCTATTTCTGGCTCTAGTTCTGTGCTTGTCTTTGTCTCCAGCTCAACACATGGCCCTGGTCCCAGTTCTCTGCCTGTCTCTGACTCCAGACCATTGCCTAGGTTTGGCTTCAGCTCAGCACTTAGCTCTTGCATCAGCTCATTGCCTGGCTCTGGCTGCTGCTCATTGCTTGGCCCAGGCTCTAGCTCATTGCCTTGCTCTGGCTCCAGCTTATTGCTTGGCTCAGGCTCTAGCTCATTGCCTGGCTCTGACTCCAGCTCATTGCTTGGCTCAGGCTCTAGCTCATTGCCTGGCTCAGACTCCAGCTCATTGCCTGGCTCTAGTTCCAGCTTATTGCTTGGGTCAGGTTCCAGATCATTGCTTGGCTGAGGTTCTAGCTAATTGCTTATCTCAGGCCCTGGTTTATTGCCTGGCTCAGGCTCTAGCTCACTGCTTGGCTCAGGCTCTGGCTCATTGCTTGGCTCAGGCTCTAGCTCATTGTCTGGCTTTGGCTCCAATTCATTGCTTGGCTCAGTCTCTAGCTCATTGCCTGGCTCTAGTTCTAGCTTATTGCTTGGCTCAGGTTCCAGATCATTGCTTGCCTGAGGCTCTAGCTCATTGCTTATCTCAGGCCCTGGTTTATTGCCTGGCTCAGGCTCTAGCTCACTGCTTGACTCAGGCTCTGGCTCATTGCCTGGCTTTGGCTCCAATTCATTGCTTGGCTCAGTCTCTAGCTCATTGTCTGGCTCTGGCTGCAGCTCACTGCACAGCTCAGGCTCCATCTTTTATTTTGGCTCTGGTTCCAGCTTTTTACATTTTTCTAGCTCCAACTCTATAAATTTGGCTCAGGACTCAGGTCACTGCCTGGCTATGGTCTCAGTTCAATGTCATGCTCTGCCTCAAACATTCTGCCTGGCACAGGCACCACATGGATTTTTTTGGCATGGCTTTTTTTTTTTTTTTTGCATTGTCTAAAATCTTTCTGGCTTGCTCGGTTTTAGATTTAATGCTCACAAAATGCAACACTGCCCCTCCATAGCAGGGCATCTGATTTTTGAATTTCCTCTCATTTTCAGATCCTGTAAAGGAGTATCACTGTGCTCCATCGCCCAAGGTCCAAAGTTTGATCAAAGACTGCTTCAAAGAGAATCCACAGGAGAGACCTACAGCTGCCCAGGTAGTAGCTTATTAAATCATGGATGGATCATGTTTAAGTATCACTTTTACACTTCAGTCATGAATGCCAAGAGGCTGCAGGTTTAAACTTGCCTAATACTTCTTTGCAGTAAACACATACAGTTTGTAAGTCAGGCATGTCTTGTTTGTAGTATTCTATTCCTGCCCTTCCAACTTGTTCAAATTGCAAACTAGCTTTACTTCCTTTTCCAGAGAACTGAAGTCATTTATTAGCTTCAAAAAGCTGTGTATGTTCTGATTCATTTCTTTTGTAATTATACAATTATGTATCCTAGATGTGTCGTTATCTTAATTATGCTATTCAGTATTGTATCTACTTTTGCCTATATCTAACTATATCCAGTTATGTCTAATGTCTGTATTTGTCCAATACTGTAATTATGCCTATTTTGTGTTGCAGTCAGTGGTATTGTTTGCTGTACTTTTGTACACTCAGGTCATACCTGTAAAAGGTGCTTTTGGCGCCAATGTATTTCACCTAGTCAACAAAATAAAAAACAACTCCCTGAACCCCAAGTGCCTTAAAACCCACATGTCTCAAGATGAGGACATAAACATCCTTGCACTGTACATCTCATTTTGCATTACATAGACGTTTTAAAAGGAAGCAACATGAAATAATTACAGATCCTTGTGAATGGCAGTCTATGCATTCATACTTGTTAAAAGAGTCAATACACAGTATACAATTAATGTTACCTTTTAAAAGTAGTCAACTATTACTTTTTACCAGTATATCTAAAGTACATTTTTTCCTTTATCCCTTTTGCTGTATAAAGGGTATTCTACCTGACAGTACTTGGTGTGATGTGTGGAACAGTACTCTACCGGGCAGCTAGCATCTTATTCTGGTCCCCTTCTTACCTCATCAGCATTGTAACCTCACTGACTGTGACATCATTACTGACTAGGAAAAGCCAATAAATGAAAGGCTTGCCTGTAGTTCGGTGGCCAAGCAGTCAGTGACTCCCACTTCCTGAGCTATATAAGCAGTTCCTCTAAGCCTCACTGTGAAGCATTTTTTCTTTGCAGCCAGAGGCCATGTTGGTTTGTCCTCTGAGCTGGCTGGGGCATTCCCCTGCCTGCTGTTTCTGTGTGTCTCTGCTGGACTTCAGTGTTTGTTTTCCTGCTTCTGGTTTGTATCTTTCCTCCGGCTGTGTGCTTCCCTGTGTTTTGTGTCTTGTTTTTGAGCCTTCCCTGTTTTCTGTTTTGCTGTGTTTGGTTTTGTCTTTTTTGGGGGACTTTTATTTCTAAGCTCCTAGCATACAGCTACTCAGAGCTCATGCTACTGCTTTCAGTTACCTACTACTGCAGCCACTGCTGCTGTTTACCTTAATTACTTGTACCCAGTGCTTGTGTTTTACACTGTGCTCACCATGCTCAAACTACTGCAATGCAACTGCAATCATTATGTGTGTTCCAGCTCAGCCATAGCTGCTTCATGTTACATACTCAATTCTTTTTCACCTGACACAGTTTACTCTGACCCTACCTGTGCTTCTCATTATACTTGCAGCTTCACTGCACTGCCTGGCTACACCTGCTTTCAAGCATAGTCTCCCTGTTTTATTGCACTTATAACTCTGATGTCAGCCAGCTAAGCTCCTGCTGAGGCTGTTAATATAGCTTTGATATTAAAAATTGTCTCGCTGCCAAAAATCTCAGAATGTTTGTCACCTTGATTTGGCTATTCATGTTTGGCTGGGTTGCCCCCAAATTCAGTGCTGTTTAATTGTTATACATGTCATGCAGAGTCACCTATCACTACTAGTGCTTATTGTCCTACGTGCAGGTCCACACTTGCTTACACAGCCGTTGCTCTTTGCTTACGCAAACCATTGCTTCATTCCTACTGCCATCCCCTGGCTTCAGCCTCTGGGATTCTGCTGCACTCAATCTGCTTTCGACCTTGCAAGGTCTCAGCACTCAATGCTCATTACAATCTCAGCACACTGTGCTCATTCAGCTCACCAGCTTTTCAGCTCTCAATCCAGGGTTTTAAATAATTGATTAGCAGTTTTTTTCTTGGGACAATACTAATTGTACAGAAAGTATTTATATAGGTTTTCTAGAAGTGTTATGTTTGTTAAACACAGTGAGGCAAGTGCTATGCATTTTCACCATGTTTTAGAACTTTTATGAGCAAAACGCTAATCAATTTTTAGAGTTAAATAAAACCCTGCAATCAATTCTGGGGCATGCCAGCCATTCTATTTTGGTGCTGGGTTCCTGCAGCCGACGGTCTCGCTCTGCATTTAGTCCGCATCTTGAGTGTGTCCAACTTGGGGCGGGATCCTTCTCACCTGGCCCATAGCTGGGAATGTCCACACCCCAGGCTTGGCTTTAGCTGCCTGCTATGTGACAGCAGCTTCTGGTGTAGAATTTAAGACTAGCAGTGAAGGGTGGTTACAACGATCTCCTTTGGCTCTAGTGTTCCACTATATAGTGTTTCCCTAGCGAGGCACCTTCACTGCATCCTCCCTATGACTGCCTCTGGTTCACCTGGTTTGATTTAGGGTGGGTAGGCCTGGTGAGTGCCTCAGCAATTGTTGCTCTCCTCCTGGGCCTTGGATACACGTATTGTTGCAGAGTTTTCTCGCAACCTTCCACAGCGTTCCCGCTAGAGGGTTTGAGTGACAGCCTTCCTCCAAATTAGAATATTTTCCACCTCCCTTTAATTGGGTTTTCAAAATTGCAGTTGCAGAGCCATCACTAAATGAACTATCCCAAGCCTGCAGGGAAGGCGACCTAGGCCTTGGATCCCCAGAGAATTCCTCCTCATAGGGTTTTTTTTTTCTCTCCTCCATTGCCTCAGGTCATAACACTTAGATTAGTTCTTTCCCCTAGTTTTTTAGGTAAGTTCCATTGTTGGATGGAGGTGGAGGATGTCCTGTCATTCCCTCTCTCCTTAGGGGGTCCCCTTCTCTCAAAGCAAACCAGCAATATCATGCTATGCAGACCTGGGCAGTCTTTACGATAACTGCACATTTCATTGCATTATCAAACTGCCTATACTTCTCTACTACTACGTTACAGTTACTACTCCTATGTCACAGTTACTGCTTGCTCATATGCTTCATGTTGCCTCCTTTTTGGGATGATACTACATTTTTTGTGGGGATTCCTATGGTACCTTTAGCCATGGGAAATGTCCCATTGCACCTATAGGGGTGGAACCCTCTCTGAGGGTTCCTTGCCTTCATGCCCCTACAGGGTGGTAATTCCTCTGGAATAGAGTGTAAACGGCCAAAACCAAACTAACACAGTTGCACAAGCATAACACTATACTGGCTGTGTAGGCCAGTGAAATGAAAGGCTTGCCTGTAGTTTGGTGGCCAAGCAGCCAGCCACTCCCACTTCCTGAGCTATATAAGCAGTTCCTCTAAGCCTCACTGTGAAGCATTTTTTCTTTGCCCTACCATCCTCCCATCCTCCTCCAATGGCAGCACTCTTTCCTTAGGGGGATTCCTAAGGTACCTTTAGCAATGGGAACCATCCCGTTGCACCTCTAGGGGTGGAACCCTCTCCAAGAGTTCCTTGCCTTCATACCTCTACAGAGTGGTAATTCCTCTGGAATAGAGAGTGCAAATGGCCAAAACCAAAGTAACACAGTTGCACAAGCATAACACTATACTGGCTGCGTAGGCCAGTGAACTTACTGTTAAGTTGGCCACTAGTGATGTCACAGTGAGCAAGATCACAATGCTGATCAGGTTGAAGGGGAATAGCACTAGAAATGATAGCTGTCAGGTAAAATACTACTCTACACATTATCCTTTATATTATATAGAATGACATCCTCCGATTGGCAAAACAGAAGCATTCAGTATCCACTGGTAAGCTTTTCTGTATGTTCACAAACCTCTGAGAGATGAAATTCATCCTAAAGTTACCACTGAATTTATCACTTCAATGCTTCAGGGCATATCCTTGTGACCTGTTAGTGAGTACCAGATCAAACATTGTTTTTTATTTTATTTATTTATTTATTCAATCAAGTATTACAATTACCTTTGAACACCAAGCAGCTCATTTACAAAGGTTCCACATCAATGGGGGAGGGGTTACAGATTGATAAGAGTCCACAAGAGTGGTAGCAGGGAGGAGGCAGGGAACTACAGACCAGTTAGTCTTACCTCAGTAGTGGGCAAGATTATGGAGGCACTCCTTAAGGAAAGGATACTGCAACACCTGGAATCCATAGGGGCACAGGATCCAAGACAGCATGGGTTTACAAAAGGAAGGTCCTGTCAAACTAATCTCATAGATTTATTTGACTGGGTAACCAGAGTGGTGGACCAAGGGGGAGCAGTTGATGTCACCTACCTTGACTTCAGCAAAGCTTTCGACACTGTTCCACATAGAAGATTTATAAATAAACTGGGTAGGCTCGGGTGGGTCAGAAGTTGGTCAACTGGGTGGCAAACTGGTTGACAGGCAGAAAACAGAGAGTGGTGGTAAATGATATACAGTCAGAAGAGATGCATGTTACAAGTGGGGTACCTCAGGGATCAGTCCTGGGGCCAGTCCTCTTCAATATCTTCATTAGTAACATTGCAGATGTACTAGAGGGTAAGGCTTGTCTGTTTGCAGATGACACCAAGATCTGCAACAGAGTAGATGATCCAGATGGGGTGGGCAGAATGAGAAGAGATCTGGATAAACTATCAAAATGGTCAGAAGAGTGGCAACTGGGATTTAAGGTAAAGAAGTGCAAGATCATGCACATAGGGAAGAGAAACCCTGAAGCCACCTATAGGCTGGGAGGGGAGTTGCTGGCAGTCACAAAGGAAGAAAGAGACTTGGGCATCATCATCACTGATGACCTGAAATCATCCAAGCAGACCTCTAAAACAGGAGGTAAGGCTAGGGGGGATGTTTAGGGTGTATTAGTAGGGGTATCACAAGTCATAAGATGGAGGTAATAATCCCTCTGTACAAGACACTGGTCAGGCCCCATCTGGAGTACTGTGTGCAGTACTAGAGGCCACACCTTCACAAGGACATTAACCAAATTGAGGCAGTCCAGAGAAGGGCAACCAAAATGGTGCAGGGACTACATCAGAAGACATATGAGGACAGATTAACGGAGCTCAATATGTATACCCTTGAGCAAAGGAGGGAGAGAGGTGATATGATTGAAACATGCAAACACCTTAAGGGCATTAACAAAGTGAAAGAGTCTAACATGTTTAAATAAAAGAAAAATAGCAGGACAAGAGGACACAGCATGAGATTAGAGGGAGGCCGATTGAAGGGGAATGTGAGGAAACTCTTTTTCACAGAAAGAGTGGTGGATGCATGGAACGGCCTACCTCAGGAAGTGGTGGCTATGAATACAGTGCAGGGCTTCAAACAGGCATGGGATAGGCATAAGGGAGCAATACAGATGAGTATGAATAGATAGGCCACTGACAGAGCAAAGACCGATGGCACATTTATAAGGTAGAAAAAGAAATGGGCAGACTTGGCGGGCCTTGCGGTCCTTATCTGCCGTCAACCTCTATGTTTCTAAGATAAGGAAAAACAGATAAGTTTCACATAACAATTAAGCCATAGGTATTATAATGGTTTAACAGCTACCTATCAAACAGGTCTCAAGTGGTGAAATTTGGCTCGGCTATATCGAACCCTTCAGCAATAAACACTGGTGTACCTCAAGGATCCATCTTGGGGCCACTTCTCTTCTCACTCTTTAGCAATAATGTTCCTAGTGCCCTTAGAAACTGCTCATCTCTTTTACATGCAGATGATCTTGTCATCTATTCCAGTGCAAATAAAGTTGATGACCTTAACTCTGCCCTCTCCTGCGACTTCAAGAACATTTAAAACTGGCTCTATGATCACAAACTGGTTCTAAATGCTAAGAAAACAATGACTATGCTTTTTGGCTCTGTTCCTAAACTTAGAACAGGTCCATCGACGCACACGGTCCTTGACGTGGGTGGATCTCAACTGGAATCTGCCTCATCTTTTAATTATCTTGGGGTCTTGCAGGATGAATCCTTAGAGTTTAACCTACCTATTCAAACTACCTGCAAAGCAGTAAATAATAAACTGGGTGCTGCGTACAAGTCTAGCTACATGCTAACACCATCAGCTAAAATGGCCATTGCAAAGGGAATTCTGCTGCCTACCCTTAACTATTGTGTCCCCATCCTTGGTGCTGCCCAGAAAACCTCCCTCCAGAAGTGGGATGTTACTTATATTATATGCCGCTACGCGTCCTCTTCCCCTCGACTAAAGCACCGCTGTCAACTTTACAAAGACCTGGGCTGGCTCCCCTATGGCATCTAGACATTACTTCATTGGCTCTCTTGTTGACTGTATTATCAGGCTGGAAACCCCAACATCACTGGTGGCGATGCTACTTCCTCTTACCTCCTCTCATGATCTGAGGTCAGTTGATAAATCCTTACTAAAAATCCCCAAATGTCACACCTCAAAAGGTGCTGGTGCTTTCCGACATGTGGCTCCTCAGTTCTGGAATATGCTTCCCATTGAGCTTAGACAGGCTGGATCCCATCAACACTTCAAAACTGTGTTCCGGCATTATCTTATGCAGACTGACCATTGTACTTGTTTTGATCCACCCTAACTATCTGGTCAGGCTCCCTGACCTCACTGTCCCCTGCTCCTCTGCCTCAGGCACTTGTCCAAAACTCTACTTACTTTGGACTTTAGAGAACTGCATCATCACATATGCTAGGTCTGCTCCTCCTACTTTCCAATATATTCTAATTGCAACTGTATAGTTGTCACCTGTATCTTCCTTTATTGTACTATCTTTGTAACATCATACGACCTACCTTTTAACTTATTCTCTTGCTGTATGTGGTCTATTGCTATGTCTCTAAACACTCTATATGATGTACCATTGTTAAGTTGTTAATACCCTGTAAATGTAATGTGGCCCTATGTTTTTTTTTTCTTGTTTTCTTGCTTGGATTATGTTTCTCCATCAAACTCTGCATCTATGTACAAGGACTTGTCTCCTCAAAATGTAAGGTTTGCTTCTATATGTTGAAATGTTCTGTACTTATTTTCATGATGTTATGTACTCTCCCGGGTCATGCCTGAAAATAGTCACATTATTGGCTAGTGCACCTACCTGGTAAACAAAAACTAAATAAATAAAAAATAAATAATACAGAGTACAAAAACGGCATTAAATCCACATTAATTTACCATGTGATTCAAGGCAGGGAGTAAGAAGAAGAGGAATTAAGAGGGGAAGTTAAATCCAAGGAAGTGGGGAGCAGCCAGGCGGCATTGTCAAGTTAGCAGCTAGGATGGTAGGGGAAGGAAAAGCATAATGAAGACAGGGGGAAGTGGGAGGGCCAGAAGAGAGAGGAGAATGAGGGGGCAAGACAGGGGAGAGAACATGTGTTTTATTTTATTCTTGTTTGTTGAAAAGGTTTGTTGTCTCAGAGGTGTTTCAGTCTCCTTCTCACATTGAAGGAGCTAATTGCTTTTCCTCCCACAGCTCTTCCAAAGGATTAGGTGTGTATGTGGGGGGTGGAGCTGGCAAACTGTCAGTACTTTCAACAGAAAGAAGGGTTAAAAAGTCAGGTTAGTTGATATCTTGGAGGTAGAAGACTTGGTTTGCTGGCCAAGGCACCTAGCTTCACCTGAGCTCTTTCCTTCTAAGACTGCTTGAAAGGCAGAGTAGAGAAACTTACCAGAGCAAGGGAAAAGGATTAAGACTTAGTTTGGCTAAGCAGATTTACTGTGTGGTGGTGTTTTTATTTTTACTCACAGGAATTGTACTGTTTGTTGCTAACATTTCATTGCTTTATTTTTTCTGATTCAAATTGTTGTTGCTGGTATACCTTCTTCTGCATTATTACAAGGTGTGCCTACAGGTAAAGCTAACAGATTACTGCTGTAATCTTTTGATTCAAATCGTCTTTTGCAAGGTATATCTTCTGTTACTGCTTTATTTTTCTCTGGAGCAAAGTGTTTCTTACAGCGTATATCTTCTCTGAAATTATTACAGGTAGTGCTTTACAGATTTTACAGTTTTATCTAACATTAGGATAAGCTTTCAGGGTTACTGCATTTGTTGTTGACTGACTGATTGTTTCTGCTCTTACCTCCTTGTTCTTTCATCCGTGGTTCTTCTTCTTAGGCAGGGGAAGGGCACAGCCACCCACCCCCTTCCTCAACCACCCCACTATACACTCCTTTTATAGGGTACCACAGTTGTGACATTTCCTGTGGCAGGAAGGGGCAGATCAGTGGGGCCTCCACAAGGTGATCTCATTTACAGGGGCACTAGTAATTTAACTTGTTATAACAAGTTAAACAAAGCACAATTAAACCATTACTTGCATTTTTTTCCTTTTTTTCCTTCTAATTACTCTGACTAGGTTACAAACCCAGCAACTTATTTGGAATGGATTTCATTAACTGCAGGTACTGTGGAACAATTTTCAGAAGGACAGTCTTACAGGATTTAGGACACTGTCCTACATGCTGGGCCTTTGGAGATCTTAGGGCTCAGCTCCAGGCAGCATGGGCAGAGATTGCATGCCTCAAATTTCATATTGAAGAGGGATACATTATAAGAACCACCCGCCATTTCCCCAGCATCCAATAGAAAAACCTCAACCGCAGAAGGTAGTTGGTCCAGGAGGTTGGCAGGTGGTTAGGAGGAGCAAATCAGGTGCCCCATCACTCTCTGCTCTCCAACACATTACCTCCAAAAACCATATAAACACTACAAACAGGTATCTGCCTCTATCTCTGAAATCAAATAAAGAGGTCAAGACACTGCAGAGCAGGACACTGCGCACAGGAGCTAGCACAACAAAACTCACCCAAATCAGGAACCAAAACAAAACAAGCACAAAGGAAATCCAAAACACTTCTGATCATAGGAGACTCCATGATTCAGGGAGTTGATACCCATCTCCAGCCAGGGGTGATGGTCAGATGTCTCCCAGGTACACCAGCATGGAGAGACACTGACCGCATTGCTAAAATTGTTCACAAAGCAGGAGAAAACATTGATGTCCTAGTACACATAGGGACTAATGATCTCACCAGCCAGTCAATTGTGGAGACCAAGGAACACCTGACTAGGCTGGGTGACAAACTATCATCTATTTCGTCCGGAATCTCCTTCTCTGAGATCCTGCCAGTCTGGGAGAGGGGAGCAGATGGACGGAAGGTCAGAGAAGGGGAGATAGGGGAGCTAAACACGTGGCTCAAGGGCTGGTGCCAGGAAAAAGGACACAGATTTGTAGAGAACTGGCAACAGTTCTGGGAGCGAAAGTTCTTTAAATTTGATGGACTGCATCTGACTAAAGAGGGAGTCAGTGCATTGGGGCAGAAGTTTGATGTCCTTGCAGAATATTTAAACTAGCAAATGGGGAGAGGGGTGCAGCACCCCATACGTCGAATGGGAAGAACACCCCTTCCCCCTCAGCTAGTGGTCAAACAGGAATTCAGCATGTTTGCCATTCATTTGCATCACCAGGTAGAAAAAGGTTTGTCTCCCCACACGACGACAGGGTAATGCCAAACTTCACCCAACAACCAACACACCAAAATCTGGCCAATGGAAAATCATGTACACAATGCTTACAGCCTGGGAAATAAGATCCCAGACCTGCAGGCAATAATGTCAGAGGCTAAACTGGACATAGTAGCAATTAGTGAGACGTGGGTTTACCAGTAACCACACTTGGGAGACTCTCAGTACATGGGTATGTATTTGTTCAGAAGAGACCGAGTGCAAAAGGGGGAGGAGGGTCCGTATGTTAATGAAAATATCAAAGCTACAGAAATTCAGAATACACATAAGGAGCCAGAAGAACTGTGGGCCACCCTGGAAACAGGAAATGGGACAGCCATAAGAACTGGGGTTGTCTTCAGGCCCCCAGACCAGAGGGAGGACATAGACACATTACTGTTAGAAGATATACAAAACATGACAGCTAAAGGGGAGGTTCTGATAATGGGAGACTTCAACATGCCGGATACAGATTGGTCAATACCAGCAGGAACATCTGCCAGAACTAGACTCATAGTGGATTCCCTGCAGGCAGAGGCCCTCAAACAACTGGTACAGCAACCCACAAGAGACAGGGCTATCCTAGATCTAGTACTGACTAACAAATAAGGGATCACAGATCTCCAGGTAGAAGATCACCTGGGGGCCAGTGACCATCACATGGTATGGTTCAATTTGGCTACTACATCTAAATCATCCCATTCCAAGGCAAAAATATGGGACTTCAGAGGAGCTGACTTTGATAAGATGGCCAACAGACTTAAGCTAGCCTGGCAAAAGAAACACAGGTGAGGGGTACAGGCAAAGTGGCAAGCATTAAGATGCAATGCTTGAAGCAACATCCCATTGTGTCAGACAGAAAAGGAAGTGCAAAGAAGAAGGAAACCACTTTGGTTCTCAAATACAGTAGCAGAAAAGGTCATAGCCAAAAGGCTGGCCTTCAGGAAATATAAGGGAACACAGCGGATGAAGATAGGAGGCATACCAAACTGCCCTAAGGGAAGCAGGTAAGGCAGTAAGGCAGGCAAAGTCCCAAACTGAGGAAACACTAGCACAAACAGTAAAAGAAGGTGACAAGACTTTCTATAGATACATTAGTGAAAGGAGAAAGTCCAGAGGGGGTATTTCTAAGCTTAATGGAGAAAAGGGAGCATTTGAGGAGGAGGAGGACCCTGTAAAGGCATCTATCCTAAATAGATACTTTTGCTCAGTATTTACTGAAGAGAAAGTAGGGCAGGGCCCACAGCTCAGCATCATGGACACAGGGGGAGGAGGTGAGCTACTCCCTTCACAAAGAAAGGGTCCACAAGAGCTTGCTAAGCTCAGGGTGGATAAGGCAATGGGGCCTGATGGCATACATCCCAGGGTACTTAAGGAGCTAAAGGAGGAACTAGCAGAGCCATTAGCAGAATTGTTTAGTGAGCCTCTGAGCACAGGAGAGGTCCCAGAAGACTGGAGAAGGGTTTATGTGATCCCGCCCACAAGAGTGGTAGCAGGGAGGAGGCAGGGAACTACAGACCAGTCAGTCTTACCTCAGTAGTGGGCAAGATTATGGAGGCACCTTAAGGAAAGGATAGTGCAACACCTGGAATCCATAGGGCACAGGATCCAAGACAGCATGGGTTTACAAAGGAAGGTCCTGTCAAACTAATCTCATAGATTTATTTGACTGGGTAACCAGAGTGGTGGACCAAGGGGAGCAGTTGATATCGCTTCGCCTTGACTTCAGCAAAGCTTTTGACACTGTTCCATATAGAAGATTGATAAATAAGCTGGGTAGGCTCGGGTGTGAAGTTGGTCAACTGGGTGGCAAACTGGTTGACAGACAGAAAACAGAGAGTGGTGGTAAATGGTATACAGTCAGAAGAGATGCAAGTCACAAGTGGGGTACCTGGGATCAGTCCTGGGGCCAGTCCTCTCAACATCTTCATTAATGACCTTGCAGATGGACTAGAGGGTAAGGCTTGTCTGTTTGCAGATGACACCAAGATCTGCAACAGAGTAGATGATCCAGATGGGGTGGGCAGAATGAGAAGAGATCTGATAAACTAGCAGAATGGTCAGAAGAGTGGCAACTGGGATTTAATGCAAAGAAGTGCAAAATCATGCACATAGGGAAGAGAAACCCTGAAGCCACCTATAGGCTGGGAGGGAGTTGCTAGCAGTCACAAAGGAAGAAAGAGACTTGGGCATCATCATCACTGATGACCCAAAATCATCCAAGCAGACCCCAAAGCAGTAGATAAGGCTAGGGGGGTGTTAGGGTGTATTAGTAGGGGTATCACATGTCGTAGAGGAGGTACAAATCCCTCTGTACAAGACACTGGTTAGGCCCCATCTGGGTACTCGCGCAGTATTGGAGGCCACATCTTCACAAGGACATTAACCAAATTGAGGCAGTCCAGAGAAGGCAACCAAAATGGTGCAGGGACTACATCAGAAGACATATGGAGGACAGATTAACGGAGCTCAATATGTATACCCTTGAGCAAAGGAGGGAGAGAGTTGATATGATCGAGGCATTCAAACACCTTAAGGGCATAAACAAGGTGAAAGAGTCTAACATGTTTAAATAAAATAAAAATAGCAGGACAAGAGGACACAGCATGAGATTAGAGGGAGGCCGATTGAAGGGGAATGTGAGGAAATTCTTTTTCACAGAAAGGGTGGTGGATGCATGGAATGGCTTACCACAAGAAGTGGTGGCTATGAATACAGTGCAGGGCTTCAAACAGGCATGGGATAGGCATAAGGGAGCAATACAAATGACTATGAATAGATAGGCCACTGACAGAGCAAAGGCCGTTGGCACATTTATAAGGTAGAAAAAGAAATGGGCAGACTGGATGGGCCTTGAGGTCCTTATCTGCCGTCAACTTCTATGTTTCTATGTTTCTATGTTTCTATAAACGATGGAAGAATGGGGGGGGTCCTGGACTAAGGGACAAGGATGTTAAGTGGAGCAATCACAGGAGTTTTCAGTTAGGAGGTGCTGACGAAGCTTGTGTTTGAACTCTCCAAGATTAGTAAGGTTAGCTAGTTCATTGTGGAGGCCACTGAACCAGTAAAGCGCTTTGATACAAAAGGAGTGTTGGCACTGAGTGGTCTGGCACATCAGGACTAGTAGGAGTGCAGAAGATGAGGTGCTCGTGTGTTGGGTCTTTGGGAATTTGTGAAGTAAATATCCCAATCCCAAAGGCATGAGTCCAAGGAGAATCTTTTTGGCAAGTAGGCAAGTGTGGTATTTGATTCTCCCATGTAAATTGAGCCACCCAGTCTGTTTACAGACATTGCAAGTGTGGGTGAGGTGTGGTGCACCAGCTTGGAGTCTACAGGTTTTGTTCAGTGCAACAGTGAGCCTTCTGAGTGCAGTAGTGGAACCTGTTCCATAAATGACAAGGCCATAGTTGCTTATAGAGAGCACCAAGCTGTGGACAGCAAGATTTAGGGCTTCAGGTGTTAGAGACTTTCTCAGTCGATAGAGGAGCCCAATCCTGGTATTGACGGCTCTGGCAACATTTTCGATGTGAGGTGTATAGGTAAGACGTCTATCAAGGGTAACCCCTAGGTACTTGAAGTGCTGTGTTTGTTTGGGGGGTCTTCTTGGGTATGTGCTTTGTGTCGACTGCGGGCTGAGGAGAACAACAGGACTTTTGTCTTCTTGAAGTTTAGTGTTAGTTTATGGTTGCAGAACCAGTGCTCAACTTCCATGAAGCCATTTTGAAGGTTACTTTCAAGGAGGTATGGGTCAGAGTGGCTTGCAAAAATGACAGCGTCGTCCACGTAGAGCAGTGCTTGTTGGTGGCAGGCAGATGGTAGATTGTTAAGGAAGATGCTGAAGAGGAGTAGACCCAAGATTGAGCCCTGGGGTACATTGGACCGAACAGGCTTCTGGTCAGGGATAGCACTGGAAATCTTCACACGTTGGGATCTGTTCCCAAGATAGCTTCTAAACCAGGGCAGCGTATCAGGAGGGAGACCAGTTTTTGAGAGTTGTTCAAGGAGGAGCAGGTGATTAACCATGTTGAAAGCCTTGGTTAAGTCTATAAAGACTGCACCCACAAGACTGCCTTGGTCAATTGATTGGTGGACGTAGCCGGTGAATTCTAAGAGTGCAATGGTGATGCTGTGCCCTTTCCAAAAGCCATGCTGTTGCTCACACAGTAGGGAGTATTTATCAAGGTAGTCCACAAGTTGGTTGGCAGCAATACATTCAAGTATTTTAGAGAGGGGATGGAGGATTGATATAGGCCTATAGTTGCTATGTAGTGCATGGTCTCCAGATTTGTGAACAGGTGTAATAATGGCTGTTTTCCATACCTGTGGGAATTGCAATAGGGTTAGAGAGAGAGGTTAAGTAACTTAGTAATAGCTGTGAGTACTTCCTCAGCAGTGAGTGCAATTAGCTTGAGGTCTAGAGAGTCACCACTGTGCCTGGACTTGCCCAGCACATTGTTTAGTAGTTTCCTGACCTGGGTCACTGAGACACATTTAAAGTAGAGGGGGAGGGGGTGATAATTTGTCTTGTTCTGAGGATGATGTGCTGACATTAAGGTGGTATCATCAAAGAAATCTTGTGGTAGCACACTACTTAGATCAGTGAAGGCATCATTAAAGGTATTTGCTATTGTGAGTAGGTCAAGTATGGGGGTACCATCGAGGTTTAAAATCGAGGGAGCCTTTAAACCTCTCTGATGGTTGATCTTCTCAATGCTCTTGAGTATGTGAAAAAACAAAATCATATCCTCTTTCTCCCTCCATTTCTCCAGTGTGAACATATTAAGGGCCTCCAGACTCGCCTCCTAGCCTTCATCCCCATACTCCTCATTTTAGTGGCCCTACATTGCAACCCCTCAACTGATCAGTGTTGTTTTTGTATAGAGGGGGCCTAGAACTGTATGCAGTATTCTGGAGGGGGGACTGACTGGGGGTCTTGTAAAGTGGCAGCATTACTTCCTCTGGAGCTCTGTCTGAGGTTCATATTACTTGACTGACCACAGTAGTTTAGTTGGTAAGGAAGCTTTTTTGTAAATACAGGTTTTTATCCACTGATGCTGCTTGAGAGCCTCACTCTGATTGACATCCACAGCCATATCACACAGCTTCTCTGGGACTTGTCTTCCCTTGTTGTCCTCTGCTATAGGACCTGTTATGGTTGTCCAGTTGCCAATGTGGCACCTGAAAGGGGTCAGTTGTCATCTTGCCTTCGTCTTTTTTCTTCCAGTTTTTCTCTCTGGGCCCACGGATGTGCAGTGGGCACAATGTATGAGCTCTGCCTCCACAGAGAGATTCCCAGTGCTCTGAACTTGGGATCCCTTCCCTCTGTGTGGGATCACACACGTTGCTCCCCTGGACATCTCCAGATGGCAGCGAAGTAGCGAGCCACAGCAGCCCCCTGCTTGAGGGAAGACAGCAGTCCTGCATATGCTCAATCCTCCCTCCCCAGTTAGCCCTTGAGCAACCCAAGTTTGTGTTTGAACCCGAGTCATGGGAGTGGCAAGAGGAGAGGTGCTGAGCACCTCAGCCCTCCATGCCACTGGGCTGGCCATAAGGAACCTTTTTGATTCACTGGTAAATCAGTATTTTGGCATACTTCATGTGTTTCTTTCCAGCATTTGTTTTGGATTTTCTTCAGTGCTCATATATTTTTTTTTTTTTCACCAGGAGAGACACACTAAGCTGAAAGCTTGTTTACAGGTGCGATCTCAGAGCACAAGTAAGTTAAGTGACTTGCTCAGGGTCACACAGTATGCAAGTGGGGGCTGTGGGATTCAAACCCAGGTCTCCAGGTTTGCAGCTCAGAGCCTTAAATCACTGCGCTATACTGCCTCCTCTAAATCATTGCACTATACTGCCTCCTGCGAGGAGATTTACCAGGGGTATAGCCAGGATGAGGTGTAGCTAGGACTTTGGGGTTTATACACCCACTTGTCAATCTGTTCTTGCCATGGTCACATATAGGCAGTCCTTTTCAAACCATATAATTGCCTTAGGTATTTTTTGCACAGTCCAATTACTATCTTCTTATGAGGAGATGTGTGTTGCACAGCCCATTATATTCGATACAGAATATAAGAAAAACTTAGAAAAAATAAATAACATGCCGCCAGATCTGAACATTTGTTGGGAGTCAGAGAAAAGTGCAGACTGTTTGATTTCCTGCCCTCCCTCGTAGCATGGACTGAAATTTGGTTGTTTTTTGATTGGGCTTTAACTCAAATTCTTTTAGTTTTGTTTGGGCACTGACTCAAGAGACCCGCTCCTGCAACTCAAGACCCTGCCGGAGGGGATTAGAGGGGCAGTCAATCATTAGCACAGCTGAAAAGGCACCAAATTTAAATTTATCCATGAGCTTTTAATAGCTGGGTCTGCCAGCTAACTCACTAGTCACTGCCAGAGCCGAATATTCATCGGGGGTTGGAGGACAGCACAGACTGTTTCATTCCCACCCTACCCCCGCAACGTGAACTGAAATTCTGTTGTTTTTTTGATTGGGCTTTAACTCAGATTCTTTTAGTTTTGTTTGGGCTTTAAGTCAGGAGACCCTCTTCAGTGTATGAGCTGGAAAAATCGATTGGCAGTTTCATGCATGAAAGTGCTAGTGAAGTGTGAATATGCGTAGCACTTGGCATTGATTGATCAGAAAAGATATATTATGTTTTCTGGAAACTTGGTATCCTGACGCTTAGGATACCGAACTCAGATAACTGACACTGGCAATCCCGATGGCACCACTGTCCCAACCAACTATCAAGGAATATGGCAACAAATGCCATAACTTTTAATGCGGGGAGTGTGCCCTCCACACCCCACACCCCCTGTAACTAAAACAACTAACTCTGAGGGGGAGCGGACCCTGGAGTTAACATATAACAATTACAGGGGGTTGCAAAAGTCTATGGCCGGATGAGAACCCAGACTATGTGGATCATGCTGGCCGTGCTACCTGTGCTCCAGTCCTCCACACCACGTGGCAGCTCAGCCAGCTTCCGGCTCCGACCGTGTTTTCAGGGGTAAGGTAAGCCATCACATCGGCTACCTTTCCCCATCTGTAACACCGTCAGGCACATCCCCATCGGCACAATCACTATCAGGACACTGCATCTGTCAGGCAATAGTGCTCAGGCAGGTGCATGTCGGGATAGTAAGCCACAGGAGACCGTAAGGGTGCCATCAGAAAACTGTTAAAAAAAAGGTATTTTTTATGTAGTCAACTGTGTCATGGTCTCACTAAAAAAATGATTAGCAGTCTACTGCTACACATTTCTGAAAATAGCTAGCATTACCCCCTGATTTGCATAGCATTTTGCTATGCTATACCAGCAATTTATTACCCTGCGCTCCTGCAACTTTAGACCCCGCCGGAGGGGTTTGGGCCCTCCTGCCCACCCAAAAACTGTATAGGCTTAAGTGCCCAATATCAAAGGCTGGGAGTTGCAGTGGGAGCTCAATGGGACATAAAAGTTGGAAGTGCAGCATGAGCATTAAAGGAGGAGATCACCCAGATGTGAAAATCAGAAGTGCAGCGTGAGCAGTAAATGGGAAGTGGAGATCACCCAGAAAAGTGACAATTTTCTGGGCATTGAAGGCTTATATACTGTGTTCTTTTTCTTGGCTAATGTACTGTGTTCCTTTTGGTGGCTAAACACTGATTTTTCTGGGCTAAACGCTGATTTTCTGGGCTTTGGGGGCTCATGTACTAGGTTCTTTTTCTGAGCTGGGTGATCAACCAGACAAGCTGCGATTTTCTGGTCATTGAAGGTTCAGGGACTGGGTTCTTTTTCTAGGCTAATGCACCGTGTTCTTTTTATTGGCTAAACACTGATTTGCTGGGTTAAATGCTGATTTGCTGGGCATTGAGGGCTCGTGTATTGGGTTATTTTCATTGTCTAATGTATTGTGTACTTTTTCTGGGCTAAACACTTAAAAAAACAGTTTGAATTTATCATGTGTGATTAAACTATTGTGTTGGGGATATAAATCAGAAGGGAGAGAGGGTAAACTTCTTTTTGCTACTACTATTTGTAAGGCTGATATAGGCTCTGTCACAGTTTAACTAACGTAGCCAGGACTTGGAGTGGGATTGGGATTTGCAGTGCTGCTACTGCTGTTTCGAAATGCTGCTGTAGACTTGACCAGATCTAAATTTAAATCTGTGTCTGCCACATATGTTGGGGCAGGGATCGGACAGGTGTGAAGGCAGGATCTAGGGTCACTAGATCCCCCCTTAAAAAATTAAGAATGTGTTGGTCTTTGGGGATTCCATTATCAAGGGTATATACTGGGTAAGGAAATGGGACCCAGATAGGAGAAGGAACTTCAGATGTTTGCCAGTGATGGAAGCAGGGTGGGCAGGGCCTATGATCAAGGAAACATTAAGGGAGAAGGGGGGAGCAAACCTCACTTGATCATTATTTTGGGACAAATGACTTGGCATGAAATTAGGTAGGAGTGGTGCAACAGAGATTATAGAGTTAGCAGGGTACTGCAGAGAGTCAATAAGTTCAATGGCATTCTCTGAGGTAATCCAGGTCCCAAGCGCCAGTACAGGCAGGAAATGGAGAATAGAGGAGTTCAACGAGTGGCCAAGGGACTGGTGCACATTGGAGGGGGTCATTTGTATTGCAGGGTGGGGGGACAAGTAGAAGGATGAAGAACTATATTCAAAGGACAGGCTGCACCTCAGCAAGGAGGGGTCTAGAGAAATTTAAGGAAAACTGGTAGGATACATATGAACATATGAACATACAAATGTGCCAGCAGAAACAGATCACCTAGTCTATCTAAGTCTGCTCAGGTGTGCAGCTAACACCCCTAGCTTGCAGCTGCCCCACCCCCCTTCCTTTTGTCATCCCACTGCCACCCCAGCTCCCCCACCCTCACTCTCCCCTGTTCCTTGTCCCATGCCCTTTTAAAGCTGTTCACAGATTTACATGATACCACCCATTCTGGTACTGTGTTCCATTTTGCTACCACCCTCTCCATGAAATAGTGTCTCCTCATTTTCTTCCTAAATCTTCCCCCCTCTATTCTTAGCCCTTTCCCCCTGGTGTCCCTCCCCCACCTTAGCTTAAAGACCCCATCAGCCCTATCCTTATTGATTCCCCTCAGATACTTGAATGTCTCTGTCATGTTCCCCTCTGTCCATTGTATCCTCCAGGCTGTACAAATCCAGGTCTCCCAGCCTGCTCTCATAGTCTCTCCCCTCCATTCAACATTTCATCTTTGTTGCCCTCCTCTGCACCCCCTCCAGTAGCTTGATATCACACTTTAGGTATGGCCTCCAAAACTGCACACAATACTTTAAGTGCAGCCTTACCAGTGACCTGTAGAGGGGCAAGATCACCTCTCTTCACCAGGATGAAAACCCCCTTGCTATGCACCCCAGCATTTTGTTTGCTTTTGCAGCCCTCTCCTGCACTGGGCAGTGTTGTTCATGGTCCCTGTTACCATTACCCCTAGGTCCTTCTCCCCCACAGGAATGGGGCCCTGCATTTAAACTGATTATGGGGGACTATGAAGCTAGGGAAGGCATGGAGATCAGCAAGGGGGGGCAGGATACTATCTGGCACTCCCCCACAAATGGGAGTATGCAGTAGAAAAGGGGATGGGGAAATGGAGGGTGAGAGATTTGGAGGGCCATGTGTGCAAATGTTTGAAGTCTGGGCAACACAATTGCAGACCTAGAAGCCACCATGGCAGGGGAGGACCTGGATCTAGTCACCATCACTGAGACCTGGGGTAATGAAAACCAGGACTAGGATATGGCAGTACCAAGATTTACTCTGTTTGGAAGGGGCAGGGTTGGAAGAAAGGGGGAGGAGGAGTAGTTCTTTATGAACGGGACAGCATAAAGGCTACAGAAATACAAGGGGAACAGGTGGGGCGGATGTACTGGGGGTCACTCTGAAGAGAAGGAATAGGGCTGTTCTCCATACAGGAGTGATATACAGACCTCCAGCACAGATGGAGAAGGTGGATGGGGAAATGCTGGAAGCAATCCAAAGGCTGGCTCGTAAGGGAAAGTTGCTGCTGATGGGAGACTTCAACCTACCTAATGTAGATTGGAGACTCCCAACAGCAGCAACTTCCAGGAGCAGATTATCCTGGACTCCTTGCAGGGGGTATTCCTCAGGCAACTGGTCAGGTAATCCACTCATAGAGGAGCATTATTGGACCTAGTGCTGACAAACATGGACAGTGTTGCTGACATCACAGTGGCGGACCACCTGGGTACCAGGGAGCATCGTATGGTGTGGTTTACTGTGAATACTGGGTTTGCACTGAACCACACAAGTATGAGGGTTATGCACTTCAGGAGGGCCAATTTGTTGATGATGGTAGAATGCCTCAGGGATGCCCTGACAGGGATAGGGATGCTAGGATGAATCGAAGATCAGTGGGCAAAAATAAAAGAGGGCATAGAAAGAGCTACAAATCTCTGTTAGGCAGGTCTGCAAGGGCAAGAGGAAAAGGAGACCACTGTGGTTTTCCAGAGAGCTAGCGGAAACAGCAAGAGAAAAAAAAATAGCATTTAGGAAGTACCAAAAGACACAGAAGGAGGAGGATATGTTAAATTACCAGGAGAAGCAAAGGAAGGTAGGGAAGGCAGTGAGTGGAGCAAAGGCATGAATGGAGGAGAATATTGCCCAGTCAATAAAAAAGGAGATAAAACCTTTTTAGATATAGTAGTGAGAAAAGGAGGACCAGTGGGAAGGATAACAAGGATAAAATGTGAAGGGGGTGTCTGTGAGGAAGGGGACCAAAGGAAGGTAGACATATTAAGAATATATTAAGCAGACACTTTTGTTCTGTATTTACAGTAGAAGGGGTAGTTGATGGGCCAAAGATAAAGAACAGGGGCAGAAATGGTAGGGAGGTGGACACTAGTCCTTTTACAGAGGAGAAAGTCCTCAGGGTACTAGCAAAATCAGAAGCTGACAAATCAGTGGGTCCGGATGGGGTTCACCCAAGGATACTGAAGGATCTTGGGGAGGTGCTGTCTGCACCCCTAACAGCTTTGTTCATCTTATTGCTGGAAACAGGGGTAGTTCCAAGGAACTGGAGAAGGGTGGATGTGGTCCCACTTCACAAAAGTGGGAATAGGGAGGAGGCAGGAAATTACAGATCTGTCAGCCTGACTTCAGTAGTGGACAAGGTTATGAAATCACTATTGAAGGGAAGGACAGTGGAGTACCTTGAAACAAGTGGCTTGCAAGATCAAAGGTGACACGGTTTCACAGCGGTGAGTTTTGCCAGACAAACCTTACTGAGTTCTTCAACTAGGTGACCAGGGAAATGGAGCAGGGTGGAGCGGTGGATGTCTAGTACCTGGATTTCAGGAAGGTCTTCAATACTGTTCCACACAGAAGACTTGTTAACAAGCTGGCCTGCCTAGGAGTGGGCCAGAAAGTTGTAAACTGGGTAAGAAGTTGACTAAGCTGCAGGAGTCAGACAGTGGTGGTAAATGTGGTCCAGCGGGGTGCCTCAGGGGTCAGTACTTGGCCCAGTCCTCTTCAATATTTTTATCAGTGACATTGCAGAAGGGCTAGATGGGAAAGTCTGCCTGTTCCCAGATGACACTAAATTCTGCAACAGGGTGTACACACCGGGGAGAAATGACTTGCAGATGTTAGAGGAATGGTCAAGTGTTTGGCAATTGGTTTCAGTGCTAAAATATGCAAAATCATGCACGTGGGGCACAGAAACCTGGGGGCAAGGCCACTGATTTATGGTGATTGGAGTCAGTATAAAGCAGTGGTTTAAGGCTCTGAGCTGGAGGCCTGGGTTTGAATCCCACAGCCCCCACTTGCATACTGTGTGACCCTGAGCAAGCCACTTAACTTCCTTGTGCTCCCAGGTCGCATCTGTAAACAATCTTCAGCTTAGTGTGTCTCTCCTGGTTAAAAATAAAAAAAAAATAATGAAATTCCATTTTCAAGACTTGAAATTCCAGGAATTGCACTGATGATTGTTAGTCTAATTTCTGGATTTTACTGGAATCCTGTTGTTATTCTTTTAACATGTGGATAAATAATCAGAATGAAAGAAGGCTTAATATGCAGACCATTAAATAATTTTACCATTTTTCTGGTACAAATTTAAAAACAGTGGCCTTGCCTGTGGGTTATGTACCGGTTGGCAGAGGAAGTACTAGCAACCACCAAACAGGAAAGGTACCTGGGGTGATAATTTCTTATGACCTAAAAGTAGCCAAGCAGAGTGAAAAGGCAGTGTCAAGGACTAGTAGAATGCTGGGGTGCATAGGGAAGGGTACCACCAGTAGGAAGAAGGAGGTAGTGTTGCCCCTATACAGGTCACTGGTAAGACTACACCTCGAGTACTGTGTCCAGTACTAGAGGTCCCACCTCCTGAAAGGCATGGATAGGGTAGAGGTGGCACAGAGGTGGGCAACTAAAATGGTGTAGGGACTGTATCAATAGCCCCACAAGAAGAGACTAAGAGAACTGAATATGTACTCAGATGAAAGGGGGGGATATGGCAGAAACACCCAGTACATAACAAGTGTTAATAAGGTACGGGAAGGTAGCATTTTCTGCAGAAGGGCAGAATCAAAGACAAGGAGTCATGCTATGAAGTGGGGGGGTCAGAAGGGATATGAGGAGATATTTCTTTACAGAGAGATTGGTGGAGGCCTGAAACAACTTCCCAGCAGAGGTGGTAGGTGCTAGAACAGTTGTATGATTCAAGCATGCATGGTATAGGTACAAGTGGACCTTGGAAGGAACTTGTGGGGCTGGAGAACCAGAGATTGTGTAGGGGCTGTGATGGCACAATAGGCAGGGAAAATGGGAAGACTGGATGGGCTATAGAGGTCTTTATCCGCTGACAACTATGTTTCTATGGTTAACATAAATAACATTTTGCTACCTGCAATTTTAATGGACATTTAGTATGGTATATGTAATGCCAACCCCCCTTTTTCGGAGAAGAACAGTGAGGCAGCAACTGGACTCAAAAAACGAGCTCAGATGTGCAAAAGTTTAAAGCATAAAGTAAGAGTAGAGCTGTTTGTTACCTGAGTCTCTGCCCTTAGTTAATGCTTTGAACCCCCCTTTTTCTGTTACTCAGACAAGGCAACAAACCACAAGTGGCAGAAAATAGGTATTACCCTTGGCAATAGGGCAAACACCTGGCTTGGGCATCTCGGAGGTCAGGGGATAGAGCACAAAACAACATTTCTATTTTACCTAGGTCAGGGAGAAAGGTGCCAGGGCTATGGTGTGTCTCCTATCTGTGGGGCCCAAAAAACATCACACAAGTCATTCAAAGATGGATTGTCCACAACCACAAATTTGGGATGTTACTGTGTTGCTTTTTATTCCTGACACAATGTTTACTAGAATAAGGCTGTGCCCCCAGGGCTTGTAACTATACAGACAGATGACACTTTTGGTAGCAGGCAAAAACATTTCCAACCTCTTCCAGGAAGCATTGACTTTTACTAGAACATTTTCCTCAGATGTCCAGCCTTATACAGGGTATCATGGACTTATGAAAAGAACATTTTCCACAAACATCCAGCCCTGTGCAGGGTATCATGGACTTAATACAAGAATATTTTCCACAAACATCCAGCCCTATGCTGGGTATCTGGACTATTATGAGAACCACTAGGTGACCGAAGTTAACACCTAAAACTGTTCCTCTGGGTAACCAGTTAGGTCTACTTGAACACTGAAATGAGAGGATCACTCACTCTGGCCAAGCTAGACTCTCTCTGCCATTCCTTTATGAAACAGGATTCCAATCCCTAGCCACATGGGTTACAAGAAACATACTACTGCACACACATTGTGCCAGTGTCCTGAGTACCTGTATCTGACAAGGCACCAGCCAACCTCATTTGAACATTGCACTTTCTACATCTTGTACCCCTCAGGACACTTTTAAAGAACCCTTGAAATCCACAGATCTTACACAAAATCCATATCTTTAAATTGTACATACACAGAGGGAGTGCTGCTAAGACACTGATGAAGCTGGTCATGTTTGCAAGGAGCTCTGTGGTTTCAAATGGAACATTCAGAGTAGAAGACCTAAAAAGTCAAAACGTTTCTCTTTGCACACTTACTCAGATGGAATATCCATCGGTAGATATGGACAAGTTTATATCCCTGAAACTTGCTGGAAAAGGTGTTCCAGTCTGAGGGACTGTTGGAGATGCCTGGACAGGGGTCTCTCCTGTGGCAATACCCCATTTGGAAATGGGAGTAAAATCAAAGGCATCACGGAAGCCCACTCTTGCATCGATTCATGCCCTGTTGAGTGACTTTCTGACCGAGGTGAGGCAGTCAACGTCTCGTATTGAGACGTCTCTTTTTGGAAATATCTGCTCATTGTACAACAGTGGAGACACGAGTGGAGAAAGTGGAGAAACTGATCAAGAGCAATGAAGGAGAGATGAAAGGCATTTCGGCTCAAGTTCTCACTCTAGAGGGAGCTAAAAATGCAGCTCTACATGAGCAGTTGGCTCAGATGGCAAGGCTACAGCGCTTAGAGAATAATATGGTGTATGGTGGAATGCTGTTGTGTATGGAAATCCATACACCGCAAAAAGTTGTCCTGCTGCAGTAGTGACATCCTCACTAACGTAGAATGACTTTTTGTTCTGCGTTAGTGAGGACGTCATAATACAAGGGGCTACAGCAGACCTCCTGATTCATCCCTTGCTGTGTGAGAGGGTCGCGCAAGTATGCTGGGCAGCGGCAGTTGTGAATGGACGGCCTCGGCATAACCGAGCGAAAATATGAAAAAGTGAGTCTCTTTTTGGTTTTTTTTCGGTCACCATACACTATAAAGAACAGTTTATGGTTACCCATACACTACAAGACTATTCTTTCACCTCGTAGATACAATGCCAACTTCGAGACCTCTCGAGCTTTGCTCTTGAGGTCATCAGTCGGCATTGTATCCACTTGGTGGAAGAATAGCCTTGTAGTGTATGGGTAACCATACACTATCCTATATATTCTTAGGAGAAATCTATGCCTAATTGGGTTTCCCGGGACTGTTACAAACACTGAATTAAAAGAAGCTGTACAAAAGGCTCTGTCGGTTATATTTTTGATTGAACCACCTTTAGTCCTTGAATCAGTGTTTCGTCCTGTTTCACTTCAACCCAAAGATATTACTCAACAATCTGGGACAAGATACATCATCATAATTACTTTTCAAACTCTTGCTGAGGAGAAAAAAAATCTTCAATTGACTAGGTAAAAGAAACAGTTGTTTTACGAGGGTCACCGTTTGCATTTGTACCCAAATTTCTGCATGCAGATACAACGTAGGAGAAAGCGTTTTTTGCCAATATTCTCCAAATTTAAGGAGACTTGGATTGTTGTGGTTTTACATGCTCTTGCTCACTTGAAAGTTCATTTTCAGGGAAATAATTATTTTTTTGATGACCCCGATGCCGCTAGAGCTTTCTAAGAAAGCAATATTAAAATCCCTGAAGATATCAGTTCGGAGTTTGAGGAGGAGGAGGCAGCCAAAGTGATTGAATATCTTCCTGTTTAAAGTTGGAACTGTGTAGCAACTGCAGAATTAGAACAACTGACTTGCATATAACACGGATCTGAAATTAAAATGGTGTAAAGGGGGACAGATGCCTTATCTTTTGATAAAATATTTAGCAGGGTCGTTAAAAGTTTGGAGCACAAGCAAACTTATTTTTCTTTCTCTATTAATGTGACTCAAGTAAAAAAGATTGTTGTCTATATTCTTTTAACTCCCCCCCCCCCACAAATGAAAACAAAAATCTTTTGTGTGCATTATATAGTTACAAGAGAATATGGAGAATTTGATTTTTCTTAATGAAATATTTTTTATTATTGTAATTAAAAGAGGAACTTTATTGTCTTAAGGAATAAAAATAAAGTGTGAAACAATTGTACACACACACAGTATCTACATTTTGGCCAGTACTGATAACTCTTACAGTCTTTTTGGGGTTGCCCCAAAGTACTCAATGAACCTTCAGTCCCATTCCTCTTTTGTGTGAAAAGTCTTCACCCCCTCGGGGGCTTCACAGGATCTGATAGCCACCACTTCCAAGGAAAACAGCTTTTGGTTACCTAGGCAGAAAACAACAAATGAGGGTCCTTCACTCGAGCAAGTGATATCTGGGCAGAGCACCACTTGCTATAAAACTCTCAGCTCAAACTCTGACTTCAAACTACTGGCTGCTCAAAACTTCTGGAGAACAGTGTGGCTTATGCTGCTGCGAGAGTTCTGAACAACATTACATCATCTCCTGCCCAGCAGAACTGAGTAGATGATGATATAATGTTTACAGAGAGCTTTTAAACCCTCTGACACTAACCAAGCTATCTGCCTGATCTAAACTGATGGGATTTTAGTAACCCTGTACATGTGGGATACAAATGGAGTCCAGCACACAGTCAAGATGCAAAGAGTTCAACTTAAAGTTTTTTTCTTTAAAGAAGGTAAAATAAATGGACTGAATGCAGAAAATAAGATATACAGAAACAAAAGAAAATAAAACTATAATATTTTAACAGTTAAGGTCCACTGAAGAAATAGTGTCCTAGAAGCAAGCTAGGCATCTGGCAGGCTCACCTTCCCACCACACTCTGACTTAACTCAATGTCTTCTCTCCTTATATACAGAATGTAGATCACATGGTTCGGGTAAGCTCCTCCCTAAACAGCATAACTCTAACATTCAGCATTAAAAATCACATTAAATGTGACTTACATTTCAGTTTAGCCATTCTTTAACCATTTTTATTGCCTCCTGGTTTCTTACAACTAAAAAACACTAGTATTTCATTTATTTATCTTTTTACAGAGGGAACCAGGCTCCTCCCATCAGCCTCTACCATAAAAAGAATGGTGCAAGGAGCGGCCAACTCTACAGAAAGATAGAACACTGAGTGGAGGGTCTGGAGAGCTTGTTTAAAATACACAATTTACTAAAGGTCAGTTTTCTCCCATTTTCTGCTCTATAAACATATAACCTGTAGAGGTATAAAAACCTTAACAGGTGGCTACAGAAGGTAGCCGACTAAAATAGCTCCACAAATGAATAAGTAGCACAAAATTGGTACTTTATGTACCTTTATACAGTCTGCAGTTTGCAAACGTCGCACTCACTCTGGCGACTCTTCTTATACATTGATTTTGTTGAACCCTGAAGCCTGCAGCACAAAACTAGTACAAACGTTACTTCTTTATTGTTTAAACATGCACATAATTGGTACCATTTACTGTACAATGCTTAATTTCTTTTAACTAAACACAAATGGGTTGCATTGAGTGCAATGGCTCAATTCGGGGGAGTGCTCGCACTATCACGAAGTCCTCTCACACAGCACAGTTGTGTGCACAATCACGAAGAGGCTCCGCTTTTCTTTCACTCGCAAAACATCAAGTTGAGACTTATTCTGGGCAGAAAACTAAGAAAAGAAACATAGAGAGAAACTTAGGGACATCAAGACTACCCATAGGTGGCCATTCCATGAGTAGGGAAATAGAGAGGAATAACAAAAGATAGCAGTGAATGAAAAAGAGAAGTACAGAGACAGAAAATAAAACATACTGTTGCAACAGATTTGTTTTTGGAAAACAATAGAGATCAGGAATATGTTTTCTATCCCAATGAAATAAAGCCTCAGCTGATATTTAGCTGCCCATTAAGTTACAGAAACTTAATAAGAACTTCACTTATTTCAAAAGGAACAGAAGTAGGGGCAAACAATCCCTACCGCAAACCCCATGAACTGATTGGTTACACTCACCACCACCAGACAAACTTGCCATCTGCAGCAAGGACTTTGGGCTGCAGCCAAGCCATCCTACCCCCTGGGTGCCCTATGAGGAGGGGTGGCCAGGCCCTCCCCTACCTATGACTTAACATAGGCAAGTTACACCAGGGAACATGGAGGCATGCTGAAACAAACTTCATCCATCTACTGACAAGTTAGCTTATGGACTACTCCACAGTATTCCAAAGAAACAACCTGAAGCACTCCTCAATAAGACAGGGCTGGCCATACCTATCCAGATCAGGGTCACCAGCCTATCTACACCCTTGCCCACTAAGGAAAAGCTATCCATCACTACACTACCCTAGGGGCAGCCTATACCTTTATACTTCCAATGCCCAAGGCAATCACAGCAAGGAAACTGAGGAAAGAGGAATTTAACACATGGCTAAGAAACTAGTGTCAGTAAAAAGGGTATGGGCTGGTGGGGGTGGGAAGGACCTGGGAGGACAGGGAACTCTTTGCAAAAGATAGGCTACACTTAAGTGAGAAGGGAAGAAGGGTACTGAAGCAGAGACTGGGGGGAATACATAGCAAAAGAAGCAACTTTAAGCTAGGTGCAGGGGTGGCAAGTGGGCATAAATCAGGCAGAAGCCACAGTATGGGGAGCCACACAAGCGTACCCCCATACCAGCAGCAAGGGACTAAGGGATCATTCAGGGGGATGCTAGAAAGGGAGTGCAGGTAGGGAGAGGGGGAAAGCAAATGGGGTAGAAGATGGTAACTTTGAATGCTAGGTGACTGGGGAACAAAATAACAGAGTTACAGGCTCTCATGGCAGGTGAGGAGGTGGATATAGTGGCCATCACCCAAATATGGGCCACTCATTACCATAATTGGGACCTGGGTGGTGCTGGGGTATAAGATATTTCAAAGGGATAAGGTAAAATGGAAAAGGGGTGGTGGTGCTGTATGTAAAAGAAGGACTGAAGTGTGTCTGGGAGGAGGGAGGAGGGCAGTACAGAATCACTATGAATTCAGATCCAAGATTCCAAAAATAGAACTCTCAGGATGGGTGTGGTGTACAGGCCAGCCAGTCAGATAGAGGAGTTAAACAGAGAACTAGCAGGACAGATCAGAAGGACCTGAGGGAAGGGTAGCATAACTGGGTAAAAGAATTACTTTTCTCAGGTTCTTGTTGGAACTGCACAAAGGAAGAAACAACAGACAGGTGGTATCCAGATAGTAAATGTAATTTATTACTGGTAAATAAGAATAATACAGGCTTACAACCAACAGTGTAATCACTGGGAGAGTATCCAGCTTCCTTACCTACATAGGCGCAGTTTCTAGTCTCAGTAAAGCTACATGCTGCAAGGGGTCTCATATCCCGATAATCACTATGGTAGCTATGAAAGAAGATACATAAAAGGTATATAATTGGCCGAAATAGGTGGCCTGAGTAACCATCCTAACTAGCATAAGAAGTTGCTTAGCTTGCAGAAGATAACAACAATAAGGTCTGTGATAAGTCCAAGGTCACTTGTGGTTACAGTTGTGCACAAGCACTATAGGTGGCACTGTTGCCTAACTTCTGATTATACAATAAAATATAATGGATAATAATAATGATAATAATAATATTTTTATTTATATTGAGCCTTTCAAATGCCAAGGCGCATTCCAATAAAATGAGATACAATACAAATACAAAAACAACAATAAAAAAGATATTATAAAATGCACACAATAAGTTAATAAGCAGTCAGACCATAAGCCCTTTCCCACAAAAAGGATTTGAGAGCCTGTTTAAAGCTCCCCATGATCGTACACTCCCTTATCCAATGGGGTAGAGAATTCCAAAGGGAGGGGGCCGCAAACATAAAAGCCCGGGCCCCAGCTGATTTTAACATTACCCTAGGAATCTCTAGCAACCCCTCATCAGCTGAGTGGAGTGATCTCACAGGGCAGTAAGGGATCAGGAGTTCTTTCAGGTAGCCAGGGCCCAGATCATGCAGGGCTTTAAAAGTCAGTAATCCGACTTTGAAGGTGATCCACCACTGAACTGGCAGCCAGTGCAGTTCCCACAGCACTGGAGTAATATAGGCAGATCTAGAGGTACCCATCAGTACTCGGGCTGTGGAATTCTGCACTAGCTGCAGGCGGCGGATATCCAGGTAGTCCAGGCATGAGGTCACAAAGACATGGGTCAGAGTCGGAAGATTGCCGAACGGAATAAGGTGCTTGATTCTGGCGATGTTTCTTAGATGACAAAAAGATGATTTTACCACTGCTGACACCTGGGATCGAAGGGTCATCCCCGCATCTAATATCACCCCCAGATCATGCACCCATTCAGAGACCCATAGCTTGACATCTCCACAAAACACCCCAGATAGGGTGCCGGCCGTGGGTCCACCTATCCGGCGGTCTGGATCCAATACCAACACCTCCATCTTCCCAGGGTTCAACTTCAACCAACTGGACCTCATCCAATCCTGGATTCCATTTAGACAGCTGTTAAATACCGAGATAGCTCCTTCTTGGTTGGGTGCAAAGGACAGGTACAGCTGGGTATCATCTGCATAACAGTGAAACCCTAGCCCATACCGTCTCACAATGTCTCCGAGGGGGAGCATGTATACCGCGAACAACATGGGGGACAATATAGAGCCCTGTGGAACCCCACAAAGTAGAGAGATGGGATCAGAGGAAAAGACCCCCTGACACCACCCTCTGAGTTCTTCCGGTGAGGTAAGAAGTGAACCATCTGAGAACAATCCCAGAGAGTCCACAAATACATCTCAGGCACTCAGGTAGTACCCCATGGTCAATGGTGTCAAATGCTGATGACAGATCTAATAGTACCACAATGGACCATTTTCTCTGGTCTTTCGCCATCAGGAGATCACTGAGCACCCAAACCAGCGCAGTCTCAGCACTGTGCCTCTTTCAAAAACCTGATTGGAGAGGTTTATAGAGCTATGGATGGTCAAATGGTTCTCCAACTGGGCTGCCACCACCTTCTCGATCACCTTCCTTACAAAGGGAAGGTTCAAGATGGGTCTGTAGTTAGCAAGACAGTCTGGGTCCAGAGATGCTTTCTTCAACAGGGGAGTCACCACTGCCTCTTCAAAGGAACAGGGATATTCACCCATGTCAAGGGAACACCAGACTATCTGTGCTAGAACCAGTAAAATGGACTCCCCACACCCTTAAATTAGAGGCGTAGGGCCTGGATCTAAACTACAGGTGGTAGGATGCAGCCCTTGGACAATCTGCATAATAGCCACGATTTCCAGGTGATTGAAGGAACTCCAGGAAAACGAGGGGGCAGTGACCCGCTCCTGGGCACTTGCATCCCACATAGAGCATGTCAAACAGATGTCTGACCTAATGTCAGCCACCTTATCAGCAAAGAACCGAGCAATCTCATCACGCTGTAATTGTGAAAATGCTCTACGGAGCTGTAGACAGGTTGGGTTGCACAATCTGTCCACAGTTCTGAATAGCTGAGCTGGTCGGTTCTGAGCAGCAGAAATTTCCCTGGACAGGAACTCTGCCTTCTTACGAGAGATTTCTGACTGATAGACTTGGTAATGTTCTAACAGTCTAAGGTGGTCGGCATCCAAACCAGACTTCCGCCAACAATGTTCTAACCTGCGTCCAAGTCGCCGCAACTCCTTCTGGGCCCCATCAAACCATGGGGCCCGAGGGTGAAGGGATAGAGGACGTACATGAATTGGAGCAATAAAATCCAGGGTAGAAGCAATGGTGGTATTATAAGCCACAACCAATGCCTTTGGATCATTGCAATGCATAGCGAATTGTGATAGGTCAAGAACCGCAGCAAGGCCATTGGAAGAAATATTCCACAAAGGGCGGTACTTGACCATCTCCACAGGGGTCGGCCTACAAGGTGGGGCACCAAAATTGAATCTCACAGTGTAGTGATCTGACCAACTGACTGGTTCCACCCCCACATCAGAGGACTCGATCCCCAAGAGGAAGACTAAGTCAAGAGAATGGCCACCTTTATGTGTAGCAGTGGTAACCACCTGTGTTAGGCCCAGTGAATCCATTAACTGGAGGAAGTGTTGTCCAAATTGAGAGAGTTCATCATCGACCCAGGCATTAAAGTCACCCAGAACCATCAGCCTGGGAGACTCAAAGGCCAGGTTGACAATGAAGTCCACTACTTCCTTAAGGAATTGCTTATCATTTCCTGGTGGATGGTAGATGAGAGCAATTCGATAGCCTACACCTGTTACAACAGCACATTCAAAAGAGATGGTCTCCTCAACTAGAACACTAGTGAGAGCCAATTCAGTCTTAAAACAGACCACAACCCCCCACACACGGTCCAATCTCGGGCGATGTATCACCGAGTACCTGGCTGGAATTGCGGCCTCCAAAATTGGTTTCGCATTATTATCCAGCCAGGTCTCGGTGATGCAAGACAGATCTGTTGAGGCAACAAGATCAGAAATCACAGCAGTCTTGTTCCGGACAGATCTGGCATTGCACAACATTATGAAAATATAGTAAAGCATGGTGTGCATCAGAAAAGTATAGTAGAACTCAGATCCTGACACTTATGCTTATATGATAAGTGCCTCTGCCCTAAGGTTAGTCCATATATCTACATATGTGTTGCTGTCTGCGAGGTGGGGGTACAATCAGGGGTGCTGGGCCATGGATAACAGTCCCCCCTTTTTTGCCTCAGAAGGGGCAACAATCACAGGAAGTAGTGGGATGGAGCTAAAAAGTCATTTACAAGCCCGACGCATGAGCCTTGTAAAGGAATTCGAGTAGTTCTCGGTATTGTCTTAGAGTACGTCGGAGACAGCAGAGGGTGAGTATCAGAAAAACAATCAAAAATGCCTGGATAACAACATAAGCTTTAAAAGTGAGTTCTAACCAAGTATTGCCTAGTACAGTGCTTAAATCACCATCATGAATAAGATCATTAAGAGCATCACCAGCCTTAGAAATATTATTGCTAATATAAATCAAATGTGAATCCTTTCTAGCTAAAAGAGACTTCAAGGAAAGAGTCAAAGGGTCAATGTGCTTGTTAAACATGGGCAAATATTGAGACAAGGCAAGCAAGTATTGTGGATCAGTATTAATAACATTTGGTTCAGGGAGAGGAACAGGAGTGATCACTGTGTGACCGATTACTGTTTTCTGCTGTAGAGTAAAACAGAAGTTAGGAGTTGTAATAACACAATATTTTTGACCATAAGCAAAGGATGTGTGATTTGTCACTACACAATACTGCTCATCGGAATTGTAAGACACTCTTACAGTAGGTACCCTCTGTAGCTGTAGACGTATAGGACAGGAGAAAGACTGGTTGGTGAGCTGTGAAGTAAAGCGATTACTTCTTCCAAGTAACTTCGAGTTTTAAGTGTTTCGGTGTCAGGTGCAGAAGATGCAGCTCATGGAGATTCGGATTCATCATCCTCATCAACATTGGTAAGATTGGATGGCAATTCTTCACCCAAAGTGTAGGACCAGTTAAGATGTTCTGGGGATTAGCCACACACTGGTTTAACAACATCAAAAATGTCACAGCGGCACAGGTAGTAATATCCTTTCTTGGCACAACAGTTCATGTGGGGTGCCACCCAGGCTTGGAGCACAGTATGGCAGACAAGCAAGGAGGGTAAATCAGTTATTTCACGATAGGTGTCATCATCAAAGTGTCCGACAGAATTAATTGCAGACAACTTATCAAAGATAGATGTTTCAGGGTCAAAATGGGGTAATGAGACAGTAAACGTTACAAACATATTATCATGAATGGAGGAAGTCATAAAAGATCACGGGCTCTGCCTCCTTATTGTTTTGAAAAATCAGTTCATTAATCTTATTCTTAGTATCATTGAACCTTTTGGCAATTTTCTGCATGTTATAGACTGTAAAGCATTCTTCTTACTTAAACCATCTACACCATGTAACAGTGGGGGTAGGTTATCATTCTTAACAGCTTGTTGAAAATTAAGAGTTTGTGCTTTCATAGCATCTATATCTGCTCTATTCCAGATAGACATGCCTGAGCCAAAAAGGCCAGAGATGGTGCCTGCTGCACCGGTAACATCTGCAGTATCGCACTTAGTGCATGGTCTAGGTTTAGCATTAGGTGCGGGTCTGAAGACCCCTACTTGATCAGTGGTAATGGGTCCACTAACTGGATCATTAGTGTGGGTTTGGTACGTAGCTACAATATCTGTAAGCATCATACTGAAAAATTTAGAAGTATTGGTCTTGTGACAGAGATCAATCTCAGCCATATTCCAATGTGTAAGATTGAAAATAATTGGGACGTGCATAAATTGTACATTATTGACCAGGGCAACTGGTATGGAAGTGGTGGTCAAACCACTAGGAGGACCCCTGGGGAGGGCAGTCAGTCATTTCTTCTTAGGTGGGTGGGACTACAGAAAGGAAAAGAGCATCAGTAGCTACATAGTCATGAAGACAGAAAGCACGTGACTCCTCAGAGGTAAGACGGTCACACCAAACAGGACCAATGAGAGCAGTAAGGCTATATCGACCACAATGTCTGGGGGAAGTCTGTCGAATAGAATGAGTACCGATTTTGGATATTTCAGTGTTGGGCCATCCATGGAATGTACATTTGGATAGGCTAGCTACAGGGAGTGTGTGACCATCAATTTCAGTTTCCCATTAAATGGAAAGTGTGGATTTGTCTGGAACAACTATCATAGCATTGATAGGCATCTGAGCTTTCCTTAACAGTAATCATTTTGTTGGGAACATTAATATGAACTCCCACTGGGGCTGAGTGTTCAAGTTTGCTGAGAAAGTGTGCTACAATATATGTTGTTTATGAGTCGATAGGGGTTATTCTGGGATGCAGTCAGGGGAAGTAGTAGTAGTAGTAGTCCCACCAAGATTAGGAGGTGCAAGATAGCCATCTTGCCAGTGTACCTGTAAGAAAACAGATACGGATTGTTAAATGTGGAATGCTATTCTGCCCTAAATGCATTAGGAAAAGTAAGTTTAGTCACCTTTGTACAACTTGAGCTGATTAGCATGGAATCACTTGTCAGTGGTCTTCTTTTGCTGGTGAACTTGGACCTGATAAACAGCAGGACTGAGTTTATTGACAATGGGGTATGAGCCTTTCCATTTGCTGGCCAATGAATGAGTTGGTTGTCTGTACTGGAGAAGCATAACTTGGTCTCCAACTTGCCAGTCGATGTCTTTGACATGCATATCAAAATGAGCTTTAGCTTGTTGTTGAGCCTTACCCATTTGATTGGCAGTGAACAGGTGTGTCTTCATGATGTCATCATGAAGTTTTTCAACATACTTATCTACAGATACTCGATCTGCAGTAGGGGTGTGGAGATCAATCAACAGGTGCTCAGGTAATCTCATGGCTCTACCAGTCATAACCTGATACGGTGTACACTGAGTAGTGGCTGCAGGGGTGTCCCTGATTGCCATCAGTAGTAGTGGCAAGAGGGAAACCCAATCATAGGGATTGTCATTGTTGAATTTGCATAACATCTGCTTGATTCTTCTGTTTGCTCTTTCTACCTGGCCTGAGGATTTAGGGTGGTAGAGGATATGGAATTTCTGATCTACTGCAAGTAATTGGAGCATTTGCTTCATCAGCTCAGCTGTAAAACTGGTTCCCTGGTCTGAGTCTACCTTTAGGGGTAGGCCCCACCTGGAGAACAATTGATCCACCAGGATCTTGGCAGTTGTCTTTGCCGTTTTACTCTTAGTAGGAAATGATTCTACCCACTTAGAGAACAAATCAGTGACAAGTGCATGCTTGTTGTTCTTGCTAGAGTTGGTAAGGGGGCCAATGAAGTCAATTTGTATCACGTTCCATGGCCCAGTTTGCCTCTGTGGCAGCAACTTGGCATTTCTTTTCACCAAAATTGGATTGTTCTGGGCACACACACTATGTAGTTGTCCACATAGTGCTCTACATCTTTGGCCATGCCAGACCACCAGACATCAGATTTAAGTCTCTGGAGGGTGTTGTCTGCCCCTTGGTGTCCACCAGTGGGAGTATCATGAACCATATGGATGAATTCGGTTTGCAGAGATAGTGGTGCAACCCACAACTTGTCACCTTTATCCTCTTTCCTATACCAGATGTGCTTCTGATCACTAGACAAGTGTATGTTGTTGGAGTGTCTCTTGTATGGACCACCAACAGGTAGTGGTTGTTCAATTCCTTTGTCGAGGAATTTGAACATATCTTTTAGTTCTGGGTCAGATTTCTGTGCAGCAGAAAGGTCCAGTGGATGTTCTGGTACTAGTTTCTGCCTAGTGTTAGCAGCTAAGAAAACAGCTGCCACAGCAATTGGGCAAGTCATTGTTGTCCATGTCTCCTCCCCGCGCCTGCTTTGGCAAGCAAGTCCGCTCGATCATTGAATTCATGCTAAGGGTCAGATTTGCAATGAGCCTTTATCTTTTGGATGTATAGTTTGTAAGTAAACTGCTGTGATAGGGTGTGTATATACACAAACAGATCCCTTTATTTGACAGGTGTGCTATCAGAGGAAGCGAAATAATTTTTCTACCAGAATGGTAAAAACTCATTAAGGGATGAGCAGACCCAATTAGAGTCTGAAAAGATGATGGCATCCTTCTCACCATGGGGCATGACCTCCAAAGCACAGGCCACAGCTGCCAATTTGGCATACTGTGAGGAGATGACAGTGCATTTTCTGGAAATCATAGGAATCATAGGAATCATAGGAAGATACTGAGCTGAATGGACTTACGTCCTATATGCTCGCCACTATCGTCTAATTTCTAATCTGATACATATTCCTATCCCACTTGGATTTGAACTCAGCAATAGATTTACTGGCTACAACCTCCAACGGCAACGCATTCCAAGCATGCACCACCCTTTGGTTAAACCACCATGTAGTTCTCACTTTATTACATTTAGGTGCTGTTAATTGCATTGGGTGGGACCTAGTTTTATACATACAGCTATTAAATTTTAGCCCCGTAACATCCCACAAGTCATCATTTTGACAAGCGCTATACACCAAGCACATGTCTCCTCGCTTTCTACGTTCCTCCAAGGAGTACATGTTCAATTCCCTCAATCTAGTCCCATAGTTCTTGCCTTTCATACCACAAATGACTCTTGCTGCTCTCCTCTGCACCCTCTTCAACAGGACGATATCCTGTTTTTTAAAAGGTGACCACACCTGTGCTCCGTATTCCATGATAGGTCTTACCAAGGATACATACAAGGGCAGAACAACCTCCCTGCTTCTAGATGATATGTGCCTCAATATGCAATTCAGGATTTTGTTTCCTTTCTGGGCTATATTCTGACAACGAGATGAGAACGTCACATTACTAGAAACTGTTATACCCAAATCTCTCTCTTCATATGTTATTTTGAGTGGTATATTTCCTAATTTATATGGTAGTTTAGGATTCTTATTACCCAAATGCATAATGAAGCATTTATCTAGGTTCAATGCCAATTTGAATTTGTTAGACCATGTAGCTATGTCGTCTATTACATTTTGTAAGTTTGAGGTGTTTAATCCAATATTTACTTCTGCTCCAACCCTACAATCATCGGCAAACTTGTACAACCAAACAGATTTTTGTTTCATTTGAAGTGCTGATACATAGAGATTGAAGAGACAGGGGCCCAAGACTGAACCCTGGGGCACCCCACTTGTCACTCCCAAACTATCGGACAATTCCCCTCTAATGCTCATGCGCTGACTTCGATCATGTAACCAGTTTTGAACCTAAACTATTATATAAGGATTTATATTTAGATTACTCATTTGTTGTATTAATTCATAATGAGGTAATCTATCAAACGCCTTAGAAAAATCGAGAAACAGCACATCAACGGGGATACTCTTGTCCAATTTATCAATAACTAGATTGTAAAAGGCCAACATATTCATCTGGCACAACCTTCCCTTTACAAAGCCATGCTGGAATTTATCTGTAAGATGATTTATTTCAAGATGTTCTTGTATTATATCCTTTAACACCCCTTCCAGGATCTTTGAGGGTATGGCAGTAAGGCTAACAGGTCTATAATTAGCTGGATCCATCTTATTCCCCTTCTTATAGATTGGGACCACAATTGCTGATCTCCAGCAATCGAGCACCTCACCGGTATCTAGGGACTGCTGAAAAATGTATGTCAAAGGGGAGGCTATTATCTCAGCTAATTCCCTAAGTACTCTTGGATGAAGTCCATCAGGACCGGGAGATTTTGTAGGGTCCAATTTGGCCAGTCGTTCTTTGATTTCTGTACGGGTTATTATTATTCTTTCATTTAAGTCAGTAATGGATCTTTTAACATGGTGTCCAGATTTATCATTTGAAAAAACAGTTGAAAAATAATTATTTGCTATATCTGCCATTTCCTTATTATCAGATGTTGTATCACCATTTAATTTTCCCAATGGACCTATAGTATTTGAATTTCCTTTCATATTCCTAATATATGCATAGAAGGCCTTTGAATTTCCCTCTACTCTACTAACCAAACTTGATTCATAATCAATTTTGGCCATCTTAATATGTTTTTTATTTGATTTGTTAATTGCCTATATTGATTTCTAGTTATATGTGATCTATTTGTTTTCCACTGTTTGTAAAGTTTATGTTTTTTGTTGATTAATGATCTAATTTTGCGAGTCCACCACGGTATTTTATTCTTTCTCCCGGTATACTTTTGTTTTGTGGGAATATTTTCCAATTCTTGCTGTTTTATTTTTGTGTAAAAAATATCCCAAATTTCATTCAAGGGTCTATCACCGAACTCATTTCTCCATTCCCATTTTGAGAGATTTATATTCATTTTAGCAAAATTCGCTTTCGCGAAATCATAATTAGTGGTTTTACCCCTATGGATTAGTACTGGTTCAACCAGTTTAAATTCCACCATAAAGTGGTCACTTGTTCCTAGGGCATCCGAGGTCTTACACTCACACAGGGTGTCACCCATATTTGTCAAAACTACATCCAGTATGTGTTCTCCCCTAGTTGGCTCTTCCACATGCTGGACTAAGCCTATTTGATCACACACAATTCTAAACTCCTTCTCAAAAGGTGTTTCCACATAAGATCCTCCCCAATCTATTCCTGTTAGGTTTAGATCACCTAAAATTAATATCCTATCTGATGGATCTAAAATCAACATATGGTCTAACATGCTTATATTATATTGTGAGGTGGATGAAGGAGCTCTATAAATTAAACCTAAAATAATTTTTGGAGCTTGAATTGGTAGTAATTTGATCCATACTTGATCCTCCATGTCCAAAGGTGGTGCCATTAATTCTGATTTTATGCCATCTATTATATACAAGGCCACTCCTCCTCCTTTCCTGAATTCTCTTGATCTCCTGTATAGCATGTAACCCTCAATATCCTGACCCCAATTATCATTTACGTCCCACCATGTTTCCGTCACAGCAGCTATATGTATGTTATTGGTTCCCAAAAGATCTCTAAATTCACCCATTTTATTTTTTAAGCTTCTAGCATTTACTAACAAGCAATTCCAAAACTCGGATTTATTTGATTTATTTTCCATGTTTCTACTTCTTTGTGTATTTGTGTTGACAAAACTCCCATCCCCCCTTTCATTTAGTTTAAATTAATTTTTGTAGCTTCTTTGAATCTCTTAGCTAAATAACGGGTCCCCGCCCTCTCCAAATGCAGTCCATCATACTTAAACAGGCTTGGATTGTTAAATACTAATGAATTGTCCAAAAATTCAGCCCCTTCTTTCCTACACAGTTCTCTTAGCCACCTGTTTAAGGTATTTATTTTGGAAGTTTTAGCTGAGTGAAAACCGAACACCGGTAGTATACTTGATATTATTACAGTACCCCCTTTTTGCTTAATTTTACGTAAGGTTTTCTGAAAATCCAAAAAAATATCCTGTAAATTGTGATTTGGGATATCATTTATTCCTACATGCAATAACACCAGATGATTTGTAGTATTTTCCATAAGCCCATCCAGAAGTAAAATTATATCCTGAATCTTAACTCCTGGCAACATGCTCACCGTGGTGATATCATTACGTCCTTTGCATAGCATGGTATCCAAACCCCTTATCAAGGAATCCCCTATAATCAACAAGTCACTATTTAATGCCTTTGTTTCACTCTTTTCCTGATTTAATGTCTGTATATTTGAAACATAGAGATCATCAGTACTAGAATTTACAGAATCCTCTGTTTGTAAGGGTGAAAACCTGTTTTATAATGTAATAGGTGCACTATTATAGATTTGATCCCCTCTTTTCTTAGTTTTAACTTTGGATACATTTGCCCATCCTTCTGATTCCTGTTCTGGTTCTAAATATATTTTTGGCTGAATTACACCATAAGTAGAATCACTTTCCTGTGCTTTATCACTTATTTTAGATACCATAGAATCTATGAATGTTTCCAAGCTTACAATTTCCTCATTCTCAGATTTAGTTCCCAATAATCGTGTAATTTCCTCTTTCAACATTTCCACCTGTTTACACTTATCACATATAAATACATTGATTTGTATCCCTTCAGTGTACATATGACACTCAGTGCACCTTTTGAATTGGCCTTCCATTTCTTTAAAAGGTTTTAATGAATAAAATATCCACTTACGAGCAGAGTATGTACCCCAGCACCCAGCCTCCTCAGCGGACACAGCAGACACATGCAGACACGAGTGTCTCTGAGCGCGTCCCCGCGCACGCTCGCCCCGCTCGCTACAGCAGGCTTTTGTACTGTGTGAATCCCGCAAGTAATGAGGTGCCTCCCAAGTAAAGGACTCACTCCTGCAAGTTTACTAATTAAGTTATTTAAAGCATGTGCCTGAAATCACCATTATTGTCTAAAATAAGTATTCCAAATCCTGCTAATTGCTCTCCATCTACATAAGAGGTGGCACCGTCTGTAAAGACACGATACATGGTAGTATCCTCTAAAACATCAGGTGAGCCGGTAGGAATGGTCCTGGCTCAGGTAAGTCAGGAGGCTGGAGTGCACAGTCATAGGGTTTACCTGTGTAGAGTAGGCCATGAGCCAGGATTGAGGGAATTTTAGTAGGCAGTACTTTGATGTCCCTGTCCTGCAAAAGCAAAGACCAGTGGGTGAGTCTGGTATTGGAGACTGAACCATCTTTTACTTTGTCTGTAAGCAAAGAATTAGGGCATGACAGATATGCAGAACAATAGGAGCATACCCAATGTGTACAGAACATGCTTGACAGCCCAGAAGGTTGACAAATGTGTCCTTTCACAGAGACTGTATTTTCTCTCTACTGGGGACAGCATATGAGATGCATAGGCAATGGGCCTGTGGTACCCACTGTATTTTTGTGCCAGCACTGCAGACATGGCCACATCAGAGGTAGCAGTTTCCAAATGGAAAGGGAGATTTGGGTTGGGGTTGATCAGTGTTGGGGCTGAGGACAAGGCCTGCTTATGCTGTATAAAAGCTTCAGTGTGAGTGGGGCCCCATGTCCATGGGACATCTTTCTTCAGAAATTCATATAAGGGAGTGGCTTTCAGGGCAAAGTTTGGGATAAAATCCCTGGAGTAGTTTACCATTCTGAGGAAACATCTGAGTGTTGCCACGCTAGTAGGAAGTGGCAGATCTTGCAAGCCCTGGATCTTCTTGACAGCAGGCTTCTGCCTTGATTTGTAATTTTAGGCCAAGGAAGATGACCTCTTTTTCACACAATTGTGCTTTAGAGGGGTTGCACTTGAGGCCTACTCTCTTGAGGAGAGACAAACGTTCATCTAGAAGGGCCAAGCGATCTTCCTTCATGGTGGTTGCTAAAAGCAAGTCATCCACGTATTGCAGGAGACACTGGGGTGTGGAGAACCCCTGCAGGGCATCCATCATGTGGAGATGGAAGAGGGAAGGGCTGTTGCTAAAGCCCTGGGGATAGCAGGTCCGGGTGTACTGGCATCCATCAAAGGTAAAGCAAATTTGTATTGGCTTTCCTGTGCTAATGGGAGAGACCAAAACCTATTAGAGATGTCAAGAGCTGTAAACCACTTTTTGTCAGGTGTCAACAGCTTAAGCACATCACATGCTGATGCTACTGTTGGGGCGCAACTGGGGGTAACTTGATTAAGTTTCCTGTAATCAATTGTAAGTCTCCAAGTGTCATTTGGCTTTTTCACAGACCCAAATAGGTGAATTTACAGTAGAGATACAGGTCCTAATCCCTCCTTGCTGCAGCAGTGACCGAATAGTCTCCCTCAGTGATGGCAGGGCTTCAGCAGGAAATGGATACTGCTTCTGCCTCACAGGGTTGGGTCCTGTGATTTCAATGGTAGTATGCATCCTACCATAGTCATGCTTGTTGGTAGCATACACATCAAGGTGTTTTTGCAGCAAAGGTGCAAGCTCAGAAAACAGGTCATTACTTTTGAACAAAGCCATGACGTCATACTCCTTGTTGTTATGGGAAATGGCTGCCACCACATGCGAGTCTGGGATGCTGACAGCATGACATTGTCCTTTGATCTGGAGAAGTAGCCTATTGGCTAGGTCCACTACACAGCCATGCAGCACTAGGAAGTCAATTCCCAATTTGCTGAGGTGATGACGTAATACCATGAGGTCAAAGACAAAATCAGTCCTGAGGTGGCCTACCACCACAGGTAAAGGGACAGATTGGTAGGTATGTAGCTGGGTACCATCTACACCCTGGGCACTGGTCTTCCAGCCAGTAGACCAGTTAGATGAGACTGGGTTCTCATCATGGAGGACTGACATGGCTGCTCCTGTATCCAGGAGCATGGTAAGGTGGCAGCCCCAGACCATCACCTTTACACAAGGCCATCTGTTTGTGTCAACATGCAAGTCACTCACAATCCAGACTGGGGCCTGTAGTTGTCAATCTGTACAGTTTTCAGAATCTTCATCATCATCCTGTTCCTGAAATCTGAGGCCTGCAGGATCTTTTTGGGCCTACTGTATGTCTCCCACAGGGTACAGATGTACCGGTGACATCACAAGCATAACAGCGGCCAATTCGGTCTGCTCTTTCTTGGTCCTGCATCGGCCTGGCCAGTAGCCGATGCTATGAAAGGATTCTTCCCTTGGCTACTCGATTGTTTGGTGGCCAATGGCAGGAAAGGATTTCCCTGGCTACATGGCTGTCCTGTAGCTGAGGTGAGGGCTGCTATGGTACACACAGGCTTAGCCACTTTCTTGGCACGGATCTCCTCCAGCAGTTTGTGGAGGGTCTCTATCTTCTCTCTCAGGCTCCGATAGCTAGGACCGTTATGGTTCCAGCCATCAAATTGGGCATTTATATTTTTCCAATTGCTCCTGTCTCTATTCCTGTTGTTCTTGTAGTTCTACCCCCCTTGTGCGACTGCTTATCGTCAGAAGGGGTGTCATTCTTTTGGTTATTTCCTTCCACTGTAAAGTGGGTAGGTGTATCGGGGGTAGGTTTCACCATGGCTACCTGTGCTGCTGGAGTTTGGAATGGCAACAGTCTTGTTGGTTTTACTGGTAGTGAGATTACGGAGGTATACCTGGCAGACATGCTCCGTTTTGGTTGGGATCTCTGTGAAGGTGTCAGTACTCGGGTAAACATTAAACTCAACTTTTTCCCATAGGTCTGGTATCATGTTCCAGATGTACAAACCCTTGTACTCAATCTGGTCTCGGCCTGTAACTTCATTTGAAAGGGTTTTACCAGTTGCATAGGTGAGCCACAGCCATTGGTGGTAGGCCGCGGAACTCTCCTTTGCATTCTGCTAGACCTTGTAGGCCATGCAAGCTCCAATGACCCCCAGGGAGTTCGCAGCGATGAGGGCCGCTACGATATTGTTGTACATGAGCATGTTGCAGTTGCTGACAGCCTCTGAGAGCTTGGCGGAGAGGGTAGGTTCGATTGTCTGTCTCAAGACTTGAACCTGGTACTCGGGTTGGAGAGAAAGCTTCTCGCAAAAGGAGTGCACCTTCTCCAAATGGCAACTGAGATTGTCAGTTGGGTCCATCTGTCCGATACTTTGGGCAATTTGCTGGACTGAGTGAGCAACTTGCAAGGGGTTGGATGCATGAGGAATTGTGGTCAAATTGAGACATTCCATGGTGCCACAAAGGGCAGCTTCCACCACCGCATCCACGACTGCCTTGAATTTGTGATCCTGGTTGACCTCAAACATTCTGTCAATTTGATCCCGGAGGGTGTTTTGTCGGCCCTCTGGTGCAGCGATGTTAGTGATGGCCTCTTGTATTAGGCCGCGGACCTCTGCAGTGTCATCCCTGGAAAGGGGAGCAAGCGGAGGTGCACCACAGAATAGAGGCCATCCACCTGTGTTATGTGGGCCGCCATCTTGGTGTGTTACATTGCTTCCGCCTTGTTTGTGAAGAAGTGGCAACATAGAGGGCACGGTAACATAGACGCTGTCTTGAGGATGGCTGAAGAAAATGACAGCCCAATGGGGGCTGGACTTTTGTGTGACATGGCATACCTCATCATCATAGTCAGAGTCGTCATTACTGGATGACGCAATGTCAATGGGCATATACTGGAACCCATTCATAGCTTTAACATGGCCAGCAAGAACCTTTCATTGATGGTGCATCTTCGCTCTATGTTTCTTGTGATAAACTCTTGCAGTGTCCTGCTCAATATCCTTCTCAACCTCACACTGCAATACTCTGTACGCGGCACCCAATTCAATGTTTTCCCTAGACTCTTTGTTTAAGTCACGATTCAGTCGCTCATTCTCCTCTTTCAACTCAGCATTCTCTTCTCTCAAACCCTTGTTTGTATCACTCAAAATGTCGTTCAAATATGCTGTTTCTTATCACATTTCAACTTTCACAATCATCTCTCAACATACTAATTTCTCTCTCAGAGATTTGAGCAGTACAATGCAACAGTCTGTTATTGTCATCGCGGAGTGACTGTGTCTCCTCCGCTCATATCTGTTCCTTTCTCTGTAACTCCAATGTCTGCAAGCCCATCTCTTTGTTTAGAGATGCATTTTGCAGTTCAAGGGAGGCATACTTTGCTGTGACACTCAATAGTGGTATGTAGAGCTGCAACCAAAAGACCTTTAAGGTTGTACAGTACATTTTGGTTGTTTCTTTGGACTCTAGATAGTGCTCTGAAATGAGCAGCAATGGGTTGTCTGCAGACTTTGCATCCAGCACAAAATCTGTCCATCCACCACAGGATGTGAGGTAGTTCGAGACATCGAGTCTCAGGTCAGTGCAAAGTTCAGGCATGACAAACAAGAGGTAGACAAACAGCTCAAACTCACACATCAAAGATTCGTTCTCAGCCCTTGATATGACACAACTCATCTTCCAACCTACTAGGTACAACCCCAAGTCTAGCACCAGCACCCTCCTAGACATTGTCCTCACTAACTGACCCCATAAGATTGCTGACCTTCTCATCCTCCCAAATGCACTCAGTGACCACTCCCCAGTCTAATTCAATGGATCCACTAAAGCTTGGAAACATGCCCCCAGGACAGTCCACCGATGCCACCTATGCCCCGACAACCTCAGTAGACTCAGACTCTACCTAGCTCAATGGGACTGGACCCCCATTACCCATGCCCCAAATATAGACCTAGGACTTGACTATTTCACTAGCTCTTTCAACAAGGCCTGTGACATTTTTGCACCCCTCACCAAGACCTTAACTAAGAAATGGAATGCCTCATGGGTTACCCCTGTGCTCTTCCACCAAATGCAGTTAAGGGACAACCTTTGGCATAGAGCCGTGGAATCCAGTAAGCAGGCTGATAGGTAGGCTTATAATGCCGAGCACACGTGCACCTGGGCCATCCACAAGGCTAAGGCTGAGCATTAGAAATCCACCCTTGCCTCCTCTTGGGGTAATGCCCAGAACCTCTGGGGCAATTTAAAGGAACTGAATGGGATGTCACAATTCTCCCCATCCCAACTTGTTGACAGTGACTACATTTACCACAGACCCCCAAATCATCGCCGACAGCCTCAACATCACCTTCACCGATCTTAGCTCAGTTCTACCCAGCAACTTCTTCAACCCAGTCCCTCCGGCCCCACCACCAAATCTTCACCACCCCCCCTTCTACCTCCATACCATAGCCCCGCAAGAAGCCAGGCCATACCTACTCAAAGCCCTCCAGAGCACCAGCACCAGCAGTGACCTCCTGGACACTAGATTACTTCGGCAAGGATTGGATGCAGTACTCATCCCCCTCACCCACCTGCATAATCGCTCCCTCTGCCTAGGTCAGTTCCCTCTTGCCTGGAAAAAGATGATAATCACCCCTATTCACAAAGGTGGGGACCACACCACTCCTGTAATTACTGACCAACTTCCATCCTCCCCCTTTCCAAGGTGCTGGAAAAATTTGTGGCTGACCAGCTATCTGACTATCTTACCAAGCACAACATCATATGCAGGGAGCAACACAGCTTCCGCACAGGATACAGCAGCACCATAGCCCTGCTAGAGTTCTCCAACTTCCTGCACACAGCCCTGGACACTGGGCACCTGGCCGGAGCTGTCTTTATCAACCTCGCCAAGGCCTTTGATATGGTCTGCCCCCCCCGCTCAACTCCCTGCAAAATATTGGACTCTCCCAAGGGCCCCTCTCCAGGTTTGACAACTACCTTTCCTCCAGGTCCCATGTAAAAAGCAATGACACCCTATCTAACACCCAGCCTTTCCACTCCAGAGTCCCCCAAGGCTCCATATTAGGCCCACTTATCTTCAGCCTCTACTTAAACATGCTCCCCCATGTCGGCACAGAAAAAATCCTTCTCTATGTGGACAATGCTGTCCTCTTCACCTTGCATCCCCACCCAACTGCCCTATAGAACATCCTCCAGCACTCCTTCACCAAGGCTGAGCAGTGGTTCATTGACCACAAATTGGTCATTTACCTGAAAAAAACTAAATCTATGCTCTTTGCCCACCATCAGAATAAGACCAGAGGTACCCCCCTCCAGATCTTCCCCAGCACTAAGGTCCCCCTTGAACAAGTGACTATGTACAAATACCTGGGTGTCACCTTTGACCCTGCCTTCACCTTCCACCACCATATCGCTGCCCCTTCGTCCGCCACAAACATATGGATTGGCCTCCTCTACAGCCACAGGGACTGTCTGCCCCCTAATATGCTTTGTATTGCAGTCACCTCATCAGTTCTGTCCCTGGTAAATGTTGGCCTCCCAATTTATGCTGCTGCTGACAAAACTGCCCTCAACAAAGTGCAACTGGCCATTAACAAGGCCTGCAGGCTCCTGTTAGGTGCAGACAGATGCACCCACACCTAGTCTCCCTACTCACTTGCTGACATCCTCAACTTCCAAGAGAGGCTCCTCTACTAATCCTGCCTGCTGGTGAAAAAAATCCTCCTGGGTCTCTCCCCGCAGGGGTGGCCTCCTCCATCTGTGTCACCTGCCCTGTAGCATCTACCCACAGTACCTGCAAACCCACCCTCACAGTACACAGAGTCAAGACCTCACTTGCAGAACAGTTCTTCCATTATAGGACCCCACTATGGTGCAACTCCCTCCTGGCTACTATTACCAGCCTTGCTATAATAGGCTGTTTCAAAATTGCCCTCAGAAACCATGTCTTTGCCTCGCACTGCTGCTGCTAGACCAAGACCCCCCTTACTCATTCTCCATCCACCCACAGCCCCCCCACAACAATGTCCCCTGGGCAGCTAACCATCACCCCTGCAAAGCGTCTATTCAGCACTTCCGCTCTATATCCCCCAGCAAAATCCCACTATTTTACCAAGTGCCCTATCTGTCTGCCCCCCTATTGCTTCCCCTCTGGACTGTACCTCAGTCACTCTATATGGCAATCTGCCATACCCTTTCTACCTATTGCCTGCTCATGTACTTATGTAATCATATGAAGCTATGTTATTATATTCCTCTGTAATTGCCTACTCATGTACCTATGTAACCATATGAAGCTATGTTATTATATTCCTCTGTAACTGCCTACTTATGTATCTATGTAACTGTATGAAGCTATGGTGTTATATTAAAGGAATAATGCATGACAGGGTGTGTGTTGTGCTGGGATAATGCCACGCCTGGGGGGGTTGGGCATGAGGCTGCAGGCCGAGTGCATCCAATGCCCCAGGCTTGGTGTTATCCCAGAACAATGCACACCCTGGAGTGCATTATTCCTATTATACAATGGCTTGTTGTTATATATAGAATAAAAAAATAATTTTGGAAAATGTTTTTATTAGTGTGGAAAATTATTTTTGTTTCTTAAGAGGAGATGCAAAAAAAGATAATATCCAAACAATCATTAAGAGATTCACAGTGCTGAGACAAGAGCTGTGGTGTTATGCTGGGATAATGTCATGGGTCCAGCCCCAGACTGACCAATCACAGTCCAATATGCTTTCTTGCCATTGTATAATCCTCTGTAACTATATGGTGTCCTGTTTGTATGTAACCTGTACTTTGTCTGATGAGGAGCCTTTGGAAATGAGTCCTTGACTCAAAGGATTGTAATTCTAATTTGTACAAATACATACATACATACATAAATAAATAAAACAAAGAAACAGTTGGAAAGACTGGATAAAAAATCCATGGTGCCATCACCCAATGGCTTTTCAGTCCCCCGTGGGCAAATGGTGGAGCCAAGGCGGTATGCTGTCACCTGTAGAGGGAGTGTAAAACAGGTTTGGTCTGGGAATGCCATGCCCGAGACCAGGATGAAGTCTGTCTTTTACAATATCAACCACTGTAAGTACGAGTAGGTCCAAGTAGGCGAGAAATGCACTACACTACTCGACATTCAAACTTAATTGAATGGAATCTTCACTTTGTACATTCCAACCTGCACATGGTCACCAAATGTAACCTGGAAAATAGAATTACCTTTCTCAGGTTCTTCTTGGAACTGCACAAAAGGAAAAGACAACAGACAAGTGGTATCCAGATAATAATTGTAATTTATTACTGGTAAATAAGAATAATACAGGCTTACAACCAACAGTGTAATCACTGGGAGAGTATCCAGCTTCCTTACCTACATAGGCTCAGTTTCTAGTCTCAGTAAAGCTACGTGCTGCAAGGGGTCTTATACCCTGATAATCACTATGGTAACTATAAAAGAAGATATATAAAATATAATTGGCCGAAACAGATGGCCTGAGTAACCATCCTAACTAGCATAAGAAGTAGCTTAGCTTGCAGAAGATAACTGAACAATATGGACTGTGATCAGTCCAAGGTCACTTGCAGTTACAGTTGTGCACAAGCACTTAAGGTGGCACCATTGCCTAACTTATGATTATACAGTAAACTATAATGGATAACATCTCCCAGTGGCAGAAAACATTTTGAAAATATAGTAAAGCATGGTGTGCATCAGAAAAGTGCAGTAGAACTCAGATCCTGACACTTATGCTTATATGATAAGTGCCTCTGCCCTAAGGTTAGTACATATACCTACATATGTGTTGCTGTCCGTGAGGTGGGGGTACAGTCAGGGGTGCTGGACCATGGATAACAGTAGCATGGTGATTATGGGGATTTCAATCTGCTGGGAGTGGATTGGGATACCCCAGCCACCACGAATAGAAAGGAGCAGGAACTTCTGGATGCTTTCCAGGACAGCTTCTATTGCAAATGGTCAGCAAGCCAATCAGGTTAGGAAACACCCTAGACCTTGTGCTAGCTAATGGGGAGTTTGTGAGAGAGCTGGGGGTGGAGGAACCACTGGCAGGGAGTGACCACCACGCAGTGTGGTTCACGATAAATATGTGTAAGGAGGGGGTAGAAACGGGTACAAGGGTATTAGACTTCAGGAGGGCAGACTTCGGGAGGATGGGGGAAATAGTAAAAGAATATGTGGCCAGAATCCATCCAAATATGGGCACAAATCAGAAGTGGGGGATCATCAAACTGGGGATAGAGGAGGCAACCAAAACCTGCACCAGTGTCCAGAGTAAGATGGCTAGGACCAAGAAACCGAGCAGGGTGAGCAGGGTGATCATGCAAAAAGTAAGGATGAAGAGGACTGCCTTCAGGAGTTCAAGAAAACAGAGAGAAGGGGAGGACAGAGAGGAGTATCTGAAGGAGTCAATGGAGGTGACAAGGGCACTCAGGGTAGCCAAGGTATCTAGGGAGCTCAGGCTGGCACAGGGCATTAAGTAGGGGGAGAAGGACTTCTTCAGGTACATCAGGGAGAAAAGGAGTTGCAAGGACCAACTCATAAGAATTAAGAGAGATGGGGGGTAAGTGAAAATGGGCAAAAGCACTAAACTAATTCTTCTGCTCACTAAGGAGAAAGGAGGGGCTGTACCAAAGGGGGGGAGGGTAGGCACAGAGGGGGAGGGGGTGACAGATGGGGAAATCACAGTGGGAATTGTACTGGAGGGTTTGAGGGCTCTGAGGATGGACAAGGCACCAGAGCCAGATAGCATGCACCCCAGGGTGTGGAAGGATCTGGCAGATGTCCTGGCAGAGCCTTTGGCAGACCTGTTCAATGTCTCCCTGGACTCAGGGGAGTATACCTCAGGACTGGAGGATGGCTCACGTGGTACCCTTCCATAAAAGTGGCCCCAAAGATGAACCTGGGAACTACAGACCAGTAAGCCTCACATCCATCAGGTGTAAACTGATGGAGTCAATTCTGAAGGAGAGACTGATTTCCCTACTGGAGACTAATGAACTGCAGGACAGTAGACAGCATGGGTTTGTCTCAGGCAGATCCTGTCAGACCAACCTACTTGATTACTATGACTGGGTAACTAGGCAGCTAGACAGGGGCCTTAGATGTACTGTACCTAGACTTCAGTAAGGCATTCAATTCAGTGCCACATGGGAGATTAGGAAGTAAGCTGGAAGGCACAAGGGTGGGTGCGAAGATGGTGGGATGGGTAGTGAACTGACTGCAAGGGAGAGAGCAGAGGGTGGTGGTGGGAGGGGAACTCTCAGCTCCAAGGGTGGTGACAAGTGGGGTACCACAAGGCTCTGTGCTGAGGCCAGTGTTGTTTGGAATAGTCATAGCAGACATCTCGATAGGGATCAAAAGCAAGATCAGTCTGTTTGCAGATGACACCATGATAGGAGCAGTAGTGGATGGCTTGGGAGGGTGGCAGGGGTTGCAGGATGATCTGTCAAGGTTGAAGACCTGGTCGGACACTTGGCAGCTGGGCTTCGAAGCCAAAAAGTGCAAGGTGCTTCATTTTGCTGGAAAAGAAAACAAGGTGGAGCTATCAGTTAGCGGGGGGGGTGAGCTAGCCATGACAGAGGAAGAGAGGAACCTGGGGGTGATCATAGCAGGTGCAATGAATAACAGCACAATGTAGGAAGGCAGCTGCAAAGGCCAACAAGATGCTGGGTTGTATTGCCAGGGGTATATCCTCCAGGAGGGGGGAGGTGATCCTACCGCTATGTAGGTCACTCGTTAGGCCACACCTGGAGTACTGCGTCCAGTACTGGTGCCCATACCTGAAGAAGGATATCAGATTACTGGAAGAGGTGCAGCGCAGGGCAACAAAGATGATGCATGGGCTAGGGGGTCATACCCTATGAGAGCAGGCTGAGAGAACTTGAACATGTATTCCCTGGAGGAGAGATTGGGGAGATATGATTGAAACCTTCAAGTACATGAAAGGAATAAACAAGACTGGCATTGAGGGGCTTTTCAAGTTAAGGGGCAAAGGACACTCGGGGCAATGATCTGAGATTGGAGGGGGAAGGTTCAGGTTGGAAATGAGAAGACACTTATTTACTGAAAGGGTGGTATCGGAGTGGAACGCATTGCCTGTGGAAGTGGTATCCTGCAGAATAGTGGTCAGCTTCAAAAGGGGATGGTACAGGGCAAGGGGGAGGGTCACAGGAAGAGGAAGGTCAGCTGCAGTATAAGGGCTGCTAGCTGCACAATCAAGCAAACTTGATAGACCGTAAAGCCTTTATCTGCTGGCAGTTTCTTATGTTCGTACATTTCACTTTGCACATGGCTTTAGAAAAATACGTATGACATTGCTGTGCATTTTCCAAATCCAGTACTACACACTTTACATCTGTAATTAAAACATGCTTAAACATTTCTAAATCACACACTTTGAAATACTTTAAAAGACAAGGTAACACCAGGACTCTGGCTGAGCCCCAAATAATTTCTTCTTCCAGCCGCACCTGTAAAAGAAAACCTGCAAGAGAAACAACAGCAACAATCCTTCCACCAGAAGATACAGTACAATACTCAAAACTTTTTAAAGGGTTATTCTACAAAAGGCAGTACAAAACTACAAAAATAATACAAAACACATTTTTTTTTGGGGGGGGGATCCTAAAATGTCCTTCTAAGGATGTAATTTCTTAAGTGCACAAGGCATTCCCACACAAGGAAAAGTCTTTTCAAGATAATGGCTGAAGTCAGTCACAAAACTGTTCCTGTAGCAGGCATGAGGCCTACTGGAAATGTCCAGACCAGATGTCCACTGGACCAAGGTAGTAGGGCATCATAACTTTAAGAGACATCAGTACAAACATAACATAAGAGAAAGCTTCTCTGAACCGGGACACTCTGGCCAACTACAGACCAATCTCGAACCTTCCCTTTATAGGGAAGGTTATTGAGAAAGTAGTGGCAGTATAGCTGGAGAACCACCTGACCGTCCATAACATCTATGAACCTCTCCAGTCCAGTTTTTGAAAGAGGCATAGTACTGAGACTGTGCTGGTTCGGGTGCTCAATGATCTCCTGATGGCGAGAGATCGGAGAAACCGTTCCATTCTGGTGCTCCTTGATCTCTCTTCAGCCTTTGACACTGTGGACCGTGGGGTGTTGCTTAGGCACTTGAGGTCCATCTGTGGCCTGACATGTATGGTCCTCAGTTGGTTTACATCTATCCTCACTGGCAGAACTCAGAGAGTTATGTCTGGAATGTTTTCTTCGGACCCACTCTCTCTGTCATGTGGGGTTCCTCAGGGCTCAGTGCTGTCCCCAATGTTGTTTGCAGTGTATATGCTGCACCTCGGAGACATTGTAAGATGGTATGGACTAAGGTTTCACTGCTATGCTGATGATACCCAGCTCTACCTGTCTTTCGCACCTGACCAGGAAAGTGCTCTCTTGATATTTAACAACTGCCTCACTGAAATCCAGGACTGGATGAATTCGAGCTGGCTAAAGTTGAACGTGGGAAAGACTGAGGTGATGGTTGTGGATCCGGGTCACCGGATAGAGGGGTTGAGGGCTGGTCAGCCCTCTGGACTTTATCTGGGGGGCTCCCAGATCCTTACCTCTGAACAGGTGCGAGACCTGGGGATGGTGCTTGGTGATGGACTGACCTTACGATCTCACGTGTCAGCTGTCATCAGGTTTTCCTTTTACCATCTTAGGAACATCGCCAGGATTAAGCACCTTGTTCCATCCGGGGATTTGCCTATGTTGGTCCATGCCTTTGCAACCTCGTGCCTTGACTACTGCAACTCCCTGTACTTATGGCTTCCCGGCGTTGATATCCACCGGCTGCAGCTAGTGCAGAACGCCGCAGCACGATTGTTGATGGGGATCTCTTGCTCTTTGCATATTACCTCGGTGCTGCGCGATCTGCACTGGCTGCTGATTCGGTTGCAGATCACCTTCAAAGTTGGTTTACTGACATATAAAGCCCTACATGGACTTGGCCCCAACTACTTGAAAAAGCTTCTTGTTCCCTACTGCCCTGAGCGACAGCTCCGTTTGGCTGACGAGGGGTTGCTGGAGATTCCAAGGGTGTCTTTCAAATCTTCTGGGGCCCGTGCATTTATGTTTATGGCCTCTGCCCTCTGGAATTCTCTATCCAGTCAGCTATGGGAGTGCACGACTGTGGGGGGTGGATTTAAACAGGCGCTTAAAACTTTTTTATGGCGTCAGACTGACGCTATTCAGTATCTTTATTAGTGATCTGATTATTTCATCAAACAATATCATTTCAAAGTTTGCAGATGATACTAAGTTGGGAGGCTGTGTTGACAGTGACAGAAATAGAAACACTTTAAAATCTGATCTTGCTAGTATTGAGTGCTGGGCAAATACCAACCGAATGTTTTTCAATGTTTCAAAATGCGCAGTTTTGCATATGGGTAAAAAAAATCTCAAGCAAACATATTTTCTAAATAATATTATTATTAGAGAATCATCTATGGAAAAGAATTCGTGAATACTAGTAAATAACAAATTGTCATCTACTGATCATTGTAACAAATTGGCCAACCAAGCTAATGCGTTTCTTCGTAGAATAAATAACACATTTGTTATTAAATCTGAGGAATGCATTAGGTCTCTCTGTAAATTGCATATTAGACCATACATGGATTATGGATCACCCTTTTGGAGTCCTTATTTGATTGCAGATATTGCTAGAATAGAACAGGTGCAGAGAAGGGCAACAAAAATTGTACCACATCTTTCTCAGCTTGACTATGAAACCAGGCTCCAAAAAAACAGGACTGTATTCTCTTAGTCTTAGAAGAACAAGAGGCGATCTTCTTCAGCTTTTTAAGATTGTCCATTCTGTGACATTAATGGAATTATGTGGATTGTCATTTACAGCAAGGAAAACTGTAGCAAGAAACCATAATAAACAAATAGAAATTAATAGAACCAAAGCAAATAAAAGACAGCAATTTTTCACAGTTAGAGCTCTGAGAATTTGGAATTCTTTGCCACAAGATATTATAGAATGTGAGAATATAAACAACTTTAAAACTAAACTCGACAAATGGCTTTTAAAATTAACATGACAGGGTATAATGATCCACAAGGTGTGGAGGATAATCTCGATGGGCTTAGGCCTTCTTTTTGTCCATTAACCGAGTAACCAAGTAACCAAGGCCTTCAGTGATGTATAATTGAATGGACCAGTTATTTTATCTATTATTGTTCTTACTGATTGTGTTATTGTGGTTTTAATTTTTGTACAGCATCTTGGTATCTCGAAAGGCACTTGATGCACTTTGTCCTTCCGGATCTTCTTTGTTCAGCCGATTGCCTGCTGATTGTATGGCTCGCTGATCACGGATCTTGCTCATAGCTGGCTCTTCCAGGTACTTTCAGGGGTAGTACCACCTGGGATGAGGACCATAAATGGTTCTCCCATCTGGACAAGATATCTTCATAGCGTGCACTGTCTCTTTGCCCTCACAATCAATTACTATTACTGAGTCCAGATGGGAGGGTGTGACCCACCTTCCAAGACTTGACTTTATCTTGGCAAACCCTTTCTCTGCTAGATGGACCAATGCCTTTCATCCAGCACCAAAGATCACTTGTAGATGCTCTGGCTTCTTCCAGCAACCATTGCTGTCTCTGGTCCTCAATTTCCTCCCACATCCACCATGACATAAATGGATATTTGACTCCAAACTCCTCGGCTCTCCTTCAGATCACTCTGTCCTCTTTGTTACTTTTTAGCAGATGCAGTCCCTCAGCCTGGCTTGGAAGTGGCCAGATCTGATGCAACCACGCATCTTTGTCCCACACAAGTAAAAGGCAGTCCACACCTGTTTTCTCCTCCACCTCTTGCACACTGGAGTCCCTCCCTTCTGCTGAGGGCTCCAAAATTTCAACTGCTGCATTTCATGGCCTAGTCTCACCATCAGATGCCTCCGCCTCCTCCAATATTTCCATATGTGCCATCCAGGAGTCGGTTACTGTCTCAACCCTTGCGAACACCCAGTTGTCACTACTGCCGGAGGCCTGGGCCTCCCATGTGATGAGGCCCTCCAGCTCCTCATCACCCCCGAGCACACTTGGACTCAGACCCTCTGCTCAGGGGTCCACAGGTTTGAATCCTGCCACTGCCATGCCCCTCTCAACCTCTTCCTCGGCCAAGGGGATACTCGCTGCTTGCACCTCTTGCACGTTGCATTCAGCCACATTTATGAACAATTCCCACAGAAAATCTTGAGCTTACTCCTGCTCACACTGTGTAAAAGCATGTTTTCCACAGTTATGTTCTGCTCTGAGGGTCCATGTAGTGACCAACAGGACACATGGTACTGTCTCTTTTGGAGGGCCACTAGCCATACTCATGCTAAAATTCTTTCTGCAGTCTTGGCAGTGGGGAACAGCTATTACATCTTGACCAACTTTTAAACACACTGCACAAACACTAACTAGATATCCAGGGAGCACTATTTTGAGAGGAGCTCCTACACAGCCATACTCCTCTTCAAATTTTCTTAATTTCTGTTCTTTCTGTGCCACCCATGTCTTAACATGCAAAGGATAGGGTTTGCCTCCACTTGCCATGTTTAACTCTCTGCAAAACATCCATAAAATCATTGTTACAAAGTGCATGAAATTCTGACAGCCTTTTATTGCTTCAAAAGTCATTCCTTCAGCCTGCCCACTCTACTGAGTGACCTGCGTTTTGCTTTGCTGCATTGCTGTTACCTTTTTTGTTTGCCCCGCCCCAACATGGCTGCTGCATTTTCCACTGCATCACATACCACACACATACTGTTTTGCTCTCATTCTGTTCCTTTGCACAGACACTTGGTTTACTTACTCAGAACTTGATTACTTGCACAGCATTTGGTTGCTTGCTCAAACACTTGGTTTCTTGTTCAAACACTTGGTTTACTTGCAGAGCACTTGGTTACTTGCTCAAATACTTAGGTTCTTGTTCAAACACTTGGTTTATATGCACAGCACTTAGCTACTTGCTGAAACACTTAGGTTCTTGTTCAAACACTTGGTTTATATGCACAGCACTTAGCTACTTGCTGAAACACTTAGGTTCTTGTTCAAACACTTGATTTATATGCACAGCACTTAGCTACTTGCTGAAACACTTAGGTTCTTGTTCAGACACTTGGTTTATTTGCACAGCACTTAGGTACTTGCTCAGACACTGCCATAAAACTTTTTTGCTTTTAATCACAGTTCTGAGGGTACTTACTGAAGTTGCTTGCTTCACTTTTATGGACACGGCCTGCAAACCAGTCAATGATACTTGCACTCATTTCTTGTGCAGTTCACCCTGCGATCAGCACAGAAACACACTGCAGTAGCTACCAGAATGACTGCTTTTATTGTTTTACCAGGAGAAGCCCGACTTTTACTGTTTCCAGCACTTTCTGAACAAAATCCAAAAGTTCACCAATGATACAACTTCCTTCTGGCCTGATGCTCCTCTCTTTTTTCCCCTTAAGAACACTGCACAGTCCACAGAGCTACAGCCAAGGGGCAGGGCTTTGCTGAATGAGCCAGTCACTCAACACCATGCAAATATGCTTGGTGCACCATCTCTCTCTCTCTCTCTCTCCACGGTGATCTTCAAGCCATGAGAGCCTAATATAAAGTGCAACTGATCTTTTGTTTTCTTGTCAGCTCATTTTTATTGTCCCAAACAGCGCTTTCACTGAATTTTTACATTTCAACACTTTTAAAATACAGGTCCTTATAGCGACTGCGATACATTCCTCCTCTAGCTTGTGGAAAAATTGTATGCACAGTACAGAAACATTTCCTGGCTCCAGATCACTTGCAGCTGGCAATTTTGACCACTTTTAAACAGTTGTAAGCACTTTTGAAGCACTGTTTCTTACAGTAGTTCCACTAAAATAGTCCACAACAGCACATTTTTCACAAAAGTCCCATACTGTAATTCATTCTCAAGCTGTACATTGCAAAGCAAGCATTTTTCTTGGCAGATTGCAACTTTTCTTCTACAAAACAATCCTTTGGAGGGTGCACTGCCACTAGACAGAAAGACCACAGCCATACCCTCTGCACGGAGACCTTTTTTCTTCTCCCCAAAATCCTAGGACGAGCCTCAAATTTTGTAATGCCAACCCAAATTTTTTGTTACTCAGACAAGACAACAAACCACAAGTGGCAGAAAATACGTATCACCCTTGGCAATAGGGCAAACACTTGTTGGGCATCTCAGAGGTCGAGGGGTAGAGCACAAAACAACATTTCTATTTTACTTAGGTCAGGGAGAGAGAGGTGCCAGGGCTATGGTGTGTCTCCTATCTGTGGGGCCCAAAAAAACATCACACAAATCACTCAGAGATGGATTGTCTGCAACCAGGAATTTGGGATGCTACTGTATGGTCTTTTATTCCTGACACAGTGTTTAACAAGAATAAGGTGGTGCCCTCAGGGCTTGCAACTCTACAAACAGATGACACTTTTGGTAGCAGGCAAAAACATTTCCAACCTCTTGCAGAAAGTACTGGCCTTTACTTAAACATTTTCCTCAGATGTCCAGTCCAGCCCTGTGCAGGGTATCATGGACTTAAGAAAAGAACATTTTTCACAAATGTCCAGCCCTATGCAGGGTATATGAAAATTATGTACCTACCGTAATTCTTGATCTTCCTAGATGAGTCTCCACCACTCATTCACACTATTGGGATCTGCGCCGGAGGCACTAGGACCCATCGGGAGCAAACTTTTTGCTGGAGGGTCAGCGTCAGAGATGGAGCCACGAGGAATGGCACCGTGAGCCTCAGCTCACGTGGTAATGACTATCTCAGTGTCGACCCTCCAACCGCCTCAGTACCTTTTTTACCAAGGAGGTGCAGTGTAACTAACCTAGAAGGGTAGCCTTAACCTAAAAAATGGACATAAGATAGTCCAGGTGACCCGTATAAGAAGGGTCAATAAAGAAGTCTTCACAGCCTAAAGATTTGAGGGAGTGAAGACCAACAACAGAGGTGAGCTCGGGGGATGGAGGGTGGGCGTGTGAATGAGTGGTGGAGACTCGTCCAAGAAGATCAAGTACGGTAGAGTCGTAATTTTCATATCTTCTGGACATAAGTCTCCACCACTCATTCACACTATTGGGAGAGTACCGAGCTAATAATCCCCCGAGAGGGCGGCAGGAGAGACCAAGAGCTCACGTTTCTAGGACAGAAGTCCATTAAGGATGGCTCTGCCAAAGGAAGAATGTCGTCTGGCATGGACATCCAGTGCATAATGTTTTACAAAAGTATGCACTGAGCTCCAGGTGGCCGTGTTGTAAATATCTGCAATGGGCACGTTGCGAATTTCCACTAGGGATGCCGAGACCACTCTAGTAGAGTGAGCGTAAACTCTACCCTCCAACTTAACCTGCACCATGGAATAGCAGTGGTGAAGGCATGCCATTAGCCATGCTGAGATACATCTGATAGTGACAGGTTGGCCCAGCCGGGTCTCGCTGAAGGAAACGAACAGTTGCTGGGATTTGCGAAAGTCCTTGGTTCTATCTAGATAGAAACGCAAGGCTCTCTTAACATCCAAAGAATGAAGAGAACGTTCTCCTTCATTTTGGAAGTCCGCAAAGTAAGAGGGAAGGACCAAAGGTTGGTTTAGATGAAATTCTGACACAACCTTAGGAAGAAATTTAGGATGAGTACGAAGAACTACTTTGTCCCTATGGAACACAGTATACAGAGGGTCTGTGACCAGGGCATGTATCTCAGAGACCCTGTGGGCTGAGGTAATGGCCACTAGGAAGGCCGTCTTCCAGGTGAGAAATTTTAGCTCACAGGTAGCCAGAGGTTTGAAAGGTTTCCGAGTGAGCATGTCTAGCACAAGATTAATGTCCCAGGCTGCAACTGGACATCTAGTAGGAGGTCTGGTATGCAGAATTCCTTTAAGAAATCTCTTAACCACAGGTAACTGAGCCAGTGTTAAGGAAAAAAATGGCTCATGATACGCTGAAATGGCACTAAGGTGAACTTTGACTGTAGAGTATTGCAGACCCGAATTTGAGAGGTCCAAGAGGTACTCCAGAATCTTGTCTGGTGGGCAGGAAAAGGGATTCAAAGAGGACTTTGCACACCAGAGCGAAAAACGCATCCACTTGGCTGTGTAAGTTTTCCAAGTGGCTGGCTTCCAGGCAGCCAGAAGAATATCTGAAACCCTTCGAGAGACATTGAACCGGTTTACTTCTACCTCTTCAGGAGCCAAGCGTGAAGGTGAAGCGATCTCAGGTTGGGATGGACCACCGATTCCTGAGTCAAAAGATTCATCTGCAGGGGAAGTGGTCTCGGAGGAACTGCCAACATATTGTTGAGTAGTGGAAATCACAGCTGTTGAGGCCAGAAGGGAGCAATGAGTATCATCTTGTCCCCCCTGGGATTTGAACTTGAGGAGCACCCTCTGAATTAGAGGAAGAGGTGGAAAGGCGTAAAGAAAGCGTTTTGTCCACCGCAGCCTGAATGCATCCTGACAGAAAGTGCCAGGCCCTGGATTTCTGGAGCAGAAGAGAGGCAGTTTTGCATTGAGTGGGGATGCAAAAAGGTCTAGGTCTGGAGTTCCCCACTCTTTGAATAGTGACTGAACTATGGTTGAATCAAGAGACCACTCGTGAGGATCTGTCTCTGTTCTGCTGAGACGGTCTGCCAGCTCATTCTATATTCCCGGTAGGTAGACCGCTTGAATTAGAGCCTTGTGCTCCAAGCACCATTCCTACACTCTCATCGCTTCCCTGCATAAGGGGTAAGAGTGAGCACTGCCCTGCTTGTTGATGTAGTACATCACTGCTTTGTTGTCCGTTTGAAGGAGAATGTTCTTGTGACAGAGAATGTCCTTCAACGCTCAGACCACATAAAAGACGGCTCTCATTTCTAGGACATTTATGTGAAGCTGGGACTCGACCTGAGTCCATGCACCTTGAGTGTGGAGAGCCTGACAGTGAGCTCCCCACCCCATTAGGGATGCGTCTGTGGTGATGGAGATCTGATGGTCCAGAGGAGCAAAGGGATACCCTTCCAGGAGATTGCTCTCTTGAGACCACCAGGTGAGTGACCTCTTTAAAGGTTCTGTCACTTTGATGGGATAGAACTGCGGGTAAGTGGTTGGGGACCACTGAGTACTGAGCATCCACTGAGTGGTTCTCATGTGCAGATGTGCTAAGGGTACAGTGAACACTGAGGATGCCATGAGGCCTAGCATCCGTTGCATCAAGAGAGCTTGGACTGAGTTGTCCCCGATGTGATGGGCCATTTGAAGGATATCTTTCCTTCTGTCTTCTGGAAGAAAAGCCTTCACACAGGAGGTGTCCAGAAGAGTCCCTATAAAAAGGAGCCTCTGAGAGGGCTGCAACTGCGATTTCTTGAGGTTCAGCAGAACTCCCATGGACGTAAGGAAGCGAGAGGTCATCTCTACGGCGTCAAGAGTTCCCTGCCTGGAAGGGCTTGCCAAAAGCCAATCGTCCAGATAAGGGAACACCTGTATCCCGACCTTTCTGAGGTGCACTGCGAGAACTGCACAACACTTTGTAAACACCCGCGGCACCGAGGATAGCCCAAAGGGCAGGACTCTGAACTGATAATGTTGTCCCAGAGCCACAAACCTCAGGAATTTGTGATGCCTCAGGTGAATAGAAATGTGCTAGTAAGCATCCTGCATGTCTAGGGAGGCCAGCCAGTTGTGTTGATGAAGCAAAGGTAACAAGGTTCCCAGAGAAATAATTTTGAATTTCTCCCTGGAGAGAAATTTGTTTAGTTTTCTGAGATCCAAAATGGGGCGCATGCCCCTGGACTTCTTTGGAACTAGAAAGTAATGGGAGTAGAACCCTGTGTTCCATTGATGCAGCGGCACTACTTCTACTGTCCTGTTGTTCAGAAGGCCCTGAATCTTGGTGGTGAGAAGGTCTGACTGAAGGGTTGGCAGCTTGGGCTGTCGTTTGAGAGGACGATCCGGAGGGGTCTCCACAAGATTGAGAGAATACCCCTCGCGAATTATCTGAGGGACCCATTTGTCTGAGGTTATGGACTTTCACTGGTTGTAGAAGTGCATCAGATGACCTCCCACCAGAGAGAAAAAGTCCACCTCGGGCAGCTGAGATGGGACTTGGGCCAGCAACTCATAAGGTGGTGCTGGGCAATTTGGGCCCTTGCGCTTTCTGTTGTGCCTTCTTCTGAGGTTGGGCAGGTTGGTTTTTATGGAAACCTCCTCTGCCTCTGCCTTGAAAGGACTGACGATTATGAAACTGATGTTTATTGCCACTCCCTCGAGAGGGGACAGGAGGGGGTCGAGCCAACTTAATGGCTGACCTAGTCTTTTTGTGTAGCTTCTAGAGCTTGTTCTACCTGAGGACCAAAAAGATATGCACCATCAAAGGGCAATGCCATTACCTGCTGCTGCACGTCATTCATGAAGCCAGAAGTGCACAGCCAGGAATGACGGCCGGTACAAATACCAGCAGCCGCTGAACGGGAAGCAGTGTCGAAAGCATCCATGGCTGCTTTAACCTGCTGGTTGTTAGATTCAATACCTCTGGTAATGGTTTGAAGAAGCTCTGGCTTTGTATCCGATTCCAGTAGAGCTTCAACCATTTGCTTGATAGAATGCCACAGGATATATTCATACTGGGAGAAATAGCCCTGGTAACTGGCAATACGCATACTTAGGATAGAAGCAGCAAAGACTCTCTTACCTAAGGTGTCTATCTTATGAGATTCTTTATTAATAGGTCGAGCTGTAGTAGTTTGAGGAAGAACGACCTTATCATTCTCTGCCAGGACTACAATGGGATCTGCAAAGGCTTGAGATGCCAAAATGGGACGATCCTTGGGGGCTGAATATTTCCTATCTATGGATTTAGCCACTGAAGGGGTGAGAGCAGGATTATTCCATACCATTTGAGACAGCGTCTCGAAGGAAGACTGAACCGGAGAAGTCAAATCTGTAGGGATCTCCAGGGCATGAAGGTATTGGAGTCTTAACAATTTCCCAGGATCGATGTCTGTAGTCTGGAGAGAAAGAGTGGAACTCAAATTTTTCAGCAGAGACTTAAAGGACAGGTCCTCGACCACAGGCTCTGTAGCAGTAATAGATCCTTCATCCACTTCATCACCCAACTGAAGGTCTGGGTCAGGCTCAGTGTCATCTCCTGACAGTCCAGGAGGGACTGTATGGACAGGAAAGGTATGAAAATCAGAAGAGAGGGAAGAAGGAAAAGAGTGAAAGGAGGAGTCCTGAAAATCAGAGGAAGCCCCGAGAGCCCCCGGCACCGAGGAGGTACGGCACCAAAACAACACCGAGGGACCCACACTCAAATGGCGCTGAGGGCCCGGATGGCACCGAGGACGGCACCGAGCACACCATCAACACCAAGGGCACCAAAAACACCCCCAGACTCCAAAAAACAGGTTTTGAAGGAAGAAGAGCAGGAGATAAGGGCATCGGTGTGGCCCCCTGTGCCGTAGCCATGTGAGGGGGGGAAACACCTAAGCACGGAGTCGACGGCACCGAAGAAGGTGCCGCGTGACCAGGTAAGTCCAACCACCCTACCTGGTCTCCCAATAAGCCCGAAGGCCCACGGGTGACCGAGCCAGGTAGCTGAACCAACCTCCAAGCCCATTGCTTTATAAGAGCGGCCCACTGATGAAACTGCTCATCTGAAGACCTACCTGCGGGTGGGGTAGGGCTCCGATGTCAAAGCCATTGGCTACCAGAAGCAGAGGTTGGTGACTCCGAGGGAGGAGACCAGCAACTAGCCCTGATAACCGAACGTCTACTCGCAGACATATCAGAGGGCGACCTTGAGTGATGCCTTCTCTTTTTTGACCTGTGGGCCGAAGAAGAGCTCAAGGCAGACCGGTGCCAAGAATGCAACCATTTATTTTTATGCTTCCGTGGGGACTGCCCATCCCACCGGGCATTGGACTGACCATTGTCAGACCCCCCTTCCAGAGAAGGCGGCGGACCGGACCCAGCCCGACTGACTGAACAGCTTTCATACGAAGTCTCCCTACTGTCACCTGACCTGCTCATGGTCGACTCCGTCAAAGTAGGCTGAGACTTCTTTTATTTTTAAAATGAGAATAAACTTAAGCAATACTTATCGAGATATTACTACAAAATAACAAAACTGAAAACTATGCTGCTAGTTTGAAGTTTGACTCCCGGCAGGCGAGCGACGTCGTCACTGAAGCGTACTCGACGGCGGGAAAAAAGGAACTGAGGCGGTTAGAGGGTCGACGCCGAGATAGTCATTACCACATGAGCTGAGGCTCGCGGTGCCATTCCTCATGGCTCCATCTCTGGCACCGACCCTCCAGCAAAAAGTTTGCTCCCGATGGTTCCTAGTGCCTCCGGCGCAGATCCCAATAGTGTGAATGAGTGGTGGAGACTTATGTCCAGAAAGATCATGAACTTACTAAAAGAACATTTCCACAGATGTCCAGCCCTATGCCGGGTATCTGGACTATTATGAGCACAATTAGGTGACCGAAGTTAATACCTAAAACTATTCCTCTGGGTAACCAGTTAGGTCTACTTGAACCCTGGAATGAGGGGATAGCTTACACTGGCCAAGATAGACTTTTTCTGCCATTACTTTTGGGATTCCTTAGCCACACAGGGGCTACAAGAGACATCCTACTGTACAAACGGTGTGCCAGGGTCCTGCGTACCTGTATCTGACAAGGCACCAGCCAACCCCATTTGAACGTTGTACTTTCTACATCTTGTACCCCTCAGGACACTTGTAAAGGACACTTGAAATCCACAGATCTCATGCAAAATCTGTACATTTTGAACAGTGCTGATAGCTCTTACTGTCTTTTGGGGGTTGCCCCAAAGTACTCACTGAACCTTCAGTCCCATTCTTCTTTAATGTGAAAAGTCTTCACCCGTTGGGGTTCACAGGCTCTGGTAGCCACCACTTCCTAGGAAACCAGACATTGGTTACTTTACTAAGGCAGAAAACAAAACATGAGGGTCCTTCTCTCAAGCAAATGATATCTGGGCAGAGCACCATTTGCTGTAGAACTCTCAGCTTGAACTCTGACTTCAAACTACTTACTGCTCAAAACTGCTGGAGGCACAGTATGACTTATGCCACTGCAAGAGTTCCGAACAACATTACATCATCTCCCGCCCAGCACAACTGAGTAGATGGTAATGTAATTTTTTACAGAAAGCTTTTAAACTCTTTGACACTACCCAAGCTATCTGCCTGATCTAAACTGATAGGATTCAAGTAACCCCAGGAACTGGTTGGTTACATATATAAATAAAAACAAGAAACACTTTTGATTCCTGTACACCAGTTCATGAGTTTAAACATAATCTGCGGCAAACAAAAAACGTTCTACCAGTTGTAATACAGTAGAGGGAGTGACAGTATAATTTGACAAAGAAATCAACAATTTTCTACTTGCACTTTCTATTTTCTATAAAACATGGAAACATAGTGATGGCAGAAAAAGATCAGTGGTCAATCCAGTCTGCCTGAGTTCCCTATTTAGCCCTGGGACCTACTGTCCCTCCAGGGTCCCATCCCTAAACAATACATGGATGTTCAGCATGGTATAACAGTAAAGACAAGAAGGACTTTTAATTTTTTATTAAACAATACAAGGACTGTCAGTGAGGTATATAAAGAAGAAGCACTTGTGATTCCTGTACACCAGTTCATGAATTTTAACTTCATCTACAGTGAGCAAAATCAGTTCTGCTACATGCCATGCATGCAGCTGGAGAGGGAGTATCATTTTCTTACAAAAAAGTGCCTGTCTTGGCATTGATCAACATCTTTTTGCAGTTGTTCAGTATCAATTTCCATGTTCATATGGATGTGTAAAAGAACCAGTCCTGTGAGATATGACTCCATGGTGCTGCTCCTGAGCAATGTCCTTGTCATCAAGGCACAGGTCAGGAAGCATCGGAAACCAGGTGCAGTTATAAAATTCACAAGTAGTGTTTTATTTATTATCAATAACAGTAAAATAAAACATAAACGTTTTTCAGTATAGCTAGATACAAAGACATTACAAACATAGAAAACAAAGTCCTTCATCTAAGGGTTTCTTTTTCAATTCCAGATCTCAGACTGTCTCTCTCACTCTCATTCTAGCAAAAGTACTGCTGCTCTTTTTATAGGTCTTTGGGAACTCGTTAAGAGAAATCCTGTTCCTCACAAAATATTCTTGCCAGTTTCTTGCAAAGAAGGCTTGCAAATAAAACAATGTCCCAAGCTGGCCTTCTGCTGACAGCTCTGCAAAAGTGTTTGCAAGCAAGCCTGAGAAGAACTCAAACTGCATCTCGGGTTGACCCTCTAAATTCCAAATAGCTTTTTGCAGTCATTTCAATGGTATAACTATATACTTTTCAAACAAAGGGATCCCAGTATCACTTACAGTTTCACACAAAGATTCACATATATTTTATAACCGCAGATATGCAATGGGGAAGAAAGAACAGAAACAGCAAGTGAAGGCAGAAAGATAGCGAGAGGTGGAGAATTGCGAGGCTGTCATAGTGATCAGTTCCTAAGTCTCACAAGAATATTTGGTTGTACAAGCAGATAGACAGGAGACTGAGAAGAAGAGCATAGAACAGATCCTTGCATTTAAACTCTTTCTGCATGACAAATAGAACAGGGTCTTATTCAACCCTATCACCATCCTCACCCATCGCATTGCACTGACAGACCTCACTGCACTTTCACTGTTGATCGGCACTGTTGCTAAGGCTGATAAAGCTGCATTAATGTTCTGATGGAGTGCAGAATTTAGCTGCTGTAGTGTCAGAATGATGGCCTCTGTGCTATTGAAACACATTTCCACTTTCCACGCCATCTTACCTTGTAGACATTATTGAGCTCCAACACCTGATCTCATTTTTCATGAACTGCAGCTTTTGTGGGACCAGGTACTGGGTGAGGCAGACATTCTGTAAGTTGATCATTTAACTCAAAATTGACATGGTCCAAGCAAGCAATGATACCTGACTGGGTGGGCAGTACTGAGCTACACCTGCCCACCCAGGGGCAGAATGATGCCTGATGCCACAGGTGGAGGGCCTTATAGCCCCTGGAAGGGTGGTTATAGCCCATATCACCCACCTTGGAGGGTATTATTGCACTTACCAAATGAGTTTTATGTGCAAAGTATGAGACAGACACAGAATTTAAGTTTTAAAAATTAGAACAATTTTATTAAACATTTGGGTGCGTGGCCTAGCCAAGCACCAAAATGGCAGCTTAATCCTGGGGCTCTACATCTATCCACGATTAATTTCAGCCATCCTGCTACAGCTGTGCCTAATTATAGCCTTAGACAACATAAGAAGGTCTTTGAATGGCGTCTGCCTCTAAATCTTTGAAAAAACAAATCCAGATTAACTTTGGGCCACCTGGGGAAGCTTCTAAGTCGGAAGGCCCAGAGGCCCTGTCAACCTGTGCCAATGCCAGACCAACTGCTGAGAGAGTGCTATTTCGAGCAGGAGAAATGGAGCAAGTCCAACCGTTGCAGATCTCTTCGCTTGAAGGCCTCATAAATAACTTAAAGTTTGACCTAACTATGCAAATGCAAGCGAGCTTTGAGAACTTAAATACAGTTAAATCAGCTGCAGCAGACAGTCAACAACATGGGTGAAATGCTGGAGAAGCATAGCAGCTAGCTGGAGAAAGTGGAATCGAGGGTGACTGCCCACGAAGATAAGACCAGCAAGATAGAATCATCGCTGGATATTGCTTTAAAAGAAATAGAAACAATTACAAACATCCTAGATGACCATGAAATTGGGGAGTGGAGATGTAACATCAGAATCATAGGTCTCCCAGAGCGGACCAAGGGTTGCAGCTGCTCAGGATTTATGGGTCCATGGTTTGTCTTGACTTTACAACTCTTAGAGGGTACCACCCTGGAAATACAGCAAGCCCACCACTCCCCTGGTCACCATCCTAGGCCAGATGACTGTCCCAGACACTTATTCATAAAATTCCTGCACAACCAGGATTAACAGCTGGTTTTGTAAGCAGCCTGGAAGATCCCCTCCATATGGATAAACAACAGCAAAGCCAGCATATTTCCAGATGACTGTAGACCGAAAGGTAAGCCTGCCTAAAAGTAAAGAGAAAACTGTATGATCTCCAGTGGCCCTTTGCGCTGGTCTACCCAGATTGATCATCTGCCAGCATGGCCATAAGCAGAAAACCTTTATGGATCTGAAAATGGCCATGCAGTACCTGAATAAAAAGATGGCTGCAACTGAGGGCTGACCTGTTCTGGATGATCCAGCCCAACAAAATGATTCCCTGGTAGGGATCAGGTAATCTCTTTTAGTTAAATGGGGTCTCCTAGTATTGGCCCGGGAGGGAGGAAATCCAGACGGAGGGTCGCTACATCACAAAGTTGCAGTTCTCACCCCCTCATTCCACCTTATGTCCATGAACCCCAGCGGTGTAGCTCACAGGGCTCAGGCCAGGGGGGGACCCCACATACATTTTGATCTGCTGAGAGACGAGATTCTCTGGAAGCCCTTGAGTAACCAGATCAACCTCAGAGAATTAACTTTCTTGAATTTTTCTTTAGAGAGAAGCATTAATTAACAAATCTCTGCTGTTTGGCAGCTGTTTACTTTGCTTTACCTTACGACTAGTTGGTCTAGGACCGACTCACCTTATTTATCACCTGTCACCTGGAAGTACCGATGGCAGTGAGAGTTGAATGCCCCGGGTTGGTCCATTGAGCTTCTTTCTTTCTTTCTTTTTTTTATGCTGCCCGAGGCCACCGGATTCTTGGACCCCTGGACCCCCATCTCCATACTAGCCGTGGCTCCCCGACACCCCCGGCTTTCCCCCTCAGGGTGGGGTTGCAGCACCTGAACTCAGTGCCACAATCGTCGGACCAGAATTGGGAGCCAGCCTGGAGGTTGATTAGGGCCAGAGGTGGGCATCATGCATGGTGGCCGCAAGCAAGGATTTTTTTTCTTTTGAGCCCCAGGGGCAGGGACGTGCAATGATGTCCTGCGTCCACCCCGCCACTCATGATTCAATGCCGGTGCTTGCGATTCCTCCTGCCCTCCACCAGGAGTCCTTACGCACCAGGCATTGTCCCCATCCCTCCCCCCAGAGAAGGAGAGCAACCCTAGGGGCACTCAATCCTTCTCCCCCGGCTGGCCCTCCAGCTTCCTGGGTCCATTCCCGAACCCGGGTCGCCGGCATCGCAAGCAGAAATCCAACTGCTGTGCCGGTGGGCCAGCTGAGCTTCTTTATTTACAAGGGCTGGGCTCGGATCTGGGGACTTTAAACATTTCCTAATGCTGTAAATCCTTTAACTAAAGGCCACCAAAGAAGAATCGGCTCGGACATGTAAAGGTCTGTGTGGATTATATTTTAAACAGGCCTGATATACTGCCTACATGTGCCCCATAAAGGTTTCCTTCCTTCCTTTTGTCATTTTGACTCTCAAGGCCTGACAGTACCTGTAGTTTGAATTGGAATTTTTGGCCAGAGTCTCTAACTGCGAGCAGTTTGAAGAAGCCTTTAATTTGATTGCAGAACAGCAGCACACTTTTAGACTCAGTTTGGTGACTCTTAATGATTACTGGAAGCTTGGTTACTATAACTGTTCAACATAGTTCTAAATGTTGTCTGTAGTGATTTACTTACTGATAAGATTTGGTAATTGAGATTTCGGGGGGGGTGTCGGTGCTACAGTTTGATATGCGGGACAAATAACTATGAACAAAAGGACCAGTTTCTTTTACTTATGAGGGGCACATTTTTAATAAGGGTTTTTTTTCTATTTCTTCCTTAAAGTATGGGGATTTTCTTCCCTACTAGAAAGGGTGGTGGTACTAGACACCTAGACGAATGAGCAGTGATGTATAATATGTACTACACATTTTTGGGGTGGAGGGGACTGGGGCATCGCTCTTGATGAACATTTTGATCTCCCCGCTCTGTACCTCACACCAGCCCTGTAGATGACGCTTGTGCCGGCTGGCGCCTTTAGGGGCGACAGGAGCCAGGGTCACTTCTTGGAGTGGTTGCCCATTTCTGATACCCATAGGGGTGAACTTTTCATAGTTTTGTCAGCTCCCAAAAGCAGGTAGTGGAGGCAGTCCTTCTCTGCCACTTCCCACAATGCTTGTGAGTCAGGTTGGCTGCTCAACATTTAGTTAGCTGATTATTTGCTGTGGATGGGTATGCTTAGGCTCAATCCATGCAAAGTAGTGGGAATCAGTAATCTGACTAATCCAAGTCAGAGCACTAAAAAGTGGGGGTTGACACGAAGGGGAGGGTGAATGGGTTTGCTTTTGATGAAGCAGGGCTGAGGGTGGGAATCAGTGCTTTGTTTTTGCTTTGGGGACTTTGCCTAAGGGGGGATAAAAGGAGAGAGGTGGGGGGAGTTTTGAAAGTTCTGAAAGTTTTGTGCGTTCTTTTGGTTTGTGGAGACCTGTGTTACAGAAGTTCAACAGATCTCCAATGTTTGTGAAGTTAAAAAACTCTGCAAGTGGAATTAAGACAAGCAGAGGGTCAGATGAACCAGTTTTCCATCACTTTAGCATGATAACTATTGTGCATAAGGTACCATGGGTTATTTGAAATTGATCTCCTGGAATGGTAATGGCCTCAAGACTGTGGTAAAAAAGAAAGAAAGTCTGGTCCTACTTGAAGAAGGAGAGGGCAGATGTGGTATTCATGCAAGAGACGCATAACCAGGGAGGAATCAGACAAACTGGCACAGTTCTGGGGAGGGCACTTACTAGTATCCCCATTTACTTCAAAAGCTAGGGGGGTAGTGATTTGGTTCCAACCATAATTAGAGGTCAGTATTCACACCACAATATCAAGACCCTAAGAGGAGTTATGTGGTGGTGGTGTATGCAACACTGGGGAAGGAGCGATACACGTTAGCGTCCTTGTATGGCCCAAACTATGATAGCCCTGATTTTTTCCTCCATATAGCAATGGCCTTGGCTCCTTTCCCAAATAATATTATAATAGGAGATGACCTCAACACATTTTGGAATTCAATACTTGACCACTCAGGGACCAGAACTAGACCACCTCCAAAAAGCTCAAGTGCATTAAGGTAAATGGAGAGAGAGAGAGAGAGAGAGAGAGAGAGAGACCTAAGGAAGGTTTGGCATTTTGAACAGCTGCAGAAGAGGGACTATTCCTTCTTTTCACATGTACACTCCCTATATAACAGGATTGATTGTGTCCTGGTTTTCCTGAACCTGTTGCAAGGGGGAGTAGTGGCTAAATATGTTCCCATCCTGGTATCAGATCATGCTTCCTTGAGTGTAGTGTTGGGAGGATTAGAGCATGATCAAACCACTAAACAATGGCGCTTAGACCCCGCTCTGCTGGCTGAAACCAGCTTCAGGGAACAAATGTACAGATTCATTAAAGAATTCCTCAAATGTAATAGAGTGGGGGCTACATCTGTGCACACAACCTGGGAGGCTTTCAAGGTCTAGATCCAGAGAGTGGCCATCGCTTATGCAGACTATCAATGGAGAGAGGAGAAGAAAGAAGAAAAGGACCTGAAACATCAAGTCAGGGACCTGGAGGAGAGGGTTATGGCTAGGAGAGAGGAGCAAGCCTGAGGGAACATATGTTGTTCAAAGGGAAATTGAACCTTTTAGCCTCCAAGAACATTGAAAGGAACCTTCTTATGTCTAAGGCTGGAAACCTCTTTGAAGGTGATAGAGCAGGAAAGTGGTTAGCTTGGCAGGTGAAGAAAAAAGCAGACAGAACAATAATAAGCCTTGAGACAGAGGGAAGGGAAATCACAACAGATCAGAAGGCTATTAACAACACCTTTAAACATTTCTATGAAACTCTGTATACTTCCAAGGTCCCACCAGGGACATCCCCCACAGACCTTTTTAATGAAAATCCCCTCACTCCCCCTATTTCTCCCTATACCTTATCGCCCTCTTCCCCCACCCTTCACCTCCACCGCAGTACCTACCTCTCTCTCGTAATTCCTTTCTTCACCTCACTGCCAGCTATCCCCATCCCTCTGAACTACTGACAAGGCACTTTGAGGCTGCTTACCCCCCCCCCCCATAAAGTGTTTTTCTTGTTATTTTAACTTGTACCTATGTTTTAAGTTATTCTGTAAGTTCTGAATCCAAGCTGTATCATTCATTGTGATGTACCTTTACTTTCTCCTATTGTATTTTGTTTTGCAATCTGTGACGTGGAACCTTTGTAAAAGAGCTTGCGCTCAAAGGTCTTTTCCAAATCACTAAATAACCATCCCCTTTCCGACTTTGGCACAATCTCTACAATTAGATCTAGAGAAACCAGTGTCTCAGCAGGAGATCTGAGATGCAGTGTGGGGCTCTAGAACCAGGAGGGCCCCAGGCACAGATGAGATCCAACAGGAATTCTGTTGTGTGTTCTGGGAAGACCTCAAGCAATTTATGACCCATATGGTTGAGACGGCTTTGGAGGGGAGACACCTTACACCCTCTCAGACTCTGGCTAGCATCACTGTGCTTCCCAAGCAGGGGAAGGACCCTACAAAGTATGGCTCTTATCGCCCCATCCCCCTTCTAAATGCAGACTATAAAATCATACCCAAGATTTTATTTTATTTTTTTTTATTTATTTAAAATTGATGACCAGGAAAGGCACACTGAGCCGAGGCTCGTTTCCAGGTGTGACCCGGGTACAAAGTGTACTCAGAAATTAAACAGAGTTACAAAATTAGTAGATTACAAACAGTATACACAAGCATATTATACAAAACCATATATGCAAAGTATATGTACAGGAATAAAGGCAAGATTACATCTGGCAGGCTAGGGTTTATAAGTTGAGACCATATGAGGCCCCTGATGCGGGGGTTATGATTGAGTAGGGGTGAGTTTGAGACTGGGAGGAAGGCTACTTAGGTCAGCATGATGTGACAGACACAGATCAGGGGCCTAGAGAAGAAAGGTTTGAGTGGAGAAACACAGAGCAGGGGGCTGGGAAAGAGGGGATTGAGTGGAGCTAAGGGGGAGGTGGGAGGAGCGCGCTGGGTCCTTAGGAGCATTTGGGACAGTGAGGGATGGGGTGGAGTCTGAGGAGTCATCTAATGGATGAAAGAGAGGAGGCCAGGCACAGATCAGGGGGAGGGTTATTCCAGAGAAGACGGAGATGGTACGAGAAGGCAGCTTGGCCCATAACAGTGTGAGGGCCGGGGATGTGGAAAGTGCATGAGTCCCTGTGGTGAAGAGAGTAATTTGGGGATTTGCCTGGGGTAAGAAGGGAAGTGAGATGGGGAGGAGGAGGGAACCAAACCAGTATTTTTCTATGAGGGAGGCACTGTGGACGGTTCTCCTTTGGGAGAGCGGGGCCAGGGAGAGTGGTGCGTAGGGGAGACAGTGATGAGTGAGTGGGAGGGAGACAGTGGCAAAACAACAGAAGGAGTTGAGAAGGATGTCTAGTTTGGAGAGAGAAGAGGTTGGGGCCATTCTGTAGACAACGTTGGCATAGTCCATCACTGGCAAGACTGTTTTAAGTACGAGCTCGTGTCGGGTTGGGAGAGGGAGGCTGGCTTTGTGTCGATAGAGGACTGTGAGTTTGGGCAGGAGTTTGGTGCAGATAGCCTCAACATGAGTGGAGATGTTGAGGTGGCTGTCCAGCCAGACTCCCAGGTACTTGAAAGCTGGGACCAGCTCAAGGGATGAGCCGTCTGTGGTGGTGATCGCTTGGGGGGTAGGGAAGGAGGTAAGCTTCTGTCTGGATCCAAAAACCATGGTGACAGTTTTTTTGGCATTGAGTTTAAGCTGGTTTTTCAGGAACCAGGACTGAACTCGGTTGAAGTCATTTTGGAGATTGGGAGAACACTGTCATGGGAAGGGCCAGAGGCATAGACAATAATGTCATCTCCGTAAAGGTGCACATTGGAGGAGAGACAGGTGGAGGGAAGGTCATTTATGAAAGAGAGTAGAGGATGGGGCCAAGGATAGAGCCTTGGAGAACCTCTGTTAGGATAGGAAGAGGAGAGGAGAGGAGAGGAGAGTGTTTCACCTCTTTGGACTGACTGCTGTCTATTATGGAGGTACGAGCAGAACCAGGCAATGGCAGGTTTAGCAATGCCAAAGGAGCTAAGTTTACGGAGAAGCAGAGGGTGGGCGACAGAGTCGGAAGCTTTTGCCAAGTCGATGAAGATGGCGGCAGTGATTAGACTATTGTCCATAGCTGAGAGGATGGAGTCGATAATGCACAGCAGGGTGGTGATGGTGGCATGGTGTTTTCAAAATCCTGACTGTATGGGTGAAAGGGAGCTGTTCGAGGAGAGAAAGTCTGACAGCTTGGACAATATGAGGGATTCCTGGACTTTGGCAAGGGAAGGGAGGAGCAAGATGGGCCTGTAATTTCCTGGTAAGTAGGTATCACTGCCTTTGTGCAGAGGGAGGACCTTGGACAGTTTCCAGGCTTTGGGAATGGTGGCTGTGGACAGAGAGAGATTCAGTATGTATGTCAGGGTGCAACTATTGTGGGGGCAGAGGTATGGAGCAGTCTAGGGTGCATACCATCAGGGCTGGATTTAGACTGGTTAAGGGAGATGAGTGCATTGCAGACTTCCAGTGGAGTGAAGGGATGAAAGAGGAGGCCAGAGGATGGTTCAGGAGAGTCAGGGGTGGGTGGGTGAGGAGTCAGGCAGGGCACAGGAGACGAAGAACTTATTGAAGACCTCAGCTACAGAAACAGGGTCTGAGACAGAGCTGCCATCGATCTTAAGGACAGGACATGCTTGTTTTGAAGGGGAGGATTGAGAAGGGAGTTGATCACCTTTCAGAAAGATACAGGGGAGTTTTGGTTCTGAGTAAGTTGGGCTTTAAAGTAAAAAGACTTGGACTGCTGGATGGCCATGGTGTATTTATTTCTAAGATGTTTGTAAGATTGGAGATCTCATGTAGCATGGGAAGCTTTGTACAGCCTCCAGGCCTTGTCCCTGGAATGACACATGACAATGAGGTCGGAGGTGATCCAGGGGTGATGGTAGTGTTTTACCCTAATTTGTCTAATGGGTACGTGGTGGTCCCAGGTATGCTTGAAGATGTCACAGAACTGGGATAGGGCAAGGTCTACATCCGACATGGAAAAGACTGGTAGCCAGTCTGTATTAGTGAGATCTTGCTGCAGGGCAGATTCATTGAGGAAGTGTAGGGAGCGAGACCAAATGAATTTGGGATGGGAGTGCGGGGAGTGGATTTTGTGAATGTAATAAATAAAACAGTGGTTGCTAAGGGCATCAGAGAGGATGCCTGAGGCAGAGATTTGGTGGAGATGGGTGGATAAAATCCAGTTCAGAAGGGAGTGGTTTTGGAACCGGCAGTTTAGGTGGGTTGGTTCCTGTATTAGCTGGGAGAGATTAAGGGCTTCTATTCTTAGGAGGGTAGGTTTGGTGAATGAGGAGAGCCAGTAGAGACTGAAGTCGTCTAATAGCAGGAGTTCACCATTTGATGTGCTGTAGGAAATAGAAGAGATGGCCTTGATGACGGAGTGGGGCGAGGTCTTTGGCAAGGCATACAGAGCTCCAATGTGAGGGGGTGGAGGAGGGGAAGGATAGGTGAGCAACAATGGATTTGTGGGAAGAAGGGCAGGATTCCTTGAAGATAATAGAGCATGAAATGGATTGCCTGATGTACAGTGCTACCTCCCCCACCTTGTTTACCTCTGTCCTGATGGAATAAGTTGTAGTCAGGAATGGCAAGACAGGAGTTAGGGATTTTGGCAGATAGCCAGGTTTCTGAGATGCAGAGTATGTCAGGGTGATATTGTGTGAACCATACAGTGAGGGCATCCAGTTTGAGGAGGAGGCTCCTGCCATTAAGATGAAAGATACAGAGGCCCTTGGGAAGTGAGGCCGTGGTCTGGCAAGGTGGCAGTCCTGAAAAGGTGGGGGGTGAGGAGGCGGTGGGTTGAGGCACGTAGGGACCTGGGTTGGGATGTATGTCACCAGCCAGGAGCAAGAGGAGGAGGGAGAGGGTGAGGAGCAGAGAGTGCTTGGATCTGCCAGAACCATGCAAGGAGGGTGGCGCATGGAAGTTTAAACATTTTAGCAACCAGAATGGAGAAGATATTGCCCTTGTTTGTTCTCCCAGACCAGGGAGGGTTTGTTAAGGGCTGTTTGGCTAAACATAACATCCAGCGCACCCTGAACATTATGCACTAGTGGTCTGTGGAGGGAGGGAAAAGGGGCAAGGGCCTTCTGGCCCTCGAAGCTGAAAAGTCATTTGACCATATCGAATGGTCCTTTGTTTGCAGTACTAGAGAAATTTGGTCTGGGTTTGGACTTTCAGCCCCCAAATCCTAACCAGCGACTACCTCTCAGCCCCCTTCTGTCTCACTAGGGGAACGAGGCAGGAGTGTCCCCTGTCTCCCCTGTTGTACATACTCACTATAGAGGCTCTAGCCACCACTAAAAGAAGGCACTCTGATATTCAGGAATACAGCTGGGGCAGAGATAACCATGTTATTTCCTTATTTACAGATGATAATTTGCTGTTTATCTTCCAGCCAGACAAGGCCCTTCCCGGCCTATCTGAAATTTTCAGAGTTTATGGCCCCCTCTCGGGACACAAGATAAACTGGGGAAAATGTGAATGACTGCCCCTCAGAAAAACAATTACCCCTGTAGTCATAAATAACACCACCACAAAGCCCTCAAATGAAATAAAATACCTGGGCATCCTCCTTCCTAAAAAGCTGTCCATGCTAGGAGATATACAGTAAACCTTAAACCCCGATGAAAAAAAAATAAAGGCAGACTGTGAACGGTGGAGCACCCTCCCCTTGAAAGGGAAAATGAACCTGGTTAAGATGTGCATCTTACCCCAATGCTAGTATTTACTCCAAACTCTCCCTTTACAAATCCCTAAGAAATATTTCAAAAAGTTTAGGGGCTATGTGATAAAGCTCTTCTGGAGGGGGATGTGACCGAGAATAAGATAGGAAGTGTTGTGGCAACCACTGGAACAGGGAGGGCTGGGCCTCCCTAATTTCTGGTTGTATTTTCTGGCTTCTCAAATTGCCTTTATGGTGAATATTTCCCCTAGGAATGCTGTAGAGAGCATGGGTGTGACTTGAATCACCACCAGATACAGTACATCTTCCACGTAGCGAACCCTTTTTGCTCCGGTACTAGCAAAGAAGATGGTAAAGAAGGCTGCTAACCCATTCACAAGAGCTTCCCTTAGGACCCGGCTTGCTGCACATGCTTTAATAAACCACCCACAAACATTCTCACCCAAAGCCAATATTGAAAGTGCATTATGGGAGCCCACTAAAATACCTGTGCCAGTTTGTAGAACCCTACAGAGATGGGAAGAGAGGGGGCTCTCCACTATCTCCCAACTCTATGAGGGAGGAATAATGCTGTTATGCCAGTCCTTGTCAGAGAAATTTGGTCTCAGTCCCTCCAGTTTCTTCACATATTTACAGGTCAGAAATAGAATGGGTGGCACCACAGAAGAAGGGGGTCCACCAGCATTGGTGCATTCTCCTCTGAGGAGATACTGATGTCTAGTTCCAGAACCGGAGACAGCGACCCTCTGACCAAGAGCTACAAAGCCCTCTTGGGAGCTCTAGGGGACCCTTTGGAATACCTCCATAGCAGGTGTGAGGGTGACATGGGAGTAGGCAATTTTACTGCAAGAGAGTGGGCAGGAGCACTATGGCAGGGCATGAGGTGCTCAGTTAGCAATAGGCTCAGAGCAATACATTAAAAAATCCTACACAGGACATACTTCATTCACCCCAGTGCTAGTGAATAAAATAGACCAGGACAAACCAGATGAATGTCCAGAATGTAAGGCAGCTTGGGGGACATTTTATCATATGATCTGGGAATGCCCTAAGGTGCAGAGGCTTTGGCAAGCCATCACTGACCTTCTGACAAAGGTCCTGGGAATGGATATGGGATCAGGAGCCCAAGAAATTGTCTTGGGTATAGGAGAGGGGAGGCTGGGTCCCCCCATCAAATTACATGCCTTATGAAGCCTGGGAACTGTAATGGGGAAACAGGTACTGGCCCAACAATGGTGGCTGGAAGTCTGTTCTACAATAGCTTTATGGGTAAAAATGCTTGTTCACTGTATGAAACTAGAACATGCACAGTATCGGGCGGGGAACCAACTAGATAGTATCTCCAGGTGTGGGGACCCCTGGAAAATAGTCTGCTACAGCCTTGGTTCCCTACCTCTAGACCTTCTAGACTGCATGAAGTGCAGGAAAATAAGACTGCCATCTCTGAGTGGGAGGCCCTGATTCTTGGCCTCGGTGGTGGGGAATGGTTATGAAGAGGGGTAATTGGCAGATGTTTGTCAGATGGTATCTTCTTGGAAAAACCCTTGAGTTTGTTCCCTTGGGGAACAGTAATGAAATAGAACTCTGATTATGAAGAGGGGTGTTTGTCAGATGGTATCTTCTTGGAAGGCCCCTTGAGTTTGTTCCCTGCTGGAAACCACATCTAGTTTGTGGGCAACAGGAATACATCCTCTCTGCCCCTCTTGGTGGGGGAGAGGGGTACCCCCTGAGCACTTTATCTTTTGAGGCCATTGAGTTATAAAAGTTATAACAGTCATTATAAAAGTTACAATGTTCATTATAGTAAAACCTAATAGTGAAATATAATATGCCAAATGCAGTACAGATTGTAGAGAATATTGTCTGTATTTCAGCAATAACATGTATAAGTCTATGATAATTGAATTTAATGTTGCATTTTTCTGCTTGCTGAACACCTAAATAAAGTTTACAAAAAAAAAAATATTAAAAATGTAAACTGTGGGACTGCTAAGCTGTACAATTTTGTATTTTGTTCACTTCACCTATTGTATTATGCATGGCTCAGGTTGCTGAGCATTGTCTCTGTTCTGTATTGTTCTGATCTTTTTATGTATTCTGTACCACTATTTTGTAACCTCCCAGGTTGTGCCTGAAATTAGTCAATCATTTGGCTAGTGCACCTCACCTGGTTAACAAAAACAAATAAATAAAAGAAACAGTCCCTGAGAAAAAAAAAATAATATCCGGCTCGGTGGCACTGAGGGCTGAGCTGCAGGATGCCTTACCTCATGTTACACCGGTGACCCCGGGTTCGGGAACAACCTCAGGTCGTCGTGGAGCCAGCATGGGGGGGGGAGGGTCAGAGTGGGATTGAGCTGCCATAGGCAGCTTTCCCCTTCCAAGGGTGAGAGTCCACTCCCCCCGTAGTTCCGCTCCCACTGGGTGGTGGTCTGGTGGGAAGCGTAGGCGAGGGGGGTGGTGGTGGTGGCAAATGCCAGGAGTGGGGTGGAAGGGGCTGAGCTGGTACCCGGCATGTGCATGTGCCTCCACGCACGAGCATGTACATGTCTGCCAGGGTCCTGGGAATGGGGTGCAAAAAGAGGGAAAATAACATAAAATAACATATGAAAAAAAATTATAATAAAAAACAGTTTGGCACCAAGTGTAGCACTTTTTTGTTTAAGTTAAATAAAACTACTTGTAGGTGATAAACTGAATTAGTGCTAGGAATGTGCAGGTGGTTGGAGTAAAGTTGTTGATTGGGTTGGAGGCTCGGTTCCTGGAGGTGGCAAGGTAGAGCTGCTTTGATGCTGCACTGCTGTTTCGTCCTTCTTTGACTAGTTTGGTTGTTGTTTGCTGACAGTTGTGCCCTTGTATTTTGCTCCACTGTTTCCTATCATCCTGTCTTTGTGCCCAGTAATTGGCTAAGCTGGTTTCAGATTTGTGTCCTGTTACTGTGGTTATCTCCCTGCTGCTCAAGCCAGCGTTGGATAACAGCTGAACTGCAGTAGCCCTGATGCCATGGTTCGTGTATCTGTTTGTGAGTTGTGCTTCTTCACTTAGTCTTGCCATCACTATCCCTAGATAATTTCTTCCCATAGGTTCTCTGGAGTACCAATAGGGAGCTGTGTCTAGGTTGCTCTATGACTGTTTAAGAAAACGAGAGTAAAATACTGGTGTGTCCTTTGGAAGCTGAGAGAGGTACTTGATACATGATCTGACAGGGCACACTACACTGCTAGGTTCTTCATACATAAACCCTAAGATCTTAGTTCGAGAAAGGCTCTTGCAGCAGGCCAATACCAGTAGAATTAAGCTGCCAGGCACCAGAACCACATGGAAAACTTTCTAGCTAGCGGTCTACCATGGGGGACTGCCCACCATTGATGTTAGCCACTGATCTCAGCCTATCCTATAAAGGCGGGTGGTCCCTCATACCTACCCCAGTTCTTTTTCCGCTGTTGACCTGCACACGTCAGACCTTGGCCAGAGGCGACTGATGGGGCAGGACCGTCTGGTTTCCTCCTGTCGTCAGGTCCCCATTGGGATTGTCCTGCACCTTCTGGGCCACATGGCAGCTGCCATTGCCATGCCCCCCCCCCACCTGTCTGCACATGTGAGTTTCTCAGTGGACCTTGAGGGTCCAGTGGGACCAATGCACGAATGACTTAGACCACTTGGTCCTGGTCTCCAACCTGGTCTGGAGAGTTCTGTTGTGGTGGCTGGAACCGGCCAACCTTCTTTTAGGAGTCTCCTTTCAGCTCTTGCCTCCCTCAGTCAGATTCTCATGACAGATGCATGTGTCCTTGGCTGGGATGCTCATCTGGCTGACCACCAGACCTAGGGTACCTGGATGGAATGAGAACAGGGTCTCCACATCAATGCCCTTACACTCTGCAGGCCTTTCAGAATCATCTCCTTCCCAGTCCACTGCTGGTGCAGGCGGACAACATGTGTGTGGTGTATTATATCAAGAAGTATTGGGGGGACCAGTTCCTACCCCCTGTGTCGGGAGGCGATGAGAGTCTGGTATTGGTCTATCAAGCATGATCTGGAGCTCTTGGTCATACATGTTCATGCATCCAAAACATCTTGGCCAACAGTCTCAGCCGATCCAGGTTGCGGGATGAGTGGGAACTTCTAAACTCGGTGGTCAAAGATCCCTTCGACAGGTGGGGTCATCCAGAGTTGGACCGGTCTGCATCCCTGCTCAAGGTAAAACTGTCACTTTTCTGCTTGCTCAGTCCTAGTCCTGGAGGTTTCTGGTGAGAGGGGTGCTGCACTTCTGAGGTGCCGTCTTTCGGATGAGACGCTAAACCGAGTTCCCATCTGCCTGGATTGGTGGTAGTTCAGGTGGATGTTAAAAATCCCATGGCACTTATCGAAAAGAGTAGGGTAGTTTTTATTGTGAAATAGAGACATAAATACACAACTCAGTGGTTCAAAAGATAAAGTACAAAAAAAAAATACAAAGAAAAGCACATTACATAACCGAAAATATACAGGCACAAAAATTACAGTGAAACAATCATTAATTGCTATACACATAGTAAACTTATTTAAATGTTATAAAGTGAGTAAACCCCTTCCACCAGTTTGAAACCATATGTGAAGTAAATGTTTTTGATTCCTGTAGATGAATCCTTGAGATTTCATTAGTTACTAAACATTCATAACAGTCATAAGACATTTTATTTTGATAGATTACCCATTGGCATCTTGCTTGCCATAAATAGTACCGTACAGAACTAAAGAATAATATTAGGGTACTATCATAATAAAACTAACATATCATAGGATAGATTTGTAAGCCATTTTAAGTTCCATTTTCTTGCTAGATAATGCCATAAACCCCTAGCATAAGAACAGTAAAGGAAAAAATGTTCCATGGATTCTTCCATGTTAATGCATTCATTATAAGGACAGTTTCTTTCTTCCTTGGCTTTATGTTTGGCATTACCCCTAACGTTCAAGCGCCCATATACTATAAGCCACTGTGTTTCCCATTGTGATGCAGGCAGTCTGGAATTATTGAGTTAGGCCAGTACCCTAGAGTTCAAAGCAGAGCGACAGTTTTTAAAACAAGGTGCTTGTGGGTAAATTAACCCAATAATTAACCTGTACATGGATTGTGTGGTATTATTTAAAATCATGATCCTAGTTATTTGCCATTTGAATAACTTCTGGACTGCAGGTTTAAAATAAACAGGGATATTGATATGAGAATTCGACCTTGGGGGCCAAATTGAGCCATACTTTAAAATAATTACCTAACGCTTTTACCACCCATCCCTTACAAATACTATCTGCGTGTGCTAACCCGGATTTAAGGGTATTTGTGAAAAAGAGCGAATGCACAAATACAACAGGATCCAGCATACCTAAACCACCAGATTTCTTATCTAAATAAGTATACTGTCGTTTGATAGGATTTAACCGATTCTCCCACAGCATCTGAAAAAATAAACTGTACAACTTCGTCTCTAGCTGGGAAGGAAGTAGAAAAATCATGGCAAGATGTAGTAAACAAGGAATAATGAATTGTTTTAGAATATGTATCCTTTTAAGCTTTGAAAATGTCCAGTGTTTCCATCTATTAACTTTGTTTTCAACTTTCCCAAGAACTAGTTCCCAATTCTCCATTGGCAGGTTTTGTGGGCCAAACAGGAGCCCCAAAACTTTTAAAGGATTGCAGGAAATACAGATCCCATCTTGAATTATTTCAATTGGGCCTGATACTCCAATGAATAGACCTCTGGTCTTCTGAAGGTTCAACTGTGCGTTGGAAGCTGCTGAGAAAAGTGAAAAACCTCAAAAAAATAGTGAACCTGAGTATAATCAACAAAATATAAAATTAGGTCATCAGCATAAGCTTGTACATAAAGTGGAGAAGCAGGCATAACACCAATACCTACCCAGTGTTGAGACTGAACAATAAACTGTAAAAGGGGATCAAGGGAAAAAACATATAAAAGGGGGCTTAAGGGGCAACCTTGTCTAACCCTGGTGACTAAACAAATACTGTCAGCAACATTCCCTTACAGGAAAGGATAAATTATGTTATGCTGATAAAGAGATGTGATAAGTTTAACCATTTGCGTAGGGATTCCATATTTTTCTAACGCTAGATAAAGAAAGGGAAGATGAACCCTATCAAAAGCCTTCTCTAAGTATGCAGAAATCATGCAACCAGATGTACCACTAAGCGTAAAATATTCTATGGTATCTCGTATAATCATTAAGGCAGATTGAATTCTCCTTTCAGGGATTCCACAAAATTGACATGGGGATATGACTAGTTTAGCATATTGTTTAAGCCGATTGTTTAAAATATTGGTAAATATCTTATAGTCTGTATTTAAAAGGGTAATCGGCCTCTAGTTTTTAATATTGTCCCTATCCCCAGATTTAAATAAATATATCAATAACCCTTCAGTGAAGGAAGGAAATGCAGTATTGATATCTATGAAAAAGCGAAACAACAGTTGTAGGCACTGACTAAATTCTTTAACAAAGCTTTTATAGAGGTGATTGGGTAACCCATCCAGCCCTGGCAAAATGTTGGGTTTCAGTTTTTGGATTACTGTTGTTATTTCTTCAATAGTGACTGGTCCTAATAATTTAAGGGCCTCTACCGGTACAGAGGGTAAATTAACAGATTTTAGAAACTTTTCGAGATCTGCTCCTAAAATTGGTGATTTGGGTTCTAAAGTCTGAAAATGCTGCCTAATAACTTCCCTGAGTTGAGCTAAGGTTGTTGCTTTGGAACTATCAAGAGCAACAAAAAAAATCAATAGTAGAGGAGTCTTTCAAAGATTTGCAGGCCTCAAATGGGTCACCAATGGGGGTTTTTTGGGTGCCATTTGTAAAAATGGCTTGCAGTGTCTTAGCCCTGTCATATTGAAAGGTTTTCATGGAATTTTTAAGAACACTAATCTGGTCTGAGTAGTCGAGTTTTGAAACATAAGAAATCGAAATTAGCCTCTGTAACTGTTATCTCAAGGACAAATACTTCATAAAGTTAGAGTCTTTTGTAACCACTCCTTGATGTTTAAAACATTTCTGTAGAAATGTTTTAGTATCTATCCACCAGGCCCCTAAATCAGTATATAAAAAAGCTACTGACAGACAAGCCTGCAACAGCATTTTTACCCTGAAAATAACCCGAGGGGAGTCCAAGGAGGAAATATTAAGTTTCCACCTTCCATTCCTACCACGCACTAGGCCTTCAGTGCCAAAAGAGCATAACAATAACAGGTGATCTGAAAACTTTATAGTCTTCATCTGAAAGCCCTGAATATGTAGTGATGGGGAAACAAACGTAATCAATTAAAGAATGCAATTTGCCTTTGGAAAATGAAAAAATAGGACCTTTTGAGTGATGGGTGAGACAGTTGAACAGGCCTGCCATCTTAATTATTGAGGCTAATGCATGCGAATCACAATAGGTTTTCTTTGTCTGCTGTACCAAACCTGATAGACTGCAATTAAAGTGACCCCCATAGAATAGTCAAGGAGGTAAACAAATATGGTTGTATGGCTCTCATATACTTCACTCTATCATCCTTCGTCTGTGGATTGTAAATGTTTATGAATCTATAGCAGGTGTTGTGCCATTTACCATCTAAAATTAAAACCCTATTAGGAATGAGGTCTACCAGTTTATTTAGGGAAAAGTTAAAGGAATGAAAAAGAATGCCAATACCATCAGCACTATCAGTGCCGAATGACCAATAAGAAGGACCCCAAGGCCAATCTCTCTTAAAGGTGTAGAGTTGCTCAATGGAAAACTTCCATGTCTCTTGTAAAAAACTAACTGTAATCTTGAAGTCATGAATGTATTGAAAAAGAGCTTGCCTTTTAGTATTGTTTAATAGGCTATGTGTGTTCAAGGAACCCCAAGTAAACTGCATTTCAAAGTTTTAAGAAGGATTTTATTTTTTCCTTTTTTTTCCTTTTCTTCTCCTTGTAATTATCCAAGGGTTGTGAAGAGATAGAAAAAGAGGATTTCTGAGAGTCAGAATCCCCAACCTCCATGTCTGTTTCCCCCCAAGGAGTAAATAAAGCAGCATAGGAGTTAGTTGATTCTACTGGAACAGAGGCAGGGGGGATTTTGATTGCAAATTCCTAGAAGATCTCTGTCTAGGCAGTGGAGATGAAGGGGCTATAAAGGCACCATCAGGGCCTAAAGAAACTGGGTCAGTATAACAAACCAGTACCAACTCTTGAGGTACCAAAGGAGTCGTGCTTTCCCTTCTTTCGGTAAAGCTTGTGGGGTAATGCAATTAGTCTGTTCTGTAGGTCCTGAGGAGGAAGGTGCAGGAGGGGAAACTTCCTGAGAAATCTGCTTTGTCACCACAGGTAGAGGAAAGGGGTAGGGGGGTAGAGAATCGGCAGAGTCTTGAGCTTTCTGGATCAGTAGGTCAGGACTGATGCAGGTTGCTTTATTTTTTGCCACCCAAGGGCAATCCCTAAACATGTGCCCATATTCCTCACACAAATCGCATCTAGTGTGATTTGTACATTGCATGGTGACATGGCCTACTTCCCCGCAATTGTCACACCTGGGCTGGTCGCACACACTTGACAAGTGGGTTCTGGATCCGCACTTATAACAAACCTGAGGCTGCCCTCCATAAAAGCAAACTCCATGATCCCTCCCCAACAAAAAGGAGTTTGAGATGTGCTCAATACCAGAGTCAGATTGCCACAGCTTAACTTTATATTTCCACCCACCTGTCCAGAATTGCTCTGAATCCAAAATGGGTTCAGGGGAACTTAACACTTTGCATTTCTGAGAAAGCCAAAATGTAATGTCTTCCACATGGACTCCCTCAATCCGAAACATCACTGTCACAGATTCAATCAATGGTTTAGTAAGGGGGATTACCAGAAAGGGGGTCCATGTGGGAGAGAATTTGACCTGCCCATACCTTTCCCAAAACAAGTCTAAAACGTATGATGTCCTGAAACTAATGTCAAAATTATCTTCTCCTGAAATGTTAATAAATTCATAAACATCTTTGGGAGAAAAATGCAAAGAGTCTTTAATTAAAGTTTTCCCAACATAATATCTGTCAGGTCTAGAGTCCAATCCTCCTTAATACTGAATTCGTACAGCATTCCTCCGTGGGGCTACTTCCCTTTTAGTAGCTGAAAAAAGTTCGGACATCAAAAGTCTTTGCTGAGGTGTTTTAGAGGCCTCTAAACTTGGAGGATTGGTAGGTGAAATATCCTTAGATGCTGTATCCTGCAGGGCTTGAGGTGCTGGGGGAACAGAAGGGGGAGGCTGTATTTCAGCTTGCTTTAATTCGGTGCTAATGCTCGGTTTAGAGTTGGAGTCTGGCTTCCATGTAGGGGGGTTTTGTGTAAGTTTAAAGTCTAAGTCCCAGTCAGGGTCAGGTAACCAAATACCTGAAAGGGCTCGTTTCCAACCTGCCCCTACCAAAGCCTTTCCTGACATCCAGGGGCCTTCAGACAAGTTAGGAGAAGGCACAGAGCAATGAATAGAATCAGAATTATCAGGAAGATTTGAAACATTCTTATTACCCCCAGCGTTGTGAAGCGTATCCTGAAAGAAAAATTCTGTAACTCCAGGCTGAGGTTCCATTGCAGTTTGATAAGTTATAGCAGGGAGAACTGCCGACTCTACCACAGCCGGTTGTTTGTACACAAACTCAGCAGATTTGCTGAGCAGAGCGCTAAGGTTAGAGGGGAAATCAGTAGCAGAAGGGAGTGCAATAGATGCATGTTGAAGCGTTGAAGACCTTGCGCTAGTCGGTTTCTCCTGCCCCACAAACTTCGGCTTTAGGCACTCATTTGATTTAACGAAAACACTGCCAGCCGTTTGTGTGGCAGCAGTATCACACAGTTCAGCTTGTAATGTAATGTTATCTCTAACAGTGGAAGAAGCAGCAGCAGTAGAGAAACTCATGGACTCACCAAGCCCCGCAGGCTGTTCAAAGTGCTTCTCCTCACTGAGGTGCTGTCAGAAATTCCTCTGATAATGACAGGGCGTGCCTCTGGGAGTGGCAGCTTTGCAGACTCAGTGATCAGCTTGCAAGTTGTAGCGCTTACTTGTACGACTTCAGCGCTGACTGAAATTGGGAAAGAATATTCCTTTGCAACTGTAGTATCAATGAGCTCCATTTCCTCCGTAGAAATTGGAGCCTCGTGAAATTCATCCTCGGATTCAAATTCTGGTAAATCCACTCGTTTTACCTGATGCAGATCCACAGTGGGAGATAAGACAAGTGCTCCCACTGTACTAGCAACTTCTCCCTCCAACGTCCTGCTGTGAGTGGCCATCTTGCTGATAGCCGATCCCCTACTGGCCAAGAGTAGGAGAATTTCACCAGTGTCCTGGCCAAATTTCCCTCATTCACTAAAAATACCACCAACAGCTTAATCTGGTTCAAGGTCAGTTGGCATTCATCTGTATCCCCCTCCTCTGGGTCGTGCCTAAAAATAGGCAGGATTTGTCCTGTGCACTTACCCAGTCAACAAAAACTAAAAAAAAAAAAAAAAAAAAAGACTAGTCCCTCTCCTTGAAGGAGAGATTTCTGTATGCCTTCTCTCCCTTCCCACTCCTACAGAGAGGTCTGCTCAAGCTCCAGTTGGAAGGTGCAGAGAGGATTCTCGTAGCTCCCTTCTGGCTACATCAGATTTAGTTCCCCTTGCTGCAACAGCTGGCAGTGGAACCTCCGGTGCCCTTGCCCCTGTGCACTGGCTTCCTCTCCCAGGATCAAGGCACCCTAGTCCATCCAGAAGTAAAGTCCCTGCATCTCCACATGTGGCTCCTGCGGACCTAGCTATTGCCCACTTCAGGGTTTCATCTAGGTTTACAGACATCCTGGTGACTGCTAGAAAACCCTCCACTAGAGCCACTTATGCTATGAAATGGAAACATTTTTCCCTTTGGGCTGCTGCATGCAAATTGAACTCTTTCACCTGCCTGGTAAATTAGGTGTTGGAGTACCTTCTTTCCCTTTCAGACTCCAGCGTGGGCTACTCCTCCCTCAAGGTACATCTTTCCACCATCTCTGTGTACCATGCACCTATCGAGGGCAAAGCTATTGCCCAGCTTGAAGTGTCCTGCAACTTCCTGTGGGGCATTTTGCATCTGAAACCTCACATTTGGGACCCAGTTCCTCCATGGGACCTCAATTTTATGCTTGAGAAACTCACTTTTTATGACATGTGAGTAAAAAGCTCCAGAATTCCACAGTTCACAGTTCAGACACCCAGTTAAAAAAATCTGTTTTTCTAAGTGTTAAGCATTTACCCACCATCCTAAAAATTCATAACTGCAGAAAAAGTAATTTAGAACATCTACTTAGACTCTGACCGCATTGTTTTAAGACTCTATTGAAACATCCTCCTATAGTAAAACCCATCCTCCCTTTAGCAGAAGAAAGTACAGTTAAAGCATACAATTTTTTCAGCATTTGTGACCCTTTGAGACAATGCTCAGACCCCCAACCCAGTACAGATAGTGCAGCAACAAATACTTACTGAAATTCAAAACTTATTTTTTTTTTATAACACATTCACAAGCCAAAGTAAAACCTGACTCAAGCACGTTGCAAATTATTGCTTATGGGCTAATTTCAGAACCACCATTTTATTACTGGTCAAAATTCCAGACACATGTTGTGGGCAGTTGATCAAGAAAACCATGACCCCAATAACATCACATAATGCAATTTATGCAATAGGCGTGGGCTCTCAAGGCTTCTGATAAACACTTTTATCAGGGCAACTGTATGGATAAATGGCTGATGACATCAATACTATACAGATAATGTTGTGAACCACTAATTTATCTGTATACTACTGTCGTCAACAGCCATTTATTCTCATACTTCTGTCATCATCTCCCCCCGGCCACCTGCTAGACTGCACTTCTTCCCAGTTTCATTTCTGTCACAAGCACCTCCAGTCCGTTTCTCATCCCCCCCCCCCCGCAGTGTACCTGTTCTAACAGCAGCACTTGTCCTACCAGTCTGTGCTCTCACATTTTTCACTGTAGGACTGTACACAGCGTTTCTCCAGTCACTTTGCACATCTGAATGGCATTTAAATAAAAAAGTCAGATTTGCCAGCCACCACTACAAACAACTTAGTCTCGCTGCTAGTTTCATGAACTACCTGGCCACTCGCTCTGCTCCCGAATGTTTCTTGTATCCAAAATGCTGCCTTCCACAATGAATAGCTGAGCATATTCAAATAAATAAAGACACATGACAAAAACAAATATAAAAAATTCCCACTCGCACCTTCACTTCTCACTCACTAAGAAAGTCTGCTATTTTTCCAGAAACGTTTGCAAGAGGCCATGCTACTCAATCAATCACTGGGAATATTACCAGGATGACAAACATCCTGATGTCTTGGCTATAGCAACAGCCATAACAGCGCAGAACAGCAAATAAAAAGAAGTGCCCTACAAAAAAAAAATTAGTAATTATTAAAAAAAATACTTCGCCAAGCAGATGGGGCCTATTGGCATAAATAGAATATGCGATGGGGACTGTTGTCATATAAATTATTTATTTTCATTCATTCTCAGTGTCCTCGGGTAAACCACTCATGGCTACGCTATGCCACGCCACTCATGAGGTTACCCGTGGTCACTGGAAACTCATGAAAATAATTTATATGACCGCCCCCCCATCGCATAACATCTATTTATCATTTTATTTTCAAACACAAAAGAATACCTGCAGTCAACTCCCCACCCCGCTCTAGTCATAACACTGGTACCATACATGTACAGATTCAGTGCATCCCCATTTCACATTAAAATAAGCATGTTTATGTGGCTGTTGACCGAATATTTATTTTACAAAGGTCCAAGATGGAATAGGTGCTGCTCATTTAGACAGTGCTGTAGATTTAGGGTCAGATATTCAAAACTTTGCCCTGGGGCTAAATTAGCACTGCCCAGCGGGCTAAATTAGCCTGGACCCAATAGCCTGCTATATTCAAAAGGGATAGCCCCGGTACTAAACCTGCTGAATATAGCATGCTAAGGCAGTCGGCCAAACTGAGCTGGGAGTGCAGTACAAACATAGCCTGGGAATAAGACAGCTTTGAATATAGCAACCAGGGAGTGTACACCACAACAACAGCCAAGTTCACAGCAACGTGAAGGAAGGTAGAGGTGAACTATGTGGCCAATGTGTGTGCCAGCAAATGCGTGGACTCAGTACAGCTGCAAGCAGCAGTGCAGATGAAAGTACATTTTGCAAAACTGTACAATATTTCCGAAATATTTGCGTGATGCTAACACATTTGCGCGGGTTTAGTGCGGAGCTAAGCTGTTTGCCCAGCGCAATCCCGTTTGCCCGGGGCTAAACTTTGCTATATTCAAAAGTGCCCGTGCAAATTTAGGTAGTCTCTGGGCAAACATCCAGATTAGCATCTCATTATGACCTGATTTGCATGCAGTTTGCCCAGCGTTACTGCATGGTCCCACAGCTCCATCTGTAGGTCTGTCTGGAAGCACAGGGCCTGGCTGGGTCTTCCACAGCTCCACCTGTAGGTCAGTCTGGGAGTGCACAGTGGTAGCTGCAGGCTACATTTATACAGTACAGCATAGCATATTGTGCCCCAGGGGACTACACAGCACAGGCACAGGTGGTGGTGCTGCATGCAACTGACAAACTGTAGTTCATGCTACAGTGCACAGCAGGCACTACAGTAGCAAGAGGGCCAGTAGTGTGAGGGACACAGCAATGCCTATGGTGTGTAGAGCAGTGATGACCACTGCACTGTACACGGTGACAGGCCCAACATACAAGTGGTTACGGACAGTGGACATTACTGTTATGCTGTTGTACAACCCACGGATGCTGCACCACTGGCATGGGATGCTCATAGTGACATATATATGGTGGCTGTGTGCGCTGTGGTATCTGTACAAATGTGCGGTATATGGCTGGGGGTGCACATACGATCAGACAGACACACTGGTGTTGGAGTATCCCCAACACTGGCCCATGTGCACAGCGTGGCTTGTCCCAGTCTTGTGGCTGCACCAAGTCTGTAGTACAGCGTGGCCACTTGTACACCCTCCCCTCAACACCCTCCATACCCACAGTGCTGCATGTGTGTGCTGGCATCTGTTGGTGTCCACCAAAGGAAGGTCTGCAGGTGTGTGCAGTATGGCTGCACTGCCATGGTGTCCATGGGAGCCGGGTCATCACTTACTGCCTGGCATGGCTGGAGCTAGTGGCAGGTGTTGGCATCATTGTGATGCCATCAGTGGGCAGCATGTTTCCTCTATGTATGCCTTTTTCTATGTGTCATACTTATTGGTTAGGGTCACACAAAGCCACGCAAAAGTTGCGCAAACGCCACGCAAATCCACAATGTCGCACAAAGCTGGTCTGCCCAGTGTTAAGATTACCTTTTCCTGGGTGGTAATTTGCACCATGAAAAGTATTTTGCTAAGTCGCGCAAAACCACTTTGCTCTGCGCTATTCACTGAATACAGCATTGTGCTGACACGCCCCTCAGTTTGCCCCTTGCATACATTATGATTTTGCCCGGTGCTAATGCAGTTTGCATACACTATTTAGCCTTTCGAACATAGCAGATCCATGCTAAACCAGTGCTAAACCTGTGCAAACGGTTTGTTGAATATCTGGCCCTTAGACTTTAAAGAGAAAATGCATAATATTCAAGAAAGCAGAATTAACACTTTGTACACATTAAAACACTTGTTTCTTACTCCAGGAGTCCTTTAGCACCATTAACTGTTGCTGTGAGCTAACCAGGTAGTACTGCCCCAGAGGTGGAGATTATGGTAATGAGTTTATGAATTAGCCAATCAGAGTGAAGCTTGAGGGTGTGCTGAGCAGAGGCTGTGAGGAAGGTACCAGAATTTTATCTCCACTTCACTGAGCAACACTGCCTCTGAGGTGCTCTCTCTCAGCCAAGGAAAAAGCATTTTACTTCTTACTAGCTATAAAACGTGTTTAATTAACTTTTTATAGTGTGGAGTACTTTTTTCTGTTAATTTGCGGTTTCCCGATACTGCGTTTTTCGCACGGTTCCGTGGTTCCCTTTTCATTATTTTCAAACTAAATAGTAACCATGTTTGTTGTATTCAATGGTTCATTTTCTTAGTTTTATCGTGGTTCCCTTTTTTAGGCAGGAACCAGCTCTTTTCTTTTAATTTACAGAGTTTTTACTTCAAAAAGTGTTGTGGTTCTTTACCATGAGGGAACTGACCATTTCTCTATTTAGAACCCTACTGGAATTTGAATTTTCTGGGGTTTTCTGAGTTTTGGTATATCAGAAATTCCTCCACCCATGGCCATAGCCACAGGATCTGCTCCCTGCCCTCTCAAGGGCCAAAAACAGACCATGCCAAGCCCCCTGGGCATTCCTCCACCCATGGCCGTAGCCACAGGAGCTGCTCCCTGCCCTCTCAAGGGCCGAAAACAGATGGTGCCAAAGCCCCTGAGCATTACTCCACCCATGGCCATAGCCACAGGATCTGCTCCCTGCCCTCTCAAGGGGTGAAAACAGATGGTGCCAAAGACCCCTGGGCATTCCTCCACCCATGGCCATAGCCACAGGAGCTGCTCTCTGCTCTCTCAAGGGGTGAAAACAGATGGTGCCAAAGCCCCTGGGCATTACTCCACCCATGGCCGTAGCCACAGGAGCTGCTCCCTGCCCTCTCAAGGGCCGAAAACAGGTACACCTGCTCAACTAACAGAGTGCCCCCCCTCCAGCTGTAAATTTTAAATCTGGCACCATTTCTCAGATCTTTGTGTGAGCCTGGCCATTGACTCCATCCTTGAACCTAGGAGCTGTGGGTCACCTATAATCCCTAGCTTAGCAACTAAATATTTAAGAATTAGTTTTTATTCCCCCTCCTTAAACATCTTTCTAAATCGAGCTAGTTGCTCACTAAGGGACCTTTGTGCCAGAGCCTGCTCTCACTTGATTTTTCACCCCCCGACAGTTTATTATATAGACTCCTTCCAAGAACTCTTCCCACTAGAATCCCACAGTCAGCTGGTTTTCTATCCCCTGGAACCACAACCTCCCTTCCTAAAGGGATCAAACTTAAATTGCCCACTCCAGTTAATTCCTCTCAATTACTGCTATAACCTGCCCTATTGTAAGGGACCTCACCCTGATTCTACTTATACCCTTTTAATTCTTACACTTTCCCATTAGCAGCCTATGAGAAAATGTCCATAGAGGGTGCCAGATTTTTTTTTCAAACACTTTTCATTTTTAAATTGCTAGTTTTGGAAATCAAATCAAACGGCAACTCAAGCTTCCATCACATATTTTTCTGTACCCATTACTTTCAAGCCTAATAGCAAGTTACCTCCCAAAGTATGTTTTCTGCTCCATAACAGGGCTTTCTTTATGACACACCCTCAGTAGCTCATCTCCTAGCAAACGGCTCCCAGATCACACACATTTTTGCTGACAGGCATTATGCTAGGATTTATCCTATGGTTCTTACGGGCAGGTTCCCCTCCTCCATTAAGGTCTTCACCACTGATCCAAATGACTTTACTTTCTCAAATATGCTTATACTCTCCAATAAACTCCATGATATCACACCATTACTTATCCCTCATAGTTATCTCTACCATGTAGCTTATTCTTTTAAGAAGTGCCTTCTCTGCTAGTCTATCCTGCCCTCCCTAATCATCCATCGTAAACTATGGTATCTCCTCCTTCTTGCTCTAATACTTGCATGGGATATTGAACTTAACCCTGGTCCACCTGCTCACCTCTCCTGCTTGGATGCAGTGTGGAAGGACACAAAGGGACTTTGCATTGTTCACCTGAACATTAGGAGCCTACTCCATAACCTAGCTGAACTTCAGGCATGGGTCATACTACTATGTCACCCAGATATAATTTGCCTATCCGAAACTTGGCTTAAACCCTCTACCCCTGACTCTGCCTGCTCGTTACCCAACTACAACCTCATCAGACGTGACAGGCCTGCCTCCAAATGAGGTGGTGGTGTAGCCATTTTTTATAAATCACACCTAAACCTCTTGAACTCCATCATGCCTGTCCTCTCCCACTGTGAATCTATTCACACTACCTTTCAACTTGGTTCCAAGAAATTACATATAGTGTGTGCTTATAACCCCCCTCTAGGTGGCACCGTTGGCCTTGAGGAGCTCCTCTCACATGTTGACTTAGCTGGAAGAAATGTTGGAAGAAATGAAGTCTTAATTCTAGGGGACCTAAACTTAAATTGGATTGTCAAGGTGAACAAATCACTCCACACCATGGTACAAGGCCACAACCTCCACCAGCTAATCGCCCACCCTACCAGGGTCATGCCTCCCTCCAGGTCCAGTACCTTAATTGACTGGGTACTGACAAATTGCATTGATTGTATAATCTCCTCAGGTACCCTTGCTGATACAATTAGTGACCATTCTCCAATATATTGTATCTGGCGCTCAATTGGTCAACCATCCCTTCCCCCAAAACTTTTCACTTTCCATAACCTAGCCAACCTTGACCAAGCCCAGTTCCTGAATGATCTATCCAGAACTGACTGGACTTGCGTCTACTCTGCCACTGATGCTCAGGCAGCCCTTGACCACTTATTAACCCTGTTTGGATCTCTACAGGACATCCATGAACCCTGCATCACATGTCATGTACGTGGAAACGCAAACCAAATGGCTAAATAAAGACCTACTTGCTCAGATCTGGGCTAGGGACAAAAGCTGGCAGTATTTCAAGGTCTCTGGTCTTCTGTCTGACTACAATGACTACAGAATGTGGAGTAACTCTTCCAAAAGGAACATTTGTTTAGCTAAGAGCTCATTCTGCAAGGGTCTATTAATAAATGCTGCAGGTGATTCCAGGAGATTCTGGTCTCATAACACTCCTTGAAGCCAAACACACCTGAAATGCAAATGATATGATCCTAAATGGTATGCACTGCAATAATTCGGCCACCATTGCAAACACCTTTCATCTCCATTTCTCGGATTTATCCAAATACTCATCTCTTTTCCAAACTGGTGCATCCCCCCCCACCCATGGACAATGAACCACATCACAATTACCCACCTTTTAGATTTTGAACCATTACCAGACTGGAAGTCCAAAAGATGCTACAAGCCATCCCTGATAGCACTGATACTGGCTCTGATGGTCTTGGACCCAGGCTCCTGAAAGTTGCTGCCCCCATTATTGCCTCACCCTTAGCTCAAATCTTTAACTTGTCACTATGCCAGAGCTCTGTTCTTAGTATCTGGAATATAGTGAGACTTACTCCAATATTTAAAAAAGGGGACCCAAAGGAAATTGCCAACTACCGGCCTATAGCCATTCTCTCTGTTCTTAGCAAAATACTCGAAAAACTAGTTGCCAAGCAAACCATCTCTTTTCTACAGGACCACAATCTGCTCTCTGTCTCCTAGCATGGTTTTTGCAAAGGCCACGGCACTACTATGGCCCTCCTGAAATTCACAAATGATATCTATCCTACAATGGATAAAGGTCTCCTGACTGGTGCAATTTTCATCGACCTAACCAAAGCATTTGACCTTGTTAACCATTCCCTTCTTCTCACCAAACTCCATTCTCTTGGCTTCTCTACAGATGCTGTAGCCTGGTTTAATAGCTACTTGTCAAACAGGAAATAGGCCGTGTATTACAATTCTGTCCTGTCTGATCCCTCCACCATACATATTGGTGTTCCACAAGGATCCATTCTGGGCCCCCTACTTTTTTCTATCTTCGTTAGTGATCTCCGCTTACTCTCTCCAAATTGTCCATCACTGCTGTACATAGATGACCTAGTTCTTTATTCCAGTGCTAGGAACATCTCAGACATAAATCACTCTCTCTCTCCTCAGACTTCCTCCACATTTAGTCCTGGATGATGGAAAACAACCTCGTTCTTAATGTGGACAAAACACACTTCATGCATTTTGGCTCCCATGACAGACTCAAAACAAACCAGAGCCCTCTCGATATCTTATGCACTGATGGCTCACTATTGGCCAACACTAACTCTTTCAAGTACCTCGGCATTTTGCATGACAAATTTCTGGACTTTGATCAACACGTTACTGCTACCTGTAAGTCCGTAAATGCCAAGCTTGGAAGCGCATGCCGGACCAGTTATACCCTCACCCCATTAGCTAGACTTGCTATTGCTCAAGGCATTCTGCTCCCAGCACTAGCCTATGGCACAGTTACCTACCTAGGAGCATCAAAATACACTTCACAGGTGGGATATCACCTATAATAATATCTGCCATTATGCATCCGCATCCCCTCGTTACAAGCACCACTGCCAACTTTATGCTTATCTAAAATGGCTTTCCCCTACTGCCTATCAGCTCGAGTCCCTTGGATCTCTCATCGATGGTATTGCTAGATAAGGTCTCTCTCAATCCCTTGCCTGCCTGCTGAGCACTCAAACCATATCCTATGGGCTTAGATCCACTGACCTAGCTTCTCTCCACATTCCAAGATGTAAAACCGCCATGGGTGGTGGGCTTTCTCATGTGCAGCACCTAAGTATTGGAACTCCCTTCCCCAAGGCATTCATTCTGCTCCGACCCATGCCTGTTTTAAGAGGCTACATCACAGTCATCTACTTGTCTCAACCCTCTGCACATGCTTTCGCCCACCTTAGACCCTCCAGCCTCTAACTCCTGGCCACCATGTCTCTACCTACTGCTGTCCTTTTCTCCTTCCTCTCAACCTGGCTTCCTGCCTTCTTTCTTTCTAGCCTTGCCCTTGCCTTTTCCTTGGCATACACCCCCTCCCACCTCCTCTCCTCTCTCTTAATTCCTTACTTTTCCCTCCTCTATAACCATGCTTTTCTGGTCTTCTGGTCATCAGTAAAGCACATAGTACCTTCAATAAAGCCTGTTACATGTATGTACCCTTCATCAAATCGATTTCCAAGAAATGTACTGCCTCTTGGATTACCCCGGAGCTGCTACAACAGCTCAAACTACGGGACAACCTCTGTCACCGGGCCATTGCTTTGGGATCGCAGAGTGATAGACAATCTTACAATGCCGCCCACAATAAATGCACCTGGGCAGTCCGCAAGGCCAAGACTGATCACTACAGAGCTGCCTTGGCCACCTCCTGGGGCAGTGCAAGAAAATTTGGGGATAATATTAAGGACCTTAATGGTAAATCCCACTCCCCATCCCATCTCAACTTAGTGTTAACGGTACTATCACCACAGACTGGACTAGCATTGCTAACTGCCTCTACTCCATCTTCTCCAACCTCAGCTCAGTCCTCCCTAGCAACTTCTTTGATGCTATTCAGCCCTCCCCCTGCAATCCTCCAACACCCTCCCTTCTACCTCAGAACCATTGCCCCACACAAAGCCAAATCCTACCTGTCTGAAGCTTTCCAGGGCTCCAACTATTGCAAAGACATGTTCAACATGCGTCTCCTGTACCTTGTGCTTGACTCGGTCCTCTCTCCTCTCACTGTTCTACTAAATCTGTCCATGTGCTGAGGCCAGTTCCCGACCCCATGGAAAACAGCTACTATAATGCCAATTCTAAAAAGTGACAACAACTCCTCCCCAAATAATTACAGACCCATCTCAATTCTTCCCTCCCTCTCCAAAACTCTTGAAAAAATCATGTCCGGCCAGCTCACCAACCACCTCCTCTACCACAACCTCCTATGCAGGGAGCAGCATGGCTTCAGAGCTGGACATAGCACCATGACCGCCCTAATAGAATTCTCCAACTCTCTGCACTCCATGCTTGACAAAGGAGCAGGGGCTATGTTCATAGACCTCTCCAAGGCCTCTGACATGGTCTCCCATCCTCTTCTCCTTAACACACTACAACAAATCGGGGTCTCCCAAGGTCCCCTCTCCTGGTTCTCCTGCTACCTTTCCTCCAGAACCCAGTGTGTTAAAATCAATAATACCCTAGCTATCATGCTTCCAGTATGCTCTGGAGTTCCCCAGGGATCCATCCTGGGTCCCCTGCTTTTCAGCGTATATCTTAATGCCCTGCCTAAAGCCTGCCTTGGGAATCTCCTTCTATATGCAGATGAAGTTCTTTACACCTCACATCCCGACCCCATCTCACTCCAGCACACCCTACAAGACTCCTTCCTTCAGATCAAAAACTGGTTTGCTGACTACAGACTAGTTGTCAATATTAAAAAAATGAAGACAATGCTCTTCGCCTACCGACAATCAAGAGCAAAGGATTGTCCCCTGACAATCCACTCCAGCGCTCACCTCCCTGTGGAACAGGTACAGACATATAAATATCTGGGCATTACTTTTGACTCCACCTTCTCATTCCATGAGCACGTCAAAGTTTTCACCACAGCCACCAATGCCCATGTGAGACTTCTATGTAGACATAGAGACTGTCTGACCCCAGAAACACTTCACCTGGCTGTCGCTTCCTCAGTCTTATCTCTGGTAGACTACGGCCTCACAGTCTGTGCCACCACTGACCCAACTGCGCTGCACCAAATCCAGTTAGTTATCAATAAGGCCTGCCAGCTCCTCTCCGGTGCAGACCAATGAATGCACACCTACACCCTCTATGCACTCACCAATGTTTTCTTGCTCGAAGTGAGGCTGCTATAGCAGATCTGTCTCCTCACCAAGAAAATCCACCTGGGTTTAACCCCTATAGGAGTCATGGCCTCATTCCAGGTGGCCACCCACTCTGCATCTACGCTTTCAGCTACTAAAACAATATAGAAGGTCCCCAGGGTCAGGACCACCCTAGCCCAGCGATCCTTCCCTATTAGAGCCCCATCTTGGTACAATGCCCTCCCTCCTGCCATCACAACCATCACCAAATTAGGTCCATTTAAAGTGGCCCTTAGAGCCCACATCTTATCCTCTCGTAACTGCCAGTGTAACCGCTAACCTTCCACACGATGCTACCCGACTACCATATGTCACTTAATTGCCCTTGATAATGGCATTCATGCATGTCATCACCTTACCAACCTCCTAGACTCTCTGCCTTCCTTAGCAAATCTCCTGTTTCTCACTATATTTTACACCAGATAAAGCTCCCTGGGGGCCACTTAACACAAGTTCATTTTTCATGTGTTGCTGCCTTGTTAATATCAATTGTATAGGTCAACTACTTATGTCTACCCATTGTACATCCATTAGCTACCAATTGTATAGGTCTGCTCACTGTACATCTTGTTTGTTACCAATTGTAACTTAATGCCAGTTCGATTTACATGTGTTGCCTTGTTAGCTATCAATTGTTTAGTGCAACTCCATTTATCTCCTTGCAGTACTTCTGTTAGCCTCCAATTGTATAGGTCTGCCCACTGAACATCCTGTCATTCTAATTGTACAGGTTTTACCAATATGCCTGGTCACTGCTCCTCATTGTAATCACTGACTGTGACATACCCTCTGCTTAGCAACCACTTGTACAGGCATCCTTCTGGTTAATTTTGTAAAGCTTTCCCAGCATTAATTGCTTGTGCACATTAATTAATTTGTATGTCTTGTCTGCTACTATCTGACATGGAGCCTTTGGAAACTAGTCTATGACTCAAAAGGTTGTAATTCCGATTTTTCAAATAAATAAATAAATAAACAAGCATATACCTTGGTCTCGATCATGGATCTTTTCTCTAAACTAGCACTCTTGTACTTCTTATGACCTTTAGTCCTGTGGTTGCTCACAATTTGACTCTATTGTGTTCCTACTTAAGGCAATGTTTAAATGCACTTTTACTGTATTTTGTAAAATCTGTGTAATGATATCTCTCATATTTTGTATCCTGAATATTGTTGAACTCACACTTCCATCTCTCTTGCTTTTGTCCCAACTGTATTTCTATCTCACTGGTAATTGTATTTGTACAGTACCTGTTCCCTTTGTATTATCAATTGTTGTACTGCTTCAAACTGTTTGTTATTTGTACCCTCCCGGGTAGTGCCTGAAAATAGACATTGTTGTGCCTAGTGCACTTACCCAGTTACCAAAAGCAAATAAATAAAAAGAGGACTGGACCCACAGGTTTTAAAAATAGTTTAAAGTGCCACAGAATAGTAGCTAAAGCTGATACCCATGACCTGTGTTTAAAGTGTTTAGGTCTAGAACACTATTATGTTCTTTGCTCTAAGTTTTATTCAAAAACCTTAAGAAATAGAGCAAAAAGGCTTAGAATGATGACTGAAGAAGGGTCTTCCTCTGTCTCCAAACAAAGACCCAAGGCTGCCGATAAGGGGCCTTCAAAGAACAAAAATTCTAATCAAGGTGCTGATGAGGCATCTTCTAAATCTAAGCCTACCAAAGGTGCTGACAAAGTGCCTTCAAAAGGAAAAAACATAAATTCAGGTGCTGATGAAGTGCCAGCCAAAACTAAGGCTTCAAAAGGGGCTGATGAAGCTCCTTCTAAACCAAAACATTCTTAAGGTGCTGATGAGGTGCCTGGTTTGAAAAGAAAGTCTGACCAAGTCACAGATGAGGTGGCTGCTAAAAAGCCTTGTAAAGAACAACATATCACCGCCCCTCCAGTGGTGCTCAGGGCAAGACAGCAGTGGGTAAAAAACATAAGGATAAATCCAAACACACAGAATCCCATGATAGTAATCCCCAAGATACACATGGGGACTTACCTTCCATGGAAGATATGGCTAAAGCCTGGCATATTTTTTCAGATCTTACATTGGATGAGGTATTTTTTCAGTACCACTGCCTTTCCTAGGCAAACCCATTCAGCTCATTCTGATGCAGGAGCTTATGAAGGGAATGATGATGAAGATGTTTATGATGCTCCAGATGACATATCATAGGGCAAGGTCCTAGAGCCTGATGAGTCCCCTGACCTCAATTTTGGTGCATCTCCTACAGATCAGGAGGAAGCCTCCTCCATGCTGACTTTCCTACAACACATAGTGGACACTCTTGACCTCCCTTTTCAGGAGTCCACCCAGGAAGAAAAGGAAGACCAAGACTGCAGAGAGATGAAGAGTCTCCCTCCTCCTAAAAAAAAATGGTACTTCCTAGTTATAAAGCATTTAGGAAGAATACTATGAAGCCTCTCCAGATCTCTACATCCTTGTCAGGAGTGGAGAAGAGGACAGACAAGAAATATCAGTTACCCAAAACAGATGCAGCTTTCCTATCTGTGCATCCCAGACATGAAGGAGTGGTTCACTAGGTGGCATGTGATAAAGCAGGAGTCCCTCCCTCTTCCCAGCCCCTGAGAAGGATTCCAGAAAGTTGGATTTTATGACTAAGAAAACCTATACCTCAGCTTCTCTTCTTCTCCACCTGTCTTCTTACATGGCTTACACAGCCAAGTACCAGAGGGCTCTCTGGAATTTGCTTCTAGCCATAGTTAAGCAGGGGTCTGACTCTATGGCAAAGGATTTGGTAGAGACAGCTAAAACTGTCCTGGAAGCCACAAAGTACCGGTTTCAAATGGCGGATGACACTAATGATGCAGCTTCTAGGGTGATGGGTGGCCCAGGCTATCTCCCTTAGGCAGTTTGCATGTCTGAGGACAACTAATCTGACACAGGACACTCAGTCTATGGCCATGGACTTTCCTTGTGACCAGAATGTTCTGTTTGACTCCAGAACAGAAGACTACATGAAAAAGGTTGATGAATATAAAACACTCTATCAAAGTAACACAGCAAAAATGAAGTCTTCTGCTGCTCAAAAACCCCAACCTAAGGGAAACAGGCAGGGGATACTTCCCTAGGCCCTATTTTCCCTTCCTCCTCAGTTTGACTACTCTCAACTGAGAGGTTACTTCAGAGGTAGAGGCAGGAGAGGTCAGAGGAGATATACCTCTACCCCTGCTCATACAACTCAGCATAAGCCCTGACTTGTGTGTCTAGGTCACCTCCACTCTGCCTGTAGGGGGCAGACTCTCCCACTACCTCCAGTCCTGGACCCTTATCACATCAGACAAGTGGGTCCTGGACATAGTGGAAAAGGGCCTGTCACTTAATTTCAAAGAGATGCCAGCCCTCAGGTGCACCTAGCTGTTCAAATCATTAACCCCAACAGAAATGCTTCTATTGGTGCTAGAGGTGAAACACCTTCTGGCAGCAAGAATGGTAGAAAGAGTACCCACCCATCAACAAGGTAAAGGTCTCTACTCCAGATACTTCCTGACACAAGAGAAAAATGGGGAGTGGTGACCTATCTTAGACCTCAAGCATCTTCTGAAACCCAAATTCAAAATGGTCACCCTAAAAATGGTAATACAGTCTCTTCAGCAGGCAGACTGGCTTACCTCCCTAGACCTCAAGAATGTCTACTTTCAGATTCCAATAAGGCAGTCCCACAGAATGTTTTTGAGATTCATACTTCCATCAGGGCACTACCAGTTTGCAGCCATGCCCATTGGCCTGACATCTGCACCAAGAGTATTCAACAGATGTCTGGCTGTAGTGGCAGCACATTTAAGAAAGAAGGGAATCTCAGTCTATACTTACCTGGATGACTGGCTCATAGTGGAGAAAACTCCTCTACAGGTAGAAGAGGCCCTCTCCTTGACAAATAACACTTTGCCCTCCTTGGGATTTCTAATAAACCTAAAGAAATCCCATCTGGAACCAACCCAACTCCTTACTTGCATAGGAGCACAGTTGGACACAATGCAGAGCAGAGCTTTTCTTCCTCTGAAAAGAATCCAAACATTTTTGTCAGTGGCAAATTAATTTGTCCTGGGCCAGCCTAGGCCAGCCAGACACCTTTTAAGGCTCCTAGGATGCATGGCACCCATGACAGCCATGGTTCCCGGAGTCAGATTCAGAATGAGGGACACACAGTTTTACCTAAGGTCTCACTGGTCCCAAAGGAGCAACTTACTATCTAAACTGATTCCAGTTATAAAGACATTCCTTCAGGCTCTGCTCTGGTGGAAGGAAACAACCAACCTTTCAGTAGGAGTTTCCTTCTAAGCAGCTTCTCTTACAAGACTCATCACTGCAGATGCTTCTCTGCTTGAATGGGGAGCTCATATGGACAGTACTTTCATCAGTGGCTCCTGGACTCTAAAGGAGTCACAGGCTCACATCAATCTGCTGGAACTTGGGGCCATCTACATGGCACTGAAGGCCTTTGCTTCACAGATAAAGGGCCACACAGTACAGATCAGGACAGACAACACCACGGCAATGTTTTATATAAACAAGCAGGGTGGCAAAAGGTCCAGTGTCCTGTGTCTGGAAGCCATGAGGATCTGGAGTTTGGCATACTCCCTGGATGTCAGCCTTTCAGACATACATCTCTCAGGCAAGGAAAACACATTGACCAATGCCCTTAGTTCCATCAACCAAGGTACCAGCGAATGGTGTCTGAACAAGTAAGTGCTGACCACAGTGTTCAGAAGGTGGGGCACACCAGAAATAGAGCTTTTCACTTCTCACTACAACCATCAACTTCCTCTATATTGCTGCAGACCTCCAATGCTGGGAACTCTCCAAACGGATGCTCTTACCCTGGATTGGTAAGGGAAGTTCCTTTATGCCTTTCCTTCTTTCCCTCTGATTTTCAGAGTGTTGCTGAAACTCAGCCCAGCCAGCAGCAATGATTCTGATGGTGCCGGACTGGTCAAGGTAAGCCTGGTATCCTCTCCTGCTAACCCTATCTTGCAGCAAACCCATTCACCTTCCACTCAGTCACTCCCTCCTGACTCTCCCTCAGATAGGAGTATCTTATCCAGATCTGAAATCTCTTCACCGTAAAGCCTGGCTCTTGAGAAATTAAGAGTTCTCTGATACTCAGTTCTATGAGCAAGTCCTAAAGATCCGGAGGATGGTCAAAAAGCCTAGCACAAAAAGAGATCTATGCAGCCAAATGGAAGAGATTTTCCCTCTGGTGCAAGAAGAAACACATTAATCATTTTAAGGCTTCAGTTTCTAATCTCTTGGATTATTTGGTGCATTTACAGGCTTCAAGCCTGAGGCCTTCTTCCCTGAAGATCCATCTGGCTGCAATCTCAGCCTTTGTATTGGAAAGAATAAATCTTTTTTTTCCCCAATTCTGTTTAAACAGTTTTTTAGAGGTCTCCTCCATATCCAGCCCCCAGTCAGGGAACCTGTCCCTCCTTGGAGTCTGAATCTCTGTATTGCCAAGCTTATGGAGCTACGCTTTGAACTCATGGACATGGCCCATCTCAAGTATGTCGCTTGGAAAACTGTATTCCTAGTAGCCATTACCTCTGCAAGAAGGATTTCAGAGTTACAGGCACTTTGTACTGAGCCCAACTACATAATCCCTCATAGGGATAAGATTGAGCTCAGGACAAACAGAAAATTCCTGCCTAAGGTGGTCTCAGAGTTCCACCTCAATCAATCCATCACCTTACTGTAACGGGGTTGGGACAGTCAGGATATAATAACAGGCAGACTACCAGACTCAATGCATAAAAAGTGCCATCAAGACGCTTATTTTATTTTCTCAAAATGCTATTTCACATAAACAATAAAGTTTGTTAGTTAATTCACTTTGTAATGCAACAAAATAATGAAAACAAAAAGAATCCATATAAGGTCAAAGGAAAAGGGCCACTGCTATGCCCAGCAGTGCCAATAGGCTATCTCCTAGCCTGCTCCACACAGTAGTGTGAGCTCCAGAGGTCCTCTACCTCTGACAGTCAGCTTCAACTGACTCACCCTATCTACTGTATCTCTCAGAACTGAGTTAGAGCTTTTATAGGTGCTCTAAAGAAGTTCGGAAATTTCCACTCCACTGTGATTGATATCAGACCTAACATAAAATTAGCTACTAGGGGACACTGTTGCTACATAGAGAACAGTTCAAATGGCACCTGCAGGTTTGTTTACAATATTGGGAAAGGTCAGACCCGAGAAATCCATTCCAGGGGAGCAGAAGCTCCGCAGTGTGGATGTCAAGAGGGCCTTGCTTTACTACTTGGAACACCACGCTGTTCAGGGGCTCATCCACACAGCTCTTCCTCACCTATTGGGAGGTAGGTAGAGAAAGACAAGCCACTAAGAGAATACCTCTCACTGGATAGTCTCCTGCATTCGGTTCTGCTATGACAAGGCTGGTAAACCGTCCTTGAGGGCCTCAGGGCCCACTCTACTAGGGGTACTTCTGCCTCTGTGGCAGCTGCAAGGGACATTTCCTTACTGGATTTCTATAAAACAGCTACTTGGAAGACTACACAGATTCATAAAACATTACTGCCTGAATGTACAGTCTAGACCTGATGCCAGATTTGGCAAGGCAGTTCTGCAGAGCCGCATTCCTAAGTAGGTTCTCTACCTGCCTCCCAGCTGCACTGCTTTATAGTCTGTAACAGTTACTGATGCTAAAAGACTCCTGGGGTAAGAAGAAAAAAATACTCACTGTAGTAATCGTATTTCTTCCAAGGGGTCATATTTATCATGGGGTAGCAAAAAAACCCTTTATCCTACATCTTTTGCTCATGTAAGACAATGCTAGCCGTGTGTTTCAGGGTATTTTCTCCTAATCTGGGGCAAGACAATGTACTTTCGGCTGAAATGTCAAGCCGTCGGCTGACACTTTCACTTTCCTCCCTTAGGCTTCTATGCATTTCTGTATAGCTCTCTCTCTCGCTCTCTCTCTCTCTCTCTCTCTCTCTCTCTGAGAGAGCATGCCTAATACTCGCTCTGCACCCTTTTTGTTTATCTCTGGTGCAGCTAAATAAACTCCTTTGCTAAGTAAAGGGTGAGTGCTGCTTCTTACAGTATCAAAAATTTATTGTTGACAATTAAAAAAATGTCTTTACAATATTACGCATTTTTAATGATAGTGTTTTAGAATCCCTAAAAATCTGTTTACAATAATTCTGAGGTTCGTGTAATTTTATCAATAAATTATACAGTACATTATGATCATTACTTCCAATCATTTTTGTTTAAGAGCATCATCTGCTACTGCATGCCTGATCCCTACGAATGTGTCATTTCTTTCTTTCTACTTTTCTACAGAATTTTGCTATTTTTTCCAGTAATTTACTGTTTTTTGTCTTCAATAAGTAGTTAACTTGATATCTTGGCTCCATATCTAGGGTTGCAAGTATATCGCCAAGTAATAATTTTCTCTCATAGTTATATAATGGGCAAAGCAAAAGCAGGTGAGCTGAATTGTCTATATCCAGATTACATGTGCATATATTACAGTTAGTCATCCCATAACATTTCCTTAAGGATTGACTATCCAAGTAGTAGAATCGGAGCTTAGAAAAAGTTTGCCTTAAATGGAGGGGTTTCAATTTGTGCAAATAATGTTCTGTCTCAATCTCATTTTTTATGTTGTGCGCCAACCAGTGACTTAACTTGAGGTTGTTCGCCATGCTCAGTTCCTTTTGTAAATGAATATCTTGAATTCTTATTTTAATTTTGTCTCGTATCTCTTTAAATGGAGATATTTGACTTTCAGCTATAACTTGGAGTAACTCATATGGTGTAATAATTTTCTCCAGTATGTTAATGTTAGGATAGTTGAGACCCAGTTAACCATAATATAATGTTTCCTCCAAATATATCCTAGGGAGTCTATGGCTGGGCATATTATATACTTTGATCCAATAAGAAGCCAGCCTCTGTTCGATATTACATTTAATTGGCAATTGTCCAATCTCAAGTCTTGTCACTGTTGAAGCTGCACTATATGGTATCCCCCAATAGTCTTTTATAAAAATTTATTCATATTAGCTTCCAGCATATCAAGTTTTTCCTGTCCCCAAAGTTCCGCACCGTATAGGATTTGGCTCTTGATTTTGGCATTAAATGCCCTGAGAGAACCCTTAACTGACTGACCCCCATATTTATAAGCAAATCTTTCTACAGATGGTGTTAATCTTTTAATCTTTTGTATTACATATTTAATATGCTCTTGCATTTTAAATTGAATGTAAACTCAATCTCCAAGTAACACATTTTTTTAACATATTCCATCCTTTGTTGGTTACAGTTCCGGGAACATATCTTACCATCTAGTGAATATCATGTACTTTGTTTTTTGAAAATTGATCTCCAGTGAAGCATTTAATGATTGTTCATAAAATTTTTGGAGGCTTCTCCTAGTCCCCAAATAGCTTGTTGCCATTAAAATGACATCATCTGCATATGCCAGGTAGGGACACTGCCTGGAGCCCAACCTGGGCATGTGCAGCCCAGGGTCACACAATCCATCAAGGACCTTATTGAGGAAAAGATTAAACAGTACTGGGGACAAAACACAACCCTGCCTCAGTCCTGTATTACAGGAAAATATTGGGGTGGTGTCCCCTTCTCTATTATACCTTACAGATGTATAGTTATCATTATATAGAATATTTAGCATATTAAGCATCCTTGGGTCAAACTCAAAATATTCTAATGTTTCCCATAATTTTTCCCTTTGAACTCTATCGAAAGCTGATTTTAAATAGATAAATATACAAAATAACTTTTATTTTTGATATAAATATATTTGTGTATTAAGTGAGCTAACACGAAACACTGATCTATCATGGAATGATTTGGCATAAAGCCGGCCTGTGCTTCATTAAGAATATTTTTGTTTTTTATCCAAAACATTATCCTGCTGAGTAAAATTCTGGTGAAAATCTTCTGTGTCATATCTAGGAGACTTACCGGCCTGTAATTGAGAGGGTCTACCCTTTCTCCCTTCTTAAATATAGGCACTATAATATTTTCTTTCCAGGTTGACAATATGCATCCTGTTTCTAACATACTATTAAATATAATCTTTAAAGCTGGTATCCATAGCCCTGGGTCATCCCTGATGATGTCTATTGGGATACCATCTGGCCCAGGGGCCTTGTGTCTCTTTGCTGCATTAATAGCTTGAGTTAATTCTCCTTCTGAGACTGTATCCCTAAATGGTATCCATTCAATAAGGGAAAAATTGGTTGTTCCCACTTCTATATCAAACAAGCATTTGTCAATGCTGAATATTGATTGCGTTGGTCCAGTGAGCTCACTCACTGCCTCTCTGTCACTCGCTCGTTCGGTCTCTCCCGATGCTGCAGGCTGCTGTTTTGTACTGGGCTCCTGCCTGCATTGGCACCATTTTCTGTCCAAAAAGAAATCAACAGCTGTCCCGACAAAGTTCTGTTGAGGTGGCTCACTCTCCCCTCACTCGCTCATTCTGTTTCTCCTGGCGCTGCAGGCTGCCTTTTGGACTGGGCTCCTGCCTCTTTTGGTGGCTGTTTCTGCCCACAAAGAAGTCTGCAGCAGTCCCGACACAGGTCCATTGAGCTTGCTCACTCCCACTCTCTGATGCGCTCATTCCGTTTCTGCCGGTGTTGTAGGCTGGCCTTTTGTACTAGGCTCCTGCCTGCGTTGCCACCTTCTTCTGCCCACAAAGAAATCTTCAGCAGTCATCATAGAGCTCCGTTGAGCTCACTCACTCCCCCTCTCTCACTTGCTCTTTGTGTTTCTCCCAGCGCTGCAGGCAGCACTTCTGTACTGGGCTCCTGCCTGCATTGGCACCTTTTTCTGCCCACAAAGAAATCTGCAGCTGTCCTGACAGAGCTCCGTTCAGGTTGCTCACTCCCCCTGTCTCACTCGCTCATTCTGTTTCTACTGGCGCTGCAGGTTGCACTTTTGTACTGGGCTCCTGCCTCTGTTGGCACCTTTTCCTGCCCACAAAGAAATCTGCAGCAGTCCCAAAAGAGCTCTGTTGAGCTCACTCACTCCCCCTCCCTCACTGGATCATTCTGTGTCTCCTGCTGCTGCAGGCTGCCCTTTCGTACTGGGCTCCTGCCTCTGTTGGCACCTTTTTCTGCCCACAAAGAAATCTGCAGCAGTCCCGACACAGCTCCATTGAGTTTGCTCACTCCCCCTCTCTCACTCGCTCATTCTGTTTCTGCCGGCACTGCTGACTGGCCTTTTGTAATGGGCTCCTGCCTGCGTTGCTGCATTTTTAAGCCCACAAAGATATCCACAGCAGTCACGACAGAGCTCCATTGAGGCTGCTTACTCCCCCTTTCTCACTCGCTCATTCTGTTTCTCCCGGTGTTGCAGGTGCCCTTTTGTACTGGGTTCCTGCCTCTGTTGCCACCTTTTTCTGCCCAAAAAGAAAGCTGCAGCAGTCCCGACAGAGCTCCGTTGAGCTCGCTCACTCTCCCTCTCTTACTCGCTCATTCCATTTCTGCCAGCACTTCAGGTTGCCCTTTTGTACTGGACTTCTGTCTGCGTTGCCACCTTCTTCTCCCTACAAAGAAATCTGCAGCAGTCACTATAGAGCTCCCCCTATCTCACTCACTCATTCAGTTTCTCCCACTGCTGCAGGCTGCCCTTTTGTACAGGGCCCTTGCGTGCATTGCAGCCTTTTTCTGCCCACAAAGAAATCCGTAGCAGTCACGATAGAGCTCCACTGAGCTTGCTCACTCCCCCCTCTCTCACTCGCTCATTCTGTTTCTCCCTCCGCTGCAGGTTGTTCTTTTCTACTGGGCCCCTGCGTGCATTGCTGCCTTTTTCTGCCCACAAAGAAATCTGCAGCACTCCCAAAAGAGCTCTGTTGAGCTCACTCACTCCCCCTCCCTCACTCACTCATGATGTCTCTCACACTGCTGCAGGCTGCCCTTTTGTACTGGGCTCCTGCCTGCATTGGCAGCTTTTTCTGCCCACAAAGAAATCTGCAGCTGTCCCGACACAGCTCCGTTGAGCTCACTCACTCCCCCTTTCTCACTCGCTCATTCTGTTTCTGCCGGCGCTGCAGGCTACCCTTTTGTACTGGGCTCCTACCTCTGTTGGCACCTTTTTCTGCCCACAAAAAAATCTGCAGCTGTCCCGACACAGCTCTGTTGAGCTCGCTCACTCCCCCTCTCTCACTCACTCATTCTGTTTCTGCCAACACTGCTGGCTGGCCTTTTGTACTGGGCTCCTGCTTGCATTGCCGCCTTTTTCTGCCCACAAAGAAATCTGCAGCAGTCATGATAGAGCTCCGTTGAGGTTCCTTACTACCCATTTCTCACTCGCTCATTGTGTTTTTCCCGGCGCTGCAGGCTGCCCTTTTGTACTGGGATTCTGCCTGTGTTGGCGTCTTTTTCTGCCCACAAAGAAATCTACATCTCCTGACACAGGTCCATTGAGCTTGCTCACTCCCCCTCTCTCACTCACTCATTCTGTTTCTGCCAGAGCTGCACACTGGCCTTTTGTACTGGGCTCCTGCCTGCGTTGCTGCCTTTTTTGCACAGAAAGAAATGTGCAGCAGTCAAGACAGAGGTCTGTAGAGCTTGCTCACTCCCCCTCTCTCACTCGCTCATTGTGTTTCTCCTGGCGCTGCAGGCTGCTATTCTCTACTGGGCTCCTGCCTGCATTGGCACCCTTGTCTGCCCATAAAGAAATCCATAGATGTCCCGACAGAGCTCCGTCGAGGTCGGTCACTCCCTCTGTCTTGCTTGCTCATTCTGTTTCTCCTGACGCTGCAGGCTGCCATTTTGTACTGGGCTACTGCCTCTGATGGCACCTTTTTCTGCCCACAAAGAAATCTGCAGCAGTCTCAAAAGAGTTCCGTTGAGCTTGCTCACTCCCCCTCTCTTATTCATTCATTCCATTTCTGCTGGTGCTGCAGGCTGACCTTTTATAATGGGCTCCTGCCTGCATTGCCGCCTTCTTCTGCCCACAAAGAAATCTGAAGCAGTCCTGACACAGGTCAGTTGAGCTTTCCCACTCCCCCTCTCTCACTCGCTCATTCCATTTCTGCAGGTGCTGCAGACTGTCCTTTTGTACTGGTCTCCTGCCTGCATTGCTGCCTTTTTTTTGCCCACAAAGAAATCCGCAGCAGTCAACATAGAGGTCTATTGAGCTCACTCACTCCCCCTCTCTCACTTGCTCTTTGTGTTTCTCCCAGCGCTGCAGGCTGCACTTCTGTACTGGGCTCCTGCCTGCATTGGCATCTTTTTCTGCCCACAAAGAAATCTGCAGCTGTTCCAACCCAGCTCCATTGAGCTCTCTCACTCCCCCTCTCTCACTCACTCATTCTGTTTCTGCCGGCGCTGCTGGCTGGCCTTTTGTACTGGGCTCCTACCTGCTTTGCCACCTTTTTCTGCCCACAAAGAAATTTGCAGCAGTCACAATAGAGCTCCGTTGAGGTTTCTTACTCCCTTTTTCTCACTCACTCATTCTGTTTCTGCCGGCGCTGCAGGCTGCCCTTTTGTACTGGGTTCCTGCCTGTGTTGGCGTCTTTTTCTGCACACAAAGAAATCTGCAGCAGTCCTGACACAGGTCCATTGAGCTTGCTCACTCTCCCTCTCTCACTCACTCGTTCCATTTCTGCCGGTGCTGAAGACTGGCCTTTTATACTGGGCTCCTGCCTGCGTTGCTGCCTTTTTTTGCCCACAAAGAAATCCGCAGCAGTCAAGATACAGGTCTGTTGAGCTCGCTCACTCCCTCCGTCTTACTCACTCGTTCCATTACTGCCGGCGCTAAAGGCTGCCCTTTTGTACTGGTTCCTGCCTCTGTTGCCGCCTTCTTCTGCCTAAAAAGAAATCCACAGCAGTCATAATAGAGCTCCGTTGAGCTCGCTCACTCCCCCTCTCTCACTCGCTCATTCTGTTTCTCCCACTGCTGCAGGCTACCCTTTTGTACTGGGCCCCTGCATGCATTGCTGCCTTTTTCTGCCCACAAAGAAATCTGCAGCAGTCCCAACAGAGCTCCATTGAGCTCACTGACTCTCCTTCCCTCACTCACTCGTTCTGTGTCTCCTGCTGCTGCAGGCTGCCCTTTTGTACTGGGCTCCTGCCTGTGTTGTCTGCTTTTTCTGCCCACAAAGAAATTTGCAGCAGTTCCAACACAGCTCCGTTGAGCTTGCTCACTCCTCCTCTCTCACTCGCTCATTCCGTCTCTGCTGGAGCTGCAGGTTGGCCTTTTGTACTGGGCTCTTGCCTGCATTACCGCCTTTTCTGTCCACAAAGAAATCTGCAGCAGTCCCGACAGAGCTCTGTTGAGCTCACTCACTCCCCCTCTCTCACTCGCTCATTCTGTTTCTGCAGGCGCTGCAGACTGCCCTTTTGTACTAGGCTCCTGCATGTGTTGCCGCCTTCTTCTGCTCACAAAGAAATTTTCAGCAGTCACGATACAGCTCTGTTGAGCTCGCTCACTCCCCCTCTTTCACTCGCTCATTCTGTTTCCCCCACTGCTGCAGGCTGCCCTTTTGTACTGGGCCCCTGCATGCATTGCTGCCTTGTTCTGCCCACAAAGAAATCTGCAGCAGCCCCGACACAGCTCCGCTGAGCTTGCTCAGTCCTCCTCTCTAACTTGCTCATTCCATTTCTGCCAGTGCTGCAGGCTGGCCTTTTATACTGGTCTGCTGCCTGCATTGCCACCTTTTTCTGCCCACAAAGAAATCTGCAACAGTCACAATAGAGCTCTGTTGAGCTTGCTCACTCCCCCTCTCTCACTTGCTCATTGTGTTTCTCCTGGCACTGCAGGTTGCCCTTTTGTACTAGACTCCTGCCTGGTTGGCACCTTTTTCTGCCCACAAAGAAATCCGCAGCTGTCCCGACAGAGCTCCATTGAGGTTGCTCAATCCCCCTGTCTCACTCGCTCATTCTATTTCTCCTGGCACTGCAGGCTGCCATTTTGTATTGGGCTCCTGCCTCTGTTGGCACCTTTTTCTGCCCAGAAAGAAATCTGCAGCAGTCCCGACAGAGCTCTGTTGACCTCACTCACTCCCCCTCTCTCACTCACTCATTCCATTTCTGCTGGCACTGCAGGCTGCCCTTTTGTACTGGGCTCCTGCCTGCACTGCCACCCTTTTCTACCCACAAAGAAATCTGCAGCAGTCAAGATAGAGCTCCGTTGTGCTCGCTCACTCCCCCTCTCTCACTCGCTCATTCCGTTTCTCCCGCAGCTGCAGACTGCCCTTTTGTACAGGGCCCCTGCATGCTTTGCTGCCTTTTTCTACCCACAAAGAAATCTGCAGCAGTCCCAGCAGATCTCCTCTGAGCTCACTCACTCCCCGTCCCTCACTCGCTCGTTCTGTGTCTCCCAGCGCTGCAGGCTGCTCTTTTGTACTGGGCTCCTGCCTGCATTGGTGCCTTTTCCTGCCCACAAAGAAATCTGCAGCAGTCCCAACAGAGCTCAGTTGACTCGGTCACTCCCCCCCTCTCTTACTTGCTCGATCCTAATCTGTCCCAGACACTGATTTCTGACAGCAACTGCGGTATTCTGTGCCAGAAGTGCGAAAACACATTTCTGCCAGGGTGTGAAAAATGACAGCTGTACTCTTCACAAGAAGATGTGGAAAAATGCCAGTGTTGAAATTCTGGCTTGAAAATATTGCAAATTTGCGAAGTTACGAGCGTGCGTAGCAACTGTGCAATGCACGCTCATAAAACAGTCATTTTTTTTTAATTTTTTCCACCAAATTTGCAACATAGGCTTTTTGAAAGCCCACCTCATGAACACTGGCACTGTCATTTCATTAATCAGTCCCGACAGGTGATAACGCACAGAGACGGTGAAATCACCTTTCGGGGCCAACTAGCACCATGACAGTGGCAGAATTCATGAGGAGGAGTCCCAAAAATCTCATATTGAATATTTGGTGCCAAAATTCCAAAAAATGCCTGAGATATGCAAAAAAGTTGAAAAAACCCTATTTATGCCATTATACAGCTTACCAGCATTTCCTCAGTTCACGGTCGGCTTTGAAGAGTGCAGACGTGTTCCCGGTCCACCGAAGATCATTGCACCAGACTCTGGAGGTAAGTATGGGGTGAGGGGGGGTGTGGGGAGGCAGGGTGTGCAGTGGGTGGGCATGGGTTGTGGAGGGGGCAGGGAGACTGAGAGGGACCGTTTTCTTTTTTTTACAGGTTTAAAAAAAAAAAACATTGCGGGACAGTTTTTTCTTTACAGAGGCATTGGCACATTGGGTGAGCTCCCAGCATGCCACCTGGCTGTTTTTTTGGGGGGGCCAGTAGCCGACGGGGGATTGGGCAGCCCCATCATCACATATGTTGGGGGCATGAGCCAAGGAGGATTGGGCATCCCCCTCTGCAGAAAACAAAGTTTTTTTTTGTCGGGGGGGACATTATGCCGACGGGGAGTGGGCTCCCCTGTCGACCACAGAAACTCTGAAGTAGGGGACTGAAGCTGACGGGGAGTGGGTTCCCCTTCCGCAACTTCAACTGGGACAGGGAGTGAAGCCGACGGGGATTGGGGCCCCCGTCGGCAAACAAAAACTGTTGTTGGGGGGGCGCATGCTGCCGAGGTGGATTGGGCACCCCTTGGCAGTGGGAGCTGATGAATATTGTTTGTGAACATGGTGGCAAGCCGCTGCCATGTTCACAAACAACGTTACAGTACTAAAATTCCACCCAGCAATGACGGGTCCTGCCTCATTGCAGCAAATGGCTGATGCTGCAATGACGAGGCGGCCCCTTATTTCAGCGGCTAAAATATTTCAAGGTTGTGGCATGCTGGCTGAACTAGTGTCAGCAGGCGTGCCTTGGCATTGGGGAAAGTGGGCCAAGCCTTAAAAGGCTGTGGGGGCATTGGCCACAACAGTGCCGTGCCTCCACAACCGGCTTCTGGCAACCTGCCGCAATATGTATCTTGCGCATGCATGTAATCAACATATAAAGAGACCTCTATAGTAGTTTTTCCAAATATTAAGGTCAATAGAATTTTCTAGACTCTGGGACATTATCCCACCCCCCCCCTTACCACCATTCGCCAGTATCTTCTGTTGTCTTTTGCCCAGGCTGCCTGTTCAGATTCTTCCCATAATGCTTTTCTATAGGAATTTCTCTTTCTCTCCAATCGTTTTTTTATACTTTTTTCTTAATTTATTCAAATTATACTTATTAGCCTTAGTAGGGTATCTTTGGGTAAATTTATCACCTATTAACCTCATTCTTTTGTTTTTTTACATTCTCGGTCATACCATTTACGTCCCTTCCTATTTCTGCTAACTGTTGATGCACATTTAAAACCACTGGTTTTGAAAATACCTTTCTATATTACAGACACAGCTGATTTATTGAATGTGGTAGACGATATCTACATGGACAGTGATTCGAACTTTGCAACTTTGGATATCCGGTCCCTCTATACATGTATTCCACATGATGAGAGACTGGAAGCTTTAAAGTTTTTTCTGGATCAAAGAGAAAATGTAAATAATCCACCTACAGAATTATTGTTGGAATTATCTAAGTTTATTCTTAAATTCAACATGTTTATATTCAAAGGTGGATATTCTCTACAAGTGAGGGGGACTGCCATGGGTGCGTCATTTGCACCTAGTTATGCAAATTTATTCCTGGCTAGATGTGAGTATAATGTTGTCAGAAGCGCCTCCACAAACCCTTTTCTTTCTGAGTTGGATTTGTGGCGCTGCTTTATTGACGACATTTTGATTATTTGGAGAGGGGGGCAGAATAAACTTCAAGATTTTGTACAATTCATCAATAAAAGTAGTTCAGCTCTCCAATTTGTGTTAACTATGGGGAAGCATGAAATTAATTTTTTGGGTGTGAGGTTATATCGGGACAATGATGGAAATATTCTGTCTGATCTTTTTTCTAAAAGTACAGATCATAACACTTTATTGCTTGCTTCAAGTTTTCATCTGAAGCATGTAATTAAAGCTATGCTGAAGGGACAGCTTATTCATGTAAAACATAATTGTACTGCTGGTGAAGTGTATGAAAAAAGAGAAGGTGAACGAACTGACAAATTTAAACAAAGAGGCTATTCAAAAACTGTGTTGATTGCAGCAACAAAAGCAGTAAAAAAATCTTGATCGCTCAGATCTATTAGTTCCTAAAGTGAAAGACAAGCCACGAATGGAAGTGGATAGTCCTAGATTTATTACAACATATACTATGGGGGTACATGAAGTGAGGAATATTATACTCAAACATTAGTCTACTCTGTCCACCGATTCTATATTATTGCACATTTCTGAAAAATAACCTAATTTTGTTTATAGAAGAGCCAATAATATTGGCAATACAGTAGTTTCAGCATTATTTAAATCAGAAAAACAACAAAAAGTACAATGGGTTATTCCTGTTGTAAACATAAAGTGTGGACATTGTATGTATTGCACTTATTTAGTTAAACGAAATTCAGTAATTCATCCAAGAGGGAGGGGGTACATCCATTGTAATTTGTTCATTAATTGTAACACAGAAGGAGTTGTTTATATTCTGATGTGTCAATGTAAAGCAATGTAAATGCTTTTTTTATATTGGAACCATATTAAAATAATAATAAAAAAGCTTTTTATACAAAAATAATGCATGAATTTATGTTTAATTCAAAGTGCTGATTTAATCATCCAGAGCGGGTGCTCTATTTGTGAATTTTGTTTCAGCTTATCAAACAGGTAGGGAAATGAGCAGACTTGGTAGGCCAAGTGGTCCTTATCTGCCATCAAAGTCTATATTTCTATTTGCCAACAGGGTAACCCAATCCCCATCAGCATAATTTACCTCCCCCCATTTGTTGTTTACCGAGGGGGGGTGCCCAATCCCACTTCGGCTCATGCAACCCCCCTGCAAACTGTATGGCCAATGGGGGTGCCCAATCCCCCATCAGCTCCACTGACCCCCACAAACAAACTTCCATCTGCCACACTAGGAGCCCACCCCAGCATGGCAAAAGTCTCTTTGGCCAACAGGAGTGCCCAATTCTCTGTCGTGTCCACCTCCTCCCCAAAGAAACTGCCTGGTGCCACATTGGGAGCCCACTCCAACGTGGCAAAAGTCCCCCATTGTCTGTGTAAAAAAAAGACAAACCTAGAAGAAAAAAACAGTCCCTCATTGATTTTCTTCCCCTCTCCCCCAACCCACACCCATCCTCTGTGTACCCCACCACCCCACACCCCCACCTCACCCCACACTTACCTCCGGAGCCCAGTGCGATGATCTTAGGTGGACCGGGAACATGTCTGCACTCTTCAAAGCCAACTGCGAACTGAAGAAATGCCGATAAGCTGTATAATGACATAAATGCTTTCTTTTCAACTTTGGTGCATATCTCGGCCATTTTGAGGCATTTTTTCACCAAATTTTCAACATGGGGTTCTTGGGACCCCACCTCATGAATTCAGTCACTATCATTTTGTTATTCAGTCCTGAAAGGTGATTTCATGGTCACTGCACAGAACCACCTTTTGGGACCAATTAATGAAATGATAGTGTTACAGTTCATGAGGTAGGCCCCCAAATACCCTATGTTGAAAATTTGGTGAAAAAATTCACAAAAATTTCTGTTTTACAAGCGTGTGTTGCACAGTTCCTATGCACGCTCGTAACTTCAAGCATTTTTAATATTTTGATTTTCAACATTGCCATTTTACCACACCTTCTTATGAACAGTACAGCTGTCATTTTGCACATCTCACCCAAAATGTGTTTTCGTACATGTAACGCACAATGGCATGGTCGGTGTGTGAAATTAATGAAAACACTGTTCGTGAGCAGAGGTCTTAAACTGGCTATGTTGAAAATTTGATGGCAAACATCCATAAAATGACTGTGTTATGAGCATGCATTGTGCAGTTTCCACGCACCCTCGTAAGTTCACAAATTCGTAATATTTTCAGTCCAGATTTTCAACACTGGCATTTTTCCACACCTCCTTATGAACAGTACAGCTGTCATTTTTCACACCCTGGACGAAATGTGTTTCAAACCTCCGGAGCAGAATAGCGCAGTCGCTGTGGGAAATCAGTGTTCAGGACAGATTAAGAAAATCACACTGACAGTGTTCATGAGAGGAGGTCCCAAAATGCCTGTGTTGAAAATCTGCTGTAAAATATCCCCAAACTAATTACATTACGGGTGTGCATTGCGCAGTTTCTACACACTCATGACTTCACTAGTTTTTTTATATTTTCACTCCAGATTTTCAGCATTTAAATTTTTTACACCTCTTCATAAACAGTACAGGTGTAATTTTTCACAACCTGTTCAAAATGTGTTTTTGCACCTGTGGTGCCAAGTGGCGCAGTTGCTGTGGAAAATCACCTTTCCGCTAACAAACTGACAGTGTCACTGTTCATGCAGTGGGGTCACAAAAAGCCCATGTTGAAAACTTAGAGTAAAAATACCAAGAATTGCCCAGGGTGTTAGGGTTTTCGACCATAATGCCCTACCCTGTAGGGACTGACAGGCATCAGGGGTGTGATTTGGGATTGTCAACAGTAATGCTCATGCCATTTCACCACCACCCTGCAGTCAGTAGTAAGCATCAAGGTGCTCCCTGGACACTTCGGCTCCAGAGTTCACCCTATTCTCTTATACTGCACCCATTTCAACATATTTCCTTATGGAATGAGGTGAGTGTAATGCCTGAACACTCCAAAGCACACCTCGACACTTGTAAGTGTCTGCAGGGTAGGTGAGGTGAAATCTCATGACTGTTATGGGTGATGACCCCAAGGCACACCCCAATGCCTGTCCATCTCTGCAGGGTGGGGGTGGAGTTGGTGTCAGTTCAATACTTCACTGCCATTACTATACTGCATCTGTCTAACTCCTGCACTTCCACTGCTCATGACAGCAAGCAACACTTGGCATTGACAAATGTTTGTTTCCTTTTGATTTTCTATTACTTTCAACACATAGTATTGGTCAGATAGTAACAAGACTAATTCGGCATCTGGTAATGGTCTTATAACACTCATTTTATTCATAAGGTTGTCACATCTTTCTTCTCCTTGGAGAACAGAGTGTAATAGGTGTTTTAAGTGAGAATTCAGTTTTATCTCAGTTTCATCTGGCATGATGAGTATTTTAAATATGGGCGACACGAAATCAGTTTCCAATGTCCTTGTCAGGCTATCTCTAAGCTTATTTTTAATAAGACTTTCTTTCTAAACTACTTTACCAGACCATTTTTGATCTTCTCTTGATTTATTTTCCATGGTTTCTGTAAGATATGTGTAGTTTTTTCCTTCACAAGTTCATATTTGCCTCTTTTTAGAGTTACCCAGATCGTGTTTTTTGTTATTTCTATTTTTTCCCTTCTTCTCTCTTTTTTCTTATTCTGTTTATTTAAATTGACTCTAGATGTTCTGAGTCCCAATTTATGTACATGTGTCTTATTGGTAGGTTTGTCTTTACTTTTCTTGTCTATTCTACCTTTTTCTCCTTTCGATTCCATTCCTGATTCTGAATTTCCCATTGTCTGTACATTACTCTTTATTTGTTCCTTACTTTCTTTTGTACTTTCATCATTATTTCTTTTTCCTTTTTTATTAGGTCTCTTTCTTGGGTTTCCTCAAGTTTCTTTCTTTCTTTTTATTTGGGATAATCCTTTTTCTCAAAGTTCTACATTCCTTACCCGTATCTCTTCCATTATGCTGTTTGGTTCTTCAAACCCACCTGGTAGCATCACTAACTCTGACTCTGCTTCTATAGTTTCTTCTATTCCAGTAGCTGTTGAATGTGATATGTCAATTAAGATTGTATCTGTACTTTCTTTTCTTGATGAGCTGTCACTTATTTCTCCTGATTATCCATCTCATCGAGGATGGCTACTGGCTCCTCTTCTGGTGTGGCCAATTCCTTCTGTTGTAGTTTTTTATAGATACAATCTATCCTTTTTTTATTTTCAATACATATCCCATTTATAAAGGATAACTCCTGCCTGACTAATGTTAATTATTCATTTATCATTATGTTTGCCAGCTGTGGGTCTTTTAATGCATTAGCACAATCCCATGTGAGAGTCTCCAATAATGGAGTGCCCTCCTCATCAGGGCTCATGCACCAGGCCTCATTTACTGCAGACCAAGTTACCTCATTTTGCTCTGTTTCAGAGTTCAGATATGTAGCCAAATTATCCCCCTACAAGTATTTAATTGTGCTAGTGGAAGATGAGCCATTTAACCCTTGTTTCAGTATACTAAATTCTCTAATTTTCTGTCCAATCCTGTTACTAGTCTGGATTGTTTCTCTTATACTTTCTACTGTTTACTTACTTCTTTGTTAACTAACTCAATTAAGTCTGTATTTTGTAGAACATATATGTTTTCTTCTGCTTCTACCAGTTTTGTGATAGTGTGGGTAATCTGACTTGTCCTTTTTGATTGGTCTCTTCCCCATATATCCCTAATTGATGACTGGATCATTTTTGGTTAAAATTTTACCTCTAACTTTTCATTTCCAACCTCTGTATACCAGGATTCTGTTGAATCTCTTGTGACATTAAATGATGTTAGTTCCAATACTTTCACCCTTCCCTCAAACCTCTCCATTCCAAATCCTATTGCTCTTGTTTCCTTGTCTGAAAGTAGAATTTCTTTAATACCCTTATTACTTTTAGGGAATTTTTCTTTATCTTTCATTTTACCATAACCTGTCTTTGGCATTTTTTTTTTAATTTCTGTGTGTGGTTTCCCATTTCTTGTTCTCATTGGCATTATCTTTCTCCCCAGTTAAAAAGTAACTAAATGTTTAGAGTCTGTCAATAAGTTTCAGCTATTACTAACACAAGGTATCTTCTAGCAATAAAACCCTGAAGAGCTCCTACTGAGCAATCACACTAGATACAATAGCTGGTTTGGGTCTTCTTCAGCTAATGCTATTTAGTTATTAGGCTATTAAATCAATTAACCTGGGGGAAAATAACCAGCCTCCCCCCTTGAACTACTCAATCCTCCCAATCCACTCAACCCGTTCAATCTATGGCGATCAAAGATTGTCGAGCATAATACGATGTTCTATAACCAAAGTTAAAAAAAAAACAGTTGAATAAGTAAATATGTAACAATACAAATAATATAAATACAAATAATAATAGAGTCTTTGAGATATCATCCCCAATATCTTCTTCCATTTCCTTTTATAAACCTTCACTCATAGGCAGGAGAGATAATATTACTGTTAACCTTCTTTTACCTTCTCATTTCAGGGATGAAGAAAAGATATGCACTGGGTCTCATAGGATTCCGGTTCAAAGTTCTTCCAATCCGTAATTTTCACCAGTGTTAGTAGCAATAATCTTTCTGTTAAAAAAACATCAGATTTCTTTAAATATGTTTTTCCTTCTTGCAGCCCAAGTTTTTAGGTCATAAAAACAGCATTGAGTCTCCCTTTCAGCCTCTGAACAGTACTTTATCCTCTTTGTATACCAATGATTGACTTCAGGTTCCACTAAAACAGGGTAAAAAACACAAACCATGGGCTAATAGGCTTATGGTAATAAGCTTCTATAAGCTAACAAGTGTATAGTGTGTTAAAAAGTACAACCAAGCAATTTATACCTGTAAATAAAATCCCCTTTAATATGAACTATATAGGTACTATAGCAACTATAGGTACCTTACCCTTTAAATAGCTAAAAAAAAACTAACCTTTAAACTTAACTATTCTATGTTCTATATTCAATCTTTATCTTCAGTCTTTATAAACTACTGAATTAATTCAACTTACTTTTGTTGTGCAAGAAGTTAGATATTACAACCAGGTAAAATTAACTGCTGTCCCAAGGCAAATTAGACCCCACGTCTTCCTTGCGATTCTAGAGTAGATTTGTGGACACCTTGGAACCATGAGCAATGATTTCACAGAGTAATGTGAAGGGATCACCTCAAAAGTGAGAATCTACAACTTGTACTAAGTTGTGTAGCTGGAGCTGGAGTGGAGAGCAGAGCAAAAAAAGGAACCAAAGCAGCCCAAGCACAATATTCAGGTTCGCAAATAGATGCAAACCTTTCCTTGCTCAGTTGTGCTAGAATACTCGCTCTATCCCAGACATGCACCCAGCTACTCCTTCCTGAACAAGAAAGCAAGTGACATGTAGTTCTTACACCTGTGCATTAAAAGCGCCAGACCATGTGATCTATATCGTCCAATGGAGATAGATGTTTTTACTTCCTGGTTCCAGACTCCTGCTCATTCTGTGAGTTTTTAAAGTTTTAAATTTCAAATTAAATTTAAAGTTAAGCACGGTCTTCTTACATGTTCCTGTATGACCCACAAACAAAATAACCCCTTCTCAAACTTGTCCAAAAAAAGGGAATCAAAGCTCGAGTGCAGCGGGGAGTAAGTTATCCTCTAATGTCCTTATAGCACTTTTCTATAGACTGGGGTTTCTACCCTACTTGACCCACAGCTTGCAAAAATTTAGCCTGAAAACATCATAACATTCATAAAGGCTAAGGTTGTGGCTGAATTATTAAATAAATAAAGCTATATCCTGGGTTGCAAAAGTTGATCTAGTCTAGCAGCTTAAGTACAAGCAGAGAGTATAAAATCCCAAGTGCTTCAATAAGCATAGACCAGAAAGAAAGAAAAAAAAACAGCTTCACATTAAATTATATTATTTTCAGATTGCATAAGAGTTGCAAAGAATAGAGCGCAAATAAGTTGAGAAGCAAAGTATCGATATAGGATCAGGCCCTTAAGCCCCCATGGGCTTTTACTGGATCTTCCTTCCCAAGGGAGGGCTTCTTCCGCTGCTTCAAACTCTATTCCAGAGGGGGTGCCCAGAGGCCCGGTCCTCCTCATCTCCTTTCTCCTTTCTTTTTTCCTTCGCCAAACAACTTGTTTTTCTACAAGAAAACACCAAAGGTGGTCCGGAAAGGCTAGCAATATAGATAATCCATATGAGGCAATGGTGGCATACCTTCTATATGAAAAAAATAAGGCATTTTGCTGGCTCCTGCTGCAGACGTTCCTCCTCAGAGTCTCAGTGTCACTTCTTACAATTAGGCTCTGGAACCTAATATGGCATAACTACAACAGGGTTTCTTCTAATTTCTACTTATGCAACTATGGTTTAACAGCAGCATATTGCATACAATAGATAAACTGCAGCATTCAGTACAGGTTCTAACATTTCCATAGTGGCAACGGGGTTACAGAAAATAAAAGGGAAAGGGGTTTGCCACTTTGCAATAAATACTAATGTACAGGCTAGTCATATATTCCTTTCTCTGCCTACACACTAAATAGCTACTGTATCCTTTTTGATTAGGGTGATTTACTGTACACAATACATATCTTTCATTCTAGATAAAATAGCCAGCCATTCTATAGAGCTATAGCTATAACCATTCTATTTTATTGTCGCATTCTGTCTGTGAGCTTGAGGTCACTGGAAGTTGAACTCCATACTTATGGACCCATGGAAGGAAGAGAAAATAAAGTTAAAGAGAAGCACAGAGGGTTGTCTTGAGGTGGCCTGCCTCCAAATGGAAAGAAAGGGACAGCTTTATTAGATAAGAATATATATATATATATAGAGAGAGAGAGGAGGCTGGAACCTAAAATACTCAAGAAGTCCTACTACAGTGGCAGGGACACATCCTGTCACACTTACACCCCCCCCTTTTTATGAGGGGAACCGTAAACTACAGGTTATCCTTCAAATAAGCCCTGGAAGGGGTGGAACTTTCACCCACCCACTCTCAGAAGTTATGTCCCAGGGTCCCTTTCAGTGCTGCTGGTTATTGACCAGTCATATTGATCTTAACTACATACCCTGGGACATTGACATTGATCTCTAGGGCCTCTGCAGCATGATATAAACAGTGGCAGAGAGTGACAGTGAAAAAGCAGGGATACTGAACAAATATTTCTGCTCAGTATTCACAGTGGAAGAGGAGGGAGAGGTACCTAAACCAAACAAGAGAGAAACTCTGAATAGGGGGGTCAATACCAGTCCATTCACATAAGAAAGGGTTTTAAAAGAACTCTTGAAACTGAGGGTGGACAAAGCAATGGGGCCTGATGGGATTCACCCAAGAATTCTAAAAGAACTAAGGGCAGAACTAGTAACACCACTGACTACTATCTTTAACAAATCATGGGAGGATGTGGTGGTACCTGAGGACTGGAGGAGGGCAAATATGATTCCACTTCACAAAAGTGGGAGCAGAGCAGAGGCAGAAAACTACAGACCAGTTAGTTTGACCTCAGTGGTAGGGAAAATGATGGAATCACTTCTGAAGGAAAGAATTGTTGAGTACCTAGAGGACAGTGGGGCACAGGACCCAAGGCAGCATGGTTTCACAGCAGGAAGGTCATGTCAGATGAACCTAATAGATTTCTTTGACTGGATGGCCAAAGTAGTAGGCCAGGGAGGGGCTGTGGATATGGCCTACCTAGATTTTAGCAAGGCATTTGACACAGTCTCACACAAAAGATTAATATACAAGTTAGCCAGCCTTGGAGTGGGTCCCAAGGTGATAGCCTGGATAAAAAACTAGCTGGACAACAGGACACAAAGGGTAATAGTAAACGGAGTCCACGGTGAAGAAAGGAGGGTAACTAGCGGGGTACCGCAGGGTTCGGTACTGGGACTGGTCCTTTTTAATATCTTTATAAGTGACATTGGAGTGCACCTGGAAGGAAAGGTATGTCTCTTTGCAGATGACACAAAGATCTGCAACAGGTTTGATACACAAGGTGGGGTGGAAAGGATGAAAAGGGACTTGGCAAGGTTAGAGGAATGGTCAAATATGTGGCAGCTTAGATTCAATGCAAAGAAGTGCAAGGTAATGCATCTGGGAAACAAAAACCCAGGGGAAGAGTACACAGTGGGGGTGAGTTAATAACAACAACAAAAATCAAAAGAGACCTAGGAGTAATTATATCAGATGACCTAAAGGTGGGCAAGCAATGTGAGAAGGCAGTAGGGTGAGCTGGGGGGATACTGGGATGCATAGGGAGAGGCATCAACAGTAGAAACAGGAAGTTGTTATCCCTCTGTACAGAGAGTTGGTGAGACCCCATCTGGAGTAGTGTGTGCAATTCTGGAGACCCTATCTCCGCAAAGACATCGACAGAGTGGAGGCTGTTCAGAGGAGGGCAACCAAAATGGTGCAGGGTCTGCACCAGAAGACATACGAGGAGAGACTAAAGCAGCTTAATATGTATACCCTTGAGGAAAGGAGGGAGAGGAGGGACATGATAGAAACATTCAAGTATCTCAAGGGAATTAAAGTACAAGAGGGTAGCATCTTTCAGAAGAAGAGATGTGCAAGAACAAGGGGGCACAATTTGAAGATAGAGAGGGGACGTATCAGAGGTAATGTTAGAAAGTATTTTTTCACAGAGTGGGTTGTGGATGCATGGAACAGCCTTCCTGAGGAGGTTGTGGAGTTAGGAACAGTGGGAGAATTCAAGAATGCATGGGACAGGCATAAGGCAATTCTAGTGGGGGGTAGGAGGAAGTAAGCTGTTGATTAACTAGACTCTAAAGCTTATCCATCAGGTAGGGAAATGGGCAGACTAGGTGGGTCAAGCGGTCCTTAACTGCCTCAAATTCTATGTTTCTATGTTTCTATAGTACTCGATACTCATTCTGGTCATATCCTTTAATCAGCAATACATAACACTACTAAATACCTTAAAGGTATACCACCTCCTATATTGGTATGTTGGAGGAGCTCCAGCACACCCTCTCCGTGAAGCTCCATCCCAGGGTCCCATTTAAACAATAATCATTTCTGGCTAGAAAACACTTACACAATGTAGCCAAACAATCATTTATATTACATTGATACTTACATTTACCCTGGGATCTAAAATCATACCATATACTTTTATCAGTATTTCAAAACATTTCATTCAAAACATTCTACATTCATGTTTCGTTATCCTGGTCTCCAGTTCCTGCTCCATACCATGACAAGTAGTCAGCATTGGTATGTTCACTACCTTTCCTGTGGGTCACAGTAAAGCAATAGGGCTGCAAAGCAAGGTACCATCGCACGACGTGTGGATTTTTCTCTTGCATCTGCAGTAACCAACACAGTGGGTGGTGGTCTGTCACCACCTGGAATTCAGCTCCCCCACAGGTAGTATTTTAGGGATTCGATTGCCCACCCTTGCCATAAAGTTCCTTCTCAGGGGTCTTTAACAAAACATAAAAACACAAAAAAAGTCAACTAATCATCTAAGAGCCAGAGTAGCTCGTTGCACCAGATTCTATGCCCTGAGATGGTGTATCAAACATTCAGCAAACACCTCATCAATAATAACTGTAAATGTGTTAGTTCCATCAACATTTGTATACATACAGAATTAAATGTTTCATATGTCAAGTCAGCAAGTACTCTCTTGATACAGCAAAACCATATATCCAGACAGATAGCAATGCATGTCGACATAGAAGAAAAGGGGAACAATACATACTGGAGGGGTGTTACTCCTAATCAACTCCCTGGAAGGGGAGTTATGGAGCTTTGGGCCCTCTCCATAAAGCTCCACCCCAGGGTTCCTTTCAAGTACAGTAAAGGTAATATCCTCTGCATTCCATACCAAAGCGACCCACTTACAGTACTTTTACTCTGGGGCTGATGTACGTATCTGCATAGTATTATTCTATGCCTCTAAACCAGATTCAAATAGCAATCTTGTACACCATCTAAATCTTACCATCTGGGTAATGACACCCAGCTCATTTTAATGCAATATCGTTCACTTTTTATATTACATTACATCGGAGGTCACATTCAGTAACCTCCCTACACTCAGACCAGGAGAGGAGAGGAGAAAAAAAATTGAGAACAGATCAGCAGCATAGAAAAAGATCAGTTAGAGGAAGAAAAGTTTCACCTGAAGGTCAGCTAGCCTATCAGACTAGAAAAGGTGAGAATTGGTAACAAAAGGATGGAGAAATTGTCATGACAGAAGGTTTTTTTAAGAAAAATAAATGGTCCAGTGTCTTTGGGACAAGAAGTATTCACCTTCCCTCTCATTGGAAGGGGATGGAGCTATGGCCGTCCTCTTCAATTAGCTCTGTCTCAGGGTTCCCTTAACAATAATAAATGCACCAGAATTTTCCATATCCCTTTTTAAGAAAGGATTACACAAGCAGAATGTTTCTACTTATTTCTTCAAACCCTGAGACACATGTTACCGCGCTTTCATTAGTACCAAAAAGAAGCAATACCTAGCAGTTTTATGCTGGAACCCTCTTCTTTCACCATCCCGTGCTTGCAAACAGGCCATGCTTCATCATATTTTCCTGTGTTTTTATCTAAACAGGGAATCCACATAACAAGAACTTTACATAGGTCCTATATCTCACTGTCCCATGGATTCTTAAGATTTAATCCCAGTGAGTTATTCGGTGTAGGATCTGTATTATTGTTCTACAAATATAAGGGTTACAATCCTTCCCTGGATGCCTTGTGTAGGGGTCTCCCATGCCTCCAAGGGTTCCATTTTTGTCAGCTCTTTACCCTCTGAGTGACCCCTCTCATACACCCTTCATGTCTCCACATCTCATTAGCAGAGAGGTAGCTGGCTACCTGCCAACACAACCCAGGCCAAAAATAGAACCGGATAATGTGGGATAGTGCCTCCCTATGACTCAAAGGTCTCAACTGGCTGCCTCTTGCAGTCTCCAGTACATCCTCCCTTAAGCCCAGGGGTACCACAATCCTAGCATCTGCCCTCTTTGTTATGAGGTTGGGCCTCGTGGTACAGAACCTTATTTGTTTTCTCATACCACCATAGTTGTTTCATCCCTACACCCCCATTAACCGGTTTCCCATCTCTCACTTTTATGTATGCCTCTAACTTGGCTACTTCAGGGTCTTCTCCCTGTACCTTTCCCCAATCAACAGAAAGCATACTCTCATTTTTAGGGGACATACATCAAGAAGGTCACAACAACATTTCAATGTCCCTTCAGCCACAAAGGCTTCTTCTATGTTGCTAGAAGTCTTCACCCCAACACATACATGGACAGTCTTATCTGGGGACCTATCATCTAGCAGGCCATCCTCCTCCAGGTAACATCCAGGAAATATAGGCAATGTTGGTAGTACTGGCCACCAAGGTTTCTTCAGGGGATCCTCTTCCTCTAGGTAACATCCTGGGAAAATAGGCAATGCTGGCAATACAGGCCACCGAGATTGCTTTAGGGGGTCCTCATCCTTGAATGCCCATAGATCCTCCTCCACCGAGCCTTCCTCGATCTGCTCTGGTAGTGATTCCTTCAACAGCACCCTGCATTTGTGCTGTGCTTCTTTTCTGCATTGGTTCACCACCAACCATTGCCTGCTAAGCCAATTCACCAGCTTGACTAGTTCTTCCACCCAATCTCTGTATTTCTTCCAAGAGGTCCAAGATGTCTCGCCCAGATCACCATCAGCAAATACCATCATTTCTGGAACCTTGCACTTCTGCCGTTATCCTGGGGTACCAGGTCCAGTACCCTGACTGAGTTCTTCCTGTATCCTTCAGACACTCAGTATATCCCACTGTTGACACCAAATTGTTACGGGGTGTGGGTAGTCAGGATAACAAAAAACAGGCAGATCATCACTTTAGTGCATAAAAAATACCAAAGGCATTTAGCATTTTATTTGATAGCATAAAAATGGAAGCTAATCATACAGAAGTCAAATAGGGTGGAGTTAAGTCACTCAAAATAAACATAGCAATAGGTCTTGCATAAAACTCGGAAATAAAGCAATCAGAATGCCTAAAATAAATAGTGGCAAACTATCTCTTGTTTCCACCTCAAGGTGTAGCATAGGGCACTCCTAGTACTTCACTGTGCTCTGTCAGGAACTACTGACCCTAATTTTCTTCAGCTCAAGGAGACCTTATAGAACCCTCCCACTTGAGTTAGGTGACCAAGCATCATCATGGCCCTTCATTTAATTAAATAACAGGCTAAAAAGGAATTAGTTACCCTTCTATAATGAGGAGCAGCTTTAGATAATGAAAGGAACTTTCCCATAAGGATGTTCCCCTTTTTAAAGGTGGAAAACTTTCCACTGGGACTTCAGTGACAGACAGCTTACTATAAAAAGGGGCCACTGCTCCCCCATACACAATATTTCTTTCTTTCCCTTGCTTTAGGTAAGGACAGACTTAATTTATTCCTTCTCCTTCAGGAGGAAGAAACAGATAGGGAGCTGATGCTAGCCATCCAAAGGATGGCAGACAAGGGTGAGGTAGTACTGGTTGGAAACTTCAATATTCCAGATGTGGACTGAAGCATCCCAGCAGCAGCATCAACTAGGAGCAGATTTATCCTGGACTCCCTTCAGGGTGCCTTCCTCAAGCAACTGGTCATGGAACCAACTCGGCAGAAGGCAATACTGGACCTTGTGCTCACAAACAGGGACAGTGTGATGGGGGTATCAGTGGGGGAGCACCTGGGAACAGTGACCACCAGTCATTGTGGTTTGAAATCACAGAAAGAGCAGAACCAAACCACACAAAAACACGTATCCTGGATTTTAGGGGGGCAGACTTTGGGAAAATGGGGAGATACTTGAAAGAGGCATTAAGGGGAATGGGGCAGGAATCAGGGGTTGAGGAACAGTGGGCAGTATTTAAAATGGGGATTACAAGAGCAACAGAATTATGCATTAAGCAGGTTAGCAAGAGGAAAAGGAAGCGGAGACCATTATGGTTTTCCAAAGAGGTAGCAAAGAAAGTGAAAGCCAAAAAGATTGCATTCAGGCAATACAAAGTATCAGGAGAAGCAAAGGGAGGCAGGGAGGTCAGTAAGGGAAGCCAAAGCTCAGACAGAAGAACACATTGCAAAATCAGTGGGTAGAGGGGACAAAACCTTTTACAGGTACATAAGTGAAAAAAGAAAGGCAAAGGGGGGGATAGTGAGACTGAAGGGGAAGGATGGGGGCCGCATGGAGGATGACAACAATAAAGCTGACATACTGAACAGGTATTTCTGCTCATTCTTTACTGAGGAAGAGGAGGGTAATGGGTCTGAACGGAGTACAAGGTGAGAATGGTGCAGAAATGGACACAAGTCCCTTTACACGTGAAAGGGTCCTGAAGGAACTGGAAGCAATAAGAGTTGATAAAGCAATGGGGCCAGATGGGGTGCACCCCAGGGTCCTTAAAGAACTAAGAGAGGTGGTGGCTGAACCTCTGGCTATCCTGTTCAGCCAATCACTGGAAACAGGGGAGGTACCCAAAGACTGGAGAACAGCAGATGTAGTCCCATTATACAAAAGTGGGAACAAAGAGGAAGCGGGGAACTACAGACCAGTCAGCCTCACCTCAGTAGTGGGGAAGATCATGGAAGCACTACTGAAGGAGAGATTGGTGGAACATCTGGTTGTCAATGGACTACAGGACCCAAGGCAGCATGGTTTCACCAGGGGGAGGTCATGTCAGATCAACCTCGTTGAATTTTTGACTGGGTGACTAGGAGGTGGATCAGGGAGGGCAGTGGACATGGCCTATCTGGACTTCAGCAAGGCCTTTAACACTGTGCCACATAGAAGACTATTATACAAACTGGGGAATATGGGTGTGGGCAGGACAGTAGTGTGGTGGGTAGGTAACTGGCTGGGTGGCAGGACACAGAGGGTGGTGGTAAATGGCTGTCACTCCACAGAGGGAAAAGTGACCAGTGGGTACCACAGGGATCAGTGCTGGGACCAGTCCTATTCAACATCTTCATCAATGACATTGCACAGGACCTAGAAGGCAGAATTTCACTATTCACTGATGACACAAAGCTCTGTAACAGAGTAGACACACCACAGGGTGTAGACAGAATGAGAAGGGACCTGCAGAAACTTGAAGAACGGTCAGAGGTTTGGCAGTTGAAATTCAATGCAAAGAAGTGCAAGATAATGCATATGGGGCACAAAAACCCTGGCACAATATATCAGTTGGGGGGTGAGGATATAGCATGCACCAAGCAGGAAAGGGATCTTTGGGTTATCATCTCTGATGACCTCAAGGTAGGGAACCAGTGCGACAAGGCAGCAGGTAAAACAAATAGGATGCTGGGATGCATAGGCAGGGGCATCACCAGCAGGAAAAGGGAGGTCATAATTCCACTATATAAGACACTAGTGAGGCCCCACCTGTAGTACAGTGTACAGTTCTAGAGATCTTACCTACATAAGGACATAGACAGGGTAGAGAAGGTTCAGAGGAGGGCAACAAAGATGGTACATGGATTACATCACAAGTCCTATGAGGACAGGTTGAAGGAACTGGATATATACTCCCTGGAGGAGAGGAGGGAGAGAGGAGATATGATAGAGACACACAAGTATCTTACAGGGAGGACCAGGGTGCAGGAATACACTATTTTTAAGCGAAAAAGATGTTCCAGGACTAGAGGGCATGGGATGAAGTCGGAGGGAGGATGATTCAGAAGAAACGTGAGGAAGAATTTCTTCACAGAACAGGTGGTGGACAAGTGGAACACCACCCTGCCAGAGGAAGTGGTGGGGGCTGAAACAATCATGGGACTTAAGAATGCATGGGATAGATATAAAGGAATTCTGGAGGTCAGGGGTAAGGGGCAACAGACTTCTAGGAAAACATAAACTGAACTTACAAGCTCAAATGGGCAGACTGGGTGGGCCATAGGCCCTTATCTGCCAACACTGTCTGTATCTATGTATCTATGTAAGTACATTTGTTTAACGCATATTGTGTTGCCAGAAGAAGGTTTGTGTTTACTTTACCGCCTTTCAGTATTCTAGTCTGTAGGTTTTGACTAGCTATGTTTATGCCAGGTGTATTAGTACAGTAGTAGCCACAGACATGGCAAGATATTTGCAGGTATTTCATGCAATTTCTAAAGAGTTTCTCTTTGCTGCCCCTACTGTGTAAATGGAGAAAGCAGGAGATTTCTCTAGAAATATCACAGAAATTTCAGGAATTATCTGGCCATGTCTTTGGCTGTGACTGTATGCTATGGTTGTCCATTCTGTAATCTTTATTATGTAATACAATATCCCTTAGCCTTTCATATTTATCATAGGGTAGCAAAAAAAAAAAAACCCTTTATTCTACATCTCTTGCTCATGTAGCACAAAGCTAGCCATATGTTTCAGGGCATTTTCTCCTAATTTGAGGCAAGATGGCTGAAATGTCAAGCTGTCGGCTGACACTTTCACTTTCCTCCACGTAGGCTTCTATGCATTTCTGTATAGCTCTCTCTGTCTCTCTCTCTCTCAGCGAGCATGCCTAATACTCACTCTGCACTCTTTTTGTTTATCTCTGGTGCAGTTAAGTAAAGTGCTTTGCTAAGTAAAAGGGTGATCGCTGCTTGTTACAATTAGGCTCTGGAACCTAATATGACATAACATACAACAGGATTCCTTCTAATTTCTACCTATGTAACTAAAGTTTAACAGCAGCATAATGCATCTAATAGATAAACTGCAGCATTCAGTACAGGTTCTAACATTTCCATAGTGGCAACAGGGTTACAGAAAATAAAAGGGAAAGGGGGTTTGCTGCTTTGCAATAAATACTAACGTACAGGCTAGTCATATTGGTCTTTCTCTGCCTACACCAAATAGCCATTGTATCCCTTTTGATTAGGGTGCTTTACTGTATACAATACATATCTTTCATCTAGCTAAAATAACCAGCCATTCTATAGAGCTATAGCTATAACCATTCTATTTTATTGTCCTATTCTGTCTGTGAGCTTGAGGTCACTGGAAGTTGAACTTCATACATATGGACCCATGGAAGGAAGAGAAAAGAAAGTTAAAGAGAAGCACAGAGGGTTGTCTGGAGGTGGTCTGCCTTCAGATGGAAAGAAAGGGATAGCTTTGTTAAATAAGAATATATAGAGAATATATATATATATATATATGTGGCGAGAGGAGGGAGGGAGGAGGATGCAACCTAAAATACTCAAGGGATCCTACTACAGTGGCAGGGACACACCCTGTCACAGGGGCAACACCACCAATTCAGAGTCCTTCCTTTTGGGCTCCTCTCAGTGCCTTAAGTCTTTGCAAAGTGCTTTGTGGTTCTAGCAGCGCACCTGTGAAAGTTCGGCATTCAGGTCTTTTGCTACCTGGATGACTGGCTCTTAGCAAGGCCATCAAGACAGAACAGAGAGAGAGAGAGAGAGAGAGAGAGCAGTAGCAACAGCATCTCAGTTCCTGACTTCCATGGGGGTTCTGCTGAGTCTAGAAAAGTCACAGCTTCAGCCTGCACAGCAGCTCCTCTTCATAGGGTCTCTCTTAGACACTGCAAAAGCAAGGGCCTTTCTCCAAAAGGGCAGGAGGAACAACATCCTTCAGATGGCACATTTCATCACTGTAAACAATCCCATCTGGGCTCACTCCATGCAATGGATGTTAGGCCTCATGCCTCTTCTATCTTCAAAGTTCCTCTAGCTCAGCTGCACATGAGGACCACTTAGTGGATGCTCAGCACAAAGTGGTCTCCAGTAACACATCCCCAGTTTTACACCATCAAAGTGACAGCACCTCTATGGTGGTCACTTACATTATGGACACAGGAGGACAACCTGCTTCAAGGTCTCCTCTTTGCTTCATCAGAGTATCAGATAACCATCACTAGAAATGCATCTCTCATCAACTGGGGTGCTCACTGCCAGGGGGGCATCGCACAAAGGGCCATTGGACCCAGACAGAGTCGCACTTCCACATCAGCGTTCTGGAGATGAGGGCAGTCCTTTATGCTCTCTGAGTCCTGGGAGAGGTCATCAGTCACAAGGTGATCCTTCTACAATGGACAACAAAGCAGTGATGTGTTGCATAAACAAGCAAGGAGGAGCACATTCTTACCCTCTCTGCAGAGAGGTCTTGAGGGTCTGGGAGTGGTTACTCAATCACAATGCCTTTACTAAGGCTGTTTACCTGCCAGGGACTCAGAAGGATCTGGCTGACCACTTCAGCAGGACAGAAGCTGATCCTCATGAGTGGTCATTAGCACCTGTCCCCACTCAGCACAAAACTGCCTTAGTTCTGCTCCAGAAGTCCAAAACCTGGCATTTTCTGTCAGAATGCAGTGGACAAATCACTTTCTGTATGCATTTCCTCATCTTCCATTCAGATGGTGCTGCTCAGACTGGGGTCCCACAGGAGCAACATGATTCTTATTGCACTGTATTGGCCACAACATATTTGGTTTCCCTTGATCAACAAGTTGTCAGTATGTCCTTCATGGCAGCTACCACTATGGACAGACCTTCTGACACAGGGATCCCTCGTCCATCCCAATCTGTGCTCCCTTCCATGCCTGTCTCCTGAAGAGATAGAAATGGGCAGGTTTAATGTGTCTCAGAGAATCTCGGAGATTCTCCTGGCTGCAGGTGAGTCTTCCACTTGGAAAACCTTACACAGCCAAATGGTAACACTTCTCAGTGGTGTGCTAAGATCCCCATAGACCCATTCCAGTATCCTCCTCATAAAGTATTGGAGTATTTATAGACCTTTCAGATGTGGGACTTTAGTACTCTTCAATAGAGGTTCATCTCTGTGCAATTTATGCCTATTATGAGCCAGCCTAGAATATGATCCTGGCCCAACTACCTTTGTTCAAGAGATTCTCCATACAAGGCCCTGGTCAAGAAGCCAGTTGCACCCTGGGATATTAACCTTGTGCTAGACATGCTCAGTTGTAAACCTTCTGAGCCCCTAGCCACATGTGATCTAAAATTTCTGACATGGAAAACTGCTTTGCTAGTGGCCATCACTTTTGCCTGTAGGGTCTCTGAGATACATGCTTTGATTACAGACCCTCTGTATACCATCTTTCACAAAGACAAGGTGGTTCTCAGTACACTCCCTAAGTTCCTACCCAAGGTGGTTTGGGAGTTCCACCTTAACCAGCCCTTGGTACTGTCTACTTATTTCTCTAATTTCCAGAATGAAGGGGAATGCACCCTTCACTTTCTGGATGTTAAAAGAGCCCTTCAGTTCTACATTGATTGAAAAAAGGACATCTGAAAATCCAAGCAGCTCTTCGTGTCCCTCAGTGCTGCCTAGCCTGGTCAGTCAGTGTCCATTAAGTGTATTTCTTCTTGGACAGTGGCATGTCTTCACCACTGTTACTCTATGGTGCAGGTCAAGTTGCAGTGCCAAGTACTCACCCACTGTACCAGAGCGGTGGCTGCATCTTTGGCAGAAATCTGCTCTGTTTACATTAATGACATTTGCAAAGCAGCTATTTGGAGCTCAGTGCATACTTTTGTTAAGCACTACACTCTGGGTATTTGTGACAGGGTTGAATAAGGTCCTGCCCCATTTGTTATGCAGAAAGAGTTTTAATACAGGGTTTGTTCTATCCTCTTCTTTTCTGTCTCTTGTCTGTCTAGTTGCACAACCACATTTTCTTGTGAGACCTAGGAACAGATTATTCAGACAGTTTTGCAGTTCTCCACCTCTCGCTATCTCTCTGCCTTCCCTTGCCATTTCTGTCTTTTCTTCCTCCTTGCATATCCACAGGTATAAAAATATATATGTGAATCTTTATGTGGAAATGTCACTGATACTAGGATCCCTACTGTATATAGTTATACTGTTGAAATTATTAAAAAAATGGAATTCAAGGGAATAACCTGGGATGCTGGTTTGAAAAATATTTCCAGAGCTGTCAACAAGAGGCCAGTTCTGGGTCATGTTCTCTTTGCTGCACCTGCAAGAACATTGAAAACTTGCAAGAACATTGTGTGAGAAGCATTCTGTTTTCTTAACGAGTTTCCCAGGCACAGACCTATAAAAAGAGCAACAATGTCTTGCAGGGGAATGACAGAGATTGTGAGACTAAGATTGGAAATTGAGAAGAAAAACTCAGAAGAAGGACTCTGTTTTCTGTTTGTACTGCCATTGTAAATAGTTATATTGAACAAATTTTATATTTTATTTTGCTGTTATTAATAATAAAACACTATTTGCAAATTTTGAAGCTGTTCCTGGTTTTCTTATGCTTCCTGACCTCAACTTCATTGAAAGATGGTGTCAGCCTAAGTGGGATTTATGCTGTGTATACTCTAAGCCAGGAGTTTTGTGCGTGGGACCTTAGTACCAGGGAAGCATAGTAGAAAACTATGGATTCTGCAGCAGCAAATCCAGGAGTAATTACCAGAAAAACGGCAGCCAAATTAGAAGCAGAAACAAAAGTGCAAGCTGAGACTGTACAGCCGGCACCAGCAATGGAAAAGAAAAAGAACAAGCAGTGACAGAACCCGAAAGCCTGACTGCCATTTTAAAATGGTGGGTTATAGAACAAACAGAGTTGGAGAAACAGAAAACAGAGGAGATACAGCAGAGAGAAAAAGAGATGCAGCAGAGAGAAGAAGAAATGCAACAACTCGAGAAGCAGAGAAAAGAGATGCAGTGACAGGAGCAGCAAAGAAGTGAAGAGATGCAGCGATGGATGGATGATTTGCAAATTATCAAAGCTGGAGGATCTGGCACTGGTCCAGCAGAGCAACAAGACGCAAACAACTTAGAATACATTAAACTTACAAAGTTGTGTCCCTCGAATGATATTGAAGCATACTTGACAACTTTTGAAAGGGCTGCTGGTGGCCAAAGCAGCAGTGGGCAATCAGACTGACCTGACAGGGAAAGCCCAACTTGCTTACAGCAATATGGATACTGCACAGTCAGAAAACTATGACCTGGTGAAAAGTGAAATCCTGAAAAGGTATGACATCTCATGAGAGACATACAGGCAAAGATTCCGGTCTCTGAAGTATAACTCAGTTGACAGTGCTTGAGAAGCCTTCACCTGTCTCAGAGAACGCCTTATGAAATGGCTACAACCAGTGGGCAAAACACTCCCACAGATCATAAACACACTTGAAATGGAGGAATTCATCAACATCTTGCTTACAGACATACAGCTCTGGGTAAAAGAACACTGACCAGAAAGTGGGGAAAAGGCTATTTCTTTGGCTGAAGACTTCCAGATGGCCAGACAGATACCACAGCAGCGATATAACAGCCAAGCACCATAAGACACTCTTTTTTCCATTTAAACTCCAAGTCTGATAACTCTGGTGGGGGTAACAAATCTGCACCTAAAGACTTTATTTGCTGTAACTATAATAAGCCAGGTCATATTGCAAGAAATTGCCATAGTAAGAAGAGTGACACTGGAGCAGATTTGTCCTTAGCAATTTGGGGCAAGTACTTAACAGATGTGAAGGTGGGAGGTAAGACTGTGAAACGACTTATAGATTTGGGAAGCAGACAGACTCTAGTTCATGCTGAAGTGCTGGGTTAACAATGTCCAAAAGGACCAGGTACTGGTGTCATCTGCATCCACGGGGACACTCGATACTATCCCACCACCCAAGTGACTCTATTAATGGGGTGCCACACCAAATAAAAGTGGGGGTAGTACCTATGTTACCGGTACTTGTAATTATTGGAAATGGCTTTCCAGGATTTACTGAGTTAATCAAAGAGGGAGTAAGACAGTTGGTAAGACCACATCTGGAGTACTGTGTACAGTTCTGGAGACCCATTTCCGCATAGACATAGACAGGGTGGAGGCTGTCCAGAGGAAGGCAACCAAAATGGTTCAGGGTCTGCACCAGAAGACATATGAAGAAAGACTAAAGGAGCTTAAGATGTATAGCATCCAGGAAAGGAGGGAGAGGGGGGACATGATAGAAACTTTCAAATACCTCAAGGGAATCAACAAAGTCCAAGAGGGTAACATCTTTCAGAAAAAGAGATGTGCAAGAACAAGGGGGCACAATTTGAAGATAGAGAGGGGGCAGCTCAGAGGTAATGTGTGGAAGTATTTCTTCATAGAGAGGGTTGCAGATGCATGGAATGGCCTTTCTGAGGAGGCCTAGAGTCAAAAACAGTGGGGGAATTCAAGAATGCATGGGACAGACATAAAGCAATTCTAGTTGGAGGTAGGAGGAAGTAGGCTGTTGGTTAACTAGGATCTGCAGCTTATCCATTAGGTAGGGAAATGGGCAGATTAGGTGGGCCAAGCAGTCCTTATCTGCTGTCAAATTCTATGTTTCTATGTAAATCCTGATGTTTCAGCAGCTGTGGTGACAAGAACTCAGGCAAAGAAAATCTCAGATGGTGGGGACTTTTTTTCCTTTTGCTGATTTTGATTCAGACTTGTTTGAGCACAGCTCCAAGATCTGAAAGTCCAAGAAAGAAAGACGATGCCTGAAGAAACAGTGGCAACAAAAGACTGATGGGCATAAAGAGTTAACATATAAAAATGCTAAAACTAAACTGATCACACTGAATGTAATTTTCTTTCAGAACAAGCTAACAATGTTTCTCTCCAGGATTATTTTAAGCAGCAGGTGGTGAAACCAAAACAGGGGGAAACCTATGTTTAAAAAATGTAATGGGCTACTGTACAGAGTTTGGGTTAAACCTCAGACACTGGACCAGATAGAACAATTGGTTAAACCACAAAAGTATAGATCTGAGTTGCTACAGATAGCACATGATAATCCTATGGCTGGTCACTCAGGGAAGGATCACACCTTTGCCAGATTGCTGTACAGATTTTACTGGCCTGGAATTCATTAAGATGTTGCTACCTATTGCAGTTCTTGTGCTGAGTGTCAGAAAGTATCCCGAGAGAATAAAAAAGACAAGGTGCCCCTGGTGCCCATACGCTTGATAGTTGTGCCTTTTGAGAGAATTGCAATGGATGTGGTTAGTCCATTGGACAAGAGTGAAAAGGGTAATCAATTCATTCTGCCATGATTTTAGGAAACCTAATCAAGTGTCAAAATTTGACAGTTATCCTATGCCCTGAATAGATGATTTGGTGGACAGACTGGGGAGAACCAAGTATATCAGTACCCTCAATCTCACCACGGGTTACTGGCAAATCCCCCTAGTTAAAGAATCCAGAGACAAAACTGCATTTGCCACTCCTATAGGATTCTATCAGTTCACCACCATGCCATTTGATTTACATGGCACACCCCCTACATTTCAGCGGTACATGGATGTAATTTTATCCCCTTACATTTGTTATTGTGCTGCGTACCTAGATGATGTTGTTGTATACCGTCCAGACTGGAAAAGCCACCTGGAACACCTATGAGCAGTTATCCAGTCGATCAAAAAGGCAGGTTTGAAAATTAATCCTACCAAGTGTGCATTGGGCATGCTGGAAACTGGATATTTGGGCTATGTTTTGGGAAATGGAGAAGTCAAGTCAGAGGTTTCCAAGATAGAAGCTGTAGCTAACAGCCCTGTCCCTAAAACAAGGAAGCATGTCTGGTCATTTTTAGGACTGACTGGTTAATATTGGAGATCTGTTCCCAGATTTGCCGAGTTAGCTACTCCCCTCACTGAACTCAGAAAGAAACGGTTCCAGAATAATGTGAAATGGACCCCAGAGTGTGATGAGGCTTTTTGGGCCATTAAGGCTGCATTATATTCAGCTCCTGTTTTAATAAGCCCAGACTTTGAGAAACAATTTCTGTTACAGGTTGATGCATCAGAGGTAGGCCTAGGTGCAGTCTTGAGTCAGCATTACATGGGAAAGAACATCCTATTCTATACATAAGTAGTAAATTGCATGACAGAGAGAAAAGGTACCCACCATTTAAAAGGAATGCCTTGCGGCAAAGTGGGCCATGGAGTCCCTTAAGTTTTTCTTACTAGGAGCTGCCTTTGTACTTGCAACAGATCACAATCCTCTCTGTCGGCTTAACCAAATGAAGAATAAAAATTATTGAATCACACGGTGGTACATGGCACTATAGCCATTTAAATGTAAAGTGATGCACACATCAGGGAAAGAGAATGTCAATGCTGATTTTCTGTCAAGATATAGATCAGGAATTGAGAATTCTGAAGGTTCAAAATGTGTGAGTTTAAATTTCTCTGTTTATTCTACTGCATATGCACAGAACTGTAAAGGTTACATGCTAATGTTAGAAGAGAATTAAAGAAAGTTTTGGAAACCTGTTTTTGTAAAACAGGTTCCCTCATAAAGATGGGGGTATGTGACAGGGATGAATAAGGCTCTGCCCCATTTGTTATGCAGAAAGAGTTTAAATGCAAGGCCCTGTTCTACCCTCTTCTTTTCTGTCTCTTGTCTGCCTAGTTGCTCAACCAAATGTTCTTGTGAGACCTAGGAACTAATCACGCAGACTGTTCCACAATTATCTGCCTCTCACTATCTCTCTGCCTTCCCTTGCTATTTCTGTCTTTTCTTCCCCCTTGCATATCTGCATGTAACCCCCTGTTACCCGGGGTTACTAGAATCCCAGTAAGACCTAGTGGTAGGCAGGGAAGACAGCTTGTGAAACTCCAGTTAAATGGATTTCACACTGTCTCACTCTGTTCTCGGTCTCAGCTGAGACTGAGGGATGACATCACCATAGAACTATCGCAGCTGCATGAGCCACATTGGAATCTGCAGAAGGGAGTTAGATTAGAAAGTTGGAAGTTTTGAACAGCCAGTGTTCAGTTGGAGTTGGAGATTGTTGTGAGAGGAGCACAGCAGTTCTGTGCACAGGCTCTTGGAGCCTCAGCTCTGAAATAGAACTACATTTAGGGAAAGGTGTGTGTTTCCACCTAAAGAGGGACACAGTAAGCTGTTCTTTAAAGTGGTGGAGACCGCTGATACGGGTCTCAGTACCCCATCCCTCAGGGGATGGGGTGGAAGGTTTGCCTGCTATTCCAAGGGCAACCCCCTGGCTACTGCTAGAGAAGAAGCTGCCTTATTTTTCCCAAGTGTGTGGGGTACAAGAAGATGTCAAGATTCGCCTGTGGGGCACCTGCAACCAAAGGGTGAGTTCTGCTCTTTCTAAAGGGCCCATGTTTCATCCTGAACTGTGTTAAAGTGGGGGATTGGACTGCTGAAGTAGTGGGAGGCCTAGAGTAACAGACTTAGCCAAAAGTAAAAGTATGTTCAAGTCCAGCACAAGGGGAAAGTCAAGACATGTAGAGGAGATGTGACATACGTCTACCCTGTAATCTACATTGCCAAGCTTTCAAAAAGAGTTGTTTAGTGTCCAGAGAAATGGCCGACTATGGATTGTGGGAGCTGGAGGTGGGAGACCCCCCCCCCATCCTTAGTAACCAGGTCCACCTCTATGGATTTGCTCTGTGGATTTCTACTTTGCCTCATGCACTTGGCCAATGATGAGGGAAGTACCCAGATGTGGGATTGGAAGGAAAATTTCCCTTAAGGAGTCGAAGGCTCTAAGGTGGTTTGGGGAGCCACCAACAGGAAAACTGGTTCATTCCCATATTGACCGCGATCAAGTGGCCGGTGGGGGAGCCGGGCCAGGAGAAAAACCCAAGTAGTGTACAAGTCGGGCTGTGTACCCAAAGCTGTGTGCAAGTCCGGGCTGTGTGCCTGGTGGGTTCAGAGCCTGAGGGCTGGAATAGCAAAGAAGTGTTCTGTATCTCTAATCTGCATTACCAGGAATGTAGCCCCGTGGGGGTCCATCTATGCTTTGTTTGTTCAGTATGGATGTGAATAAAAGCCACACTTTAGAATCCCATTCCTGGTTTTGGACATTACAGTTATTGCTTCCTGTGCTCAGATTTACTTGGGTGCCCCTGTGCAGAGTAGCCAAGCCTAGCCCACTGTGCCAAGCAATCTAGTCCTCCCCGAACCCAGTCCCCACCAGGTACTGCTGTCAGCTTCAACAGCATACCACCTGTCATTTTGCAAAAAGGCAGGGGTCGGGGCCTTACAAAATGGAGACACCGCTTTGGATTTTTAAATTAGGGAGGAAAGGTGCTCGTGCAAGGGGCTAGAGTTTTGGCTATATGGCAATGGGTAGCCCAAAAAGCTGAAGCGAGTTAACTAGTGTGTCGCTGTGTGCTGTGGATCTTATGCTGCTCTTAAAATGCCAACTGTTTACCAAGGAGCAGTAAAACTAAAAGAGTGTGCCCTTCTCCTGCATCAAATGTTTACAGCATTTTTGCCTGCTTTTTTAAAGAACTGTGTGTGATAAAGAAAAGTGCGGAAGACTAGGGGTAGCAACAGGAAAATTGTGCCCTGAACGTTGGAAATGCTTTTGAGTAAACTGAGAAAGTTGCTGTGTGAATGGCCATGCTAAATGGCTGAAATGGGCTCCCGCCGTGGAGTCAGTTGAAGGAAAAAAAAAGTGGTTTCTGCAGTTTAAATGTGCCTGCTTGACGATCGCCGTGAAGAGAAGAGCACTCGAGAGGAAGAAGAGGCTCATTTGCATGGCGTCATGTGATTGGTGAGGCTGCAATCAGTCCCGCCCCTCAGCCAGCTCTACAGTGACTTCCCAGCATTCGAGAGGGAGTGTGAGTAGAGTGCAGGTACTGGCTTGGTGAAGGAGCGTCGCGGCGATTAAAAAGCACTGTAAAACTTTAAAAAAGTAGCCTTTGCTCTTTAAAATCGGGCTCAACCCACATCTCGATCAACTGAATTGCGAGTGTGGTGATCGGAGAGATGATCGGCAGGACTGCCCACCCGTTTTCTTTCTGAGGCCTCCAAGACTGGCTGCAGGCCGTTTTTCCATCGCAGCAAACAGCTACTGATAACAGTGAGTACCAACAGTAAAAGTTGCTCAAACAGTGATTTTCTGCCAAAAGCCAGCTGAATATGTGTGCAGCAGTGTAGTCGCTTTGCAAAGAACGACTGTGTCAAGTTTTACCAGCAAGTGCAAGTCTGTTAAGCCATTGACTGTGAGCACAGTTATGGATTCAGAATCAGTTTAAAGTTTTAAAGCCAGAGAGAGAGAGAGACTGTGAGTTGTAGCCAAATGTGCAGCACTAGTTTACAGGCAATCCTGTGCTTGAAATCCTGAGGCTTTAAGGGACTGTGAGTTAAAGAAATGTTTCCAGCAAGTGAAGAGTCCGTGGCAGATCATGTAAATGTGTTAGAAAAAGAACAGTGCAAGTTTGTGCAGTCTGAGCAAAAGTTATCAGTAGTGTGTGTAAATCAGATGTGCAGTGGCTTGACCCAATTTCTGAATGTTGATGCGCAGGAGTGCTGCCGCCGCCATTACAGGGTGGGGTAGTAAAGTAAACGCAGCAGCAGAGGAGCCATTTTAAAAGTTAAGAAAGTGTTCGGGGAAGTGGGACTTTCAGTAACAGTGAGCATTTGTTTGTTATGACCTCAGGACCAGCTCGCTACCCAGATCATGCCTGGGCTGCAGTAACAGCAGCAGTAAATAGGTTAAGGGACATTGAAAGGTGTTATTATGGAGGACAACTACCTCCTCATGCGGCAATTCCTGGATATCCAGTGCAAGTGTGTCAAATATGCTTAAATACTGGAAGGGATGTCTTCATGATACCTCACTGTTCTGGGTGCCTAGAAAAATATGGCTTGTATAAAGCGTCCCAGATTCGTTTGGCTCCCACATGGACAAAGGTTCAGGAACCTGTAGTTGGTGGCACACAGCACCAGGCGGAGCCTGTTGAAGAAGGCCCCTCGGGGGAGTGTGGCACAAAGCTAGAGGATCCAGATTTAGAGACAGAACCAGATGTTGATGTTTCGGATGCTGGATCTCAGAAGGAAAATTCAGATAAAGCATCAGTAGACCCCTGGAGGGGGGGCCTAGCCCAAGTCTCATATGAGAAGATGAGATGAGGGAGGCCTTTGAATGGGGGGTGTCAACCTCCACACCTAGTGATGAGTGGATAGTCTCAGGAGTGAGGACGACTGCTCACTCCTGGGCACAGATTCTCAGTGAGGAAGAAGATGAGGAACCTATGTGGCCTTGTGAAAAGGAGGCGTACACAGCCTCAAGCTCTTGCCTCAGAAGAATGCATGGAAGAGAATGGTGATGCCACTGCCTGGCTGTGCAAGAAGAAGAAGTCAGGGATCCGTTTTTCATCTCGTTGAGAATGCGTAGCTAGCAGTAGCAGGACTGGCCAGCCCTAAGCCAGGCCAGCGGTCTCTGGTTGACCAAAGCTAGTAAAGAGGAGAGACTGGTTCATAGGAAGGTGAATGAAATCTATGGAATGTCCTTTCCTACCTTTCCTCGTAAAGTCTGGGAGGAGATTGAGAATAGCAGGAAATCCTGGATCTGGGCCGAAGCAATGAAATGTGTGCATCCTGGTGCAAACAAGCATGTCAAGAACAGACTGTTTCATGAGAAATATACCCAGTGGAAGAGAGGCAGGACACTGTGTATGGACACTGTGCGAATAGTGGATGGAGAGGGACGTCAAACCTTCTGCAGTGTAAATTATGTGTGTAACCCCCCCCTGCAAATGGGGGTTCCCAAAAGACTTCCAGGAGCTTGCTTGAATGCTCCAAGCCTGAATGGTGTTTGGCATTTAAGCCATTTATCAGTGAGTGTTTTTAGAACCTCTGGTACTGTCTCTTTAAGAGCTGTCTGCTTTCAGACATAATTAGTTTGTATGGGGGGACTGTGTGCTTCTCTGCTTGAGTGCCACTCAAACTGCTGCCAATTCACTCCATTTTTTGCAGTCACTAGGAGTGCAAAGGGAACCTATCTGAAAGGTGTAACTGTTTGCCAGAAATCATTTAGAGTAATAATGAAAATACAGTTTGTCTAACTTGCTTTCTTTGCAGTCAGAACTGTGTTTGCCTAGTTCCCCATTCTAGTTTTGAACTGCTGAACTGGACCAATCAGTGTGGGATAAGGGAGCTCTAAAATGGTGCCTTGGACGAATCAGAACTTGGACTCATAATCTGAGCCAGCCACAAGAGGATTGTATGGGCAGTGACTCTGGGAGATGTAGTTTAGACTTGGACCTTTTGGACCAACAGCAGCAGTCTATTGTGAGTGACAGCCAATCCAGCCAAGAACTGGGAGGAACTCAAAGGAAGTGCCGGTTTTGTCTGTTGGAGTTTCAGTTGAACTCTGGCAGTGAAGAGGGAAGGAGCCCTGTGCTTTTTCAGTGTGCAGTTTTAGTCGGGAAACGTGTGTAAGGCCCAGAGTTCCGGTCTGCAGCTTGTGTAACTGCTTGTTAGGACTGAATCCGTCCTGTGAAGAGAATCAAAGGATATCTGAAGAGTAGAAACCAGGCTCACCCTGTAGAAGACTGGTGAAATTGCTGAGTTGCACTCGGTCTGTCAGGAACTGAATCTGCTGTGTGTTCTCCCGAGTATTGTGCAGTAATTGCGATCGGGATAGAGAAGCAGCCTGCCTGTTTGCCATATAAATGTGTGAGGAGTCTCGTGGAGCTCAAGAGTAGCCCTGCTGACATTGAAGGACCCTATCTTGTTTGGAGGTCGTGAGTACTAATTCAGAGTCGCTCCCTGTTGAATTGCCACATTAAATCCAAATGGAATCACTGTACTGCTGACTGTTTAAACTAATTTTTCTTTTCTCTGTGAGAAAGGGCCCTACCAGCTGCCACGGTTTGGACTAGCCACTAGGGCTTGGGTACCCAGGACAGTAACTGGTAGGGATAGGCCTGTGCACAGAGCCATAGGTAGATGAGTAAAGTGATAAGCTAATTAACCTGATTTCCCCTGTTCTTGTTATATTCCCCTAAATAAATCAGAGCTGCTTGTTTCAGCAAAGTTATACTGCCTGAGGTATTTGTCTATGTTAAAGTATTGTACTGTGATTGTTGCACTGTATCTTATTTTACAGGAGGTCCCAGTGCCTGAACCAGCCCTGGGGGTAAGTGTATACTGTGAAGGTAATTCTGATATATTGTGTGGGCCACTAGTGGGAAGAAAGGGGGGTTGCAGTGTCCCAGAGGGCTGTGACCAAGTAAGTTTAACTATTGCAAACCCTGACCTCTGGGTGGAGGCACCTGCCATTGGATCCAGGCCCCTCAACCTGTTAGTGGCAAATCAGGCAGGGGTAGTAGCCCCTGGGATAGCGCCATCTAGGGGTTACATGTGCACCCAGATGGGGTAATAATTCAAGCTCCTGACCCCCGGTACTACTGGCCTCAATGCAAGGACCTCCTAGCAAATGTGCCCATGCCTGCCAGATGGAAAGCTGAGCAGTGGTAGTCAATACTGCCACACCAGCCTTTGTAGTGCCTTTGTTGATCCGCCAGTACGGACATCCAGGACTCAGGTGCCCCACATTCATCAGTTCTACAGTGTACTGGCCTTTCCAGAATCCATCGACTGGCCCACCAGATGACTTCAGATCCAGAGGGGGATACCAGCCCAGCTGTATCCTGATCCATCGCCTGGTAATCGGATGATGTCAGACCAGCTGTTTTCCTTTTTGTTCCTGTTCTAAGGTTCCATCTCCAGAGATTACATCAGCCCAGCAGTTCCCAGATGTGCCCTCCTGTAGTTCCCGGAAGATGTCCGCCCAGCTGTATCAGAAGAAATGATGCCAGGGAGAGTCTTCGGCTGAGGAGCAGGTCAGTGTATCTTAATCCTTCTACAAGGGGCTGGTAAGTCCGAACTTTTCTATCCTTAGGACATTGCAAGTACACACCCTACACTAGCAGACTCCAGAATGTGTGAACTGTCCTCAAAGACTCTCCCCCTTCGGGACTTTGGCCTGCTAGAACTGTGCTTCACCGGGCTCCGGCCCAGGAGAGACTCTTTAATGGACTAGCCTTCGGGCACACTGGTCACTAGTTGGGACTTTTAGAGCACTCCATCCCCCAAATGTGTATTGTAAATAATGTCATTGTTTTTCTACTGTTTTCTAGTGTATATACTGTTTTTCTACCTTTTCAAAAAAAATTGTTTTGGGGATTCTCCAGTGTTTTGATGGTAGGGGTTTAGACAGACTGTGTATGCAGATTAGGAGTGTGTGTTGTCTTTCTTTTTCTTGCAGGTGGTCCTGAAGAAGATAGAAGAGAAGACAAGAAGAGGAGGAGGGGCTCATCGGAGTTCCTCACTAGTACTTTAGTGTGTAGTAATTTAAAGTACTGTGTTGTTATTGTTGTTGTTACTGTATTAACCCTTTCCTTCCACAGGTGTGGTTGTGAGGGTAGGGAGGCAGTAAAGTAATGTATTGGTGTGGTATTAGTTTCTTGGTGTGTGGTTGCAGGGTGCCAAAGGTCAGGGAGGTCCCTGAGTTGTTTTTGTTTTTGGGTGTTAAGTTAGAGGCAGACAGATTTTCCCCTAGAGGGCTAGGGGGGATAGACAGGCTGTGGTCCTGAAGGGCCCTAGGGACTGCAGTGCTGATCTATTAGGGCTATGCTCTGGACAGTTCTACCAGAGCCATTAGGCGTCCATAGTAAGTGGGTAGAGTAGAGGCTGGTATGTCAGCTAAAGGCCTCTAGGACCTTAGTGTTGCCTGCCTGTGCTCGCACATGGTAGGAGGGGGCCTGATCACCCCCCTCCGCAGGTAGCACATAGGGTGGGATGGCCTAAGCCGGGTAAACAATGACTGCGACAGTCTTTTCCTGGTCAAGGGCGAGTGTAACCCCCCTGTTACCCGGGGTTACTAGAATCCCAGTAAGACCTAGTGGTCGACAGGGAAGGCAGCTTGTGAAACTCCAGTTAAATGGATTTCACACTGTCTCACTCTGTTCTCAGTCTCAGCTGAGACTGAGGGATGACATCACCAGAGAACTATCGCAGCTGCATGAGCTACATTGGAATCTGCAGAAGGGAGTTAGATTAGAATGTTGGGAGTTTTGAACAGTCAGTGTTCAGTTGGAGTTGGAGATTGTTGTGAGAGGAGCACAGCAGTTCTGTGCACAGGCTCTTGGAGCCTCAGCTCTGAAATACAGCTACATTTAGGGAAAGGTGTGTGTTTCCACCTAAAGAGGGACACAGTAAGCTATTCTTTAAAGTGGTGGAGACCGCTGATACGGGTCTCAGTGCCCCATCCCTCGGGGGATGGGGTGGAAGGTTGCCTGCTATTCCAGGGGCAACCCCCGGCTACTGCTAGAGAAGAAGCTGCCTAATTTTTCCCAAGTGTGTGGGGTACAAGAAGATGTCAAGATTCACCTGTGGGGCACCTGCAACCAAAGGGTGAGTTCTGCTCTTTCTAAAGGGTTCATGTTTCATCCTGAACTGTGTTAAAGTGGGGATTGGACTGCTGAAGTAGTGGGAGGCCTAGAGTAATAGGCTTAGCCAAAAGTAAAAGTATGTTCAAGTCCAGCACAAGGGGAAAGTCAAGATATGTAGAGGAGATGTGACATACATCTACCCTGTAATCTATATTGCCAAGCTTTCAAAAAGAGTTGTTTAGTGTCCAGAGAAATGGCCGGGTATGGACTGTGGGAGCTATAGGTGGGAGACCCCCCATATTTAGTAACTAGGTCCACCTCTACGGATTTGCTCTGTGGATTTCTACTTTGCCTCATGCACTTGGCCAGCGATGAGGGAAGTACCCAGATGTGGGATTGGAAGGAAAATTTCCCTTAAGGAGTCGAAGGCTCTAAGGTGGTTTGAGGAGCCACCAAGAGGAAAACTGGTTCATTCCCATATGGACCGCGATCAAGTGGCCGGCGGGGGACCTGGGCCAGGAGAAAAACCCAAGTAGTGTACAAGTCAGGCTGTGTACCCAAAGCTGCGTGTAAGTCCGGGCTGTGTGTCTGGTGGGTTCAGAGCCTGAGGGCTGGAATAGTGAAGAAGTGTTCTGTGTCTCTAATCTGCATTACCAGGAATGTAGCCCCGTGGGGGTCCGTCTATGCTTTGTTTGTTCAGTATGGATGTGAATAAAAGCCACACTTTAGAATCCCATTCCTGGTTTTGGACATTACAGTTATTGCTTCCTGTGTTCAGATTTACTTGGGTGCCCCTGTGCAGAGTAGCCAAACCTAGGCCCCCTGTGCCGAGTAACCTAGTCCTCCCCGAACCCAGTCCCCACCAGGTACTGCTGTCAGCTTCAACAGCATACCACCTGTCGTTTTGCAAAAAGGCAGGGGTCAGGGCCTTACATGCAGGTATAAAAATATATGTGAATCTTTATGAAGAAATGTTATTGATACTGGAATCCCTTTGTTTAAAACTGTATATAGTTGTACTGTTAAAATGATTGCAAAAACTGGAATTCAAGGCGTTAACCTGAGATGCTGGTTTTAAAAATATTTCCAGAGCTGTCAACAAGAGGTCAGTTCTGAGTCATTAGGTTCTTTTTGCTGCACCTGTAAGAACACTGGAAATTTACAAGAACATTTTATGAGAAGCATGCTGTTATTCTTAACAAGTCTCCCAGGCACAGACTTATAAAAAGAGCAGCAATGTTTTGCAGGTGAGAGACAGAGACTGTGAGACTGCGATAGGAAATTTAGAAGGAAAACTCAGAAGAAGGACTCTGTTTTCTATGTTTGCACTGCCATTGTAAATAGTTATACTAAACCATTTTTATTATTTTATTTTGCAGTTAATAATAAAATGCTATTTGCGAATTTTGAAACTGCTCCTGGTTTTCCTATGCTTTCTGACCTGTGCCTTGATGACAGTGTTTATGCTAGACAGCGTGCTTCTTTTGGCAGAAAATCATTAATGGTCTTCTACCTTGAGTGAGCTCCGTCTCCTACTGCTCTGCTTGGGGATTTGGTTTTAGCTTGGTACTATAACCCAGCAGTATGAATAAATGGTGAAGACCTAAGTCCAAGAAGATATGAAAATTACATACTCACTGTAATTCTTGATCTTCTTGGACCAAGTCTTCACCATTTATTCAAATGCCCGCCCACTATCTCCCGAGTTCACTAATCTGTTCCTGGTCTTCACTCCTTGTTTCTGTTTGGGCTGTGAAGACATTGTGCTCAGTTGACTCTTCTTACACAGGTCAGAAGGGCTGTCTTATGTACTTGTTAGGTTTGGTGTTTTATAGTTAGCATATGCTACACCTCCTTAGTAAAAAAAGGTACTGAGGCAGCTGGAGGGTTGAAACTGAGATAGCCTGTTCGGTGCAAGCCAGTTTTGTAGTGCTGCATATGCACAGTCCCATCTCAGCGCCAGCCCTCCTGAAGAATTTTGGATCCTGTAGAGTTCTAGCGCTTCCGACTTGAACCCAGCAGTATGAATAAGTGGTGAAGACTTGTCCAAGAAGATGAAGAATTATGGTGAGCACACAATTTTCATTTCTTTTGCTATGTCTCCAGTAGCTGTCTGTCGCAGGTACATGAGTATGAAAGATAACACAGGACACTGTAACTAGGTACAACACAATCGCAGTGTGTTTTCTTTTATACAAAAGTAAAAAAAAATTTACAAAAAAATTAAACAATAGCACAATGCTATTCCACCTTACTTCAGGTATCTCAAAAACTATACATCAGCTTTCCTGCCATTTTCAAGATGAATTTCTGTCTAGACTAATGTCCTTCTGCTTACCTCAAGTGAGACTGGCTGTTCAGCTAATCTGACACTTGGTATTTCAGGAAAGCTTATATAGCCTTCCCACTTATGGGAAAGTCCCTCCCATAACATCCAATTAGTTCTAGAATGGTCACTTAATAGGGGAAACACCTCCTCTATTACATAATGAGGTTTTAGCTCACAGAGTATAAATACAGCCCTCTAGGGGCCTCTGTCCCCCTACAGGAAATCCCCTTCCTGAGGTGTTGCTAATAGGTAAGCACCAGTTTTCTTTATATGCAAACGGTGAAAATATTTATTGTTTTTATATATGTGCTGTATTGTTATTGTATATGGACACTAGCCCTTTATATCGCAAGGCTCTGTACATCATGGGGCTCCTTTAGAGACCTGCAGTGTCTCTTTATTCTTTAATTTGTTGAATTTTGTTTTATACTGGGCTGTAGCTTTTATGTGCAGGGACAGCATAGTCCCATTTTATTTTCAAGCGTTCGCTTTTCAGAGCACACTGCATATTTGGGGAAGCCTACCTCTCTAGCAGCCTGGACTAGCTGCACATATGCCACAGACTCCTCCATGGCTAGCTGGCATAATTCTACAGCATATTTTATACACAGTCAGAAACCAGGAGGTCGAATAATACAGGGGCATCAGTAATTATATACAGAGATACCAAGCGGCAGCAAAAGCAACGTTTGCTGCTCGGTTCAAACAGTTCCTGCTTTGATGCAGGGTTTCTTGGGTATAACATTTTACATAACAACAGAGTGGCAGCAAAAAAATTCAAACATAAGAATAATGCCGCTCTGTTTGTATCCATAGTCCACCTATCAGAGTGGATGTTATTTTTATTTAACTGCCATTTTAAACATTTCTAAACATTCTTGCACATATATATATATATATATATATATATATATATATATATAAAATGACATATGCACCTTAGTTTATAAACTGATTTAAGCACTGCAGCACTTTATATACTCTTAAATGCACCTTAAGCATTTTGTACAACTGTTAATGTATTAATGCACTTTATTTCTTCAACTAGCACCTTACATATCATTAAAGGTACTTTATAGGCATTTTCTATGCCAATGTAGGCACCTTTCATCACTTCAGCCAGCAGGCGTGCTGGACCTACATATGATGCATCAATTTGGGGAGTATTTGGTGAGGGTGGATATATATATATATGATTAAAAGACAGGGGGGAAAGATATAGAAAGCTAGGACAGACTGATCTAGGTGGCCAACCTACACCAGGGGCTGAAAAGAGAAAGGATAGGGTAAAGAAGTACTGTTACAACAGACCTGAAATAGAATAAAGAAGACAATAGGAAAGGCATCCCTACACCAGGGTTTATCTGGACTGGCAGAATGCAGTTCTGCCTCACTCGCCTCTCCTCCAACCCCAACGTGACCTTTTTAAATGCTGCTGTTTCATCATTAGTCCTGCAACAAAAGTTGTGTGCTAAATATGCATGGGAGCATTTCAGTTGCAGCAAGCAGTGGATCTGAAAATATAAAAAGCAACTGAGAAAAAACTCGAGTATGCAAAAAAAATCTCATGTAGTAATGCAGCTGCGCACCTGTTATCTTCATCTACTTATGCCCTATTCTCAAGGGCTTTGAATGGTTGTGGGACTTGATCCTAGAGCAAGCCTACTTTTTCAGTCCCCCATGTAAAAAATCTCTTGGTCAAAGGTTACTATTATACAAAGCTCCTTCATTGTTTAATGCACTTCCCTCCAATATTGTTAATGGTTCTTCTCTCCATCTATTTAAAAAAAACTTTTCAAAAAAGGCTCATTGATTCTAATGAAAGTACTACAGCTATATTATAGGTTCTAATTGTTGCTAATTAATTTGTCTCTTTGTGAGGTATTTATTGTATGATGTCTTTTGTGATGTTTGATGTTTTTTGTACACTTGTTGCATATGAAAACGAGCAGACATGCTCATTGTGCTTACAAGTATAAAAAATAAAATAAAATGATTTAGTGATTAGGAAAACTGGTAAAATACACTTTTTTAAACAGGTCTACAACTTGCTGAACTCTGCAGAACTTCTGTGTTTAAAGAGAGAGATTGTGGTGCCCAGCACACTGACAGCTGAATGCATAGTAGCAAGCAGCCTGACCTCTAAGAAACCTGGAGTCTGGATAGGCATTGGTAGAAGAGACAAGGCAGAGTTGTCATTTTTGGGCTGTGGGTGGAGCCTACAGCCCTTCTGTCATTGATCAGACTGTAGCTCTAAAAACGGCTGATCTTAGAACTCCCTTTTTAAACTTTTGCATGTATTCTTCAGACCTCCACAGCTGCAAAATAGTGCACTCACCCTCTGATTTTTGCTATTTGTTGTTTTATGTTAAAGGCATCTGAAGGGAGGGGGATGTTACTGTATTGTACCTCAGAACTTCTCAGGATATTAATCAAATAAAAAAACATTTTTAAACTGCTGTTTCTATCATCTGTCCAGCTCAGTCTAATAGAGTTATTTTATTTCTTTCAGCAACTTGGGGTTAACTCATCATCTTGTGGAATGCCCTCAAAGCAAAAGTTAGACTGCAGTGTCAGATTACAGACTTTGCATCTGCAACTGTAAGCTCTCCTATTCCTATGGGCAGGACAGGTTGCAAACAAGCACACATACACACACACACACATACACACACACACACGTAAGAAAATAACTGGTCATTTGGTAGCTCTTCACAGCCCCGTCAGTTCACTGACTCAAGCTCATTTGTAATGTAGTCCCTTCTAAAAGTCCTGCATTTTTCAGGGTGGGTTTCTTTTTTGGGTGTGTTATTTAAAGCAGCAATATTTATGTATGTTCCTGATTTGAGGCTGTAAGCAACATACACCAACCTCTAATATTTAAACTGTGTCCTTTTAAAGCTAAAAGAATATAAGCATTTAATTCCTTTTTTTAATTATTCTTTGGTAACTGGGTATGGCCCACTAGGCACAGGTGCCTGTTTTCTGGGGCTACTCAGGAGCACTGAGGAGGCTAAGTAACTTGCTCAGAGTAACACAGTATGCAAGTGGAGGTTGTGGGAATCAAACTCAGTTCTGTGTGTTAGATGAACTGAGCTCTTTACTGTAACTTCTAAGGCTGTATTGATAGCCTCAGACTTGGCTGGTGTATTCCTTGGTTATTGCATGGATCTGGAATCTATGTACTAGACTTTAATGTTTTTTTACAGTTTATAAATGTAATTTCATAAATATATATATATATATATATTTTTTTTTCCTTTAGTAACCAGGTAAGGACAACTAGGCACAGGTGCTTGTTTCTAGGGACAACCTAGGAACACTGGGGAGATTAGGTGACTTAATCAGAGCCACACAGTATGGAAATGGAGGTTGTGGGAATCAAACTCATGTCTGAATGCTGGATGTACAAAGCTCATTTACAACTCATTACTCTAACCACTAGACTATACTGCCAGCCCCACCAATAGTGAACAATTTAGACTAGGCTGTTAATATCTCAAAGGAGAACTGCCTTGAATCAGCAAACATGCATTTTTGAAGAAGTAGACATTATTTTTTTAAAATACCAGTTCTCATTTTGTTACTGCTTAATCTTAACTCGCCTTTTTGTAAATTCAGTGAGTGTTTCTGATTCACCCACTTCTGGCATTGACCATTTCAGAACAGTATGACCTTGTCAAGAACTTACATTGTTGGTACAATGCATCTGTGTTCTAATTTAGAATTCTTAGGTTCATGGAGACATAAACAACATCATATAATTTTACTGCTGTCTAATAGGATAATGTATATTTGTGGCTCACTTTCTTAACGTTGAAAAACAAGTTGCAACTGTTATACATGAGCTGAACCCTTAATATTACATATTAAATATTCAGATATGATATAACGGTATTTTTAAAATTACTATTGTCGTTATAAATGTGAGTTTATTGTATGTACTGTAAAATCCTGGTTTGGAAAAAGTGCCCTTTATAATGCAACGTGTCCTTTTTATCTTGGGCACCCTCACCTTTTACAATCTTCCGGCGCCCATGTGGGCACACGCAGGCATGCACACACACCACCATCATGTACTCTGACTAAATAAATTTAGGAGGACTCAGTTACCAGCATGCCAGTTTTTGATGAGTGTGACTAAACAGCACTATATGGAACCAACAAGAAAACAGCTTTGGTCATTTGGTAGCTCTTCACAGCCCTATCAGCTCTGGCTAGTTCTTGCTGAATTTAGACACTGGTGAGGTAGGTGAGGAAGAAAAATTACCTTTTGACTTATAATAATTGGTATTAATAGATACCTCAACAAGCTACATTCCAGGTGAACAAATCTAAAAACATGATCCTGGAGTACACTCATTTTGCTAACAATTCCAGTATGACTTTATTTTGCTGACTTAAAATATGATTTTGCAGCATTTAAATTTCATAAACATCTTTTTCTTTCAGATTTGGTGCTCCTGAGCAACCCTTAAATGACAATGTTCGATGACATTAATGGAGCCAAGAGTACTATAGCTGGAGCACTGTACCCCTATGCTACAATATTACTATACAACCTTTTGATACCTTCATCTAATCATTTAGAATAAGCTATAGCCCCAAGTCATAACATTGGAGCTCCTGGAGTCTGTTAATTCTCCACAGGCATGGCAGGTCATACAGTAGGTAGCTGAGCACTCCCCCCACCCCCACCCCGCAAGCCACAATATTATGCCCCTGGAGACTGTTAATTCACCACAGGCATCACAGGTCAGAGAGCAGGTAGCTGAGTGCTCTCCACCCCCCAGACCACAACATCAGAGCCCCTGAAGCCTAATTTGCAGCAGGCATAGAAACATAGACTTTGATAGCAGATAAGGACTGCTTGGCCCATCCAGTTTGCCCCAACATCATTGCCCCTGGAGCCTGCTAATTTGCTGCAGGCATCACAGATCAGAGAGCAGGTAGCTGAGTGCTTCCCCCAACCCCCCAAGCTACAACATCGGAGCCCCTGGAGCCTGCTAATTTGACGCAGGCATTGTGGGTCAGAGAGAGCAGGTAGCTGTGCACTCTCACTCCCAAGCCACAACATCAGAGACCCTGTAGCCTGCTAATTCGCTGCAGACATTGCAGGTCAGAGAGCAGTTAGATGAGCACTCTTCCCTCCACCCACCAAGCCTCAGCATCAGAGCCCCTGGAGTCTGCTAACTCACCGCAGGCATAACGGGTCAGTGTGCAGGTAGCTGAGCGCTCTCCCCCCCACCCTCCAAGCCACAACAACGGAGCCCCTGGAGCCTGCTAATTCGCTGCAGACATCACAGGTCAGAGAGCAGGTAGATGAGCATTCTTCTCCCCACCCTCAAGCCACAACATCAGAACCCTTGGAGCCTGATAATTCACCACAGGCATCGTGAGCCAGGTGCAGGTAGCTGTGCTCTCCCCCTCCCAACAGAGCCCACAACAGCCAGACCCCTGGAGCCTGCTAATTTGCTGCAGGCACCATGGGTCAGAAAAGCAGGTAGCTGAGCTCTCTCCCCCACCCCCCCAAGTCCCTTAACATGCAGTCCCTGGAGCCTGCTAATTTGCCGAAGGTACTGGTCGCGCCATACTCAAGCAGCAGAACCTCTGCATTGTGCTTATTTTTTTTCTATCAGGGGGCTAATGTGATTGCATTTGTACTGGGGCTGTTGCTATACTGTATTAGCCTAATACTGTTGTTTTTGCCAGTACACCTTAAGATCCCTACATCCTTTGCAGAGTTTCATGACTATGCACACTGGTACTTTATCATGCTTGTCTGTAGCTGTTTTTATTAGGAATCTCCTGTGACTTTGTAGCCTGTAATGTGCAGTTCTTACTCTATAGACGTTCATGCTGGTGATTTTACAGTTCTTTCTTTGTCTATCTCCTCAACTCACCCTCTACCCTCTCCCTACCTCTAGCTCCTTTCTCACCATGATGTGTCCTTTTTTTTCATGACCCTGTAATCCTTCTTTTGTGTTCACCTGACCTCTCTGCTGAAAGTCCCTTATCTGCCTTCTTACCATCTCTCCTCCTTCCTCCACAGGCATTGTGGGTCAGAGAGCAGATAGCTGAGCGCTATCCCTCCACCCCCCAAGCCACAACATCGAAGCCCCCGGAGCCTGCTAATTTGCCACAGGTACAGGTTGTAGCACACTCAACTGCAGAACTTCCACATTGTGGCTACCCGCCACGTGTGCAGCAGCTGTCCCACCCTCACCCCACCACTCTCACCCTTGGTCAGCATTCTGTTTATAAGTCCTTTGTGTTACGTGACCTGTCCCCAGTTTGTTTCTATCTCCCTAGATCTTTACTTGCATCTTATATTGTTGGGCCACTAGAGGCCACTGTTGCTTCATTTTACTCTCCTCTTCACTCCATGGCCTCCCCCAGTTTTCTCCTACACCCCCTCTTAACCCTCCTTTTCTTCCTTCCCATCTTCCCCCTGTTTCAGACCCATCCCATTCCAGCACCATCCTCTCCACATCTTGCCCCCATTTGATTGATCTACCTACTCCTTCATCACTCCTCACCTCCTCCCTCTCATCCTTTCCTACTAACATATGCTGATAATTCACCCTGGTCTACTCAACAGCTCTCTCTCATTAATTTGAAGCCATCCAACATCTCCTGCCTCCAGCCACCTCCAAAAGTCTCCGACACTGGGGCTACCAACTAAAGCTAACACGTTATTCTCCCCACTATCACCTTCTAGTCTTTCTCCTACTAGCAGGGAATATTGAGCTAAACCCTGTCCCCTGCAAGCTCACCTGTCTGCAGGGTCTTCCTAAGGGTTTGAGGTTCTTCCATATAAATGCCCATAGCCTTCTTCCTAAACTGGATGGTTTAAAAGTCTGGGGCACTCAGCACTCCCCTGACATTCTATGCATCATGGAAACGTGGCTGTCCTCACATATCCCAGACAATCAGCTTGCCCTTCCTGACTACAACCTCCACTGGCAAGACCATGGAAAAAGGGGAGGAGGGGTTGCAATGTACTCATGCAACTCCATTCCTTGAACTATCACCCTATCACCCATCGTGAAGCGATCCCTCTATCTCATGAACTCCTCATAGAAAAGATCACCTTTCCATCCTCATTACTGCTTTTTGTCAAAATTCTGTATGCCTCCCCCAAACTTCCTTCTTCCTCCCATGTCTCCTGTGTCACTTCCACTACCACCCTTGCATCTGCAGGTGAATTGATCCATCTTAGTGACTTTAATGTAGACTGGCACCCCCCCATCTCATAACTCATGCCTCCAGATTGAAGCACGAATCCTGACCCAGTTGATCAAGGAGCCAACTCACTTAACCATTGCTCCCAGTCGCACACCCTGCTTGACTGGGTGCTATCAACCCACCCACACCGCATCAGCTCTGCAGGCCTACTTCCTGATGTACTTAGTGATCACTGCCCCACCTTTTGCATCAGGAAGATACATCCTCCATTAAACCTCCATATTTATCCAGTATTGATCCCTCAAAAAGCTCGACTCTAGTAAATTACTCCTTCACCTGGCCATGGCAAACTGGTCTCTGGTCCTCTCCACTCCATCTGTTGATGCTGCCCTCATCCATTTCACAACAACCTTCCTAAATATCTGGGATGTCCATGACCCACTGAAACCAGTCAGGGTAAAATCCCTGGATCTCTCCAGAAATTCTGTCCATGTGCAAAACCCACGACCTCACTTGGCATCACTTTAAAACCTCATGTGATCCAGTTGACCTGCAGAGCTATCAAACCCTCTGAAATGGCTATATAAAGTGAATTCAGCAGGCAAAATTGAATTATTTCAAAGCCCGACTGCACACCTCCAACAGCTCTCTGTCATCCTTCTGGAACAAGCTTTATTTGCTCCTGCACCCCTCCTCTGAACCCCCCCAGCCACTCTTTGTGTGGCAGATTCTCTTGTATTGGACCCTACCACTGTCACAGATGCCCTAAATAAGTTCTTTAAGACCTGTGTCCTCCCACAAGACCTCCCCCTTCCTCACCTGCCCCTTCCCCATGCAGCCCTCTGACTTTCAACTGCCTCTTGTATCCCCTGCAGAAGTCTTTAGAGTTCTAGGCTCCCTAAATCCAGCCCTGATAGCATATACCCTAGACTCCTCAAAATATCTGCACCCTCTATTTTAACCTCTCTAACTTACCTCCTCAATCTGTGTCTCTCCTCCTCCTCTTCTTCCTCAGCCTGGAAGTCCGCTACTGTCCTTCCCCTTCACAGATGGGATGATCCCACTGTCCCTAGTAACTCCTGCTCCATATCACTTCTCCCCCCACTTGCTAAGGTCCCAGAATCCCTTGTCCTCTCAAGGCTAAATGACTTCCTTTCTGCCTCCAGAACTCTCTCCCTGGTCCAATCAGGTTTCAGAAAATTTCACTTAGCCACCTTCTCCCTTCTTTGCTTTACAGATGCCATTCACTCTGCAATGGATAAAGGGCAGATTACCTCGGCTATCTTCATAGACCTTGCAGAGGCCTTTGATTCCATTTCTCATCCTCTCCTTCTAAACAAGCTAAACACCACCAGCCTTTCTCCAGCTTCTGTCTCCTGGTTTAGCTCTTATTTAACTGGCCGGTCCAAGTCAGTAAAAATCAGTAATGTCCTGTCTCCCTCCCTATCCTTGCAGGTGGCCCCCTGGGTTCGATCCTCTGACCTGTTTTATTTTCCTTGTTTTTTAATGACCTCCCTTCTTTATGCACCCAAGCCAAGATCCATACGTATGCAATGACACTGTCCTATAACTATCTGGTCCCTCTGCCCCAGCCTTCCAAACTCCCCTTCAACATGACTTTTCCACAGTTAAAAACTGGTTCAATAACTGCCTAAAAATGAATGTAAAAAAGACCGTAGCCATGACCTTTGGCTCCAAACAGAAACTTGCCAGGCTCCCCTCCCTCCCTGTCTTCTCTACCCCAGCCAACACTCCTCCTGGCCTACAAATACCTTGAAGTGTGGCTTGACCCTTCACTAGACTTCTCTCCCCACTTTAATGCCCTTCACTCCAAACTATGCCACAAACTGAGGCTACTGTACTGCCACAAGTGTAGTCTTTCCTTCCCAGTTAGATGTGACCTGCTAATCAGATGGATACTCCCAGCTTTCGACTATGCCATCATCTGCAGTGCTGCTCCAGTCATCTCCCTCACCAAACGTGATGTCCTTTTCAGCGCCTTCTGTTTTGCCTCAAATTACCCCCCTCTGGCACACCACTGTGACCCCTACTCCTCCATTCTCTTTCGCAGAGACACTCATCCCACTGCTCCACTTTCATCTCAAAATACTGATTTGGAACTCTTCCTTCCTACGTCTCCTCTGTCTTGAATCCTGCCATTCCCTCCCCCTATAATTTGTGCATGAATTGCCTCCACTCCTTCGCCATCCCACGAGCCCACACCTCTGCTGAGAAACTAGCATTCTCTTATAAACTCCCTTCCCTCTGGAATAACCTCTCCCCCCAAACTTTCCTCACCCTGCAGTCCATGATGCTTTGCATTGTGTGGGCATGTGTGATTATATATATATATATATATATATATGTATGTATTAGTATTTTATATTTTTTTGGGTCTGGGAACCGAGCGATAAATTTCTTCTGTTTGGTGGTTTTCTTGGAGTTTTTGACACTGAGCATGTCAGAGTCACCAAGAAAGAAAGAAAAAGAAGATAGGACCTACTGGGTTTAAAAACTGTCAGGTCTGGCCAAATCATTGCCAAAGCTGACAGGCACGATTTGTGTCTGGTTTGTCTGGATCCTAGTCATATTTCACTAGCTGTGATATTTGTAAGAAGTTTTATCCAAAGACTTTAAAAAAGAGGGCAAAAAAGCATGAAGAAATGGCCACTCCTTCCCCTCCCTCTCCTAAGCCCACTGAAGAGGCTTTCTCCTCACATGCCAAAAAAGATAAATCTAAAGAATCAATAGACCCTAAATCAACTGAGAAGATTGATGCTGCAAAACCTAAGAGACTGGTGGAACTTTCTACTGAACCAGTTCCTGGTAAGAGAAAACATAAAGAGAAACACATCGCTGCACCTCCTGCCAAAAATGCAAAGGAGCCCTCAGGTGTCAGACCGATGATGGCCTCGGCTGAGGACATACCAAAGGCCTTACAGATTTGACAGGCTCTCCAGGCTGTTGGTCCCCTGATTCTTTCTTCAGTTCTGTTGGTTCCTGCCTCAGCTCCCCTGCTCAGGAACAGGTATCCTAATGGAGGGAGGAGGTCTTCCGGGGTGGGGTTTGGGCAGACTGGATGGACCATGGGGTCCTTTTCTGCTGACAGATTTCTATGTTAACCAGAGAAGGAGGAGGAGGGGACCCATTGAGCCTGAAGTTTCCCCAGAACAAGACTTAGGTTCCCCTCCCTGTGGACCAGAGGATTATTCTTCTCACAACTCCTTTGTATGACAGATGGTAGACATCCTCAGTTTTTCCATGCAAGAAGCAGTGGAGAATGAAGAAGAAGCTGTCTTTCTGGATATGATGGGTGTTGCCCCCACACAGAGACTTCTTCTTCCAGTCTATAAATCCCTTAAGAAAGCTGCTCTAAAAATAATTCAGAATGCCACTACAGTTCCAGGGGTAGATAGAAAAATCAATAAGAAAAACTGTATCAGCTGGATAGAACCAATGCTGATTTTCTCTTCACACACCTAGACCATGAGGGGGTGGTATAAGCAATTGCCTGTGATAAGGTCAGTGTGCCTTTAGCTTCCCATCCACCTGATAAGGATTCAAGTAAGACTGATGGCAGGGGGAAGAAAGGGTATTTGGCAGCCTCTCTTCTCCTCAGAAAGGCCAACTATATAGCCTACACAGCTCAGTACTAGAATGCCCTGTGGTCCACTGGTGGGGCATGACCGATAAGATTTCTGAAGATGTGGCAGTGGAACTGGCTGAGACAGCCAGAAGAGCTCTGGATGCCACAAAAATACCAGTTTCATATGACTGTGGATGCTAATAATACTGCTGCCAGGCTTATGGCCCTAACTATATCCGCAAGGCGATTTGCATGGTTTAGGGCTACAAATCTGTCTCAAGATATCCAGATTGAGGCCATGGATTTCCCCTATGAGAACAGGTCTCTTTTTGGGGATAAAAAAGAAGCCTATGTGAAGAAAGTGGAAGAGTGCAAAACTACTTATAGGAGCAATTCTGCTTGGGATAGACCTTATACATCTTATAGGTCCCAATTTAGGGAAGGCAGGGGTAGAGGTTCCTACACCAGGCCTTTTTTGCAAGCACAATCATTGCCAGACTACTGGCAGCCCAGAGGGTACTTTAGAGTTAGAGGCAGAAGAGCTGTAGGAAGGTCCAAGCCAACATCTCAGGCCAAGTCCCAGCCAAAGCAGAACCTCTGATTTATTTATTTATTTAAATAGAAAGGCACACTGAGCTGAAGCTCGTTTTCCAGGTATAACCTGGGTACAATGTAGCATTGCGTTAGAAACTAAGTTACAGTAAAAAGTAATTTACAGAGAGTTTACAGCTATGTACGTTATACAAAGGTAAAATATGGTCAAGGCACAATGCATAACAAAGAAGGCAAGAAAACAAAAGCATGACTAGCAGTTTTACCTAAGACACTTTGAGATCCCATTGTGGAGGAACTGGAGCAAGCAGGAGCAGAGATTTAAGATCAGATGAGTACCAGCTGAGCCTGAGTGGACCAGTGGAAACAGAGAGGTGGTGCAAGAGAGGACAAAAGTGCACATTGGGTCAGAAGGGAGAATCAAGGGGGGGTTAAGAGCACTGAAGGCACTGGGGAGAGGGAAGGAGTCTGAGTAGTCATTTTAGGTGCAAGAAAGGGGAAGTAAGATGAAGGTCAGAAGGTAGATTTATTCCAGAGAAGAGGGAGATAGTATGAAAAGGTGGACTGTTGTGGAGTGAGGATGAGAGATGGAGAAGGTACGCGAGTCTCTGTGACGAAGAGAGTAGGATGTGGAATTGGCTGGGGTAAGGCAGGATGAGAGATGGGGGAAGGGAGCTGAACCAATATTTAGCAATTAGGGTGGCACAGTGGATGGTTCTCCTGTATAACAGTTGGGTAAGGGAGAGTGGAGCATAAAGGAGACAGTGACTGGGTAAGGGGAAGGGATGGGAGGAGGTGGTGAAGCGGCAGAAGGAGTTGATAAGAATGTCTAATTTGGAGAGGGAAAAGGTTGGAGCAGTGCCATAGATTACGTCAGAGTAATCCAACACTGGCAAGATTGTTTTAAGAACTAATTCCCATCGACTGGGAAGAGGAAGGCAGGCTTTGTAACAGTAGAAGATTGCAAGTTTGGGCCAGACTTTAGTGTAGATGGCGTCAATGTGTGTTGAGTAATCAAGGTGACTATCCAAATAGACACCCGAATATTTGAAGGCAGAGACCCTCTCGAGCTGTGAGCCATGCTGGGTGGTGATCACAAAGGTGGGGGGGGGAGGCTAACTTCTGCCTGGAAGCAAAATCATGGTAACTGTCTTTTTGGTGTTTAGCTTAAATTGATTTGATTTGAACCAAGACTGTACATTGTTGAAATGGTTCTGGAGAAGGGGGAGAACACTGTTGTGGGATGGACCAGAGGCATAGAAGACAGTGTCATCTGCATACATGCATATGTTAGAGGAGTGACAGACTTAGGGAAGATCATTTATAAAAAGAGAGAAAAGGATGGGACCAAGGATAGAGCCTTGAGGGTCCGCAGATAGGATAGGGAGAGGAGAAGAGAGTGCATCTCCTATTTGGACTGACTGTTGTCTGTCGTGGAGGTAGGAGCAGAACCAGTCAACTGCAGGTTTCACAAGGCTGAATGAGGTAAGTTTTTAAAGAAGGAGTGGGTGGGACACAGAATCAAATGCTTTATCCAAATCAATAAAGAATATGTGATGTGCCTGACCAGGTCACCTCTCCCTTCCCTGTACCAGCAGGCTGGGTCACGTCCTCCAAACATGGCATACCATCACCACAGACAACTGGGTTGCGATGGTAGTGAGGCAGGGTCTGTTCCTCACTTTTAAAATGCTCCCTAGACTGAGGAGCAGAATTTTCAGCCCGGCAATCCCAGCAGAAAGGACTTTGCTGGAGTCAGAGGTTGCCAACTTACTGCTTATCAAAGCAGTAGAGATTTCCCCCTGTCCCAGAGGGGTATAGACTTCTATTCCAGGTATTTCCTTACTCAAAATAAAAATGGGTGTTGGTAACCCACTCTGGATCTCAAACTCCTGAACAAACATTTAAAAAAGTCAAAGTTCAGAATGGTCACTTTGGCCATGATCATTCTGACTCTCCAACAGGGGGGACTGGTTGGCATCCTTGGGTCTTAAAGATGCCTATTTTCACATTCCAATCAGGCCTGCCACAGAAAGTACCTGAGATTCAGCCTTCCCTCAGGTCACTATCAGTTTGTAGCCATGCCCTTCAGCCTAACCTCAGCTCCCAGGGCATTCACCAAGTGCCTAACTGTAGTGGTGGCTCACTTGAGACAGCAAGAGGTCACTGTAGTCCCTCATCTAGATGACTGGCTAATTGTAGGACAATTGCTTCAGCACATCAGAGACTCCATTGCCCTCACTCAGAGCACTTTGGAGTCTCCGGGATTCCTGATAAATGCCCAGAAGTCCCAAGTGGAGCCTATCCAGGCCCTGGAGTTCATGGGGCAGAGCTGGACATCCTACAAGGAAGGGCCTTCCTCCCTCAGGACAGGGTAAACAGTATTCTGGAGCTGGCAGGCTCTTTCAAACTGTACAGACTCAGGCCGGCAAGGTACTTCCTGCAGCTCCTGGGCCACATGGCAGCAGCCACAGCTGTGGTGCCAGGATCAAGGTTTCAGATGAGTGACATCCAGTTCAATTGAAGAGCTCACTGGTCCCAAAGAAGAGACCTCTTGCCAAGCTGGTGCCTGTCACAAAAACCTTGTTACATGCCCTGCAGTGGTGGAAAGACAGAGAAAACCTCAGGGAGGGGACTCCTTTTCGGCAGGAAGTTCCATTGGTGGTACTGACCACAGATGCCTCTCTCTTGGGCTGGGAGGTGCACATGCACGACCTCATGGCCAGCATTACATGATCCGCCCCGGAATCACTTCTGCTTATCAACCTCTTAGAGCTCAGGGCAGTTTACCTGGCTCTGCAATCATTTGCACCTCAGGTAAGGGGCAAGGTGGTATAAGTTAGAACAGGCAACACAACCACCATGTATTACATCAACAACCAGGGAGGCACCACGTCGATCTTGCTGTGCGCAGAGTCTGTGAAGGTCTGGCACCTCGTTTATTCCCTGCAGGTGTCTCTGTCAGCAATCCACGTGCCAGGAAAGGACAACATTCTGGCAGATTCCCTCAGCAGAATCAGTCAGAACCACCATGAGTGGTCTCTGAACACACAAGTGCCAGAATCAGTATTCATGAGGTGGGGCACACCAGAGATAGATCTCTTTGCCTCCACAGACAACCACCAGCTGCCACAGTTCTGTTGCAGGCGTCCAGCCCAGGAAACTGTGTCAGTGGATGTTCTAGCACTGGACTGGTCAGGCAGATTCCTTTATGTCTTTCCCCCTTTCCCTCTGTTGCTCAGAGTTCTCATAAAACTCAGCTCACAGCCAGCAACAATGATTCAGATGGCACCAGACTGGGCAAGACAGCCATGGTACTCCCTCCTTCTAGCTCTAGCAGTGTCACAGCTGATTCACCTCCCTTGGAGGCACCTGCTCCTAACATCCTTGCAGGGAAGAATACTGTGCTCCAGTCTCAGGTCTCTCCACCTGAAAGCCTGACTCTTGAAGACTTAGAATTTGCTCGTCTGCACTTCTCTGAAGATGTCCTGAATGTCCTGAGGATTTCTCGGAAACCCTCAACAAGGAAAATTTATGCTTCCAAATGGAAGAGGTTCTCCATCTGGTGTGGACATAGAAGTGCTAATCCCTCTTGGGCAGGGTTACCTGTCCTTCTAGATTACCTGACTCATTTGCACTCACTGGGCCTTAGACTTTCCACTTTGAAGGTACACCTAGCTGCAATTTCAGCATATATTTCAGCTGGTAAGGACAAATCCATGGCATCTCATCCTGTCTTCAGGAACTTCTTTAAGGACTCCTTCACCTCCACCCTCCTCATAGGAGCTAGTCTCATCTTGGGACCTAAACATTTGTATTGCCAGGCTCATGGAATCCTCTTTTGAATCTATGGCAACTGCAGACCTAAAATATGTTACCTGAAGACTTCTTGATAGCCATTACTTCAACTAGGCAAGTAAGTGAACTCACGGGCACTATGTACAGATGTGATATACATCCCTTCCACAGATATATATGTGGTGCTCAGTACTAATAGGAAATTCCTCCCTAAGGTGGTTTCAGACTTTCATCTGAATCAATCTATAACACTGCCAGTCTTCTTCACTGCCAACTCCAGCTCAGGTGAATGGAAGTTGCATAGCCTGGATGTCAAGAGGGTACTCAGTCATTACCTTGATCAACCAAGACCTCCAGGCCAGAACGCACTCAGCTGTTCCTCACCTATGGGGAGGTAGGCAAAGGTAAACCAGCTTCCAAGAGAACTATTGCATACTGGATAGTGGCCTGCATTCAGCTCTGTTACAGTAAAGTAGGCAAATAGCCTCTTCTTGGTCTCGGGGCACACTCTACCCAGGGTACAGCTGCATCAGTAGCTGCAGCAAGGGACATCCCTTACTGGAGGTTTTCAAAGCAGTTACATGGAAAACTGTTCACACTTTCACCAAGCACTATTGCTTGGACATACAGTCCAAAAAGTGATGCCAGGTTTGGCACTGCAGTCCTGCAAAACCTTTTCCCTAAATAGGTTCTGTACCCAACCTCCAAAGGTACTGCTTGGTAGTCTACAATAGTTTAAGCATACTGAGGGATTCCTGGGGTTTGAAGAAAAACTACTTACCATAGTAATCTTGTTTCTTCCTGGGGATCCCTGAAGAGAGTGAAAAGACTCCAGCATCAGGTTCTTGTTAGAGATAAACAAGTGGAAGGAATGACAGACAGTGGCAAATCATGTAATAAACAAGTTTATTACAAAAACACAGACTTACAACCTGCAGTAAAACAAATACTGGGAGAACCAAGTTCCCCTACGTCTAGATGCAGCAATTCTCAGCAAACCTTTCTAGAACCATGCTTCTTATAGTGAGATAAGGAAAAAGGTGCAACAGTTCTCATTGGTTGAAGCAAGTGGCACCATTACATTGCTGGATAGAAAATGTAGAGTCAGCAGGAAGAAAAGCATTACATTATACATAAGATATAACATTAGTTAGAACAAAGATGACACAGAAGTTGTAGCAGGTACAAGGTCATTATGGTGCAAAGCAGTGTCAGCAGAAATACATATATACAAGAATACTTTGGTAAACAGATATGGTTAGGCCCAAAGCACATATGCCTCATATAAGCAAATGAACATTACATCTAACAGAAAATAAGAAATAATGCTGTAAAATAAATGTATACTGTATACACTTAGCAAGCATGATCTCTAGTACCCACGCTTGTACAGTAGATACCCATTATTACATATTAGTGCAATACAGCAATATTACAGTAATAATAAAACATCTGTCATTGGCATGTGCACAAGGGTGCAAGGGGTGTGGGACCCAACATCCTGATCTCTCCCACTGTGCACCATTCCTCAGTTATGTTTTCTCACCGTCAGGCCTCTGAATGGTGGTAATCTCAGCTCATCATAATTTGTGCACTGGTGTGAGATTACCAGCATTTGGGCCCAGCTGTAAGAAGAGAAAGTTATGGATCTGTGCACAGCAGGGGACATGTAGGATATATATAATGGGCCTTAAAATCTTTAAAGGAAGGACTGGACGAGGATGTTGATTGAGAGTCATGATTCAGATGGGTAGGTTCTTCTTAAAGGACAATATGAGGATAATGGGACTCAGAAGAGTGGTGGGAGGTATTAAAGGGGGGTGCTATGAGATGGGTGGGTGTGGGCTGATTCTAACAGATAGGGTGGGAAGGGTGTTTAACAAATAATAAAAGAAGGAGAATGACAAACTGGCAGTTATAAACTAAACAAGAAATAGTGTGCATTTTGCAAGCTATGTCTTGCTTAGTTTACAGCACTTTGTGTCATTTCACAAATGAGACGGGACAACAGTGAGGCCGCACTTCCTTGGACAGCCTCACAAAATTCTGGGGGACTCTTAAACGTTTACTTAGGACCCCAATTTCTCCCCCGAAAGTACAGAAAGGGGAAATTGTTTAACCAGGAAAGTCACACTAAACTGAAGCTTGTTTCCAGGTGCAACCTGGGAGTACAAGGAAGTTAAGTGCCTTGCTCAGAGTCAGACAGTATGCAAGTGGGGGGCTGTGGGATTCAATCCCAGATCTCCAAGATTCAGCTCAGTGTTCTTAACCACTGCGCTATACTGCCTCCTCTATAGGACCCCCAAATGAAAAATCCTACTGAGAGCCCTGGGTAAAATGAGTGATGTCTGTTATAATGTGTAATAACTGAGAGGCATGACCAGAGTGCGGCAAAATGTACTTCTGTTATACTGTAATGATGGTAGTTGTACAGGTAGTGCCACCCTGTAGCACTCAGTATGTATTGCATCTGTATACCATGTTATGCATATTAACTGGAGCAGGTTTTATAATAAAGTGCCCTCCTAGCTTCATGAAGTGTGTGTAGACTCATGAATCTGTGACACATACCTCTCAGCTGCTACGAATTTTGCATAGCACTATGATTTTTACACTTACATTTACTCTTGCTCTGCAAAGGTTTACTGAAATTCCTCATAATATTGGAGCTATTTCTGGACACACAAATTATAAAAACATTGATCTAACTTGATAGAAACATTTCTTAACATAAAACATTTGGGGCCCACTATTCCTTGATGTATTATTCTTTAAAATAAGAAAAGTGCCACACATTCTGGCCGTTTGCTCTGAATTTTGAAGGTAAATGCTATGCTGAAAGGTAGAGAGGTATGCTGTGACATGTCAGAAGTTGTTAAACTCTGCTGAAACTAAGAAAGTAAGACAGTACAGTTCAGACCACCACCAGCCCTTTCCCTGGGGAACTGGTGGCAGTGATCTGAGCTAATTTGAAGGCACTGGGTGCCTCAGAGAAGCCTGCTGATTCTCAAGTCGCCATCTTACTTCATTATTGGCAGGGTGGAATGCACTCAAAAGTGTACAATACCTTTGATCTTCCAGGAATCAGTCTTCACTATTGATTCCCACTAATGGGTCTGAGCTGGAGGTGCTAGGACCCTGCGGGAGCCAGAACTTTTCAGGAGGGTTGGCATTGAGGTAAGCCGCATGTATGCACAGAGCAGCACTGGGGGCTTTAGGCATTGTTCAGCTCTGCAGCAGCCCTCAACCACCTCAGTTTCTTTTTTCCTCAGCACTGAGTGAGCATCAGTGATGACATTGCTCCTCCAGGAGTCAGAACTTCACATCTATAAGACAACTGCATTCAGTTCTTCTCAGTTTTAATGTTTAAAACTGGAGTTTGTTATTTTTGTGTCTGTTTACTGATTTTACAAAAACATTTCTGTCATTCTTTCTCAGCCCTATGACGTCAATGGCGACAGCCATGGAGGACGATGGTATAGAACCTACACAGTGGGGCAATGTCAGGTCCACTTTCCCATTGGAGAAGAGTGCTGACCATGGGTGTTCCAGTGCCAGGAAAGAAGGACAGTCACTGAAGAACAAAAAGAAGTGGTCCCATTCCTGATCCTGGTCAGGTTCTCAGTGCCGCTCAGCCTTGAGTTCTTGCTCTTCCTCTCGGAAGGGGAAGAAAAGGTACCACCTGAGGTCACCCTCTGTGAGATCTGCCATGAGATCCTTGGTTCCTAGAACTGGAGGCCCGCACCACTGCTGTCAGCATCTCTAGGGAGGGTTTCTGGTTCTGGGAGGCCGAGGTCTTGAGCCCAGAGTCTCTCTCTGTCTGTAAGTGGGTACACTGGTGGGAAGTTCCATCATTGGAGAGCTCTTATGTAGCAGTGGGAGAAGCCTCCAGCTCGAGTGCCTTTGCCAGGGGAGCTGATCCCTGGCATTTCAGGATAAGTGGAACTGGAACTGCAGGTGGGGCATTCAAGTTGGTAGAATGTTTGGCTCTGGCAACAGCCCCTGGGCCCTTGCTGGTGAACCGCGCTGCTGACTCCTGTCTCACTGGCCGCACTCCTATCCTGTGACACTGGTGGAACTGGCCGAGGTACCATTGCCTGTCACTTCATTGCTGGCTGGGCTGTTGGTGCTGGTTTGGTACTAATGCCGGCACCAGGTTTGGGCCTTTTGGGACCTGTTCTGGTGCCAGTTCCAGATTAGGTTCTGGTTCCAGTTTTGGTATTGCCTTAGGCACCGACCCCTCATCCTTAGTAGGGGATGTCAGTGGTTTGCCAAGATCATGTTCTGGGTTAGAGAGCCTGCGAGCCAGCCCCCTCTGTGACCCTCCATCCTAGGAGGATGTAGAGGGGGATGCCTCATCATTTCTGAGGGTAACGATGATGGCTCTTTCTTTAGCCTGGATTCTTCAGACCCAGGCCCAACTTCTGTACCACAGGAGGATCTAAATTTCCAGTCTTTGCTCTAAAACTTGTATTGTGCACTTAATTTTGAGCCTCCAGCCACTGATCAAGGTAAACTCCATCTGCTACGGTCAAAAATTTCTACCATATTGGTCAACTTAGTTCCTCCTATTTCACCCGCATTTGAAACCCTGTCTGATGTGGTCTGGAACAGGCCTGCTTCAATACCATCTGTCTGCAAGCAGATGGACAAAGAATAAACTGCCCTATCATTTTTCAACTGTAGCTGATGCTATTGTTATTCTCACTGAGAATTACAAGGTCATTCTACACCAAGAGGTCACTGTGCACCTCTTTTATTTTATTTAGCCTTTGATGACCGGGTAGGTGCACTAGCCATAGCAATGACTATTTTCAGGCATGACCCGGGAGGGTACAAGACAGAAACAATCAGATAACAGGTTACAATATATGGATTAACAATATACAGACATAGGAGTTAGAACAGGCTATGTTTAAAAACAGGCTAGTAATATGCTTAAACAAAGCTAATAAGAAACAAAAGTAAGGAGAGTTAATGAGGAGTTGTGCAAGATTGACACTGCCTTACGCAACAGCACCCTAGGCATGTGGAATGTGGATTGCCTGCTACCAGGGGAATTTTTCCAATTGTGAGATACCGTTTGGAGCTCACTTAAAGGGAAACATCCATGTCTGCTGGGGGCCCACCTCCATGTGAAGCAGGGCCTAATTAGCTGTTTCAGAAATAGCATGCTTTTTAGTACTCACTGTCCAGTATTTTATTTAAAATTGTGTCTGGCTGATCCTGCATCCTCCCTGCCAGCGTTTTATAACTGTGATCCCCTCCCGGCACACCCACAATCACCCACGACTGTGCCCAGCGTGCCGTGTCATGCGGGTAGCAGCCCGAGCACCTCCATACGATCTCTGTATTGATCTAATTGCTGATAGCTCCAGTTTGGATCTGATGGCTCTCCATGCTATACCAGACTAGGCACAGACTGCCAGGGTGCCTGCCAGTCTGACCTGGTCTCAGTATAGCATGGAAACACATAGGCTTCAAACTGGAGCTATTTGAAGATACAACAATAAGGCAATCTGTATTGCCATACCTTCAAATAGCTCCGGTTTGGAGTTTACATGTGTCTGTGCCATACTGAGACCAGGTACAAACTGGCAGGCTCCCTGAAAGTCTGTGCCTAGTTTGATATAGCATGGACAGCCACCAGATCCAGACCAGAGCTGTTAGCAGTTAGATTAGTACAGAGATCCTATGGAGGTGCCCGGGAGGGGATCGCAATTGTAAAATGCCGGTGGAGAAGGTGCAGGATCAACCAGATACAATTTTAAATAAAATACTGCGAGTACTAAAAAGCATACTATTTCTGAAACAGCTAATCAGACGTTTCCCTTTAAGTCACTGGTAGAGTCACAGCCAGATTCCAAGACTAAACTAGATTCTGCTGACTACCAAACATGGAATTGAATCCAACAGTCATCAGTTCAAAGCTGCTGTAGATGCCTTTGATAATGCCTCCTGCAGGCATCTGCATCAGAAGGAATTCCTGACTACGAACCACTGCTTTTTTACAAGATGTCCAACAATACATTATGAATGTTCCTGTTCATGGAACTTATCTGTTTGGACAGCAGGTAAAGAAGTCTCTTAAGGCATCTCATGAAATTAGGACTACCCTTAGGACTTCCAGATCAGTCCCAGCTAACCCTCAGAAGGGAAAAGGACACAGTTTCTTTTGGAACAAGCAGTTCTTTCATGGAAAAAGCAGGGAAGCCCAGAACAAATCCCAGCCTCCTTAGCCTTAGAAGAAGGAGCAGGCACTGAAAGCACCTAGTCCCACCCTCTAAAGCTCTGGCCCCGATCCTGCCTCAGGTGCCTGAGGCAGACTTCTCTTCGGGTGGGAAGGGGGGCTGTCTAAGCCAGTTTACCAGCAATGGGTCTCCATTATGACAGACAAGGGGGCTTCAGGATCATCTAGGAGGGATATTCAATGGATTTAAAAAAAATATCCCTCCAGACTATCCACCAGGAAACTAGCCCATTTTATCCACTCATATGTCAGAGCTTCTGGCACAGGAGATTGCAGGCCTTCTGAGCAACAGTGCAGTGGAGATAGTACTAGAGTTGGAGCAAAACACAGGCTTCTACTCCCATTACTTCCTTGTCACCAGAGAAATATGGGGACATGCGCTCCATTCTCAACCTCAGAAATCTGAACAAATTCATGGACATAGAAAAATCCAAAATTATTTCATTGGAATCTCAACTTCCTTCCTTCCCTGAATCTTCAGTAATGGTTAGCTTTCTTGGATATGCAGGATGCATACCACCACATACTGGTGCACCCCAGCCACCACAGGTACCCCTGAGTCTTCATGCTGGGGCAGCATTACCAGTTCAGAGTTCTGCCTTTTGGGCTCCCCGCAGGGCATCAAGTCCTTACAAAGTGCTTTGCAATACTCGCAGCACATCTGAGAATAATAGGATTCCAGGTTTACCCATACCTGGACTACTGGATGATAGCCAGTCCATCCAAGCAGGAGACAGAACAGGCAATGGCCAGTGCCTCTCAATTCCTCACATCTGTGGAAGTACTACTGTTCATAGGAGCTGATATGATCAAGGCCCGAGCCTTCCATTCAGAGAGCAGGCTGCAGGCAGTCCTGCAGATGACATGCTGCATCATGGAGCATAAAACTGTGCAAGCCCACTCCATGTAACACGTGCTAGGTCTGATAGTCTCCTCAGTGTTCACAGTGCCCCTAGCATTGTTACATGAGGACAGCTCAGTGGATGCTCAGTGCACAGTGGTAACAAGCATCATATCCCCAGATCTACTCCACTCAGGTGACCAAGCTCCTTCAGTCACTCACATGTTGGTCATCAGAGAACAGTCTCCTCCAGGGCTTACCCTTCTTCCAGTTGGTACCTCAGGCAACTCTCACCATGGATGCCTCCCTGTTGCAGTGGAGGGATCACTGCCAGGGCCTCCAAACACAAAGAATGTGTCTGGGACCCATCACAGACTTATCTCCACATCAGTGTGTTGGAGATGTGATCACTTTTGTACAACCTGAAAGCCTTAGTGGACCTAGTCAATCACAAAACAGTCTTCCAGACAGACAAGTCTGTCATGTACTATATAAACAAACAGGGTGGAGCATACTCTTACCCTGTCTGCAGAGAAGCAATGAAAGTGTGGGAATGGTGCCTAGAGCAGGGAATCCTGCTCTCAGCCACTTATCTGCCAGGAGTCCAAAACACTCTGGTTAGATGAACTCAGTCAGACAGAGGGTAATTCTCATAAGTGGTCAAACTAGCTCCAGACATCATAAGATTGTGTTTTCTAAGGGCACCCAGATGTGAATCTTTTTGTGCCACTGTGACAGGGTTGGATAAGACCCTGTCCCATTTGTTATGTAGAAAGATTTTTTTTTTATGTAGAAAGAGTTAAACACAAGGATCTGTTTTATCCTCTTCTATTCTGTCTCTTGTCTTTCTGTCTGTGCAGTCAAATTTTCTTGTGAGACCTAGGAACTGGCCACTCCGACAGTCTCACTATGCCACCCCTTCCATCTTTCTGCCTTTACTTGCTGTTTCTATCTTTTCTTCCCCTTGCATATCTGAAGTTATAAAATATGTGTGAATCTTTATGTGAAATTGGGATCCCTTGGTTTGAAAATGCATATGGTTATATTGTTGAAATGATTGCAAAAAGTTATTTGGATCTCAAGGGGATAACCTGAGATGCTGCTTTGCAAACTCTTTGTAGAGCTGGGAACAGAGGGTCAATTCTGGGACACCATGTACTGTTTTGTTGCACCAGCAAAGAAGGAAACTTGACAAGAACATTTTCTGAAAAACATGATGTTTTCTTAACAAGTTCCCAGACAAAGACTTGTAAAAAGAGTAGCACTACTTCTGCTACAGAGAGAGAGAGAGAGAGAGAGCCAGAGAGAGAGAGACAGAGAGAGAGAGAGAGAGAGAGAGACTGAAACTTGGAATTATACATACCCTTAGATGAAGGACTCTGTTTTCTCAGTTTGTGCTGCCTTTGTAAACAGTTATACTGAACAAATATTAATTTTTATTTTGCTGTTATTATTAATAATAAAACACTCCTTGCTAATTATACAACTGTTGCTGGCCATCCTATGCTTCCTGACCTGTGCCTCAACAACAGATGATGTCAGACTAAGTGAGATTATACGTGCATACTCTAACCAGGATTTTACCCATAGGTACTAGACCTGGCACCAGGAAGTGTAGCTGAAAGGTATGGATCCTGCAGCAGCAAGCCCAGGAGTCATTACCAGAATGATGGCAGCCAAACTAGCAGAGACAGAAGTCCAAGCTGAGACTGTACAGCCAGCATCAGTGATGGAAAAAGAACAGGCAGTGACTGAACCTGGAAGCTTGTCTGCCTTCTTCAAATGGTGCACTATACAAAAAGAGGCGAGAAGCAGAGAAAGAAGAATGCAGTGAAGGAAGCAGCAGAAAAGAAAGAACAGTGGAGATAAGAAGAGATGCAGTAACAGAAGCAGCAGAGAAAAGAAGATGCAGTGACAGGAGCAGCAGAGAAGAGAAGAGATGCAGCGACTAGAGAGCGCTGGCTGAATGCCTTGCAAGCTATTAAAGCTGGAAGATCTGGCACAGGTCCACCACAGCAACAAAACACCAACAACCTAAAAGACTTTAAACTTACAAAGCTGTGTCCCTCAGATGATATCGAAGCATACCTGACAACTTTTGAAAGGGTTGCCGCAGCCTGCCAATGGCCAAAGCAGCAATGGGCAATCAGGCTGGTACCTTACCTGACCTGACAGGTAAAGCCCAACTTGCCTACAGCAATATGGACACTGCAAAGTCAGAAAACTATGACCTTGTGAAAAGAGAAATCCTGAAAGGACACAACATCTCAGGAGAGACCTACAGGAAAAGATTCAGGTCCCTGAAATACAACTCAGTTGACAATCCTCAAGAAGCCTTCGCCCGACTCGGAGAACTCCTTATTAAATGGCTCCATCAAAGGGCACAACAGTCCCATGGATCATTGACACATTTGCAATGGAGAATTCATCAACATCCAGCCTACAGATGTACAGCGTTGAGTAAAAGAACACTGACAAGAAAGTGGTGAAAAGGATGTTTCTTTGGCCAAGGATTATCAGATGGCCAGACAGACCATGCAGCAGCGAAATAACAGCCAAAGACCGGTAAGATCCACTTTTTCCCAGTCAAACTCCAAATCAGATAAAAACTGTGGTAGGGATAACACATCTGTACCCAAAGGCTTTATTTGCTATAAGTGCAACGAGCCAAGCTATATCTCAAGAAACTGCCATAAAATAAGGAGAGTATCACTGCAGCAAAGTTGGCCTTAGAAAATTGTGGCAGTTATTTAACAGATGTCAAGGTGGGAGACACGATTGATTGTAAAGGGACTTATTGATTCAGGAAGCAGACAGATCCTAGTGCATGCTGAAGTGCTGAGAAAACACTATGTGAAAGGACCAGGTACTGCTGTCACTTGCATCCATGGGGACACTTGATACTATCCCACCACACAAGTCACACAATATTAACGGTGTGTCACACCAACTGAAAGTGGAGATAGTACCCAAGTTACCTGTACCTGTGATTATTGGAAATGACTGTCCAGGATTTACTGAGTTAATCTCAGAGGAACTGAACCCTGCAGTTTCAGCAGCAGTGGTAACAAGAGCACAGGCGAAGAAAATCTCAGATGGTGGAGACACTTTTCCTTTCCGTGACTTTGTTGCAGACTTGTTTGAGCCCAGCTCCAAGATCTGGAAGTCCAGGAAATAAAGACGATGCCTGAAATGGTGGTAACAAAAGACTGATGGTCATAAGGGGTTAAAATATGAAAATTTTGAAACTAGACTGATAACTGATTGTGATTTTATTTCTGAGCAAACTAATGGTGCTTCTCTCCGAGGTTATTTTAAGCAGTTGGGGGTGAAACCAAAACAGGGTGAACCAGTGTTTAAAAAATGTAATGGGTTACTGTACAGAGTTTAGGTTAAACCTCAGACACAGGAACAGATAGAATAACTGGTAAAACCACAAAAGTATAGAACTGAGTTGTTACAGATAGAACATGATAGTCCTATGGCTGGTCACTCAGGGAGAAATTGCACCCAGGGATCCAGTGCCAGATCCAGGGATCCAGGGATCCTGTGCCAGATCAAGGGATTGGAATCCAGATCCCTGGATCCAGCATCAGATCCTGGTGCTGGATCCAGTGCCAGATCCCTGGATCCAGCCACGGATAACGCAGGATCCATCAGGGATCTAACGGTCGGATCCACAGGCAGATAGTGGAAGTATCTGTCAGATCCATTATCCTGCCACAAAAGGGCAGATACCTTGTAGATCTGGATTTGTCCAGCTCCATCTGAGCAACACTAACTATTTCCCAGCCTATTTTCAAAAGATTTTTCAAAGGCCTCTTACATCTTCAACCCCAACTGAGGGAGCCTGTCCCTCCCTGGGACTTGAACCTCTGCATAGCCAAACTAATGGAACCCCCTTTAAGCCCATGGCTACAGCTGAATTGTAGTACATTACTTGGAAGACTGTCTTCCTCATTGCCATCACCTCAGCTAGAAGGATTTCAGAGCTGCAGGCTTTGTGTACTGAACCTAACTATATCATTGCCCACAAGGGCAAAGTAGTCCTTAGGACAAACAGAAAATTTCTGCCCAAGGTGGTTTCTGAATTCCACCTGAATCAGTCCATCACTCTCCCAGTCTTTTTCACAGAAAATCCATACTGGGTGAGTGCAAGCTCCATAGCGCACGTTAAAAGGGCCCTGACCTACTACTTGGAGCATACTAAGCGATACAGAGAAAATCACACTCAACTTTTCTTCACCTATAGTGAGGTGGGTAGAGGAAAGTCAGCTACCAAGAGAACCATTTCCCACCAGACTGCCTCTTGTATTCAGTTCTGCTACAGCAATGCTGGCAAGCATCCCCCTCAGGGCCTAAGAGCCCATTCTACTAGGGGCACAGCTGCCACAGTGGCAGCTGCAGTGGATATTCCCTTGCTGGATGTCTGCAAAGCAGCCACATGGAGGACTGTACACACCTTCACAAAGCATTACTGCCTGGATGTACAGTCCATATCAGATGCCAAATCTGGCACAGCAGTACTACAGAGCCTCTTTCCTAAGAAGGTGCTGTGCCCCAACTGTACTGCTTGTATTTCAGACAGTTAAAACATACTGAAGAATCCCTGGGATGAGAAGAATAAATTACTCACTGTTGTAATATTGTTTCTTCCAAGGTATTCTTCAGTATGCTTGACCTCCCACCCATTCTCCCCGACAAAATCTGACTGAGGATGGCTCTGCATTTCTAATCTTTCCAAATTGTTCTTTCTCTATTCACGATAGCTGTTTCAAAGTTGCTATGTTTCTTTCCTAGGTTTTTATATTGTACTTGCTGGTTTTTATTCCTGTTGTTTCAGGTTTTTTTTACGGGCTCAGTTTTCTGCCCTTGTATGCTTCGAAATAATTCTGGTGCCCTCTGGGCTCACTGCAGGCAGCATACCATCCTGCTGAAAGCTGATTGGTCAATTCCCATAGTTTATTTATATTGACCACCTCTGGGGCAGCTGAACACAGCTGGCATACTGTACATTGTTAAGCATACTGAAGAATACCTTGGAAGAAACAATATTACTATGGTGAGTAATTTTTTCTTATTTTATACACATTCGGACACACTATAAAATGCATTCTGCAAACATAAGTTGCAAAATAATTATCAGTTTTATAACACACAATCTTCTTTGAGCATTTCTTTTTCATTGGGCCTCACCTTTGAAACTACACGTCAGTGTGAGGACCACACGGAATCTTTTGCAAGCCAGTGAGAGACCGCTCAAGACGACGTCATGTACCAGCATCTACGTATAAGTAGCTGGCCCCATCTCTCTTCAGTTCTTTTCCTACTGTCGATTATACTTGTCAGGCCTGCCACAGAAATATCAACTGCTAGCCATCATTTATTATTTTACAAACTTCAGATAATCACTAATTTAGTGATTTTTGGCACTTCCGTATCACACCGTAATCACCATCAAAGTCATTCCAGTATTGTGAGTGTGGATAAAAGATTTACAAGGATGACACACACGAGGTATGCGTCTGCTGTTTAGGACTCGCTCACAGCATTAAAGCTTTTGAGTTTTGTTGGGGCTTCAACTCTGCTACCAGGTGACATCAGAAAGGAGTTTTGGAAAAGTTCCTTTTGAAAAAAATTTTGGCAGCAATGGAGAAACAAATGCAGGAAAATCCATGTTGCCTGCCCCATCAACCGAATCACGGTTGTCAAAACTGAAAAACGGTCTCATCAGGAGGCCACAAAGTAATGATAAGAACAAAGAAAAGGCTTCCGTGATGAGTTCCAGATCACCGCTGCAGGCATCAGGTAAGCCCTCTACCTCATCATGGTCCACGTTAGTGGCGGTGAGAACCGCCCCCAACCGTCAACCAGACACCAAGATAGGAGCTTGGCTTAGGCACTACTGGGCCTAATATGGATGGTACTTGTATGTCGTCATTGTTGGTGGGTCTTCACCTGCTGTCAACTGTAACAGTCACGCACCCCCACACAGGCATCATCGATGCACAGGAAGTGCTGGAGTCGCTTTCAGAAATTATATGATACTTTTACCAGGCTTATATGAGCAGCCTGTTCTGACATTGATGAGGCTTACTACTTTCCAGACCCGTTGATGCATCAAACCAGCACACTGCAAAGGACCTCCTCAGCCACTGCTAGCATCACTGGCGTGGTCTTCTATTCCTGTCGTTGAGGTAGACAGTGAGGCTGAATGTAATCCAGACCTCATATAGGAAGATTATGAGGAAGAAGAAGGGTAAGCTGAAAGACCAGTATTTACCTTGCACTAGCTCTACCTTATCTTCCCGTAGTGAGGACTCTGTGGTGAACACCCCAAGGTCACCCCCCTGAGGATCCTGCTTTCCAGTCCAAGATGCAGAAGATGCAGGCTACCATGGACTTACTTTGGAGGAAGAAAATTCCTCAACGAAAAATTTAATGAAGTTCTTGGAGGTGCCAGAAACTCCATCTGTTGCCATTCCTCCAATAAACCCAGCTCTGGAGGATGCCAAATATGCAGCCTGGTATAGACCAAATGCCATACCAGCAATACGTAAAGAGGCTGATAAGATGAACCATGCACCATCTAATAAGCCTTACTATGCCAATCAGCCAGAAACAGATTCTATGGTGATCACTGCTGCCTTTGATAGATCCAGGGCACCTAAACACATGAGTATCCTCCCTCCTGACAAGGTATCCTGGTGGTTGGACGTCATGGGAAAATGCACTAATGCCACTACCTAATTAGGCCTATGTATTGCAAACTACCAGGCCCACATAATTACATACCAGAATACACTGTGTAGAGGTGCCAAGGTTGCAGCACAGGTCTTACCTGGGGATAATACCAAAAATGAATTACTTAAAACCCTGATTACAGGGGCTGAAGTGGGTAAACATTTAATCTACTCATCCTATGATGTTTCAGATGCATCTGCTAGGGCAGCTGCATAGGGCATTTGCCTAAGGCACTATTCTTGGCTTAGAGTAGCAGGTTTTGCAAATGATGTCCAGCAAGCAGTGTTAAATACCCCTTTTAGAAGCAGTAAACTGTTTGGATACAATGATGAATAGGCTTTCAAGAGGCCTTCAGTCATCCAGGATGACCTTGAGATCAGTGAAATCTCAGTACCCCACACCAGGCAGAGGTATGGATAGGGGTCAGTTTCATCAGCCCATTGCCAGAGGGGACAGACAGGTCTACAGACAACAAGGCAGAGGTAAGGGTGCTGGAGCCTTGCCAACCCCCCTTCCCCCAGGTTCCCATTCAAGCATGTAAAGGCAGTGGAGTTGCCCCACCAATTCAGCCTAACTCACAACAATATACCCCCCAACCACCGTTGCCTTGAGGGGTGATTGTGGGGGGTCTTCTCTCCCTTCTTCTGAGTCAGTGGAGGGAGATCACCACAGAGAAATGGGTACTAGACATTATGTGATAGTTTTTTTTTTTAACCAGGCGAGAGACACTAAGCTGAAAGCTTGTATACAGGTGCGACCGAGGAGTACAAGGAAGTTAAGTGACTTGCTCAGGGTCACACAGTATGCAAGTGGGGCTGTGGGATTCAAAACAAGGTCTCCAGGTTTGCAGCTCAGAGCCTTAAACCACTGATCTCAAGGTCATCCTGGAAGACTGACGGCCTCTTAAAAGCCTGTTCAACATTGTATCCAATTAGCTGGTCATGATCTGGAGTTTGTGGATATCCCTCCAGATCATCTGCCACCTGTCTCAGTTTATCCACAAAGACACATGTCCCTGTTTAAAGAGGAGGCGCAGACCTTATGTAACAAATGTGCCATAGAACTGGTTCATCCCAGGCAGAGGAACAAAGGCTCCTACTCCAGCTACTTCCTAGTCCTCAAGTGAGGCCTGTCCTAGACTTGACAGACCTCAACTTCTACATAGAGTACAAGAAGTTCTGTATGGTCTCTCTACAGACTTTGATTCCCCTGTTGCAAACAGGGGACTGGATATGTTTCCTGGACATGAAGGATGCTTACCTTCATATAACAATCGGGAAGCATCACAGAAAATATCTGAGATTTATGCTAGATGGGGAGCATTACCAGTTGAGAGTATTGCCCTTTGGATCATCTTCTGCTCCACTGGTCTTTAACAACTGCTTGACAGTGGTATTGGCAGCCCTCTGATGGGAAGAAATGTGTGTTTTCCCTATCTGGATGATTTTCTCTTAAGAGCCTACTCCAGAGACCAATTACTACACACCCTAACTTGAACCAGGAAATTGTTTAGTGATCTAGGGTGAAAGTCAATCTGCAAAAGTCGGTACTGCCCTCCTATCAAAGATTGCAGTAAATAGGGCAGTCTTGGACACAGCCTAGGGCATGCATTCCTGCCTCTGGTCAGGACCGAATGCTTCATTGCTCAAACACAAATGGTGTACAGTAGTCAATATGTGCTAGCCAGGACTCTACCATCTGGGACTGATGGCAGAAACTATTGCCACCATGTCACCGGCTCGCTTGCATATGCTAATCCCACAGAGGACCTTAAGAATCCAGTAGGACCAGTTGAATAACGGCCTGGATCAACAGGTGCTAGTCACATCTCCCTGAGAAAAGCACTAACATGGTGGATGGACCACAACAACACTATAAGGTGTCACATTCCTCATTCTAACCTAACAGATTACCACCTTGGATGCCTCAGGATCTGGGCGGGAGGTCACCTGGGCCCACACCAGATGCAGGGACCTGGATCCAGGTGGAGACAAGATTATATATAACTATCCTGGAGATGAGAGCTGTTTTCTACAGTTTCCAGGCATTTCATGAATGTCTGACTCCAGGTCCTTTGTTAATACAGATGGACAACATCAGTGTGATGCATTACATCAGTAAACAAGGGGGAATGCATTCCTATCCACTGTGCATGGAAACAGTGAGAGTATTGTATTGGGCTCTGGAACATGGCCTAGAACTGTCAACCGTGAATCTTTCAGGCATCTGAAACATCTTACCAGACAAATTAAGCAGGTCATGGTCACAGTCCAGAGTGCAAGATGGGAACTGCTGACCTCAGTAGTGGAAGACCTCATTGCAAGGTGGGGTCACCCAAAGTTGAACCTTTTTTGCATCCCCACACACAAAAAAATGCCGTGTTTTTGCTTGCTTGATCCAGGCCTTGGAGTTTTCTGGCAAGATGCATTGTCCCTCCCTTGGAAAGGGAGGTTTCTGTACGCCTTCCCTCCCTTTCCTCTAACACAAAGAGTACTGCTCAGACTGAAGATGGAGGGTGCAACCCTCATCCTCATTGCTCCACTATGACCATGGCAGACATGGTATCCACTACTGCAGCAGCTGGCAGTGGAGCCACAGTATCTCTGCTGCTGTGTTGGGGCCTGTTATCACATGACAAGGGGTCTGTGGTCCATCTGGACCTGGAATCCCTACATCTGTATGTGACTCCTGAAGACATAACCACTGCACTATTTGGAGTATCACCTAAGGTGGCTGATGTTCTGGTGGCTGTCAGAAAACCCTCCACCAGACATATTTATTCTTTGAAGTGGAAGCACTTTATGTTGTGGGCTACTTTCAAGCAATTGAATCCATTTACCTGTCTAGTTGAAACAGTGCTGGAATTCTTGCCGTCCCTATCAGATTCTGGTCTTCAGTATTCACTCAAGGTGCATTTGGTTGCTATATCGGCTTTTCATGCCCCTGTGGATGGACATACAGCTGCCCAATTAGAGGTATCCTGTACATTTCTGAGAGGTATACTACTTATGAAACCTATTATTCACCAGAAAGGAGCAAGCACAAAGACGTGGTGCTTCAATGCCAAAAATATCAGAAAAAACACAAAAAGGCGGAGCACACAAAACCACACATACCAAGGGCACTGGTCATTAAAAAATATTTATTTACATACCAACATATTGGAGGCTTAAAAGCCTTTCTGTGCTTTACTTATGAAAACCTCCCATTAGGAATCCAATCTGGGCTTGGGACCTAAATTTTGCTTTAGAGGAGCTTACTCTGGCACCTTTTGATCCTGCTGTGACTTACACTTTCATTCATGAAAAGCATAGTTTTAGTTGCAATCACTTCTGCTCAAAGGATTTCAGAGCTACATGCTCTAATGTGTGAGCCTTCCTGTTTGATTTTCCACAAAAGACAAGAGTGTTCTTACAAATGAAACCTAAGAGAGTGTTCTTATATACGAAACCAAAGTTTTTACCAAAGATGGTGTCTCTGTTTACTTTGAATAAAACCATCCACCTCCCAGTGTACTACTTGGAGTATGCCAATCCAGGGGAAGCATTACTCCATAATATGGATATACACAGATGAGAATTGCACCAAGGACTGCAGAAAGTCCTCTCGGCTTTTTGTTTTGTTTGCCCCTTGAAAGCAGGTGCCCCTATGTCTAAGCAGTGCCTGTCCAAATGACTGGCACATTGTATTACATTCTGTTATAGGACGTATGGTAAGGAATTTCCTGTAGTGGTTCATGGTCATTCCACAAGAGGCATGGCCACTTCTGTTGCTTGTTTGTGCAATTTTTCTGCTGCTGACATCTGTGCAGCTGCCACATGGAGCATTGTACACACCTTCGCTAAACATTACAGTCTGGACATTGGGTCTTGCAGACTAGCAGCATTTGGTTCAGCTATATTATAGGGCCTGCTCTCATGAAAATGTATGTACCATCCACCAAGGCTGTCAGTTTTTTGGTATTGCTTGGGACTTGATTCAAAGTTGTGGCCTGAAAAAAGAGATTCTCAAAGAAGATAGAACAATTACATACTTACTGTAACAGTAGATCTTCAGTAGAATTCAGGCCATGCTGTCCCGCCTTCCTTCCCTGTTAGAGGTATGGCAATGGATTTCCTGCATTGCTTCTTCTATACCTGCCTTTTCCAGCTCACACAGTTGCCTGATATGCTGGGAGCTGGCCTTATTTCCTGGTTCCCCAAGGAAATGTCCTCCAAGCATAAACTCTTGCAGGGAACTGAGAAGAGATGGGATTGTCCACATTTATGTGGATGCTGGTGCATGACATTGTTGTAGGTGGCCCCTGGCTTGCAGAAGTTTCCTTGTGGTCCTTGCATTTACGCGGGTAAAGTTCCAAAGGTATGACCTGATAAAAGACATTCTTTCGAAGATCTACTGTAACAGTAAGTATGTAGCTGTTATTTATCAAGCAGTGTCAGACATTACACATTGTCCTGTATCTGGACTTCAGTAAGGCATTCAACTCAGTGCCACATGGAAGGCTGGGAAGGAAGTTAGTAGGCACAGGGGTGGGTGCAAAACTGGTGAGATGGGTAGGAAACTGGCTGCAGGGAAGGCAACAGAGGGTGGTGGTGGGTGGGGAGCTCTCACACCCAAGGGCAGTGACAAGCGGTGTTCCACAGGGCTCGGTGTTGGGACCAGTGTTGTTTGGGATATTTATTGCAGACATATCATGGGACATCAAGAGCAAGATCAGTCTGTTTGCTGATGATACCAAGGTAGGCGAGTGGTGGATGACCTAGGGGATGGCAGGGGTTGCAGGATGAGCTGGCAAAGCTTGAAACCTGGTCAGACACCTGGCAACTGGGCTTTAATGCCAAAAAGTGCAAGGTGCTGCATTTTGGGATGAAGAACCCAAGGAAGAGTTACCAGCTAGGGGAGTGCAGCTAGCCCAGACAGAGGAGGAGAAGGATCTGGGTGTGCTCATTACAGGGTCAATGAACAACTCGGCACAATGTAGAAAGGCAGCTGCAAAGGCCAACAAAATGCTGGGTTGTATTGCAAGGGGTATATTCTCGAGGAGGGAGGAGGTGATTCTGCCACTGTATAGGTCATTAGTTAGACCACACCTGGAGTACTGCGTGCAGTACTGGCATCTGTATCTGAAGAGGGATATTAAGTTACTGGAGGGGGTGCAGCGCAGAGCAACAAAGATGTTCAAGGGGCTGGGGGACTTATCATACAAGAGGAGGTTGAAGGAGTTGAACATGTACTCACTGGAGGAGAGGAGAGACAGGGGTGACATGATTGAAACCTTTAAATACATGAAAGGAATAAACAAGACAGGTACAGAGGGGCTGTTCAAAGTAAGGGAGGGGAGGGACACCAGGGGCTATGATATGAGACTGGAGCGAGGAAGGTTCAGGAGGGAGATGAGGAGACACTTTTTTACAGAGAGGGTGGTGGCTGGGTGGAATGCGTTACCTGCTGAAGTGGTATGCAGTAGAACAGTGGACTGCTTCAAACGAGGATGGGACAGGACAAGGGGGAGGGTTAATGAAGGGAAGGGTGGAAGGGAGGGGCAGCTGCAGAATAAGGGGTGCTAGCTGCACATTCGAGCAGACTTGATAGACCTCTAGGCCTTTATCTGCTGGCAAATTTTGTATGTTCGTATTACAGTAATAATAATTATGATATAATATTTCCTTAATTCAAGCATTATGCAATAAAGATAGAACTTGTAGGAAAAAAGAGGGGAGGATATGAAAAGGTACCAAACGCTAACATCCGAGGGTCCTTTATGTCACCCCGTTATCTACCATAACAGTGTGTGTACAAACATGCCTTGACTTTAAATATCACAAATTCACTGCGTTATATGTAGGAAGGAGGAGATTGAGAAGTTTGACAGATGGCTAAAGGATGGCGGCAAGAAGATGAGTACTAGTTTGTGAAAGACTAGGGGGCTTCAGGGACAGGATGCTCTTCAAGGGAGATGACATTTACCTAATAAGAGAGGGATAGTGCGCTAGGCAGATGTTTGGTGTGTACACTAGTGGACAGTTAGACTGGGGAGGTGTTGAGGCTGGGAAACCACAGAGAAGAAAAGGTGAATCTGCCTAGGACTACCCCAGAAATGGGGTCTAGAAGTGGTGGGGATAGATGCACCTTTACAGTGGTACATAATAAAGTAAGAAAAGGAGTCATGAAGTGGGGGCACACAGAACAGGCAAGTGGCAGGAAATTAAGGAGAAAATGGGAGGACAAATAGGAAAATGCTGACAAAAAATATGGGGTGGCCGGCCCAGTGGCGCTGAGGGCTGAGGCGCTGGATGCCACACCTCGCACCACGCTGGCGACCCGGGTTCAGGCACAGGCTCAGGGCATCGGGGTCAGCAGGGGGGAAGGAGGATTGAGCATCCCAATGGATGCTCTCCTCCTTCAGGGTGGGTTACCAGGAGTGCTGTATGCACCCGACGTCCCTGGGGGCGGTGAGGCACTGAATCTCATGGGGCATTGGCTGGCTCCAGAGGGCTGGAGTCGGAGGGAAGACGCGTAGGCACTCTGGTAGCGTGCATCAGCAAACACTGCCCGAAGCACGCCCTCAGTAGGGGGGAAGGGAAGGGAGAAAAGCGGAAAAATCCTCAGCTGGCCTAGATGATGGCCGCTCCATGCCATCCAGTCCAGGAACCATGGGCAGATGCCCACTGTGCAGATGCTCCACAGAGGTAGGAGGAGAGAAAAATTACCAAAGCACTCTAGGGGCAGACTCCAGGTCAAGGAGGCATGGATGGCATGAGCAATACCTGAAGGAGTGGAGCTGATGGCAGAAGGAGGATAAAAAGAAAGTGAAAAAAAAGATATGGGGTGTAGGCACATGCTGAAGGCAGTCTGCTCAAATGCCATGAGCTTAGGAAACAAAATCACTGAGTTCCAGGCAATGGTGGTAGATGTGGGATTAGAACTCATAGCCATTACAGAAACATTGGCCACCGGGAAAAATGACTGGGACTTAGCAGTACCAGGGCACAGCATATATAGGCAAGACAAGGATAAGGAAAAAGGACATGGTTAGCCTTTAATGTCAAGGAAGGCATAGCAGCTGGGTCCGTCTGGGAGGGAAAGGAGAGACAGAATTGCTATGGATGCAGCTTACAACTCAATTGGGTAGGAACTGCGCAAGGAGGTGGTCTGCAGACCTCTGGGACAGGGGGATGAGGGCAATAGTGAACAAAGTGCAGAAATTCAGAAGGCGGCCACTAAGGGAGAGGTAGAGGTAGTGGGGGATCTCAGTCTACCAGATGCAAATTGGGACATTCCTGCAGCTAAGAGCACCAGAAGTCAAGCCCTGAGTTACAGGATTGCCTGCTGGTGAAGTGTGTCAGGAGCCCACAAGGCAGGCTGCCATTCTGGAATTGGTGTTCACCAACTCGGAAATGGTAAGGGGGGGGGGGCAGGTTGGAGAACCACTGGAGTCCTGTGACCATAACACCATATGGTTAGAAATACCCCTGGGTACTAGTATTCCTTTGTCAAAGACTGTGGTTCTGGATTTCATAACAGTAGACTTTGGCTAGACGACGGCACTTGTCAAGGATAAGTTGGGGCAAGTGGACAAAATTGGGGGTGGAAAAGAGGTGGTGATTTATTAAAGGGGCCAATGTTGAGGCAACTAAGTCATGCTTGAGAATGGTTACTAAGAGTAAGAGGCACAGGGACCTGCCTGGTTCTTGAAGAAGGTCAGGGAGGCAGTAAGGGCAAAAAAAAAAACAAGCATTTGTCAATGCTGAATGTTGTCTCGCTGGCACTGGTATTGGTAGCACAGGAGTTAGAGATGCATAATAGGAATGGCAGTGAAGTATTGAACTGACGCCAACCTCTCCCCCACCCTGCAGAGAGTGACTGGCATTGGGGTGTGCCTTTGGGTGCGTCGGCTGTAACAGCTCATGCCATTTCACCTCACCCTACCCTGTAGACACTGATAAGTGTTGTGGTGTGCTTTGGAGTCTTTGGGCCTTATACTTACCCCATTCAATAAGGAAATAGGCTAAGATGGGTGCAGTATAGGAGAATGGGGTGAACTTTGGGGCCAAAAACTCCAAGGCATACCTCGATGTCTGTCACTGGCTGCAGGTTGGGTGGTGGGGGTGGAATGGAGTAAGCATTACAGCCGATGTTCCCAAGTCACACCCCTGACTCCTGTCAGTCTCTACAGGGTGGAGTGTTACAGTTGGAAGCCCTAATGCCGTAGGCATTTGTTGGTATTTTCACTCTAAATTTTTAACATGGGCTTTTGTGACCCCACCTCTTGAAGAGCGGCACTATCAGTTTGTTAGCCGAAAATGATTTTGCACAGCGACTGCGCTATTTGGCGCCACAGGTACAAAAACACATTTTGGGCAGGATGTGAAAAATGACAACTATATTGTTCATGGGGAGGTGTAAAAAATGGCAACATTGTAAATCTGGAGTAAAAATATGAAAAATTGAAGTCATGAGCATGCATAGAAACTGCACAACGGACATCCGTCACCCAGTTATTTTGAGGATTTTTTTAACCACATTTTCAACATAGGCATTTTGGGACCTCCTCTCATGAACAGTGGCAAAGTGATTTTGTTAATCTGTCCCAAAAGTGTTTTCCCACAGCGACCACACCATTGTACGTCAGAGGTACGAAAACACATTTTGGGCAGGATGTGAAAAATGACAGCTGTACTGTTCATAAGGAGGTGTGAAAAAGTGTCAGTGTTGAAAATCTGGTATGAAAATATTGCAAATTTGCGAAGTTACAAGGATGCATGGAAACTGCACAATGCATGCTTGTAACACAGTCATTTTATGGACTTTCATCACCAAATTTGCAACTTAGGCATTTTAGGACCTCTGCTCATGAACAGTGTCACTGTCATTTTCTTAATCTGTCCCTAAAACTGATTTCCCACAGTGACCGTGCTATTCCACGCCAGAAACGTGAAAACACATTTCGGCCAGGATATGTAAAATGACAGCTATACAGTTCATAAGGAGGTGTGGAAAAATGCCAATGTTGAAAATTTGGAATGAAAATATTACAAATTCACGAAGTTACTAGCATACTTAGGAACTGCGCCAATGCATTTCGTCAAAACAATTCATTTTGGGAATTTTTTCACCAAATTTACAGCTATAGGCTTTTTGAGAGCCCACCTCATGAACAGTGGCACTGCTTGTTTCATTAATCGGTCCTGAAAGGTGATTCCGCACAGTGACCACAAAATCACCTTTCTGGACAGAATACCGCCATGACAGTGACTGAATTTATGAGGAGGGATCTAATAACCCCATGTTGAAAATTTGGTGTCAAAATTCCCAAAAATGGCCAAGATATGCACCAAAGTTGAAAAGCCCTATTTATGCCATTATACAGCTTACGGCATTTCCTCAGTTTGCAGTCAGCTTTGAAGAGTGCAGGCGATGTTCCCGGTCCACAGAAGATCATCGTGCCATGCTCCACAGGTAAGTATGGGGTGAGGTGTGGGGAGGCAGGGTGTGCAGAGGTGCTTTCAGGCTGGGGGAGGGACACCCGGACTCAGGGGACCGTTTTTCTGTGTTACAGGTTTAAATAAAAAAAGAAAACATTGCGGAGTTTTTCTTTTTTGCAAGAGCATATGGCATGATGGGTGGGCTCCCAGCATGCCACCCTGACTGTTTTTGGGGGCTGTAGCCAACAGGAGATTGGGCACCCCTGTTAGCACATACCGAGTAGTGGGGGCAAGAGCCGAGGGGATTGAGACCCCTCTTCACACACAACAAATGGGGGGCATTATGCCGATGGGAGTGGTCTCCCCGTCAGCAGATGGGGACTGAAGCCAATGGGGATTGCGCACCCGTCGGCAAAAAGACTGTTGAGGGTGCATGATGCAGAGAGTTGGCACCTTGGCACAGAATTGAAATGGGAGGGCCATTATGCCGACGGGGAGTGGGCTCTCCTGTCGGCACATGAACTGGGTCAGGGCATGCCAACAGGGGGATTGGGCACCCCCGAAGTCAGCATTGTGGCAGGCAGGGTGACAGTCACTGCCGCCATGTCTACTGGACTGGTTCACCAGGAAGGGCACATCGGGAGGTGTGTTCTGGTGCCACTGCATGAGGAGCTTGCCTCTCATTGCAGCAGCACTTTTCTTAGATCTGGTGGCCACTTTACATATTGCTGGTGTTGCGCCTGCATGCTGGCTTATTGGGAATGAGGGACACACCTACTGATCGTGCCTGCATTTGCCCTGTAACCACACCTCCAAATCTATTACTACTGCAATATGTTGGCTGGCCTTTATTAGATACAAGGTGAAATGGAGAAGGTGAATGGAGGGAATACCAGTTAAAGATAAGGGAGGTCAAGAAGCCAGTCAGGGACACAAAGCAGATACAGAACTATGTATTGCAGAGGAGTTTGAGGATCAGGTCATTAGATACATTAGGGAAAAAGGAAGATGAGAGGGGAATACTTATGTAACCCCTAGATGGCTATCCCAGGGGCTACTACCCTGCCTGATTTGCCACTAACAGGTTGAGGGGCCTGGATCCAATGGCGGGTGCCTCCACCCAGAGGTCAGGGTTTGCAATAGTTAAACTAACTTGGTCACAGCCCTCTGGGACACTGCACCCCTTTCTTCCCACTAGTGGCCCACACAATATATCAGAATTACCTTCACAGTATACACTTACCCCAGGTCTGGTTCCGACACTGGGACCTCCTGTGAAATGAGATACAGTGCAACAATCACAGTACAGTACTTTAACATAGACAAATACCTCAGGCAGTATAACTTTGCTGAAACAAGCAGCTCTGATTTATTTAGGGGGATATAACAAGGACAGGGGAAATCAGGTTAATTAGCTTATCACTCTAATAATCTACCTATGGCTCTGTGTACAGGCCTATCCCTATCAGTTACTGTCCCTGGGTACCCAAGCCCTAGTGGCTAGTCCAAACCGTGGCAGCTGGTAGGGGCCCTTTCACACAGAAAGGAGAATTAAACAGTCAGCAGTACAGTAATTCCATTTGGATTTAATGTGGCAATTCAACAGGGAGCGACCCTGAATTAGTACTCACGACCTCCAAATAAGATAGGGTCCTTCAATGTCAGCAGGGCTCACTTGAGGTACACAAACCTCTTCACACATCCATATAAAAGAAAGCACTATACCAGGCAGGCTGCATCTGTATCCCGATGCCAATTACTGCACAATACCCAGGAGAACACACAGCAGATTCAGTTCCTGACAGACCGAGTGTAATTTTCAGCAATTCCTCCAGTCTTCTACAGGGTGAGCCTGGTTTCTACTCTTCAGAGATCCTTTGATTCTTTTCACAGGACTGATTCAGTCCTAACAAGCTGCAGACCGGAACTCTGGGCCTTACACGTTTTTGACTAAAACTGCACACTGAAAAGTACAGGGCTCCTTCCTTCTTCACTGCCAAAGCTCAACAGAACTCCAACCGACAAAAACCGGGCACTTCCTTTGAGTTCCTCCAGTTCTTGACTGGATTGGCTGTCACTCACAATAGACTGCTGCTGTTGGTCCAAAAGGCACTGAAGTCTAAACTACATCTCCCAGAGTCACTGCCCATACAATCCTCTTGTGGCTGGCTCAGATTATGAGTCCAAGTTCTGATTAGTCCAAGGCACCATTTTAGAGCTAACTTACCCCACTGATTGGTCCAGTTCAGCAGTTCAAAACTAGAATGGGGAACTAGCAGACACAGTTCTGACTGCAAAGAAAGCAGGTTAGACAAACTGTAATTTCATTATTACTCTAAATAATTTCTGGTAAACAGTTACATCTTTCAGATAGGTTCCTTTGCACTCTAGTGACTGCAAAAATTAAGTGAATTGGCAGCAGCTCGAGTGGTACTCAGAGACACACAGTCCCCCATACAAACTAATTATGTCTGCAAGCAGACAGCTCTTAAAGAGACAGTACCAGAGGCTCTAAAAACACTCACTGATAAATGGCTTAAATGCCAAACACCATTCAGGCTTGGAGCATTCAAGCAAGCTCCTGGAAGTCTTTTGGGAACCCCCATTTGCAGGGGGGTTACACTTAGGCTGATGGAGGGGGCAGGATAATAGAGGAGATGACCAGAGGGCAGCTGCTCTTAATGACTGTTAATGCTAAATGTGCATGATGGAGGACAGTGGGTCTCTGAAAGTGGCGTAAAGTCTGCTGCATGAGAAATCTCAGAAATGAAGCAGGTGGTACAGATAGGAAAAGGGCTTGCAACATTGAAAATAGATGAGGCTCAAAAGATGGATGGTATGTAACCAAGGGTGCCCGGTGATCTGGCATCATAACTAGCTGAACCACTTACAGGGCTATTCAATACCTCACTAAATTCAGGGGTAGTCCTGAAATATTGGAGGTACATAGGAACATAGGAAACTGATGGCAGAAGGGACCACCAGGCCCATCTAGTCTGCCCGTTAGTCCAGCAACCTCTAGGTTTGCTGTGGACCCCCACCCCATGACAACCCTCTGTACCTATCCCATGCCTCTTGAATTCCCCCACTGTGTTCTCCCCCACTGCCTCTCTTGGCAGCCCATTCCAGGCATCCACCACCCTCAAGGTAAATAAGTATTCTCTGATGTTCCCCTTGAACTTCCCACCCTCAAGGGTAGCAGATGTAGTTCTGCTCAACAAAAGAGGAGACCAGGAGCAACTGGGAAACTTCAGGCCCATCAGTCTTACCTCTGTTGCAGGTAAACTAATGGAGACACTAGTCAAAGAGGACTTAGTAGATTACCTGGAGAGAAATGAGCTCTGGAACAGTAAGCAGAACATGTTCACATTAGCAAAGTCTTGTCAGACCAACCCTGTAGTGTTCTATGACTAGATAACTAGGGCAGTTGATAAGGAACAAGCAGAGAATTTACTCTACTTCGACTTCAGCAAGGCATTCGACTTGGTGCCACACAAAATGTTGCTGAAGGAGTTAGAGGATCTGTGTACCGAAGGATTTAGTAGATGGATGGGTAGCTGACTGGGGGGAGACAGCAAAGGATGATGGCAAATTGGGTCAAGACAGAGGAGAGGGAGGTCACGAGTGGGGTGCCTTGAGGTTCTGTCCTGGGTCTGGTCCTTTTCATCAGTGACATAGAAGAAGAAATACTGAGCAGGATGTGTCTCTTCACCAATGGCACTGAGCTCTGTGGCAGGGTAAGCAATGAGGAGGGGGAAGAGGAGTTGCAGAGGAAATGCACAGGTTAGAGAGGTGGTCAAGATTTGACAGTTGTAATTCAGTCCCAAGAAGTACAAGGTGGTGCACATAGGGAACAAGAAGCCCAGGATGAAATATTGGATGGGTGGGGTTAAGCTGAGCTTTATATCTGAGGAAAAGGGCCTGGGGTCATCATATGTGAACATACGAAGAAGCCAGCAGAAGAAGGCTATTTGGTCTATCAAGTCTGCTCGTGTTGAGGTCCGCAGCTTGAGCTACTGTCCCTGCCTCCCTCCACACCTCCATCCTCCTTCCCTACCCATGACCTGTCCCAGCTTCTAAAGCTGCCCACTGTCTTCAATGAGATTATTTCTTCCAGCAGCACATTCCAAGTGTCCACCACCCTCTCTATGAAGAAGTGCTTCCTGACCTGCCTCCTAAACCTCCCACCTCCAGCTTAAGACTGTACCCCCTCGTGTCATGGTTGCCACTTAGCTTAAAGAGACTCTTCTTATCAACTTTATTTATTGCTTTCATGTACTTGAAGGTCCCAATCATGTTCTCTCTCTCTCTCTCTCTCTCTCTCTCTCTCTCTCTTTCTCACTCTCTCACTCTCTCTTGCTCTCTCTCTCTCGAAGTACATGTTTAGTGCCCTCAACCTCTCCTCATGTGTCTTACCCTGCAGACCAGCTATCATCTTTGTAACCCTCCTGTGGACCTTCTCCAGCAGGTTAATGTCCTTTTTGAGGTGTGGGTACCAGTAATGAACTCCATACTCTAGATGCGGCCTTACCAGTGACCTGTACAAGGGCAGTATAACCTCCTCTCTCCTGCTACTGATCCCCTAGATATGCATCCCAGCATCTTGTTTGCTTTGCTGCTGCTTTCTTGCACTCGTGGCGTGCTTCAGGTCACTAGTGATCATCACTCCCCGGGTCCTTCTCCTCCTCTGATGCAGATACTCGGACTACACCCAGAGAGTACACTGTCCTAGGATTCTTGGCTCCAATATGCATAACTTTGCATTTCTTGGCATTGAAGCCAAGCTGCTAGATCTTGGACTACTTCCCTAGCTTTTTCAGATCTTCCTGTAGGTCCTGTATCCCTTCAGCTGTATCCATTCTCCCACAGAGCTTGGTGTCATCCATGAATAGACACATTTTGCCCTTAATGCTATCTCCAATGTCATTGATGAAGACATTGAACAACACCAGCCCCAGCACTACAAGTGACTAGAAGTGACTGCCTAAAACAAGTTAGCCAATGCAGCAAGGCTTACAGTGACAGCCAGAATATTGGGATGTACTGGGAGGGTGTTCAACAGCAGGAGGACAGGGGTAATACTACCTCTCTAGAAGGGGACAGCATTAGGGCAAAGGGTAAAGGGGAGAGACAAGGGCAAAACCCCTGACTAAACAGTAGGTCCTGGGGTAGGATAGGGTATAACAGGGCAGACTTGATGGTTCAGTGGTCTTTTTCTACCAACATTTTCTGTTTGTATGAGTTCTGCCGATGTCGAGTTACTTGCTAAAAAAGGAAACCCTCTTATAGGTGTTATGCTATTATTTATAAGTTTTATGGTATCAGGATGCATAAGACCTCTATATTTTCTCTTCAGATTTGTCTGAACTCAGTGCACATTAAAAAAAAATACTGAATTGTGTACTGATTGGTTTGCTCAAATTTACTATATTATGATTGATTACCTGCACTTACTATATATCATCTATCTGAATTCTTACTTTCTAAGTTTGGCCTTCAAATTTGATCTGTATAGCTGTGTTCTGCTTGGAAGCAAGTTAGATAATAATAATAGGTCTGCAAGATAGGCTGTGGGTTCTATTCCCACACCAAGTACTTGACTAATACCCAATACTGACACTGGTATAGCAGTGGAGGTGGGGAGGAGGGAGCTGCAGTGTTTAGGTGCCATCCATCAAATGAGATATTAAACTGAAACCCCTTCTGCCCAACTCTGGGTGCTGTACAGGAGGAGGCTATAGATTCCATGGCACTTAGAGTAGAAGATTTTCCTGGTGTTCTTGCCAAAATTCTCCAGGTAAACAAAACAATAAAACAAATCCATGTTCTAAGGATGTAGATATGATGTGTGATCCACACTTCTGGTAGTGTTCCTTTCCTCTTTAAATCCTGCTGGAATGTCTTCAAGCTGGCTCCTCCCACCCACCGGTAACTCCTCTGCACTGTTCCATGATGTCAAATCTTCTTTTCTGCTGAAGAAGAATGTTCCCTCCTTACTGCTCTCCATGCCAAGCATTCCCTTTGTTTCAAAACTTTTCAAAATGACTCGCGTCTTCAAGCGAAATTTGATCCTTTTCGAATCCTCATCATGGATGACTCGAAGTTGGTGTCCAGTTTAAAAATAAATGTGAGTGCGGGTAGAAGATGTCCCAGATGGACCTACACACCTTGTATGTCTAATGCTCAGGCCAGAATCACAATCCCCAGGAGTATTGCCTGTGTTGCACCTTGCATCCCAGTACACTGGAAGACTGGCACACTCAGCTACATTTAGGGTGCCCTGATGAGCAGGACCCTGCCATTAGGTCGAAAAATGCCTGTCAGGTGGTCTCTGTGGCTGTGGGGTCAGCAGAACAGCTTGTGGCTTTTGAAGAGGTGATGGCTCAGGCTTCAGCTTTCGTGCCACTTACCTTTGGCGCCAACTTCATGGGGGTGTTTAGGGATTTGTGCCAGTCTCTTCCCACCCTTGAGCAAGGCCTCTCTATGGGCACAAAATCCTACAAATCTTCAAAAAAGGAGACTACAAAGAAGTCCCATCATTGCTCATGGGACCGCTAGTGCTCTCAGGCCTCTGATTCCTATCTTTCTCTGGAGGTTTTCGACTGTCCAGGCAGCTGGCTCCCCATCGGGACAGTTGGTCAAGACACCCGTCGACTAACCTGTCAAGATTTTGCTTTAGCTGGTTGACGCGCTGTCGCAGGATGAGGTAGATACCTTGCTTTCTTGGACTCCAGTCATACCTGTCATATCTCAGGGTGGGTCGGACCAGCATGTTGAACCAGTCACCAACCCTTGAGATCCCATTACCCAGAAGGATCATCGGCTGTCACCGGTTCACTCTGACTCTTGCCATCAACTTCCCTGATGGTCGAGGTTGTGATCCCAAAGTCTGGAGTCAAGCAGCCCATGCCAACATCAGTGTTCCTGCTCTTGGCACTTGGGCCTGCGGCACCGCCACTATTCTTCTTCCTCGGATGAGGAGAGGTTTCAACGCAACATGCACCAGTGCTGCAAAGAACTCATGTGGCATCAGCTCATCTTTACAGGGGTTTAGGCAATTCCAGCCCCCAACCTGGCTCTTCTGTGGCTCCCGCTACTGAGTCCTCAGCCTACTCCAGCTTGGCCAGTTCCAGTTCGGCCTATTCCTGGCCTCTCCGTCCATCCAAGTGGAGCCACCACCTAAGCAACTGAAGGATGGTTCCCCTCCTAAGGATGCCCGTACCACTCTTGGACCTTTTCGTCAGCTGCCAGTCACTGTGACTACCAACAGACCCCATAGGGTCAGCAGGGACTTTTTGATGAATCTTTGGAGTCTGAGAACTCCTTCCTGCATTCCCATCTGTAGTATGCCAAGTCGGGGGAGGATTTGTCCATGGAGCATGATCCAACCTTTTTTCGTGGGATTTCTCCACCTGATTTCTGAGTCCACTGGGATCCATATGGAGCCAGTCCAGAAGCGGGTCAAGTATCCCAGGCATTGGTCAGAAAGTAATCGACTGGATCAAAAGCTGGCTACAGGACAGGATACAGACAGTTTATGGTAAATAGCACCTTGTCAAAGGAAGGGAAAATTGCAACTGGTGTTCCGCAAGGATCAGTGCTTGGCCCAATCCTCTTCAACATATTCATCAGCGACATCGCTGATGGATTGCAGGGGCTGGTCCACCTGTTCACAGATGATACAAAGCTCTGCATCCAGGTTCACACACAGGAAGGAGTCTTGGGTATGGAAGCAGATTTCAGAAAGCCGCAGGGATGGTTCCAGGACTGGCAGTTGAGATGCAATGCCAAAAAGTGTAAGATAATGCACTTGGATAAGAGGAACCCAGGAAATATATATGTCCGAAATGGGCAGCAATTGGAAGAGACAAAGCTGGAACAGGATCTAGGTGTTATGACATCAGACAATTTAAAAGTTTGAAAGCAATACGAAAAAGCAGCACTAAAGGCAAGCAGCATCCTTGATGCAAAGGTAAGGGTATTACTAGCAGAAAGCATGAGGTAATCATCACGCTGTATAGGTCCTTGTGCGGCATCACTTAGAGTACTGTATGCAGTTCTAGAGGCCTCATCTAGAAAAGGATACAGACTGTCTAGAATCTATGCAGAAGAGACCCACCAGGATGGTCAGGCCAGGTCTGCACCATGAACCCCTAAGATGCTAGGCTCACCCAACAAATCTATTCTCCCTAGAGCAGAGAAGGAACAGAGAATTAGAAACATTTCAGTTTGTTAAAGGGATAAATGCACTACAAACTGGAAACCTCTTCAGGAGAATAGAACTGCTCTTACAAGCGGGCCAAACTTGCGACTGGTAGGCAGTAAGTTCAGAACCAATATTAGGAAGTACTTTTTTACAGAGAGGATTGTGGACCCTTGGAATGGCCTGCAACATGATGTGGTGGCAGCAAAGACAGTCTGGCAATTCAGATTGGTATGGGATAGTCAGTGTAGTCACCTAAGCAAGATCAGCAGATAAAGAAGGGGGGGGTAGACATTTCTTGCTGACTAGATGGACCACATGGTCTCCTTCTGCTAGCAAATTCTTATGTTCTTGTACCTTGATCAAAATTCTTGACCAGGGGGACATCCCTGGGGTAGCCTTCCCAGTCACTGAGGCCATTCTTGGCACCACTCTGTAGTTTCAGCAGCACACTGCCTCTTGTCCTGCACCGTCAGCCTGTATGGCTTACAAGTATGCTTTCCCTATGGGTTCTCTGTCAGGTTTCACTGAGCATCCATCCCTTGGCTGAGGGTCTGGTGGCCGACTTGGTCTTTCAGCATACTAGCAATGTTAGGGACATGGACAAGCTTCCTGACAAAGAATCCAAAAAGTTGGATTACATGGCCAAGGAGGTCTATGGTGCCTCTTTGCTTGGCCTTCAGCAGGTGAGTTCATCCCTTTCAATGGTTCACTTCGCTCAGGCCCTGCTTGGCACTCTTGATGAGGTGCTTCCCCAACTCCAAGCTGACTTATGGATCATGGTCAAGCAAGTCCCAAACCAGGGCCGAGTGGTGGCTAGACAGCAGCTCCAGACAGCCATGGACATCAGCAACTCCTGTGCCCGGTCTGTGGCTGCCACAGTGGTCATGCACTGTAGGGCTTGGCTGCGGATCTCTACCTTTATGGCAGATACCCAGCACAAGTTGGTGGATGTCCCCTTCTTGGGCACTGACCTGTTTGGGCCAGGTGTGGAAGGACACCTTACTATCATTGAGAGTCCAGTGCCACCCTGGACTCTGTCACCTCAACCAGAGGGATCTCAAGGGCTCCAAGCTTCAACAGAAGAAGCCCTTTCAAGCCGTTCCAACTCCCAGCTGGGCAGCAGGCCCAAGCTTGATGTCCATGACTGAAGTCAGCTGCTTTGATAGTCTAAAATCAGGTGGTCGAGGTCCTTCTGCTTCTCAGCCAGTCCCTCCAAGCCTGCTAGTGACAGGTTGAGGATGCCTTCCCTTTCCAGTCCTGCCTCCCCTGGGTCCTCCCACTGGGGAGCTGGCTCTGCCACCTCCTATCTGCCTGGTCTTCTGTCACCATGAACAGGTGGGTCCTTGAGGTGGTTGGTCAGAGTATGCCTCTAGAGTTCAAGGCTTACTTGCCTTGACAAGTCTGTGCCCCACGGAGGACATGGTGTCCACTGACATGCTGTTAGCCTTTGGGAAGACATTGCCCACCTCCCAAAAGGAGGTAGTAGCTACAGTCCTGGACCCTCCAGTAAGCCCAGGGTTTAGCCCCAGGAACTTCCTGGTCCAAAAGTGAATGGGTGGCTGGTGTCCCATATTAGATCTGCATAACCTGAACAAATTCCTTTGGTCATGCACTTTCAGGATGGTCACTCTTTCTTAGATCATTCCATCTCTAGAGCAGAACATATGGTTCTGCTCGCTGCATCTTTGGAATGCATTCTTCCACGTTCCCATCCATCCATCCCACGCGGTTCCTGCAGTTTTGTGCAGAGGATTCTCTACAAGTTGCAAGCCATGCTCTTAGGCCTCTCCTCAGCTCCCGTGGTCTTCACCAAGTGCATCGCACTGGTGGCAGCTACATGAGGTGTGTGATCCAGGTGTATTCCCTAGATGAATGGCTTATAGCAGGTCCTCCAGGGAGGAGGTGGAGAGGTCCAGGGACCTGGCCTACAGACCTGCTCATCCATTGGCCTCATGGTGAATGAGGCCAAGTCAGCTCATCCCTTTGCAGGTGATACATTTCATCGTGGTGGAGCTCGACTGTTGTAGAGTCAAGGGCTCAGCTTCCAGCTGACCGGGCAGAGGCTCTCTCCTCCTTTGCCTGATCATTTTGTGTTGGGCAGTTGCACCCTGCTTGGGATTTCCTGTGCCTCCTGGAATACATGGCAGAGTGCACCAGCATGGTCCATTGGGCCCAGCTGAAAATGTGCTGTATGCAATGGGAGCTTACCCTTCAATGGTCACACTGCCAGGGCCACTTAGACCAGCCAGTCACTGTGACCCAACCGATGTGGGATACACACCAGTGGTGGTTAGTCCTGAAACATCTGCAGGAAAGAATACCATTTGTTGGCCTGGAGTCAATGGTTACCATCATGAGCAATGCCTCCCTGATGGGCTGGGGTGCCCACCTGGGGGAACACGGAGTCCACGGACTCTGAACTCCCAAGGAGTCCTGATGCCATAGCAGCCTGCTGGAGCTTCAAGCAGTTCAGCTGGTGCTGGCAGCCTTTACTACATACATTCAGGATCAGGTCATTCAGGTCCAGACAGACAACACCATGACCATGTACTACCTCAACAAACAGGGCAGGACACACTCCCTTCCTCCATGTAGGGAAGTTGTACACATCTGGACCCTTGTGCTCAGCCTGGACTCCAATCTCCTGGCCATCCATGTGGCTGGTATCTCCAACCAACTGGCAGACACCCTCAGTCATGTGGTCAAGGCATCTTACGAGTGGCCTCTCCATCCGGAGGTTATACACAGCCTGTTCTCTTGGCAGTGCACCCCTATGGTGGATCTGACCACCTCCAGGGAGAAAGCCAAGCTGAGGCTGTACTGTGGGAGGGTCCAAAGGGGCGCTATGCTCTACAGTATGTGCTGGTGCCATGCCGTGGGTTACGAGCCCCAATTAACACTGAAGATCAGTCAACAGAGGCAGACAATCATCAAGCAAACAGCAGACAAGAGGCATTTTTAATCCTCCAAGGTTAGTTTTTTCACTGGTACTTACGGTTCAGTACAGCATTGGAAGTTATCAGTTAAACCCCTAGGTGGCACTATCCCAAGGGCTACTACCCCACCTGCTTGGCTAGTAGCAGGTTAAGGGGCTTAGGTACTGAAAGCAGGTGCCTTCACCCAGAGGTCAGGGTTGTTAGTGGTCAAGTTAACCTGGGCACAGCCCTCCAGGACACTGTAACCCCTTTCCCTTCTAGTGCAGGGTTTTAAATAACTGATTAGCAGTTTTTCTTGGGACAATGCTAACTGTACAGAAAGTATTTATATAGGTTTTCTAGAACTGTTAAGTTTGTTAAATACAGTGAGGCAAATGCTATGCATTTTCACAATGTTTTAGTACTTTTATGAGCAAATCGCTAATCAATTTTTGGAGTTAAATAAAACCCTGTAGTGGCCTGAACAATATACAATAATCACTTTCACAATGACCCTTATTCACCATGCAATTACCCACACTGTTTGCACTTACCACTAGGGCTGGTTCCTCTAGCTCGACCCTGGGGACCCCCTGTAAAACAAGGTTATGCACAGCAAATAGCAACAGTACAGTACTCTTGGCACAAACTGGAACCACAGTCAGGTTAAATGCAAAAAGAGTTAGATCTGATTTATTCAGGGGACTTGAAAAGGGTGGGGCATAATCAGGTTGATGGGCTTAAAGGCTAAATCAATCTAACAGTTATGCATGCACTTCAGAGTCCCTACACAGTCACACACTCTGGGTACCTAGGTAGGAAAAAGGTGGGCTAGCCAGGACCACTGCCCGTGGTGGGCCGGCTTTGCAGCTGGTTGGGGCCCTGTGATGGAAGAAAGCAACATGCACAATACACACTATTTGTAATCCAGAGCCAGAGGGCTCAGTTCATGAAGAAAAAGACAACAAAGCAATCAGAGGACAACACTTTAGATTTAGCTGTTGTTGCAGGGAGCTACAGTACCCTGATGTTTACTCACGATACCCAATACAGGACACAGGCAGGACGAAATTGAGACTGCAGGTTGTTGAGCTGGAGTGCCAGGAGAAGCAGAGCCCTCACGAATCATCGAGGCATTGTTCCTGTTCAAGGCATTGAACAGGGGGATGATCCCCAGGCAGGTCTCTCATCGATGGCTTTCTCTGTGTAGCGGGTAGTCTGGCTGGGCCAGTGTGGCAAGGCCCAGGCCAAATGGGGATGCAAGCAGTTTAGTCCGTTGGAACTGGATGCAGCCTCCAGCAAGCACAACACAGTTCAGCACACAGTGGGGAATCAAATCACGACCCACTAACAGCACACAGCACATTTACATGTAAGAAATTTTACTGTACCAGGCAAATTGCTATCCAGTCGCAATTACAGAGTCTCTGCACAAACCAGGAGTTCAAAGGTGGCTGAAAAGCCTGACAGGCTGATCGCATTCAGCAAAACTTCGGTCTTCTTCCGGTTAAAGCCTGGTCACAGTTCTGTGTCTTAAATCACCCTCACAATTCGGATTCAGTCCCAATAAGCTCTATTTTCCTCTCAGAGACAGCAGGCAGACAGGCAGGCCAAAACTTAGCCCTTTCACTGTTCTCCTGCATGAATTACACAGGGGCTGCTGCTTGAATCACTCAAGCTGTTACCACTTTCACTTCCCAGTTCAGACTGACTCTAGCTGCAAGCTGCCTGGGACTTTCCCTAGGATCCAAACGGTTCAGTTGGCTGTTCTGTCAGTCAGTTCAAGGGTTCCCCCTCCAGGTCTGTTTTGGCACCAAAATGCAAAAACTATACTTCCTACAGAATTTTGCTCCCACAAGACCCCTGAGGACAGGCTCCATTTTAGAGTCCCCAAAGGTACTGATTGGTGCTGACTGGCAGTCCAAAACCAAAATGGTGGAGCAATACATAAGGTCCATGCTGCAAAGAAGGCAGGTTAGACAAACTACAATATCATTACTATTCTACTGGATAATCAACAAATAAGTACAGCTTCTAACAGAGCTCCCTCTGCACCAACAGCGATGGCAGAACAGATGATTATCTAGTAGCCAGGCAGGACTTGAGCATAGAAACTCAGCCCCCTCCCAGATTAATTATGACTGCAATCTAGGCAGCTATTAAAGAGACGGTACATGGAGGCTTTACAGGCAATCTCTGGCAATACATTCAAACTGCTAAAATGCAGGACTCCAGCCTGGCAGTAAGCATTTATGCCAACTCAAGGAAGACTTTTCTGGAACCCCCATTTATAAGGAGGTTACACCAGCATGCAGCCCCAGTCACACAACCCCTAGCACCTCGACCACAGATTCCCCTTAGAATGCTGTACTGAACTGTAAAGTACCAGTGGTATTTGTAATCCTAGACTTGATAAACAAGTACCAGTGAAAAAACTAACCTTAGAGGATTAAAACTGCCTCTTGTCTGTTGATTGAGGCTGTATTGTGCCTTCCCCCCTCTGCAGGGAATGCTGCATGGGCGATGCCTTCTCAAGGCCGTGGACCCCGGGCCTCCTGTATACCTTCTCTCCAGTTCCTTTGATCCACAAAGTGCTGATCAAAGCCAGGAGGGACAGGGCATGGATAATCCTGGGTGGCTAAAGATCGGCCCCGACAGTTCTGGTGCCCTGATTTCCTCAGCCTCAGCTGCAGGCTCCTGTGGCATATTCCTATATGCCCAGACCTGCTGTCTTGCAGTCAGGGGAAGGTACTCCATTCAGACCTTCAATCCCTGCACCTGACAGCCTGGTTCCTGAGCAGCTAGAGTTTCCAGGGTTTGGGTCTCTCCAACGATGTCCTCACCATAGTTGAGGCTTCTTGGATGGAGTTGACCAAAAATGCTATGCCTTCAAATGGAACAGGTTCTCCATTTGGTGCCAGGGCAAGGGCTTGTCCTTTATCTTGTTCAGTGGCTAGTATTGTCGACTACCTTTGGTTCCTGTCTCACTAAGGCCTTCGGTTGATGACCCTCAAGGTGCACCTGGTAGCCATCTCTGTATATTGGGTGCAGGCTGTTATGCCATTTGGAGGACAGGAGAAGGTGGTCTGGCTCTTTTTAAAGGCCTTGACCACATTTCCCCTTCAGTGCATGAACCACCACCACCTTGGGACTTGTTGCTGGTGTTAGCAAAGCTCATTGCAAGCCATTCAAACTGATACACAGGTGTGACATTTCTCATCTGTCAAGGAAGACTGCCTTCTTGGTGGCTATCACGACAGCCAGAAAGATCAGTGAGCTCCAGGCACTCTTGGTGGAGTCTTCTTACCTGATCTTCCACAGGGACAAAGTTGTCCTTGCCCCAAACTTGATGTTCCTCCCGAAGGCTGTGTCTGAGTTTCACTTTAACCAGGTGATCAGTTTCCTGGTGTACTGCACCAACCACACCTCGGGAGGCCAAGCATGGTGTCCATACTTGGACCTGTGGTGAGCACTCACCTATTACAAGAAGCGCATGGCTGGAGATCGGGAGAATTGCCAACTCTTTGTCACCTATCCTGAAGCTGTGCCTGGCAGACCAGCAGGTAAGCTGATGACTGGCAGCTGGATTGTTTCCTGCATTAACTTCTACTATAAGTTGGTGAGTAGAGCCTCCCATAGGGCTAAGGGTTTATTCCACCCATCATTCCACTGCCTCAGTGGCAGCTTCCAGGTATGTCCATATCCAGGAAATTTGCAGGGCTACTACCTGGAAGTCAACACATACCTTCATTTTCTACTACCACATCGAGCTTAAGTCATGCTGGAGTGCTGGTTTTGGGGCCTCAGTTCTCCAGTTTCTATTCCCTAAATAGGGTGTGTGTACCTTTCCTCCTTCTCTCAGAGAACTGCTAGGAGTCTGCCAGAAGTGTGGATAGTATATCAAATCCATGTCCCTAGAAAAACAGGTTACTTACCTGTAACAGTAGCTCTTCCACGGAGTGGTCTCTTACAGTAGGTAATATACGGGTCATCACCAGAGGTCGCTGTGGCACACAGCAGCTCTTCTAGCAGTCTTTTTCCTGGGGCTGCCCACACATGACATCAGCTTCCTCTTTCCTATATAAGTGTGGGCGGTCCCTGGTATTCTCAGCTTCTTGTCCCATGTGTTCAGCTCACACGCAGCAACTAGAGCAACTTCAGAACAGCAGTCATCATGAGAGAAACAAGCATTTGTCAATGCCGAATGTTTTCTTGCTGGCATTGGCATTGGTAGTGTAGGAGTTACAGAGCTGCATAATAGGAATGGCAGTGAAGTATTGAACTGAAGCCAACCCCACCAGCACCCTGCAGAGACTGACAGGCATTGGGGTGTGTCTTTGGGTGCGTCAGGCGTATACCTGCGCCATTTCACCACCCTACCGTGCAGACACCGACAAGTGTCACAGTGTGCCTTGGGGTCTTTGGCCTTAGCGCACCCCATTCCATCAGGAAATACGTGAGATGGATGCGGTATAGGAGAATGGGGTGAACTTTGGGGCCAAGGAGTCCAAGGCACACCTCAAGCCTCTCAGTGGCTGCAGGGTGTGGGTGGGGGTGGAATGGTATGAGCATTGCAGGCGACAGTCCCAAGTCACAGCCCGATGCCTGTCATTCTCTACAGGGTGGGCGTTATGGTGGGAACCCTAACACCTCAGGCATTCATTGGTATTTTCACTCCAAATTTTCAACATTTTTTTTGTGACCCCCACCTCATGAACAGTGGCAATATCAGTTTGTTAGCTGATAGCTGCTTCTGCACAGCGACTATGGCATTTGTTACCACAGGTGCAAAAACACATTCCGAACAGGATGTAAAAAATGACAGCTGTACTGTTCATGGGGAGGTGTAAAAAATGGCAATGTTGAAAATCTGCAGTGAAAATATTAAAAAAACTGGTGAAGTCATGAGCATGTGTAGAAACTGTGCAACGCACACCCATAATGTAATTAGTTGGGGATTTTTTACAGCAGATTGTCAACAAAGGCATTTTGGAACCTCCGATCATGAGCAGTGTCACTGTGATTTTCTTTATCTGTCCCGAACAATGACTTCCCACAGCGACCATGCATTTCTGTGCTGAAAGTGTGAAAACACATTTCAGCCATGTTGTGAAAAATGACAGCTGTACTGTTCATAAGGAAGTGTGGAAAAATGCCACTGGTGAAAATCTGGACTGAAAATATTACAAATTCATGAACTTACAAGGGTGCATGGAAACTGCGCAATGCTCACTCGTAACAGTCATTTTATGGACTTTTGTCACCAAATTTTCAACATAGCCATTTTAAGACCTCTGCTCATGACCGGTGTCACTGTGATTTTCTTAATCTGTTTCAAACATTGCTTTCGCACACCGACTGCACCATTGTGCGCTACACGTGCGGAAACACATTTTGGGTGAGATGTGAAAAATGGCAGCTGTACTGCTCATAAGGAAGTGTGGTAAAATGGCAATGTTGAAAACCTGGCATGCAAATATTAAAAATTCGCAAACTTGTGAGCGTGCGTAGGAACTGCGCAACGCACGCTCGTGAATCAGTCATTTTTAGGAATTTTTTCACCAAATTTTCAATGTAGCCATTTTAAGACCTCTGCTCATGAACAGTGTCACTGTGATTTTCTTAGTGTGTCCTATACATTGATTCCACACACCGACTTACGGTATGCTTCATAATGGAAACACATTTCATCGAGATGTGAAAATGACAGCTGGACTGCTCATAAGGAGGTGTGGTAAAATGGCAATGTTGAAAATCTGAGTACAAATGTTAAAATTTGTGTGAACTTACGGCGTGCATAGAGACTGCATAGCACACTTTCGTAAAACAATCATTTTAGAATTTTTCACCAAATTTGCCACATAGTCTTTTGAGAGCCCACCTTATGAACACTGGCACTGTCATTTTCGTTAATCGGTCCTGAAAGGTGATTTCACGCGGTGACCATGAAATCACCCCGGGCCCGATTAGCTCATGACAGTGACAGAATTCATGAGTTGGGATCCCAAAACCCATGTTGGTGCTAAAATTCAAAAATGCCTGAGATATGCGCAAAGTTGAAAAACCCTATTTATTACATTATACAGCCTACGGCATTTCTTCAGTTAGTAGTCGGCTTTGAAGAGGGTAGCGTGATCCGGTCCACGAAGATCATCGCGCGGACTCCGGAGGTAAGTATGGGGTGAGGGGTGTGGGGAGGCAGGGTGCGCAGTGGGTGGGCTGCGGGTGGGGGCAAGGAGACTGCGAGGGACCTTTTTATTTACAGGTTTTTATTATTATTAAGAGCGACGCAGGACATTTGCCATGCTGGGATGGGCTCCCAGTGTGGCAGCTGGAAAAAACGCTGTTGGGGGCTGGAGCCGATGGGATTGGGCACCCCGTCGGCCACAACAAGCTTTGCTGCGCTGGGGTGGGCTCCAGCGTGGCACGTAACTTTGGGGAGGGGCGTGGAGCTGACGAGGGATTGGGCACCCCATCGGCTATAACAATCTTTGCCATGCTGGGGGTGGGTTCCCCAGCGTGGCACCTCACAACTTTTTTTTGGGGGGTGAAGCCGAGCGGGATTGGGCACCCTGTCGGCCATACAATGTGCTGGGGCATATGAGCAATATGCGCATGCATGTGTGTTGAGTGGGGAGCGCTGCTCACTGAAGCAGTGCTCTCTCTTTCAACTGTATGGCACTGCATTTTGGATCACCGCACTATGTTTCTTGCACATGCGTGCAAGCAAACATAAAAGCAGATATCAAAGAATCTTCAAACAAGAAAGCCTTATGTCATTCCTGCTGTTGTGGTAGGAAGACCTACCACTCGACAACCATACCTTATGTGTAAGGTGTCTGGGACCCACATGACACCAATTCCTGCATACATTGTCAGGATTTCAACCACACAACTCGTCAACGATGGTTGCTGGAACTTAAAAACTACTTAATTGAGCAGAAATTGTCTGATGGAGAATCAGGGGGCCCATCCCAGGGGCTCCCCACCACTGATTCCCACTGCAGGCACAAAAAAGAGAAGGAGAAACCCTCCTTACACTCCGTGCCTCGATGCTTGTCAACGGCCACCACTTCTGGGGCTCCACCATCAGTGATGCGTTCCAAACCTGTCTCTTCGTTGACAGGGAGTTACACTATCTTGTCAATGGCACTTTCTAGCACATTAATGGCAATTTAAAATGAACCTCTTCTGGGTTCTTTTACTGCTCTGTCAATGGGGGCTTCTCTCCCATCAACGGAACCCTCTTTTATGCAACATAATGCCTTTTCCCCAGTGGCCACTTCGATGGGCAGACACATTTCTCAAGGGAAACCAATGGCATTTGCTATGCTGACTGCCCCTCCACCTTCACAGGCAGGCTCCTACAGGGGCCAGGCAGACAGAGATCTGGACCCTGGTCTTTAAACCCCAGGAGCGAGACTTGCTCAGGCTATGCGGCCAGTCCCTTCCATCCTTCCTTTGATGTCTCAACGCACCCCTCTCCGACTCAAAAAGAACTGGATGTTACTAAAGTAGTACAGCAAGTCTTGTGTGCCATGTGGCAGACCCAGCCCACCAATCCAGGAGAGCTGGGCCATCTTTCCCGTTCTCCCACTCCTCTGCCAAAAAGATTTCTTGATGACCGGGATCCTTACCCATTCTGGACACCTCCTCCATACATGGAGGACTACTTAGCAGATCCTGGCTTCCCAGTTGAACCTGACGAATTAGAGGATGAGGACTTCCAGGAGCTGGATTTCCCACCCCAATCTCCTTTTTTGGATATTTCCTCTCTGGGAGAAGGTTTGCCTAGACACATGGCTGCCTATCCTCCAGATGACCCTTCTTTTCATGAAATGATGGTTCAAATTCAAAAAGTCATGGGATTCTCTACTGTAGAACATGACAAACAACGTAAGATATAGCAGACTATTTAGAATTACCTGAGAAGCTGGTCTTAGTGGTGCCTCACTAATACAGACCTACCAAAATGTTATGCTTTCAGTCTGGCACCAGCCTTCTGCTGTTCCAGCTGTTCCCCACAAAGCGGATCATATATACCAGGCTCCTCTGGATCACTTTCTCTCCATTACTCCTGAGGCAGATTCCGTTGTAATAGCTGCTGCTCACGATCATACCAAATGACCAAAACACATGAGCTCCTTACCTCCTGATAAAGAATCACACAGGATAGATTATCTGGGGAAAAAAGGTATTTTCTGCCAGTACCGTGGATATCAGAATTCTCAATTACATGGGTCATATGTTTAAATACCAACATACCCTTGGGTCTTCTGCTATCGAATTATTCAATAAACTCCCTCCTCCTCTGGAAAGGGAATGATTACTGGCTACTATATCCACTAGTAACTCCATTTCCCAACACCTACTCAGGTCGGGTTATGAAGTGGTTGATACCTTGGCCCGTATGTCAGCAACTGGCATTTCCTTGCATCACCATGCTTGGTTTAGCATTTCAGGTTTCATACCTGATGTACAACAAAAAGTAATTAATGCTCCTTTTAATGGGTCTAAACTATTCAGGCCAGGTACCCAAACATTGATAGATGATCTTCAAGCATTAGGCAGAATCCTACTTTCGGTTCATGGCATGTACCACACTTCCAGCCATTTTACTGTTCTCAAACCTCCTTCCACTCCAAAAGAGGTGGAAGATATCGAGGCACCAACAGAGGTGGTTTTTGAGGTCGTTCCCAACCTACCAGAGCCAACACCACTGCTGGTTGGGGCTTCTGCTACCACCCTCCTGGTGGGGCAAATCAGCTTGCCCTCCAGTGACAAATCAGGCCCCCCCGCCTCCTCAACCAGGCATCAGAGGCAGTGGGCAGTCATTTTGCTCTCCATTTGGGGGCCTGGCAAATGATCACATCAGACAAATGGGTACTCCAGATTGTACGGAAGGGCCACACTCTGGAATTTCTTTCCAGACCCCCTCCTCACCCAGTCCATTACCCTCTCAATCATATTCCTGTTCTACAAAAGGAACTGCAGGCACTTCTGGCCAAACAGGCCATTTACCCAGTGCCCCCCCCCAGAACACCGGCAAGGGTTCTACTCCCTCTTCTTTCTGGTACCCAAACGAACAGGAGAGCTCAGACCTATACGGACCTCACACAATTGAACCTATTCATCAAGTACAAAATGTTCACATGATTACTCTACCTTCCATCAGGCCAGTACTGAAACAAGGAGATTGGCTCTGTGCCCTAGATATGAAGGATGCCTACCTACAATCCCCATCTATCCTGACCACCATCGATTCTTTTGTTTCCAGCTATTGGGTCAACACTACCAATTTTGGGTACTCCCATTTGGCTTCTCTTTGGCCCCAAGGATGTTTACGAAATGTCTTGCAGTACTAGCAGCAGCACTACTGAAGAAAGGGCATTTCATCTTCCACATCTAGACAATTGGCTCATCAAAGCAGAGTACAAAAATGCTCTGTTTTCCTCCCTGGTCGCTCGCCACTTTAACTCTGTTCAAAGCTCTAGGGATTACAGTCAATTAGCCAAAGTCCAATCTGACACCTACTCAGTCACTCCAATATACTGGAGCAGTCCTGGATATAACTTCTGCCAGGGCCTATCTTCTGGCCACCAAGCAAGACAAACTTCTATCTCTGGCATTGCTGATAGAAAATCAGAAAATAATCACAGCCAGACAGATGCTATGTTTCCCAGCTCACATGATCGCTACCACCCCTGTGGTAGCTGTTGCCCATCTTCATATGAGACCAATCCAATGGATTCTCCAGAACTAATGGTCTCAAAAAACTGGGAATTTTGAAGACAAGATCAGAGTCACTCCCGCATTGCAAACTGCCCTAGACTGGTAGACTCTCCGAGCCAACCTTTGTCAAGGTATGCCTTTTCAATCCCCCCCTCCCATGCAGATGCTAACCACAGATGCATCTCTGGAAGGTTGGGGTGCTCACCTGGGTCCTTACAGGACACAAGGCAGGTGGCCCACTTCTACCCCTCATCACCCAATAAATCTTCTGGAGCCGAGGGCAGTTCACCTAGCCCTTCAGACTTTTCTGTCTCACCTTTCTCCGGAACCATTGCTGATTCAATCAGACAACACCACAGCAGTATTCTACCTCAACAAACAGAGTACAAAATCCCATACTCTATGCAAAGAAACTACTGCAGTTTGGCAAGCAGCCATTCGGCAACATCTAGTACTAACAGCCGTCCAACTTCCCGGATGCTACAACATTCTGACCAACTATCTCAGTCACCAGTCATCTACACACAAATGGATCCTTCAACAAGAAGTACTCCAGAGATTCTTTCATCTATGAGGACCCCGCAACTGGACTTATTTGCCTCCCCAGACAATCAACATCTCCCCAGATACTATTCCATTATCCCAAGCAAAAAGGGATGGTCTATAGATGCCGTGTCCAAACCGTGGACAGGTCTCTTCTTATGTGCTTCCCCCATCCCACTCCTGCAATGGACTCTATAGAAATAACAACTCGAACCAGCCACAATGATCCTCATAGCCTCTCTGTGGCCTCAACAAGTTTGGTTTCCCCTACTCCAACAGTTCTCAGTAGAGAAACCCGTTCTGTTGCCAATTAGATGATCTCTTGACTCAGTCTCAAGGGACCCTTTTACATTCCGATCTGAAGGCCCTACACCTTCATACTTGGCTCCTAAAGACACTTTCATAGCATGCCTACACGTGTCCTCTCCTGTTGCTAATATTTTACTAGCCTCACGTAAACCAGCAACTAGGGAAACATATAATTCCAAAGGGAAATGTTTTTCCATCTGGACTGCTCCCCAATCATTGGATCCCTATTTGTGTCCACTGACAAAAGTTTTAGATTACTTGGCTTCAATTGCGGAGACAGGATTAAGCTATTCCTCCATTAAAGTTCATTTGGCTGTTATTTTGGCCTTCCATGAACCTCTGGATGGCAGATTACTGTATCAACATCACCTAGCCAAAGTGTTTCTGAAAGGAATGCTACATATTAAGTCATCTATCAGAAGACCCACTGCTCCGTGGGATCTCAATTTTCTAATAGAAAAATTGACTTTTGAGCCCTTTGGACCGACGGCCACTTGTGATCTCCATTTCCTTTCTTAGAAAGCATTTTTTCTAGTGGCTGTCACTTCAGTTTGTTGTATTTCTGAGCTGCATTCCCTCATGTTTAGGGAACCGTACTTAATTTTTCACAAAGACAGGGTTGCACTTCATACTAACCCTTCCTTCCTACCTAAGGTAGTGTCTGAACACACCTTAAATCAGTCTCTGGAGCTCCCAGTCTATTATCCTGAAAATTCCAATTGAGTTGAATACCTCTTACATACTCTGGATGTTAGTCATATACTAAGATACTACACTAATCGAATGAAGTTGATTAGAAAGACTTCACAACTCTTTGTCACCTTCACCTCACGTAGAGAAGGTCTTTCAGTTACTAAGCGTACTCTTTCCAATTAACTGGCACATTGTATAACATTTGTTATTCCAAATACAACAAACCATTGCCAGAACCTGTCCAAGCCCATTCCACCAGAGTTATAGCCACTACTGCAGCCTGTTTTAAAGGGGCATCGATATCGGATATCTGCAATGCAGCTACCTGGTCTACAATCCATACTTTCACAAAGCATTACAACCTAGATATTGCTTCATGCTGTAGGATGGCCTTTGGCCGAGCAGTCCTCCAAGGCCTCCTGTCATAATGACCTCCCTTCTTAGGTATATTGCTTGGTATTAATCCCAAGTATATTACCTGCAAAGAAGACCACTCCACGGAAGATATAGTACAGTTATGTAAAGTCTTACCATAACAGTAGATCTTTGAGGACTGTCTCTTGCAGTGAGTCAATTCCACCCTCCATCCCTCTCCTTCTCTAGGAGAACAAATTTTGGTCCAATGACTGATGGGTTGGGATACTTACAGTATCTTGGCTTTCCCTCAGTCCTCGCTTAGCGAGCTAAATCTACTGGAAACTGAGAATACCAGGGACCGCCCACACTTACATAGAAAACAGGAAGCTGATGTCATGTGTGGGTGGCCCCTGAAAAAAGACTGCTAGAAGAGCTGCTGTGTGCCACAGCGACCTCTGGTGATGACCCAAGTGTATTACCTACTACAAGAGACACTCCTCAAAGATCTACTGTTATGGTAAGACTTTACGTAAATGTACTTTCTAGGAGTGGTATATGATGTGCATTCACACTGACCCACCTGATCTCCCCTGGCAAGTGGCACACCAGTCTTGCTTTCAGCAGGTAAGTTCAGATGTCATGGGGCAGTGCCAAGAGAGTTGTACCCAGGTGTGTTGGAGGAGCCAGCTTGAAGATGTTCCAGTAGGAATTAAAGAGGAAAGGAACACTGCCAGAGGTGTGGCTGTACATCATATGCCACTCCTAGAACTACTGTTGTAGGTGTCAATGAGGGTATACTGGGATGTACAGGGAGAGGCATCACCAGCAGAAAACAGGAAGTTGTTATCCCTCTGTACAGACAGTTGGTGAGACCCCATCTGGAGTACTGCATCCAGTTCTGGAGACCCCATCTCCACTAGGACATAGACAAGATAGAGGCAGTCAGAGGAGGGCAACTAAAATGGTGCAGGGTCTGCAAGAGAAGCCACATGAGGAGAGACTAAAGGAGCTTAATATGTATACCCTTGAGAAAAGGAGGAGATGGGGACATAATAGAAACTTTTAAGTACCTCAGTGGAATCAACAAAGTCCAAGAAGGTTGCATTTTTCAGAAAAAGAGATGTGCAAAAACAAGGGGGTACAATTTGAAGATAGAGGGGGGACTGCTCAGGGGCAATGTGAGGAAGTATTTTTTCACAGAGAGGGTGGTGGACACATGGAACAGCCTTCCTGAGGAGGTTGTGTGGTCTAAAACTGTGGGAGAATTCAAGAATGCATGGGACAGACATAAGGCAATTCTTGTCAGGGGAAGGAAGAAATAGGTTGTTGGTTAACTAGGTTCTGCAGCTTATCCTGTAGGTTGGGAAATGGGCAGACTAGGTGGGCCAAGCAGTCCTTATCTGCCGTCAGAGTCTATATTTCTGTGTTTCAAAGTCTATGTAACCTTTTTTTATCCCCCACTGGCACACACTTGGAAACAAACTGTAATGGTCAAAAATAACAAATAAATAATAGTCGTAGCTGATAGCTGTTTTTATTGGCAACATGCATTGGACTTACAACTCGACTCTAAAGATTGGCAGATGATATGGAAATCCTTTTACAAATTTGTGAAACAAGACTGGTACCGTTATATCCAATTTCGCATTTTACATAATCTCTGTTTCACTCCTGAGATTACACAGGATGGGGTGGCTTCTCTCTTTTGCTTGTACCCAGTGTGGAACTGAAATCAGTTCCCTTCAACACTTATTGTGGGATTGTCCCAAGGTCGCCTCCTTTTGGGCTGCCATTTGAGACTTGCTTGACTCTTTCTTAGATTTCAACCTTGTTTCACTCCTTCACTATGTTTGGTGGGTCATCTGCCGGATGATCTTTTTGGGCCCTGTAAAACGTAGATTTCCTTAATCTCGATCACAGCTAAATTGGTAATTTTGTGCCACAGAATGAATGATGTTGTCCTGACTATCTCTAAATGGTGACAGGAGATTCTCCATGCTTTGGCAGTAGAGCAACTTATTGCTTCACGTCAGGATAGGTTGGGCTACTACAGAGACCTTTGGGGAACTTTGGAATCCCTCATTTCCAACTAGTGGGATTCCCCTCTTCCTGGAATTGTCATCATTAGGTGGCCAGGCAGATGACTGGGTTTTGTCATTCCTGCCACTGTGGTCCTCTCTCACTTACTGGCTGCGCTCAGGGTTGGGGGTATTTAAAGGGGCAGGGTGCCCTCTGTGGGGAGATTTTGGTGGGGGTGTTGTTTATTATTGTTCTTGGCATTCTTACCTGTGTTTTTTGTTGTTTGGTGATGTTGTTTCTGACCTTTTGTGCTGAGAATTCCAATAAAGCATATTTAATTAAAAAAAAACTGTTTACTCTGTGCCTATGTGAGGCAATGCTTTCTTTTTTAAGGCATCTGTGAGCCCATTTGCTGCTGTTTTCATCTGTCTTTTCTTAGCCTGATTTAGCCCCTTTGGTGACACATACTTCTGGATAAGTCAAATAATCCCCTCCCTTGTTTGATGGGTGTTCTCAGAACATGGTGCAAAACTGTAGCTTGTAGTCAGTGACTCAGCATTAAGATTTAATATCTGGTAAAACCACACATCATTAATGTAAATAATGTTGGCAGAAAAAGACCATTAGTCCATCCAGTCTGCCCTGTTTTACCCTGTCCTGCCCCGGGGCTGAATGTCTAGTCAGGGATATTGCCTTCACCTACACTCCTCCTGTCTTGCTGTTTTTCCCCTGTGTAACTGCTAAAGGACACTGTCAACCTCCATAGGCCTCAAAATGTATCTTATAGGTAAGGGGCTGGCAGTATAGCATAGAGGTTAGACTAATGAACTGTGAATGAGGTTGCTCCATCTAGCAAACCTGGGTTTATTTCCCACAGCCTCCACTTGCACACACTGTGTGACTCTGAGTAAGTAACTTAAGCTCCCTTGTATTCCCGTGTTGACCCTGGAAACAAGCCTTGGATCTAGTGGGCCTGCCTTACCCGGTTACCAAAAAACAAAACAAAAAACACACAAATGTTATACCTCATCACATTCTGTAAAGACTGCGGATGTAGTTGGTAGTTTGATTCAAAATAGGAGTGGGAAATGGGTTATCCTCTCATAAGAGCAAGCCCCCCCCCTTATCCCAGGGGGTCCTCATCCACACTGGGCACCTACACCTCCAGTCCTTCCTGCATAGTCTGGGCTTCTGCTGGTGTCAAGGAAGCCAGAAAGGGCTCCCACATTTGAAGAAAACTTTCCCCTCTGCCCCTGGCTGCAAGTATAAGCTTTTCAAGCACCAGGGTTTGTAGAGACAGGGTTCGCCACTGGTTCAATGTGGGAGATGCATCCGAAACTCATGTATTTTGTATGCAATGTTGAGCTAATATTAGGAGAGCCCTAGACCATCTAGGTAGTGGCATCCACTCTACCCAGTCAAGCTTCTTCAACCCAAACAGACATAGGGAGGATTCAACTGAAATAGTCTCCCTGCCATCTTTTCAACATGCAGCAAGAAAAATTACTTACCTTAGTAATGTTGTTTCTTCTAATGAGTCTTGCTATATTATAGACATTAGCAGTTTGATCCAGCTCTAGAACTGCCCGGATGAAATGGTTAAAACCATTCCAAAACAGAATTTTGCACGAGAGCAGCTCTATCTATGTCATTTCAAACTAGAACTGTCAGATCTTCTGAGCCAAACTCACTAAGGTCTGTGTGGAAGCTGTAACCTACACTAGCCAAATGGCTACCTAAATAATAACAACCATTGATGGTCCCAACACCCAAGACTCAAGTCAGGGGACCAGAAATACTAACACCATTCTAATAATATGAAAATGGAACATAAGTATAATAAACACACACACGCATACACATACACACCCCCAAAGTCCCAAAGGGGACAAAATGCTAAAAGAACATAAGTAGTGCCCACACTAAGTTGCCCGCACCCCACCAAGTAGAGGTTCTGAGAGGGGCAGGTTGGGGGGGAGGTCTATAATATAGCAAGACTCCATTAGAAGAAACAACATTACTAAGGTGAGTAATTTTTTCTTCAAACAACATGAAGTCTTGCTATATTATAGACATTAGCAGAATACACAGCAGTACCTCCATGGAGGAGGCAGAACCTACTTAGGAATATACTCTGAAGAACAGCTGTGCCAAACCGAGCATCTCTCCTGGCCTGGACATCCAGGGAGTAATGCTTGGTAAAGTGTACCGTTTTCCAAGTAGCAGCCTGGCAAATCTCTAATAAAGGGATATCTCTGGCAGCAGCTAGAGACTCAGCTGTACCCCTGGTAGAATGAGCCCTCAAACCGGGGCTCTGCCCTTTCTGATAACAAAATTGGATACAAGAGACAATCCACCTGGCTATTGATCTTTTAGTGGCAGGTTTGCCTTTCCCAACTTCACCATAGGTAAGGAAAAGTTGGAGGGATTGAACCTGTGACCTTTGGCACGCTCTATATAATAACTAAGAGCTCTCTTAACATCCAGGCTGTGCAACCTCCTCTCACCGAAGAGGAGTGATCAGTGAAAAATACTGGAAGGAGATAGATTGATTAAGATGGAAATCTGAAACCACCTTAGGCAAAACTTCCTATTAGTCCTAAGGACTACCTTATCCCTGTGGAAAGAAATAAAGTCAGTCTCCACTGACAAGGCTTGCAATTCACTTATGCATCTGGCAGAAGTGATAGCCACTAGAAAACAGTTTTCCAAGTTAGGTACTTAAGCTCTGCAGAAGACAGAGGTTCAAAGGGGTTACATTAACTGGGCAATGCAAACATTAAGGTCCCAAGCAGGGCGGTTCGAAAGGAGGATTAGTATGGAGCAATCCCTTAAAAACTTGGAAAACACAGGATGAGAGGAAAGAGGGGATGACTTTCCTGCTGACACAAAAGCAGACACAGCTGCCAAATGAACTCTCAGGGTAGCTGGTCTGAGACCCAAGGAATTAAGATGTACCATGTAATCTAACAAAATGGGCAATTCAGCAGATTCTGGGGAAATATTTTCCCAGCACACCAAATGGAAAACCTTTTCCATTTAGAACTATAAGTAGCCCTAGTGGAAGGCTTTCTGGAAGCCTTTAGGCTCTCAAGAACACCCTGAGAGAGGTGTAAATCAGCAAACTCTAACTCCTCAAGAGCCAGGCCTTGAGGTTAAGGGATTTGAGGTCCGATACCAAACCCTTCCCTGGGCACAAGTCAACAGATTGTGATTCCTGGGAGGCACAGGGAAGATGGACTGTCAGAGACAGAAGGAGTGGGTACCAGGGCTGCCTGGCCCAATCCGGGGCAATCGGAATCACCCTGCAAGGCTGAGATCTGATTTTGACTAGTACTTTGAATAGGAGAGGAAGGGGGAGCATGAGGAACTTCCCTCCCAATCCAGAAGAAGGGCATCCAGGGAACTGAGCCCAGCACTGGAGGCCTGCAACAGAACAGAGGAAGTTTGTGATTGTCTGGGGCTGCAAAAGATCTATCTGAGGATGCCCCACCTGGCAAAAACTATCCCCAGCACTTGAGGATCCAGGGACCATTCGTGATGGCCCTGGGAAATCCTGCTGAGGGCATCCGCTAGGACATTGTCCTTCCCTGGAAGATGAACTGCTATGAGGGAAGTGTTCAGAGAATAGGCCAGAGACCACAACTTCATTGTCTCGGTGCACAAGGCCAAAGACCGAGTGCCCCCCTGTTTGTTGATGTACCACATTGTTGTGGTGTTGTCTGTTCTGACTTGTATCACCTTGTCGTGGACAGATGCAGAAAAACTTGAAGAGCTAAAAGACAGCTCTGAGTTCCAGCAAATTGATGTGGAGCAGAGATTCCTGGGGACCAAACTCCCTGAGTGGAAAGGTCGCCCATGTGGGCTCCCCAACCCAGAAGGAAGCATCTGTAGTGAGAGTCAAGTCGTGAGAAGGGAAATGAAGGGACCCTGCTCTTAAGTGCTCTGATCCTGCCACCACTGGAGAGCTAGGATCAAGGTTCGAGTCACTGGGACCAACTTGGAAAGGGGTCTCTTCTCTGAGACAAAAGGTTCTCAAGTGAAACTGAATGTCTCTCATCTGAAATCTGGCTCCCTGCACAACAGCTGTGGATGCAGCCATGTGCCCCAGGAGCTGCAGAAAGTGTCTTGCTGGTCGAGAGACCTGCAGAGTGAAGGAAGAGGCCAGAGCCACTAAATTCCTTACCCTTTCTGGGGGAAGAAAGGCTCTGGCTAGCTTTGTGTCCAATTCTGCCCCTATAAAGGTGAGTACCTGGACTGGTTCCAGAACCGACTTTGGTAGGTTTAGCAGAAAACCCAGGGAGGTGAGAGCTGCTGGGTGACCTGCAGGTGAGATTTTACCTGTTCTTGGGACTGGCCTACAATGAGCCAGTCATCTAGAGAGGGAAAAACAGCAATCCTCTGCCTCCTTAAGTGGGCCACTGCCACTGCTAGACACTTTGTGAATACCCTTGGAGCAGAGGTAAGGCCGAAGGGCATTGCTCTGAACTGGTAATGACCTGAGGGCAGTTCAAATCTGAGGTACTTTCGATGGGATCTTCTGATTAGGACATGGAAATAGGCATCATTAAGGTCCAGGGAGGCTAGCCAGTCCCCTGGCCTTAGGGAAGGTAAAATCATTGCCAGAGTTACCATTTTGAACTTTGGTTTCAAAAGATGCTTGTTCAGATATCTGAGATCTAAGATGGGCCGCCATTCTCCTGTCTTTTGGGGTAAGGAAGTATCTGAATACAGACCCTGCCCTGATGCAGGGAGGAACCCTCTACTGCTCTGAGAGCTAACAGGGATGAGACCTCTGTTTCCAGAGCGAGGGTCTCTGAAGCACTTGCAGGTAAAAAATCTGCTTCTCAACTTGGGAAACTTTTGAAGCTTAGAACCAGACCCTGGCTTACTACTTCCAGAACCCACTTGTCTGAGGTTAAAGAGCCCAGTTCTGACTGAAGTAAGCCAGCCTGCCCCCACTGGTACAGGAGAATTGGCCCTGGGCACCCCATCAGGGTGCCTGTTTCATGGAGCTTTAGGCTGGGGGTGGGAGCAGATCTGCCCACCCCTCGTCTGCCTGCCTCTGAAGAAGCCCCTCTGAGCATAGGCAGAGGAGGCCTGAGTCTGGTAGAAAAGCCTGTGAAAAAGCCTACCCCTACCCCTTGGGGCAGGCCTTTGAGGAGTGGCTTGCCGCTCCTTAGCCTGGGCACTCTTGTAAGTAGTCCTATATTCATCCATCTTCTTCATGTAATTCTCTGTCTGCTCTCCAAACAGAGAATTTCCCACCACAGGAAAATCCATAGCCTTAGTCTGGGTATCCTGTGACAAACTAGTACACCTGAGCCAGGCAACCTACGAAAAGCTACAGATGTGGCCATGACCCTAGAGGAAACATCATTAACATCCACAGCAGCATGAAATTGAACCTTAGAGGCTTCAATGCCATCAACAGCCACCTGTTCTAGTTCACTAGCCAGCTGGCCATGGGCCTGCTTGGCCAGTGCATAACAGTATCCCATCTAGATTTCTGATACCTAGCTACATAAGCCATATAATTTGCTTGCCTGAGTCCCAGAGAGGCTGCCATATACTGTTTTTTTGCCATGGCATCAATCTTCCTGGAATCCTTGTCAGGAGGATGTGAAGCCAAGGGAATATTGGCTTTATCACAGGCAGCAGCCTGAACTACCCCAACATGACTGCATTGCTGAGAAAGGAATTCTGTAACAGGGCCTGACAATGTATACCTTCTGTCCATCTTTTTATCTACAGGAGGCACAGAATTAGGAGCTTTTAAAATTTTAATTGTTTGTTTCCTAAAAGACTTATGTAAAGGAATAGACAATCTCCTAGACTCTGGAATATCCATCATTTCTACAAAATCAGGCTCCTCTTGCTCATCCACAGCCTCTTCTAAAGGAAGCTGGAGGGTTTCAGCAATATTTTTATAAAACATAAAATGAGATGAGGACTCAGACAGCATAGGGGGAGATTCTAAAGGTCTGTCTGGGGAGATGTCCGGTTCAATGGGCACACCCAGACCTTCCCAGCCACATTCATACTGTTCATAATCCTCCTCCCCTCCTCTGGTTCATAAATTTCCTCAATATCATAATTCTGAACCACTGGGACGGACGAACCCGACCTTTTACCAGATAGTGGTGGTGTGTCGGACGGACCTGAGACAGTGACTGGACAATTTGTATGGCTTTTGCTATCTCTGCAGCAGTTGGAGAAGGAATTTTGGACTCCAGACCTGCTGATTTTCTTGTTTTCTTTACTGGAATTGGTTCCTCAGAACCAGCTTTTCTTTGCCCGAGGAAGTCTGGCCTGGTCAGAGGGCACTCCCTCTGGTTCGGTTGGCACCAAACCGGGCTGGCCATCCGGGTCAGCGGACTTTTTGGCCTCTCGTTCCCTGAGCCTGCCCAATCTTTTTTACAGGGTGGCTGCAGGGAAATTCTTACATACCTGGCAGTCTGACTGGAGGTGGTCAAACCCCAGACAATAAACACATGTGGTGTGTGGGTCAGCCTTGGCAAAGACTTCCCCACAAACATCACAGTGTTGAAACCCAGTGGGCCCGGTTTTTCTTTTGGGTTTCTCAGACATAATGCCAGCCTAACCAAAAACTTGCCCTTTTAACGACAGTGCCAGGCAAGACACCCTTATCGGTTCCTAACCGTGTCACGGGTATTGGAAAAAACCGTAATAAATCCGTTTTTTAGAACCGATAAGAACCGGAACCGACTCTAAAATAGTAACTTTTAGTTTTAAATGAGTTTTAAACCACTGATCGGTTCAAAACCGAACCGATAACTTACAAGTTCCACACAGACAAAACCTTCATTTACTTACAGGTTACCACAGATAGAGCTTGAACCGAACGGTTTTGCGGTTAAAATAAAACTATTCTCGGTTAAATCCAACCAAGAAAACACTTTTTAAACCGAGAAATGAACCGAGCAGAAGGAGAAATCTCAGGAGCGACTGTTCACTGAGGCGGAGTAAAGAATCTGACAGTTCAAGTTTGAAATGACACAGATAGAGCTGCTCTCGTGCCAAAATTCTATTTTGGAATGGTTTTAACTATTTCACTCCGGGGCAGTTCTAGAGCTGGATCAAACTGCTAATGTCTATAATATAGCAAGACTTCATGTTGTTTGAAAACAGCCTTCCAGAAAATTTGCAGGACTGGGCAGGTCCAAAAACAATGCTATGACCCCACATCGCTTCTGCATCTACCACAATTAGGGGATACTGTCAGATGGTATTTATGCACTATCAGAGGAGGGCAGTAGAGTCAGTGAACAAATTTATAATAGGACTCTTTGAACTTGTTACATACTACTATACCATATGCAGGGTAAGCATTGTCTTCAGTTGTCCTCTCCTATCTGTAAACCCATGTCCCTTCCCCACAATAACCTGCTTTTTGTATAAGGTCAGGGAAACATTGCTTCCCTGCCCATGCCGCCTTCTGGATGATACCCCTAGGGTCCCTCTTAGCCTGGTAAATCAGTTGTTCCATGTGTTCCAATATAGGGGTCCCAGTCCTCCCCCTACCCAATCTTCCAATATAGGCCCAAACCTGGAGGTACCTGAAAAGGTGGTGTTTATCTAATCCCAGACACCTCTGTATGTCCACGAAGGATCATAAGCCCTCCTGGTGTAAAGGTCCCCCACACTCTGGATACTGTTAGATTCCCACTCCCTAAACTGAGGGTCCTCCAGACCCGGCAAAAAGAAGGGATTCCTGATAACAGGTAGCAGTAATGTTTCAGTGTCCATTGCTTTCCTAGCTCACAGAAGCTGTCCCCATCAATCTAAAACAGCCAGAACCAGTGGGTTCCTCCCCCCAGATCCATATATGCTTTATGCCCTCGTTTGGCCAGATAGGTCGACACTCTTCCTGGGCAACCTACCTGCTCAAATCCCCCAGCTTGCTATCTTTGGCTGGTTACCCAGTCCTGAATATACGGTGTTGGATGGAGATATAGTAGTTGTGAAGGTCGGGAAATTCAGACCCCCGCCCCCGTTTGTATCTGCCTTCAGTTTCTGCAAGCAAGCCCTGGGTCTCTTCCTTGCCACATAATTTATTTATTTATCTATGTCTTTCATAACCGGGAGAGCAAACTGATCCAGAGGACCATTTTCACTCGCGACCCAGGCCACCAGGGTAGCAAACACAACAAACATCAATACAATAGAGAGATAAAATTAGAAGAAAACTGGATTGCCGAATACACTTGGTATGAGATCAAATTGCATAGTACAAATATTTCAGAGAAATCAGTACATACTAGTGCAGTGGCATACATTACATGGTTATGCAATATAAAAGGCTTAACATGGTGATTATATATAGAATAAAGTATGGGGTGGTGTGTGTAACGAGACATTTACACACACCTAGGGGTTAGATGCTACATAAACCCCAAGAGTGAAGCTTTGAGGGGTTTGTGCAAGCATCTAACCCTGAGGGTGTGTGTAACAGCTCCTCATATTTTATTTTATGTAATTGCTGGGTTTTCCTTTTTACCACAGCAATTATATAAAATAGCAGAGATTCTGGCTGGGGGCTGTGCTTTGTTTTTTTTTTTTTTGGTCCGGTGATGGTGCCCAGATTTAAAAAGTGGTTGGTGGTGTTTAAAATGTTCTATTTGTCCCAGTAAATGTTGAATGTGACCAAAATTTTGTGAAAAAAACTTACCATAAGATTACTATAGCGAGGCAGTTGACCTTTCAGTGAGAAGGCATGACATGGTTGGGAAAGGCGAACTGTATGGCGGCGCATGCAGAGTGTGGGAAACCGTGTGCATGTTTGCCAGTTTAAAGCGCTCTTTATAACAGCAAATTACACAACGGTTTCCCTATAAAAGGAGAGCCAGTTATTATGGTAAAGTATTACATGCAATGTACATACAGTCACCGGGAGCCAAGGAAATAAATACGGTTAAAATGAAGGTTAAGTCTATCAGCAGGAATAGTATAAGGCACAAGTCAAGGCAGAAATGCAACAAGCTAAGTTGCAGAACCTGCTAACAGTTCAGAATAGAACAGGTAGTCATATACAGACTGAAGAGGAGCAGAATAGTGCAAGAGGGTAGGGGCACTGGAGGTAGGGTGAGGAGAATGCAACCTCCAATTTCTTCATGTTCTCCTTTTAGACCAATTTGCACCATCTGCATAATGTAGAGAATCCTGGGGAGGAAATTCATTTTTTTTCCAACCCTGTTCATCCTCCATTTTTCACCAACCCCCAGACTTTCCGGTGTGGTCACTCGGTGCTATCTTATCTCACCCTGCTTGAAGCTCCAGCCTTACCTTCCAGGTGGGGACTCCTCCTTGCTCTTCTGACCACTCTGACCCCCTGGATTGGAACCACTGACTCCTCTGGCATCTTTTCTGAAATCTAGACTGAGGACCAGGGAGCAAGGAAGCACTGTAGGCAGGCCAGAAGACCCGTCGTTGGATATGGAGTGTAGACCTTTGGACCACCTTCACCTAATAGGGACAGGACCTTTTCCTGTGTTTTCTATGTTTCTGAGAGAGTGGCGTGTACTGACTACCAGCATATAGATACATAAATGCTATTGGCAGATAAGGCCTATAGCCCACCCAGTCTGCCCATTTGAGCTTGTAAGTTCACTTATATTTTCCTAGAAGTGTGTTTCCCCTTACCCTGATCTCCAGAATTTCTTATGTCTATCCCATGCATTCTTAAATCCGTGAATGTTTCAGCCCCCACCACTTCCTCTGGCAGGGTGTTCCACTTGTCCACCATCCGTCCGGTGAAGAATTCTTCCTCATGTTGCCTCTGAATCGTTCTGCATCCAGCTGCATCCCATGCCCTCTAGTCCTGGAACATCTTTTCACTGGAAAATAGTGTGTTCCTGCACCTATTCCTCTCTGTAAGTTACTTGTATGTCTCTATCATATCCCCTCCCTCCCATATCTCCTCTGAGGAGTACAAATTCAAGTCCTTCAACCTGTCCTTACAGGACTTGTGATGCAATCCCTGTACCATCTTTGTTGCCCTCCTCCGAACCTTCTTTACTCTGTCTATGTCCTTACGTAGGTAAGGTCTCCAGAACTGTACACTGTACTCCAGGCGGGACCTCACTAGTGTCTTGTATAGTGGAATTATGACCTCCCTTTTCCTGCTGATGATGCCCCTGCCTATGCATCCCAGCATCCTATTTGCTTTACTTGTTGCCTTGTCGCACTGTTTCCCTACCTTGAGGTCATCAGAGATGATAACCCCAAGGTCCCTTTCCTTCTTGGCGCATTCTGTAGCCTCACTCCCCAATTGATAGGTTGTTCCAGGGTTTTTGTGCCCCATATGCATTATCTTGCACTTCTTTAAATTAAATTTCAACTGCCAAACCCTTGACCATTCTTCAAGCTTCTGCAGGTCCCTCCTCATTCTGTCTACATGCTCTGTCATGTCCTCTCAGTTACAGAGCTTTGTGTCATCAGTGAACAGGAATTCTGCCTTCTAGGGTCCTGAGCAATGTAACTGATGAAGCGTTGACTAGGACTGGTCCCAGCACTGATCCGTGTGGTACCCCACTGGTCACTCTTTCTTCTGTGGAGTGACTGCCATTTACCACCACCCTCCGTGTCCTGCCACCCAACCAGGTATCTACCCATCATACTACTGTCCTGCCACTCCCATATTCCCGGTTTGTTTAATAGCCTTCTATGTGGTACACTGTCAAAGGTTTTGTTGAAGTCCAGATAGGCCACGTCACTGTCCTCCCTAATCCACCTCCCTTGTCACCCAGTCGAAAAATTCAATGAGGTTGGTCACAGCGTGGGCATGCTCCAGCACCCACCTGCAGGATGTCTGCCAAGAATCCATACCCTTTCCACAATCTCCATGAGCCACTACACCCGGTCACCACAAGGAACTGCCAGAGCTGTGTGAGGCCCTCAACCTTAACATTTCAACCTCCCTGGGAAAGGAGAGCTGCCGTCGGCAACTCAATCCAAGTCCTCGCCTCTCCCCAGCTGACTCTGGTGGCCCAAGCCTGTTCCAAAACTCAGGTCGCTGGCGTGGCATGAGGAGTGGCATCCAGTGCCTCAACCCTCAGCACCACAGGGCCATTAGGAAATTCATTTTAATTAAATTAATTCTACTCAACCAAGAGATGGGCAAGGGACCCCATTGGCGCAGATCAGCTTCTATTGTTTTGATTATGGGTGTGTAATTTAACTCATATACAGACCACAGGGTCCTACCCACCTGGATACCCAAGTATGTAAAGCACCTGGTCACCACCTTCAACCCTATGTCTCTTCCCTCCCCCTACAACCTGGAAGGCAGAGCAACTCCAACTTACCCAGGTTAATTTTGTACCCTGAAAACTGAGCAAATGTATCAATTAAATTTAGCAGTGGAGGCATTTACCACTGTGGATCCCTTATAAATAACAGCATATCATCCGCGTATAATGTAATTTCATGCTTATTCCTGACTCCCCTTCCCCACCTAATTTCCCAGTCTACCAGATTGCCACAACTAGTGGCTCCAATGCAAGTAAAACAACATGGGGAGGGGACACTCCTGCCCGTCCTCTAGCCAGGTCAAACTTATCAGAGAGTGCGCCATTCTCCAATATCTGTGCCCTGGGGATTTGTACATCACTCCAAACCCATCCCACAAATGCATCCCCAGACCAAACTGGGTTAGCACCTCAAACAGATTGCCCCACTCCACCCGATCAAATGCCTTTTCAGCATCCATAGATATAATGTAGGTGTCTTCTTTTGACGGGTCACCCTCCAGACCACATTTAGCAAACAGCGAACACTGTGGTATGAGAGGCCCCATAATAACCCAGTTTGGTCCAGGTGAATAAGGTCTGGCAGTACTTGCTCCAATCTAGAGGCCAGAATCTTTGTTAAGATTTTTAAGTCACAGTTCAGCAGAGATAGGCCTGAATGAGGCGCACTCCACTGGGTCCTTTCCCAGCTTGGGAATCAGGCAGATAACAGCATCAAAACACGGTGGAAGTGAACCCCCTTCGCCTCTGGTTGTCAAAAGACCTCACGTGGGCCCTGCAAGCTGATTCATCATATATTTATAGCATTCCACTGGGAAGCCATCAGGGCCACTACCTTACCGCCCTCATGCCCTGAACTGCTCAACATACCTCAGCCCTGTCACAAATGCACTCCCTCTTGGGAAATCAGTGCAATACTTAACCCAACAGCACACAACCTGGTTCACAATCCCTTCTGACTCAACTGAGACCTAGGTGTTTTCTTACCTAGCTGCATTTGGATGAATGAATGAGGATATAAGTTGGAATAATCATGCACCTGGATATCGTCTGAGTAATAATGACAGGACAGTTAAAGGAAGGGGGTGTCACTTTATATCAAGGAAGATATTGAGTGCCTTTGTAATGATACTGGTAATGACTATGGCAATATAGAGGCCATTTGGGTAGATAAGTTGGGGTTAACAGGAAGAAATTCAAGCTGTTGAACTTCTACAGACCACCAAACACTAATGTTAATGATACAGAATCCTTTATTGAACATGCAGCGGCTGTAGCTGAGGATTCAGACATATTGTTGATGGGGGACTTAAACATTCCAGGCATTGATTGGGGAGGTTTTACTACCACTAATAATCCTTTGGCAGCCAGAGTTCAGAGTGATCTCACATCGGCTGGGGTGGAGCAGTGCATTCAGGAGGCCACAAGACGAAAGAATATTTTGGATGTCATATTAAGCAACATACCAGAGGACATTTCCAACATTAAGATTATACCCCCACTTGGGTCAAGTGACCATGACATCATTACTTTTCAAATTGATGGGGCTAAGAGGAATACAAGGGGAAATACAACTCAGATAATTTATAATAAGGCTAATTTTGCAGCAATAAGGAAAGACCTAGCAAAAAGTAATTGGAAGAGCATGACAGAGGGCTTATCAACTGATGTATGCTGGGATCTGTTTGTAACAATCATAAATAATTTGATGACTAAACACATTCCAACAAGAATTGTGCACAATAGTGAGGTAAAAGCCATCATGGTAAAATAAAAGGATTATTAATCTGAGTCACAGAAACAATTACAGTATAAGAAAATGAAAAAATACACAGTCTAGTCAAAACAGGACCAAATTTAGAAAAATGTTATGCCTCCTAAAAATCAAAATTGAGAAAGTGAAGAAACAAGTAGAGTTTAGACTAGCTATGTCTAAAACTGACATTAAGGGTTTCTTTTCCTATGTTTACAATAAGATGGGTAATAACAAGAATATTAGCCCACTCAATGCTGATGGTGTAGTCTTCACCAAACCAGATGACATGGCTAGGAAATGCAATAAATTCTTCAGTAAGGTTTTCAATAAGGACGATCCTAGTGATGTAAATAGTTTACCTGATGCAGGGACTATTGCACAAACTGGGTTCATTACAGTTGATAAAGTCTTTTAATAGAATTAAGGTGCTCATGGCCGACAAGTCAGCTGGCCCTGATGGCCTGCACCCCAGATTTATTAAGGAGTTAGGAAAGGAACTTGCACCAATTATTGCAGACATAGGTCATAGATCCATGAACAAAGGTTATGTGTCAAAGGACTGAAGAACAGCTACTGTGGTGCCAGCTCCACCCTCCCCTCCCATGCTGACCTCCGATGACCCGAGCTTGTTTCCAAACCCAGGTTGCTGGCATGCCGTGAGGTGTGACGTCCAGTGCCTCAACCTTCTGTGCCACTGGGCCGGCATGGTGCTGGTCTTTAAGAAGGGTAATAGGACTGAGGCAGCTAACTATAGACCAGTGAGCTTGACCACAATGGTTGGTAAATTGATTGAGGGGATCATTTCTGATGAAATTAGGAATTACTTGGTAGGTAAGAACCTCCATCCTGAGTTACAACATGTATTTACAAAAAATAGATCTTGTGATACTAATTTAATTAGATTTTATAACTATGTAGGCAGTCATGTGGATCAGGGAAATCAGCAGATGTGCTTATGTTGGATTTAGTAGGGCTTTTGATACGGTGTCACCAGTGTTGGGTAAGTTACTTTTTCTATTACTTTCTATTACTTTTGGAAACGTGTTCCAGAAAGCTCTGTGCAGTCACTAGCAAGGATGGAGAAGTACTAGATTAAGTAATACACCTTACAGTTACAATTACTTATGTCTTAATACGTAACTGTAACTGATTACATTTATTTGAAAGTAACTAACCTATTACTTTCAAATAAATGTCATCTGTTATATTGTTTTATTATTTTTGTATTGTTTTTGTATAAAAAGAAATAAGTAACTGTAACTGTCAGGTGTATTACTTTTTCTAGTACTTCTCCATCCTTGCTAGTGACTGCACAGAGCTTCCTGTATCAAGTTTCTAAAAGAAATAGAAAGTAATAGAAAAAAGTAACTTACCCAGCACTGGGCTGTATCTGAGGCGGTGGAAGTTACCAGTGGTGTACTGCAGGGGTCGGTGCTGGGACCTTTGTTGTCCAACATCTTCATATGTGACCTAAACATCAGCAGTGGAAATAAGATAAATAAATTTGCGAATGATGTGAAACTTGGGGAGTGGTGGCACCATGCATTTCTGCTTTAAGTTGAAGCAGCATAATATTCTGTGGTGATTTGCATATGCAACCCATCATGCTTTACATTTTGGGGGCATGTGTGATTTTGTATTTCTTTGAAACTTGGCTTCCTGGCCAAATGCCCCTTGTGATGACCATTGCCTCAGTGCTTGCGCTTTATAGGTTCTTTGTCTTTTAAATTGTTTTTGTTTTAAATGGGTTCACCAGAACATAACCCAGATAGACCATCTTAGGGTAGCTGGTTCATTCCACTGGGGTGTCAAACAGATGAGGCATACTGATGAGTACTGGTAGAGACGAAACACGTGTCTATGTCTTCTGTTGGCACCCTTGCAAACTGTGTGAGAGGCCTTTCGGCACCATGCATTTCTGCTTTAAGTTGAACCAGCATAATATTCTATGGTGATTTGCATATGCAGCCCATCATGCTTTTCATTGTTGGGGCATATGCGATTTTTATTTCTTTGAAACAAGTATATAATGTTCGCTCAGCAACTTAACAATATCGGGGGGGGGGGTTCCCACCCAGCTTGTGAAGTCGCAGCTCTGTGGTGATGCCTGGTTCCCATACTCAAGGGCTCCACTGAGAGTGGGCAAGTGGCCCACTCCTCCAAGGCCTCTCATCCAACCCAGGCGGTGTTACACAATGCCAGGTCTATAAAAAACAAGACAGCAATTATTGCTGATCTTGTTGAGTCATCTGACCTGACTTGCATTACTGAAACCTGGCTGGATGAAAATGCTGGTCCCATATTGGGTTGGCCATTCCAGCCGGGTACTCGGTAATACATCGCCTGAGGTTGGATCGAAGGGGTAGGGGGGTCGCCATTTATTTGAAATCGGAATTGGTTCCAGTGGTGTCCCCTAGATCCTTTGAGTGTGTCATGGGAGCAGGTGTGGGCAGCAGAATCTTACTCATCTACCATCCACCCAGTGATGAGAAAGTCTTTCTGTAGGAAGTCACAGACTTCATTGTCGACCTGGTGTTGGAGCCCTCAGGTGGTTGGTCCTGGGGACTTCAGTGCCTGGGTCGACGATGAACTCTCGCATTTGGGCAAGACTTCCTCAATTGATTATGTTGTTGGGCTTCACACAGGCTGTTACCGCTGCTACCCCTATTCAGGTCCTCTCTGGATCTGGTGTTCACCCTGGGGATGGAGATCATGGAACTGGTGGTGGAACCAGTTGGGTGCTCTGACCATCACTCCATAAAGTTCAATTTCGTGGCCCCCCTTGTGAGACCTACCCCTTTGGAGATGATCCAGTATCACCCTTTGAGGGGAGTTACCCCTGAAGGTCTGATGGCAGTGCTGTATCTATCGAGTTGGCCTATGGAGTGCATGGATCCAGATGCCTTAGTAGTGGACTATAATAATATGGTGCTGAAGGCATTGGATTCCATAGTGCCTGTCCGTGTTAGCCCCTCTCCCTTCTACCTCTGTCCCTTGGTTTGATGGGACATTGAGGGAGTTGAGGAGAGTGGAGCGAAGATTGGAACATTGTTGGTGGAAATCTGGCCTGGAAGGTGACAGACTTAGATTGATGGCTCATTATGTGGACTATCAATCAGACATCTCCCATAAGAAGGCAGAGTTCCTGTCCAGGGATATAACTGTTTTAAGAAATTGACCTGCTCAGCTTTTCCAGACCGTGGACAGACTGTGCAATCCAGCCTGTCTATGGGGTCGGAGAGCCTTTTCACAAATACAGTGTGACAAGTTTGCTCGGTTCTTTGATGATAAGGTGTCATCGATCAGGTCGGAGATCCGCAGTACACGTTCAAATGAGTGTTGCAGCGATCGATGTGGGGTTACAGGCCCTCAGTCTACCTGGACAGATTTTGACCAGCCAGCGATCATGGATATCATGAAGATTGTCCAGGGCTTGCAACCGACTTGCTGTAGTTTGCATCCTGGTCCTACGCGCCTCCTTGTAGGGTGCATGGATGTGATTGGACCAGTCCTTGCAAAGATAGTCTGGGGTTCCTTGGACCAAGGGGTGTTTCTGGAGTCTTCAAAAGAGGCTGTCGTGACACCCCTTTTGAAGAAATCTTCCCTTGACCCTGACTGTCTCGCTAACTACAGATCGATCTCTAACCTGCCCTTTTTGGGCAAGGTTATTGAGAAAGTAGTCGCGTTGCAGCTCAATGACTTTCTTACCACCCATGAGGTCTATGATCCTCTCCAATCCAGCTTCAAGAAGAGGCATAGTACTGAGATGGCGTTAGTCCGGGTACTTAATGATCTCCTAATAGCAAGAGATCAGAGGAGCCATTCAATCTTGGTTCTCCTTGATCTCACTGCAGCATTCAACACCGTGGACCATGGGATGTTGCTGGATCACCTGCGGCTACTCTGTGGACTGTCAGAGACAGTCCTCAGATGGTTCCACTCTTTCCCCACAGGCAGAAGTCAAAGGGTAGTTTCAGGGATATTTTCCTCTGCTCCCTTTGCTCTGTCCTGTGGGGTGCCACAAGGCTCTGTGCTTTCCCCCTTGTTGTTCACGGTGTAGATGCTGCTGTTGGGAGACACTATAAGGCGTTATGGGCTGAGTTTTCACTGCTATGCAGATGATACTCAGCTCTAAATGTCCTTTGTACCCGAGCAGAATGACGCTTTATCAGTCTTCAACAACTGCCTCGCTGAGATTCAGGATTGGATGAGTGCGAACTGGTTGAAGCTGAACCTGATAAGACTGAGGTGTTGGTTGTGGACCCAGGTCATCGTGTAGAGAAGTTGACTCCTGGGTTTCCCTCTGGTCTTGTATTAGGGGGTAACCAGTTGAGACCTTCTGAACACGTGCGGAATCTGGGCGTAATTTTTGACAATGAGCTGATGCTGAAGACACAGGTATCGGCCGTTGTTAAGTCTTCCTTTTACCATCTGAACAATATCACCCAGATAAAACACCTTGTTCCACATGATGACCTCCCTGTGTTGGTCCACGCTTTTGTTTCCTCGAGTCTTGATTACTGTAATGCTCTATATCTAGGGTTGTGGGGGGTGGATCTCCATCACCTGCAGCTGGTGCAGAACACTGCAGCCAGGTTGTTGACTGGGCTACCAAGAACTTGCCATATCACACCTGTGCTACGCGAACTGCACTGGCTGCCGGTGGCGGTGGAGAATCACCTTCAAGGTCACTTTGATGACCTATAAGACCCTACACAGTCAGAGACTGGGCTACTTGCAAGATCTCCTTCAACCCAACTGCCTCTCTGCTCCGCTGATGAGGGATTGCTAGAATTCCCAGGGTTAGTCTTCAGTCATCTGGGGCCAGGGCTTTCCTTTATGGCTCCCAACCCTGTGGAATTCTCCACCTCGTCAGATTAGAGAGTGCTTGTCCACAGAATCATTTTTATTTATTTATTTACGAGATTTACCAGGAAGGCATACTGAGCATAGAAACATAGAAACATAGAAGTTGACGGCAGATAAGGACCATGAAGGCCCATCCAGTCTGCCCATTTCTTTTCTACCTTATAAATGTGCCATCGGGCCTTTGCTCTGTCAGTGACCTATCTATTCATAGTCATTTGTATTGCTCCCTTATGCCTATCCCATGCCTGTTTGAAGCCCTGCACTGTATTCATAGCCACCACTTCTTGTGGTAAGCCATTCCATGCATCTACCACCCTTTCTGTGAAAAATAATTTCCTCACATTCCCCAATCGGCCTCCTCTAATCTCATGCTGTGTCCTCTTGTCCTCTATTTTTCTTATATTTAAACATGTTAGACTCTTTCACCTTGTTTATGCCCTTAAGGTGTTTGAATGCCTCGATCATATCACCTCTCCTCCTTTGCTCAAGGGTATACATATTGAGCTCCGTTAATCTGTCCTCATATGTCTTCTGATGCAGTCCCTGCACCATTTTGGTTGCCCTTCTCTGGACTGCCTCAATTTGGTTAACGTCCTTGTGAAGATGTGGCCTCCAATACTGCACGCAGTACTCCAGATGGGGCCTAACCAATGTCTTGTACAGAGGGATTATTACCTCCCTCTTACGACTTGTGATACCCCTACTAATACACCCTAACATCCCCCTAGCCTTACCTACTGCTTTAGAGGTCTGCTTGGATGATTTTAGGTCATCAGTGATGATGATGCCCAAGTCTCTTTCTTCCTTTGTGACTGCTAGCAACTCCCCTCCCAGCCTATAAGTGGCTTCAGGGTTTCTCTTCCCTATGTGCATGATTTTGCACTTCTTTGCATTAATCCTAGTTGCCACTCTTCTGACCATTCTGCTAGTTTATCCAGATCTCTTCTCATTCTGCCCACCCCATCTGGATCATCTACCCTGTTGCAGATCTTGGTGTCATCTGCAAATAGACAAGCCTTACCCTCTAGTCCATCTGCAAGGTCACTAATGAAGATGTTGAATAGGACTGGCCCCAGGACTGATCCCTGAGGTACCCACTTGTGACTTGCATCTCTTCTGACTGTATACCATTTACCACCACTCTGTTTTCTTGACTCAACCAGTTTGCCACCCAGTTGACCAACTTCTGACCCACCCAGAGCCTACCCAGCTTATTTATCAATCTTCTATGTGGAACAGTGTCAAAAGCTTTGCTGAAGTCAAGGTAGGCGACATCAATTGCTCCCCCTTGGTCCACCACTCTGGTTACCCAGTCAAAGAAATCTATGAGATTAGTTTGACAGGACCTTCCTTTTGTAAACCCATGCTGTCTTGGATCCTGTGCCCCTATGGATTCCAGGTGTTGCACTAGCCTTTCCTTAAGGAGTGCCTCCATAATCTTGCCCACTACTGAGGTAATGAGCAACATGCTCAATTCCAGATGTGACCTGGGGCCTAGGCCCAGTACATGGCAAAATTACAGTGCAAGACAAATACACAGCATGAGATTTTATACAATTATAATACAGAATTTGGTAAGAAGTACAAATAGTGAGTAGGTAAGACAAGAGACTCCATGCAAAGCAGTACTGGCGAGTGTTTCCAGGTATGTGCTTAACACCTAACAGAATTTATACTGTCGGTAATTAGCTAAGAGAGCTAGGGGTTGGAGCATAGCAGGAGCAGATGGAGGTGAAATGTGCTTGGAGTAGCTTGGTATGGAGTCCTGGATTATGTGTGTGCCTGATGGGGGCAGGGAAGGCGTTCCAAGTCTGAGGGATGCGGAATTTGAAAGCAGACTGGCCTTTAGTAGTGCACATAAGTGGGACATGGAGAAGTCTGCGGTCTGAACCTCGTAGGGGGTAAACAGGGGGTGGCTGTTGGGATAATGCAGACTCCAGATAGGGAGGGAGGGCTAGGGTCCAGAATTTAGCAGCAAACCTTGCACAGTTTATTAATCTGTGGTTTTGTAGGGATGGGAGGGCTAGGGAGCTGTACAGTGTACAGTGGTGCGTGGATGTGGGGGAGTTGAGGATGAGCCGACAGAAAGAGTGGAATAGGGAGTTGAGGCTTGCGAGGGTAGACACAGGGGCAATTGAGTAAACTATGTCGCCGGAGTCCAGCACGGGAGAATCATTTTTTGGACAATGGCGTGCCTCGTTTGCTTAGGGAGACAGGATTTGTTGCGATAGAGTGCCCCCAGTTTAGGGAGTAGCCTCTTGTGCAGGGAGTCTATGTGGTAGGCGAAATCAAGGTGTTGGTCGAGCCAGATGCCTAGATATCTAAAGCTAGTACACTGCTCAAGGAGTCCAATTCAAGGTTGTGAAAGGGGGACAGGGGGTTTGGCAGGAGAGTCTCTGCTGGGAGCCGAACGTAAGTGACATCGTATTTTTAGGGTTAAGAGAAAGCTGGTTTATCAAGAACCAGTGCTGGACAGCTATGAAATCTGCCTGGAGGAGAAGCTATACTGCTTGATGAAGGCCTGATGCATACAGAACTGTATCATTTGGATGGAAGAATGGGAGCATACAGTGGGAGGTCATTAGAAAAATGGAGAAAAGTATGGGGCCTAGGACTGAACCTTGGGGACACCTGATATGACAGGCAGGGAGTAGATGTGTGGGAGGCCACCCTGACTGCTTGCATCCTGCCCGCTAGGTAGTCTTGGAATCAGGCTATAGCTGGTCCGCTAGACCGGCATTCAGCAATATGTGGATGAGAGACGGTATCAAGGCTTTTGCAAGATCAATAAAATGGCCGTGGTGATATGTCCTTTGTCAATTCCTGAGAGGATGTCCCGGTGACACGTAGTAGGGAGGTGACGGTAGAGTGAATTTGAAAGCCAGATTGGAAAGGCGTAAAAGGATAGAGGCCTCCAGGAATTGGGAGAGTTGGGACAGAACCAGTCGCTCCTGAAGTTTGGCTAGGATCGGGAGTAGGGAGATAGGTCTGTAATTGCCAGGAAAGGAGGGGTTGCCACCTTTTGGGAGGGGTATGACAGTGGCCATTTTCCAGGTTGTTGGTACTTTGCCCAGGGAGAAAGAGAGATTGAACAGTGCGGCCAGGGGGGCGGCTATGGCAGGGGCTGACAGGAAAAGCAGCTTGGCATCCAGGGACAAGGGGCATTTGCCTCTGTTAGGATTCAGTGCCCTTAAAGTATGGAGGACCTCTCCAAGGGATACCGGATGGAAAACAAAAGGTGGGATTTGGGAGTGTGGGGTAGGAGGCGGGGTGCAGTGTGGGAGGGCAGGGGTGCATAGTCTGGTGAGGGGTGGGGGTTGGCCAGACAAGCTGGAGAAATGGGAGTTGAAGGCTTCAAGCGACACCGATGGCGTCGGAGATAAGGGTGCTGTTTACTGATATTGTTGGAGGGGTGGTTGGGTAGGAGCGTGAGCAGGTATTCCAGGGATTTCGAAGCCCGAGGGGTGGTTAGAATTTCTACTAAAGGTTGTCAGAAGTAGTCTTTGGCTTAGAATCCGATTTGTGCACGTGACTACGTAGGGCTCTGTATGAAGTGAGGAGGCCTGGGTGCCCAGTTTCTTAGAAGCTTCCATGCGTGGTCCCTGGTGCGGCAGGATTTGATGATGTCAGCCATGATCCAAGGGAGATGTGCTCCTCTAACCCTCTTTGTGCGTGAGGGCATGCTTGTCCCATACTTGTAGGAAGCGGAGTTTAAAAGTATTAAAGGCATCATCGACGGAGGATGCCTCGGTGATGCTGGGACCAGTCAGTCTGACCCAAGTCCTCGAGGAGAGCTGCTAGGTCTAAGGAGTTGTAAGACCTGGTGACCAGTGTCTTGGGGGGGCAATGAGCCTTTCTGACCAAGTAAACAATGTGATGGTCGCTAATGGAGTCGGAAGAAGGCCTGCTTTAGTGATTCTGTGCGGATGCGTGGTAAGGGCCCAATCCAGTAGGGAGTGCTTTTTGATTTGTGGTTTAGCCGGGTTGGCTCCTTATTAGCTGCGTGAGGTTTTGGGCCTTTATTTTTGTCCTCAGTGGGGCATATCCCAACCCTAACCAGTTGACATTAAAGTCCCCACATCATGGAGCTCACCTCCTTCAGCTAGGGATTGCAGCGTGGTTAGATGGGAGGATAGCATCAGGGTGCATGCATGGGGAGCAGTATGTGCTGGCCACATATATAGGAGAGGTATGAGGAAGTGATATCTTAATTAGCGTAGCGTCTATGTTGCCAGGGAGAGAGGGGATCACCACAGGAGTGAATTGACGAGTGTTAGAGATGTATGTAGCCGTGCCTCCTCCTTTCTTTTTTCCTGCCCTGTCGTGCCTAATTATTGTAAACCCAGGGATAGAGACTTCCGCATCCATATGATGTGGTTTTAGCCAGGTTTTGGAGATTGTCAGTATGTCGGGCTGCAATGTTAGTGCGATAGGTTGAAGGAGTGAGATTTTGGACAGCAGGCTGCAGGTATTTAGGTGGAGTATGCGTAGACCTTTGGGGAGAGAGGTTGGGGGGGGAGAGAGTAGGGATTGGGCCTGGGTTTACCTCAATGTCTCCTGACAGGAGTAGGAGAAAGGCATAGAGGTACATTTTCCTGGAATGGGTTATACAGGAGCAGGTATGGCAGTGAACAAAGGAGGCCGATGGGTGACGTGGGGTTGATGAGTTTAAGATATAATGCCCCAGCTGAAAGGAGGGTGGCAGGATTGCGGCCGAGATAATGTCGTAGTGGGCATGAAATAGAACCGGTAATGGCGGGTGTGGTGAGACACGGAGTAAGTCAGCAGGGACCAGAGGGTTGCAGGATCAGTGGAGTTCCTTCTCAGGAAAGGTTGAGGTGGTAAGAAGGTTAGTGCAGCCAAAGAGAGGCAGAGGAGGCCAGTGAAAATCAGCATCCTGTGCAGCTATCAGCAATTAAGTATGAAAATTTGGTGGGAGCCCTCTAATGGAGGCAGCTGATAAGCTGCAAATGGTAAAATGGGCTGATAGGTTTTAATCTGTCACGTGATTAGTACCTAAACTCCTATAAAAGGAAAGAGCCACCAAGGGTGGTGGCGGGTGGTGGGGAGCAGGCGCATGGGCGCCAGAGCAGAACCACACAGAAGTCCAAAAAGAAGCAGCGGCAGGAAGCTGCCAGAGAAAAATAGCAGCTGGTAAAATTGAAATATGGAGGCCTTAACGCCCTCTTCCATGCGCAGTACCTGGTGCTCGGGGGGTCCGAGGATCAACAGTTGAGACAGGGGAGGGCCGCGATGATTCCAGGCGCCCTCTCGACCCCACACTGTGGCTTCTGTGGAGACAAGGAGAAGAGGAAAATATATAAGGCAAGCTGTGGGAGGAGCAAAGAATTGAGTTAGGTGAGTAAACAGACAGGGAGCAAAATAACCACTACCAATTTGTGCTTTGAAAAGGGCGCTCCTGTGATTTCAATTGTCTGCTTTCCTGTTTGGGGGAGGGGGGGCTGCGACCACGAAGCTAATGGCCACTGCAACCCGGGCGTTTGTGGAGAGCACAGAACGGTTGGGGACAGGCAGTGAAGCAGCTTGATGGATTTGATTATTTATTTATTTATTTTTTTTTACTGAAATTAAGGCTCAGAAGCTCTAATGCTGCGATGCCTAGGGAAATGGCCCCACAGTGGCTATGCCCTTGACCACAACAAACTACCAGGTGAAGCAGGTTCTAGGCCAGGTTAAACCAGCACCCAGCTCAGTACATAACACAGGGTATGAGCAATTATAAGTCCCTTAAAGCAAGCTTATTACCAATCAACTTAATGTTCTTCTAAATTCAATGCATAAGAACAGGGAAATAACTACACAGACTCAATTAAAGTAACTTAAGATCAGGGTAAAATACTGTACAGGCTCAGTTAAAGTAACTTCTGTAACAGTGCAAAAGCAGGGTGGAACAGGTTGCAACTTGGGGTAAAAAAAAACAATCAGCACTCCTGCAACGACATTTAATCCTATAACCACACAGAAGTCCAAAGAACAGCGGCAGGAAGCTGCCAGAGAAAACAGCAGCTGGTAAAATTGAAATATGGCCCTTTAAGCGCTCCTCTCCGTGCACAGTACCTGGTGCTCAGGGGTGTCCGAGGATCAACAGTTGAGACAGGGAGGCGGCGACGATTCCAGGCACCCTCTCGACCCCACACGGCTACCTGGTGCTTGAGGGGTGTCCGAGGATCAACAGTGAGACAGGAGAGGGCGGCGACGATTCCAGGCGCTCTCTCACCCCACACCACGGCTTCTGGTGCTTCTGGGGGTATCCGAGGATCAACAGTTAAGACAGGAGAGCGGCGATGATTCCAGGGCCTCTCGACCTCCAACCGCGTGGCTTCTGGTGCTGGGGGTCCGTGATCAACAGTTGAGACAGGAGAGGCGGCGTGAGATTCCAGGCACCCTCTTGACCCCACACCGCCGGCTCTGGTGCTTCGGGGTGTCTGAGGAGCAACAGTTGAGACAGGGAGGTGGCGGCGATTCCATCGTGCCTCTCGACCGGCCACCGCGCTGCTTCTGGTACTGGGAGGTGTCCGAGGATCAACAGTTGAGACAGAGGAGGGTGGCGATGATTCCAGGCGCCTCTCGACGCCACACACAGGCTTCTAAGACATCTTTGAAAAGTTATTTATTTGAATTAGCGTTGGTTATGTCTATTGCTGCTTTTAATGTTTTTATGTTGTCATTTATTATGGTTGATGTTGTCTTATGTATTTGCGCTTTGATATGTTGAAAAGCGCATTATAAATAAAATTTGTTTTGATATGATTTGATGCTGGCTGTGAGGTCACTCTCATTCCTGCATACTGATTTAGCCACATGCCACTGCACACCGCTAAACATTCCAATTAAAATATATATATAGTTTTAAATTAGTGAGCCACAGAGCATGAATTATGACAGGTCGGAATTTCTTCTTTGATCTTCATACCACCCTAAAAGACACGTCCCTTAGCTATGTGAAGATTTTCACAGGTAACTGTCAGAGTTTGCTTTCCTCCTGATATGTCATAAAATGCAGTCTGTTATGGCCAGTTTCCTAGGTTCAAAGCAATGGTTGTTTTACAACCTGTTACAACCTGGTATATAGCTGCTACTATAGCCTTCTGACAGGTAGGTGTCAAAAGGAAGGTCTTAATTATTTTAACCACTAGGTCAGGAATAGGGCAGATCCTTCTTTTCACTCTGTTCAAATCACGAAAATTACGTAACTACCGTAATTCTTTATCTTCTCTTGTATCTTCACCATTTATTACTGCTTGGGTAGTGCCAGAGGCGTGCACCTGCTACGGGAGATTTTTTTTTAAGTCAGCTCCAACGGCACCGCCCACGAGAGTGACACGCTGCGTCATGCATGAGGGGCGGCCGTAAGGTGCCGCAGACTCCTCCTCCATCTCAGTTCCGGTAGCCAGAGAGGCAAGAAAAAGGGTAAAGGAAAAAAGGGGAGAGTGAGGCAAAAGAGCCAAGGGATAGAAAAAGGAAAGGATATAAACTGAAGAAGGAATAAGCCGGTAGAGGACAGATGGAAGAGGGAGAATACCTATCCTAAGGGACCGCTGGGCCTCCCATCTGGGGCGGCTCTAAGGGAGGAACAGATAAAGAGAAAAGGAAGAAGAAGAAGAAGAAAGAGAAGAAAGAAGGGATATTGAGAGGGGAGAACACTGCCCATAGATATATTGGTTGAGAGGGTTATAAGCTCGGAACCAAAACCAAGGGAGCAAGAATCCCTCCTAATAGGAGTGAGAAAAGGTTCAACTGAACCGCTTGTATAGATTGGACACAAAGGGCAGATTCTCTACATTCTCATCATCCCAACCCTTATACTCTAGCTGAGAGCTTACAGACTGCCTGGACAGAAATCTGTTCGGAGGAGGCGCCCAACTATGAGGGAGTAAGCCCCAACACGTTAAGTGCTAACACTGAAGTGTGTGGTAGGGGTTAGGCTGTATAAAGGCAGCTTTGTATGAAGGATAGAGGGAACTCAATCAGACTCCCTGAAGGCAAGGCAAGGGCAGCAGTTCAAGGTTAAGAAGTGCAGAAGCACCAACCAGAAGAAGCTGATAATTAAATAATGCCCGCCAGGGGGAACCTTAATTTTGAGGCCAAGCCAAGAGGGATGGTCTCTTCAGCTGTGATCTGAACAACGTGGCTAAGTGCCCAGAGGTCGCCCCTAGGGGCAGTCAGAAAGAGTTCCCTCAGGATAGAAGAAAATGTCCTACTCATTCCCCTTTACCGCGAGGAAAAAGATTCGTCCAAGAAGAACGGAAATCAGGATAGTTTTTTTGGGGGTGGTATAAAGACCAAAGGAAAGGAGAAGAATGAGGAGGGAGGGAGAGATGCCGCAGTAGGAAGCCACTGAGGGGAAGGTGGGTGGGTATCAGTAATGAATGGTGAAGATACAAGAGAAGATCAAGAATTATGGTAGGTACGTAATTTTCATATCTTCCCTTGTCAATCTTCACCATTCATTGCTGCTTGGGTGAGTACCAAGCTCCCCCCCCAAGGGGGGGATAAAGAAACTCTGAGGGAGCAAGACCCCCAGCCTCCTGTTGGCGGAAACAGGAGGAAGACCCTGGGCTAATCAAGGAGAAACCTGTGGTGGAGGCTAGGAGGTGTCCCGAGGATGGGGAGATGTAGGAAGCCCTGCAGAAGTCTCGAGCTCTGGAGGAAAAGAGGCAGGTTCCCGGAAAGAGGAGCGAATCACCCTACACCAGGCCAGGGTGACAACCTTGATAGATGAAGCCATGCCATCCGGCTAATACAGATCGCTGTCCCTGCAAGCCTGGAAGCCACCTCATTGGCATCATAAGATGCCCTTGCTTGGTGTCTTGCTAGCTCCAGGCCTATAGCAGAGAGGGCGATAGCTTGTCTGGTTTGCTCCATATCAGGCATTGATGCTAAGATTTGGGAAAGCATCGACCACAAATGCCTACTGTAGGCAGCATGGTGAGCCTGATGTGATGCAATGCATAACATCGCACGAGAGGAAGAGAACACTCTTTGCCCCACCTGTCAAATTGTAGGGAATCTGAGTCCGGTGGACAGTCGTGCGCCAGGTGGCGGTGCCGGAGGAGTTTCTGGTATGCCAATCCGAAGGTGGGTTGGGAGAGTACCTAGAGATTCTGATGGGGCACAACCCTTCTTCCACAGTCTGCGGGACTGGAGAAGGGTTGCTGGCAACTGCCAGGAATGGATAGACACCTCCTGGAAGGAATAGCCAGGATAGTACCACCAAATGCTGGGCATTGAATTCACTGAGGAATTCATGTGTCCCGTTCGGTATTGTCTCGCCTAACAAAGGAGATACGAAGATCCCTCGCCATCCTCGAAAGGAATCACTGATATTCAGTGAAATCAGCATCGGAGGAGAGATGAGCAGTGGGTTCCTCTCCCTCCGAGGAGGGAGACGAGGATGATGGAGAGCTTGAATGTCCAGAGGACTCCTGCGGCGGTGGGGATAGGCGAAACACCCGCTCATGCATGTAACTAACATATGAGGGGAAGGCGCAAGAGCCTCTGAAACGTCTCCCAGGATAATGGGCCCGTAGGACCGACATGGCCTGGGAGAGAGTAGGGTGGCTGCACAGGAATGGGAGAGGGGCACCTACAGCGAGGCAACTGTCCTCTGCTGAGGCTCTGAAATCTGGAAAACAGGGCCCGAGCTGGCGGGATCCCGGACAACAAACCAGGTCATAGAATGGAACCCTGAGGATGTGAAGCCTGGAAGAGCCTAGTAGGGGATCCTCCCTGGTGATGAATCTGGGGCTGCATGGGTCCAGAAGGGCAACCCACAGCAATGCCACCAGAGGGGTCCCTGGGGTTCAAGAGGGAAAGACGGGGCCCAGCACTATGGCTCCTACCCACCCCCGAGGGGTGGAAGGTGAAGACCAAGGCACCTGAATCCTGTCTCTCGACCCCCCGGACTCCAAGAATGCCCTCCTCCTTGACCCCAGTGAACCCCACCCCGAGGGGGTGTAGCAGCACAGGAATCAGCAGCTGCCACAACCCCCTAGGAGGGAGAACCCCTTCCTCCACCTCCACTCCATCCCCCTCCAGGGACCCCAGATCACCCCCAGCCTGGGAGGCCTCAGGGGAGGACAGCACCGGAGACAGAGGAATAGGTGCGCTGGGCTGCCTAGCACTCATTGCACGGAGACCCTGACTCCAAAGAGTCACGGTGCTAGGGCAGAGTCCACATCTGAATCATCCTCCTCCGAGGAGGAAGAGACCAGACCTGCAAATACTGGCCCAGGGGATCTCCAGTGAAATGGTACCCGACGGCGCTGCCAGCAGCTGGCGCGATGACCCGGACCCCCGCAGTACCGGAACCCGGACCTGACTCCCCAGCAGTGCCGACCAGTCCTATGGCACTGCCCTCAGTCTTCGGGACCCGGACTGCGGCACCGCTAAAGAACCAGCCGGGCCGACACAGGTGGTGCAGTAGCAAACACGGCACCACGCCAACAGCCCAGTCGATCCCAGCGCTGGATGGCACAGGTCCGAACAGTGCCAAAAGGCGCGCCGAGGGTCCACGATACCAGGCCCAGAAGACCTGGGCCTTGACACTGGGGGAGCCTACACCTCCGAGGAGGTGACTGCTGAGGCGGTGTCCCCGCCACGGCCCCTGGAGGGACCTCGGCATTGCTCTGACACCGCAAAAGAGGCCTTCTCTTTGGCAAGAGAAAATGAGGAGGCCTCCTCCTCTACAGACTGTATAGGCCTGAGAGGGGACCCAGAGGAAGGGTCTAGAGACCTTACCTGGGAATCCCTGGAGTGGCGCCGTCCCTTGAAAGTCAGCGGAGCCTTCCTGATCTTGAATGTGTGGACTTCCAGGATGCGACGGTCCATCAAAAACAGCGTAGCATGCATCCATATTATGGTTGGGGTCCCGGAGCAGCGGAGACAAACATCATGCTGGTCCGTGGCGGAAAAATGCCGCCACAGGAGCACTGGACGATAGGGGCATGGCCCTCCTTCGACTTGCATTTTGCCCCAAACCTGACATGATGTGAAAAATTTAGACAAAAACAAGCACATCTCTCGGTATGCGTTGAATAAAGAAAGAAAAAGAGCGGTCTTACGGTGGCGACATTGAGAAAAACCTTGGAAGAAGGAGTCTGGATGGGCGTCAATAGGCAACTGGGCCTAGTACTGAAATCTAACCGCGCAGCAGGTGAGCCTCAACAGCGGAGAAACAGAACTGAGATGGAGGAGGAGTCTGCGGCATCCATCACACCCCTCAAGACATGACACACAGTGCGCCGCCTGTGGCGCCATGGAGCCGACTTCAAAAAAAAATCTCCCATAGCGGGTGCTCGCCTCTACCACTACCCAAGCAGTAATGAATGGTGAAGATTGACAAGGGAAGATCCTATGTTCCATAATGCTTTGCTACTTGGCCTGTTTTCCTAATCAGAAGCCTAAAACATATATTTATATCTATGATACAAATAATTACAGGCAGGTGCCTATTGTCACAAGCCCTATTGATAGGTTCATTAAGCCTGTCCCTCTGTTCCTCTGACACCTCTGGCAGAGTAGCACTGTCCAGAAAACCTTTTGCCAGATCCAACTTGCCCCCAAATTCTGCCCAGTAGAGGTGCTGATAGAAACCCCGAAATCATTCCCTAATCTTCTACTTGTCCCAGAGGAAATTTTCCCCTCCATCCCTAAGTCATCAAAGTGCACCCCCCCCATCAAGCGTACCAATAAAGGCTCAGGTTTGTTCCCCCATCCAGACAATTGTTTCTTACAAAACATCCACGACTTGTGTGCCTCCCCCGGCCCCCATAACAATGTATTCAAGACTTCCCTGGTGATATCCAGCATGGCTCTAACTTCCCCAACTTCTCCTCCCACCACCCTCCACTCCAAATCCTTAAGGCAGGACTCTAGTTCTAGTCTTTTGTGCTAACTGCTTTTCTTAAAATGGGCAACATAACTAATTGTAAAAAAACAAAAACAAGGCGCTGCGTCAGCATGTGGTCTAAAAGCAAAACAAAATGGTCATCCCATAGTGTCTGCCTGCTCCTGCCCCACATCCCACATCTCTCAAGATTTTGGACGGCCTCATGAGACCCTTGATGAGTCCCTGCCCTCCCACTTAAAGACACTAACCATGCTCTCCAGTTATTTGACAGGTTCAGATTCAGTGACTCTCATCAGCTCATCTTCACCATGGACATCAAATCTCTTTACACAGTGATCCCCATAATGATGGTCTGACAGCTTTGCAGCATTTCTTGAATAAGCGGGAAGTCCAGCAGCCACCCACACACTAACTCATCTGGCAGAACTGGTTCTTACACTCAATGCTTTTCTTTTAATAACAGTTTTTTCAGCAGGTCAGTGGAGTTGCCATGGGTACCAAGATGGATCCCAGCTTTGCTAATCTGTTTGTGGGTTGGGTGGAGGAAGGTTTTTCTCTCATTCACAGGGACTGTGCCTGAACTCTACAGCGCTACATTGATGACTGTGTGGGGCCACCTCCTGCTCCAGGAGACCCTCAATTCTTCCTTGACAAGTTTACCACGGCCCATCCTTCCCTTCAATACACTGTTGAAGTATCCTCCTCCACACTGCCTTTTCTGGATATCCAGCTGTCAGTCCAGAACACTGGTCTGAAGACATCAGTCTAATACAAACCCACTGACTCTCACATTTTCTCCTCCACAGCTCCTTCCATCCTAAACATGTCAAGAATGGCCTGCCTTTTTCACAGTTTCTTAGACTTCCAGGTTATGCAGTGAAGAGGATGATTTTGCTGAGCAGACCCAAATAATGCAGTTTTTTATCAACAGGGGATACCCTAAAAGCACAGTGGACAGAGCACTCTCCGGTCAGTAACATGCCCGTAACCTTGACCCCGCGAGGAAGGATACTGTCACACAAGAACAACGCAAATTCCACTAGTTCTTCCTTCCCATCAGAGCACACCTTCTCTTCACAGGATCATCACTAGTAACTTTCCCATTTTGCAAACTGACCTAACATTGGTGCTTCCTTTACAGAACCACCTACTGCCTCCTTCCGCCAACCACCTAACTCCGGAATCTCCTGGATAAAAGCAGCCTACCTACTCCTAACAGTTCCTTCCTCCCAGGTACCAAACCTTGCAATAGGACTCACTGCTACACCTGCAAATTTATTTCCAGTATGACTGAGATTCGGGGCCTACAGGTGTTTTCACATCACAAGGAGTTCTCATGCACCTCCACTAATGTGGTGTATCGTATTCTTTGCAGGAAGTGTTCAGCTATTTACCGAGAACTGGTAGGCGCCTTGCTGACCGTTTCAGGTACATTACAGAGCAGTCAGGAATGGTGAAACTACTAAACCCATTGTATCCCACTTTATCTCAAGGGACCACAATGTAAATGACCTTTCTGTTTGTGTCCTTCAGCAGGGCTGGGATCCTGACCATAGAAAAACATGGAAGCCAAGCTGATCATCCTTTGGCTCCCAGCAGCCCTCTGGTTTAAATGATAGACTTATTTTCCACTAACATCTTTCAGCCATCCTTTTTTCCCCTAAAGTCTATTTGTTTTTGTACTCATTTAATTTATTTTTCATTTTCACCATAAGTCTCCATTTCTGTCTCCTTTCCACACATTTGTCACCTTTCAGCCTTCTTACTAGGCTCTGTTAATTAGTCCCCACCTGGGAACTTCCCCAGCTCTTTCACTCCTATTATGCTTTATCTTTCCCATCATCACCTTTTTGTTTCACAGATTCTCTCAATCTTACCATTTATCACTTCTTCTCCCTGAGCCTCCCCTTTCTTCTTTCTCCACATATATATATCTCTCTCATTTTACCTCTCCTCTATACTTTTTGTTTTCTCTTTTAGATATTTCCTGAAGAAGACCTATGGTCGAAACATAGATTTTTAACTCTATGAACATAACTAATGATAACTCCACTCATATACACCTTCCCAACATCCCATATCATGGCTTTAGAGGTGGGAGAGCCTGCATTAGTCACTATATAAGATTTCTTCTGCTCTTCCAAATACTTCTTTAATTCTTTGTCACCCAACATGTATGTAGGAAATTTCCATGGGGCAGGCCTTCCGCTGTTCATTAACAGAAGTATTAGTATTTTACTTTGTATTTATTTATACAGAGATCAGAATTACAAATCTTTGAGTCAAGGACTCCTTTGCAAAGGCTCCATGTCAGGTACAACACAAATAGAACTACACAGTAAAGCATCTAGGAAAAACATGCAAATTGACAAGTCACATATCATGGTCTGATGTGTGTATGGGGTTATGCCTAATATACTGCACCCACATATACCAGGCCGGCTGTAGGTAAATATAATCAACGTGGGACCATGTACCATGGGGAAAAAAGTGTACTCCCTTGCCCCTGAATTTGTAGTTCACCACCCATGCACCATATGAAGGTCAGACATACCAACCTTCCATTGATGGATTGCCTCCCTAGTCCTTCTCCACTCTTCAGAATTAGCCAGGAGAGGGTCCATTGTACAGTTCAGATCCCCCCCCAATATACTGTAAGTCCCGGGAATTGCTCTCTGGTCAACAAGTCAAGCAGTTTCCAGTAAAAGGCTGGGTCATACACTGCCACGGCATAAATATTCCCTTATGTAACAATTTCGTCATATACCTCCCCTGTTACAAATATATACCTGCCTCTCCCAGAACCTTCACCATCCTCTGACTTGAAACAGGAGGTTTTATACAACAAGTTGGCAACACCTCCTTTGTGAGACGAGAAAGATGCTGCAAAGCATGCCCACCAAACCTCGAGCCAACTTTGCGTGTTCAAAGTGAGTAAGGTGGGTCTTCTGTAACAAAGCCACATGGGTTACTTGCCTCCTGAGAGCTGTAAGCAGACTGACTGGTACGCTTTACAGGAGTGGAAATCACCCTTATATTCCAAGAAACCACAGTAATGTCTCATGGTTTAGCTATGGTGCACCCCAAATCTCCTTCCCCGACCAGGTCCCCTTATTCCACATAGCACCTCTGTGTCCTGTGCCATTAGCCAACACCCCCACAACTGTTACCCACGTATTCCAAACTGTGATTACAGGTTGTGCACCAGTAACGGATATGTTCACAGAGAAACAAACAGGTTATAACATACAAACAGGTTCTAACTTCCCCCCTCCATCCTCTCTCCCTTTCCTCCCCTCCCATACCCACCAGAACTACACACTGAGCCCGCTTTTATTTTCCCACCCATCTCCCCCCCTCCTCCAAAGCAATAAACCACTTAATAGTGTAAGAACAAACAGAACTATACACACAGTCAGAAGTTTCCCAGCCTTGCAATGACCACCACATCCTACTCTTACATAATTCCCCAACTTACCATTCCCCCAATAAGATCCAGATAACTAACACATACACAGATACTAACTGCGATGTATGCATGACTGCTTAGTAAATCTCCCCACTTAGATTATGCTCCCCCCCCCCCAGCTTGTAGTTAACAGCAAAGATGTCCCACTCATAAATATTGTCTTGGCCAAGCCCCACCTTGAAAATCAAGTATCAGAATGGCAGAAAAACAAAAGTGTTGGCAACCTCATCTGCCCCTAATCCCCCTCCCATGCACCCAGCGCACCCCCATCAAACAGTTCCACATAAAATAAAAATGTCCAAGAGTGCAGTCTCTCATGCCAGGATCATAAACCCAGTGCCCCACAGTCTGATACATTAGGAGAGAAAAAATCAACAATACATATGCAGTAGGCTGTTCCAGGATGGGGCTCAGGCACGCAACCAGTATCATGCGCCACGCCTCCTCCAGACCCCCTGACCAGCCTATCTTCAAAATCCAGTCCTGGGATCACCATCTCAACATCTCCTCATAGATGTATCATCTGGGCCTTCTCCTTGAGCACAAGGCTCCTTTGTAGACATACCTCCTCCAGTTACACCCTGGAGCGAGAGCATGACAGTTCAGTGTACAGAAAGCAATCACCAGTCACAAAGTGTCCAGTTCCATAATTTTATTGTAGCCACAAAATATTCACATGCATCATTCAGCTGAATGTCTCTGCCTGTCTTGGAAATCTGGTGCATCCAAAAGGTGAGGGGGTCAATCAAACAGGGGCATATCCAAGGTGAAGCCCAGCACACAGTTAGTTAAGATGAACCAAGCAGATATCAACCTTCAAACTGCAGTCCTTCAACCAAGCATCTTCCATAGCTCCTTGACAAACATGCCTGCTTTGTCCACCTCCCAAAATGAAAATGTGGTACCTTCATGGCAGATTTTAAGGGTGGCTCATGAAGTGCTCCACTTTTAAGTCAAGGAGCTGGGCCACATTGGACATTTGCCTTTTAAGCAATCGTGCTCAGTAATCCTGGAAATGTATAGCTTGGTGCCCTCATAAGCCAGCCCCTCCCCCAGCTCTGTAGGCATTCAAGACAGTTTCCCTATCCTGGTAGTTATGGGCCTTTGTTATAATTTGTCGGGGGTGATCTGATGGAGCTGGGGCATCGCTTAGTGTGCACCCTCTCAAGGTTGAACTTCCGTCTTGGCAACAGGCCCAGGAGTGCTCGTAATATTTTCGGTGACAGAACCCCAGGACATCCAACCTCTTTGCTCCTCAGCAGCCCCACAGCCTCAGGTTTAGTCAGCGGTGGTAATTCTCCTGGTAATAGAAGGACTCTTTAAAGTTCTCTAGTTCTTTCTGAAGTACCGCTACTTGTCCAGAAACCAAAGCCATCTCGTCCTCCAGGCGAGAAATGTTCTTCCGTCTCTTTGAGCTGGGTAACTTGCGATTATTGCAGGTCTATGACTTCTTGTAGCTTGGAGTCAAATGTTTGCTCAAGTTTCCCCAAACTGGGTTCTAGTGCCACCAACCCCTGGCTCGTCAGTTCATGGCCCAACGTGCTGACCTCTGCAGGGTTTTAAATAATTGATTAGCAATTTTTCTTGGGGCAATGCTAACTGTACAGAAAGTATTTATATAGGTTTTCTAGAAGTGTTATGTTTGTTAAACACAGTGAGGCAAGTGCTATGCATTTTCACAATGTTTTAGCACTTTTATGAGCAAAACGCTAATCAATTTTTGGAGTTAAATAAATCCCTGCTCCGCAGCTGAGAGCAATACTGTTCCCGCACTTTTGGTCTGATTGCCAGCTAGTTGCTTCTTTCCTCCTTTACTCGCAATACACTGACTTTTACAGGAATTTGCCATTAAATACTTGTACATTCTTAATAATTAATTAATTAATAATTAATACTTGATGTCTTAGTGCCTGGAATCCAAAAATAGTAGGAATATTTTACTTTATTTTATAATTATTGAGCTGAGAAGATGGAACAAAGTAGAGACACATCTTCACTGTTAGATGCTCATCAGTGCCCCCCAGTGATTACTGTTAATGTGCCTAAGTCCATCTTGACCCCTTGTCAGCATCTACAGTACATAGGATCAGTCCTGGATACAGCCCAAGGCTTAGCCTTCCTCCCCCAAGGACAGGGCCAGGTGCCTGATTGTACTGGTCCAGATGGTCTACAACAACAGGTATGTCACAGACAGGGCAGTCCTGAGGCTCCTAGGCCTCATGGCAGTGGCCATTGTCACAGTGCCAGTAGCCAGACTGCATATGAGAATCTCACAATGGACATACAGAGTCCAGTGGAACCAACGTACAGATGACCTAGAACAGAAGGTTATAGTAACCTCCCCTGTCTGAAAGGTGCTTCAGTAGTGGATGGAACCCAGCCATTTACTGAAGGGGATTCCTTTATTAATTCTCTCCCCTCACTACATTCTCACTACAGATGCTCTGCGGAATGGGCCATGGGGTACATCTGGGGCCCCATCAGACGCAGGCTACGTGGCCAAAGTGGAGAGCACCCTCCACATAAACGTCTTAGAAAATTTAGCTGTTCTGTATAGCTTGAAAGCCTTCCAGACTCATCTATCCCTGGGCCCTCTGTTAATAGAAAAAATGGACAACATAAATGTGATGCACTACATCAACAAGCAGGGGGGAACTCATTCCCACCCCTATGAAAGGAGGCAATAGAGTTTGATACTGGGCTCTAGAACATGGTCTAGAACTGTCAGCAGTACATGTTCTAGGGGCTCAAAACATCCTGTCAGACAGGCTAAGCAGGTCACAGTCCAGGATCCACAAGTGGGAGCTGCTGAATGCTGTTGCAGAAGACCTGCTAGACAGGTGTGATCATCCAGAGTAGGATCGCTTTGCATCCCCACGCAGTGCAAAACTGTTGCTTTCTGCTTGCTTGTTCCAGAACCTGAGTTTTCTGGCAAGACACATTGTCCATCTCTTGGAAGGGGGAGGTTCCTGTACACCTTTCCTCCCTTCCCTCTAATTCAGAGTGCTAATCAAGCTCCAGATGGAGGGTACAACTCTGATACTCATTACCCTCCATCTGCATGCCAGATTTGGTTTCCCTTACCGCAGCAGTTGGCAGTGGAACCACCAGTAGCTCTGCCATTTACCAGGGTCTACTATCAGAGGAACAGGGAACCCTGGTCCATACAGACCTCAGATCATTCCACATTCATGCATGGCTTCTGAAGACATGGCCGATGCTCGTTTTTTTTGGCGTCTCAAAAGTTGGCTGATGTCTTGGTGGCTGCCAGAAAACCTTCCACCAAGACCACTTATTCCATGAAGGGGAAACAATTTGCTTTGTGGGTTGCTTCTCAACAGCTGGATCCTTTTACTTGTCCAGTAAATCGGGTTCTGGAGTATTTGCTGTCCTTGTTAGATACAGTCCTGCGATACTCCTCTATCAAAGTGCACTTGGCTGCCATTTCAGCTTTTCATGTGCCTATTTGAGGGTCATACACTGCAGTGTCAGTGGCTCAGTAAGCAGCACACTCGCCTCTGAGGCTGGGAGATCAGAGGGCTGTGGGTTCAGTTCCCACATCTGGCACTTGGGTTAATATCCCTTACTGACACTGTAGTGCAGCATGAGAGGGGTGCTGCACTTCTGAGGTGCCGTCTTTCAGATGAGACGTTAAACCGAGGTCCTGTCTGCCTGGACTGGTGGTAGTTCAGGTGGATGTTAAAGATCCCATGGCACCTATTGAAAAGAGTAGGGGAATTTCTCCGGTGTTCTGGCCAAATTTCTCTCATTCACTAAAAATACCACCAACAGCTTAATCTGGTTCAAATTCAGTTGCTTATCATCTGTATCCCCCCCTTCCCCCGGTCGCCCCTGAAAAAGGGACTTCTAGGCCCAGTGGGCTTACCGGGTCAACAAAATTCAACAAACAAACAAACAGTTGCTCAGCTGGAGGTGGCCGGTACGTTTTGAGATGCAGTCTGCATTTGAAGCCTCCTATTCACAATCCAGTCCTGGCTTGGGACCTGCCTTTTGTGTTGGAAAAGCTTACTTTGGCTGCTTTTGAGCCAGCTGCAAATTGTGGCCTACGCTTCCTTTCTTGGAAAGTGTTACTTTTAGTTACAAGAATTTCAAAGCTTCAGGCTCTAATGTGTGATCCCCTTATTTGATTTTTCACAAAGACAGGGTGTCTGTGCGTACCATTCCTAGGTTTCTACCAAAGGTGGTGTCCGAGTTTACTTTGAATCAAACCATCCACCTGCCAGTTTATTTTCCTGAGTGTGCCAATTCAGGGGAAGCATTGCTTTATACTTTAGATGTACATAGAATACTCAGGTACTATATACACCATACAAAGGACTGCAAGATGTCCTTGCAGCTTTTTGTTTTAATTTGCCTGTGGGAAAGAGGGTGCTCCTGATTCTAAACAGTTCCTGTTCAAATGGCTGGCTAACTGTATTGATTTCTGTTAGAGGAAACATGGTAAGGAACTTCCTTGGGTGGTAACCCGTGAGGTGGGCGCATGAGAAAGGGCGCCATCTGTTATGGTGACTCCTTCCCAGCACTATCCCTCATGGCGATGGAGAGGGTTGGGCGATCGGATGAGGCTGTGGGCGAATTGGATGACAGGATGTCACTATGCGTATGCGCACAGGGGGGTGGGAGTGAGCACGGTGAGCGTGGGCTGGCAGGGGATGGAGAGGCTATGGGGGTGGTGCTGCAGTGGCTGGCCAAGCTGCATCGTGGCATTGGGGTTGGTGAGTGGATGCAGCAGGAGAGGTACTGGGTTTGGGTCCGGGCGCTGGTGCAATTGTATTTCGCCTGGCCTGAACCTTTTTTTTTTCCTGCTTTCACCCCCCCCCGACATGCACCCCCCTGGAGTTGAGAATCCTTAAGTAGGGGGGTGTGGGGGGTGAAGTCCCCCCCCCACAGAAAGCAGTAAAATAGTGTCCTGGTGCCGTTGTCCTGAGGCGCCAGGGTTGTCAGAGTGGTGAAAATGTTTTCGGCACTCTGACTGAGTGATAATGGTAATCGCCTTTAGGCGTTCGCCGTTATCACATAGACCCTCCTTGGGTTATTCAACTAGAGGCATGGCCACTTCTGTTGCCTGTTTTAAGAATGTGTCCACTGCAGAGCTCTGTAGAGTACTGTCCACATCTTCACGAAACACTGCAGTCTGGACATTGCCTCCCAAAAAAGGACAGGCTTTGGCACAGCTGTGCTTCAATGCCTCTTTACTTAAGGCTGTAGGCTCTAGCCACCCAGACTGTTTCACTGTCAGTACTGTGGTGGTACTCATTCCATAGGTGTGCCTGATGAGAGATATCTCGAAGATGATAGAACAGTTATGTGGTTACTATAGAACATCTTTGAGAGAATCTCTTCATCAGGCCATGCTGCCTCATCCTTCATCCCCCTGAGGGTTTAGAGCTCTGTAACTCCTGTATGTTTCTCCAGGACAGTTTACCTACTGCTTCCTGCCTCACCTGGTAGGCAAAGCCATGGGTTCTCCTGGTTCCTGAGAGGTTCTCCAAGCATGATATCCAGCAGTGAACTGAGATGGGAAGGGGCCACCCATATTTATATGGTAAGAGCTGATGTGGGGCATCGTCATGGGTGGCCCTTAGTGGCCTGCTTACAAAAAGTTTCTGTGTGGTCCTAGTGCCTGCCATCTGTAAGTTCCATAGTTATGTCATGATGAAAGAAATTCTTTAAAGATATACTGTTACGATAATTATGCAATTGTTCTTTTTCACATCAGGGCAAAACATGGTGAAGTAGCCTCATTTGTATTTAAATTAGGATGAAATTGGGGGATACGAGAGAGGAACTTGTTCATGCCTGCAAACTACACAGTTATACAGAAAATTTGTTGAGGGGCTTTCCCTCTAAGTAGTAAAGCTTGGTGAAGGGTGGGTTACCATCAGGAAATCCACACACCCCCACATACCAAGCCACAGGAGCTGAAGGCAGATCAGAGTCACCTTTTGGCTATTATCAAATGCAGTGAGAGATTTCTGCGTTATGTTCTATTTTAATTAAACAAACATATTGCCAGCTTCTGGCCACATGTATCTTCATTGGTTATGGCAGGGCACATGCAACCCATATGACTATCATGTGGTACTCACATAGGTCCTAGTCAAGCAGATGGCTGGATTACTCTCCAGTTTTGTAAAACATTTCAGTTTTGTAAAATATTTCAGTGACTTGATGCTATCTTATGTTTTGCTACTAAAAGTAAAGACAGAATTTAAAATTTGAAATGACATCTAAGAAACTGAGGCACTTAAGCACTGTACATACTTGAGAAAATCATGTAACAGAAACATAGAAGAGCCCCTTTACTGTGCTCTTGTATTGCAGGGGAAATCCCAGTGCAAATTTCCCTAAACGTTTGTGCCATTGTGTCTCAATCTAGTCATGGAGGGTCCACTTCATAGTTGTGAGGGTAGTCAGACACTCCTGCCCATTCAAAGCAGCTCATATGAGGTAGCAAAGGTGCTGATTAATGCCAATGTTTTGTTTGTTTTTGGTAACCAAGTAAGCCTGCTTGGAACTAAGCCCATTGGCATGGGCAACATGGAAAATACAAAACATCACATACAAAAATATGTTGTACAAGTTATAAAATGTCATGAGAACAGGAAATACATTAATTTAAAAAATAGTTGTAACTATCAAGATTGTGTTCACAGTCAACATTTATGCAGTCATCCACTGAGAATGCTACGTTACCAGAACAGTCTTTTCGGAGGTATTTTTATAAAGTTCATAAAGCCCTTACAAAACAATAAAATACATTAACTGGCTATATAAACAATTTGTGAGATATCCATACAGACTGTGAAGTAAAAGTTAATACTATGCAAGGCATGGCACACATGTGATAAGGTACAAGTTAAAATTGAGTATCTTAGGTTTCAGGGTTACATTTTATTCCTTACTTTCCGCCCAGTTTACAGGGACAAATATGGGAAAGTACAAAGGAAAAATACCCTCCTCGATGGCCACCCAACTTCCCCACACCTCATATTTTTGAGTAGTATCAGTAGCCACAGATTGTGCTCTCTCTGTTTTTAAACAACATAAAGGGTTGTTTGCCCAGTGCTATATGATAAGTGGGCTCTCAGATATCCAACATTGGGCCAGTGTTTTATGAGTGTTAACAAGTGCCAAGGACCAAAGTATTGGATCCAGTTTAAAAAGGCGTCTATTCAGGACAGCCCTGAGTATAAATTCCAGTGGGGGATGGGGGAGGGCAAGAGCCTAGCACTCTGGTCATTATTCTGTGGCTTTCATTCTAATAGGTACGTGTATTGGGGCATAGTAATATCATATGAAGGAAGGTGCCCTCCTCTACTTTGCACATGGGACATACTTTGGATTTATCCTGATTAATCAGATGCATTTTAAAGGAGGAATGTGTGCTGTACATAGGAAGTTAAGTTGCATTTGCCTCAGTTTATTATTTTAGAGCAATCATTTAGATGACTTATGGCTTCAGCCTATATGACTGGAGTCATTTATAGTCCCGTGTCTTCTTCCCATTTTGCAAAATTTGATATTGAGGTGATGGAGAAACCCCTAAGTATCTTATAGAAGAAAGAGAGTGGCTTGGAGTTAGGTTGGGATCGGTATAGCTCCTCTTCAATGGGGGCCTCAATCGAGCTACCAAAGGGGCTACTTGTAGGCTAGATAGCCTCTGGTGTACTTGTGAGTACCCAAACAGGGCTTCAGGGAGAGTAACTATGTTGTTTTAATGCCTCAAAGAGATGAGGCTTCTGCCTTCATACAGTTGTGAAATGTAGCATAGTCCTCTTATGCCACTGAAGGAGAGCTCAGTGGAGGAACACTGAGTATTTCAGGATATGCTTTAAGGTGGACAGAATGATTGAGATATTCTTTTGGGAGTTTTAGGTGAGCATGTGCTGCTATTCACACTCTCACAAAATTTTGAGTGACAGGCTCTCAAATATTCTACACTGCTGGAAAGCCAGGACAGAGAAAGTCTATTCCTCTGAAGATCCTTTCAGCCTATTCCCTCCATAACCATCCAACAAGGGATATCTGGGGTTTGGCCCATAGGAAGAAAGGATATCTGAGCTGCCCAATAATAATAAAGTTTGGAAGTTCTCCTTTACCCCTAGCCCCAGGCATTTGAAGTATGGTTCTGGATTTTTGCACTCTTCCTTTTCTAAAGGAATTTATATAAAGTATTGAGTGCAATTACTTAAAAATCTTATCAGGGACATGAATGGGCAGTGACTGGAACAAGTATAAACACTGGGGAGGACAGTCATTTTTATTACATTAATCCTTCCAAGGAGGGTTAATGGGAGGTCCCTCCACCTCTCATATTCTTCAGAGACTGCCGTGAGTAGGGGCCCATAATTCCTATGCACCATTTAATTCACCTTTGCAACAATAGTTACCCCCTAGTATTTGATGTGGTCCACTACCTGTATCCCCAGGAGTTATTGACCAGGGACTCCCTACACAACCACCCCAGCAATAAAATCTCATTTTTAGTCCAGATGATTTTGTGACCGAAAGTGAAGAGTATATAAGAGGGCCGGACATTGGGGAGACTACCTGTAGCAGTGGGATTTTTCAAGTATAACAGTAAATCATCTCCAGATGAGAATTTTATACTCACCATATTTCCAAAGCCCTCTACACCTGAGTGGTTGTGAATTGTGGTCACTAGTGGGTTCAGGGTCAAGACATACAGTAAAAGGCACGAGGGGCATCTCTGCTTAGTTCCCTGGTCAGAGTAAAGTAGGGAGTGAGGGAGCCATTGACCAGCATTTGAGCTGTGGTATTTGTGTACAGAGTTTTGATCCAGGCCAGCACGTGTGGCACCAGCCTAAATTCCTGCAACGTGGAAACATATACCCCCACTTCATGGGATCAAAGACCTTCTCCATATCAGGTACCACTACTCTATGTGACCCTGGGTTACGTTCCCAGTGGTGTATTATGCTATAAGTTCTACTTATGTTTCCTCTGCCTATCCTGCACAAACCCACTTTGACCTTTGTGTATGCATTGGGGCAGTAGTGATTCCAGTGAGCTTCTACAACCCTGACTAAGATCTTGTAGTCCGAGGTAAGAAGGGAAACATGAGGCACAGAGAGCAGTGTCCTTGCCCGGGTAGCACAGTTATAATGGCAGACTGCATGGGGGGGGCCACTCCCCACATCCCAGGTTCTCCTCAATCATACCCTGTAGAGGTTCTGCGAGGAGGTTTATAAAGGTTTTAGTAAACTCAATAGGCCCATCAGGCACTGAGGCTTTCACCTCCCCTTAACTTCTTAATTGCTTTCATAAGTTCTCCCCTATTCAGTGGTTGCTTCAGGAGCTGGGAAGCTTCAGGTGTCAAGGGCGTGATATGAGGTTTATGCAGAAAGGTTTGGAGTTGGGCCTGTATGGGGACACCTGTGTAGTGTACAGGGCCTTACAAAAGTCAGAAACAGCCTGACCAATACATTTTGTATTTGTGTTCAGTTCTCTATTTAAAGTTTTTACTTCCTTCACAGTATACTCTCCCTCTTTTTTTTTCAAGTTGCCAATCAAGAAGCTTTCTTCTGTCATTGTCAAAATAGGGCTGACCCTGACCAGCAGTATATACCTCTCCAGCTGAGCACTGCTTAGAGTTGAATTGCTTTTAAGTTTCCTTATCACATGGTATAATGCTGGGAGGGCCTAAACATATGTGACCTTTCACATTCCAGTGTTTTGGTTTTAGTCTCTTTACATCTGCCTTCTCTGTCCTTCTCCTGTGTGCTGCAAAGGAGCTCATTTGTCCCTACTGTAGGCCATTAGGGCTTCCCCCTCTCTGAATGGGAAGTGATCCCACCGTGTTCAGTTGGTGAGATAGAAATTGCAGCAGTGATTTGTTGGACATAGCCTTTGTCTTTCAACAATCTAGAGTCTAGCCTCCGTCGTCAAAAATGGGGTATCTGTGCTCCTGTGTGCAGGCTCACTGTGAGGGGAGCATGGTCTGAGATCAATATGTGTGCATAGTCTATGTTGTCAACATGCATGACCACAGAGGAAGGGACCGAGATCATGCTGAGCCAGCATAGGTATGATGAGAATGTGAAAAAAATCTATACTCCATTCCAGAGGGGTTAAGATGTCTCCATATATCTATAAGGAAGTACGTTATCTTCACTTCCCCAAGGGTTTTGCATTTCTAGATACTGGGATGGGAGCAGGGTTTGATCTGTCGAGTATGATATTGCTGACACAGTTGAAATCCCAATGCAGGACCCATGGCCCTCAACATTGTGCCATATCCATTAGCAATTTTGACACAAAGCCAGATCCTCAATGTTGGGACCATAAACTGAGCCCACAGAGATAGTTTCCCCTGAGCTGAGTTCCAGCTGTGCCAGTGCATACCTCCCAGCTGGGTCAACATAGTTTTTCACCAGCTATCCTTCAAATTTCCAAGATATTCAAATGGCTGTTCCCCTTGCTTTAGAGGTATAGCAGGCAGCAGCCCACATGCTCACCCCAAGCATCTCTGGTCCTCTCAAAGTATTTTAATTCCCTACGTGTTTCTTGTAGAAGTACTGTAGCAGATTTCAATTTTTAAGTCTCCCTTGTGCCTTTCTATGTTTTACAACATTCTTCAATCCATTGATGTTCCATGTTGATATTCAGTTGCTTAGCCATGTTATTATATTTGTCATCCAAAACATTCACATTGCCCTACCATGCTAAGAAGCCTGGATTATAGCTAGTAAGTAAAACTGTGCTGAAGAAACATATACACCCAGTCTAAAATACGGAACAATAATCAATCAATCAATCAATCAGTCTTTATTTTACCAGGCAAGGCACCATTGGGTAAAACTCATTTGCAAGGTGGACCTGGACAGTGTAATATACAAAGAATAATCCAAAAATACAAACCATGTTCAATATACACAGGAATGAGGACAAACATGGTAACAGTTGTGCAGTGCAATATATATCATTGATTAAAGTGAAGGGGTCCAAGGGCAGGAGCAGGATTCTAAGATTTAAGTTTTCTTCCTTTTCTGCTCACCCCTCCCCCTCCCCTGTTCATCCCACCTCCAGTGTTGTCTCATCCCATTAAACTACATCCCCTCCCCCCGAAACTGCCAGAAAAGCAACTGGTACATAAGGGTGCCTTTGCAACTGTAGTATCAGTCCCTTGAAGTAAAGAAAAGGTAATAACAACAATTAGGAACCATACTGTGTTTTCTCACCCAGCTGGTCTAGAATTCGAGCAGCCACTCATCCCACAGTTAATGATGGCGATGTGGTTTGTGCTTTGGCTGGCATTAATTAACTCAGTGAATACGGCAATTATTAATGACAGAAATAGTACACACATGGCTAGTTGTGGTGATGAGACAACCAGAGGGTATGCTTTACCCACTGTCATGACAGATTTGCTTTGTGACTCAATCCATAACGTTTTAACGCCAACACACAATTTTAATAATATGTTAACATTCTTAATAAGGCAAAGCGAAACAACTAATATGTCAGAGCTGTGCCCCCATCCATTAATAACAATCTCAGAGCTGGGGTTGCCGCTTTACTTATTTAAAATTTTGGTACCTGGGAAAGGCACACTGGAGCCAAGGCTCTTTTCAAGGAGCGACCGGGGTGGGGGCAGAGAGTACAGACATGAAGAGAGATTGCAAACATTCAAAGTGCTTATACAAAGTGCAATTGGCAGTCGAGGAAATGTGAAAATAATAATAAGAATAATAATTAGCATTTATATAGCACTTTTTATACACAGTGTATCCCAGAGTGCTTTACAAACAATGCTAGACTGGTAGTGAAGTAACTGAATGTTTAGTGGCAGACATATTGCACATCAACACCCACACACAGCCTGGATAATTGCATGATCCATTTTATGGGAAGAGGAATGTTGGCCAGGACAACAGGAATGTCCTCTACTCTTTGTGAAGAGTGCCCTGGGTTCTTTTACTTCCACCTGGACACTCACCAGGTCAGCACCAGGATGGGTAGATGGAACCTTGGTTTAACATTTCATCCAAAGGATGGCACACACCAGCAGTACAGCACCCCACTAATTCTGCATTTGGATGTCAGTGTTTTAGGTATGAGTCTAATCCTGGTGTGGGATGAGAACCCACAACCTTCTGATCCAGAGGCAGAGGTGCTACCAACTGAGCCACACTGACACCATAAGAGGGGGATACCCCACTTTCCTGCTGTTAACCCCCTACAGAGCTCCTTATCTGATGGATGGCTCCTACTACTAGTACTTGGTAGGTGCTTGACTCAAGTAGCCTCTAGTAGCCTGTATAAATTATCCCAAAAGGGGTTTTAGACAGACTACCTGAGTCAATATGCAGTGGTGCCTATAATAGAACTAGAATTTCTTGCAGGACCCATTCGAGGGGTCTGCTTTTATACTGCTGGAATTTAAACTGTTATATGTATTTTACTATGTGTATTTATTTAATTTGTTTGTTATGTTTTAATTGTGTGGTGCCTAGAGCCTCCGGCACTGGCGCCTTAAAATAAAATTTGCTTTGCCCATTGAAACAAGATTTTGAAATTGACCTAGTAGGCTGTTCTCACCTGCATTACTCCCCCGGCACCAACATCACTAGTTGCAGCTGTGGAGAATAATGATTTTAGTATCCCCAAAACTGGGTCAGTGCCTTAGGTACCAGGGCTGTGGGGTCCTTGGCCCCGCCTACTTTTAAAACTAAGAGGGCCTTGCCCCCTCACTTTCTTTTTTCAGATATGTTAAAAAAAAATAATGCAATTTTCTGGCCACAATCTCAGTCTGACTGATATTCTCAGTGGTGAACTTCTGCAGCATGGTGCAGTGGCTGGCAGATGGCAGCAGAGAGAGACCAACTACATATTCAGATCAGATACACACTACTAGTCTGTACAGCCAGTATGGAGGAGTCCAGAGGAGTCAGTGTGTGTCATGACATCATCTTACACACATACAGTCACTCAGAAGATGGTGGTTCAGCAAATTTAATTTTACCCCACACTCCGACACCCTAGACCCTCCCTCCTCCTTGCAATACCCTGCCGAGTCCGACTGAGTTGACTGGCCGACTCCCAAGGACCCCTTGACTGGATGGAGAGACTGAGACTGGTCGGTGGTGTTCTCACACACTACTTCTGCTGTCTGTCCTCTGCTGCAGTGTCCAACTTGTCCTCCATCCATCCTTGCTCTGACTTATGATTGGCTGCTCCTCCCTGTTGTCTTTCTGTTCTTCTGAGTCAGGCTGGGGCATGCCATTCTGGCGCTGCTCAGCACTGGCTGAATGAATCAATGCCATGCAGCAGCTGTGGTGGTGGAGCTGTGGAGCGGAGGCAGGTCAGGACCAGTGAGGGCATGGCAGGGGCAGGCAATCAGAGGTGCAAGGTCAGTCAGAGGTGAGAGGTATTTCAGGATGGGACTCAGGAGCAGAGCAAAGGGGACTCAGTTTCAGGGATGAGTGGAAGAGGGAGGGCCACTGACAGTGTGGCAGTGGCACTGGTGATACTGTTGATTGGAATGTATGGTGCCTGGCTGGGTGCCATGGAGATGATGGGGGTCCGGGTCATGAAGAGAGTGGGGATGGGATGCCAAATTGCCAGTTAGGATGGAATTGGATTCAGCAGGGGAGGGAAGGGGGGGGTGGAGGGATCTAACTGAATCACAACACAGGGACTGGTCTGGGAGACTCAGGAGAGAGTCAGACCACTCTGATGACTGAGATGCAGTTGCAGGGAGTGTGGAGGTGGGCACACACATGATGTGTTTAAAGGTGTTGACACTGCAGCTAGTAGCTTCTTTGGGACTGGGAGGGAGGTTGTTCCAAGTAGTATGTACTGTGAAATATTTTTATATAAAAGCTGTTGGCCTGGTTGGGGGCTGCTAGGGCCTCACAGCCCCAAGACCCCCAGCCATTATATAAACATTTTTTCACAGTACATTACATTAATGCCTATGGGGTGTGTTGTCAATGGTATTGGTCAGGCAGTTGCTCAACCCAGTTGTGGCTGCAGACCCAGACTTTAAGGTCAGGAGTAGGGAAGATGTGACAGAAACATTTTTTATCTTCAATAAAGCCCCAAACTCAGCACAGAGCACCTAAACCTCTAGAGGTTCTGACCCTGGCATTTCCATAATAAATTTTACGGCTACCCCTGACTCTCAACTTGCCCCCCCCGCTTTTGGAAGGACTCCGCACCACAGGTCAGTACCCTGTAGATCATCATGTATAGAAGATAAAAATCAAGGCACATTGCCATGAGATTTCTATGTATTAAACAGCTGATGTGGCATAGCAAAACACTACACAAAATAGGGTAATGCTAAATATTTCCAGAAATGAGTAGGAGTAGACTGCTAACCATTTTTTCAGTGAGCCCATGGCACAGTAGACAAACTTAATAAAACTATATATATTTTAATTTTGCTAACCATTCTGTGCCAATTGCTATGCATTTTCACAGATGATTAACACTTTAGCATGCAAAATAGCTAATCAGTTTTTTTTCACCTTATTTAATACCCTGGATTTAATGTTGGAGAGTACTCAGTTTAAGGACATTACTAAGCGCACCATTTATTCCCTTGCACTATTATCACAAGAGCTCTGCGAACTTATTCTTCTCAGTGGTTTTACATAAATACATAGATACATAGACAGTGTCGGCAGATAAGGGCCTATGGCCCACCCAGTCTGCCCATTTGAGCTTGTAAGTTCAGTTTGTTTTCCTAGAAGTCTGTTGCCCCTTACCCCTGACCTCCAGAATTCCTTTATGTCTATCCCATGCATTCTTAAATACCGTGATTGTTTCAGCCCCCACCACTTCCTCTGGCAGGGTGTTCCACTTGTCCACCACCCGTTCTGTGAAGAAATTCTTTCTCATGTTTCCTCTGAATCGTCCTCCCTCCAACTTCATCCCATGCCCTCTAGTCCTGGAATATCTTTTCGCTTAAAATAGTGTTTTCCTGCACCCTGTTCCTCCCTGTAAGATACTTGTATGTCTCTATCATATCCCTCTCTCCTCCTCTCCTCCAGGGAGTACATGTTCAGTTCCTTCAACCTGTCTTCATAGGACTTGTAATGCAATCAGGCACCATCTGTTGCCCTCCTCTGAACCTTCTCTACCCTGTCTATGTCCTTACGTAGGTATGGTCTCCAGAACTGTACACTGTACTCAGGTGGGGCCTCACTAGTGTCTTGTATAGCGGACTTATGACCTCCCTTTTCCTGCTGGTGATGCCCCTGCCTATACATCCCAGCATCCTATTTGCTTTACCTGCTGCCTTGTCACACTGTTTCCCTACCTTGAGGTCATCAGAGATGATAACCCCAAGATCCCTTTCCTGATTGGTGCATGCTATATCTTCACCCCCCAACGGATATATTGTGCCAGGGTTTTTGTGCTCCATATGCATTATCTTGCACTTCTTTGCATTGAATTTCAACTGCCAAACCCTGACCATTCTTCAAGTTTCTGCAAGTCGCTTCTCATTCTGTCTACACCCTCTGGTGTGTCTACTCTGTTACAGAGCTTTGTGTCATCAGCGAACAGTGAAATTCTGCCTTCTAGGTCCTCAAGAATGTCACTGATGAAGATGTTGAATAGGACCGTCCCAGCACTGGATCCTGTGGTACCCCACTGGTCACTCTTCCTCTGTGGAGTGACAGCCATTTACCACCACCCTCTGTGTCCTGCCACCCAGCCAGTTACCTACCCACCACACTACTGTCCTGCCCACACCCATATTCCCCAGTTTGTGTAATAGTCTTCTATGTGGCACAGTGTCAAAGGCCTTGCTGAAGTCCAGATAGGCCATGTCCACTGCCCTCCCCTGATCCACCTCCCTAGTCACCCAGTCAAAAATTCAACGAGATTGGTCTGACATGACCTCCTCTGGTGAAACCATGCTGCCTTGGGTCCTGTAGTCCATTGACAACCAGATGTTCCACACATCTCTACTTCAGTAGTGCTTCCATGATCTTCCCACTACCGAGGTGAGGCTGACTGGTCTGTAGTTCCCTGCTTCCTCTTTGTTCCCACTTTTGTATAAGGACTACATCTGCTGTCCTCCAGTCTTTGGGTACCTCCCTGTTTCCAGTGATTGGCTAAACAGGATAGCCAGAGGTTCAGCCACCACCTCTCTTAGTTCTTTAAGGACCCTGGGTGCACCCCATCTGGCCCCATTGCTTTATCAACTCTTATTACTTCCAGTTCCTTCAGGACCCTTTCTGTGTAAAGGGACTTGTGTCCATTTCTGCACCATTCTCACCCCTTGTACTCCTTCAGACCCATTACCCTCCTCTTCCTCCGTAAAGACTGAGCAGAAATACTCGTTCAATATGTCAGCTTTACTGTTGTCATCCTCACTCGGCCCCATCCTCCCCTTCAGTCTCACTATCCCTCCCTTTGTCTTTCTTTTTCACTTATGTATCTGTAAAAGGTTTTGTCCCTCTACCCACTGATTTTGCAGCGTGTTCTTCTGTCTGAGCTTTGGCTTCCCTTACTGACCTCCCTGCTTCCCTTCGCTTCTCCTGGTACTTCTCCCTATCCCCTTCTGCCTGTGTCTTTTTGTATTGCCTGAATGCAATCTTTTTGGCTTTCACTTTTTTTGCTACCTCTTTGGAAAACCATAATGATCTCCTCTTCCTTTTCCTCTTGCTAACCTGCTTAATGCATAATTCTGTTGTTCTTGTAATCCCCATTTTAAATACTGCCCACTGTTCCTCAACCCCTGATTCCTGTCCCATTCCCCTTAATGCCTCTTTCAAGTATCTCCCCATTTTCCCAAAGTCTGCCCCCCTAAAATCCAGGATACGTGTTTTTGTGTGGTTTGGTTCTGCTCTTTCTGTGAATTCAAACCACAATGACTGGTGGTCACTGTTTCCCAGGTGCTCCCCCACTGTTACCCCCATCACACTGTCCCTGTTTGTGAGCACAAGGTCCAGTATTGCCTTCTGCCGAGTTGGTTCCATGACCAGTTGCTTGAGGAAGGCACCCTGAAGGAGTCCAGGATAAATCTGCTCCTAGTTGATGCTGCTGCTGGGATGCTCCAGTCCACGTCTGAATACTAAGTCTCCAACCAGTACTACCTCAATCTTGTCTGCCATCCTTGGATGGCTAGCATCAGCTCCTATCTGTTTCTTCCTTCCTGGGCTGGTGGTCTATAGACCACACCTGTGCAGATGGCTGGCTCCATTTTCCTTTCCAGCTTAACCCACAGTATCTCTCCCCCATTTTGTTCCTCCTGGATCTCTGTGGCCCTTATGTCATTTTTCACATACAGTGCCACGCCTCCTCCCTTTCTGCCTGCTCTGTCGCTTCTGAATATGTTGTAGCCAGGTATGGCCATCTCCCAGTCGTGGTTATCATTACACCAGGTTTCAGTGATGGACACAATGTCCAGGTCTGACTGTACCATGACAGCCTCCAGATCTTCCATCTTGTTGCTAAGGCTCCTGGCATTTGCACACATGGCTTTCCATGATTTGACCTCCTTAGACTATTTCGCTGTTCTACTCCAGCCCCTTCCTTGGTTGTCATTTATCCCTGGTTCTCCTTGCTGTCTGCTCTTCTGCTGAATTTTGCCCCTTTTCTGCTTATCCACCTCTTGGGCACTAATCTCCATCTTTTGCACACTGCTTTGCAGAGATAGCCACTCCTCTGGTTCACTGGTTCCACTGCTAGCTGTGGGGGGGTGAGCAAGTAGGTACCCTCCTTGCTGGTCTGCCACCCCCCTTTGCTAGTTTAAATGCTTGTCAATGTAGCATTTAAACTTATCATTGAGTGCTTGGATTCCCCTCCAGGATGGATGCAGGCCATCAGGCTTGAACAAACCTCCATCCCTCCAGGTGGGTCCCCAGTCACCAATGAATCCAAACCCTTCCTCATAGCACCAGTTCTTCAACCATGAGTTAAAGTTCCTGGTGCATGTACTCCATGTCTCCTTGCCTCTCACAGGTAGTACTTGAGAAAGTGACAGAAGTAGCTACTTGCTTGAGACCCCTCCCCAGTTTCCTAAACTCTTCCTGAACTTCCTTTGGCTCCCCATTTGCCAGGTCATTAGTACCTAGGTGGATAAAGACATCCAGCTCACCCTCCCGTCTTGCCTTCCCAGTGATCCCCAGGATCTTCCTTCCATCCCTCCATGCCGTGGCACCTGGTAGGCACCTCACCTCCCTGTCCTCCCCCTCCTGTGTTCCTAGCTGGATCCCTCTTATGATGGAGTCCCCCACCAGGATTCGCTTCCTCCTCCTCTGGGGTCCACTGCTTTCCCGGCTGAGGTCACCTCCTTGGCTAACCTCCACATCCTTTCCTTCCACTTCTCTGGGTACCTCTATTTGGTTGTCCTCATTTGGCAGTGTGGCATATGAGTTCTTGAGTGGAATAGGATCTGGGATGTGCCCTTTGCCTGACTGCTCTAACCTTCCCTGAGCCCACTGTCATCCAAGTGCTCCTCGTTCTCGGCATCCTTTGAGTTTTGTCTCAGTTATCAATGCCACTCTCATGTTTAGTTCCATTTTAGCTTACATTTTGTGAAGTACAAAATGGGAGTATCGATATTGCTGGTCTCAGCAGGGTATCACTCTCCCTTGTTCAGATCCAACAGAAATCAAGTTGCAGGGCCCCAGTTTTCCTGGCAAGAATGCCTACAAATCAATAGTTCAGAAAGGCCCTTTTCTTCACACTGTCCTGGGTTCAGTTCAGACAACATAATCACATACAGCAGGTCAGCAAGCACACATCATTGGGGTTGGTTGGTAAGATGGCAAGCAGAATAAACTTCAGTCTTGACAAGATCCCAGCATTGTCACAGCAAGTCAATGATCCTGACCCCAGGGAAGAAATCTGAGGTCCTCAGCAATCAGTGTAAGCTTTGAACCAAAACAAATCTGCCCAGGTCTCTCTCTCTTTTTTTTAAATTTCCCAAATGTACAAAATCACAAATTCTAATGTAGTTTTTAAGTTTGTTATGCTCATCCGTGGCTTCCGGTTTAAAAGTGTATCAATAGCCAACCTGTGGCTGCTGCGTACATTTCACACTCAATCTGTGCTAATACAGCCTGCTGACTCTGCCACAGGTCAGCAGGTTATATTAGCATAAAAAAGTGGACGATGCACACAGCAGCCAAAAGATGGCTGCAGGCACTCTTTTAAATCAGAATCCACGAACGGACATGATAAATTTGAAAGCTGCATCAGGAGGTATTTTTAACATTTTAATTTAAGGTAAAAATGAAAACCAGGGCCTTGGGATGCAGAAGCGGAGGTTTGGGCAATATCCATTATTTTCCTTTAAGAGGTGCTGTTATAATAAAATATCTTAATAGTTTAGATCTCCAAACATTAAATGGAAGAATTCATGGAGATCTTAAGGGGCTGCTAAATTTCTCACAGACTCAGGAGGCAGTTTCCTGGCTCTTTAGTTATGTGACTTTATTCATTTACTAGAACAATATTTTTAAAAGTATTGCTGATCCAAGAGAATGATCATTTCCACCTATATTGTAAGATAGCTTGTGAAGAGAAGATTAAAAAAAATAATTTAGAGCTATGAATGAAGAAAATAGAAACGTGTATTACATATAGTAGGAGTAAAGTGGAATGAGTATACAATACAGAAATTGTAAAAAATAATAAACTCCTCTAGGCTATTCATTTTAAAAAATGCTATGGAAGAAAAGGGAGCCCTTAAGGTATTTGAGGACCTCCAAAATGTGCTGAATGACTTTTTGAATACTGTATTGCCTTCTATGTAGTATTCAATTTAATTTCAAAAGATAAGACAAAAGAATCAATATGGGCAAATCTCACCCTTGGTATGATCATTCTTGTAAAACTTTAAAGAAGTCAGTTAATAAAGCTGGCAGACTATCAACTAAAAATGATGATATTATAGTTAAAAAAAGCTTTGAAAACATTAAAAGCTGAGTACAGTTATGTGTTGTGTCATAAAACAAAAACAAAAGATCATTATGGTAGAACTTATAAGATACCATGCTTACAAAGGACAGTTCTATATTTTTGGCATTAGTGGCCATTGATTGCTCTGAAGGGAATAGGAAATGTAACTTATAAAATGGGGAAGGGATTTTGGCTATTCTGACTGGTCATTAGCCATGCGTTGGAAGCGTCTAACACATAACTAAAACTAGTCCAGAATACCTGGACACAGCAAATCAAAGATGTCCCTGAGCTTTCTCAGAACTGAAAAAAGTAACAGCTGCCATTTGTTTCTGTCACTTAGCAAGACAGCTGTTCAATTTAGATACAACAAATCCCTGTTACCCTGTCTGTCAAATCCCACATCATAAATCTAACAAACTATGCCCAGAGCCGATAGAGCTGCAGCTGAGAAGTTTGGGGTAAAAATATTAGAAATTACCAAAGTTACAAGCATGCATTTGCAAAATGTAACACAGGGTCATAATTGCTTTGGTTTGTAATATTTTTACACCAGATTTTCAACATAGCCTTGTTGTGACCCTATCTCATGAAGATGGGCAGACAAAATGTTCAACAACTGGCTTAAAGGTGTTTTTGCGCAGGGAGTGCAAACTCAACTTTTGGGACACAAATATACATTTTGGATAGGAGTTGAAAAATGGCAGCTGTCATATTCATGAGGTGCTGTAAGGAAATGGCTATGTTGAAAATCTGGGGTGCAAATATTACCGAACTTACAAGCCTATGTTTGCAAAAATCAGTGTAGGCTCATCATTTTTTTGGTTTTTAATGTTTTTACATCAAATTTCCATCAAAGCCTTCTTATGACCCTGCCTCATTAGAAAGGGCAGAGAAAAACTCCTGAAAGAATGGTGATTTCATGCAGGGAATGCAAAATTACTTTTCGGGATGCAAAAAAAACACATTGGCCAGGATTTGAAAAATGACAACTATTACATTCATTAGGTGCTGTAAAGATATGGCTATGTTGTAAATTAAGGGTAAAATATTGAAAATTACCAAAGTTATGAGTCTGTGTTCGCAGACTTGAGCGTGGGCTCATAACTTGGTTGTTTTTTAATGTAACCACCAGTCCCCTGGGGTTACTAGAATCCCATTGGTACTAGTCTTAGGTAGGTAGAAAAGACAGCTAGTAAGGAGCTCATTTAGGGCTGCTTACATAATGATATCATTGTTTACTCAGCTAGCCTCAGTGGGGATGATTATGTCATTTGGAACTCTCACAGCAGCATAATCATTTTTGAGTCGGCTGCTAGCGAAGTTTAGAATGTTAAGTTACTCTGAGTTTAAAAGTCAGAGTGGCAAGTGGTCTTCAAGTTTCGGGTTCTGTCACAGAGAGCTGTGTTTTCACCCTAGTTTGGATTAAATCTTCAGTTTGTGGTGAAGTGGTGAGACCTTTCTTCAGCAGGATTCTCAGTTTCACTCCAGGGGAGTGAGAGGGACTGCCAGTTCAGTAGATCCAAGGGGCAATCCCTGAAGGTCCTAGACTATGTACAGCTGCCTTTGAGAAGGTCATTATGTGAGAAATTCTGACAAGCTACCATGGAAAGGGTGCTTTCCAGGTTGTTTCCATGCCTAAATGAAGGGGCAACTAATCTGTGAGTACAGAATGGGAGACAAGTCTCAATTTAAGAGGTTGTCTGTGGTGTGTGTGCCCAACATACGTCTAGATCACACTGACCAGGACCCTTGTTCACCTAAGTGTGTTAATTTGAAGTAAAGTTAGGAAACTTTAGCAGTTCAGTTGGGACTGAAGGCTTCTTTTGGTGTAACCCTGAAGGAATGGCCATGACTGTTAGTTGGGGCAAAGGGTGGGAGGAATGCCATCTGGAGTCTACAAGGCAGGGCTAACTGGTTTGTTGATGGGTGCCAAGGTCCCCTGGGTAGAGGCCAATGCCCAGGATTAAACTTAAATATGTGGCTCAGGTCACAATATTCAAAATGTGTTTTGAAAGTAGCTCAAGTATGTGGTTTGTCCACAAGCACTTTTGGAAAAATGGATAGAGAAGTTTTACGGAAAACTGTGTGCTGCCTAGCAAATGTGTCTCTTGAAAAGTGTGCACCTGTTTGCAATGACCAACCATTGGGGATCTACTTGTGCTTTCGTAACATCTGTGAATAAAGCCATACTGCACAATCCCAGCTGCTGCATTGGACACTCAGATCATTGCTTTCTTTGTGGAGATATTTGGGGCCCCCTCAGCAGTTAGGTCTAGCATACGCCTAGCATCCTCACCCCTGGACCTGCTTGTAAATGCAAAGGTTAATTTTAGTACTTGTACCCCCACCCCTTCCTTAGATAATGAGCCTGGTATACACTCTAAAGCTAGAGGTGGTACCAATCTAAATATTTCTGCTGAAAGTAAATGGTATGCCATATTTGGGTGCTAGTTCCATTTATGGGGGGGTACCAACTTGCCAAAAGTTATGTGGTGGGTACATTAATATTTTTGCACTAGATTTTCAACATATCCTGCTTCTGACCCCACCTCATATGAACATACAAATTTGCCAGCAGATAAAGGCCTTATGGTCAATCGAGTCTTCTCAAGTGTGCAGCTAGCAACCCTTATACTACAGCTGCCCCTCCCTTCCCTCCCCTCCTATTATCCTATCCCATCCCCTTTTGAAACAGTCCACTGTTCTATAGGATACCACTTCTACAGGGAATGCGTTCCACTCAGACACCACTCTCTCTGTAAAAAAGTGTCTTCTCATTTCCCTCCTGAACCTTCCCCCCACCAATCTGAAATTGTGATCTCAAGTGTCCCTACCCCCCTTAACTTGAATAGTCCCTCCATACCAGCCTTGTTTATTCCCTTCACGTACTTGAAGGTTTCATTTATATTCCCCGTCTCTCTTCTCCTTCAGTGTGTACATGTTCAGCGCCCTCAGCCTGCTCACATAGGGTATGTCCCCTAGTCCCTGGATCATCTTAGTTGCCCTGTGCTGCACCCCCTCCAGTAACTTAATGTCCCAATTCAAGTATGGGCACCAGAACTGTGACATAGTACTCCAGGTGTGGCCTAACCAGTGACCCATACAATGGCAGGATCACCTCCCCGCTCCTTGAAGATGTATCCCGGGTGATACAACCTAGCATTTTGTTGGCCTTTGCAGCTGCCTTCCTGCATTGTACCGAGTTGTTCCTTGAACCCATTATAATCACCCCCAAGATCCTTCTCCTCCTCCTCCTCTGTCATGGCTAGCTGAACAACCTCCCCCCAACCTGGTAGCTCGTTCTTGAGTTTTTTGTTCCAAAATGTAGCACCTTGCACTTTTGGCATTGAACCCCAACTGCCAGGTGTCCAATCGGGTTTCCAATTTTGACAGATCATCCTGCAACCCATGCCAACCTCCTAGGTCATCCACTACTACTCCCATCTTGGTGTCATCTCATGAACAAGAGCAGAGAAAATGTTCAACTGGTGCCCAAAAGCTGATTTTGTGCAGGGCCTGTGAAATCACCTTTCGATATGTAAACACCATTTTGGACAGGATTTGAAAAATGACAGCTATAAACAGCCATGAGGTGCTGTAAAGACAAGCCTATGTTGTAAATTTGAAGTAAAAATATTGAAAAGTAGCAAAGTTATGAGTCTGCACTCGTAGAATTTTACGTAGGCTCATAACTTTGTTGATCTTCCTGGATATAAAGTCTCCACCACTCATTTACACTGATGGGACTACGATGGAGGAGCTAGGACTGAGCAGGAGCCAAACATCTTCAGGAGGGCTGGCGTCAAGGCAGGGCCGCATCAAAGGGGTGTCAAGAGACTGGCTTGCGCTGTATAGGCAACATCGGCATCGACCCTCCAACTGCCTCAGTTCTTTTTTTCCCGCCATTCAGTGCACTTCAGTGATGACATCGCTCACCCACTGGGAGTCAAATCTTCATGTCTATAGAACAGCAACTCAGTCATTCAGTATTTGATTAACTTTTAGTAGTATTTATTATTCATTTAAAAAAAAAGGTTTTCTTTTCTTCATTGAAAGAACAGAGAAGTCTTCTTCAGCCCACCCTTGATGGAGTCGACCATGAACGGGGCCGGTGACTGTAGGGAGATTTTGCATGAAAGCTGTGTTTACAGTAGGGCTGGATACAGTCTGCCACCCTCTACAGAAGGGGGGGGTCTGACATCTGGCAGTCTGGTACTTGGGGGGGATGGGCAATCCTTCCAAAACCACAAAAAGAAGCAGGTCCATTCTCAATCTTCATTGAGAACCCAGCACCACTCAGCCTCAAATTCTTTTTCATCCCACCAGTCGAAAAAGATACGGTACTGCTTGAGGTCACCCTCTGGTATGTTTGTGCGCTAATTGTCGGTAACGGGGAACAGAAGACCGACTCCACTGTTGGGGTTACCTGTGGCCTCTGTTTCTAGTGGCTGAAATCCTTGACTCCGTAGTCCCTCCCTGCCCCATGGGTGGTCCTCTGGTGAGCAGTTTCATCATTGGGCCACTCTTATGGAGCAGTGGTTTCAACAGTTGTCCCAACTGTCCAAGCCTGTGAGTTAAACCCGGGGCCTTTGGGCCCAGGGGTTTTGAACCTGTGGGCAGGGCAGTTGGGGCTACCAAGTCATGCGGCATCTTCTCCCGAAGCCATTGCCATGCTGTTGTGCTTTCCCCCATCACATGGCTGCAGTGCAGGGGCCAGCACAGGTACCATTTTCTCCTACTCATGCTTTTAGATCTTCATCCATGGATGCTCGAGAGTTGAGTTGGGTCTCCGGCACTCACGTGGCACTGGGACTGGTTCCACACTTAACTTTGGTCTTGGCCTGCCACATCCAGCACCACACCCAGTGCCATCTTCGCAGTAGGGTGCCACCTCGCATGTCGAGGATTCTCAACTCTGATTGGAGGAAAAACCCCTCCTGCTCTGGTTCCTCCCTTTCTTTTATATACTATTCCTCCTGGGCTAGTAGGAGACGATATTGAGCCTGATCCTGATCTGCGATTAGGGAGATGACTTGATGAAGATTCATCTCTTGTGAGGAAGTAAACCTCTTCTCTTCTTCAGTGCAGCTTCTGGTCAAGGACATGTCTTCTAAGTCTCTACTGAAAAATATGAATTCCTCTCTCTCTCTCTCTCACTCTCTCTCTCTTCAGATTTCGGAGGTTGATCCGGAGAAGTTGTTGCGCCTGCAATATCTGCATATCCCGGAGATCCCTGTGGAATTGACTGCTCTGGTACAGCCCCTTTCGAGACTCTCTCACAAATGATGTTGGACAATCTGGCACTTATTCCTTCTGTTGCTGAGTCCATTGACAGGAAATATGCTTCCCCTAAGGATAGATCAGTCTTGGCCTCCCAAGCTTTTGCTAACTCCATAGTGGCCTTGGTAGAAAAATTACAAAGCCATCCTCCCTCAGGAGTCTACTTCTCATCCAGAAAACAAAGAATCTCATAAGACTAACACTTTGGGGAAGTGAGTTTTCGCCACCGCTGCCCTGGGTATGCGTATTGCTAGCTATCAGGGCTATTTTTCACAATATGAGTATACCCTCTGGCATTCATTGAAAGCAACTGTGGAGACTCTTCCAGAGTCAGATGGTACCTCAGAACTCCTCCAAACTATCACTAGTGGTATCAAGTCCACTAATTAGCAATTTAAGGCTGCTATGGATGCCTTTGACACTGCTTCTAGAGCAGCAGCTGGGATATGCACCCGATGCCACTCATGGTTACGAACCTCGGGGTTCACAAATGATGCCCAGCAAAGAGTCATGAATTTATCATTTGATGGAGCTTATCTGTTTGGTCCACAGGTGAAGCAGGCACTTGAGGTCACACAGAAAACTACTATAGGATGGCTATTAAAATGGCCAGACTGGCCCCTGCTGCCCCTCAATGGGGTGGAAAATGCTAGCAGTTTTATAACCATCAGTCCTTTTGTGGTAAGGGCAGAGGGGGCTTCAACAAGAATCAAGCTCCACAGCCGCAAAAGAAAACACAGCACAAGACACAAGGCCCAAAGACGCCTAGTGCCACCCTCAGAGATTCTGGCCCAAGTCCCACCTCAGCTGTCCGAGGGGGGCTCTTCTTCGGCAGTAGGGCGGCATCTGACTCAGTTTTACTAGTGGAAGTCAGTCACATCAGACAAATGGGTTCTCAGGATAATTCGCTAGGGTTACTCTCTAAACTTTTCCGAAACCCCTCCAGATCATCCACCCAAACGACAACCCAGGCTGTCTGTCACTCAGACTCCCCACTTCCAAGATTCAAGACCTTCTGAACAACAGGACAGTAGAAGTAGTTCCGCAGGATCAACTGGACACAGGTTTCTACTCCCATTACTTCCTCGTTCCAAAGAAAACAGGTGGTATGTGCCCTATTCTAGGCCTAAGGAAGTTAAACAAATTCCCTTACAAGGAAAAATTCAAGATGATATTGCTTGGTACACTTCTACCTCTGATTCATCAAAACAATTGGCTGGCCTCCCTGGTTATGCAGGATGGCTACCAACATCTTCCCATGCACCCAAGCCACCACAAGTATCTCTGATTTGTGACTCTGGGTCAGCACTACCAATTCAGAGTCCTGCCTTTGGGCTGTCCTCGATGCCTCGAATCTTTACAATGTGCTTTGCAGTACTCACAGCACATCTCAGGAAACTCAAAATTCAAGTGTTCCCATATCTGGATGACTGGCTCCTAGCAAGCTCCTCCAGACAAGGGATGCAGGAAGCAGTGGCTATGGCTTCCAAGTTCCTCACATCCATGTGAGTTCTGTTGAGTCTGGATAAATCGCAGCTACAACCCTCCAAGCAACTCTCTTCATAGGACCCTCCTGGATACCTCCAACAAAAGGCCTTCTTCCCGGAGGACAGGAGGAATGATATCCTTCAGATGGCTCACTTCTTCAAAGAGAACAACTCAGTCTGAGCTCTCTCGATGCAGTGGATGCTGGGTCTCATGGCATCATCAGTGTTCACTGTGCCCTTGGCTCATCTTTACATGAGGAGACACAGTGGATGCTTAGTGCTCAGTGGTCCCTGACCACGCACCCCATTCCTTTCACATCAAGGTGGCGGAACCTCTAAAATGGTCACTCACCTGGTGGACTCAAGAGGACAACCTGCTGAAAGGCTTTCCCTTTGCCCCACTGGAGACACAGATCACCATCACCACAGTTGCATCTCTACTTGGATGGGGCGCTCACTGTCAAGATTTCCTCACCCAAGATCTGTAGGATCAGGACAGGTATCAAATCCACATAAATGTCCTGGAAATGAGAACTGTTCTGTATACAGTCTGAGCCCTGAAGGACATCCTCTGTCACAAAATCATTGTTCTTCAGATGGACAATAAAGTGGTGACGTACTACATCGGCAAGCAGGGCAGGGTACACTCTTACCCTCTGTGCAGGGAAGCGATGAGAATGTGGGAATGGTGCCTAGAGCACAAAGCCCAGATCTGAGCAGTCTATCTGCCTGGAGTGCAGAACAATCTAGCGGATCACCTCAGCAGAATGGAGGAGGATCCTCACGAGTGGTCTCTCAACGTAAACATCATACAGTTGCTCTTTGAAGAGTGGAGCACACTGGACCTGGACCTTTTTGTGTCCCCACTCAATGTAAAACTGCCTCTATTCTGCTCCAGAAATCCAGAACCTGGCATTTTCTGTCAGGATGCATTCAAACTGCGGTGGACAAGATGCTTTCTGTACACATTTCCTCCTCTTCCCTTAGTTTAGAGGGTGCTACTCAAGCTGGAGGCATGGGGGGGCAGAATGATCCTCTTCGCCCCATACTGACCTTGTCAGATTTGGTTTCCATTGATCAACAGATTATCATAAACTCCACCGAGACAACTATCGCTTCAATTGGACCTTCTGACCCAGGGCCCTGTGGTCCATCCCAATCTGAGATCCCTTCATCTCCATGCATGGCTCCTGAGGAGACAGAAGTGAGTAGATCTGATGTCTCATGTAGAGTCTCAGACATTCTCCGACCTAGCGGCACGTAAGCCAGCTACTAGGAAAACTTATACTGCAAAGTGGAAGTGTTTCTCCATCTGGTGTGCAAAGTCCTTCCTGGATCCCTTTTCTTGCCCACCTAACAAAGTCCTGGAGTATCCACTAGACCTGTCAAATACAGGGCTACAGTACTCAACCATGAAGGTCCATATCTGCACGATCTCAGCTTATCACAAGACTATACACTGTATGTCTCTGACTCAGTTACCCTTGGTTAAGAGGTTCCTTTAAGGTATACTCCACACTAAGCCACCAGTCATGAGACTGGTAGCCACTTAGGATATTAGCCCTGTGCTAGACATGCTCACCTGTAAACCTTTCAAGCTTCTAGCAACATGTGAAGTTCCTGACCTGGAAGGCTGCCTTCCTCGAGCCATTACCTCCGCTAGCAGAGTGTCTGAAATACATGCGCTGGTCACAGACACCCCCATATACAGTATTTCACAAGGACAAGGTGGTTCTTAGAACTCAGCCTAAGTTTCTCCCACAAATAGTCTCAGAATTCCATCTGAACCAGCCCATGGTTCTTCCAACCTATTTCAGAAGCTTCCAGAATGAGGGAGAGCATACCCTGCATTCTCTGGATGTTAAAGGGTTTTGTGGTTCTACAGAGACAGAACTAAAGAGATCCAAAGTCAAAGCAACTCTTTGTCACATTTAGCATGGTCGGCTCAGTCAGCTTGTTGCTATCAGATGTATTTCGGCATGGCTGGTGGCATGTCTTCACCAATGGTATTCCATGGCATAGGTTAAGCTGAAAAGCAGGGTATATGCCTCTTCTACCAGAGCAGTCGTGGCATCTCTGGCAAAATTGAACGTGCCCATTGCAGACATCTCCAATGCAGCTACTGGAGCTCTTGCACACCTTAGGAAGCACTATGCTTTGGATGTCCATGCCAGACAGCATCCATCCTTGGCAGGATGATCCTTAATGGACTTCTGTCCTGAGTAAGCTCCTCTCTACTGCCGCCTTCTCGGGGATTATTTTAGCTCGGTACTCTCCCATCAGTGTGAATGGTGGTGGAGATTTTGTGTCTGAAATATATGAAAATTGTGTACTTACCATAATTCTTGATCTTGGACAAAGTCTCCGCCACTCATTCATACACCCACCCCTCCATCCCCAGAGCTTGCTTATCTGTTTTGGGCTTCACTCCTCGATGGCTGAGCTGCGAAGACTCTGTTGTGTTGACCCTTCTTATATGGGTCATTCAGACTATCATATGTCCGACATAGGTTAGTTTCATCAGGTTAGTTTATGCTGTACCTTTTCGGCAAAAAAGGCACCAGAGGCAGTTGGAGGGTTGATGCTGAGGTAGCCTATATGGCATGAGCCAGTCTTACGGCTCAGCTTCCACGTGGCCCTGCCTTGATGATGCCCGCCTGAAGATTCGTGGCTCCCGCTCTGTCCTAGCACATCTGGCGTAGTCCCATCAGTGTAAATGAGTGCTGGAGACTTCATCCAAGAAGATCAAGAATTATGGTAGATACATAGTTTTCATTTTTTCAATATTTTTACATCAGATTTTCAACATAGCCTCCTTATGACCCAACCTCATGAACAAGTGTAGAGAAAATTTTCAACTCCCCCAGAAAATTAACATAAGGCAGGGGTGTGTGTGTGTGTGTGTGTATAAATGGCCCTGACAGCACTGGACCTCTGGTGGCTCCTGCTCTTTTCACATAACTACCTAGTGCCTCTGTGTTTATTTGTTTTAGTAGTGGGGTTTCATTCTTGTTGAATGCTTGTTTTTTTACTGTGACTCCCCATGTCCCCATATCTCCATGACTGTGTAGTGTCAAATGGGACCAGATGAAAAAAAAAAACTACAACTAGAAAAACAAATAAAAAGCATAAAACTCTTGCAGGCAGAGGAACTATTTTATGTAAAATGTAGGTGCAGATTTTTGTTTTATTAGTTTAACCTATTATTTTTTTCATGCTTCTAAAACATGAAGACCCATTTAATTAGCGCAGTAAATCACTCCGGGGTGTGCATTAGATAGTCCTAGTGCATGGCTAGGGTGCTAGATGTACTCAGCCTGCAGCCTTCTGCCTCACTACACCTCCTAGCCATGCATTAGAACTAACACACAGCCATCGTGTCTTATTTCTTACTTGTCACATAACAGCAAATGAGTGGTTAAATCACCTTAAAAAGGTTTATAAAATCATAGAGAATAATACTGTCTCTGTAAACAATTTTGAGACTACACTACTGATAATAGTATTGCGAACACAGAAGTGTGGCCTCCATATTGTAGAAATGAGAATTGCACAATCTTGGCCCAACATAGAGATAAGGCAGCTGGAACTGATGTGGTATCAGCAGAAATATATGTGGAAACAACTTTTATTGGGTCACTGTTTTTATACCTTTGTTTAATCTAATCTCCAACCAGATAATACTACCCAAGGTTTTGAACATAGGAATTATTGTTATTGTATTAAAAAGAGAATAATGGGTAGGTGCCGGTGCATTAACAGCAAGTAATACCATTGAGAGGTTCTGGACATGTAGGAACCTCGAGAGCGAAGCTTGAGAGGTTCCCGTGTCCAGAACCTCGAGATGGTACCACTCGCCGGTAATGCACCGGCACCTATTCATTATTTTCCTTTTAATATGTGGATTTTAAATGTTTTATTTTTTTTAATCTTTGCTAGTGGCAGTCGGCTGCTTCAGTGAAGAAGGCTGTCCTGGCTGCAGTACCGTGAGAAGGGTGGGGCGGGTGGTGCCCCGCCCGGCACAAGCCTTCTCGAGGGGCGAGATTTTTTCCACTGAAGCTCATGTTCTAATTCACTTGCGCTGCCGCTTTAAATCTTTTTTTTTTAAATTTTGGTTCTGTAATTACAAATGACTGTCAGCAGGGGTGCATCTTGGACCAAGGACCAGCAAGTGGTGGGTGGGGGTCACATGATTGCACAGTCTACTGCAGAAAATAATAATCATGTTGTGCTGAGAAAGAGGAACTGTGGTGGATCAGTGTGCCACCCATTAGTATAAAAGGTATGGGTGGAGCATTTGGCACTGAGTGAGAGGCAGTTTGTGTTGGAGACAGGGAGTGTGGAGCAAGTTGTTGAGCGTTAGCAGAGAGTAGTAGACAGTCACAGAGACTAAAAAAAGTGAGAGAGTCAGAGAGGAGAGATGAGTCACGAGAGACAGAGAAGACAGAAGAGATCCTTGTCTTATATTTTTTTTCACACTTGTGTAATGTAAGCATAAGCAGAATGCACACCACACTAAGTACTCTGTCTGTTGTTGTCTATGTAGACAAGACAGGTAATTGTCACTCGTCAGTGACAGAGTGTCTGTAGTAAAAAGTGATGGCACTGCAGGCAAGCAGAAGAGCAGACCCGGCGAAGCGATTAATAATTCCAAATTAATTTCTGAATCCAAATTGTGAGATGATGAGATGGGATCTCTGTGGTGAGAGCACAGTGGGGGGGGATTGATAGTCTTACTCAGGAAGTCAAGAGACAAAGATCTGCTTTCCTTGCCATTGAATTATTGGGCTTGGGCGGGCCTGTCTTGGAGTCGGCTCTGCTGGAAGGTGGGCAGGTGGGCAGCGACTGTGTAGTTCACTTGAACTTCATGCACTGGACTGGGGACTGGGATGGGACTGCCATGGCGTGGGCCATGGCACACCATCCCTTCTGTCCACCACGTTGTTACATTTTCTTTTCTTTCCTCTTAAACCGTGTCCCTCCTGCACTCCCATTCCATTGCCTTTTTTTTTTGTGTCCTCTCCTTCTGATTCTCCCTAGCAGAGTCCTTGTTCCATTCTCACCCTGTCACCCACACCTGTCTTGCTTAGAAAATGAGGCCTTGCCTGCTAGTGCCTTCCCTAGTTGTCTTGGATGCCATGTGAGGGGATCTGTACAGTTTAAATCATAACATATTAACAGTTACATGTATCTGGATTGGCTTGGGCTGTGGAGGAGAACTGATGAGAATCAGGGGAATGAGGGGATTTGGAGTGGGGCTCCTTCTGGCTGCAGGGATGCTGACTGGAGCAGTTGGGCTGGCTCAGCTGTACTGGGGGTGTTGTGCAGGGGTTATTTACTGGGCAGAGGAGAGGAGCTGCACTGCTAAGGCATACTGAAAACTGGTATAGGCTAGGCAGAATGTTTTTTCCCAAATGACACTTCTCATTGCACCATGGGGCCCCTACACTGTCTCTCACCAGGGCTAACTAAATGGGCCCTTGGGGGGGTCCTCAAGCTCAAGCACCCTATCATGCCCTGTCAGGTCTTTTTTTTTTTTTTTTTTTACAGGGCCTAGACACTACAACTTGGGGACACTATTACATAATGTATCCCATCCCCATCCCACAGCAGGACCCCCCACCAGGCAAGCTACCCCCTGCAACTGCCCCCCCCCACAGGTCAGGAGAGGACTAGGAAGCAGAAGAGCCATAGCAGAGAACTGCTGCTACAGTGCTGTCCAGGGTCCCACAGTAAAACTTCTGGCAGAAAAGGAAAGCTCCCCGACTCACTAGGTCTGCTTGGCTTGCATCCATGAACATGACAGTTTTACTAATAATTTATAACACTGCATAGACTGAGCATGTCACCTAAATCATGGATGTCAGTTGACCGCTTCTGGATCTTGACATCTGACAATTTCTGCAGCACTTATAAATTCCATATAAAAATACCTGCCGTGTTCATGGTTGCCAATAGAATAAATGAGTCTGAGCTGGGGAAAGAGAGAGGGAAGGAGTGGACCAGAGGAGCAGCGCATTTTTTGTATGCCAGAAGTTATACTGTGGGCCCTGGACAGCACCATATCAGCAGTTCTATGATGTGAATCTTATGCTCCTTGGCCCTCTCCCAACTTGGGGAGGTGAGACAGATGCAGGGGGTGCTTTTCTATGGGGTTCCTGTGGTGGGGGGATTGGATACAGTCAGAATATTGTTTGGGGGGGGGATGCCACTACAGAAAGAGTGGTCCCCTGGAGGGATGCTAGACTTGGGGCTGCATACCTCTCAACCTCTTGCCTCATGAATCAGGGACAAGAGTTAAAATAATCGGGGACAAAGACCCAAAATATTGGACACATGTTATAAATTGACACTATTCACTCAGAAAGCTGATAGAAAAAGGGGAATTGTGTTCATCTGCATTTTCTGAAGAAGAATAAGTCTGTAACTTTAATGTTTTACATTATTTCATGATTTTAACCCCCCCACCCCACTGTTCTCTACCATAAAAACAAACTTTATGATGGAAAATGCAAATTTTGTTTCAAAATCAAGGACAGTTTAGAGGTATGTGCAGTTGGTCTAGTTGCAGGGATTGTTCGGGTGCATGGGCGCTTGTCTTGGTGTAGGGTGGTGGTTCAGCTATAGGGAAGGTAGGCAGCTAAGGTGAGTGTGGGGTTGTGGAGGTGTTCAAGCCACTATAGGATGGTTGGAGGGCGGAGTCTGGTTATGGTCTAGAACAGTGGTCCTTAGACTTTGTCACAGTGAGCCTCCCCAAATCCATGGAAAAGATTTTGAGCCTCCCCCAAAAACTGAAATAATCTTGGGCCTCCCCAAAGAAAAATAACATACTGTACTTTACACAGTACACCACGAATAAATTAAAACCCCTTTGAGCACTTGGCTCACATTCAGTTCTTTGTCTTATACTAACATGGAACCTTTGAAAAAGAGCTCCTATGCTTAAAGGTGTTATCTAAATAACAAATAAATAAAATAAACATATTATTATTAAGCTTATTGTAACCCCCACACACACCCACACACACACACACAGGCCAGCCTACTTGCTCCACTATTTTCATTCTTGAACCATTGTTACTCCTTGTTGTGGTACCTTCATGGGTCAGATTACTTTCTCTGTTTCCTCTCTATATGAAATAACCTTCCTACTGTATATACTTTGCTTCTGCACCTCCTTCCCTGCTCCTAAGCAACTTCTCTGGGATTACCTTGCTCCTTCCTGCTATTGCTCTTAGTACTTCTATGCACAACCCTTGTATTTGGGCTGTTCTACCATCAGTCTACAAACTGATCAATTACCACCACTCATTACTAGTTTATTGTTCATATTTGTTTGCACTATTGTTCACTGTGTATTTCTTGATTGTTTTGCAGTTACCTTTTGAAATGTATTCACTCCCTACCCTTTCCCGGGTATACCTGAAATGAGCCTTGGCTCATTCACCTTCCCTTGTCACCTATTAGTAAATAAATACATTAACATTCACCTACTGTAATTATCCTCTTTTAGTTTGCTCCATCTCTTCACACAAAATATAAAAAACTCAAAATTTAAATACAGTACTTTTTCAGACTTGCTTGAGCCTCCCCTGGAACAGGTTGGGGCCTCCCCAGGGAGGTTGGCCTCACCATTTGAGAACCCCTGGTCTAGAAGGATGGTCAAACAGCATTGAGTGCTGGAGATAGTCTAGCTGAAGGAAGGATGGTCGGGGGTGGAGGCTTTTCCTTCTGTTAGGTGGTGGTGATTCCACTACGGGGTAGTGGAGCCTGCCATCAGGGCTGAGTGAGTGGGCTCATGGGGATACATCCCCCCTATGTGAGGATGGGTGGTTGCAGGTGGGGCATCTCAGAGGTACATGTGTCCAGCATTCGAGGACTGCATCTATGCCCCCATGAGCCACTGTCGATGGAACTGTTGGTCAGACAGTTGCCCACAACAATTGCAGCTACACTGCACACTCTGATGACAGCCAGCCAGCATCTTCAATTCCCACACCTCAGATTCTATGGGAGCAAAGATTTCCCAGAAATCAGGGTTAGGGAACGTATAACAAAAGTATGTTTTTCTTTCCAGAAAAGCCCCAAAACTCACTACAGAGCATGTAAACAACCTAGAGCTTCGGACCACCGGCTGTTTTTTTTGGGGGGGGTGCAAAATTAGTCTCTTGCCCAGGGCACCAAAATGCCTTCCTACAGCTCTGCCTGGCCGACTGCCACATTGTCTTGCCTCAGCCTGCTGCACTGCACCTCGCCCGCCTCTACTCCTGGCCTCTCTCTCTACAACAACTAGCAGGTAGTCCTACCTTTTCTGTTTTTGGGTTGTGGTCCTGTTTGTGTTGTTTGAGAGGAGGATAAAACAAAACAAAAAAAAGAAATGTTGAGAGCAGGCAGTACAGTCTCGCTAAGCGACAAAGCGAGCCGCCATGTTTTTTAAAATGTTCTGCCCACCCACACAGGAAAAACAGCCAATGAGGAGGCACGCTTAGGATGTAGGGGGTAGAAGGTATCTTTTGAGGTGCTTGCAACGATAGTATTAACACCATCAAACTATACTATTAAAAGTGACTGACAGTAATATTAAAACTAATTGACAGTACTATTATCACAGAAGGTTTGATGGTATTACAGAATTTTTTTTGTATGCTTTTGAAACATATTAAATTTAAAATCCATATATTAAAAAAGGGGAATTGTGATGACTCAGCATCTGTTAGAGTCGTCAGCAGTCCTGTATTTTATGAGACATCCCGTATTTCAGTGAGAAATTGCCTGTCCCATATGAAATCCATTGGGATGCCCATTGTCCCATATTTTCCTGTTGCCAGTTACTTCATTTCTAAAAACTCAGTGTCCCAGAATTCCTGGTGGCACTGGAGCTAGTGTGCATGCATGAGGGAGGGGAGGACGATGATGACAGATGTCATCATCAGTCTCAGAGAGAGTGGGATTGCTGCTGTATGCCACTGTCAATGCCATTATACTACTGCACTGCTCTGAGTTTAGTTGGCTTTAAGTTTGCATCCATCCATCGTCCCCTCAGCTTGTCCAGGATGTGACCTGGAAGAGCAAACTGCACACTAGACTGTGCAGTGAAGTCTGCAGTGTGGAGATTATGTTTTTTTTTTCTTTTTACCCGGGCGTCCCTCCGACCGATTGTGTTTGCAGTACCTGTGGGAAAAGTCTAAAAGTCATTGCTGCAATACCAGACAGCTGTGGAATGTGACCTGTGGCAGCGGATTGTGTGCGGTTGGATTGGTTGTCTGCACTACTGCTGTGGTGGACCTTGGAAGTCATACAGAGGAGTCAACTGTTGGAGCCCTGAGTGAGCGAGCGAGTGGTGATGTTGGCAAGTCAGTGATTGAGCAAACAAGTAAGTGCTGAGCTGCTCAAGTCATGAAGAGTGGACTGTCTGGGGTACCGGGGGGTAGAGGGGTAACTGCCTGGCCGTGATGCATTCTTTCTGCTGCTCATCATGTCCCCTCCTCATCCTCAGACACTCTGTGGTGCACTAGTAGGCAGGTCCAGGAATATTGCTCAACTGAATTGGAACAGACAGCAGTGGTGGGGGGACTAATTCTGAATGGGAGGGAGAGCAGGAGAGTGCACTGTCTGGGGAGTCAGGGACTGAATTGGGGATTGGTGCAAACTTGCACACTGCTACTGCGGGGGGGGGGGATTGAATGGCTGGGAGAGCCAGAGAGTGCTTTGGGGATTCAGGGAGGGACTGGATGAGAATCAGTGCACTGCTGCTGTAGGGGGACTAAATGGGAGGAAAAGGTGGAGAATGCTCTGGGGAGTTGGGGACCGAAAGGTAATCGGTGCACTGCTGCTGCTGCAGGGAGGACTGAATGGGAGGAAGAGCCAGGAAGTGCACTGGGGAGTCGGGGACAGAATCATAGTGTACTGCTGCTGCAGGAGGCACTGAATGGGAGGGAGAGCCGAAAGTGGGTGGGTGGGTCAAGGTGGCTGGGCAGGGGCAGGACAAGATGCAGGGGCAGGGCTGGGGCAAGGGGTGTGGTAAGGAGCAGGGGTACTGTCCCTTATTTTTGGAATCCATTGCTGGCAACCCTAACCATGTAATAAGCCCACGGCCCATTACAATACTGCTAGTTGGGTTAAAAATATACTCCAGAATTATTCTGGGACAAATGAATAATTGGGCCTCACAAAATCATCTCATTTTTATGTTCGCTTGCGCGCATGCGTAAGGAACATTTTGGGAGAGTAGCACACTTGGAGGTGTGCCTCTCCCATCCAATGCATTGCTCCTTGAGCAGTAGCGGGGCGGGTCCTTGCACTACTGGTGCAGGAGTTCAGTATGACAGCGGTGTTCCTCTGCTTCAAAGGAAAACACCGCTGCCATACTGACACCGCCGCCGTCTTCTCCATCACGCCGCCCTGCCGCGTGTCACGCCCGCCCCAAAGCTTTCCTGCCACGCTTGAGAGCCCACCCCAGCATGGCAAAGTTGTTTGTTTTGCCGACGGGGTGCCCAATCCCCCATCGGCTCCACGGACCCCCAAGCTATCGTGCTGGCACGCTGGGAGCCCACCCAGCATGGCAAACCATTAGTTTGTTTTGCCGACGGGGTGCCCAATCCCCGTCGGCTCTCGGCCCCCCGTGGTTGCGGTGCACAATCCGTCGGCTCCTTCCCCACACATCTTCTGCAGCGCTGGGAGCCCACTCCCAGCGTAGTAAGCGATCACGTCGTCTTTTTTTTTCCTGTAAAACAAAACCGTCCCGCAGCATGTCTCCCAACCCCCACAACCCGCACCCACCCACTGCGCACCCCAGCCTCCCCACCCCCCCCATACCTACCTCCGGACTCGGCGCGGCGATCTTCGATTGGACCAGGAACCGTCTGCACTCTTCAAAGTCGACACGAACTGAGGAAATGCCCGGTAAGCTGTATAATGGGCTACATAGGGGGTTTCAACTATTGCATATTTCAGTCATTTATTGGAATTTTTGCGCTAATTTTCAACATGGGGTTTTGGACCCCTTCTCATGAATGATGTCACTGTCATGGCGTTATTCGGGCCGAAGGTGATTCGCAGGCACTGCGAAATCACCCTTCAGCATGAATAATGCCGCGACAGTGACATCGATCAGAAGGTCAAAACCCATGTGTAGTCTGCATCAAAAACTGATTATTTCTGGCGTGCGTTGCGCGGTTCTCGCGGGCTTGTAAGTTCGCGATTCACATAATATTTTCACTCCAGATTTTCAACATTGCCATTTTATCACACCTTCTTATGAGCTGTACAGCTGTCATTTTTCACATCTCACCCAAAACGTGTTTCCGCCCATGTAGCACACAATGGCGCAGTCAGTGTGAGAAATCAATGTATGGAACACATTAAGAAAATCACAGTGACACTGTTCATGAGCAGAGGTCTTAAAATGGCTATGTTGAAAATTTGGTGAAAAAATTCCTAAAAATGACTGTTTTATGAGCGTGCATTGCGCAGTTCCTACGCACGCTCGTACGTTTGCGAATTTTCAATATTTTCACTCCAGATTTTCAACATCGCCATTTTACCACACCTCCTTATGAGCACTGCAGCTGTCAGTTTTCACATCTTGCCCAAAAGCGTGTTTCCGCCCATAGTAGCGCACAATGGCACAGTCGGTGTGCGTAACTCAGTGTATGGGACACATTAAGAAAATCACAGTGTCACTGTTCATGAGCAGAGATCTTAAAATGGCTATGTTGAAAAATTGTGAAAAATTCCACAAATAACTGTTTTCTGGCGTGCATTGTGCAGTTCCTCATGCGCTCGTAAGTTTGCCAATTTCAATATTTTCACTCCAGATTTCAACATTGCCATTTTACCACACCTCCTTATGAGCAGTACAGCTGTCATTTTTCACATCCTGCCCAAAACATCTTTCCCCCCATGTAGTGCACAATGGCGCAGTCGGTGTGCGAAATCAATGTATGGGACACAGTAAGAAAATCACAGTGACACTGTTCATTAGTAGAGGTTTTAAAATGGCAATGTTGAAAATTTGGTGAAAGAACTCCTAAAAATTACTGTTTTACGAGCATGCGTTGCACAGTTCCCACGCACGCTCATAGGTTTGCGAATTTTCAATATTTCCACTCCAGATTTTCAACATTAGCATTTTACCACACTTCCTTATGAGCAGTACAGCTGTCATTTTTCACATCCTGCCCAAAACGTGTTTCCGCCTATGTAGCGCACAATGGGGGTAACAAAAAGATCATGCTGACAATTTATTGTGCAAATACCAGCAATCGCACAGGGCATTAGGGTAAAGCACCATACAAGCCAAACACCACTGCAAATACCTGCAAGCGAACGTTCGGCATTGACAAATGCTTGTTAAATTTCAGTGCAGTCTTCGTAAATATCATTCAGCAACAGATCTTGAATTTACTTTTAACTATAGCCTTGAGAAATATGTGACTCATCGCAAAACAAAAATGTATGCATGTTTCATAGATATCAGAGCCGTGTTTGATTCTATAGACAGAAAGAGTCTCTGGGATAAGCTAAAATCTCATAATGTTGACTCAAGCCTGCTTGCAATTTGAAACTTATTGCATTCAAACATACAGGCTAGAGTGCGATTCAGCAGAGACGGAACTTTGACTGAACTTTCTAGGGGCTTAAGCAGGGATGTCTATTAGCACAATGTTTATTTATTTAATTTATATATAGGTAGTTTCTACCCAAGATTAACAATGAAAACATTCAAAGCATTATTGTTTGCCAGTGATGCAGTTTTGCATTCTCAAACAGCCTTGGGGTATAAAAGAGGCTTGACAGCAGTTATGGTGCATTTAATTTAACTAAAACTTGAATTTAATGTCAGTGAGACAAAAATTACAGCCTTCGGGGATAGAAGTAATACAAGAAGTTAGCTGGAACATCAATGGAGAGATTGTTGAGGAAGTCACTGAATTTTGTTATCTTAGAGTAACATTTGACAAAAATGTGAACTAGATTCCTCAAACTAAATAAAAGAAAATACTAACAAAACAATTTGGGGGCTTAATAGATAAGCCCATAATTTTACTAATAATTCTATAAAGCCCTAAAATTGCCTTTAAGGGTGAAGTTATCAATCTGATTGTATATGGAAGCAAGGTTTGGGGTCTGGCAGCAACAAAAAAAAAAGTTATGAACTTGAAACTATTCAGACTTTTTTGTTAATAAGAACTGCCCTTAGTTTACCTAGGGATACTCCTACTGCATTTTTAAACCTAGAGCCATTTTATGTTACCACTGGAATTCAGTATTATTAAAAGTGCTATCAGACTGTAAAACTGATTTATCAACATAGAAGAGAGAGACTAGGTTACCAAAACTTTTTTGGATAGATACACAAACACAAATATATAACTGGTTTGGTAATCTAGGTAACATTTCAATCAAGAATGGAATGTGTAGATATTCCAAAAATCAATCTTCACCATTTATTACCACTTAAGGTTCTATGCCAGAGACACTAAGATCTCACGGGAGCCCAAAACTTCTCTAGCTAACAGCTCGGGGGCCGACATCAGTGACGGCACTGCCCACGAGGTTTACACATGACTTGGCACTTGTGGACTGGCCAGCAACTGATGCTGGTCCCCTGTTTATGTCTGTTCTGTCTTTTCTGCCATCAAGGCAACACCACAGGAACTTTGGCTTCGATAACTGTCATATCTCTTTCACCGCTGTTTTTGCTCGGTGTTGTAGTTTTTGAACCATTTTTTTGGTGCCACTTTTTTCTCCTTTCCTTCCTTAGGGTACTGAGCCTTTTTTGGCTTGTTTTTATTATATCTGTTTTGGGGGTATCTCAGTTCTTTCCTGCCATTGACTTGGTCTGTGGAAAGGCCGATGTAGTTTTGCACCAGTTTTCGCCTACGATTTTTCTATCTAATATTTTAGAATCTCTTTTACATAAGAGATTCCTTTATTTTGTGTATGTTGAGAGTAAACCCTTCAACCTGTCTCTTACATAGATACATAGATACATAGACACTGTCGGCAGATAAAGGCCTATGGCCCACCCAGTCTGCCCATTTGAGCTTGTAAGTTCAGTTTATGTTTTCCAAGAAGTCTGTTGCCCCTTACCCCTGACCTCCAGAATTCCTTTATGTCTATCCTATGCATTTTTAAATCCCGTGATTGTTTCAGCCCCCACCACTTCCTCTGGCAGGGTGTTCCACTTGTCCACCACCTGTTCTGTGAAGAAATTCTTCCTCACGTTTCCTCTGAATCGTCCTCCCTCCAACTTCATCCCATGCCCTCTAGTCCTGGAACATCTTTTTCGCTTAAAAATAGTGTATTCCTGCACACTGTTCCTCCCTGTAAGATACTTGTATGTCTCTATCATATCCCCTCTCACCCTCCTCTCCTCCAGGGAGTACATGTTCAGTTCCTTCAACCTGTCCTCATAGGACTTGTGATGCAATCCATGCACCATCTTAGTTGCCCTCCTCTGAACCTTCTCTACCCTGTCTATGTCCTTACGTAGGTAAGATCTCCAGAACTGCACAGTGTATTCCAGGTGGGGCTCCACTAGTGTCTTGTATAGTGGAATTATGACCTCCCTTTTCCTGCTGGTGATGCCCCTGCCTATGCATCCCAGCATCCTATTTACTTTACCTGCTGCCTTGTCACACAGTTTCCCTGCCTTGAAGTCATCAGAGATGATAACCCCAAGATCTCTTTCCTGCTTGGTGCATGCTATATCCTCACCCCCCAACTGATACATTGTGCCAGGGTTTTTGTGCCCCATATGCATTATCTTGTACTTCCTTGCATTGAATTTCAACTGCCAAACCCCTGACCATTCTTCAAGTTTCTGCAGGTCCCTTCTCATTCTGTCTATACCCTCTGGTGTGTCTACTCTGTTACAGAGCTTTGTGTCATCAGCAAACAGTGAAATTCTGCCTTCTAGGTCCTACGCAATGTCACTGATGAAGATATTGAATAGAACTGGTCCTAGCACTGATACCTGTGGTACCCCACTGGTCACTCTTCCCTCTGTGGAGTGACAGCCATTTACCACCACCCTCTTTGTCCTGCCGCCCAGCCAGTTACCTACCCACCACACTGCTGTCCTGCCCACACCTATATTCCCCAGTTTGTGCAATAGTCTTCTATGTGGCACAGTGTCAAAGGCCTTGCTGAAGTCCAGATAGACCATGTCCACTGCCCTCCCCTGATCCACCTCTCTAGTCACCCAGTCAAAAAATTCAATGAGGTTGGTCTGACATGACCCCCCCCCCCGGTGAAACCATGCTGCCTTGGGTCCTGTAGTCCATTGACAACCAGATGTTCCACCAATCTCTCCTTCAGTAGTGCTTCCATGTCTTCACTACGAGGTGGAGGCTGACTGGTCTGTAGTTCCCCACTTCCTCTTTGTTCCCACTTTTGTATAAGGGACTACATCTGCTATCCTCCAGTCTTTGGGTACCTCCCTGTTTCCAGTGATCAGCTAAACAGGATAGCCAGAGGTTCAGCCACCACTCTCTTAGTTCTTTAAAGGAACCTGGGGTGCACCCATCTGGTCCCATTGCTTTATCAACTCTTATTACTTCCAGTTCCTTCAGGACCCTTTCTGTGTAAAGGGACTTGTGTCCATTCTGCACCATTCTCACCCCTTGTACTCCCTTCAGACCCATACCCTCCTCTTCCTCAGTAAAGACTGAGCAGAAATACCTGTTCAATATGTCAGCTTTACTGTTGTCATCCTCCACACAGCCCCATCCTCCCCTTCAGTCTCACTAACCCTCCCTTTGCCTTTTTTTTCACTTATGTACCTGTAAAGGTTTGTCCCTCTACCCACTGATTTTGCAATGTGTTCTTCTGTCTGAGCTTTGGCTTCCTCTGACCTCCCTGCCTCCCTTTGCTTCTCCTGGTACTTCTCCCTATCCCCTTCTGCCTGTGTCTTTTTGTATTGCCTGAATGCAATCTTTTGGCTTCACTTTCTTTGCTACCTCTTTGGAAAACCATAATGGTCTCCTCTTCCTTTTCCTCTTGCTAACCTGCTTAATACATAATTCTGTTGCTCTTGTAATCCCCATTTTAAATACTGCCTACTGTTCCTCAACCCCTGATTCCTGCCCCATTCCCCTTAATGCCTCTTTCAAGTATCTCCCCATTTTCCCAAAGTCTGCCCCCCTAAAATCCAGGATACATGTTTTTGTGTGGTTTGGTTCTGCTCTTTCTGTGATTTCAAACCACAGTGACTGGTGGTCACTGTTCCCCAGGTGCTCCCCCACTGTTACCCCCATCACACTGTCCCTGTTTGTGAGCACAAGGTCCAGTATTGCCTTCTGCCGAGTTGGTTCCATGACCAGTTGCTTGAGGAAGGCACCCTGAAGGGAGTCCAGGATAAATCTGCTCCTAGTTGATGCTGCTGCTGGGATGCTCCAGTCCACGTCTGAATATTGAAGTCTCCAGCCAGTACTACCTCACCCTTGTCTGCCATCCTTTGGATGGCTAGCATCAACTCCTATCTGTTTCTTCCTCCTGGGCTGGTGGTCTATAGACCACCTGTGCAGATGGCTGGCCCCATTTTCCTTTCCAGCTTAACCCACAGTATCTCTCCCTATTTTGTTCCTCCTGGATCTCTGTGGCCCTTATGTCATTTTTCACATACAGTGCCACTCCTCCTCCCTTCCTGCCTGCCCTGTCTCTTCTGAATATGTTGTAGCCAGGTATGGCCAACTCCCAGTCGTGGTTATCATTACACCAGGTTTCAGTGATGGCCACAATGTCCAGGTCCATGACAGCCTCCAGATCTTCCATCTTGTTGCTAAGGCTCCTGGCATTTACACACATGGCTTTCCATGATTTGACCTCCCTAGACTGTTTCGCTGTTCTACTCCAGCCCCTTCCTTGGTTGTCCTTTGTCCCTGGTTCTCCTTGCTGTCTGCCCTTCTGCTGAATTTTGCCCCTTTTCTGCCTATCCACCTCTTGGGTGCCAATCTCCATCTTTTGCATACTGCTTTGTAGAGACAGCAACTCCTCTGGTTCACTGGTTCCACTGCTAGCTGTGGGGGGTGAGCAAGTAGGTACCCTCCTTGCTGGCCTGCCACCCCCCCCCCTTGCTAGTTTAAATGCTTGTCAATGTAGCATTTAAACTTATCATTGAGTGCTTGGATTCCCCTCCAGGATGGATGCAGGCCGTCAGGCTTGAACAAACCTCCATCCCTCCAGGTGGGTCCCCAGTCACCAATTAATCCAAACCCTTCCTCATAACCAGTTCTTCAACCATGAGTTAAAGTTCCTGGTGCATTCACCCATGCCTCCTTGCCTCCTCATAGGTACTTGAGAAAGTGACAGAAGTAGCTACTTGCTTGAGACCCCTCCCCAATTTCCTAAACTCTTCCTGAACTTCCTTTGGCTCCCCATTTGCCAGGTCATTAGTACCTAAGTGGATAATGACATCCAGCTCACCCTCCCGTCTTGCCTTCCCAGTGATCCCCAGGATCTTCCTTCCATCCCTCCATGCCGTGGCACCTGGTAAGCACCTCACCTCCCTGTCATCCCTGCTGAAAGAAGATTGCCTCCACAGATGAACACTATCTCTGTGTCTGCTGTCTTGGGCCTAACCATGAAGTCTCTGACTGACAGCTCTGCCAGAAGATTAATCAAACAGGCTTCAGCCAACACAAAAAGGCACTAAAGAATTTTCTGATGGAGCAAGCAGTAGCCCGTTCTGGGCAGGGGTCCTCGGGTCCTAGCCTGTCAGTTGCTTGTAGGTTCATCAAGCTCCCAGGCCTCCAGTGTCTGAGGAAAGTTCTTGGGGAAAAGTGATAAAAAGGAGCAAGATCAGTACCGATTCCTCCACTGATGGTCTTGCTCTCCTATGGCATCCTGTCGGCTGCGGCTGTGCCAAAGCACAAAGCTGCTGTTCAGATCTCTGTGCCCTCCAGATCGATGCCAACTGTGCACTCACTTAACTCACAGGGCGGGCGATGTCATTCAGGCACAGGTCAAGAAGCATAGGAAAACCAGGAGTAGTAGAATTCACCAAAAATATTTCTTTACACTAGCAGTAACATAAAAAATTAAACTTGTTTAGTATAATTTTTTACAAAGGCCAAAAAAAATAAAATAAACAGAAAAAGTCCATCTGAGCTTTTCTTCAATCTCTGTGTCCCTTTTCTTTTTCAAGCAGTTGCATCTCAGCTCTCTTTTAAGTCCTTCCAACACCCATTCTTAACAAGCATCCTGTTCTTGTAAGTATCAGGCTTGTGCAGCTAGAACACAAAATCCCAGAAATGAGGCCCCTTTTTACAGCTCTTCTGCAAAAGGCTTAACAATTTGTACTCAGGTAACCTCTTCAGTTCCCAATAGCTTTTTTGCAGTCATCTCAAACCACAATTATATATATTTCAAAAATTAACAGTGTATAATTTCTAAACAAAGGGATCCCAAAATCAGTTACATTTCTACAAAATGATCTGCATATATTTTTATATCAGGCATGGGTCGAGGTAAGGCGGCAGCGCCTCAACCCTCTATGCCACTGGGTCGACAGGCTTTGAGTTTAAATGGGAAAGAGAGTGTCTTACAGGTGCTTGGCTGTTACCTCACTGCTGTGGCATCTGTCTGGCCATATGGTAGTCCTTGGCCAAAGAAACAGCCTTTTCCCCACTCTCTGGTTGGCGTTTCCTTTACCCAAAGCTGCACATCTGTAGGCAGGATGTTAATGAATTGCTCCATGGCAAATGTGTTGATGATCTGTGGGACTGTTTTCTCTCTGGTTGAAGCCATTTTATCAGGAGTTCTCTGAGTCGTGTGAAGGCTTCTCGAGGATTGTCAACTGAGTTGTACCTCAGAGATCAAAATCTCTGCCTGTAGGTCTCTCCAGAGATGTCATACCTTTTAAGGATTTCGCTTTTCACCAGGTCATAGTTTTCTGACTGTACAGTGTCCATATTGCTGTAGACAAGTTAGGCTTTTCCTGTCAGGTTGAGTACCAGTCTGATTGTCCATTGCTGCTTTGGTCATTGGCAGGCTGTGGCTAGTCTTTCAAAAGTTATCAGGTATACCTCAATATCATCCGAGGGACACAACTTTGTAAGTTTGATGGCTTTTAAGTTGCTTGTGTTTTGTTGCTCATCTGGATCTGTGCCAAATCCTCTGCCTTTGATAGCTTGCAAGGCACTCAGACATCGCTGCTCCTGTCACTGCATCTCTTCTTTCCTCTGTGCTTCTAAACATTAAATCTCTTTTTCTCGCTACTTGTCCATCTCTTTTTGTTGTATAGCCCACCAGTTGAAAAGATCCATCAGGCTTTCAGGTTCTGTCACTGCCTGTTCTTTTTCCATAACTTGTGCTGGCTGTACAATCTCAGCTTGGACTTCTGTCTCTGCTAGTTTGGCTGCCACTCTCCTGGTAACCACTCCTGGACTTGCTGCTGCAGATCCATACCTTCCTCTGTGCTTCCCTGGTACTAGATCCAGTACCCATGCACAAAACTCCTGGTATAGAGTATGCACAGCATAAATCCCACGGTTTCCACCATCTGTCATCGAGGCACAGATCAGGAAGCATAGGAAAATGAGGAGCAGTTATAGAATTCACAAAAAATATTTATTTACAATAGCAATAACATAAAAAAATAAACTTGTTTCTTTATAACTATTTACAAAGGCCAAAAAAAAAACCCAGAATAATTCCATCTGAGTTTTTCTTCAATCTCTGTGTCCCTTTTCTCTTTCAAGCAGTTGCAGATCAGCTCTCTTATAAGTCCTTCCAACAACTCATTCTTAACAAGTATCATGTTCTTTTAAGTACAGTATCAGGCATGTGCAGCTAGAACACAATATCCCAGAAATGAGACCTCTTTTTACTGTATAGCTCTTCTACAAAAGGCTTAACAATTTGCACTCAGGTAACCTCCTGAGTTCCCAATAGCTTTTTGCAGTCATCTCGAACCACAATTATATACATTTCAAAAATTAACGCGATATAATTTGGGTGGCCCCCCCTTTGCCCAACACCCCGATGGCAAAACACGGAAAATGACCACTACAGTGACAGTCTCTGTAATGGTCCATTTCTGTGTTTTGCTTTCCCCCAGTGTCCTGCCCCCTTCCTGGCCCCCCGCATGGGGGCCGAGGGGGGTGCAACACCCCCACAGTAAACACCGGGAGCTTGGGCGGCACAATACCTGCATCAGTATTGTGCCATCACTATGCGGGTGGTTGACAGATTTACTGTCAACCAAACTTGGTGCTTCCATATAATTTCTAATCAAAGGGATCCCAATATCAGTTCAATGGCCTACGCAGCCAGTAGATGTTATGCTGTGCAACTGTGTACTTAGGTTTTGGCCGTTCACACTCTCTATTCCTTAGGAATTACCACTCTGAATGGGTACCAAAGGCAAGGAACCCCCTAGAGGGTTCCACCCCTAGAGGTGCCACTGGGCACTTTCCTTGGTTAAAAGTACCTTAGGAAGGATCCCTGGGAGAGAGGCGCTGCCACTGAAGAAGGAGGGGAGGATGGCAGGGCAAAGAAAAAGTGCTTCAGAAAGAGGCTAAGGGGAACTGCTTTTATAGCTCAGGAAGTGGGAGTGGCTGGCTGCTTGTGCATCAAACCATAGGTGGAGCCTTCCAATTCAGTGTCCTATGCAGCCAGTAAGTGTTATGCTTGTGCAACCGTGTACTTAGGTTTTGGCCGTTTGCACTATCTATTCCTGAGGAATTACCACCCTGTAGGGGTACCAAAGGCAAGTAACCCTTCAGAGGGTTCCACCCCTAGAGGTACCGCTTCCTTTGGCTAAAGGTACCGTAGGAAGGATCTCCAAAAGGAAGTTGTAAGAAGCTTATAAGCAATGAGAAGTTGTGAACCATGGTAATAGATAAGCATGAGGCAGCTTGATAATGTAATGGAATAGCAGGGTAGCATGGCATGAGTTTGATGGATTGCAAAAGGGGTTGAGGGAACTTCTTAAGAAGAGAGGGAATGGCAGTAGGGACACCATCCCCCTCCATTCAACAGCGGATCCTGCTTAGGGAATTAGGGAACACTATGCTAACAGTAATGATGTGAGACATGAGGGAGAGAAAAAAAAAACCTTTGAGGAGGAAAGCTCTGGGGATCCAAGGCCTAAGTCGCCTTCCCTCCAGGCTTGGGATATTTTGTTTAGTGACGGCCCTGCTACTGCAATTTGGAAACCCAATTAATGGGAAGTGGAAAACATTCCAATTTGGAGGAAAGCTCTTGCTCTATCCTTCTAACAGGAATGCCGTGTAGGGTTGTGAGTTGCTGCGCTCTGCAACTGATTACCCCAAGGTGGGAGGAGGAGGAGGAGAGCAAAACCACTGAGGCACTCACCCAGCCTTCTCGTCCTAAACACAAACCAGGTGAACTAGAGGCAGTCATGGGGAGAATAGCATTAAAGAGTGGCTCTGAACCTGCTCAGGCAGCTAAAGGGACCCCTGTGAAAGCCCCACCCCTTCACACTGAATCTTAACTTCTACAACTTGGGGTGCTGTCAGTACGGTTGATGACTGAAGGTCCACCCAGGGTGAGGACATTCCCAGTTATGGGCCAGGTGAGAAGGACCCCACCCCCAAGCTTTGCATGCCCAAGCTGCAGACTCTAGGTGCATAGTGAGATTGTTGGCTGCAGGGGAGCCCTGTACCAGAATGGTATGTCTGGCTAGCCCCAGGGACCGAAGAGGAGCTGAATGAGCACTGAGTGCTGAGACCTTGCAGAGGGCAGATGGCAGATGGCAAGGAGTAGTGAGCAAATGATGGCATAATCAGGGGTTGATCTGGATATACTGTATAACGCAAAATATTAGTGCAGCTTATATTCCGCGCTGCTAAGTCACAGACACTTATCTGCGTCAACTTATATTAGCATAAATACGGTAGCTACAAAAAGCTCTCCAAATAAAGCCACATAAAAATACCTTATTTTGACAACAAATTTTTGGGAATTCGCTGACCTCTTCTTGCCCCAAATGTGCCACTGTTCAATTTCAAGTACATGCGATCTGCATCCTGAGAGTCACACAAGCATGCAGTAGAAGATGGGTGGGGGGTGGAGTGGGGAGTTGCAAGGGTAGCCGGAATTGAGAACCATGAAAGGAACTTGATTTGTTCACTGCGAGTCACTCATAAGGATTAGTATGGGGATACTATGAGTGAAGGTGGAGGTTAATTAGCATGAGGAGACAGATCAAACAAGGATGCGATAGGTGATGAGGGAAGGAGGGGGAGTCGCAAGGGTAGCCAGACTTAAGAACCATGACAACAGCTTGATTCTAGCACTGCAAGCTACTGATAAGAAACTAGAAGGGACAATTCTGAGAACAAATTGAATGCTTAGAATAATGTTGGGGTGTTTTATTTTTCTTTTGGGCAGGGCATCAGCGAGAGGTACAGTGAACCTCTAAGAGTCACAGTTGTTCAAATTTTGTGGATAATACAGTACGAGTGACAGTGGGGGGAAATTAGAACAAGGAGATGGGCAATGGGTGAATCAAACAAGGGAGCTGATCATGAGCCGAACATGAGACGACAGCCAATGGAAAATGGTTGGTGTTTTGCATTACTATACTATGGTGACAGAACAAATTTAACGCATTTGTTTGGTTGCCATTACTTATGCTCTAATTCAGTTTAGAAAGCATTTAGAACTGCATCACCCTATATTTCACTTTCAAACAATATTAGCTGTCAAAGTATTTCCACAGTCACATAGCTATCAGCGGATATAGCGAGTATATTCTTTCAGCGAAAATAAGGGGTTATACAGTAGTTCAGTAAGGCAGGGTAGCTGTTCAGGAAAGTATAAATAATAATTGGACCTGCATGTAGGTCAGTAAGCATTAGGAATATTCAGACCAACATATAGGTCTGCAAAACATAGTAGCAATGATGTACATGAATGTAAATGGGGCAGCAATATGATAGCGGGGCAAGCCAGCCAGGCATTCAAAAGCCAAATTAAGGTGACAAATACTCTGAGGATTTTTGGCAGTGAAGGAATGATTTAGAACAGAAATAATTAGCTACATGGGGCCATGACTCCCCAAACACTTCCCAGTCCCCGCCGTAGGAAAAAACAAGAAAATAATGGAAGGGTCGAGAACCACATGCGGATATAAAACTAGTTAACAGCATCAGCAGTAGCTTTAGCTGACCTCAGAGTAGAACAGCAGTGTACAAACAGGGAATAGGATCAGCTATGAGTGGTTGTATTCTATAAGCATGTAAGGGGAAAAGCACAAAGCTGTGAAAACAGCTATGACCACAGAGGAGGTAGACTGAGCAGGGAAAACATGATTGAACTGCATAGCAAGGTGCAGAGGGAGCTTGGATCAGGTGAAAACAATCAGGCTTGATAGCATGGGGAGCAAGTAGGCCTGTAGCATGGGAAGCAGCTTTGGGTTGTGTAAAAGCACAAGTACTGGGTACAGTAACAAGGGGAGCAAGTAAAAGCAGTAGCAGAAGCTGGAAAAAGCCAAACGGTAGGATCAAGCAAATGGTAGGAGCTGAGAAGCCAAGTCCCCCCAAATAGAAACAAAAACACAAACACAGAAGAAACATGGAAGAAATAAAAGGAAGCACACAGCTGGAGGCAAAGTAAAAAACAGAAGCAGAAGAACAAAACGCAGAGTCCAGCAGAAAGAAACAGCAAGGTGGGGGGGGCAGGCCCCAGCCTGCCACACAGCAAACAGACAGAGCCTCCGACTGGCAAAGAAAAAATGCTTCAGAAAGAGGCTGAGGGGAACTGCTTATATAGCTCAGGAAGTAAATAAAGTAAGTAAGTAAAAATGTATTTGTTAAGCGCCTTTCAGATTATCAAGGTGCTGTACAATAAAATAGAGTAAACAAATTTAATAATAAAAATTTAACAATGTGCAGAAAAAGCTTGACAAAATAAATAGGTTTTAAATTACGATTTAAAATTTTCGACAGTCGGGCATTCTCTTAACCAATGAGGTAGAGAATTCCACAGGGTGGGTGCAGAATAGAGAAAAAGCACGTGCACCAGATGTTTTTAAACGAACCCTGGGAGTCTCTAGCAATCCCTCATCAGTGTATCAGAGTGGGCAGCGGGGGCAGTAGGAAATAAGGAGCTCTTGCAGATATCGGGGTCCCTGCTCATGTAGGGCTTTATAGGTCAGCAAGCCAACCTTAAAGGTGATCCACCACTGTACCGGTGGCCAGTGCAGTTCGCACAGCACAGGCATAATATGACTAGTCCTGGATGTACCAGTCAAAAGCCTGGCTTCTGCGTTCTGCACCAGCTGCAAGTGGCGGATATCAACCCCCGGAAGCCCTAGGTAGAGGGCATTGCAGTAATCAAGGCGGGTGGTTATGAAGGCGTGGACCAGTGTAGGAAGGTCAGCCGGGGGGGCCAGGTGTTTCACCCGGGCGATATTCCTTAGATGGTAAAAGGAAGACTTAACAACAGCTTATACCTGAGATTTTAAGGTCAAACCGCTGTTGAAAATAACATCCAGTTTACACACCCGGTCGGAGGCCAAGAGCTGGACATCGTCAAGCCATAGACCCGAAAGATGCCCAGCCTCAAGACCCACCTCCGGATGACCTGGGTCCACAACCAATACCTCAGACTTGTCTGGAGTTAACCTCAGCCAGCTAGTGCTCATCCAATTCTTGATCTCGGCAAGACAGTTGTTAAGCACAGAGACCGCATCATCCTGTCTGGGTGTAAAGGACATATACAGCTGGGTATCATCTTTATAACAGTGAAAACCCAAACTGTATATTGCCTAATGATATCACCTAATGGCAGCATGTACACTGAAAACAACATGGGTGCCAATATGGAGCCCTGCAGCACCCCACAGGACAGAGAGAAGGCATCAGAGGAATACATTCCGGTGACAACCCTCTGATCTGCCCATGAGAAAGGATCGAAACCAACTTAGGACTGTAGCAGACAGTCCACAGAATTGCTGCAGGTGCTCCAAAAGCAAACCATGGTCAACAGTGTTGAATGCCACCGAGAGATTAAGAAGGACTAAGATAGTACGAGCCTTTCCATCTCTCGCAATTAGGAGATCATTTAACACCCGAACAAGGGCAGTCTCGGTGCAATGTCTCTTCCTAAACCCCATTTGGAGAACTTCAAAGATATTGTGGGTTGTTATATGATCATCCAGCTGCAACGCAACCACCTTTTCAATAACCTGACCCACAAACGGTAGGTTAGAGACAGGTCTGTTGTTTGCTAGACAGTCTGAATCCAAGGAAGGTTTTTTAAGGAGTGGTCAAATGACCACCTCCTTGAGGGGATCAGGAAAGACACCCTTTTTCAAGGAACACTAGACAATTTCAGCAAGGATCGGGCAGATGACATCTACGCAACATACCAATAGCGGCATAGGACCCGGATCCAAACTACAACTGGTTGGTCACAAGGTCTGGACAATTCTCACAATGTCCAAGAATTCCGGCAGGCTGAAGCCAGCCCAGACAGAACGGGTACACGCAACTTCTCGCCAGTCTCCGCAATCCCTCATAGAGGGAGCTGGGCCGATCCCCGACCTGATGCTGGCAACCTTATCTGCAAAATATTGTGCAAGCTCGTCACACTTTATTTGTGAAAAACCTCTTCCAGACTGAAGACAGACTGGATTGCATAAGTCTCTCCACAGTCCGAAAGAGCTGAGCTGGTCGATTCCGTGCAGCAGAAATCTCCCTGGACAGGAATTCTGCCTTCTTACGGGTGATTTCTGATTGATAGAACTTTTAATGTTCCATCAATCTAAGCCTGTCAGCATCGAGGCCGGATTTCCACCAAACTCTCTCTAGCCTTCGACCCACTCTCCTCAGCTCCTTCAGGGACCCATCAAACCACGGGTTCCTTGGATGCAGAGTGAGTGGATGAACACGAACAGGAGCTAATGAGTCCAGGAGCGTCTCCCACCACCTTATTATAAGCCAGTACGAGGCCACCAGGACTCATGCTTTCACTCGATAAACCCGATAGGTCCAGCATCGCTGATAGGCCTTCTGGGGTAACTCCCCTTAAAGGGCGATACTGGACCATCTCCGTAGGGGCAGGCCTACTTAGGGGTGTGCCAAAACTGAACCTTATGATGTGATGGTCTGACCAACTGACTGGTTCCACCCCCAAGTCGGTGATCTCCATCCCCAGGAAGAACACAAGATCCAGAGAGTGACCCCCAATATGGGTAGCAGAGGTAACCACCTGTGTAAGACCCAGCATAGTCATAAGCTGGAGGAGGTTATTTCCAAATTGCGAGAGTTCATTGTTGACCCAGGCATTGAAGTCACCCAGAATTAACCATCTGGGTGACTCTAAGGCCACATTGACAATGAAATCCGCAAACTCCTTCAGGAGTTCTTCCCCATTACCGGGTGGACAGTAAATAAGGAGTATCCTGAACCCTACACCTGCTCCCAGGATACACTCAAAGGATCAAGTGCACCCCACTGGTACATCCACAAGGCCCAATTCTGCTTTAAACACAATAGCTACACCCCCGCCCCTATAATCCAAGAAGTGGGAGTGGCTGGCTGCTTGACCATTGAACCATAGGTGGAGCCTTCCAAGTACATTACCACATAATGATCTGCATATATTTTTATATCAGCAGATATGCAAGTGAGGAAAAAGACAAAAACAGCAAGGAAAGGGTGAGAGGCAAAGAATTGAGAGGCACTGTCGGGGTGATCAACTAAGTCCCACAGGAAAATTTGGTTGCGCAACCAGACAGAGAAGAGACAGGAAAGGAATAGAACAGAACAAATCCCTGCATTTAAACACTTTCATTACAACTGGGACAGGGTCCTATTCCACCCTGTCACAGCCGATCACTGACCTCTGGGTCATCGGCCCCTACTTTGTCAATGATGGGCTTGCCATCAACAGCCCTCCCATCAAAGCCTGACCCCTCTCCTTCCAATAGAGCTACAGGTTACTCAGGTTTACAGGGTCCTTCAGGTCAGATCATCACTCTCTACACCATCGCCCCCCCCCCCTTCATCGATGCAGTCTTCTATGGTTGTCGACTTTAATTTTTAATAAAATTTACTTTGGTGATTGTTCACCAGCTGGGTGCACTTGGGCCCACATCACTGGCACCATCGATAGTGGCATTATCGTTGACTCCTACTCGTAGGCTGTGGGAGGCTCCCCATAGGCAGTTGTTGGTGCCTCCGACATCAGACCTGGATTTAGAAGTGGTCAACGTGGATGAAGAGTACCATCTTGATCTCGTACTTCGAGATGAAGAAGAGGAGGATGAAAAGGTCCTTTTCTCAGAGAGGTACACAGCTTTCTCAGTCAAAGAGGATTCTGTTAAGTATACTCCTAGGTCTCCTCTTGAGGACCCCACACTTTTCAGTGTGATGAAGCAATTTTCCAAAGCCATGGGCTTTCATTCTGAGTAGGAAGAGGATGTCACCAGAAAAGAGCTGGTGGTCTTTCAGGAGATCCCAGATTCTCTTACCCAAATCATTCCTCCTGTTTTGCCTGCCTTGAGGAATACTGCTACTGCAGCCTGGTGCAGGCCTAACATGTGCCAGCTGTGCCAAGTAGGGTGGCTAAGCTTTACCATGCCTCCCAGTGGTTCCTCTCTTATGCTGCCAAGCCCGAAGCAGACTCAGTGGTCATCAAGGCAGCTCATGACAGGTCTAAGGCACCTAAGCACCTTAGTTCGCTTTCCCTTGACAAAGAGTTACACAGAATTGACCTTTGGGGTGAAATGGTTTATGCCTTATCCACCCTGTGGCTGAGGATTGCAAACTATCTTTCACATATGGTGAAATACCAGAGTTCCAACTGGAAGAAGGGCAAGGCTGCCACTCAGGCCCTCCCAGATGGTACACAGAAGCAGGGACTTCTCAAGTGCCTGCAGACAGCTGAGGATATTAGCAAACACCTCCTCAGAGCCCTCTATGACATTGCGGACACTATTGCCAGGGCTGCTGCAACAGGCTCTGCCTACATAGGCACTCCTGATTGATGGTCTCTGACTTTGCTGCTGATGTTTAGCAGAAGCTGCATAAATGTCACTTTTAAGTGCACTAAGCTTTTTTGGTCCTGATGTCCAGGATGTTATCAATGATCTGCAGGTACCTGGCTGGGCTTGTAAGTCTGTGCACTATCTCTACCACACGCAACCCAGGGGTAGACAGTGGCCTCCTTTTCACAAGGCATCCAACAGACCTGGAACAGCCTGTCATCCCCAAGTAAAACTCAGGGCCTCCATTTCCTTGCCTGCCCTCCACCAGTGCTGGAGCTGCGGTGAAGCTTCCTAGAAGAGGTGGACCAGACCACATGGCTGGATCCATCTCTGCTTGACTCCTAGCCAAACCCCCTCTTCTTAGTGCAAAAAGTTGTGAATGGTAACTTTGGCAGGCCTGATGCCTTTTCTCAAGATAGGAGACTGGCTATGTTCTCTGGACATGCAGGATGCTTACCTGCACATCTCAGTCTTTACTCCTCACGGGAGGTTTCTCTGCTTTTTGCTTCAGGGTGAGCATTATCAGTTCAAAGTGGTGCTCTTTGGCTTGTCCTCTGAGCCGTGGATCTTTAGTAAGTGCTTAGCAGCAGTAGCAGCAGCTCTCAGAAGGGAGGGACTGTACAATTTCCCTTATCTAGACGATTGACTCCTAAAGGCCCCATTCAGGGAACAGCTCCTTTGGACTCTGGAGAGAACCCTCCAGCTGTTCCTCTCCCTGGGCATTACTGGCCATCTGCCCAAGTCTGTTCTAGTGCTGTCCTAAAGGCTAAAATACACAGGGGCATTCCTAGACTCAGTGCAGGGGAAGGTGGACTACCTTATCTCTTAGGCTCAGGAAGTTGCCCAAAGCCATTATACTCCTGCCAGGGTGTACCTGAGACTGTTGGGTTTGATGACGGCTGCCATTCCCTCTGTTCCACTAGCCAGGCTCCACATGTGCATTATCCAATGGACTCTCAGAGTGCAGTGGGACCAGCAAACAGATGAGTTAGACTGGCAAGTGCTGGTCTCTTTCCCAGTCTGGATAGTGCTTCAGTGGTGGATGAACCATTTGAATCTGCTGCATGGAGTTCCATTCCAGATCTCCTCTACACAGCAGATACTCACCACGGATGCTTCCAGTCAGGGCTGGGGAACTCAGCAGGGCCCTTTCCAAACCCAGGGCTCTTGGTCTGAGATTGAAATCTCCCTGTATACTAATGTCCTGGAGATGTGAGTGGTTCATTATGCCATGCAGGTCTTTCAGAACCATCTTCTTCCGAGTCAGTTGCTGATTCAGTCAGACCACCTCAGTGTAGTATACTATATCAACAAGCAAGGGGGGGGACACACTTGTATCGCCTATGCAGGGAGGCAATGAGGGTGTGGTACTGGCCCTAGACCATGGCTTGACATTCTCAGCAGTCCATGTCCCTGGAGTGCTAAACATTCTGGCGGACAGCTTCAGCCAGACACAGTTCAGCATGCATGAGGGAGAATTCTCTTATCCATTGCAGAAGATCTATTTGACAGATGGGGTCATCCAGAGTTGGACCTTTTTGCGGCCCCACTCAATGTAAAACTGCCCAATTTTTGCTTGCTCGGTCCTGCAGTTTTCTGTTGAGATGAGTTGTTCTTCTCTTGGCGTGGGAGGTTCTTTTACGCCTTCCCTCCATTTCCTCTAATTCAGAGGGTGCTAATCAAACTGCATATTGAGGGGGCCAGCATGATCTTGATAGATGTTACTTCAAAAGGGCTCTTGTAGTGGGTAATTAATTTAAGTATTGCACCCCCTGGTGTCAGGACCACACAGAAACTTTAACTAGCAGTGTCTGACAGGGGACCGCCCACCCGACATTATGTGATGGATGTCAGTGTGACACTATATAGTGGAAGGTACCCACACCCGCCTTACAGTTCTTTCCTGCTGTCAACCTGAGCACATTGGACCTCACAGAGATTGTTGCTACAGTTTGACTGCTTTTTGTGGATTAGTATTAGTTCTTTGTTCATTTAGTGGTTTATTTTATTTTTTGCATGTCATCACCATCTTCCTGAGTCGCATAAAAATAAGTGCGGTTCGTGCGGCACACAATTGCCACATACTCTACTCCCTCTGCCTCGTCTGCCAAGGCCTGGAACACAAGGTCAAGGACTGTGAAGCCTGCTGCAGTTTCAACCAGGCCACACGGAAGCATTGCCAGCAGGCCCTCAAGGCTCATCTTTTAAAGATTAAAATGGCCATGATGGGAAAGGAACTCTAGAAACTCTGTAGCATTTCCTCTTTCTGACTGATTCCCACAAGTACAAGCAGAAAAAGGGAGACTAAGAGAAGCACAGGGACCAGGACAGGTTCTCCTCTCACCCGCAGCCACCCTTGGGCCCCTCAGGTGAGCAGCGGCCCTCTTCCTCTGGGAAGTCAGCTGCTGCCTCCCAAGCCTGTCCTGCCTACCCAGGAACAGTGCTTAGACACCACACTGCCACTAGTTACAGTGGCCACAGGTGACTCAGCTTTGTCCAGGGCTTCCCTCACTATTAGGCCCCTTTCTTCTGCAGGGTCTAAGCTGTCTGGCAGTTCCAATAAGCTGCACATCAGATCCTCTGATGCACGCCCAACCAAGGCTGTGAAGTCAGGCTCCGGGGTCTCTGGTGCCTGCCCAGCCAGAGTTGATAAGCCTCTTGTCTGTTCATCCAACATACGCCCAACCACTCCAGTTGATAAGTCGACCATTGGTTTGTCTGATATCCACTAGACCACTCTGGTCGATAAGTCAGCAGTTGGTTTGTCCAACACCTGCTCAACTGACCAGCTTGTGTTGGGGTCTGGTGAGGGCTCCAATGATGCTCTTCTGCTGCAGTTACCACAGCAGTCACTGGTTGAGTCCACCTACTGTACCAACTCCTCTCTTCTGGAAGAGCTTCCTCCGCCCTCCCCAGATCATTGGGGTGCAGAGGATGTGGGCCATCCATCAGGTGGCACCTTCCCTGGGTCACCTCAGGACCTTACATTGGGTTTCCCAGAGAACCATGTGTACCCTCCTCAGCCAGATCCTTTGCCAAGGATGCCAGCCCCAATGCACAGCTTGCCTCCTGCTGGTCCAGCATTCAACCTGGTTCTTTTGGGTCCTTCAGGGCCAGATTTTGGGCCTCCTCAGGGTCCTCCTTTTGGGCCCCTGGCATCGCTGTCAGATCCTCTGTCAGGTTACCCTCCATTGGGTCACCTAATGCTGTCTTATCCACCGGTCTATACGCCTCCAGACTACCCACCATCAGGAGGCCAGACACCGAGGGTATTCGCCCTTCTACCCCTTACCATGTTACCCAACACACACCTATCAGATGCCAGGTTACCAGATGCCAGGTTTCTCTACGGGGTATCCTCTGGCCTACCAGCCACCACCTCCTCCTCTGCCTCCACCCCAGTTGGACTTTTGGACTATCCTTCAGTTCTGGTGGTGAGGCCAAGGCCCAGCTGATGTCAGAGCTGGTTAACCACCACCCTCCCAACAGATTCCCCCAGGTCCTGGTGGACTGGACACCCAAGGTCTACCCCTTCACCAGACTTATGTCAGCCAACATTGGGATCAACAAAGGAGCCTGCGGTGGGGCGCTCATCGGACAAGGCCCACTCTTGACTTTCCAGGAGCCTCCTACCACGATGTCCGGTCTTCAGAGTCCTTCGATCTGGGTTCGGGTGACTCCTCATCTTCTGCAGGGTCGGGGTTTGAATCTCCTCCCACAGAGGAGCCCAGGCCTAAGTAATCCCCAAAATCCCCACCTGAGGATCCTTCTTTTGCGGACCTTCTCAAGAAGATAGTGGAGGTCTACGACTATAAGTCAGACACTCAGGATCCCAAACACCAACATCTGGCAGAGCATTTGGATATCCAGGAGGAAGCCCCTGTTCTTACCCCTCCTTGGTTGGAGCCACATGAAGACCTGGCATCCATTATCTGGATCATGCCCTCTTCAGTCCCGGCAGTAGCCAAGAAAACAGACTGGACTTAGAGAATGCCTAAGGGGAAAGATCACCTCAGTATTCACCCTAAGGTGGACTCTGTACTCATTGTGGCAGCTCAGGACAGGTTCACCAGGCCCAGACATATGAGCAGTTCTCCTCCTAATAAGGAGTCCAAATGGCTGGATCGATTTGGTAGGAAGTTTTATTCTTCCTCCACTTTGGCCATTAAATTACATGGCTCACTTGCTGGTTTACCAGAAGTTTCTCTTTAGTCAGATGGAGCCTGCCATTGAGGCCATGCTGGACTCGGAGTTCAAAACTAATCTGGATGACACTATCAGATCCCTAAGGTTGCCTGTCAACACTTTCTGAGTGCCACATGTGATGCTGTGGAGTCCTCAGCCAGAGGCACAGCCATGGCTGTTTGTCTTCAGAGGTACTCCTGGCTATGGGATCTCTGGCCTGGCACTGGACATCAGTCAGCCATCCAAGATGCTCCCTTTAGGGGCTGTGTCCTCTTCAGTGGTGATGCCTAGGATATTAATACTGGCCTCCAGGACAATGGTAAGGCCCTTAGGTCGGTTCACACCATGTCCCACCCTAAGTTTCAGGCCAAGAAGCCTTTTCATCGCCAGGCTAAACGGCAGATGAAACAGCAGCAGATGGCCAGACGTCGGCCCAAACATCAGGCCCCTGCTGCCACAGCTGCCTCTCCAGCCAAAACTCAAAGAGCTTCAGATGGAGCTCTCCCCAACCCTCCATCCCTTTCTTGACTCGTGGTCTGCACCCTCTCCTTCCTACCCTTCGGAGGAGCTGGTGGGGGGGGAGTTTGCCAGTCACATACCAGGTTGGGAGGTGGTCACCACCGATGTGTGGGTCCTTCAGCTGGTCAGATAAAACCATACTCTGGAGTCTCTAGAGAAACCCTCAGACAGGCCCCCAGCGATGTCTCATTACCTAAAGGTGCATATTCCTCTCTTAAGGGAAGAAATTGAGGTTCTGTTACAAAAGGAAGCAACAGAGCCAGTTCCATCAAACCAAGTAGGAAAGGGGTATTCCTTCCACTTCCTCCTGGTTCCCCAAAAGACTGGAGATCTGCACCCCATCTTGGACCTCAGTGCTCTAAACCAGTACATAGAGTACAAACAGTTTTGAATGCTGACCCTCCCAGGTCTGTTGCCCTTTCTGCACAAGGGATAGTGGCTCTGTGTCCTGGATATGTAGGATGCCTACCTGCATATCCCAGTTTTTCAGGGAGCATTACCATTTCAGGGCTGTCCCCTTTGATCTGTCCTCAGCACCTCAGGTTTTTACCAAGTGCCTTGTGGTAGTGGCGGTGGCCCTGAGATGCCAGGGTAAGTATATATTCCCCTAGCTCAATGACTGGCTTCTGTCAACTCCATCGAGGGAGCAGTTGGAACTTTCCCTCTCAGCTACCCTGAGCATTTTTGCGCAAGTGGTGATTATGGTCAACCTTCCCAAGTCCCAGCTTGCCACTTCCCAGTGCCTCCAGTTTATTGGAGCGATGCTGGATATAGCCAAGGGTAAGACTTTCCTCCCTTTGGGCAAGGTGCAAACTTTGCTGAAGAAGGCTTGTTTAGTAACCTCCAGAAGGTGGGTTATGGCCAGGTCAGTTCTTCGACTCCTTGGCCTTATGGCAGTGGCCATCTCCACGGTCTCTCTGGCCAGGCTCCACATGCGAATTTCACAGTGGACACTCAGAACACAGTGGGATCAGAGGTCAGATGACCTCGACCATGTGGTCATGGTCTCCAGTTCGATGCAGCAAGACCTCCTCTGGTGGCAGGATCTCAGCAACCTTACCTATGAGTCCCCTTTCAGGCCCCTCCTCCCACCCAGACTCTAACTACAGATGCATCGGGGTTAGGTTGGGGTGAAACATAGAAACATAGAAGCTGACGGCAGATAAGGACCGCAAGGCCCATCCAGTCTGCCCATTTCTTTTTCTACCTTATAAATGTGCCTTCGGCCTTTGCTCTGTCAGTGACCTATCTATTCATAGTCATTTGTATTGCTCTCTTATGCCTATCCATGCCTGTTTGAAGCCCTGCACTGTATTCATAGCCACCACTTCTTGTGGTAAGCCATTCCATGCATTCACCACCCTTTCTGTGAAAGAATTTCCTCACATTCCCCTTAATCGGCCTCCCTCTAATCTCATGCTGTGTCCTCTTGTCCTGCTATTTTTCTTATATTTAAACATGTTAGACTCTTTCACCTTGTTTATGCCCTTAAGGTGTTTGAATGCCTCGATCATATCACCTCTCTCCCTCCTTTGCTCAAGGGTATACACATTGAGCTCCGTTAATCTGTCCTCATATGTCTTCTGATGCAGTTCCTGCACCATTTTGGTTGCCCTTCTCTGGACTGCCTCAATTTGGTTAATGTCCTTGTGAAGGTGTGGCCTCCAATACTGCATGCAGTACTCCAGATGGGGCTTAACCAGTGTCTTGTATAGAGGTTATTACCTCCCTCTCACGACTTGTGATACCCCTATTTAATACACTAACACCCCTAGCCTTACCTACTGCTTTAGAGGTCTGCTTGATGATTTTAGGTCATCAGTGATGATGATGCCCAAGTCTCTTCTTCCTTTGTGACTGCTAGCAACTCCTCCCAGCCTATAGGTGGCTTCAGGGTTTCTCTTCCCTGTGTGCATGATTTTGCACTTCTTTGCATTAAATCCCAGTTGCCACTCTTCTGACCATTCTGCTAGTTTATCCAGATCTCTTCTCATTCTGCCCACCCATCTGGATCATCTACTCTGTTGCAGATCTTGGTGTCATCTGCAAACAGACAAGCCTTACCCTCTAGTCCATCTGCAAGGTCACTAATGAAGATGTTGAAGAGGACTGGCCCAGGACTGATCCCTGAGGTACCCCACTTGTGACTTGCATCTCTTCTGACTGTATACCATTTACCACCACTCTCTGTTTTTCTGCCCGTCAACCAGTTTGCCACCCAGTTGACCAACTTCTGACCCACCGAGCCTACCCAGCTTATTTATCAATCTTCTATGTGGAACAGTGTCAAAAGCTTTGCTGAAGTCAAGGTAGGCGACATCAACTGCTCCCCTTGGTCCACCACTCTGGTTCCCAGTCAAAGAAATCTAGAGATTAGTTTGACAGGACCTTCCTTTGTAAACCCGTGCTGTCTTGGATCCTGTGCCCTATGGATTCCAGGTGTTGCACTATCCTTTCCTTAAGGAGTGCCTCCATACTCTTGCCCACTACTGAGGTAAGACTGACGGTCTGTAGTTCCGCCTCCTCCCTGCTACCACTCTTGTGGGGCGGGATCACATAAGCCCTTCTCCAGTCTTCTGGGACCTCTCCTGAGCTCAGAGACTCACTAAACAATTCTGCTAATGGCTCTGCTAGTTCCTCCTTTAGCTCCTTAAGTACCCTGGGATGTATGCCATCAGGTCCCATTGCCTTATCCACCCTGAGCTTAGCAGGTCTTGTAGGACCTTTCTTTTGTGAAGGGAGTAGTGCTCACCTCCCTCCCCTGTGTCCATGATGCTGAGCTGTGGGCCCTGTCCTGCAACTTCTCTTCAGTAAATACTGAGCAAAAGTATCTATTTAGGATAGATGCCTTTACAGGGTCCTCCTCCTCACATGCTCCCTTTTCTCCATTAAGCTTAGCAATACCCCCTCTGGACTTTCTCCTTTCACTAATGTATCTATAGAAAGTCTTGTCATCTTCTTTTACTGTTCGTGCTAGTGTTTCCTCAGTTTGGGACTTTGCCTGCCTTACTGCCTTACCTGCTTCCCTTAGGGCAGTTTGGTATGCCTCCCTATCTTCATCCCGCTGTGTTCCCTTATATTTTCTGAAGGACAGCCTTTTGGCTCTGACCTTTTCTGCTACTGTATTTGAGAGAACAAAGTGGTTTCCTTCTTCTTTTGCACTTCCTTTTCTGTCTAACACAATGGGATGTTGCTTCAAGTATTGCATCCTTAATGCTTGCCCTTTGCCTACCCCCTCACCTGTGTTTCTTTTGCCAGGGCTAGCTTAACTCTGTAGGCCATCTTATCAAAGTCAGCTCCTCTGAAGTCCCATATTTTGGCTTGGAATGGGATGATTTAGATGTAGTAGCCAAACTGAACCATACCATGTGATGGTCACTGGCCCCAGGTGACCTTCTACCTGGAGATCTGTGATCCTCTTTTGTTAGTCAGTACTAGATCTAGGATAGCCCTGTCTCTGTGGGTTGCTGTACCAGTTGTTTGAGGCCCTCCCCTGCAGGAATCCACTATGAGTCTAGTTCTGGCAGATGTTCCTGCTGGTATTGACCAATCTGTATCTGGCATGTTGAAGTCTCCCATTATCAGAACCTCCCTTTAGCTGTCATGTTTTGTATATCTTCTAACAGTAATGTATCTATGTCCTCCCTCTGGTCTGGGGGCCTGTAGACAACCCCAGTTCTTATGGCTGTCCCATTTCCTGTTTCCAGGGTGACCCACAGTTCTTCTGGCTCTTTATGTGTATTCTGATTTCTGTAGCTTTGATATTTTCATTAACATACAGGGCCCTCCTTCCCTTTTACCTGTTGGTCTCTTCTGACAATACATAGCCAGGTACTGAAGTCTCCCAAGTGTGGTTACTGGTAAACCACGTCTCATTAATTGCTACTATGTCCAGTTTAGCCTCTGACATTATTGCCTGCAGGTCTGGGATCTTATTTCCCAGGCTGTGAGCATTTGTGTACATGAGGGTGCACACTTGGAGAACCACAGGACTCAGGGGCTGTGGTCCCATTTGGAACTCTCTCACTGCACATAAACGTGCTGGAGATGAGGGCAGTGCTGTATGCTCTCCGAGCTTTCCAGCATCTACTTCACTAGGGTCCACTATTAGTCCAGACGGATAATGTGTGTGTGGTGTAGTACCTCAACAAGCAAGAGAGCACACACTCTTATCCCTCTGCAGGGAGGCGATGCAGTTGTGGAACTGGGCAGTGCAGCATTGAATTCACCTCATAGCTGTTCATGTACCGGGGTGTGCAAAATGTCCTAGCGGACTGTCTCAGCTGCACTAGAGGAAGAGCCCACAAATGGGAGCTCAAGCAAGAGGTATTTGAACATATTTTCAACCTATGGGGTCTTCCAGACCTGGATCTTTTCACCTCCCCATACAATGCAAAACTACCCAGGTTTTGCTCATTCACTCCCGGGCATGGTGTTTTCTGGTGGGACACGCTATCTCTCTGCTGGACAGAGAGGTTTTTGTACACCTTTCATCCCTTTCCAGTTCTGCAGAGGGTGCTACTTAAGTACTAGGGAGTCCTATCTAGCTTGTGATCTGTGTGAGAGACTACTCTGCTACTTGGGTTTTAGACTCAGTAACTGCCAGCATAATCAGCGAGCAAAGGGGCTAAGGGGAAACAGCTGTTGGCTTCATTCATTTGGGAGGGGCTGCATCGAGCAGTAGTGAATGGCACGAGTGCCACTCCTCACACAGAAAACCTACTCAACATTTGGATGTTGCTGTTCTAGGTAGAGATATATCAGTTTAGAGTTTGTGTAAGCTTGTGGCTTAAGTATTAGTTCTCTAAGTTTAGATATAATAAGAGCTTAATAAGTGGTTATTTTAGTCTTATTTGCAGCAGGAAATGAAATATAAATGGTAAAATGTTTGTTATGTTGGTAATGGCTTATAACCTATAAATAAGCTAATATACAGAGAGTCATATTATAAATTGGATACTGGTTATATTATCTATTTGTGTGTTAAAGGTAGGAGTTTTTAGACTGTTTAGCTGGTTTTTAGTAGCTAAAATCTTCTTAAACTAGTGATGTGCCAGGGTCGTTTAGGGGGGCCAGGGTGAGCTAGGATAGTGTACGGGGCATCCCTTCTGCGCAACTTTCGGCCCTTCACCTGCCTGTCAGTCTCTGATACTATTGTAAGACGTTACCAGGAGGTGGGGATTTGGAGGGGCCAGGGTGATCTTGGGCTGTGAGAGCCCCGTGCACTGCGGAGGGTGGTAGGATTGAGATTGTTAGGACCAGAAGGCACCCTGGATTACAATGGGCACAAGAGAGAGAGGCCAGACGTGTTTGGTACCTGTCCCCAGAGAGTCCACCAAACCGAGTGGTCAGGTAACTCGAAGGGTTGCTTTACCCACCAATCCCCTGAGGGCAGTGCTATGCAATGCCAGATCGATCAGGAACAAGACCACAATTATTGCAGACTTGATTTCCTTGGCTGATCTGGCTTGTATCATGGAGACCTGGGTTTGGGACGATGCTGGCCCTGTTTTTGAGGCTGTCGTCCCTCTCGGGTATACCGTGGTGCACTGCCACAAAAAGGAACATAGGGGCGGTGGTGTAGCCATCTGTTTTAGATCCGACTTGGCTTCACCATGCACCCAGTGAGAACCCCGGTTCTTTAATGTGTGGCCATTCGGGGGTCTGGCACAGGCTGCAGGATTTTCCTTATTTACCGCCCCTCTGGGGCAGCAGGGAATTTCCTTCAGGAGGTTGCCAAATTCATTGTCAGCTAAACATTGGAAGCCCCCAGATGTATTGTCTTGGGGGACTTCAATGTTTGGTCTGATGACAAATTTTCTCGGCTTGGTCATAACCTCCTCCAGATTATGTCATCACTGGGCCTGTTGCAAGTTGTTTCTGCTGCGACATACCAGGGTGGCCACATGTTGGACCTGGTGTTCTCTCTGGGGCTTCAGATAAATAATCTCAAGACTGATCAGGTGGTATGGTCCGATCATTGCACGATGCAGTTCATGTTCAGGTCACCCACTGGATTCCCTCTCCCTACAGAGATGATGAGCTGTCGTCCTTTGAGGGAATTGACCCCAGAGGGTTTTTTGGCAGCAGCTGATCTATCTGGGGTGAATAATGCATGCATTGGAGGTGTTGGTGCAGTGGTGGGCTCTTATAATACAGTGCTATCCGACGCCATTGACTACCTTGCACCTGTCCATGTATGACCCAAATCTTCCAACCTGAGGTCCCCATGGTTTGATAGGAAGCTCAGGGAGATGAAGAGAAAGAGTCAGAGGTTGGAGTGCTGCTGGAGAAAGTCCGGCCTGGAGGAGCACAAACTGGCCCTGCGTGTGCATTATAATGCATACCAGGGGGCAATCAACCATAAGAAGGCAGTGTTCCTATCCAGGGAGATTACTGCCGGGAAGAACTGACCAGCTATACTTTTTCGAACTGTGGACAAGCTACTTCATCCTGCTTGTCTACAGTCGAAGAAGGTTTTTTCGAATGCTGAATGTGAAGGGTTTGCTCAATTCTTCTCGGACAGAGAGTGTCCGGTATCCGGCAGGGAGTTCCTCCAGTCAGCAATGCCATAGCTGGCAGTGGTCACCAGAAGTGTTCTGAGTGCACTTCACCTGGTTGGGGGGAGTTTAGACCAGTGGAGGTAAGTGAGGTCATTAAGGTGGTGACCAATCTGAAGCACACTTTTTGTGAACTGGATCTGGTGCCGACACATTTCTTGATGAGATGCATCGACACCGTTGGCCCAGTGTTTGCGCTGATTGTCCAGTGTTCCTTATCTGAGGAGGTCTTCCCTGATGCCTTGAAGGAGGCATTGGTGAGACCACGCTTAAAGAAACCATCATTGGACCCGGAGGTTAAGGCAAATTACCGACCTATCTCCAATCTTCCCTTTTTGGCAAAGGTTGTGGAGAAGGTAGTGTTGCTTCAGTTGGAGGAGCACCTCATGACCCATGAGTTGTACGACCACTTCCAGTCGGGGTTTTAGGTGAGGCATAGCACAGAAACTGTGCTTGTTCGGGTGCAGAATTATGTCCTCAGGGCTAGAGATCGAGGAGAAAAGACAATTCTTGTTCTCCTTGATCTCTCCTCAGCATTTGACACTGTGGACCATTGTGCGTTGCTTGACTGCCTTAGGGAGCTCTGTGGACTCACCGGCACTGTTATCTGCTGGTTCAAGTCCTATTTAACCAACAGGAGGCAACGGGTTATGATAGGGAATTTCTCCTCCACCCCTAGTCCTCTATTTTGCAGAGTACCACAAGGATCGGTGTTGGCCCCAATGTTGTTCGCAGTGTACATGCTACCCCTGGGAGGGATCATTAGGCAGTATGGCTTGGGTTTTCATTGCTATGCTGATGATACCCACCTATACTTATCCTTTGCCCCAGGAACATCCAACACGGTAGATGTGCTAAACAGCTGCCTTGCTGAGATCAACGACTGGATGACCTCTAGCTGGTTGCGACTGCACCCCGATAAGACAGAGGTATTGGTGGTGGAGTCAGACAGACTGTGTGATAGGATGGCCTCTGAATCAGAGACTGGAATTGTTCTGGGATCTGTTCCATTGAAGGTCTCCTCTAGGGTGCAAAATCTTGACATTATTCTGGATAGGAGTTTGACCATGGAGGTGCAGATATCTTCCACTGTCTGCTCCTGTTTTTTCCATGTCAGAAATATCGCCAGGATAAAGCCCCTTATTCCATCTCTGGACTTCCCTACTTTGATGCATAGCTTAGTTACATCAAGGTTTGATTACTGTAATGCGCTCTACCTCGGGGTCGTGGGAGGATTCCTCCGCAGTATGCAGCTAGTGCAGAATGCAGCTGCCCGGTTACTTACTGGGCAGACAAAAGTTTGCCATATTACACCGGTGTTGTGTGAGCTGCATTGGCTACCAGTCAGGTGGAGGATCCTCTTTAAGATGGGTCTTCTGACCGGTAAGGCCCTACATGGTCAGGGCCCTGGTTATCTGTTAGACCTTCTTGTACCTGCTAGCGTGGTTCACCCCCTCTGTTCCTCCTGTGGAGGCCCCCTGGAGATTCCCAGGATGAGGTTGAAATCGGCTGGTGACAGGGTCTTTAGTGTCGCTGCCCCCCCCGTCTTGTGGAATTCGCTCCCCTCTGGAATTAAGGGGGCCCCTACTTTGGAGGTATTCATGGCCCACCTTAAGGCCCTCCTATTCGCTCAGGCATTTCTGGATTAAGTTAGTAATTTATAGATTTGATCTAATTATAGTTGTTGAAAATTTAGTGTTTAAGTTTACAGTTTATGGGTAATGTTTATATGAAGTGTTATTATTTATATGCTTTTATTGATTTATTTTTGAAGATGTGTTTATTTATTTGTGTGGCGCCCAGAGCCTCCAGGTTTGGGCGTCTTTTAAATAAATTTTGCCTTGCCTAAGTTTCAAGTGGAGGGGACTCACATGGTTCTAATTGCATCACATTGGCCCTGGCAGATTTGGTTTCCGTTACTTCAGCAGCTTGCAGTGGAGCCTCTGGTCCCCCTGCCTCTCTGCCATGATCCCCTGACCCAGGAGAGGGGTTCATTTGGTCCATCCAGGGCTGAAGTCCCTTCACCTTTACGCATGGCACCTCATGACATAACGACTTCCCATTATGGAGTTTCCCCCAGAGTGGCACAAATCCTGGTAAAGACCAGAAAGCCTTCTATAAGAATTACATATATGCCATGAACTGGAAACGTTTCTCCATTTGGACCACCTCGAAGAGTTTGGATCCTTTTTGTGCCCCGTTCCACAGGTCATAGGGTATCTACACCTCTCTGACCAGCGTTCGAGTTACACTTCGCTGAAGGTTCACTTAGTGGCTATTTCTGCCTATCACACTTTGGTGGATGGAAAAGCTGTGGCTCAGCTGGAGGTTTCCAAAACCTTCCTAAAAGGAATCCTCCATTGAAACTCCAGTGCGTAGTCCTGCGACTCCTTGGGATCTCAGTTTTGTTTTAGAAAAACTGACCTTATCTCCCTTTGAACTGGCTGGAAGTTGTGACATGCGTTATTTGTCTTGGAAAGTGCTCTTCTTAGTTGCAGTTATTTCTACTCAAAGGATTTCTGAGCTTCAGGCCCTGATATGTATGGAGCCTTATTTGGTTTTTCAGAGACCGGGTGGTTCTGTGTACTAAACCTCAGTTCTTACCGAAGGTGGTTTCTGAGTTGACATTAAACCAGTCAATTCAACTGACAGTATATTTCCCTGAGCATTCCAATCAGGGGGAGGCAATTCTACACACCTTGGATGTTCATAGACTCTTGAATTATTATACTAACAGAACCAAGTCTTCCCGGAAAACGGACAAACTTTTTGTCTCTTTTGCACCCAAGAGGGAAGGTGCGGCAGCTTCCAAATAATGTTTATCCAAATGGTTGGCAAACTGCATTGTTTTCTGTTACCAGAAGTATGGTAAAACCCTTCCAGGGGAGGTTAAGGGGCATTCTACCAGAAGCATGGCTGCCTCTACTACTTGCTTCAGGAATGTGTCAGCCACTGACATATGTGCCGCAGCTACTTGGAGCTCTGTCCACACTTTCATGAAGCATTACAATCTGGACATTGCCTCTAGGTGCAGTGCTGGTTTTGGCCTAGCTGTTTTCCAGTGTCTTCTGTCCTGAATTCTCTGCCTTTCTACAGACCTCTCCTGCTTCCCATGTTTAATTTCCTTCTGATTCACACTGATTGGGACTCAGTTCTCAAGGTAATTACCTACTGCAAGAGCCCTCTTGAAGTAAGATAGTGCAGTTACATAACAACTTACCATAAGAGTAGATCTTTGAGACAGGGTCTTGCAGTAGGTAACCTTTTCCCCCCCCTCCTTTCCCCATTCTTCTTCTGCTGCTCATTTTCTATTTATTTCTTAAGCTTCAGGAGCCTCTCTTTTTCAGTTTTCCTGTCGCTCCCTCGGATGTCTCTGGCGGGAGGACAGGAAGGCAGGCATGGGGACTGACCTCTATATAGTGTCACACTGACGTCTGTCATGTGATGTTGGGTGGGCAGTCCCCTGTCAGACACTGCTAGCTAAAGTTTCTGTGTGGTCCTGATGCCAGGGGGCACAGTCCTCAAGGTAATTATGTACTGCAAGAGCCTCTCTCGAAGATTTACTGTTACGGTAAGTTCTTACATAACTGTACTTTCCATTCTGGCCTCACCAGCTATGGTTTCCTTTACTTCAGCAACTGGCAGAGGAACAGCCAGTCCCTTTACCCCTTTGTAGGAACCTGCTGACCCAGGATCAAGGGACTTTGGTCCATCCCAACCTCAGGTCCCTCCATCTGCATGCTTGACTCCTAAGGATGCAGCTGGCACCAGATTTGGGGTTTCCAACAGAGTGGCAGACGTCTAGTGGCCATTCAGAAGCCTTCTACTTGAGCCACTTATGTCACAAAGTGGAAACAATTCACCATTTGGGCTGCCAAGCATAATTTGGACCCTTTCACCTGTCCAGTGAGTCAGATCCTGGACTACTTGATCTCTCTGTCTGACTCAGGTCTCCACTCCTCCCTCAAGGTTCACCTTTCGGCTACATTGGCCTTTCATGAGGCGGTGGATGACCGAACCATGACTCAGCTGGATGTCTCACATACCTTCTTGTGGGGCATCCTGCATCTGAAACCCACAATCCGTTCTCCTATACCAACTTATGATCTGAATTTTGTTTTTGAAAAGTTTACCCTGTCTTCTTGTGAGTCAATTGCAACATACTGTATGAATTATGCTTTCTTTCCTGGAAAGCCTTATTTTTATTTGCTGTTACTTCTGCTCAAAGAATTTCAGAGCTTCAGGCATTCTGGTGCAAGGAGCCTTATTTGGTTTTTCACAAAGACAGGGTGTCTTTGTGCACAAATCCTAAGTTTCTCTCTAAGGTGGTCTCTGAGTTTACACTCAACCAACCTATCCACCTTCCTGTTTATTTTCCTGAGCGTGCCAATCCAGGTAAAGCACTGCTCCATACGTTACATGTACACAGAACTTTGAAGAACTAGCGCCTTTGAGCCAAGGAATGTAGAACATCAAAGCAGTTATTTGTTTCCTTCGCCTCACGTAGTGAGGGCATTTCATTTTCTAAGTAATGTTTATCTAAATGGCTGACAAATTGCTTTGTGTTCTGCTATAACAAGTGTGGCAAAGAATTGTCTGGAGCAGTTAAAGCTCATTCCACAAGGGGAATGGCTACCTCTGTGGCTTGTTTCTGAGGGGTCTCAGCCGCTGACATCTGTGTGGCTGCCACCTGGAGTACCGTCCATACTTTCACCAAGCACTACAGTATGGACATTGCCTCTAGATCTTGAGCAGGCTTTGGCAGGGCAGTGCTGCAGTGACTCCTGTCTTAAGTTTATGGTTGGTCTTCCTTCCAGACTGTCTGTCTGCACCTGTAACTGCCTGGGACTCATTCCTACAGCGTGACCTGATGACTTAGATGCCCCTGCAGAAGATAGAACAGTTACGAAAGAACTTGCCATAACAGATCTTCGAGGAGGATCTCAGTCATCAGGTCTGCTTTCCCTCCCACCATCCCCCTTTTGGAACTCCTTAGTGGACCTGGCTATCTGGTGTATCCAGCCTTTCATATAGGAATAGGCACCTCTCTCTCTCCTTGGTCCCCCATGGCTAGACCTATGCTCCCTTTGTCTCCAGGGGAAAGAACTGAGGAGGGAGCGGGGCTGCTCACACCATTACAGGGTTGATGACGTTGTTGTGATGGTGTCTTGATAAAATTGTTTGAGAAGCCAACATTTCCACCATGGGTTCTGACTAGGTTGCTATCTTGATTGGTACTGGTAATTAGATGAGGCTGTAAGTTTTAATGTTTAAATTTTAAAATTTGATCAGCAGGTAATGCGGAGCTCATTTCAGGAATAGAAATGAATTGGTGGTATCTGGTATTTCACAATCAGTTCTGAAGGGACCATGAAATAACAATAGCTTTTTCATGTGATTGTCAGCAGTACACTAACTTGGGTATAGTTTGTGAGTGGAAAAAGAGAAACAGCAATAATTGATTGCACACAACCTTAGAGTCTGCAGTCCCCAACTGTTCATTAATAAAGTAAAATATTATTGACGGGGTCATGTGATGACTGCCTAAGTGAGAACAGTGCCTTCAACCTCGCTCTCCAGCCCGCCTATTAATTTGCTGTTTCTGCTGTTTCAAGAAGACTTTGCACTCGGGCAAATCACATTGAGGAAGTAATTTTCACTCTGCTGCATCGATATCTGAGGTCTAAGGATGGACGTCTTTATGAAAAAAGCACCCCCACGGCACTCCCCACCACCCATGCCGGTGAACAATAAAGCAGCTAAAAGGCCCAAACAGCAGGCCACTGGCATTACCAAGAATCCACCCAGTGGTGCGGCCTTGACGGAGGAGTATTTTTTAGACATAGTGGCACCGATCCAGGAGACAATATCCACCATCTCGGCGGATCTCCAGCAAATTAATTCCTCGGTAGATTCCCTCACACTCAGGGTGGGTAACTCTGAAGCAGAGATTATTTTGATCAAAAAATGGCAGGGGAAAATAGAAAAGGACAGCACCAGAACTAGTCACAGAATTAAGAAACTTGAGGAAAAGATCAAAGATTTGGGGACCTGCAGTCGTCGCAACAACCTGTTGATTATGGGATTGCCAGAGGCCGAAGAGTGCACCAACCTTATACTTTTGTTCAAACATTCTGTGCCAAGATTGCAGCCCATCTCCTAATGCTGCAATATACATAATTGAATGGGCTCACCGCTTGTATGCCCCCGCCAGCAGGTGCATCACCAAGACCTCTAATATTCAGGCTACTTAACTTTCAGGACAAATATCGCATCCTTAATAAAGTCAAAGAGCTTTGAGAGGTGCAATGGGAGGGGCACAGAATAAGAATTGCCCAAGATGTGCCCCAGTCAGTGCGATCTAAATGCCAAGAATTTTGCCGAATAGTCTCTAAATTGATCGTGGCTAGTAAACCCTTCAGAATGAGATACCCAGCAGTGTTGCAGATAAAGCACAATGACGTGTGGCCCCTCTATGACTCCCCTGAGCAAGCGCTTATGGAGCTGAAAACCTTGTTGCCCAATTTATTCAAGTGATTTATAGTTATCCCTATGCTGTCATTATTTCTCCTCAGGGAGAGCTTGTGGGGTGATAATGCTTGCTTTTGAGATTCTGATCTGTTACGAGGATCTCAGGTGCTTTGGTGTTTAACAGTGCCCCTTCTTGGTTTCCCAATGCTTGGATTTGTCATCGCATGCCAGGGGCCCAGGTCCTTGCCTACTCCGACACCCGAATGCGCAGTCACTTACAGACCTCTGTCTAGTAGGCCAGAGCCACGGGACTTGCTTAATATCCGTACTAGTTGATACTGCAGGTCATTTGGACATTCGGGACCTTGTTTTGGAACTTTACAGGGACCTTGTCTGCTGATTTTTATTGATTGCATGTGATCAAGTAGAGGGATGGAGAGTCGTGAGTACATATGACCCGCAAGAACAGGGGAACTGCCTCATTTTCTTTTTCTTATTTCTCATGCTATAAGGGACCACAAAGCAAAAAAATGCTCACAGACTGTACTCTCTCTTTTTTGGCCTGAGGAGCTTAGTCCCATGTCTTAACTTAGTTTTCTGTGGCCACTTCTCATTATTATTATTATTGGTGACACTTTAACCTGCTTATGAGTTTCCTACACTATATTTCCTAAGACTTTGAGAGAGAGTACAAAAAAGAGACTTTAAGTAGAAGATGAGGATTTATAATACCTACTGATTACTCGACTGTTTAATGTTGCCGTTTATCATGTTATGCCTGTCCTTTTTTGAGCATTTTGTTGCAGAAACCTGTCAGTTATAACATGCTTTATTCTCATGGGACAGGCTTGGTGGGGGGGGCATGGGATCTGTCTCTGTTAGAGCACTGTGAATGACATCACCTGGCAGTGTAAAATAGGTAGATTGGTTTGATAGAACTGGGGGTAGATAGTTGTTGGGGTAAAATATTTTTCTGTTTGTTGTGGGGGGTGGGTGGGATAGGGGTTGTTATTTACCATCATCTGATTCTGTTGCTTGAGGGTGTCTGGGGTAGTTAAACCTGTGCAGTTCTTTGTTTACTGTTGGGGATCTACATTTGCAATAAATAAGGGTTGCTCTCTCACTCATGGCTTGCTGTGTGACATACCATTTCATGCAAGCGAGTGAGTGCCTATGAGAGGGCCATATATGTTCATAAGTTGGAACATTAAAGGGGGCAGGATAGAAAGAAACAGATAATGGTATTGAAGCATCTTTTCCATTTAAGGGTGGGAATCGCATGTATTCAAAAAATCCACTTGCAGAGAAAGGACATGTCCCTCTTTAAGAGGGACTGGATAGGGCAAGTGTTTGGTGCTGGGGTCTCTTCCAAACGAGGGGGGTACTGTTATCCTCATTGCCAAGTCAGTGCCCTTTGTTCTGGTGGAAGAATGGTGGGATCCATCAGGACAATACATTATAATTAAGAGTATTCTGGCTTCCTTCTCCATGCTAATAGGATCCATATATGGCCCAGATGAGGACCCTCCCCCCTGTTTTTTACTCAGCTTCTCTCCTTAATATCCTTCGACCCTCCGATATTGACACTTTTGGGTGGGGATTGGAACCTGGTTCTTCAAATGGACCTTGATCATTCCAAGCATCAGAGGCGAGGGCTGTCTCCTACACAAAGAGCTTTACATGACCTTATTGCTGGGGCAGTCCTCATAAATGTCTGGTGTACTTTACATCCCATAGACAGAACATATTCCTACTACTCTCCTCCACATGGCACGTTATCCAGGATAGATTACTGGTTAATCAGTGCTTTCTGTTTTCCAGATGTAGCTATTCATCCTAGGGTAATAGCCAACCATGCCTCGGTTAGTTTTTTCCATACATTGGGCCCAGGGGTACGTCGAGATTCCCTGTGGTGTTTGAATACACAACTACTTCAGATCCCAGACATGCTATCCCGTGTACAAGAATTTATCCCCACATTTCTGGACAATAATATGGGCTCAGTGGAGAGAGCTGACATGGTATGGGCAGTCCTTAAGTGTGCCCTCCGTGGAGACTTTAACGGAATTTCATCCACAAGAGCTCGAAAGAGTAAGCTTCTCCTAGACATTCTCCTAGGTGAAATAAGCAAAAAAGATTCCTCCTTAGAAACATAGAAACATAGAATTTGATGGCAGATAAGGACCGCTTGGCCCACCTAGTCTGCCCATTTTCCTACCTAACAGATAAGCTGCAGATCCTAGTTAACCAACAGCTTACTTCCTCCTACCTCCCACTAGGACTGCCTTATGCCTGTCCCATGCATTCTTGAATTCCACCACTGTTCTTGACTCCACGACCTCCTCAGGGAGGCTGTTCCATCATCCACAACCCTCTCTGTGAAAAATACTTCCTGACATTACCTCTGAGCTCTCCCCCTCTATCTTCAAATTGTGCCCCTTGTTCTTGCACATCACTTTTTCTGAAAATGCTACCCTCTTGGACTTTGTTGATTCCCTTGAGGTACTTGAAAGTTTCTATCATGTCCCCTCTCTCCCTTCTTTCCTCAAGGGTATACATATTAAGCTCCTTTAGTCTTTCTTCGTATGTCTTCTGGTGCAGACCCTGCACCATTTTGGTTGCCCTCCTCTGGACAGCCTCCACTCTGTCTATGTCTTTGCGGAGATGGGGTCTCCAGAACTGCACACATGAATAGACACTAATTAGCATCCAATCTGCCCGAAATAGAAGGTGGGCATGGAGCGCTATAACCAGCATTTTTAACATTAGCACCTATGCAGTTGGCAATTGGCAAATGAAATTCGCCCATAAACCGAATAATGCCCGCTTTAAGCGTGGGCGAGTAGTGGGTCAGACTGTACTCCAGATGGGGTCTCACCAACTGTCTGCAGAGGATAATAACTTCCTGTTTTCTACTATTGATGCCTCTTCCTATGCATCCCAGTATCCCTCAGCCTTCCTTACTGCCTTCTCCTTGCTTGCCCACCTTTAGGTCATCTAATATAATTACCCCCAGGTCCCTTTCTATTTTTACTGTTGTCAGTATCTCACCCCCCATTGTGTACGCTTCCCCTGGGTTTTTGTTTCCCATGTGCATTACCTTGCACTTCTTTGCATTCAATCTAAGCTGCCATACATTTGACCATTCCTCCAGCCTTGCCAAGTCCCTTCTCATCCTTGCACCGTTTTGTGCCTCAATCAGAGTGGGCTGAACTCCATCATTTACAAGCCCATTTTTCTGACCTTTTGGCACAGAAAGCTGAGCTCGCCATTCATCGTACATAACTGAAGTACCTGGAGTCTGGTGAGAAATCCGGGAGACGTCTTGCACTCAGACTGAGACAAGTGGACTCAGCAATATATCCCCAGCTTGAGAGTAGCTCCTGACCAACCATTAGTCTCCCACCCTAGAGACATTGTTACAATTTTTGGTGATTACTACAGTAAGCTCTACTCACCGGAAGACTCCCATCCTGTTGTGCCTCAGGAAGTTAGAGAGCACCTTCAGTCAGTAGATGTCCCGGTACTCCCCCCTAATCTTACAGAATGCTTAGGGGCTCCAATTTCCCTCCCGGACGTTTACCATGCTATCAAACAATTGCCTCAAGATAAAGCCCCTGGACTGGATGGTCTTCCAAATAATCTATACAAAGCCTGTCTCTTGCAGCTCTTGCCACTTCTAGTAGAAGTATTCAATTTATGGTTCTCCCAAGGTATACAAGATGCCAGTTTTCTAACAGCACTGATTACCCTAATTCCTAAGCCACAGAAGGACCCCCAGTGCCCTGGGAATTATCGTCCAATCTCCCTCTTAAACACAGACATCAAGATTTTAGCCAAAATTCTTGCCAACCGTCTGTCTCCGATTATGAGCAGAGTCATTGGTACTGAGCAGGTAGGCTTTATGGCAGGGAGGCTATACGGAGACCATATGAGGAAATTACTCTATCTTATTTCGGTGTCCAGAGAATGCAGGATTCCTTTGATGCTTGTCTCCTTGGATGCAGAAGAAGCTTTTGATCGAGTCTCCTAGCAGTTCCTCTTCACTTTCCCACATCGACTCGGTGTTCATGATGATTTCATCAAATGGGTTCAAATCCTGTATACTTCCCCTTTGGCACAGGTGTGGTGCAATGGATGTCGCTCTGATTCCTTTCCGCTGAAGAGAGATACCAGGCAGGGGTTAACTTTTACTTGGAACCCCTAATCAGAAAAATCCTTGCCTCACCAGATATCAGGTGTATCCAAGTAGAGGGGAAAAGGTATCTCATATCCGCTTACGCCGATGATCTCTTTCTCCATATTGAAGACCCATAAATGTCCATTCCCACCCTCATGCAGGAGTTGGACAACTTTTCGGCAGTGTCGTACTATAAGGGAGGCAGTATAGTACAGTGGTTGGGAGGCAGTATAGCGCAGAGGTTTAAGGCTCTGAGCTGCAAATCTGGAGACCTGGATTTGAATCCCACAGCCCCACTTGTATACTGTGTGATCCTGAGCAAGTCACTTAACTTCTCTGTGCTCCCAGGTTGCAACTGTAAACAAGCTTTCAGCTTAGTGTGTCTCACCTGGTTAAATAATTGGTAAAAAAAAAAAGTTGAACATGCCCAAAACAAAGATCTTCCCCCTCAATGTCTATAGTACCAAGTCCAGCTGTGACAGATTCAGGGTTTTTGGGAGCCTAAAGTCATCACCTACTTAGGGATCAGTGTTACTAGAGATGTCCCCTCCATGTTTAAAAAAAAAATTCACTGATTTAGTGCAGACATTGCAGGCAGACCTAGATTGTTGGGGAGCCTTATCCCTTTCTATCTGGGGATATGTAAATATCCTCAAAATGAATTTCCTACCAAGATTGCATTACCCACTTGGTATGTTGGGATTTTTCTTCCATAAGTCCTAGTTCATGACACTACAGAGGTGCTTTAACCTTCCTCTGGAAGGGAAAGGCAGTCAGAAGGGCATACTATAAGCTAATGGCACCTAAAATACAGGGTGGTCTGGCCCTCCCCTCCCTTTTCAAGTATTACTACACTCAGCATACAGTATCAGCAAAGTCACGTTCTGGACCAAAGAGGACCTACATGCGCAAGTGGACTGTTACCTTCCCATCTGGTTAGAAATAGGAGCAGGTTTAATAGCTCACTCTCTGCACTGGTACATCTGGCTCCCTCTCGTCTCCCACACCCACTTAGAGCCTCTCCTATGGCATGGTTTCTGAAAACACTGCAACAGGTACAAACGCTACTGGCAGAGGATTGGTACCATTCCCCCTCTCAGCCTATTTGTAACAATTTACATTTCCAAATTGCGCACAGGCCCATTCTGCCTGCCTTTCTTCCTAACCTGAAGGATGCCACTCTTGCTGATTTTCTTTCTGAACAGGGTCTTATTCCCTTTGTCACTTTCCAAACCTGGTTCCAGCTGGGTACCAGCGATATTTTCAAGTATATGCAAATTAGACATTTGACTCTCTCCTTTCTAGGCCAGCCCTCTCATCTCTCTGGCCCTCCAGTGGGGCAGGCACGGATATTCCGAGAAGCTGACCAGCCACATGGAGTTTCCAAAATATATAAATAACTGATAGCAGCGGACCCCAGCTTGCCTCATTGGGTCTGCTACTATTGGGTCCAGGAGCTTTCTGTTCCATCAGAACCTGAGTTTTGGCAGAACGTATGGAGCAATATTTATGTGCATACTAAACTGGATAGGTTATGCTTAATCCAGTTTAACAACATGCATAATATATATTATACTCCAACTAAGCTATGGAAAATGGTCCGAACCTCTTCTCCAATTTGCTCCCGCTACAAACAAGCTCCTGGATCATTATTCCACCTACTTTGGGACTGCCCTTGTACTATGGCCTTTTGGAATTCTATCAAGCAGGCTTTGGACCCATTTCTGGGGCTGGAATCTCTGTTTACACCAGAGTGTTGCCTATTATCCATATTCCCCCCTGGAACACCCAAAATAAGGAAGTCTCATTTACCCCTAGTGGCAGCAGTGGCTAAACTGGTCATGCTCCGACACTGGGTAGAGGATTCCCTGCCTTCTTCATTGGAATGGTATCGAGAGACCCTCTTGGCCATACAATTGGAGAAACACATCTCTAACCTGCGGCATAGGCCTCAAAGATACCAGAAGGTATGGGAACCCTTGATGGCCCTGTTGACAGCAAGAGAAGCTGTTCTCACTGGTGGAGGAGCGGTAGTCTGCCACATCAGAGGACCTTTGGCCAGGGGCTCACATTTGGCTGCCCTGAATGAGTGGCGCGGCCACATCGGGAGCAAACAGGCCACAGAGGGGCAGCCGGTCAATCAGGGCTGACACTGCAAGAGAAGGAAGGTTTTTCATCCAATTAGGCCAGAGGTGTGGGTTTGGAGTTTGCAGCCAGGCCTTAAAAGCTGTACTGCCGGGCCGTGACTTCAGATCTCACTGAAGGGCAAAATAAGCTGTTCTTGTTGGTGGAGGAGCAGCAGTTGATCACATTGGAGGACCTTTGACCAGGGGCTCACATTTGGCAGCTCTGAAGAAGCGGCGTGGCTGCATCAGGAGCAGACAGGCCATGGAGGGGTCGCCAGCCAATCGGGCTGACACTGCAAGAGGAGGAAAGTTTTTTCATCCCCCCCCTCCCTCCCTCCCTCCCCAACCCTGACCGCTATTAAATGCGGGTGGTGGGAGGAGCTTCAGACTGGTGTCCTGTGGATCTGTACTACAGTTTGCACAAAAGGGGCAATCATTGGTGGCTAGAGAGGATTGTGCTACAGGATTCACAGAAGGGCGGCACTCCTGGTAATGAAAAAGGGCTTTTTCTCCTAAAATATTTAAACTTTGGGAACCTTCAATTATTAACTTCTAAAAATTGCCATACAGATTGCCTGGATTGGGAAAGTTGTTTTTTCTTTTTATACTGTTATGCTTTGATGCAAATGTGTTTGAACCTGTCAAGGCTAATTGCCATATTGTTTCTGTATTGAAGGGATGGGGGCTTGTTGCTTCTAAGGCTGCAGGCACTAGGATTGGGCATTTTTTTAATATTTTTTTTTTGGTTTTATTTTAGTCTTTGGTAACCGTGTAAGGCCCACTAGGCACAAGTGCCTGTTTTTAGGAGCAACCTGGGAGCACTGGGCGGTTAATTGACTTGCTCAGAGTCACACAGTATGCAAGTGGAGGTTGTGAGAATCAAACTCAGGTCTGGTCTGCTGGATGTATCAAGCTCATTCACACCTCGTTCCTCTAACCTCTAGGCTATACTACCAGCCCGTTAATTTTATTAGCGCAGGGATGGAGGCTTGTTGATGCCAAGGCTAGGGTCACTGTGTTGCCTTCTCTTTGCAGGGCGGGGGTTTTGAAATTTGCTGTGTAAGGGTTCTGTTTAGGGGCAGGATGACACTTTGGGTTCCTGAGAGGGCATCTGTGTAGCCAGGCAAGCTGTACATTTACACTCCTTGGCTAGTCTTGGATGCTCATATAATATAGCAGGGCAGTGGGAGGTGGGGTTGGCAGTAAACCAGGGAAGCAGGAGCAGGATGGATGGAAGCAGTTGGGGTAGAGCAGGGGGAATTGGTATAGGGTGGGGGGGTGTTATGGGGTGCCTGGTAGAGGAGGCTGGGATAAGATGGGTCATGATCAGACAGAGGGGGTGGTCTTCGGGGTATAGGTTGGGTGACGACCAGGCTGGTGGGTTGCAGTGGCTTTGGAGCTACAATGGCCATGAGTACCCTGTGGAGACTAGGGCACTGTCCTATTTGTGCTAGGTTAATGGTCTTGGAGTCTCAGCTACGCAGACTCTGGTGTGCCCTGGACAGTTGGGTAAAGAGTACGAATATAAGGTCAGGGAGGCATGGGTTGGGAGGGAGTCAGACAGTTGGGTGGAGGGAAAGAACATGAGGACAGGGAGGCATGAATCTGGGGTTGGGAGGGTGTCGACAAATGTGGAGAGAGAGAAAGAGAAGGATGGTGGGGCCAACAGAATTCATGCTAGAGTGGACTGGCCCTGGGGGCAGACACAGGGGATGGGGACCAGGGGACTGTGTGGGGGACAGAGTCGTGGAGGGCAGAGGGAGGGAGGGAGGGAGGGAGCTATAGGCAGTGGGAGAGAGGCTGCTAATGTGGGTGCAGAAGGAAGGAGAGCCATCAGAACTCATGCTACAGATGACTGACGCTGCGGGCAGATAAGGGTGAAGGGATCAGGGAGACTGTGCAGGGGTCAGGGCTGGGGAGGGAAATGGGTGGGAACTACAGGCAGCTGGGCAACAAGACCTCATAGATTCATGGCAAGGGGTTTTGCCTCACAGGAGGGGAGCTCTGATCAGCAGATAATTGAAGGGATTCTGATCTCAAACGGGTATTCACCATTGAGGGACCCCAGGGAGGAGAGGCCCTCAGAGGATGAGGGGGAACCAGTCAGCAGTGCAAGGAAGGGTGAAGCAATCGGGAGTGGAAGGAAGGTTAATGAGGAGGGAAGGGAGGATGGGGTAGGGAGGGATGGCTCTGGGACTAAGGCAGGAGTCTGAGTTAGCTCTAGAGGCAGGTCTGGGGGCTGAGAGTACCAGGCAAGGAAAGATGAGGAGGTAGCAAGGAGGAAGCAAGATACCCAGTGGGAAAAGGGATAGCAGGGACCAAGTCCAGGGGGGAATAGTGAACAGGGCAAGGAGAGGGTAGCAGCATGGGCACCTGTGGCGATGGAGGGGTCACAAGTGCAGGGTGGAGCCAAGGAGCTGGACCCAGATGGAGCCATGGAGGGCGGTGACTTAGGTGGGGACAGGGCGGGCGAAATGCAGAACCAAAGAGGGGTGTGACAGTTGGGGAAGAAATAGTTGGTCAGGACAGAAGAAAGGAAGGGTGGGGGGCACATGATGTAGGGGAAGGGTTGAAAGATAAGGGGGAATGTCAGGGTGTTCCTGCTTGGGGATTCCATGATAAGGGGTATTAAGTGGGAAGGAGGGAGGAAGGGGAAGGGCTGTGCTGTCGGTGTCAAGAGTATATCTGGCTTGACTGTGCACAAGGCAAAGCACTCAGTTAATGCCCTAGTGAAGTATTGTGGGGGGTTCCCAGACATCTTCGTGTACCTGGGCACAAACGACATTAAAGGGAACAGTGTGCTTGAGATCCAGGCAAGTTTCCAGGAGCTAGCCCAATGAGTCACGCTGTGGGGTGGTCGGTCTCCTTTTCTGAGCTCCTACCAGTGCCTAGAGCCAGTGTGGGAAACAAACAGAAAATCAGAGAAGTTAATGAATGGATTGGATCATGGTGTGATATGAGCAGGTGTAGGTTAGTGGGGGACTGGGGTGCAACTTTAGAAAACAAGGGGCTGCATGCTAGGGACAGGTTAGATTTGAATTTGGGGGGAAAGAGGTTCTAAACCTGAAATTATCTGAATTCATTGAGTCTAGGTGGGATTTAAACTTGTGGGGGGAGGTTGGGGCTGGAGGCCAGTGCACGCCCTCCCCCCAGAGGTAGACGGGGTGCCCAGAGGGGGTGCCCAACTGTGTGATAGAGTGCAGGGGCAGGCAAGCATCTGGGAGTTCGGGGGCTGAGGGAGCAGGTGAGGGCAGGGGGAAGGGATGGAGAGTGATTCTGATGAACGTCAGGCACATGATCAATAAGATACCTGAGCTGCAGGCTTTGCTAACTGGGGGGTGATGGACAAAGCAGCAGTTACAGAAACGTGGACCATGCCACGGCATGACTGGGACCTAAACCTGGAGGGGTATTTTGTATACAGGAAGGACAGAACTGTGGGCAGGGGGGGTAGCATTCATCATTTGGAATGATATAGATGTATGTAGGGCAGAGGGGCAAGTTAAGGCAGTATGGGTTACCTTGCAAGCACCTGGGGGTAAGAGGGTGAAGCTGGGGGGCATATAGGCCACCGTTGCAGGCAGATGATCCGGAGAAAGGTTTGGTGGAGAATCTCAGAGAGCATTATGGTCAGGGGGAGGGAAGAACGGTGGTGTTGGGGGACCTTAACTTACCGGGGGCTGATTGGGAAACTATGTTATCCTCATCAACCAAGGAGCAGCGCCTGCTGGACATCTTCCAGGATGCATTCCTGTCCCAACTGGTGGCAAATCCAACAAGGGACAGTTATATCCTGGATATGGTCCTATCAGACTGCGACCTGATTAGGAATCTAGAAGTCAGGGATCCTCTAGCAGGGAGTGATCATGCCACAGTCTTGTTTTCCCTGAACCCGAGGGGAGAGGATAATCACACTAAAACAGCAGTGATTGTCTTCAGGAGTGCAGACTTCAAGGGTATGGAGGGGATCATCAGGGAGCATTTACAGGGGATCAGTCTGGACATGGACACAGACAGCAGATGGGAAGTTATTAAAAGTGGGCTTCTGAAAACTACTAGGCCCTGCACTAAGGTCAGACGCAAGTCGGGGAGAGCCAAGAAACCATGCTGGTGGACCAGGAAGGTACAGGAAGTGGTAAGAGAGAAGAGGGGGGCTTACAGACAATACAAAAGTGAACGCGTGGACAAGGACAAGGAGGAGTATGATATTATATCCAAAAGGGTGACGAGGGAGGTGAGAGTGGCCAAGGCTAGGGAGGAACAGAAGTTGGCTCAGGGGATCAGGGGAGGTGATAAAGGGTTCTTTAGGAATATCAGGGAAAGGAGGAAAGTGAAGGGGCAGATTAGTAGGATGAGGACAGTGTGGGTGGGCTAAGGAGACTGCAGAGCAGGCTGGAGTACTAAATGATTACTTTGCCTCGGTCTACACTAGAGATGATGGTGGGACAGTGCCTTACAGAGGGAGAGGGGTCAGAGTTGAGGAAGGGGGTGCACCTCGGGGGGTGGGTCAGTTTTGAACAAGGGGAGGGAGGTAACAGATGGTGAAATTCCTACTGGTAGGGTATGGAATGCTCTGAGGTCCCTAAAAACAGATAAGGCACCGGGTCCGGATGGCCTGCATCCCAGGGTGCTAAAGGAAATGGTGGATGTAATGTCTGCTCCCCTGGCAGACCTCTTTAACTTCTCCCTTCAGGCAGGGTGTGTATCTCAGGATTGGAGGATGGTTCACGTCATGCCCATCCACAAAGGAGGGCTACAGGAGGAGCCAAGCAATTACAGGCCTGCCAGCCTGACGTCCGTGAGTAAAATGATGGACCCCATATTGAAGGAGAGGCTGGATGAGTTCCTGGGGGCAGGGAGCCATTTGGATGATCACCAGCATGGCTCTGTGCATGGCAGATCATGTCAGACTAACCTTGTGGAGTTCTATGATTGGGTGACTAGGGCACTGGACAAGGGCAGGCCAGTGGATGTCCTCTTTCTAGACTTCAGCAAGGCATTTGACTTAGTGTCACATCTCAGGCTGAGGGGATAAGTTGGAGGAAATGGGGGTGGGAAAGAAGATGGTTAGGTGGATAGGAAAGTGGCTAACTGGGCAATGGCAGAGAGTGATGGTTGGGGGTGGTCTCCTCTCCAAGGAGGGTGATCAGTGGGGTACGAGGGTCGGTGCTGGGCCCACTCCTGTTTGACGCTTACATCTCTGACATCAAAAGAGATATCATGAGTGAGATGAACCCTCTTTGCCAATGACTCCAAGTTGGGGGAGGTGGTGGATGGGGCGGAGGGCAGAAGGGCCCTTTAAGAGGACCTGGAGACCCTTGAGGTGTGGTCTTGCAACTTGGGAGGACTGAAGTTTAACACTAAGAGGTGTAGGTTCTCCACTTGGGGCTTAGAAACACATCAAGAATACTTTCTGGGAGGGAAGAAACTGCAGGTTATAGATGGTGAGAAGGAGTGGTGGTGGATGCCAAAATGAATAACTCTGAACAGTGCAGGAGGGTGGCGGACAAAGCAAATAAAATGCTGGGATGCTTTGCAAGAGGGAAAACTTCCAGGAAATGGGAGGTGATTCTCCCTCTGTATAACTGACTGGTTAGTCCGCACCTTGAATACTGTGTGCAGTTTTGGCTACCACACTTGATAAAGGGCATTACACTCCTTGAAAAGGTCTAGAGGAGGGTGACCAGTATGATACAGGGGCTGGGGGAAAAGACCTATGAGGAGAGACTCAGGGAGCATAACTTGTACTCCCTGGAGGAGAGTAGGAACAGAGGGGATGTGACTGAGGTCTTTAAATACCGTAAGGGGAAAAATAGGGTATGCTCTGATAGGATATTCCAGCTGCAGGAGGCAGGGGCCAGCAGGGGGCATCACCTGAGGCTGGTAGGAGGGGCTCAGGACTGAGACCAGGAGACATTACTTCATTGAGAGGGAGAGGGAGAGGGAGATGGAGCTGTGGAGTGTGTTGCCAGGGGAATTGGTGTATTTGAAAATGGTGGCGGGCTTCAAAAGGGGCTGGGACAAGTATGGGGGAAGATTAAACTGAGTAATGCTAGACTTGGAGATGCACCCCCGATGGGGGAGGAGGTGGGAGGGAAGGCAGTGAAGGATGCATCTACCAGGTGCTGATCTTTCAGCATACTGGATAGACCTTTGAGCCTATTCTGCTGGCATCTTAGTATGTTAGTACATCGCCAAAAATGAATTACGCCGATGTACACTCACAGCAACAAAACTGGTGACTGGTTTTCTATGTTATGTGGAGGGGCCACACAACCCCTACTTAAGGATTCTCAACTCCAGGGGTGGTGCATATTGGGGGGGAAGGGTAAAACTTAAAAAAAAATTAAAAAACCACGACCTGACGCAAAAACACGATTGTGTCTGGAATCAAACCCAGCACCCTCCCTACCCACCATGCCACACAGTCAGCTTGGCAGCCAACTGTTGCACTACACCCCACATACCCTCCCTCCCCTTCCGCCCATTGCATGATATGGTCCGACCTCCCGAGCGTGTAAATACAGTGACATCCTGTAGCTGTAGTCTCCTACCCCCTTGTATCTGGTCACTCCACTGCCAGGTAGCCCTGTACACAGGCGGCATGATTGAGTCGCCCTTTCTGTAAGTGCTCAATCATGGTGGCCTTGTACACGGTATATCGGGAATCATTTATTTTGACCCACGTGCATTCTGAATTCAAGGTAGTTTTTGAACCAACAAACCACAGTGGAGGAGAGGCCAAGGGATGGGTGGGAGTTTAGAGGAGGAGGGAGTGATTCACAGTATCAAAAGTCTTGGTCAGGTCAATGTAAATTGACCCAACTATGTGACTACGTTCAAGGGCTTTGTAGATATAGTCTGTGAAATTAAACAGGGCTGTGGTAGTACTATGGGCATTACAGACCATGTGCTGCTGGGGGCATTGAATGTTGTACTTGGTCAGGAATTCAGTAAGCTGGTCAGCCACTACTCTCTCTCTAGGACCTTGGATAGAAGTGGGAGAATCGAAATGTGGCAGTAGTTGTGTAGTCTGTAGTCGTACTGTGGTAAGAAAGTCATTATGGTTTGGAGAGAGAGATAAATATACATATTGGCATACATATGTCAGATACGAATATAACTCATGCTACTGTGGATAAGCAGACCCGGAGAGGTGGTGTAGTGCAAAAAACTAGTTTGTTTCCTATTATTTACGCTCTAAGAAGTAGGACCAGCCCTTAAGGCATGCCAGTCGATTATGCTCCTGTAGGATAACCCTAGGTCTGATGATATTGGTCTTACCCTGCATTAGCTGAATTGTCCTCTAATAAAAAATGCCCAGGTGGGAACAGGGATGCTGTAAGGTGATGCTCACGCAATCACCTTTACTAGGTGAGTAAACTACCATTGCATATTGTATCACCTTACAGTATCCCCCATCCATTACCTCTGGGTAGTAAGAAGCAGTAGATATAGATAATGGGAGGGTCAGATGGCTATTCAGCTAAGGTCCAGTGACACTGAGTATCCCTTTTCTTGTGAAACTGTCCCTTTCAACATTTTCTACATCAGGCCTATAGTGTCTGACAAAGGTATTGATTGAAGACCAGGTTGCTGCTGCACAAATGTCCTGTATCGAGGCCTTGTTTCACTCCGCCCAGGATGTTGCCATTGCTCTGGTAGAATGTGCCTTGATTACTTGAGGTGATGAAAGCCCCTGAGTCTTGTATGCCTCCGCAATGATTTGCTTGATCCAGTTGGCTAGTGTAGACGTGGCAGCTGCTTGCCCTTTCCTTGGCCCACTGTATACAATGAATAGGCTATCTGACTGTCTGAATTATTTTGTTCTATCCAGGTAGGTCATGATCACTTTTTTCATGTCCCAATGTTTTGACCCCTCCCTCCATTGCTGGTCAGGATGTGCTGATCATGCGGGTAGTTCAATTGACTGAGATGTGTGGAAAAGAGTGGAGACTTTAGGAATGAAGGAGGGGTTGGTTCGTAATGTTACCCCGTCGTTGTGTGAAATCAGGAAGGGGGGTCTGCAAGAGAGGGCTCTGATTTCCCCTATTCATCTTGCTGAGCATATGGCCAATAGGAAGACTGCTTTGAATGAAACCCATTTGATATCTGTTGTTGCCATAGGCTTGACGGGCATTGATGCTAGAGGCATTTAGCATGATGTTAAGGTCCCAGGGTGCCACTGTTGGTCTTTTCTTAGGGTGAATGTTTGATACTGCTTTCAGGAACCTGACTACATTGGGATGTGAACCTGGGGTATAACCCTCTATTGGGCCTGTGCCTGCTCCTATAGCTGCCACCTGGACTCTCAGTGAGGAGGGTGAGAGACCCTTGTCTACCCCTTGTTGTAGAAACAGTAGTATATTTGGAATTGTAATTGCTTAAGTCTGTATATCGTTGGTGGTGCACCATTCTTCCAAGGTGATCCAGTGTCTTTTGTAGGTGGTGGTAGTGGACATGCATCTGGATTGGAGCATGGTATCTACTACCTTCTGGTTGTAGCTCCTGTTTAACAGTCTCTGCCTTTCAGTAGCCAGACCATGAGATGGAGTGGGGCGGGGTTCAGGTGACTGATAGGGCCTTGTGTCAGAAGATCTCTCCATGGCGGTAGTGTCCACAGTATGGCGATTGACATTGTCACTAGAGTTGTGAACCAGTGCCTTCTGGGCCACTGTGGTGCCACCATCACCACGGTTGACTTGGTCTGTTGAATTTTGTTCAATACCTGTTGAATGAGTGGTATCGGTGAGAAGATGCATGCTCTTCCGAAGTTCCAGTTGTGGGACAGAGCATCTGTTCCTAGTGATCCCGATTCTCTGTATCTGGAGTAGTATGCTGGTAGACGAGCATTTTTGGCCGATACCATGAGGTCTCTCTCTCTAGTGGTCACCATTTGTGGTGTAGTTGCTGGAAAATCTGCAGATACATGGACCATTCGCCGGGTGCAATCTCCCAACAGCTTAGCCAATTTGCTTTCATGTTCAATTTTCCTGCTACGTGGATTGCCGTAATTGATTTGAGGTGGGTTTGAGCCCAACCCAATACTTTCTTTGTCTCACAGAGTAACCATGGGGTCCTTGTGCCACCCTGGTTCGAGATGTATGCCACTGTGGCCCAGCTGTCTGAGCGTATAAGTACTCTCTTCTGTCTGATGAATTCTTGGAAGTGGTGTAGTGCATGGTATACCTCTCTCATTTCCAATAGGTTTATTTGCATGCGCAATTCTGCTTTTGTCCATTTCCCCTGAGCTGGCATATGGTTCAGGGTGGCTCCCCGGCCTGTCAGGCTGGTGTCTGTGTCTATTGCTACGTCGTGTTGTATCATCAGTTCTGCTTCCTTCATCATGTTTTGCTTGTTAGACCACCATGGTAATGACCTCTTTGCATTTGTGTCTAACTGAACCAATTTTGTTAGGTCATGCTGCAGTCTGTGACCCTCCTGTGTTGTGAATGTCTGTAGTGGACGCATGTTCCACAGTGCCCATTGGACGAGGCCAATGCAGGATGCCATGGAGCCCAGAGTCTGTAGGACTGCATGTAGCGTGGGGCATGGCGTGGCCATCAGTGCTTGAACTTCCGAGTTTAATTCCTCTTTCACTACTTGCACTCTGGCCCTCCTAGATTCCCTACCTCCTGCAACCACACCCGCTTTCCAGACATCTATCCCCCTACCACCTGGTAGGAACCCCTTTTCCTTCAGACACATCTCCCCCAACGAAACCCTAGATGCCTTTCACTCCCTGAAACCCTCCAAAGGTAAATCCCCTGATGGTCTCGATAACAAACTCCTCTTCCTATCTGCCCCTGCCATCGCTACTCCCCTCACGTCCCTACTAAATCTTTCTTTCACCACCGAGTCACTCCCCTCCGAATGGAAGCATGCCACTGTCCTACCCCTTCCAAAAGGTGGTGATCCTACCTCCACAACTAACTACCGTCCCATCTCCCTCCTCCCCACCCTTGCCAAACTCCAGGAACACCTAGTGCTATCCCAACTCTCCCACTTTCTCTCAGAAACTAACTTCTTCACCCCATTTCAGTCCGGTTTCAGAAAACATCACTCTACCACCTCCTCCCTACTAAGACTCACGGACTCCATCCTTACTGGGATGGATAAAGGGTTAATCACTGCCGCTATTTTCATTGACCTAGCAAAAGCCTTTGACATGGTATCTCATTCTCTCCTACTGTCCTGCCTATCAGGGGCTGGGTTAGCAGCATCCGCCACAAACTGGTGCAGTGCCTACCTACTACAGTAAATAGAACCCAATCCACTAAAATAGCTGACCACACCTCTCCCCCTCTCCCTATCACCACCAGCATTCCCCAAGGCTCAGTTCTTGGCCCCATCCTCTTCTCCATCCTTCTAAATGATCTGCCTAACTCTTGCTCCACTACCGTAATCCACATGTATGCAAACGACACGGTCCTCTTTACCTCCGGCCGGACCCATGAAGAAGTCACCTCCAAACTTCAAACCGATTTCAACAAAATCCAACACTGGTTCAATACCAACCAACTCTCCCTAAATGCCAAGAAAACTGTCTCTATGTCTTTCGGCACTAGACAGCGTCTATCCAAACTCAGCTCCTCTCTGATCTTCCATACCCTAAATAACACCATCCTTGATGAAGTGCCCTCCTTCAGGTATCTAGGGGTTTGGCTTGATCGTCGCCTCTCCTTTTCCACACATGTGGATGCCATCATTTCAAAACTGCACCCAAAACTTGGTGCCCTCTATAGAAACTGCACTAGTCTCCCGCTACCTGTCAGACGTGAATTAGTCCAGAAAATGATTCTACCCTCCTTCGACTACTGTGATGTCATTTACAGCTCCGCCTCTAAGACCACCCTAGCCAGACTGACCCCCTCTTTAATGCTTTCTGCCGCTTTGCCCTCGATGCCCCCCCACTCACATCACTGCGAGCTCTACCGTTCCCTGGCCGTGCCATCCCTGAGTAACCGGCGCGTAATTCATAGTGTTAAATTCACTTCCAACTTCTGGCTTAGCTTCCAACTTCTGGCTCGGCTCCCTCCCTCCCTACCTCGTATCCTCCCTATCTTCCCCCACCCCCACCCACGCCCTCAGGTCTACTGACGCTAGGCTATTAGTCATCCCTCACCGAAGGACCACTGCCAGCCAATCGGCCTTCTCTTACCTTTTCCCTAAACTCTGGAACAGCCTGCCTGCCCAGATCCGCCATTCTTCATCCAAACACTCCCTATCCTCTGCCCTCACTAACTTCCTTGCACCAAATTGCAACTGCCCCTGACCTCCCAGTGATAGCTTCTCTTCCCCCATCCCCCCTTAGTGCCTGACCAGCGGCTCGGCCTTCGCCTAATTGTCTGGCTTATACACTGCCCTACGCACTTACACTCTCACTCTTACTCACTCTTATTCACTCCTAATATCTCCCTTCCCTTCCCCCTCCTTCCTAAATAACCTACGCTCTTCAGCCTTATTCACAGCTACTAACTCCCCTCTCCTTCTCCCCCACCGCACCTAAACCACCCCCCTACACACCTAGTGTTTATTAGTGCACTCCTCCTCTACCCCCTATCTTCGCTCTCCAGTTCCTACTGTCAACTTGGTACATCTCGCTTCAGCTCAAGTTCTGTTACTGGCACTCAAGTTCTGTTACTGGCACTTATGTAATCATGTATTGCCCTCGATGTGTACCCATGATATGTATACCCTGTCCTTGAAGATCATGTTCTGTACTGTTCTCCTTATGTAACAAGTTCAAATGTAATCCCACCCAACTATGTTCATTATCTGTATTGCTCTACTTCTAAATCCAACTTTTGTATGTATACCTGCCTCCACTGTAACCCCTCCCCCCAGGTCGCACCGTGAGACGAGCATTTTTTTGCTCAGTGTGCCTTTCCGGGTGAAACATTTTCAATAAATAAATAAATAAACTTGCTTGAGAACTTTGTCCATTTGTTTCTGTGATGGACTCACCTTCCCTGTTTCTTTGTCTATGGTGGCTCCTAGGTATTCTATCATTTGGTTTGGAGTCAGGCTGCTTTTGTCCCAATTGATCACCCATCCATGGGACTGGAGCATGTCTCTCACCTTCTAAGTCTGTTGGTGTGAAATCAAAGGACTTCTGGCTCTGATTTGCCAGTCATCGAGATATGGGATGATGTGTATTCCTTGTTGCCTTAGTTTGACGGCAATAGTGATAGACACCTTGGTGAACATGCACGGGGCCGATGCTAGGTCAAAGGGAAGGGTCTGATATTGGAAGTGGTGGCCCAGAATTTTGAATCTCAGGAACTTGTGATGAGATGGGTGTATGGGTATATGTAAGTAGGCATCCTTCATATCGATGGAAGTCAGATAGTCTCCTGATTTTATTGATCTCAGTGTTGTCTGGAGCGTATCCATTTTGAATCTTTTGTATTGAACAAAACGGTTGATAAACTTTAGGTCTAGCATGGGTCTCATATCCTCTGTCTTCTTTGGTACCAGGAAAAAGATGGAGTATATTCCCTAGTCTATCTGATCTGGTGAGACTTTTGCTATTGCCTTGTTGGACAGGAGATTGTTTAGAGTGGTTCTCATTGCTTTTATTCTGTCTGGGTGGTGGGACACTGGGGACACTACCAATCTGTTTGTAAATGGTTTTTGGGAGAATTCTATGGAGTATCCCCAAGACACTACCTCCAGAACCCATTTGTCCGATGTTGTTTGCTGCTAAACGTGGGAAAATTGATTCAGTCTTGCACCTATCGGAGGGTGACGCATACATGTCTCCTCTGGTCGGTTCTCCTGGGGTGTCGATGATTGTGGTAGGTAATCAATTGGAATTGGATCTGCCTCATGTAAAGGTCGAACTGTATCTTCCACTTTGGTTTTTACCTCTGGCGATGTTATTGAAGTATGAGGGCTTAAATATATAGGATTTTCCCTGTGAGTAGTGTGCTGTCTGTCTCATATCCTGCTTGCCCCTGAAGGGGCAAAATCTACTCCGGAAAGCAGGCAGGTATGTGCTCCCGGAGGGTTTGTCCTTATCCAGCCTCTTGCCATCCCTTTTATGATTACAATACTTTTCTAGGCCTTCCCCGAACACTAGATTTCCTTTGAATGGGGGTTTGCTCAGCATAGCTTTAGATTCTGAGTCTTCATTCCAGATTTTCATCCAAATGTGGTGTCTTGTCCAGTTAGTCAGGGCGGACAGCCTAGTTGTCATCTTGAATGCATCTATAGACATGTCTGTGGCGTATCTTGCTGCTGGATGGCATATTCGGCCAGGTCTGCCTGCTTGGAGTTGGGGTCAAGGGAAGATGCCAGCTCTTCTAGCCATGTAACCAGTGCCCTGGAAGAGTATGTTGCTGCACTGTTGTCTCTGCAGGCTATGCCGGTCATTTCAAAGCATTTCTTTAAGAGTTCTTCCATTTTTTTGTCGGTATGGTCATGAAGTATAGTAGTCATTTCAGAAGGTAGGTCTGTCTTCTTGCATAGGCCTGTGACTTGATGGTCTACCACTGGGGGGCATGCACCATGTTTTCTTTATGTCATCTTGAACCAGGTAGAATCTATCAAAGGTGTGCTTCTTCAATATTCTGGATGGGTCTGGGGACCCCATTCTTTATTAATAACTTCAGCTAAGGATTTGCAGAGGGGGAAGAAGATTTATTTTTTCTGCTTTGACCTGCTGAGGGGGTAAAGTTTGGATTGCTGTGGGGGCTCTTGTACCTCAAACCCTATGGTTTCCTTTACAGATCGTAGCAGTTCTGGGAGGGCCTCAATGGGAGTGAGCTTCTTAGTTAAAGTTAGTTTGTCTTCCTCATCCCCTAGATTTTGGTCATGGTCTAACTCTATGTTATCTGGTTTATCAGGCACAGTTCCATCCAGTAGTTCGGGATCTGTAGGTGTTGATTTTGTTTTATTCCCTGATGTATTGGCATTAGCCTTATTCCCTTTATTAGTCTGAGCTAGTTCTTCCCTTCCCTCCAGAATATTTAGCATGACTGCTTGCTGGATTTTGAAACATTCCTCAGCTGTGGATGGGTGTTCACCTGAGGCAGCTGCGCATGACCCTGGTTCCCGATCCAACTCAAATTGTATGTCGCTTGCGGTTTCTTGATCTGCTTGCTGATGGGAACATGTAGGGTAAAGTGTGCCTGCCTGAGTGCCCAGTAGTGTAATTTGGCAGGAACTACATTTTTCATTTTCCCCATTCTTGCAATCTGTGGAAATCGTGACAGAAGAAGGGGAATAAACAGAGAGGTGTTGTTATGGCCTCAGAAGAATCCCCTGTAATATGTATATACACACATATATATATATATATATATATATATATATATACATATATATATGGGATATACAATGGTGAGCTGTCAGATAAATGATTTATCTACACAAGTGCTGTTTGACCTCTGGTAACCTCACGAGTAGCGCAAGCCACAAGTGAGGTGTCCAAGGTCAAACAGCACAAGTGTAGATAAATCATTTAACTGACAGCTCACCATTGTATATTTCATTTATGCAATAGGGATGCTCTCTATCACTGCAGGAACATTTGGTTTTGACTGTTTATCTTTTTTTTAAATGATAATTTCTGGGAGTTTTGATTAACTTTCCTACAGTATGTCCATCTAGCATAGTGATTGCTATTAAATGAAACACCACTCATTCTGTAGAAAACTTCTTCCTGAACAAATGTCACTCACAGTACCATGCTACCTTTTTTCATTTCAAAGTAATTCACATTTGTTCATCAAAAAAGGGAAAAGAAAACAGAATTTTATGCTGTTTTTTTTGCTAGTTATAAAAAAACTGAAAAGTATCTATAAATGAAATACCACTCATTTTGTAGATATTTTTGTGCTGAACATTTTTTGTGCTCACAGTACCATGCTGTCATTTTTTGTTTTAAAGTTATTCACATTTGTTTGTCAAACAAATTAACAATAAATTTACTTTCTTCTGCTTTTTTGCTAATTGTAAAAAATCTATAAGGTGTCTATAAATGAAACACCACTCATTTCGTAGATAATTTTGTGCTGAACAATTTTCGTGCTCACAGTACCGTGCTATCTTTTTTCGTTTTAAAGTTATTCCCATTTGAACATGGTTAGTACTGCTTCTGAGGCCAAACATTCTAAATTAATTCCAAAGAGATTTGTGACATAGTAACTGTGTGTATGAATGGTCACTGTACGTATAAATGTATTTATACGTACAGTGACTCGGATAAATGGGTCTATTTAACTACATATATGGCCACCCCATTGCATAAATATATATTTATATGTATATATGTATATGTATATATATGTATATATATATATATCTATGAAATAGATAAACCACTCTGAAGTGTGCGGTCATGCTCTGATATATACATGCCTTGGTGTGCGTCAACCACCCAAGGTGTGAGAAAATATCAGAGTGCAACCACATGCCTCAGAGAAGTTTACCTTTCTTATAAAATGGCAAAATTGTTCTGGAGGGGGGTAAAAGTGGAGGTGTGTGGTCGCACTCTGATATACGCACTGCGTCATGTGATGTGTTTTATACAATCAGAAGTTGGTATTTGGAGCTACTCTTTTCCCCATTTATATATATATATATATATATATATATATATATATATATATATATATGTAGATATGCCTATGAAGCATATGCTCATAGTGCCATGCTATTTGAGTGCCATCATATTTAATATTGTTGGGTGAGTCAAGCTCTAGTGCGGTAAATAATTTCTGCCGCTTGCATATATATATATATATATATATATATATATATATATATATATATTTATATTTATATACTCATTATATAATAAGTGCAGGATTGCAACCAGCAAGGGGGGAGATTCCCTGATTGCAGTCCTGTCTTTGGGCATGGCAGATGTGCTTATTGCTAGCCTGTTACAGTCTGACCCAAGCGGATTGTATGCCAGCTAACCTGTGTTGGCTCTCGCTGCACCATTACACTACGCAAGTAATGCACGTAAGGGGTTGCATCCATCCAATGCCCCTCATAAGATGGCAGCTGCTGGATGCTCATGCACGAGAGCCTAATTGGAGAAGCACTCATGGGTGCGTACTGTATCTCCTCAGGCTGGAGGTTTCCATGGCAAGATGGCATGGGGTTCCGTAGATCATTGATCAGAAAAAGAAATGTAGAAACAGATGCTGTTTTTGACAGAAGAGAACCTTGGTTTCAGAGCAAGAAACAGCAGTCTAGAATTACAGATTTTTTACTGATAAATCACTTCTGTCTCAGCAGGAGTCAGTACCAGTTTGGATTAAGCAAACAGATACTTTATTAGAAGAAGAGGATCTCATTTAGGTAAACAAAAATGAATAAAGTCACTGTGTGTTTCTCTGAGGAAGAGGGCTGTATCACCTTAATTTACTGAGTCAGGAGCAGAGGCTGAGGCTAATTGGGGGTGTGTGGCTTAGGAACTTAGGAGTACAAAAGCAGGTGTCTCTGATTACAGCTTCCTGCTGTTTTTGACAGAGGAGAACCTTGGTTTCAGAGCAAGAAACAGCGGCCTAGAACTACAGATTTAAAAAATTTTTTTTTAAGTCTTTGGTAACCGGGTAAGGCCCATTGGGCACAAGTGCCTGTTTTCAGGGGCAACCTGGCAGCACTGAGTGGTTAAGGGACTTGCTCAGAGTCACACAGTATGCAAGTGGAGGTTGTGAGAATCAAACTCAGGTCTGGTCTGCTGGATGTATCAAGCTCATTCACACCTCATTCCTCTAACCTCTAGGTTATACTGCCAGCCCATTTGCCCTCCTTCCCACCCCAAGCCAGTTCTACTTTTATAGCCACTGGATTTGACTGACAACATGAACTACCTGTTTGCAGTAGAAAGGGAAGGATCACTGAGACACATTAGTTTCATCAACCTTGAAGGAACCTATAAAAAAAAAAAAAAACTCTTTCTCCCCCCCCCCGGCTGCTGGAGCTCTGAATCCAAGCACAGAAGAAAGAGACTACTGAAGACTACAGGAAGTTACTGTCCCAGAACAGGAAGGGCAAGAGGTGTAAGGGCACATAGGCAGTAGGAAAGTAATTGTAAAAATACGTAGAGGGAGGAAACAGTAAACATACAAAGCAACAGGAGAGGGGACACAAAATAAGTCAAGATGGGAGTGGTGCAGTGCAATGGCTGTGGGGCAGCAGTGTTCCAGGAGACACTCTGGAGGCTGCGATGCTGCCCTGTTTGCAGGCACCTCTCTCTGGTCTGAGGGAGGAGGTTGCCCATCTCCAGGCTGACCTGGCTAGGATTTGTGAAACCTCTTCCCCCACCCAGAGACCACCAGGGCCACCACTGTTACCTCAGAGGTTGCCAGAAATGAGGAGCAGTTGGACCAAGGTGGTCTCAGGGAGGGAGAGAGTGGTGGAAGAGAGGTGCATCCCTCCAGTTGTACCTCTCCACAATTCACATGCTGTCCTGGCAAAAGAGTGATTCCTCTATGGAGGCACCTGCAGTGGAAACCAAAGAGGATGCTGGGAACCTCCACAAAGGAGACCTTCAGAAGGGTGGCATGAGACCCCACAGAGGAAGGAAACAACTCCTGGTGGGGGACTTGATCATTAGGAGGGGTAGAAGTGGGGGAGGAAGGGGATAGGGAGGTAAGGTGCCTGCCTGGCACCACAGCTCGGAGGGACAGGAAGTGAATCCTCAGGATCGCGGGAGCAGCTGCATGGGAGAGGGAGCTGGATGTCATTGTCCACCTAGGGACAAATGACTTGGCTGTGAATGGGATCAGAGCTGTGCAACAGGAATCTGTGGAGTTGGGGAGGGGGCCTTAGACAAGTAGTATGTATGGTAATCTTCTTGGAGGTGCTGCCTGTCTATGGCAAGGATGATGCTAGGGTATTCGCACCATGGGATTCAATGAATGGTTGAAAAACTGGTGTGGAGCTCAGGGTTTTGGCTTCATTGGGGACTGGGGAGCCACCTGGAGGGATGCAGGCTTTTACTGGTGTGATGGTCTGCATCGGTCCAGGAGGGGAACCAGGATCCTAGGTGACAGGTTTAAATGCTTCATTGGCAAGTATTTAAACTAGCCAAGGGGGGAGGCACTGAAAAGGAGCAGGGAAATCCCAGCTTCCCCCAACAAAACACAGTAGTTAGAGTGGTAAACACCAAGGTAGAGAAGTCAGTAGGGAGCAGGACAGGTGTAACTGCAGAAAAAGGCAGTAAGGACAGGGATGGGGCTAAAAGGGGTAAGGACATAAAAAATAAATGGAAGGTGATGAGTACCAGTGCCCAAAGTCTGTGCAACAAGCTCCCTGAACTAGTGGCCTTGATGGACGAGGGATGCCTGGATATTGTGGCAGTCACTGAAACATGGTACACAAAGAACCATGACTGGGATGTCAACATACCAGGATACACAGTCTATAGGAGGGACAGGGTGGGTAAAAGAGGAGGAGGAGTAGCTCTATATATAAGGGAAGGGATTAAAGCAACAGAACTAAAGAGTAAACAGGAAGTTGATGAGTCACTATGGGTCACCCTGGAGACAGGAAATGACACCACAATCCGCATGGGGGTTGTGTACGGACCCCCATCTCAGGGGTAGGAAACAGACAAGGAAATGATAGAAGGCATCCTTAAAATGGCAGAAAAAGGGGAGATATTATTGATGGGGGACCTGAATATGCAGATGTTAACAGAAGTACCTTTGCTGCAGGCACATCCAAGAGCAGGGTCATTCTTGATGCCCTACAGGGGGCATGCCTCAGACAGCTAGTGTTGGAACCCACTCAGGAGGGAGCAATCTTAGACCTGGTACTCTCAAATTGGGAAGGAGAAAGGATCTCAGATTTAGAAGTGGGTAGCCATCTGGGAACAAGTGACCACCAAACAGTGTGATTCACAATAAACACAGCCATAGAGTCAAGCCATACAAAAACAAGAGTATTGGACTTTAGGAAGGCTGACTTTGGGAAAATGAGAAAATGCCTCAGAAAAGTACTAGCAAACAGGCAAGAAGGAGGGGTGGAGGAACAATGGGAAATAATCAAAACAGCCATTGCCGAGGCAACAAACCTTTGTGTGAAGCAAATTAACAAAACAAAATGAAGGAAAAAAACACTGTGGTTCTCAAAAGAGGTGGCAGGGATGGTTAAGGAGAAAAGGATAGCATTCAGGAAATATAAGGAAACACAAAAGGAGCAGGACAGAGAACTGTATCAGTTAAAGCAGAAGGAGGCAGGGAAGGCAGTCAGAATAGCAAAGGCACAAACTAAGGGAAAGATAGCCAACTCTGTTAAGAAGGGGGAGAAAACCTTTTATAGGTACACTAGGGAGTGAAGAAAGACCAAGGGAGGGATACAGAGTCTTAATAAAGGGGAGGGAATGTGGGCAATGGGTTACAGTGAAAAAGCAGGAATACTGAACGAATATTTCTGCTCAGTATTCACAACAGAAGAGGAGAAGGAGGTACCTAAACCAACAAGAGAGAAACTCTGAATAGGGGGGTTGATACCAGTCCATTCACAGAAGAAAGGGTTTTGAAAGAACGCTTGGAACTGAGGGTGGACAAAGCAATGGGGCCTGATGTGATTCACCCAAGAATTCTAAAAGAACTAAGGGTAGAACTAGTAACACCACTGACTACTCTCTTTAACAAATCATGGGAGGATGGGAGGGTACCTGAGGACTGAAGGAGAGCAAATGTGATTCAGTTTCACAAAAGTGGGAGCAGGGCAGAGGCAGGAAACTACAGACCAGTTAGTTTGAATTCAGTGGGAGGGAAAGTGATGGAATCACTTCTGAAGGAAAGAACTGTTGAGTACCTAGAAGCCAGTGGGGCATAGGACCCAAGGCAGTATGGTTTCACAACAGGGAGGTCATGTCAGATGAACCTAATAGATTTCTTTGACTGGGTGACCAAAGTAGTAGACCAGGGAGGGGCTGTGGATAAGGGCTACCTAGATTTTAGCAAGGCATTTGACACAGTCTCAAACAAAAGATTAATTTACAAGTTAGCCAGCCTTGGAGTGGGTCCCAAGGTGGTAGCCTGGGTAAAAAACTGGCTGGACAACAGGACGCAAATGGTAACAGTAAACATAGTCCACAGTGAAGAAAGGAGGGTAACTAGTGGGGTACCGTAGGGTTCGGTACTGGGACTGGTCCGGTCCTCTTTAATGTCTTTATAAGTGACATTGGAGAGCACCTGGAAGGAAAGGTATGTCTCTTTGCAGATGACACAAAGATCTGCAACAGGGTTGATACACAAGGTGGGGTGGAAAGGATAAAAAGGGACTTGGAAAGGTTGGAGGAATGGTCAAATATGTGGCAGCTCAGATTCAATGCAAAGAAGTGCAAGGTAATGCATTTGGGAAACAAAAACCCAGGGGAAGAGTACACAATGGGGGGTGAGTTAATAACAACAACAAAAATTGAAAGAGACCTAGGAGTAATTATATCAGATGACCTAAGGGTAAGCAAGCAATGTGAGAAGGCAGTAAGGAGGGCTGGGGGATACTTGGATGCATGTGAGAGGCATCAACAGTAGAAAACAGGAAGTTGTTGTCCCTCTGTACAGACAGTCAGTGAGACCCCATCTGGAGTACTGCATGCAATTCTGGAGACCCCATCTCCGCAAAGACATACACAGAGTGGAGGCTGTTCAGAGGAGGGCAACCAAAATGGTGCAGGGTCTGCACCAGAAGATGTACGAAGAGAGACTAAAGCAGCTTAATATGTACACCCTTGAGGAAAGGAGGGAAGGGGGGGACATGACAGAAACTTTCAAGTATCTCAAGGGAATTAACAAAGTACAAGAGGGTAGCATCTTTCAGAAGAAGAGATGAGCAAGAACAAGGGGGCACAATTTGAAGATAGATGGGGAGATGGCTCAGAGGTAATGTTAGAAAGTATTTTTTCACAGAGAGGGTTGTGGGTGCATGGAACAGCCTTCCTGAGGAGGTTGTGGAGTCAGGAACAGTAAGAGAATTCAAGAATGCATGGGACAGGCATAAGGCAATTCTAGTGAAGGGTAAGAGGAAGTAAGCTGTTGATTAACTAGAATCTGCAGCTTATCCATCAGGTAGGGAAATGGGTAGACTAGGTGGGCCAAGCAGTCCTTATCTGCAATCAAATTCTATGTTTCTGTGTAAGGACCATCCCCTAGTCACATGGAGAACATCGAGATGGTAGAGTGTGGAGGCTGTGGCTCTTCATTCCACCTACATCTCAATTTGCCAGAAATGATGGGGGGGGTCTCCCAGACTAGCATGCCTCGTCAAGTGAAGAGCGGGCAGCAACAGAGGGACTGCAGGTACTGAAAAAACATCTGCTGGTGGATTTGGGGGGGGGTACTTACTATGGCACTATGTTCTGGCGCATTAGTTGGGTCTGCTCACAAGGGGACCCGACCTGTGCAAGGGGTACCGGAGCCACTCGCAAGGGGCTCTTGGTCCTTAGGTCTTAGAGCTGCAGTCGAGTAAATATCTGAATGTGGGTTGAGAGGATATAGGGGAGTGCTTGAACTACCTGGCGCTATATCATAACTTATAAGATAGGAGGTCTCCTTACAAGCAATGGCAAAATTGTGATACAGAAGTAATTGCTAACAGTCAAGCTGCCTTATTTAAAAAACTCCAAGTCGGATAAGATAACTTATAAGACAGGAGGTCTCTTTACAGGTAACAGCAAAGTTGTGATATAAACTGAACCTGCATTCACAAGCAAAGGCCAAAGCCCAAATGCCTCTTGAAAGCCCTTTAAATCTCTGCCTAGTACTCACCAACATTATGCTTAAACTAAACAGGAATATATATATATATATATATATATATATATATATATATATATATATTGTTATGTTGTATCATACAGCAGTCACTGGATCAGTAACCACCCTGCTATCCGAAAACTAGATTTTATGCCAACTAATTTATATAAATGTAACCCCTAGATGGCGCTATCCCAGGGGCTACTACCCCTGCCTGATTTGCCACTAACAGGTTGAGGGGCCTGGATCCAATGGCGGGTGCCTCCACCCAGAGGTCAGGGTTTGCAATAGTTAAACTAACTTGGTCACAGCCCTCTGGGACACTGCAACCCCCCTTTCTTCCCACTATGGCCTACACAATATATCAGAATTACCTTCACAGTATACACTTACCCCAGGACTGGTTCCGGCACTGAGACCTCCTGTGAAATGAGATACAGTGCAACAATCACAGTACAGTACTTTAACATAGACAAATACCTCAGGCAGTATAACTTTGCTGAAACAAGCAGCTCTGATTTATTTAGAGGGATATAACAAGGACAGGGAAATCAGGTTAATTAGCTTATCACTCTAATAATCTACCTATGGCTCTGTGCACAGGCCTATCCCTATCAGTTACTGTCCTGGGTACCCAAGCCCTAGTGGCTAGTCCAAACCGTGGCAGCTGGTAGGGCCCTTTCACACAGAGAAAGGAAAATTAAACAGTCAGCAGTACAGTAATTCCATTTGGATTTAATGTGGCAATTCAACAGGGAGCGACCCTGAATTAGTACTCACGACCTCCAAATAAGATAGGGTCCTTCAATATCAGCAGGGCTACTCCTGAGCTCCAAGAGACTCTTCACACATTTATATGGTAAAAAAAGAGTACTATACCAGGCAGGCTGCTTCTCTATCCCGATCGCAATTACTGCACAATACCCGGAAACACACGCAGATTCAGTTCCTGACAGACCGAGTGCAATTCAATAATTTCTCCAGTCTTCTACAGGGTGAGCCTGGTTTCTACTCTTCAGAGATCCTTTGATTCTTTTCACAGGGCCAGATTCAGTCCTAACAAGCAGTTACACAAGCTGCAGACCGGAACTCTGGGCCTTACAGCTTTTGACTAAAACTGCACACTGAAAAGCACAGGCTCCTTCCTTCTTCACTGCCAAAGCTCAACTGAAACTCCAACCGACAAAACCGGCACTTCCTTTGAGTTCCTCCCAGTTCTTGACTGGATTGGCTGTCACTCACAATAGACTGCTGCTGTTGGTCCAAAAAGGCACTGAAGTCTAAACTACATCTCCCAGAGTCACTGCCCATACAATCCTCTTGTGGCTGGCTCAGATTATGAGTCCAAGTTCTGATTCGTCCAAGGCACCATTTTAGAGCTAGCTTACCCCACACTGATTGGTCCAGTTCAGCAGTTCAAAACCAGAATGGGGAACTAGGCAGACACTGTTCTGACTGCAAAAGAAAGCAGGTTAGACAAACTGTAATTTCATTATCACTCTAAATGGTTTCTGGCAAACAGTTACATCTTTCAGATAGGTTCCCTTTGCACTCCTAGTGACTGCAAAATGGAGTGAATTGGCAGCAGCTTGAGTGGTACTCAATCAGAGAAACACACAGTCCCCATACAACTAATTATGTCTGCAAGCAGACAGCTCTTAAAGACAAGTACCAGAGGTTCTAAAACACTCACTGATAAATGGCTTAACGCCAAACACCATTCAGGCTTGGAGCATTCAAGCAAGGTCCTGAAGTCTTTTGGGAACCCCGTTTGCAGGGGGTTACACCTTCCTGGTTTGGGAAAGCTTGACGCCCCGCTAGCAAGGTACCCATATGTTTTCCAACTGCAACCATATACATTTGCATTAGGCTCAGACGAGTAATCATCAGTCAATATATCATTTTACCAAGAACACATTTCTGAAATATTGCAGTAAGTCACTCTTTACACAGTATTACATACACATTGTACCATAACTCAAGTTATTACCTCTTGTACATGAAACCTGAGAGAGGGCCTTCCTATCAGTTACCTTGGGGCTGGATGGGGCAAAGGGCACCATATAAAGGCAAAGTAACTTGGAGTTAGCACTGACGCTCAGTTTGGGCAATGAGCTCGGGACACATACACTCCTTTATGGACAACATTGAGAGGCAAATCCACAGGCCTCCCAAGGGAATCATAACTGAGGTGCACCACAGGCTTTACAGCTCGACCAGTCTTTCTAGGGGAACTGTTATAGTCTCTGCACTCTGAGCCTCATTTTCAGCATTGTCCTCACTTGTCAGGGAGTCTCCATGGGGGTAGAGAGGCTAGAACTTGGAGCACTTTCAGCTCCAGGAGTTACAGTTTCTGAGTCCACAACATTTGGCTCGCAGGGAGAGCTTTCGGGACACTGGCAGTGGGCTGTCAGGGCACTCAAAATACTCTTCTTGTTCTGGTGTATCACCAGTCTGACCCAATCCATCATTTTCCTCCCTGAAAGCTCAAACAGTTCAACCATGCACAATGATTCCATTTCATCTGATCTGATGCTTTGCACTTCACTTTCTGGGAGCATTGGCTCCAGGGATGAAGCTGGGGCTTAGACAGTCCAGAAGGCCCAGCTTTGTCTCCAGTATTGACTAGGGATTGCCCAAACAATTGACTCAGTTCGTAAGAAGGATAGTATTCAAAGTCACTCTCACTTTCTTCTGATATGGACTGACAGTCATGCTCAACTGGGACTTGTGGAGGGGAACACTTTAACTTTGCTTCTGTAGGTGCAGACTTTCTTGATCTTTCTTAGCAGCAGCTCTAGTCACTGGTCCAGAGGGGCATCTTCTAGGGCTCAGACTCAATTAAGATTTGTCCAATGGGCAGTAAATGATTTCTATGCATTGTTTTACATCTTTGAATTATTCTCAGGCCTTACTTTGTACACTGGCAGATCATCTAGTTTGCCCACTACAATGTGAGGGAGATGGTGCCATCTGTCAGCAATCTTGTGCTTGCCATGCAGTCCCAGATTTCTTAGCAATACCCGATCTCCCTCCTGGAGTTCCTGTGCTTTCACCTTTTTATCATACCTTTCTTTGTTGGCCAGATTTCTTTTGGCAGCCATGGTTTGAGCCAGTTGGTACGCATGAGTTAGCTGGGCCTTTAACTTTTGCACATACTGTAAATAGTTGTCAGCTTGAACCCCATCAGGAGAGACCCCAAAACACACATCTACTGGTAGGAGCTTCTCTTCCAAACATCAGGCAGTAGGGAGAATCCAGTGGCATCACTTTTGGTGCAGTTATAAGCATGTACCAGGGTGCTAATTTGTTGGCTCCATCTAGGCTTGTCCTTTGGGTGCAGGGTGCCTAGCATATCTAGCAAGTGCGGTTGAAAGCGTTCAGGCACAGCTGGGTCCCCCTGGGGGTGGTAAGAGTGGTTCTGGACTTTGCACTCCCCACAGAGAAAGCATTTCTTTGATCAGACGACTCTCAAAGTCTCTCCTTGATCAGAATGGATTCTTTGTGGAGCCCCATAGTGAACAAAAAGTTTTCTACAAGTACTTTGGCCACAGTGGATGCTTTCTGGTCTTTGGTGGGGAAAGCTTGGGCATATCTCATGAAATGGTCAGTGACCACCAGCACATTACTGATATTTCTTTGATCTGACTCCAAACTCAGAAAATCAATGCAGACCAGCTCCATGGGTGCACTGGTGGTGATGTTAACAAGGGCAGCCCTCTGGGCAAAGCTTTCCTCTGTAAGCAGCGACTGCAAGTTCGAATGTGTTGCTCCACATCAGCCCCATCTTAGGCCAATAGAATCTGGATCTCACCAAGTCAAGTGTTCTGTCTATACCAAGGTGCCCCATGTGGTTGTGCAAGGACCTCAGTACTGAGTCTCGAAAGGCAGTGGGCAGCACTAGTTGTTGTTTGTCTACTTGTCCCCCTCTGTCTACTGTTTCTCTGTATAACAGTTTATTGATCAGTTTCAACTTAGGACCTTCTTTGTATAACAGTGCAGTTCTCAAATCAGTGGAGCGTAATTTGGACACATCTTTTCCTGCATAGAGGGCTTCTAAAGCTGCTTTGATCATGGGATCGCGGGATTGAGCCCGCCGAATACTGTCATTGTCCAGCTGAGGCAGTGCACCAATGTCTATTGCAGAAAAAGTGGCAATAAGCAGCAGGTATGCAATTCTCAGAGGGTCCCAAGCAATCCACCATGCAGTCCACTGCGTCCGTGGACATTTGTTCCTCCCTGTCAAACTTCCGGCAGAGTGCCCGAATGTCAGGTTCTGCCAATCGGACCCAATCATTCTGGGAACAGGCCTCGGGAGAGAGCATCAGCATCTATGTGGTTCAGACCTGCTCGGTATTCGAGGCATAGTCATATGTAGATAATGCAGAAAGCCACCTATGGCCAGTGGCATCCAACAAGCTGAGGTCTGCACATAGGTCAAAGGATTATTGTCAGTTTTACTAGTATTTTAGCCCCATACAAGTACTCATGGAATTGGTCAACAATAGCCCACTTCAAAGCTAGGAACTCTAACTTATGTACAGGATAGTTCTTTTCGGATGGGGTCAGGCTTCTACTGGCAAAGGCCACTGGTCTCAGGCCATTCTCGTGCTCTTGGTACAACACAGCCCCAACCCTTGCAAGCTAGCATCAGTGTGCAGGACGTAAGGTTTTCTTGGATCGGCATAGGCCAGCACTGGAGCATGGGTAAGTTGATATATGATCTCATGAAAAGCAGTCTCACAATCAGAGTCCAGCGGGCCTCAAATACTTCACTCGGATGAAAATACACTCTTTCAGTCTTGAGGCGCTGACTTTTGGTATTTTTTGTGGGTTGGGGATACCCTTGAGTAAGGTTAAAGTAAGGCGGATCACTCTTGAATAGTCCTTGATGAAGCGCCGATAATAACCACAGAATCCCAGGAATCTTTGCAGTTCTTTTTAGATTTTTGGGCTGTGGCCAGGTGGTCAAGGCCTCAACTTTACTTGGGTCGGTCTCTATTCCCTCGGTGGATACTATGTGTCCCACATACTTTACTGATGTTTGAAAGAATTGACACTTATCAATGGACAGTTTAAGGCCAAAGTCCTCCAGTCGGTCCAATACCTTAAATAATCTGATCTCATGTTCCTCCAGTGAGCTGCCAAACACAATAACATCATCTAGGTATACCAGACACTCTAGTAAGTTCATGTCCCCCACTGCACGCTCCATCAATTGTTGAAAAGTGGCTGGGGCACCTGAAATCCTTGAGGCATCCTCATGAATTCATAGAAGCCAAGCGGACAGATAAAGGCCGTCTTCTCACGGTCCTCTGGGGCCATCGGATCTGGTAGTACCCACTGCGGAGATCCAGCACAGAGAACCACTTGCTCCCGTTTAGGCAGTCCAAACATCCTGAATGCGGGCATTGTGTACTGATCAGGGATAGTCCACCTGGTTTAAAGTGCGATAATCCACACATCCTTACTGTTCCATTCTTTTTTCCTCACTACCACAATGGGAAGCATAAGGGTTTCTGGATTCTTGTATTACACCAGCAGCTAACATCTCTTGCAGATGCCGTCTCTCACATCATCTATGTCAGCAGGTGCCAGGCGTCGAGACCTCTCACGTAAATGGTCTTCGTATGCAGCCGGATATTGTGCTCAGCTCCTTGCATGCATCCTACATCCCATTCCTTTAAAGAAAACACCTGGTCTCTCTGGGCAAGCTTCTACTGATCCTCACTTTCCATTCAGCTGGCAGCGGGAGTCCTAAATCAAACAAGTCAGGCGTTACTCTGTCATTCTTCCTTGAACTCTTGCTGCTGGGTAGCACTGCAGTGTCTGCACAATGCACATTAGCCAGGATGCAACCTCTGTTTACTCGAATGTCTCTTTCAGACACATTATGAACTTGGACCATTACCCTTCTGGCATAAGCATGGGCTCTAGTGGGCAAAATACTAGGCTTGACCAGCAGTCCCTCTGGCAATTTTCCATCGCCTGGTGCATCCAACATTAATATTTTATTCTTAACATCCTTTCTGATACGGACCTCTCCTGTAAGGTACACTGGGCATTTGGCGCCAGGATCAGAGACTCAGGATCCTTCTTCCATACAATTCCGACCGGTTCCTCTGGTTCTGTTTTTTCAGCATCTCTCTGTGCCTCATAGGCCTTCTTAATTAGCGAACTCTTAAAGCTCTACTAGTCTTTGACCCTGTTTTCATAACACAACTGTGCCAGCCTTCCGAACATATGAGCATTTGTTCCAATCAACAAAGGGACACCATCATACAGTCCAGTGGGGACACAAGGCTAGGGTCTCTACTTGTTCGGCCACTCCAGCCACGGAGATGGGAAAAGACAGCCAAATTGGATATACCCGGAATAGGGGTAGGCCTTCTCACTTAACCCCATACATGCAGTCCTTCTAATGGTTGTAAGGTACGTCTGACAAATGCTTCTGATACCAATCCTGGAACATAATTGTCACTTGGGAGCCACTGTCTAATACAGCTCTTGTAGACACTCCATTCACCTTTACAGTGGTCTCCATGGAGGGACCTACTATTCTGGACCAGTCTGGAGAGTGAGTGGGGCCTGGGCAACTGACCTTGCCACAAAGGACGTGAATTAGCATTTTTGGTGCCCTCACTGGGATCATGTCGTGCACCTCTTAACCACTGATTTGTTCTCTGAAGCTCTCCTTGTAGCCTATATGCAACTTTGTCAGTGTCTTTTGGGACTGGCATTCCTTTTCATGTGCCCATCTTTCCCACAATTATAGCAAAACATACTTTCTGGAGTTTGAGCTGGCCGAGGCGCCACACTGGGAGCCAGGGCGGGTATTACTAACTGGAAACCTGGGTGCCATCTCTGTCTGCGGGTGTGATAAGCATTTGGAGACATCTGCGTCAGTTTCTCCACTTCCATGATCAAGGAATTGAGTTTGGAGCTGTTATTAGCAGGAGATACATGGGTGAGTACCCCCAACCCCATAGCAGATGCAGTCGGATATAGGTCAGGGCCCGTACTTGCAGGCGTGGCCTTCATAAAGGGACTGTTTTTGAATTCCGGATCTCTCTCAACAGTTCACCCCATTGTGGCATATCTTTTCCTTGTAAGAGCACTCATTGACTGTCAACTCTGCCCCTGAACTTCACTTGATGGGTCACCCTCAGTCACTGGTCGTAGCCACAGCTGTTGGTGCAGGTCCCTCCCGAGGTCGCCTTTTCTCAACTCCTCGAATTTCTCTCATTAACTCATCATAGGAGGGTGGGGATTCCAGTCGATTTGCCAGGCATAACTGAAGCAACAGCAGTTCTGAGAAGGGGGCAGACTTAAGGATTCTGTCCAGTCTGGTTCGGTCCAGTTCAATCGCTGGCAAACTACCCTTTCTGAGGCATTCTTGCAACAATTTTTCCAGCCGAGAGACATACACAGACAACAACTCCCCTTGGTACTGTTGTGCATTTCTTACTCTCCACCATAGGTCCTCATCAGAATCTGGGCTCCCATACACATTCTCCAAGGCCTCAAGATAGGCCTGTGCAGTCGCTTCAGGGTTACTGGCCCGTTAGCATGGATGGTAGCCAGGGCAGGACCTCGGAGCTCTCACTAACCCTCTTTCACTTTTCGCCTTCCGAGCATTGCCATTCTAGCACTTGGGGGCAACATAGTTATCCAGGTCTCCCAGTCATCCTCCCTTGGGGGTGGGAGGTGCCAGAGAAGATCCTCAACCTTCTGTAAGAGTCGTGACTAATGGCAGGTGCAGAAATAGGAGTCTGCATTGGTTCAGCCACCATTACGGGCACTGGAGCAGGAGAGGGTGTTGGGGAGGAACACCCCAGGTGGCAAGAATAGTTTCTTCAAGTCCTCCACAGTTTTCCCTCTCCAGCAACCATTCAGCAAATTTCTCCTCAAAGTTTCAGATAGTGGTGGGGGCTGATTCCCCCGGGTCTTTACTGTCCTTAGTTATCACTCTCCAAGCAGTGAGGGCTCCCTCTGAGGTAATGGTCTGTGGCACTTTGGAGCTATCTTGGGATCCTTAAACTCTACTAGGGCCAGGAAAGTGTGGGTGAGCAGATTAGCATGCCGACCCCACCACCACAGGGTTTTGTAAACCTTCCACCTTGGAAAGTACTCCCTGCACAGTGTCCGTATTGATACCCAGGGGATGTCCAGGATAAGCATAGCATTTGGGGGTCGATCTCCTCCCAGTACACCACTCCACCAGCCGGTGCACAGCCACTTCTGTCGGGTACCCATTTTTTCTTAACAGTGGTTCATAAATATGGCCACTAGAGGACACACAATCCCAGCGGTGCCTCCAAGATGTAACCCCTAGATGGCGCTATCCCAGGGCTACTACCCTGCCTGATTTGCCACTAACAGGTTGAGGGGCCTGGATCCAATGGCGGTGCCTCCACCCAGAGGTCAGGGTTTGCAATAGTTAAACTAACTTGTCACAGCCCTCTGGGACACTGCAACCCCCCTTCTTCCCACTAGTGGCCCACACAATATATCAGAATTACCTTCACAGTATACACTTACCCCCAGGACTGGTTCCGCACTGGGACCTCCTGTGAAATGAGATACAGTGCAACAATCACAGTACAGTACTTTAACATAGCAAATACCTCAGGCAGTATAACTTTGCTGAAACAAGCAGCTCTGATTTATTTAGGGGATATAACAAGGACAGGGGAAATCAGGTTAATTAGCTTATCACTCTAATAATCTACCTATGGCTCTGTGCACAGGCCTATCCCTATCAGTTACTGTCCCTGGGTACCCAAGCCTAGTGGCTAGTCCAAACCGTGGCAGCTGGTAGGGGCCCTTTCACACAGAGAAAAGGAAAATTAAACAGTCAGCAGTACAGTAATTCCATTTGGATTTAATGTGGCAATTCAACAGGGAGCGACCCTGAATTAGTACTCACGACCTCCAAATAAGATAGGGTCCTTCAATATCAGCAGGGCTACTCCTGAGCTCCAAGAGACTCTTCACACATTTATATGGTAAAAAAAAAAAAGAGAGTACTATACCAGGCAGGCTGCTTCTCTATCCCGATCGCAATTACTGCACAATACCCGGAAACACACAGCAGATTCAGTTCCTGACAGACCGAGTGCAATTCAATAATTTCTCCAGTCTTCTACAGGGTGAGCCTGGTTTCTACTCTTCAGAGATCCTTTGATTCTTTTCACAGGACGGATTCAGTCCTAACAAGCAGTTACACAAGCTGCAGACCGGAACTCTGGGCCTTACACACGTTTTTGACTAAAACTGCACACTGAAAAGCACAGGGCTCCTTCCTTCTTCACTGCCAAAGCTCAACTGAAACTCCAACCGACAAAACCGGCACTTCTTTGAGTTCCTCCCAGTTCTTGACTGGATTGGCTGTCACTCACAATAGACTGCTACTGTTGGTCAAAAAGGCACTGAAGTCTAAACTACATCTCCCAGAGTCACTGCCCATACAATCCTCTTGTGGCTGGCTCAGATTATGAGTCCAAGTTCTGATTCGTCCAAGGCACCATTTTAGAGCTAGCTTACCCACAATTGATTGGTCTAGTTCAGCAGTTCAAAACCAGAATGGGGAACTAGGCAGACACTGTTCTGACTGCAAAGAAAGCAGGTTAGACAAACTGTAATTTCATTATCACTCTAAATGGTTTCTGGCAAGCAGTTACATCTTTCAGATAGGTTCCCTTTGCACTCCTAGTGACTGCAAAAATGGAGTGAATTGGCAGCAGCTTGAGTGGTACTCAATCAGAGAAACACACAGTCCCCTATACAAACTAATTATGTCTGCAAGCAGACAGCTTTTAAAGAGACAGTACCAGAGGTTCTAAAAACACTCACTGATAAATGGCTTAAACGTCAAACACCATTCAGGCTTGGAGCATTCAAGCAAGCTCCTGGAAGTCTTTTGGGAACCCCCATTTGCAGGGGGGTTACATAAAATATGGAAATAACTTCCTACCATGTTACTGATGCTGTGGAGCTAGGCAAAATGCTTGCAACCTCTGTGATGCACATAAAGGAACTGAAGACCTGTGGTAAGATATAGGACCTAGGCAGATCAGATTTCAAATCTGGTGATGTGCACTTGCAGCCTATGAGGTGGACGTAACCCAGAGGTAATGGATGGGGGATGAATGACTGTTTTCAGGCACAACCCAGGGCTTTAAAGGAAAACTCCATGTTAAAATCAGAAAAAGATGTGTAGTAGTCTTTTTTTCTGTGTTCTAACCAGTTCCCAGTGTTTTCCTTTCCTCTGGCTGTGAGAGTTATTTTTTCTAACTTTCCCTGTTTTATTGCCCTTGGAGGTTGCCATTCTGGTTTCTTTTATGGCCTCTTGTCCCAGATAGTCTTCCCAGAGTCCCCTTTGGTGTGATGTCTAATCACCCCTGCAGGAAGCCAGTGTCTTGTTACAGGGTCTGTCATAGCTCAGCCACAGAGAAAATACTTCTTCCAGAGAAGATACACTGCTAGATTTTGGGTGAGTGTAATCATTATTATTTTTTGATATTAGTACCTTGTCCTGCTGTGTTCTGCTGTGTGTGTGTGTGTGTGTGTGTGTTTGAATCATGTCACTGTTTACTCTAGTCCTCTCAGTCACTTTCAGTTTTTGCACCAGTACTAACTAGCAAAAATTGAACATCACCTTATAGGTTATAACATAGCAGGACAAGGTACCAATATCAAAAAATGCTAATGATTACACTCACCCAAAATCTAGCAGTGTGACTTCTCTGAAAGAAGTATTATCTTTCTGGCTGAGCTGTGACAGACCCTGCTAAATCTAAGGGCATAGCTACATCACTGTCACATGAGCCAGGGTGCATCGTAGGAGAAAGAAAGCCAATAAACCTATTTGTGATGGAGATCCCCATGGGTCGTAAAACTACCATACAGCTAGCAGGCTAATTTAGGAAAAGCTCCTAATAGCAGACAGAGGGAATGACACACTAGGACTTAACATACATATCGAAACACTTTACATAACATATGCTTTTGCACATTCTGGGTGGACTTCTCCTTTAACATTACATGAAGCGAGAGATAAAGCAATTTCATGTCAAAGGAATCATTGCTGTACCTACATTTGCCTGAAACCTTAAGTAAATATTTTTTGGCCTCAGCAAGTGTGATCCTCCTGAAATAGAAGGGGGGAATGTGTGTGTATGTGTGGGGGGGGGTGACAGCAGGGTCATGGGGTCGAGAGGCACTGGAATCATCAAAATAGTTGGTTGGAAGTATCCAGCTAAGATCAGTGAAAAGCTACATTAAAAGCATTGGCGATAGCATTAGGGTCATGTACAGGGGTGTTGTTTACTACCAATATAGTGGGTACTGCCTTACTGAGCTTACCAGTGAGGCTCTTGAGCTGTTTCCTGAAATTTTGGCTATTTCCCCAGGAGCTTGTGAGCTTGTTTTAGAAATGGGCAAATTTGGCCTTGCAGATTGCTTGGGTACATGTGTTTCTGGCAACTCTATAATGCTGCTTATCAGCCAGATTGCCTGTGGGCTGAGCAAGATGCCAAAGATGATCCCTGGCTTTCAACTTACTAAATAGCTCAGCAGTGATCCATGGATTAGTTACTCCTCCTGGCCTTTGTTTTATGAGCTGGGGCAAAGATGTCACAGGCTTTATTAAAGTGAGTGACTAGAAAGCTTAGAGTGTGGTCAATGTTGGGAAATGAACCAAGAGGGGACTAGTCACACTGTGCAAGGCAGGCCCGTAATTGTTCAACTTTTCATTTTTTTAGTGTATGCTGGTATGTGAGTTTTGTTGGGGGGTTGATTTGACCAAAGACTTAGCAACTGGTGCTGCGTCGACGGGCTAACACAGGCATATGTTAGCTCTCACACTTCATGGACTAGGAAGTGGGATTTTAGATATCTTGTACAGAAGTCTCTTCAGGGCAGGTCTGAGTCCTGAAAGCACTCTGTGGGGAATACTAACTTCGTGGAGGAGCCTGTTTTGGGGGGGGGCCGGGAATCAGTAAGGGTAGGATTCAGGAGAGCAAAGGATTCAGTTAGGCAGGAGGTACAGAAATGTAGGATGGGCGCCTACTGCACATACATGAGGAAAGGGGGATCTGAGAGTCGTAGTGTGAAATGGAATACTAAATTTGAATTAAGAGGTTAAAACAGTAAAAATGCATAGGTAAGCCTGAGATCTGTTGTATATCCACCGTTAGAGACTGTACAGGTCTTCTGCAGACATGAAGGATGTTACCTTCTCCAATCTGCTACTGCTCCTTAAGAGACTCAATAGCCATGTCGAACACTCTTGCCCAAAACTAGTTCTCCGCCTGACTAGGTCTTAGAGCACATCTAAACGCATCTCCAAAGCTAGGACCATCCACGCCTTTTTGATTGCTGCTACCTGGATTATTGTCTTCTCCTTATCTTTGGCAGGTGATGTGGAAACTAACCCTGGTCCCATGGCCACAGACCTCCCTCACTACTCAGTCGGTTCTTCCCCTGGGCCCCATTCCAGAGGATTAAAAATTGCCCACCTTAATATAAGAAGCTCGGTGGCTAATCTTGCAGAACTTGTAGCTTGGTCCGCCACTCAAAGGCCTGATCTCCCTGCAAATTCTGAATCCTGGCTTAAGCCTTCTCTCCCTGACTCTGTGTTCCCTTCCCAGATACAGCTTGTTCCGGGTTGATCAGCCCACATCAAAAAGAGGTGGTGGTCTGGCACCATTTTACAAGTCTCATCTAAACCTAACCTTACTACCATGCCCCTCTCTTGTGTTCTGTGAGGTACTTCATGCACTGTTTCTGCTGGGTGACTCAAAAAAACTGCACATTGTTTGCACCTATATGCCTCCAGTTTCCTGCAAACATGGGCTCGAGGAGTTCCTGGCTTTTCACCCCCAGGCCACTAAAAACAATGAAGTAATTTGTCTAGGTGACTTCAATCAGAATTGGCTTTGCCCAAACCTCCCTGTCCTTGACTCTAATCTAAGCAAGGCCAATCTAACCCAGCTTTTCTCAGTGCCTATGCAACATTCCAGCAATGGTAATAGTCACACCTTCCTCGACTGGGTACTTACCAACAGGCTGGACAGAATCTCTTCCGTGACCATGCTACCTGACTCCATTAGCGACCATTCACCTGTCACCTGTGTCTGGGATGCAAGCCCTCCCTTCCACCCACCCAAAATCATCTCCATGTCTGACTTCTCTGCCCTCGGCACCTCAGCTTTTCTAAGGGATCTTCAGCATGTCGACTGGTCCTCCATATTCATGACAAAAAACATTGACTTGGCTGTAGAATACTTTACCAACTCTCTGCGCTCTTTGCAGTCCAAGCACATTCCTTCTATCAGGTGCAGGGTATGGGGCCTATCCACCAAATGGTTAACTAGCCCTCTTCTAAGTATGCTTAAAGCACGGGACAAACTCTGGACCAGATGGAAAACCTCCTCCCTGCTCCCTGACTTCATGGCATATCGCTCCCTTTGTAAGTCTTGTAAGAAATCGCTACAGACTGCCAAAAGCAATTACTATAGAGGCCTTCTTCATGCCACCTCCAGCAACCCAGAAAGGTACTGGGCACAAATAAACCACATAATGAGATGCTCCAAGTCCCAAACCCCCCATGACTTTCTAATAAATAACATCTGTAATGACCCTAATACCATAGCTAATGCTTTCAGTTCACTGCCCACTTCACTTTACCACCCTCCCTAGTTTTGATGCTGACGGCCCCCCTTGCCACACCTCCCCCCCGACCTCCCCTCATCCCATGCTTCCCTGATTCTCCAACCGGTCTCCAGGCTGGATGTCCTACAAGCTCTTAACATGATGTCTCCCCATGGCAGCGCAGGCCCTGATGGACTGGAACCCAGAATTCTCAAATTAGGTGCATCTCTTCTTGCCACCCCCATCATGCGATTGTTCAACCTCTCCATTAGCTTGGGCACTGTGCCCCTCACCTGGAAAAATGCCAGGGTTATCCCAGTCTTCAAAAAGGGTGATCCAAAAAACCTAACAAACTACCATCCTATTGCACTCCTGCCGACCCTCAGTAAACTCCTGGAGAAGCTTATCCATCGCCAGATGTCTAACTTCATTGCCAACTTTAACCTGCAATCTCCTGCTCAGCATGGCTTTAGGCCAGACCACAGCACCAAGACAGCCCTAGAGCAATTCACCAGTGACATCAAATCTGCTATGGACCAAGGCCAGCTTACTTGGGCTGTTTTTACTGACATGTCGAAGGCATTTGACTCGGTTAACCACAACCTGCTCCTGTATCAACTAGGCTCTAATGGCGCCTCCCAATCCACGCTTGCCTGGTTTGCCAGCTATCTAAGGAGCCTCTCCCAGTCTGTCTCCTGTCACAAAGTTCTCTCTGCCCCTGTCCCTACCCTGCTTTGTTCGGGTGTCCCACAAGGTTCTATATTTGGACCCCTGCTCTTTTCTTTGTTCATCAATAACCTACCTTCAGTGCCCTCCCACAGTCTCTCCTTACTCTATGCTGATGACTTGGATCTCTATGCCTCCTCCAGTTCTATTCATGAAATTAACTCCCACCTCTCCTCTGATCTTCATCGTTCCAAACTTGGCTTACATCCCACTGCCTGGTGCTACTGTAAATGTTGCCAAGACCCAGGCTAGGCTCTTTTGGTCACAAAGGAAATCTGTCACTTCAACTCCATCTCTCCAGGTTTCTTGTCTTGATGGCTCCCTTGTGGAAGTAACTCAGTCCTTCAAAAACCTAGGGGTCACACTGGATCCATCTTTTAACTTCTCTCTGCATGTCAAAGCTGTCTGCAAATCAGTCAATGCTAAAACTGGACTGGCTTACTGAGTCCATCAGTTTCTGACCCCTGCCACCAGGATCTCTGTTGCCCAAGGCCTTCTCCTCCCTGGACTCTGCTATGCTCTGACTGTCTTCACTATGGCACAGGGAAGCACCTTGCAAATGTGGGACATTGCCTACAACAATGTCTGTAGATTTGTGCTATCTGCTCCTCGTCTTAAGCACCACTGTACTCTCTACTCTGACCTCCACTGGTTGTCTCCTTCCTCTCGTCAGGCTTATTCATTAGGTTGTGTGACTGACAACATTATTTGTTCTTCTGTCCCCCCCACACTCGCTGCTATGCTCACCCCCATGGACTGCCCTCGTTCCCTTCATTCCATGTCTTTAGCTCTGTTATCTGTCCCAAAATGCTGTACCAGGATGGGTGAACTTGCTTTCTCCTTCTATGCCCTCATATTTTGGAACTCTCTCCCACTTGATCTTAGGCACTCCAAATCCCACCCCAGTTTCAAGAAAGGCCTCTCAAATTACCTCACCTCCCTTGACATTTGCAAATGTCCCTATCCTCACGAGTCATGCAAATCTACCATTGTCCTGCACTTAAATTTCCCTGTGGCCTCTTGATTCCTCCCATCCCCACTCTTCCTCAGCTGCAGCTAACGCACTTTGTTCCCTGTCTCTGCCTGGGAATTTTCTCCTTGCTAACTTATCAACAGCGCTGTCATGTTTTGTACATTATTAACAGTAAATTGCGCCTTTTTGTCTATTTTGTTCCTATTATACTGAACCTCCTCTATGTACTATGTAACTTGCACCTCTGTATAACTGTTTGGAATCTCCTAGTGTACAACACTGTAAATGTATTTGTTTTTTACCTGTTCCTTGATTTGTACTCTCCTGGGTCATGCCTAAAAATAGGCAGTTCTGTCTAATGCACTTACCCAGTTACCAAAACAAATAAATAAATATCAAACTAAAACCTCAAGTGACTTCCCTTACAAAAAGATCTTTGGAGTTCCACTGTAATATCATTTGTTTGCCATTGCACTGTCACTGTGATTACCACTGTACTACCATTAAGGTTTTCATGGTATCACAGTGGTTTGTTTCAATTCCATTGTAATACCATTGTACCACTGTCCTACCACTGCACCAAAAATAATCAAAATGTAAACTACCATAGTACAACCACGGTACCACTGGGTAGTACCATTGTACATTTTGTAGCTCACCACTGTATTGCCATTGTGGTGCCATGGTGTTGCCATTGTGTTGCATTTGGTAAAGATTAAAACATTAGCATGAGTAACTCAGTTAATGAAAATGGGGACATGCCAGGGCAGCAGTAGACACCAGCAATAAATATGGGGGTAGAGAAATGGAGGGTGAGTTTGAGAAGGAGCATCTCATTGGTAGAGGGAAGAGAGAGGGAGAGCACAGACTCAAAATAGATATTTGAGAGGTATATGGCTACACCACCACCACCACCACCCCTTTTGCTCGATCTTGTCAAATAATATGGTTAAACCAATGACAGCACTAGAAGGATAAGAGATCCTAGGGGAGAGCCAAACTCCTGAGATCACCAGTACATCAGGTTTGAGATTAAGCATGAATGGCTGCAACAGTTTTATATTAGGTAGAAGGTTGCAGATGTTTACATGGGACACTCTCAAACCTTTGGGTGAGGGGATGTCAGGAAAGGGCCAGGACTGAGCTCAGTACAGTATCTCCAGCAACTAAAAACAGTAAGGAGATAAGGAGATTAAGACAATCTACAGTATTAGATGCTTGTTGATAGAGAAAGGGGGTAGGATGTGTAAGAGTTAAAACGATCTTTGGGATTCTTCCAAACTCAGTCTCAATCTTGTTTTCATGATGTGTCAACAGTTGTGGGACCAGATCACAGGACAGACTAACCCTTAAAGTCCCTTTGTTTAGAAAAGTAATTGGTCAGAGATCTTTACCGTGCTTCATTTTTGTTCAACTCCCTGCCAGAAGATATGGTTAACTGTAGAATGGTCTTCAATTTTAAAAAGAAATTAATTTCCTTTTTCAAGGACAAACAGGAATGTACACATAGTTTATAGTATATGAAGTATTTTTTGTACATTGTATGGTTGTTTATTACTCAGTTATTGCACTGTATGTTTAGGTTTATAATGTATATGTATTTTTTTGTCTGTTACTTGTCGCCTGTGATAATGGGCAGTAGTGCTCATCAGGCCTACAAGAATAAAAAATAAATGAAATTGAAATAGCAGAGTAGAAGAGACCTAAGAATTTCGAGATTAAGCCAAGGAGATGTAAGGAGACTGACACCAAGATGCCAGGGAGAGTGAAGTAAAGCAGGGAACAGAGGTGGAGGGTGGCAGAAGACGGTGAAGAAGGGAGAGTGGTGGACAAAGGGAGGTACAGATAGATGGATGGGAGATGGAGGTGAGGGTAAACAATAAGGGGAAGAGAGAAAGTGTTACGAGCATCATAGTGGCAGGGAAGCAAAGCAAAATACACCCTGCAGTGTACCCAATTAGTCTGGGGGGATAAGTAACACGAAGATGGAGTGCAAGCTAAGTCAGGTAAAAACAGTCTTACCCAGACATAGAAGACTAGATTAAATTAATTTGCTAAGAGGCCATAATAAAATTAAACTAGGGGGGTTTACTCTAGTGAGGATGTAACTAGTAAAACAAAATAAGAAAATTTAGGACAAGCCAAATAAACTTGTACCACCCCTACTATCCCCAAAATGTTTACTAAAGCTACCCTCCCCCTCACTTGCTCTTGTCTCTCCCCCAACCCCTCCCTGACCCTTCTCCTCTTCTTCCTTATCTTTACTAACCTAGCTCTCCTCTTTCCCCCTGCTGCCTTACCCCTCTTCTCTCCCCACTGCTTTGCCTCGCTTTTACCTACTTGTTCCCTTACACTCCCCTCCCTCATCCGAGAGTCTTACCTCACTATACAAATCCTCCTGCTCTCACCCCCCCTTCCCCGTGCAACCTTTGGGGAATTTTTATTTAACACTATTTATAGTGTTGCTCCTTTATACCTCTGAGTATTTATTTCACTATTTTTTTATGCCTACAATGTACTTCGCACTTTATAACTACTGATGTTATTTAATTTTATTGTAACTTTTTATTTTATTTGTTGAACGGTATCAGAATTACAATCCTTTGAGTCAGAGGCTCGTTTACAAAGGCTCCACATCATAGAGATACAAAACAGGTGCAAACAGTTTACAAAATCCGGTGTGGTGCTGGTACAGATATTAGGTGAGGTAATACATTCAATTGCAGGGAAGTACAGTTAGATAAAGAAAGATGATTGGTACATACATTAGGTGGGGGAATACATTCATGGAGGAGGAAGAACAAGGTTCGGTACTGGCACATTATTTGCAGTGGGGTTTTGAAACACTATTGCCAGCGCTGAAGGAACGGGGAGGAAGGCGAGACAGGGGTCCTTTGTCAAGGGCAAGTTGTGGGCAGGTGGGTTGTGCTCCATTTTAGCTTTCTCCGAGTTGCAGCTGGAAACAAGTTCCAGCTCAGTGTGCCTTTCCCGGTTACCAAACTTTTAAATAAATAAATAAATAAAGGGAGAAGACCAGAACTTTAAATATAGAAAATAGAATAAATAGGGGGACTAATATAAATAAAGGGAAAACCGGTTCAACCAGAAAATAAAATTAATTGGAATTTAGAAGGAACTAATTGGTTTCAAAATGGAATTATGGAGAAAAAGGAATACAAAAAAGTGAAAATTAGGTTACAAACAGATAGGGAAGAGGCCAGAAATTAAACTTAGAAGGGAAGGGTACAAAGGCCTCCCCTGATGGCAGTGAGGCTAGATTTAACTAATAGGGAAATATGAACCAATCCAGATATACAGCTACAGTAACAGCTACATAGAAACATAGAACACAGAAACATAGACTTTGATGGCAGATAGGGACTGCTTGGCCCATCTAGTCTGCTCATTTCCCTACCTAGAGGATAAGCTGCAGATCCTATTTAACCAACAGCATATTTCTTCCTACCCCCCACAAAAATTGCCTTATGTCTGTCCCATGCATTCTTGAATTCTCCCACAGTTTTAGACCCCACAACCTCCTCAGGAAGGCTGTTCCATGCATCCACCACCCTCTCTGTGAAAAAATACTTCCTCACATTACCTCTGAGCCGTCCCCCCTCTATCTTCAAATTTTGTCCCCTTGTTCTTGCACATCTCTTTTTCTGAAAGATGCTACCCTCTTGGACTTTGTTGATTCCACTGAGGTACTTAAACGTTTCTATCATGTCCCCTCTCCCTCCTTTCCTCAAGGGTATACATATTAAGCTCCTTTAGTCTCTCCTCATATGGCTTCTCTTGCAGACCCTGCACCATTTTAGTTGCCCTCCTCTGAACTGCCTCCATCCTGTCTATGTCCTTGTGGAGATGGGGTCTCCAGAACTGAACGCAGTACTCCAGATGGGGTCTCACCAACTGTCTGTACAGGGGATAACAACTTCTTGTTTTCTGCTAGTAATGCCTCTCCCTATGTATTCCAGTATCCTCCCAGCCCTCCCTACCGCCTTCTCACATTGCTTGCCAACCTTTTGGTCATCTGATATGATTACCCCCAGGTCCCTTTCCATTTTTGTTGTTGTTACTATCTCCCCACCATTGTGTAATCTTCCCCTGGGCTTTTGTTTCCCAGGTGCATTATTTTGCACTTCTTTGCATTGAATCCAAGCTGCCATACTTCTGACCATTCCTCCAACCTTGCCAAGTCCCTTCTCATCCTTTCCATGCCTCCTTGTGTATCAACCCTGTTGCAGATCTTTGCGTCATCTGCAAAGAGGCATACTTTTCCTTCCAGTCCCTCTGCAATGTCACTTATAAAGACATTAAAAATGACTGGACCCTGTACTGAACTCTGCAGTACCTCACTAGTAACCCCTCTTTCTTCAGAGTGGATTCCATTTACAATTACTTTCTGTGTCCTGTTGTCCAGCCAATGCTTTACCCAGGCTACCATCCTGGGACCCACTCCCAGGCTGGTTAATTTGACTATTAATCTTTTGTGTGGGACTGTGTCAAAAGCCTTGCTAAAGTCTAGGCAGACCATGTCCACAGCCCCTCCCTGGTCTACTACTTTGGTCACCCAGTCAAAGAAATCAATTAGATTCATCTGACATGACCTTCCCACTGTGGACCCGTGTTGCCTTGGGTTCTGTGCTCCACTGGCCTCTAGATACTCAACAATTCTTTCCTTCAGAAGTGATTCCATCACTTTCCCTACCACAGAGGTCAAACTGACAGGTCTGTAGTTTCCTGACTCTGTCTTGGTCCCACTTTTGTGAAGGAGAATCACATCTGCCTTCCTCGAATCCTCAGGTACCACACCATCCTCCCATGATTTGTTAAAAAGAGTAGTCAGTGGTGTCACTAGTTCTCTGCTTAATTCTTTTAGAATTCTGGGGTGAATTCCATCTGGCACCATTACTTTGTCCACCTTCAGTTTTAGGAGTTCTTTCAGAACCCTTTCTTCTGTGAAAGGACTGGGATCGACCCCCTATCCAGAGTGCTTCTGTTAATTGGATTAGGCACCTTCCCCACCTTCTCTTTTGTAAATACTGAACAGAAGTATTCATTCAGTATCCCTGCTTTTTCACTGTTCCTCTCTACCCACCCACCATCCATCCTATTCAGCCTCACTATCCCACCCTTTGTCTTTCTACGCTCCCTGATATATAGTACCTATAAAAGGTTTATCCCCCTTCTCAACAGAGTTGGCTATCTTTTCCTCAGTTTGGGCCTTTGCTGTTCTGACTACCCTCCCTGCTTCCTTCTGCCTTATCTGGTACAGTTCTCTGTCCTGCTCCTTCTGTGTTTCCTTCTACTTCCTAAATGCTTTCTTTTTCTCCCTAACCTTCTCCACCACCTCTTTTGAGAACCATAGTGGCTTTTTCTTTCATTTTGATTTATTTGCTTCACAAAAAGGTTTGTTGCCTCTGTGATGGCAGTTTTGATAGTTCCCCATTGTTGCTCCATCCCTCCTTCTAGTCTGTTTGCTAGTGCTTTTCTAAGGCACTCTCCCATATTGGCAAAGTCAGCCCTCCTGAAGTCCACAGTCCTCACTTTTGTATGGCTTGACTCTGTAGCTGAGTTTATCGTGAACCACACTGTTTGGTGGTCACTTGTTTCCAAATGGCTACCCACTTCTAGATCTGAGATCCTCTCACTGTCCCCATTTGAGAGTACGAGGTCTAAGATTGCTCCCTCATGAGTAGGTTACAAAACTAGCTGTCTGAGGCATGCCACCTGAAGGGCATCGAGAATGGCCCTGCTTTTGGATGTGGCTGCAGCAAAGGTGCTCCAGTTAACATCCAGCATATTAAGGTCCCCCATCAACAGTATCTCCCCTTTCTCTGCCATCCTAAGTATGCCTTCTATCATATCCTTGTCCATTCCCTCCCCCTGACAGTTAATTACATGAGGAAATCACAGCAATAATATAAATAGATTTGATAGTACTAAGAAAATAAAATAAAAAAAAAGTAGGCAGTAAGTAGGAAAACCACACTGAACTGTAATGCAAGGTACATTTCAACAGATAAAAAATCCAGCTTTTTAAATACATATGTGAGACAAGCAAGTGAAGTAAAATATGGTCAAATATGATATAGAGAATAGTGGATGGGTAACTATGCAGAACCAGTGTGTTCTGCCGCAGAGGGGTTCTGATTCCCTCTGACCATGGAAATCAGAACCCCGGGGTGACAGAACACACTGGCTGTGCATAGAGTTGCTCATCCTGTATTTTTTATAGTGTATGGTACCGTGTGAAATATGTGTGAATGAGTTCTTTTGCTTTCAAAATGAAATTGACTCATGCAGTTTTTTGAGGTTCTAGAATGCTGTTCTACCACAGTAGGGAAGAATCACATTCCATGACCTTTGGAACTGTAGTAGAACAGCATTTTGAAAGGGATGGAATTCTATTCAGAACAACACTCTACTATATGCTATAGCAGTGTAACACCAACAGGAAAAACAGGAAAAAAGTCTTTGAACACAGTAGTGAGTGGGAGAACTGACCCTGTACTTACTACAAACATATGAATATATGAATGTGCCTGCAGAAATAGACCACCTGGTCTATCTAAATTTGCTCATGTGTGCAGCTAGCACCCCTAGTTTGTAGCTGCTCCACCCCCTTCCCTTTGTCATCCCACTGCCACCCACCCACTTCCCCCACCCTCACTCTCCCCTGTTCTATGTCCCATGTCCCATGACCTTTTAAAGCTGTTCACAGATTTACATGATACCACCCATTCAGGTAATGTATTCCATTTTGCTACCACCCTCTCTATGAATTAGTGTCCCCTCATTTCCCTCCTAAATCTTCCCCCTTCTATTCTTAGCCTGTGTCCCCTGGTGTCCTTCCCTCTCCTTAGCTTAAAGAACCCATCTGCCCCATCCCTGTTGATTCCCCTCAGATACTTGAATGTCTCTGTCATGTCCCCCCGTCCCTTCTATTCTCCAGGGTGTACATATTCAGGTCTCCCAGTGTGCTCTCATAGTCTCTTCCCTCCATCCACATATCATCTTTGTTGCCTTCCTCTGCACCCCCTCCAGTAGCCTGATATCACGCTTCAGGCATGGCCTCAAAAACTGCACACAGTACTCCAAGTGTGGCTGTACCAGTGACCTGTAGAGGGGCAAGATCACCTCTCTTTGTCTGCACAAAAAACCCCTCATTATGCACCCCAGCATTTTGTTCACATCTGCTTTCCTGCACTGGGCAGTGTTGTTCATGGTCCTTGTTACCATTACAACTAAGTCCTTCTCCTCTTCAGTGATCCCCAGCTTTACTCCCCCAGCCGGTATTCTCTCCTTGGGTTCATCGCCCTGAAGTGCATAATCTTACACTTCTTTGCATGGAACCCCAGCTGCCACCTCTCTGACCACTCCTCTAGCTTGCTTAGGTCCCCCTGCAGCTGCTTCCATCCCTCCCTTCCATCAACCACTGCTTCCATTTTGGTGTCATCTGTGAACAGACTTACCTTGCTCACCACCACATGTGCAATGTCTGACATGAAGAGCCCAAATAATACTGGTCCCAGCACAGAGCTCTGTGGCACCCCGCTCATCACCAGCCTTGGAGTTGAGAGTTCCCCTTCCACCACCACCTGTTGTAATCTCTCACTCAGTCAGCTTGTAATCCAGTTTGCTATTTTTGCCCCTACCCCTACACCAGTTAGCTTCTCCCCAAGCAACCCATGAGGCACCGAATTGAAAGCCTTGCTGAAGTCCAAGTAAAGAACATCACCCTATGATCTTTATCCAGCTCACCTGTCACCCAGTCATAATATTGTATCAGGTTGGTTTGACAAGACTTCCCTGAAATGAACCCATGCTGCCTCACATCCTGGAGGCCATTGTCCTCCAGGTACAACATCGGTCTTTTCTTTAGTATCGTTTCCATGAATTTTCACACTATTGAGGTGAGACTTACCAGACGATAACTACTTGGTTCATCCCTTGGTCCACTCTTGTGTAATGGCACTACATGTGCCATTCTCCAGTCCAGTGGCACAAATTCCAACTCCAGTGAGGCACTGTACAGATCCGCCAGTGGCTCTGCCAACACCTCCGCTATCTCCCTCAGCACCCTGGGGTGGATACCATCCAGCCCTGGTGCCTTGTCTACCCTCAGTGCCCTCAATCCCTCTAGGACACTGCCTCCCTCAATTCTTCCATCTGTTGCCTCCTCTCCCCGTCCCCTCCCAGCCCATGGTTGTAGTGGTCCCCTTTTTCTCCCATGAACACTGAGCAAAAGTATTCATTCAGTGCTTCTGCTTGTTCCTCCCCCTTTTCTGTCCACTCCTCACCCTATTTTATCCTCACTATTGTCTCCTTGCAATTCCTTTTCTCCCTGATGTTTCTGAAAAAGTCTTTCTCCCCCCGGTTAATTCCCTGCGCTAAACTCATCTCACTCTGGGCCTTGGCTTCTCTCATTTTTCTGGTCACCTACCTAGACCATCTTGCATACTCCTCCCTGTCCACTTCCTTCCCTGTCCTCCTATACCTCTATTGTGCCTCTAATTTTGCCCTCACCACCTCCACTACCTTGCTGTTCAACCAGCATGGTTTCCTTGCTCTGCTCCTCTTACTCTGTGTCTTGGTGCAGGCTTCCATTGCCTCTGAAATCCCCCATTCAATAATAGCCCATTTCTGCTCCGCATCCATCTTCTGCTTTATGCCCTCCAGTTTCCCTTTCAATACTCCCTGCATCCTCCCAAAGTCCACCCCATCATGGTCTTCTGCTGTTTTGCAGAAGACAACAATGCAGGGAGAGTCAGATAAACCACCAGACAAGAAATCCTAGTGATATGGCCTGTTAGGCTGAAGAGTCTGTGCATTGTCATCCCAGGGCATTTGTTTGGCCAGTTATGTGGCCCTGATGACTGAATATAGACACATGTTGTTTGGACAGCTCTCTGACTTGTGCCAGAGGATAGTCAGTGGGATCTTATAAACATCATCTAGGACATTGGATTCTTCTTGGCTAAGCACCAGCTGCAAGTATCCCCTGTCACAAACCACATGTCTGCCAGGGTCCCACATTGGACATTCCTGTTTTAGGTGTCTGAAGACAAATCCTCACCTGCAGTAATCCTTTGCAGACTGTAATATAAGATAAGTTCAACAACCATATGAATTTTATAAGCAGGGAGTGGGAGAGTCGATCAGAATAGGCAGGGAAAACCCAGGCAAACTGGGTGGGTCAAGTGATCCTTTTCTGCTGACAGTTTCTATGTTTCTCATGGCCATGGCTGCAGAGATCTCCAGTGAGTGCCTTGCGTGGCTGCATCTTTTACCCAATATGTATGCCATCCAGCAGGTGGCATATCTTTTCTTTGCAGGGAAGGATCTGTTTGGAAATAGAAGTCCCCACAGGCAGCCACAACTCTCCCAACTACTACAGTGTGAATCTGGCCCTTGATGAAGCAATCAGGAAACCACCATATACATGGGCCACTCCAGGCAAGAAATTAACCCAGACTCTTTGATTCAAAACACTGTCATCTTTAATGTAACTAAATGTAAAATTCCTGTGTGTTTAAGGGAAGTAAATCAGATAATTTATTTTTCTGATTTGAATAAATGGTACCTGGGATGGGCTAGTAGTCAATTTAATTGTAATCAATGTGATATTTATTAATCCTGATTGTTTACATATATTGCTCCTTGTTGTATATTGTATATTTTTATACTGCAATTTAATATTGTTCTGAATGTTATGTTCTTTGAAACTGGTGTTTGATGTTTGTCTGTTTTTGATACTGGGACTTAATTGTAAATGAGCTATGCAAATTGAAAGCCTCCCTTCATATGAATACAAAAGATTTACTACTACTACTACTACTAACTACCTCAGTGTTTTGCTAATTATTTCAATGGCTTCTTTGGGGCACACTAACATATAATCAAAAGGACATATTTCAAAATCTTGAATGATGTTTAAGCACATTAATTTAATTAAGAGGTATTGAACATACCCATAGTAGTGTTCCTTTATAATTCTATATGGCTGTAGTTCATCTGTAGTAATACAAAATAACAGTATTTCTTAGAAGTCTGGTTCACTATTACCATAGTATTATGCTGCCACACCCGGCATTACCTACATACTTGTTTCAAATGTGCACATCACGCTTATACCATTTTTATTAAGTTATATTTATATCTCAGTTTTGCATTACTGGCTGTTGTCTCGATTCCACAATTTGGGAACCGAGACGTTTTTTCTGCTCTGTCTGAAGAAAAAAGGAAAATGATCTTTCAACACGGTTGGAACCAAACCATATTTCCTGCCTCCTCTGCTGGGATATTTACATTTTCTTAGTTCTTTCCTGGCATTTTTTTCAAGCCCGACAGACTTTAAGTAAATGGGGAATACAGGTGTACATTGGCACTGAGTGTAACCTTGGTAACAAGTTCTTCATAAAGCTTGGCAAAAAAAAAAAATAACTTATAAAATCAGGTCATTATGGCTTTTCTGTCAAGTTCTGTGTCACCTAAGGACAAGGGTCTCTCTTATTCTAAGTCCAGAGACAGGCCCTCTAAGGAACCAGCTTACAGGATTCCTGAAAAAGGGAACTCAGACCACTCTAAGCCAAATCCATTAAACCAGTTAGGGGCTCTGGCTCTGTAGATGAAGAAATGTTGGCACTGGGTGGTCCGAACCCTGGGGATGAGAAAGAGTTCAGCATCAGAGGTCCATGTGTGACGAGACTCGAGGGATTTGGATAAAATGGAGGAAATGCCAGCTGGTAGGACTCCAAGTTGCACTTGTCTGGCAAGTATACACGGCTGTTACTTGATCCAGTCTTGTAGGTTTAGCCACCCAGTTAGAGAGTATAGTTCATATGTATGTGTGAGCTGATTAGCACCGGTGATGAGTCTACAGGCTTTGTTTATGGTGGTGCTTAACCTTTAGAGAGATGTGGCTGGGGCAGCACCATATATTACCAAGCCATAGTCAATAGTGGAAGGAACTGAGCTGTGGATGGCAAGTCTAAGTGCTTCTGTGGTCAGACTCCTTCTATATCTGTATAGTAGACCTAGTTTGACATTTACATTCTTGGCAACATTATCGATGTGTGGTGCGTAAGTGAGATGGTTGTCTAAGGTAACTCCAAGATATTTGAATTGTTTAGTTTGTTCATGGGGTTCTCCTTGGCTACGGTTGACAGTGAAGGCATGCAACTTATACTTATTGTGAGATGAAGAGAGCAGCACAAGCTTAGTTTTTTTGTAGTTTAGGATGAGTTTGTGTGAACAGAACCATTGTTCGACTTCTTGGAATCCGAGCTGTAGGTTGTCTTCTAGCAGGTTGGGGTCAAGGTGGCTTGCAAAGATGATGGCGTCGCCAGCATATGGGAGGGTACTTAAATGACAGGCTTTAGGTAAGTTGTTTTGGAAGATGCTAAACAGGAGAGGGCCAAGAATGGACCCTTGGGGGACACCTGAACTGATGACTTGCAGGTCAGAGATATGTTTGATATCTTCACCTTCTGGGACCTATCAGAGAGGTAGCATTCAAACCACTTTAGGGCAGTAGGTGAGATACCAGTGGAGGCGAGTTGATCAAGGAGGAGTTTGTGATTCACGGTGTCAAATGCCTACGTAAGGTCTATGAAAGCCACTCCAACAATATTATTTTTTTCTGAAGGACTGTTGGATAGAACTGATAAATTCTAGTAGGGCTGTGGTCATGCTGTGTTTTTTCCTAAAAGCATGCTGCTGCTGAGGCTGAGAGATGAGAGGGTTGTGGGTTCAGTTCCCACATCTGGCACTTAGGTTAATATCCCAGTACTGACACTGTAGTGCAGAATGAGAGGGGTGCTGCACTTCTGAGGTGCCGGCTTTCGGATGAGGCATTAAACCGAGGTCCCATATGCCTGGATTGGTGGTAATTCAGGTGGATGTTAAAGATCCCATGGCACTTGTCAAAATGAGTAGGGGAATTTTTGTTTATTAAAGTCATATTAACAATCACAAAGCAATAAACAAAAAAAATATAAAAACCAAATCACAAGTACAATTTAAGAAAAGAAAAATTAACCAAAACAAAAACACAAATACAACAATAATATAGTGTATGGAAATCCATACACCGCAAAAAGTTGTTCTGCTGCAGAAGTGACATCCTCACTAATGCAGAACGACTTTTCGTTCTGCGTTAGTGAAGACATAGACTTTGACGGCAGATAGGACGTCATAATACAAGGAGCTACAGCAGACATGATTCGTTCCTTACTGTGTGAGAGGGGCGCGTGAGTATGCTGGGCAGCAGCAGTTGTGAATCCAGGGCATCCGCAGAACCGAGTAAAAATATGGGAAAGTGAGTGTCTTTTTGTCATTTTTCAGGCACCATACACTATATAGAACAGTGTATGGTTACCCATACACTACTCAGCTATTCTTTCACCTCGTAGATACAATGCTGACTTGGAGACCTCTCGAGGTCATCAGTCGGCATTGTACCCACTCAGTGGAAGAATAGCCTTGTAGTGTATGGGTAACCATACACTATCCTATATGTCATTCATGTAACAGGTACATCACTATCAGTAATCCATAATATATTTCTCCATACTTTACACATAAATGCTGCAGTCTGCATGGATTTTTCAGTATAATAAATGTTCAGAAGATCAGAATGTAAATTACCAATTAATTCCTCATATAAAGTCAACTTTTGTTGCAGGGTAAACAAACATCTAACATTCCAAATGTACCATTTTATAACAGAGAAAATACCATGTAAAGTATCCATATCCCACTGTATCCAATTATAATCATAAACATCATAAATGAAAGCATCATAATGTATAGTTTTCAAAACAGGCATATTCCATTTTTGTGCAACAGTTTCCCAGAACTGTGCAATATAGGAACAAGAAAAAAACAAATGCCCATAGTCTCTAATTGAGCCGTACAATTTGGTCTAGAATACGGCCTATCCTCTTTCATTTTGTGTTTCTGATTAGCCTTAATGATCAGCTTATCATGACAACACAGCCACACTATATCTTTAAATTTCAGTGGTACCCTGCAAAAGGCATTCAGTTGAAGAACTGAAGCCCAAAATGCAGGTGGGCATAAGGAAAAAGTTACCTCTTCTCTAAAATGCACATCCTGAATTATGTGATAGATCTGTTTTTTCGACTTAGTGAGAACCATAGAAAACTTAACATTCCATTTATATAATTTTACAAAAAGTTCTCTATAATAAGAAGGAGCAAAGGAAACAGTCTGAAAAACCCTTTGATTGCCATCAGTCCACCCAGTGAACCAAGCCGACAATTTCCAAGAAAATAATACAATCCATTCAGAGATCAGTTTTTGACAAAGTGGTTTAATATTAATGAAGAAAAAACTACAGGGTTTACCATCTTCAAGCTAACCCTGTTTCACATTTTAATATAAGATATTTCTTTTTAATGGATTTAATCTGCTCCCCCAAATAGCAGTAAAAAAATTACTTAATAATGTAGTTTCTATTTCTTTCAGGGGCGGAAATATTGCACTAACATATAGAAAGACTGGCAATAGGTAAGTTTTCATCATATAAATTATTTTTAGTTTACCAGTTGTAGATTTATTCCAACTACACACCATCTCCCGACTATGCTGTAACTGTACATCCCAATTACGTAAATCCTGTCTACCCAAATCAAAAGCAATCCCTAGCACTTGAATAGGACCATCATCAACTGGCATTCCCACAGTTTCACTCACAGAATCCTGATGTAACCCAACCCATTTACATTTACTTTTCTGCCTATTTAGGCAAATCCCTGAAGCCTGCCCAAAAAGATCACAAAAGTCCACCGCAGTCTGCATATCTCTAGAGGTATTCAACAAAAGACATGTCATCTGCATAAGCAACAGCAATAGTTAATAATCTCATGGAAGAGATAGATAATGGGGAAAAAACATCTATCATTCAAAAGCCGTAATAAAGGGTCTATACAAAATATAAATAATAAAGGACTTAAGGGACAACCCTATCAAACCCCCTTCTGAACTGAAATCATAGGCCCCAAAAACCCATTTACTAAGGGTCGAACAACTGCAGTACGATACACAAGTTGTAACCAAGAGATAAAGACATCAGGCACTCCATATCTTCGTAACACAAACCACAGGAAGTCATGATCCACTGAATCAAATGCCTTTTTTTGATCCAAGGATACACAATCCATCCTTCTGAAGATCCTAAAGTCCCAAATTCAAAAAATTCCCACAATAAGAGCAGTATATCAGTTAACTGCCTACCAGGGATCACACAAAATTGATGGGTAGAAACAACATACTGAGCCATACGGGACAATCTAGTAGTCAAAATTTTGGTTAATATTTTGAAATCAACATTTAAAAGATGAATAGGTCTCCAATTTTCCAAACATTGCCTATCTCCTTTTTTAAATAAAAAAAAAATAGTAATCCCTGTTGACATGTCTAAGGGAAACCCAGACGTATGGAGCAAATAATTAAAGACTTGGGCCCAGATATTCAAAAGGATTGCACCTGGCGCAACAGTGTTGCGTCATGCGCAACTCACTGATGCACCCCAGCGCGATATTCAAAAGGGAAAAGTGCACAGCACAAATCCCGATGCGCTGGAGCACATCAGTAATGTATGCAGGTGCAGGTAGGGGGGTGTGCCCATGCATACCCTGCACAGCCCGATATTCAGCCCGGGATGTGCGGAGCCATGCATGCGCAACCCCTACCTGCACCAGCACAAAGTTGATCCAAAAAAAAAAGGAACAATGGATGGCCACCCACAGGTGAGCTGCCGCATTGTAGGGCACAACACGGCAGCTGTGGCCACCCAATCTCTGGCTGCACCTGGCGGCGCCCCCCCATGCCCGATTGCAGGCATTTGTAAAAATAAAGATTTCTGTCCAATATCCCTGGTGGTCCAGTGGACGCTGTCTGCCCTGATCGCAGGCATTTCTAAAATAAAGATTTCTGTCCAATATCCCTGGTGGTCTAGCGGTACCCCCCACTGCACTACCCACACTTGCTCCTCCCGGTCAGCCAGCGGTGGCAGCACCCACCCACCTGCTGCCCACCACCCACCGACTGACACTGTAGGTAGGATCCATTCACATTACTGGAATGTGTGGTATAGTGCGGGCTGCATGCCCATTGGCTCACGCTGTGGACCAATGGGTGTGCAACCTATCTCTGGTGTCGGTCGGTGGGCGGCAGGCAGCAGGTGGAGGTGATGCCATCTGCCGGCTGACCCGGGAAGCGGTGAAAGCTCAATGGGCGGTGAAGAGGGGACCGCTAGACTCACCTGGGATAATGGAAAGAAATCTTATTTTCTTACAAATGCCCATGATCAGGCAGACAGCGGTCCACTGGACCACCAGGGATATTGGACAGGATTCTTTATTTTTACAAATGCCCATGATTGGACGGACAGTGGTCCACTGGACCACCAGGGATATTGGACAGGATTCTTTATTTTTACAAATGCCCGGTGATCGGGCAGACAGCTCTCCACTGGACCACCAGGGATATTGGATTATTTTTATTTATACTGGAGCCCACGATTTGGCTGTGGGGCACATTGATGCGCTGTGCAGGGGGTGTTGGTCCCCGATGGCTGCTGCCTGGCAGGCGCCAGGCGCGAAATCGCGAGATCGGCACTCATGCAAATAGAGACCATAATGACATGCAAATGGCCCCATTGCTCCTTGCATACATTATAGCTCCATTTGCATGGCACTTTTGAATATCGTGGTTGCTGCATGGCGCCAGCTGGACTTGCGCTTCTTTATCCCCATGCTCCACTCTGGCCACTTGCACTGGCACACAGTGCCACTGTGCCATGCATAATTGCGGGTGGTTGGTAGGTGTGATATTCCAATGGATTCTGTGCCATGGCGCAGCTCTGTTGAATATCACCCAGTCAACGCCCCTGCGCAGCCAAGTTGCACTGCGCCCAAGTTTGTGCCACAGCCTGGCGCAGTTTGAATATCTGGGCCACGGGCTAATTCCTCAGCAATAATAGGAATAATTAATTTTAAACTTCCACCGGAATACCATCAACACCCAGCACCTTACCCGTAGTACAGGAATTAACAGTATCAACAATTTCTGCAGCACAAATGTCCCATACAAGAAGGTTCAATTCCTCCATAGGGCATTCCGGAATATTAAGAAGCTGAAAAAGTGGTAAAAAGGCATCCAGATCAGTATGTTGTTTCGTACACTACTGTTCCAAAAATCACAAAACTTCCACTAGAATATCTTGCTGACAGTTGACAGTATTATGTTGCACATCCCATAATGCTTCCATTTTCTTATTCTGTACCCTAGATTTACAATTAAAAAAAAAACATACAGATTCCAAACAACCTTTAGTGCCAAATCGTTGCTGCATAGTTGATTATTCCATTTGCTTTTCATGGAAAAGTCTCATCTCAGTTTGTACTTTTGCAATTTGGGCATCAAAATTATGCCTGATAGTCTGCGCTAAACTCATCAAACATTGCAAAGGTTTCCTACAACTCTGATATCGTAATCATTGTGCATCCCTATTCTGCCTACTTAAAGTGCATAAAAGTACACCCAGTACTAGTTTAACATTATCCCACCAATGCATGGGATTATCAAAAATGGAAAACAACGTTTTTTGTCCACAAAGCAAATACAAAATGTGATGGGTCACAGATGTCACATTTAATAAGGAAGTATTGAATTTCCATAATCCTGGACCATTATAAACATCCAAAGCTCCAATAGACAATGAAAGTTCTTTATAGTCAGAATATTCCACAAATTCAGTAGACATATGTCTAATAATCGTACCTTTACTGATAAAGAAAAAAATCAATACGGGTAGCATGAGAGCCCTGTTGAAAAGTTGAATCTCTACAATTAGTATGAAAGTAATAAGCATCAATAAGATTAACTGTCTGCAAAGTGTTAATTAAAAATAAAGAATCAAAAATGTTTTTATTCATAATAGGATTCCTACCCCTATCCTGTTTAGCCAACCCACAATTAAAATCACCACCCCAAATCATATTCTGGGAAGAAAATAAAAAAGGCCTGATTAAGTGAAAAACCTCCACTCTAGCTGCCTTGGTTTGTGGCGCATGAACATTAATTATTCAATAATAAACAGCATCAAAAAGAAAATCCAATAACAGCACCCTACCAGGTAACAAATCCAATAATTTAATACGCTGAATTGGAACAGAAAACAAAATTCCAAGCCCCGTACAGGTACCTAATCCAAAAGACCAATAAGAAGGACCTACATACCATTCCGACTGGGCCTGTGTAACTTCAGTCATAGTATGTAGTCTGGTATCCTGCACCAAAAAAATATCAGCCATGGTAGAAAGCAGATGTGAAAAAAAAACACTCCATTTCTTTTAATTTTTTATACTATTAACATTAATAGTAATAAGTTTTAATGAATGCACCAGTGGTAAGTGGCTCAAGGAGGTTTACGACCTGACTTCCCAGAACCTGCACCCTTCATTTTTGATTTACTTTTTGTTGAGAAATCCTTTTTTTTACAATCATCCCCCTTCTCACTATAATCAGTCAGAACAGACTTCAATCTGACTAAAATTATCTGAAGAGCATTTTGACTCAGGGCCTGAAGCTATCAAAGGTTTAAACAAAGGCTGAAATTATTGAAGGTTTTGGTTTCCGAGATTTTATGCACCTTTGGGGCAGGTTGCTGCCAAGTACGCCTCCTAGTAACCCACTTCTCAATCTCAACACTAGGGGCAGGAGTAGGGACTGGAGAAGGGACAGGGGGCATATCATGTTTTATAAGAACTAGAATCTCAACCAGAGTTTGATTCTGGGTAGCAGGAGAGGAGGAACCTGCAAAAGACCCAACCTCCAGAACTAAAGTCTCATCTACCACCTCCATTAGAAGAACAAAATGTGGCTCATCATTCAAATTCTCAAGGGTCATGTCCTTGCCAGGAGGAACTACAGCAGGTTCAGGTGAAGATGGAGCATGGGACACTGAAGCAGCATTTTTTCTCTGCTCTGTAGTGACCAACAATCTCTGTTCTTCACCATGAACAGACCCAGTTCGCCTATGGGCAGCTTTTCAACAAGTATTATAAGAGTGATCAGATTTGCCACAAAGATTGCAGAGCAATTCATTAACACATTGCCAATTCAGATGACCCAATGTCCCACACAAAGAACATTTCACTTTATCACACACATTACTAATATGCCCCATATCCCCACATTTATAGCAGATCTTAGGTTGGCCTGTGTAAAAGAGAACACCTCTGTCGCCCCCCAAAACAAAGGAATTGGGCAGATGCTGTAACTCCCCATCAAGGACCTGTAAAATAATCCATACCCTCCAACCACCCGTCCAAATGTTCTCTGAACCAAAAATAGCCTCAGGATGACCCAAGACCATACATCGCTGTTTGAGCCAATACAGTAAATCAGTAACGCTTACCCCTCATTACGAAAGAGAACTGTGACCGTTTTCTGTGTTGGTTTAGACAATGGAATAACATCAAAAGCTACCCATAAAGGAGTATTTTTTTATTAATTATAGCGTGCCCAAAATTTATCCAACCCAGACTGTAATTGAAAGCTAACATCAAATGATTTTTCTCCAGAGACGTGAATAAGAGCATAAAGCTCAGTTGCATAAAACTTCAGATTATCTTGTAATAAAGTCTTGCCTACAAAAACCCTGTCCGGAAAAACATCAAGGCCTCCCTTATAGATTAATCTGAGAGCATTATGCCTTTTAGCAGGAAAGACTTTCTTCTGAAAAAAGAAGCATTATATCTATCATTTTGATCAGTCCCCCCCCCCCCAAGTCCCAGTATGAAGGGTATCATTGGTAGTGTACTGGCCAGAGTCCACACTAAGCACACTAGGACAATTCAGATTTGGACTTCCATCTTTTAAGACACCCATCAAGGTATTTCCATCAAGCTGACTATGGTCCTGAGAAGTAGTTTTAAAGCGTAAACGCAGGTTCTGAGTCAATGCAAATTCAGATGGCACAGAGTCAAATAATACAAAATCTTGTCCAGCACATGGAACCGAAGAACGTGCACTCGGCACTGAACTCACCCCCAGCCAAAGGCCCTCCTTAGGAAGACAAACCCCAGGAATTGACACCGGAGCAAAGCCTGAAGTCCATTGTTGAGAAGTAGGAAAACGAACCCAACCAACAACCTTTAAAGAACTCTCCACAGTCCACAGCTCATTTACATCAAAATCCGAATCTGCCCAAGAGGTGGAATCAGCAGAAGATTTTTTCCTAAGTCTACCAGGAGATGAAGCCGAAAATGAAAATACTGTGGCATCAGTTTGTTTAGAAGGAGAAGACTGAAAAACAATAGGGTGTTGCCAGTCCGGTACTGCCAAGCGGTCGTTAGGAACAGTCTGAGACAGAATATTTTGGGATGGCTCTTGACAACTCCTGCTGGTGGCCATTTGCTTGCCCAAATCAATAACAGGAAAGTCAGAGTTTATAGAAAAATTGTCAGTATCTTGAATAGTAACAGGATTCTCTATTATTTGTCCAGAAGTAAGAGGCACTAAAGATGGTAAGATAGGTGGCTTTACCTTCGCAGAAAGCTGCCGAGTATCTTTATCAAAAAGCATATGTCCATCAGATAATTCCATAGAATGATCTTTCTGTTCCTTAGCCTTGAACTCACTGGATTCAAAAAGGCCCTCTGCATCATAAAAGGTTTCCACTTCACAAGAATCAATCGGCACAGGAGCATCCATCTCTCCAGGCTCCTCCACGTCCTCCTCCTCCCAGCACACACAGGCAGAGACTGACTCAAAGTCAGACAGCCAGTCCCCCTACCTGTGAGTAGGGGACTTTCCCTGGTGTCCTGGCCAAATTTCCCTCATTCACTAAAAATACCACCAACAGTTTAATCTGATTCAAGGTCAGTTGGCATTCATCTGTATCCCCCTCCCCCAGGTCATGCCTGAAAACAGGCAGGATTTGTCTAGTTCACTTACCTGTTCAACAAAAAACTAAAAACCAAAAAAATTGTAATGAATAGTTGTCAAGATAGTCCACAAGCTGATCGGTAACTATGCATTCCAACACTTTTGATGGGGGGGGGAAGGTATTGATATAGGCCTGTAATTGCTATGCTGAGTGTGATCCCATGATTTGTGCACTGGTGTGACCAGGGCTGTTTTCCAGATTGCTGGGAACTGAGATAGTGTGAGAGAGAGGTTGAGTATTTTGGTTTTTGGTAGAACTTCTTCAAGGGTAAGTGTAATGATCTTGAGGTCAAGGGAGTCCCTGCTCAGTCTGGATTTCCCAGTACATTTGTTAGAAGTTTTCTGACCTGGGCGGTAGAGACCCGCTTGAAATAGAATGGAGGGTGCTCTGGCGTTGGGTTAGTCAGGCATCTGGCAGATACTGGGGTGGTGTCATCAAAGACATTTTTAGGAAGGACACTTGATAGATTAGTAAAGGCAGTATTGAAAGTATCAACGATTGAGAGTAGGTCTGTGATGGGGTTGCTGTCTATATTTAGTATTGTTGGAGAGGACTTCTGTTCTTTGCCGGTAATATCTTTTAGATTTGTCCAGAATTTGCAACTGTCACCCCACCTGTTTAGCAGAAACTGTCTGTGGTGGTTCTGTTTTGCCTGCCGAATTTCCCTTGTGCAGGCATTTCTTGCAGCTTTGTACACCTGGAGATCATGCTGTTTCCCCATTGATTTGGCAAGTTGCCATAGATGGTCCCATTGTTTCATGTTGTTAATTATTTCTGGTGTGATCCAAGAGTTAATGGTTCCATGGACCTTCATTTTTCTATAAGAGGCATGGACATCACAGGCCATGTTGAAAGCCTTGATGAAATGTTCAAGTGTGTCGTTGATGTTACCAGCAGTGTCCAGGAAGGACCATTCATGGGATCGTAGTTGCTGTTTTAGGAGATCTAGGTGCCCCCATTTTAATATTCAGTTATAGATGGTTAGAGGTGGGGGAGCTAAGAATTTGTTTGACCAGTAACAAGTGATACGGGAGTGGTCACTGATGGAGTCAGGGTGCACTCATACATTGGAGCTGTGATCATGTTGATTTGTGATAATCCAGTCGATGGTGGTGCTAGTACCAGTTTTATAATTTATCCTGGTGGAAGAGCTGACAAGTTGTGAAGTGAAGGGATGCTAGGGTGTCCTTTATAGCCCCATTTGCTGAAGATAGCCAATTTATGTTAAAGTCACCCATTATTATTGTTTCAGCGAGGTGTTTTGCTCCTGTAGATAGGTAAGGATACTGTGGAGGCTGGGGGTTGGGTCCTTAGGTGGTATGTAGACAGAGAGAATGGTAAGGGTTTTGTTGTGAGCCCCCAAGAGCACTTTTACTGCTAGTGCCTGGGCCGAGCATCCGAGGTCCAACTGAGGGAAGGCATGCCCCCTGATGGAGTTTTTTAGTTTTATAGTGCAACCTCCACCACACTTGGTAGATCTATCCAGTCTAAAAATTGTATAACCTGGCAAGGCAACTGCTGAGTCTGAGATTCTGGGTGACAGCCAGGTTTCAACAATGGATAGTATGTCCGGGGTTGTACATTGACACCCAGACTTTAAGGATGTCAATTTTGTTAAGTAGACTACAGACATTGATAGTAGCCAGCTTAATGGAACCTTGCATGGGGGGCTTGTTGTTGGGGGTTAAACCCTTTGGTCCCGGATTAAGGTGTATATTTCCTGACAGCATTAGAAACAGGAGGGCTAACCTAATGAGGTGCATGTGTTGTAGTTTGGTGGAGCACCTGATGTGTCTTCTAAGGTGGTGGCATTTTTCCTTTTTCTTTCCAGTCACTGGTTGGAAGTAGAGATCCATCTGAGTAGAGTAACTTTCTTCCATGCTGTTTTTTTGCCAGTCCCAGGACCGAGGTACAATATAAAACAGGGACCATGGTCCATGGTTGAGAGAGAAAAAATTTCACTCTCAACCATCTGTATTGTTTTTTTTTACTGCCTTTAACACACTTGATGCTGGACTGTTGTGAATGTGCAAGCAACAGCAAACACGAATCGACCACTGGCTCAAGCACTGAGCGTTTATTATATGCTGGACACACCAGTATGCTGTGTTTATATGAACTGGTAATTAGAAACATAGAAACACAGAATTTGACGGCAGATAAGGACCACTTGGCCCACCCAGTCTGCCCATTTCCCTACCTAATGGATAAGCTGCAGATCCTAGTTAACCAGCAGCCTACTTCTTTCTACCCCCAACCCCTAGAATTGCCTTATGACTGTCCCATGAATGCTTGAATTCAACCACTGTTTTGACTCCACAAACTCCACGGAGGAAAACGTTCAGCCATCCACAACTCTCTCTGTGAAAAAATACTTCCTTACATTACCTCTGAGCCACCCCCATCTTCAAATTGTGCCCTCTTGTTCTTGCACACCTCTTTTTTGAAAGATGCTACCCTCTGGACTTTGTTATTCCTTGAGGTACTTGAAAGTTTCTATCATGTCCCCCTCTCCTCCTTTCCTCAAGGCTACACATATTAAGCTCCTTTAGTCTCTCTTCATATGTCTTTTGGTGCAGACCCTGCACCATTTTAGTGCCCTCCTCTGGACAGCTTCCATCCTGTCTATGTCCTTGTGGAGACTGGGTCTCCAGAACTGCACACAGTACTCCGGATGAGGTCTCACCAGCTGTCTGTACAGAGGGATAACAACTTCCTGTTTTCTACTGGTAATGCCTCTCCCTATGCATCCCAGTATCCCCCCAGCCCTCCTTACTGCCCTCTCACATTGCTTGCCCACCTTTAAGTCATCTGATATGACTACTCCCAGGTCCCTTTCCATTTTTGTTGTTGTTAGTATCTCACACCCCATTGCGTACTCTTCCCCTGGGTTTTTGTTTCCCAGGTGCATTACCTTGCACTTCTTAGCACTGAATCTAAGCTGCCATACATTTGACCATTCCTCTAACCTTGCCAAGTCCCTTCTCATCCTTTCCATCCCACTTTGTGCATCAACTCTGTTGCAGATCTTTGTGTCATCTGCAAAGAGACATACTTTTCCTTCCAGTCCCTCTGCAATGTCACTTATAAAGACATTGAAGAGGACCGGTCCTAATACTGAACCCTGTGGTACCCCACTAGTAACCCCCCCCTTTCTTCAGAGTGGACTCTATGTACTATTACTCTCTGTGTCCTATTCTCCAGCCAATTCTTTACCCAGGCTATCATCTTGGGACTCACTCCCAGGCTAGCTAACTTGTATATTAATCTTTTGTGTGGGACTGTGTCAAATGCCTTGCTAAAGTCTAGGTAGGCCATGTCCACAGCCCCTCCCTGATCTACTACTTTGGTCACCCTGTCAAACAAATCTATTAGATTCCTCTGGCATGACCTTCCCGCCTGTGAATCCATGCTGCCTTGGGTCCTGTGCCCCTCTGGCCTCTAGGTACTCGACAATTCTTTCCTTCAGAAGTGATTCCATCATTTTCCCTATCACTAAGGTTAAACTAACAGGTCTGTAGTTTCTTGCTTCTGCCCTGCTCCCACTTTTGTGAAGGGGAATCACATCTGCACTCCTCCAGTCCTCAGGTACCACCCCATCCTGCCATAATTTGTTAAAGAGGGTAGTCAGTGGTGTCACTAGTTCTACCCTTAGTTCTTTTAGAATCCTGGGATGAATCCCATCAGAAACATAGACACTGAAGGCAGATAAAGGCTGCTTGGCCCATCCAGTCTGGCCTATTTCGTTGTGTTGTTTTTGCTGCAGACCCTTCCAGGTCTACAGTACTTTCTCATCCACTCCTTGCCTAACCCCTATGATTCCCTGTGCTTATCCCAGGCTTTTTTGAATCCCACCACTGTTTTCACCTCCACTGAAAGACTGTTCCGGGCATCCACCACCCTTTCTGTGAAGAAGTATTTCCTCATATCTCTGCAGAACCTACCCCCCTCCAGCTTCATATCATGGCACCTTGTTCTAGAGCACCATTTCTTCTGGGAAAAAAAATGCCTCCCACTTGTACCTTATTCACCTCCATGAGGTATTCAAAGGTCTCAATCATATCACCCTTCTCCCTCCTCTCCTCCAGGGTGTATTTGTTTAATTCCTTTTAGCCTCTCCTCGTAGGACTTTTTTTTTTTTTACAGTTAGTTTCTTTTCTCCTCTATCCCCAGGCACTCTCCATCTTGCCTGATCCTCCAGCCCCATCTCCCGCTCGCAGCTTACCTTGCACTTCCTCCAGGACTTGCCCCTCATGTTGGGGCAACGAGGATCCCTCAACCCGCCAGAACAGATCCAGTGCGGAGGTTACTGCCTGTTCATGGGAGCAGGGCCTGCAGGAATAGACATTCATCCTGCTGTGCCCAGGACACTTTTTTCCTCCATTTTTCTCCCTCTTAGAAGAGTAGGTGTGCAATGCCACCCTATGGAGAAAGCGAACACATGTCCGCAGACGCTTCTCCAAGCATCTGCCTCCTCCCCTTTCTGGAGCACTGGTGCATTGTTCCCCAGCCACCACTAGGGGCCAGTCAAGCACCAACTGCTATTGACCCCCCCCCGAGAAGGAGAGCAATCCCTTGGATGCTCGATCCTTCTCCTCCCCTGCCGACCCCCAGTGGCCCGTGCTCATTCCTGAACACGGGTCGCTGGTGTAGCGCTAGATAAGGTGTCCAGTGCCTCAGCCCTCAGCTCCACTGGGCCGGCCTCATAGGACTTTTGATGTAGACCCTGTATCACCTTGGTAGCCCTCCTTTGGATGGCCTCCACCCTGTCTATGTCCTTCCTGCGATATAGTCTCCAAAACTGGAAATAGTACTCCAGGTGGGGTCTCACCAAAGACCTATATACAGTATTGGCAACACCACTTCTCTCTTCCTGCTGATAACACCCCTACCTTTACACCCCAGCATCCCACTAGCTCTCCTGATTGCTTTGTTGCATTTTCTGGCCACGTTCAGGTCATCTGATATGAGTACCCTCAGGTCCCATTCTTGCCTGGTCATTCCTAGTATCTCTCTCCCCAGTTTGGGGGAGACCTGGGTTTCTGTGACCCAAGTGCATTATTTTGTACTTTTTTGCATTAAACCTTAGCTGCCAGACTTGACCACTCCTTCAGTTGTTTTAAATCTCTTTCCATCCTTTGCACTCCCACCCCCCCCCGAGTGTCCACTCTGTTGCAGATCTTGGTGTCATCTGCAAAGAGGAAGACCTTCCGTTCCAGTTCTTCTGTAATGGTGCTAATGAAGACAATAAAGAGGACTGACCCCCCCCCTCGGTACCCTCTGGTCACTCTCCCCTAACAGCAAACTCCATTTATCACCACTCTTTGCCTCCTATCCCTGAACCAGTTTCTTACCCAGGTTACCACCTTATTGCCCACCCCATACTACCCAGCTTGTTTACCAGCCTTCTATGTGGAACAGTGTCAAAGACCTTGCTGAAGTCCAGGTAGGCCACGTCCACCGCCCCTTCCTGATTCAACACCTTGGTTACCCAGTTAAAATCTGTTAGATTTGTTTGGCACGACTCCCCGTAAAGCCATACTGCCTCAGTCATGCAGTCTGTTGGATTCCAGGTGTTACATGATTCTTTCCTTTAATAGTGTTTCTATCAGTTTCCATACTATAGATGTCAGGCTGACAGGCTTGTAATTTCCTGCGTTCTCCTTGCAACCATTTTTGTGAAGTGGGGCTACATCTGCTCTCTTCTCCAGTCCTCTGGGACCACGCTGGTATCCAGTGAACTGTTAAGTCTCCCAGAGGTGCAGCTAGCACCTCTGTGTGTTCCTTTAGCACTCTTGGATGTACCCCATCTGGCCCCATGGTTTTGTCTACCCTTCGATTAGCTAGTGCTTTCCTGTCCCTCTCCTTAGAAAAGAGACTGGTGTCCACTTCCTCCCCCCCAAGCTCTTGATGCTTATCTGTGGTCCCTCCCCTTCCCCCTCTACTGTGAACACTGAGCAGAAATATTTAAGATGTTTTCCTTTTCTTGATCCTCCTCCTCTGTACACCCCCCTCCCTCCTTTCTTAACCGTACAATCATACTAACATACTAAAATGCCAGCAGAATAAGCCTTATGGTCTTTCTTGTTTGCTTGATAGTCAGCACCCATACTGGATGCCCATTTTGCTGACCGCCTCACCCCCTTGGGCTTCCCTATCCCCTTTCAAGGGTATTTTACCCAGTATGGGACTTCCTCAACTTCACCCTCCCCCTCTACCCGTCCCAACACCTCTTGAACCTCTCCACAGTATCAGCCTCTACCAGTCCCTTAGGCAGCACATTCCATGGTTCCACCACCCTCTCGGTGAAGTAACTCCTCCTCCTCCCCCCCCAGCTTTCACACGTGTCCTCTGGTTACCCCTCCTTTTTTATTTGGATTACCCCGTCCAAACCTCCCTTATTGATCCCCTTTACATACTTAAAGACCTCTATCATGTCCCCCCGTCCCTCCTCCAGGGTGTACATGTGGAGCTCCTCAAGCCTCTCCCAATAGGTCCTTTCCCCCATGCCCCAGATCACTTTGGTTGCCCTCCTCTGGACCCTCTCCAGGAGTGCAATGTCCCTTTTTAGGTGCGGACTCCAGAACTGCACACAGTACTCGAGGTACAGCCCAACCAGGCTCTTATACAGAGGGAGGATCACATCCCTCCTTCTGGAGGTAATGCCCTTAGCGATGCATCCCAGCATCCTATTAGCCTTGGCCACTGCCCTTCTACAAGTCTCAGAGTTGTTCATTTTAACATCCACCACCACCCCCAGATCCCTCTCACCCTTCGAGACTTGTAGTGTGTCTCCCTCAGGGTATGCACTAGACCTGGGTTACTGGCCCTCAGGTGTGGAACCCTGCATTTCCCAGCATTGAACTTCAGTCCCCACTTTCTCGACCACCTGTCCAGAGCTTCCAGGTCCTCCTGCAGGGCTACTCTCCCCTCCTCCCCATCCACCAATGTTCCCAGCTTCGAGTCATCTGCAAAGGCACTCATTTCACTCCTGATACCCTTCCTTATTTATTTATTTGTTTTTTTTAACCGGGTAAGCACACTAGACAGCCAAGTGCCTATTTCCAGGTGCGACCTGGGAGGATTACAAGGTACATACATTCAAGAACAGTAGGAGGAGTCAAAGTTAACATACAGAAAATATCGGGCATTAACAGAGATTAATAGGTAGCTAACAGCATAAGAGACTTTAGGCACAAACAGATAATGTTTAGGTATCTACATAAGGTACATACTAGATGAATTAGGTTGCAAACAGCATAATACAGAAAAGTACGGTCAGTGCCAACGGGGCAAACAGTGTAGGGTAAGCCGTACCTGGGGGGGGCACTAGGCGGGTAAGCAGGAGGAGTACAAACTACAGGAAAGAGACCTGGGAAAGAGGGGTAAGGCCGGGTGTTCTACTGGGACAGGTGGGCAGGGAGTGGGCCCAGTGCTAAGATGCCAAGTAATTATTAACTCAACCAGTTGCAGGAGGAGAAGTGCTTTAAGCGCTGGAGCCAATGCCCCCACCATAAATAGGCTGGGGGGAGAGTATGGCTCCGCTGGTGCGCTACGAGGTGCAGTGATAGGTGGAGGCTGATTTCAGGAAGCCCCAAAGGGAGGCTTTAAAGCAGGGATGGGAGGAGGAGGACTGAATTAAGGCAGGAAGGGAGTTCCACATTTTTGGTGCATAGGCGATGAAGGCCCGATCGCCCGCAGGGGTGTGGGTTTTAGGAATCATGCAATCCAGCGTATCCCTCGATCTTACGTGGTAGGATGGGGTGCCAAGTTTGAGGGGAAGAGCAAGGGCAGAGGGGGTGGCCGATCTGACAATGTTGTCAATGAAGTTTCTGAGGACAAAGGTGCAGTGCTTCTCCGGAAGGAGCCACTCCAGACGCGTGTAGAGATCACAGCGGTGCGTGAGAAGAGGGTCCGAGAGCCCAAAGCAGAAGATATTATTATAAGCAGTGTCCCATTTCGAGAGGCTAGATTTTGGTACCTGGGCAAAGGATACAAGCCCATAGCAGAGAGCTGAAAGGAGGACCCCCCTAGTGAGGGCCACTCCAGCAGTCGGGGTAAGGCAGCTTTTAGCTCTATAGGCAAGACCGAGCTTACCATTAGTAGCCTTGCAAATGTTCCAAATGTGTAGGGTAAGATCCAGTAGCGGGTCAAGGGTAACGCCCAAATACTTGACAGCATCCACCATCTGCAGGGGAGAGCCATCGGCCCCATGGATCTGTAAGGGAGCAGGGCAGGTTTTTGTCTTGATCAAGGAGCCAAAGAGCATGGCTTGGGTCTTTTTGAGACTGAAGATATGCTTATGGTCCACTAGTCAGGTTTGAGTGTGCATAAAGTCAGAATTTAGCTGGGAGTTTATGGTAGAGATGTCTTGGGAGCTGGCCAGGATGACGAGGTCATCCGCATAAAGGGTGGTATGTCCATGGGCAGTGACAGACGGCAGTTCATTAAAGAAAAGGGAGAACAGAATAGGTCCAAGGACGGATCCCTGAGGGACCCCACAGAGGACTGATGAGGAGTTGGAGAGGGTCCGGTTAAAGTTAGTGTATTGCTGCCTGCTAGAGAGGTAGTTTGAGAACCAGGCATGGGCGGGGGAGAACCCAAGGGACAGAAGCGTGGAGCTGAGGAGGCATGATCAACCCAATCAAAGGCCTTGAGAGATCCACAAAGATAGCTCCGGTAAGATTGCCTTGATCAGCAGCGGTCCTAATCAACGAGGTAACCACAGCGAGAGTGGTAGACGTGCTGTGCACTTTCCTGAAGCCATGTTGCGCGGGGGAGAGGAGGTTGTGGTTCTGGATGTAGTGGGAGAGCTGAGAGGCAACGACCTTCTCCAGAAGCTTGTAGGTAGCAGACAGAATAGCGATGGGTCATTAGTTCTGGAGATGTTTGGGGTTACCCTGTTTTAAGACAGGGACAACCTTGGCCACTTTCCATATGTCTGGGATGATCCTGGAGATTAGGGAGGTGTTGAAGATATGCGTGACAGGCCTGGCAAGGAGGGGGGACCCCTAGCCTGAGCTGTTTCAGTTCAAGGCTGTCGTGCCCCGCCTTGCTATGACAGGAGAGACCAGTGAGCAGCTTCTGGGTCTCATTTACTGAAACCTGTTTTAGGTAGAAGGGAGTTCGGGAGTTGAGTCCATCTGGGGGGGACCAGGAGACTTGGGGGCAGGGGACTGTGAAGAGGGGGCAGACAGGTCGGAGAACATGGAGTTAAAGGCATTGGAGATAGTGAGTGGGTTATTGTAGCTGATCCCGCCAAGGAGCAAGTCAGTGACCTGTACTCTGGCGGACCCACCAACCACATTTTTGATATTTTGCCAGAAGCTCCTCGGGTTGCTGGCAGAGGATAGCAGGGCAGATTGGCAGAACTCACTCTTTGCAGAGTGGATAGCCCTTTTACAGGAGTTTCTAAGCTGCTGGTATACTAAGAGGTCATTGATGTCACAGGAGGCCTTGTATGTCTCCCAGCATTTGTCCCTAAGCTTCATCAGGGAGAATAGGCCACCGTGAAGCCATTTGGTGACAGCGCCCCTCACCCTCCTTCTAGTGAAGGGGGCATGTTTGTTCTGCAAGAGGACAAACTCCACTATGAAGAGGTCAAGAGCTCGTTCGGGGTCCTTTGTGGCTGTGACCCGTGACCAGTCAACTTGTAGTAGGTCCGCAAGGTAGTCGTTTAGGTTGAATTTATAGTAATCCCTCAACTGGATCACTTTACTGGGGATTTTGGGTGAGAAGATGCCCCAAATGCAATAGATAGGAGAGTGGTCAGAGATGACATCTGGGAGTATACCTGAGGATATTATTCTGTCAGGTCTGTTGGACAGGACCCAGTCAATAAGGGACCCTTTATCCCCCCGTGAGGAGAGCCTAGTAGGTTCAGTTATGAGTTGGCTTAGGGCAAGGCCCGAGAGTAAGTGCTCATATTGTTTGGAGTTGGACCCCATCCAGTTAAGATTAAAGTCACCCATAACTAGTACCTCATTGGGGCATGCCTTATCACTAATGCAGTCAAGAAGTGAGGAGAGTCCTAGCAGTCAACCCTTTGGGGGTTTGTAGGCACAGACCAGGTGTATTTTTTTTGTGTGATCTAGCAGAAGAAGGGTGTGCAGGAACTCGCATGCTGGGGAGGTAGGTGGTGAGTGATCAATGGTAGACACATTCAGGTGCACCTTGTAATAGAGGAGCACCCTGCCACCATGCTTATTCCCTACCCTGTCTTGTCTGATGTGGCTGTAGCCCGGAAGGGTACACACTGTATCAGAGATGTGAGGCTTCAGCCAAGTTTCCGAAATACACATTATATCCGGTTTGTAGTGAGCCACCCAGGCAGTAAGTTTGGCTAGGTTGTGTAAGAGGCTGCGAACGTTCAGGTGGGCAATTTTTAATCCTTTGGAGGAGAGCCAGGCAGGAGGTGCCTTGAAAGAGGGCAAGTTGGCTTGCTGACCAAGGAGTTTAGCCATACCCCCAGTGGGTCCAGGGAGGGCTGAGGAGGCGGTCCTGAGGGCAGCAGGTAACAGCGTGATACTGGACAAAGGAGATGCCAGGGGAAGAGTGCAGCAGCCAGAGGAGAACAGGGAGAAAAGAAAATGGCCAGACAGGAACTGTGAGAGGGCACAATGCTTGAAGCAATGTACAGGCTGCAGGGTCATAGCTAAACACCCCCCAGTGACAGCACAAAGGTGTACTAAAAGCATGTGATTCACAGAAGCACCGAGGGGTAGCTGAAACTGCAGTGGTGTTAGCAAGAAAGGCAGGTAGTAGGAGCAGTAGGAACTGGGCTGAAGGGCGGCCGCTAGTGGAGAGAGTTGATAAGCTGCAAATGGGAAAAGGGGCTGATAGGTTATTTTCGTCCTCACGTGATGTGCTACAGCCTATTTAAGACAGAGCCGACCAAGGGTGGTGGTGGGGGCAGTGGGGAGCCGAATGCGCAGCATTCAGCGGGGCAATCACAGTGAGGTCTGGGCTACAACAGTCATGAGCAGGTAGTGAGGAGAACTGTACCTGGGCAGCTTAAACGGTGACTCCTTTCGGGCTGTGGAGGAGGGCTGAAACAAGCCCTCGTAACCTCCTTTGTCTGGGGGGTCTACTGTGGAGAGGAGAAAAAAGCCGGTTAAAAAGGTAGGGGGTGGAGAGGAACTCTGAAAGGGGGCTGTGCAGAATCGGGATAAAGGGAGGGATCAAGTATTTCAGCAACAACTGAATTAATTAAGCAGATTCCTACTGGCTGAAAAGTGTTGCAACAAGGGCTGAATTAAAGTAGGCAGACTTTACAAATACAAGGAGAAAGCACGTTTGCACTTGCAAATAATACGCTGAATTAAAGTAAGCAGACTTTACAGTAGGGGTAGAAAGGACATTTGTGCATGCAAAAAATATGAATCCACAGTTGTAATAATATAAAATGTCAGAGACATAGGCGTTAAACAGGAGTGGCCCCAGGATCGATCCCTTGGGGACCCCACTAATGACCTTCCTTGGGGATGAGACTCTCCCTCCAACCACCACCCTCTGGATACGCCCCGAAAGCCAGTTCCCTATCCACCTGATCATCTGCCTCCCCACCTCGATTTCCCCAGCTTAGCCAGCAGGCCACTGTGAGGTATAGAATCAAACGCCTTGCTGAAGTCTAGAAAAAGGACGTCCACCGGCCTACCCCAGTCCAGAGCATTCATCACCCAAGATTGGTCTCACATGATCTCCCTGGGACAAAGCCATGCTTTCCATCATCCAGGTGACCCATCTGCTCCAGCTTCCCCCCCCCAAAGCCTTTCCTTGATAATACCCTCCATCACCTTGCCCGCCATGGACGTCAGGCTAACGGGCCTGTAGTTCCCCAGCTCCTCTTGTGATCCACCCTTGTGGATAGGCACGATATGGGTCACCCTTCAGTCATGAGGCACCCATCCTGTCTGCAGAGAGAAGTTGAGAAGCTCCACCAGGGGGGCTGCCAGAACATCTGCTAATTCTCTCTGCACCCTTGGATGCATTTCATCCAGCCCCAGAGCTTTCTCGGCCCTTGAGGACCTGAGGGCTTCCTTCACCCTATCAGCTGTGATTTCAACCTCCCTGTCCCCACCCCCCTTTGCCACTTGTTCATCCTGACCTTCACCTGCCTGTGCTTGGCCATCACCCTCCCTAGTCTCGGCTAGACTCCCAGCCTCCAAGGGTCCTGCCTCATTCGCATGTTTACTATCTCTCCTGTTGAGATGTTTGTCCCCTCCATCCCCCCCTGGTAAAAATTGAGGCAAAGTACTCCTTTAGTACCTCAGCCTGCTTGCCCGCATCCTGTGCCCATCCCTCCCCTGTCCTAATCCTGCTAATCTGACCTCTTACTTTCCTTTTCTCCCCTATATATCTAAAGAACCCCTTGTTCCCCCTCCTGATATCCCTGGCCAGGTTTTGCTCCATTCTAGTCTTAGCTGATCTTACCACCCTGGTGACCTGCCTGGACATCAGTTCGTACTCCCCCGATCCCTTTCTCCCCTTGAGTGCTTAAAGTGCCCAAACATAGAAGCATAGAAACACATAATTTGACAGCAGATAAGGACTGCTTGGCTCACCCAGTCTGCCCATTTCCCTACCTAATGGATCAGCTGCAGGTCCTAGTTAACCAACAGCCTACTTCTTCCTACCCCCAACCCCTAGAATTGCCTTATGACTGTCCCATGCATTCTTGAAATCCACCACTGTTTTTGACTCCACAACCTCCTCAGGAAGGCTGTTCCATGCATCTACAACCCTCTCCGTGAAAAAATACTTTCTAACATTACCTCTGAGCTGTCCCTCCTCAGTCTTCAAATTGTGCCCCCTTGTTCTTGCACACCTCTTTTTCTGAAAGATGCTATCTTCTTGGACTTTGTTGATTCCCTTGAGGTACTTGAAAGTTTCTAGCATGTCTCTCCTCTCCCTCCTTTCCTCGAGGCTATACATATTAAGCTCCTTAAACCTCTCTTCATATGTCTTCTGGTGCAAACCCTGCACCATTTTAGTTGCCCTCCTCTGGACTGCCTCCATCCTGTCTATGTCTTTGCTGAGATTGGGTCTCCAGAACTGCATGCAGTACTCCAGATGGGGTCTCACCAGCTGTCTGTACAGAGGGATAACAACTTCCTGTTTTCTACTGGGGATGCCTCTCCCTATGCATCCCAGTATCCCCCCAGCCCTCCTTACTGCCCTCTCACATTGCTTGCCCAACTTTAGGTCATCTGATATGACTACCCCGAGGTCCCTTTCCATTTTTGTTGTTGTTAGTATCTCACCCCCCATTGTGTACTCTTCCCCTGGGTTTTTATTTCCCAGGTGCATTACTTTGCACTTCTTAGCACTGAATCTAAGCTGCCATACATTTGACCATTCCTCCAGCCTTGCTAAGTCCCTTCTCATCCTTTCCACCCCACCTTGTGTATCAACTCTGTCAGAGACCTTTGTGTTGTCTGCAAAGAGATATGCTTTTCCTTCCAATCGTTGTTTCGCATGTGTGATGCATAAAGTTAGTGTGCATCAGTGTTTTTTCCAATTGTTGAACAAGGAGTAACACACTAAGCTGAAAACTTGTTTACAGGTGCGACCTGGGAGCACAGAGAAGTTAAGTGACTTGCTCAAGGTCACACTGTATGCAAGTGGGGGCTGTGGGATTCAAACCCAGGTCTCCAGATTTGCAGCTCAGAGCCTTAAACCACTGCGCTATACTGCCTCCCTGTTTGTACATGCGTTAGTAATCAAAATGGGCAGCAAACAAGTTTATGTGGATAGTTTTACAGGATTGCGACATAATTTATTTGTTTGTTTACAGGGTAGGCACACTGATCCAATGGATCATTTTTAGGCATGACCCGGGCAGGGTCACCTCCGGAGATACAAATTACAGCAGGGGCCTTGGATATGGATTCCTTGCCCCACAGTACAAATTTATAGTCAAAACTGAACTGGAGTCTACTTGCAGGACAAAATCCAATCCGTCCCTTTTTTACTTCCACAAAAAGTATTTGGGGGGGGTCACAGATGGGGAAATTGCTGGTGCACAGACCTCAGATGCACAAGTCTGATGGGTACTGTGGTGGGTCTGCATGTCAGTGGTGTCGCCAAGAATGAATGACGTTGTTGGCAGTGCCACACTCAGCTGCAGGTGGTAGACTGGAGTTGGCTGAGATGACAGTGTTGGCTTGTTTGGCCCAGTGGCTGGACACCCAAATCTGGTGGAGAGCCAGCCACTGGCAGAAGTGAAAAAGTGCCTTAATAAAGTTGAGGCAAGGTCCCCTTGAAACAGTACTACTGTCACCACACAGAGAAACAGACAAAAAAGGGGGGGGGGAACCAAGATCTACTAAAAAAAAATAAAACCTACTAGCATGCAGAATCGAATGGAATAAAAAAACTACTTAAGCTAATAAATAGGACTCAACAAATAATGTAGTAAAAATTCAGTGCAGTTGGCAGTTGTAACGTGCAGTGCAACTGTCAGTTAATCTAGGCAATGCAAACTGCAGTGCAGTTGTCAGCAATCTAGGCAATGCAAACTTTTAAATTTAATACTCTAAGTACTTACTCTAAATCTGGTAAAGACTTATCTCTCTAACACTGACAATAATTACTTGTTACTCAAAGACTTATCACTCAAACATTTAGGCCCGGCAACTCCCCCACCACACCCAAAGTTTACAGAAAAATAAAAAAAGCATTTGTCAATGCCGAATGTTGTCTCGCTGGCATTGACTTTGGTAGTGGCAGAGGTAGAGATGCATAATAGAAATGGCAGTGAAGTGTTGAAGTGATGCCAACCCCACCCTCACCCTGTAGAGAGCGACAGGCATCGTGGTCTTTACGAGCGTGCCTGCAAACTGCGCAACGCACACTCGGAAAACACTAATTTTAAGGACTTTCGACACCAAATTTTCAACATAGGTGTTTTAGGACCTCTGCTAATGAACAGTGTCACTGCCATTTTCATAATGTGTTTCGAACACGGATTTCCCACAGCGACCACGTTATTCTGCGCAGGAATTGCGAAAATACATTTCGGCCAGGATGCGTAAAATGACAGCTGTACTGTTCATAAGGAGGTGCAGAACAATGGCAATGTTGAAAAATTGGGGAGGGGATATTATAAATTGGCGAACTTACGTGCGTGTGTGCAAACCGCGCAATGCTCTCATAACACAGTCATTCTATGGAGTATCGTCACCAAATTTTCAACATAGGCATTTTAGGACCTCTGCTCATAAGCAGTGTCACTGTCATTTTCGTAATCTGTCCCGAACACTGATTTCCCACAGTGACCACGCTGTTCTGCGCCGGAAGTGTGAAAACACATTTCGGCCAGGATGTGAAAAATGACAGCTATACTGTTCACAAGGAGGTGTCTAAAAATGTCAATGTTAAAAATCTGGCATGAAAATATTGCAAATTCGAAAGTCACGAGCGTGCGTAGCAGCTGCGCAATGCATGCTCGTAAAGCAGTTATTTTTTGGATTTTTTTCCACCAAATTTGCAACATAGGCTTTTTGAGAGCCCACTTTATGAACACTGGCACTGTCATTGTCATTTTGTTAATCGGTTCCAAAAGGTGATTCCGCACAGTGACCACAAAATCACCTTTCGAGGCCAAATAACGCCATGACAGTGGCTGAATTCATGAAGAGGAGTCCCATAAACCCCATGTTGAAAATTTGGTGCCAAAATTCCAAAAAATGCCCGAGATATGCATCAAAGTTGAAAAAACCCTATTCATCCCATTATACAGCTTACCGGCATTTCCTCAGTTCACGGTCGGCTTTGAAGAGTGCAGACATGTTTCCAGTCCACCAAAGATCGTCACGCCAGACTCCGGAGGTAAGTATGGGGTGAGGGGGGTGTGGGGAGGCAGGATGCACAGTGAGTGGGTGTGGGTTGCAGGAGGGGGGGCAGGGAGACCACCAAGGGACCGTTTTGGGTTTACAGGGTTTAAAAAAAAAAAAAGACGTCAAGGGACAGTTTCCATTTTTCAGGTGGGATTTGGCATGCTGGGGTGGGTCCCAGGGTGCCACCTCAGTGTTTGTGGGTGGGGGGTGCTTTAGCCAATAGGGGATTGGGCACCCTCCAGCACATAACAAATCGGGGAGTGCATGATGCCGAGGGGGATTGGGCACCCCTTTGGCAATCAACAAAAGGGGGGGAACATTATGCCAACGGGGAGTGGGCTCCCCCATCGGCATTGTGACAGGCAGCAGCGGTGGCAATCACTGCCGCCATGTTGTCTGCACCGAGGGAGGCGTGTAATGGTCAAGCTGCATGAGAGCTTCACTCTCATTGTAGCGGACCTTTTCTTTGTTGTGATGGCCACATTAGGCATGCATGAGGTCAGTGCCTCCTGCTGCCTGATTGGGGAATGAGGGACGCACCTTCTGATGTGTGCCCTGCATTCGCCCAACAGTGACCGTACCTCCAAATCTGCTACTACCGCAATATGTTGGCTGCGCGAGCGTGAGCCAACATAAAAGGGGTTAGTTCTTGCCTCTACTGACCTGGTAAACAAAAAGCTACCTCTAATGGCTATGGGTAGTTACTAGCTCTGACAAGGGCTTTTGTGAGGGACCAGACCTGCCATGGAACTGTGCAACAACAGCAACAAGCATTTGTCAATGCCGAATGTTGTCTCGCTGGCATTGGCATTCGTAGTGCAGGAGTTAGAGATGCATAATAGGAATGACAGTGAAATATTGAACTGACACTAACCTCATCCCCACCCTGAAGAGACACATTTTCAACATAGGCATTTTGTGACCTCCCCTCATAAACAGTGGCACTGTGATTTTGTTAATCTGTCCCAAAAGTTGATTTCCCACAGCGACCACGCCATTCTGCACCACAGGTGCAAACACACATTTTGGGCAGGATGTGAAAAGTGGCAGCTGTACTGTTCATAAAGAGGTGTGAAAAAATGCCAGTGTTGAAAATCTGTCATGAAAATATTGCAAATTTGCGAAGTTACAAGGGTGCGTGGAAACTGCACAATGCATGCTTGTAACACTGTCATTTTATAGACTTTTATCACCAAATTTTCAACATATGCATTTTAGGACATCTGCTCATGAACAGTGTCACTATCATTTTCTCAAACTGTCCCAAAAACTGATTTTGCACAGCAACCGCGTTATTCTGCACCAGAAGTCCGAAAACGCATTTCGGCCAGGATATGTAAAATGACAGCTGTACTGTTCATAAGGAAGTGTGCAAAAATGCCAATGTTGAAAATCTGGAGTGAAAATAGTACAACTTCACGAAGTTAAGAGCGTGCAAGGAAACTGTGTAATGCACACTCGAAAAACAGTCTTTTTTTGGATTTTTTTCACCAAATTTGTAACATAGGCTTTTTGAGAGCCCACCTCATGAACAGTGGCACTGTTATTTTGTTAATCAGTCCTGAAAGATGATTCTGCACAGTGACTGTGAAATCACCTTTTGAGACTGAATAACGCCATGACAGTGACTGAATTCATGAGGAGGGGTCCCAATAACCCCATGTTGAAAATTTGGTGCAAAAATTCAAAAAGCCTGAGATATGCACCAAAGTTGAAAAAACCCTATTTATGCCATTATAGAGCTTACCGGCATTTCTTCACTTCATGGTCGGCTTTGAAGAGTGCAGACGTGTTCCCGGTCCTCCGAAGATCGTCGCGCCAGACTCCGGAGGTAAGTATGGGGTGAGGGGGGTGTGGGGAGGCAGGGTGCACAGAGGGTGGGCACGGGTTGGGGGAGGGAGCAGGACAGACCGTGAGGGACCATTTTCTTCTTTTACAGGTTAAAAAAATAAATAAATCGCAGAACTTTTTTTTCTACAGGGGCATTTGGCATGCTGGGGTGGGCTCTCAGCTTGCCACCCTGAGTGTTTGGGGGGCTAGCCGATAGGGGATTGGGTACCCCCGTCGGTACATACCAAAGGGGGGGCTAGTAGCCGGCCTGGTGGTGCTGAGGGTTGAGGCGCTGGATGCCACACCTCGCTCCACGCCAGCAACCCGGGTTTGGGAACGAGCCCGGGTCATCGGGGTCGGCAGGGGCGGACTAGGATCGAGAGTCCGACGACAGCTCTCCTAGTCCTTGGGAAAGGGGTTGGTGCACACCACGCTCTGGTGGTCCCTGGGGATGCCTGGAGGTACTACAGAGGTGCGGGTGCTGAGGTTAGGGGGGGAGCACGGCAGAAGTCTGCACGCTAGTGCACGGACATCATTGCACGTCCATGCCCCCATTGGGGAAGAACAAGGAAAAACAGCAGCATAAGTCCACGGCAGCTTGATGGCCGCAGTTCACCGACCCAATGATGCCTGGAGGACGAGCGCTGGTAGTAGATCCTCGCCAGGCATGGGGGCTTAGGGGAGCCCCTCTCAATGGCGTAGCTGCCTATGCCAGCTGGGCACGACAGCTTCTGGTCCGTGGTGGATGAGCAATGGCTGGAGATTGGCAGGACTATGGCTGCAGTTGAGAAAGTATTCAATGATGAAAAAAAACAAAGGGGGGGCTAGAGCCGAAGGGGGTTGGGCACCCCCCTCGGCACACAATAAATGGGGGGGCATTATGCCAAAGGGGAGTGGGCTCCCCTGTCAGCACATGAACTGGGTAAAGGCATGCTGACAGGGGGATTGGGCACCCCTGAAGTCAGTACTGTGGCAGGCAGTGGCAGCATTGTTGGCCACACTGGGGTGGGCTCCCAGTGTGGCACATTTGTTTGTGGGATCATGTTAGTCACATGTTGGGCTCCCAGTGTGGCAAACAATGGGGGTGGGGTGGGGCCAGGAAAATGCAGATGCAATGGGGGGGTTAACATGCTGACAGAGGGATTGTGCTCCCCCGAAGTCGGCTTCTTAGGGACTCTAACAGGCAGATGGTGACAGCCGCCACCTACCCGCCATGTTTATTGAAATGTTACACCAGCCAAGGAACGCCCTGCAATGACGGGTCGCTCCCTATTTGCAGCAGCAAAATTGTTTTAAGTTGGTGGCACGCTTCTTCACTGCTGTCATAAACAGCATGCTATTTAATTCATGCCACAGAGCCCAGCCCAAAAAAGCAGTGGCACCACTGGCCACAACATGCCCACACCTCCAAAACCTGCTATTCCAAGCTACCACAATAAGTTGCTTGCACATGTGCAAGACAACATAAAAAGCAGACTGGCTAGCAGAGGTATACAGCAACACAATTCTTAAACCTGGAGGTGCTGATAGTACAAAATTATAAGAAATAATGCAATTAAAACATATCAGAATCCACCATTTAAAGGCGATCTGTAATAAATCACCGGGTAGCATGGTAATTTAAAATTTGCTCTTTTTTGACTATTGTAAGCAGGCAAAGCACAGCAAAAAAATTTAATATGAAAAGCAACTGTTAAATACGTTTTGGTTAAAATCCCTTTCAAACTAGAATCAGATTGTACAGTGGAGGGGGTGAAGTTTATTGTCTGGTGCTGGGTGGACATGAATCTTTGTGTTCAGTATAGGAAGCCTTACTGAAACGCAGTACCGCTGCATCAAAGCCCTGCTTGTGGGCAATATATACAAAAAAATTTGTAAGACTGATGTTGGATGTGGTCCACATATAACTACAATTGTGACAGTGAGAATATTGAAGCAGTAAGGCCTGCTATAGGGCCCCCCCTTTGGCTAAACTCCCTACCTGCTGTTACCTTAACTATATCCAAACTTGGTCTGTTCAAAACTCTTCTTAAGGAACACCTCTCCTCCAACTCCTGTGATTGTTTCTGACCTTCTCTCTTGCTTAATTTGACTCCTCTTCTTTAACTCCCCCCACCTCCTCTTCTCCCCACACACACTCCACTCCCCTCCCTCCCTACTTTTACGCTATACCCACCTGCTGGTCATGCCTTGTCTGGCACTATCTACATAAATTCTATTATGTTCTTGCTTGGTCTGATTACATAATTGTGTTTGACCTTGGATAGTTTTTATCCTGTATAACTGTTTGTTTTGTGTTATTTTGTGCCATATATGTGTGTCAGTACTCTGTAGAATTGTTTTGTACTATATCTCTCTGATGTGGAGCCTTTGCAAAAGAGTCTCTGATCAAAGGTTTGTAATTCCGATTCCTTAATAAATTAATAAATAAATAAAAAGATAAACAAAGAAAACAACATAAAGCAAGATCAACTTTGTTGACACCAGCCAAATCTTGTTTAATCTATTAATCTCCTTTGTGGCTTAAGCAGTTATCTGCTTGTCTTCTGGGGCTTTCCAACTCTGACCAATACACCTTTTATCCTCATCCTCCAAAAATTTCCCCCTGTGCACACTCATGAGAGGTTGAGAGTGCACCACCCTCGGCAAGTTCTCATCTGCTGGAAAGGAGGGGCTGAATGGGACCAGAGAGTGCCAGAGCAACCTGTTACCTGACAGAGCAAGGAGGTGTTTTCCCTCCTCATATTCCAGGGTTTTATTTAACTCTAAAAATTAATTAGCATTTTGCTCATAAAAGTGCTAAAACATTGTGAAAATTCATAGCACTTGCCTCACTGTGTTTAACAAATATAACACTTCTAGAAAACTTATATAAATACTTTCTGTACAGTGAGTATTGTCCCAAGAAAAAAACTGCTAATCAATCATTTAAAACCCTGTATTCCCATTTAGCACAGGCCCTGTGCTCGTTCACTCATGACTTCTGAACCTTCCTACCTCTCAGACTTCAGACAGAGCCCTTTAGCCTTATATATCACAGCATCTCTACACCCCAGATCCAGCATCAGGTTCAGTGCAGCGGCAGCGAACAACAGACCTCTTCCCTGCTATACTGCCCAACTCCAGAAATGTGAAGCTACTCAATAACCCGAGTTCTTAATGTGGAAGCACAGTCAGGCATCCCGGATATAATTTTGGAGGAAGTAAATGTGGAAAACAAATGTGGATTTCTTTTCTTTGTAGGGTCTGAAAGCACAATTGTCTTCTAGGTTAAGGAAAGTGATTCAGATGAACGTGGGATGAATGACAAAATAAAGATGCATTTTTGTTTACAGAAATTTTGAATCCTCTAGGGAAAACATTTCTTCTAAGGTTAAGTTGACTTTTTTAATTTCCTTATATGAAGAAAATCCAAAGAGTGTTGTGCTGGTTTTAGAAAGTGTCTACAGACATCATCATTCAAAAGGTAGGTCTGGATTTTGTTTATTGTAGTATAAGATGGAGAAATGGGAATTGAGTCCCACTGGAATACAGACACAAAATTCACTTATCTGTTCTGATACACAAAAAAACTGTAAAAAAAATTATCTCCTTCCATTTTTCTTTCCTACACAGCGGACATATTTAATAAGATCAGCTATATCTAGAGCCATGTTACCAGCTCCAGCAACTTGTAAATCCAAAATACTTTAAAGGGTTATGTGGAGCTGGCCCCAATTTGCAGTATTGTGGGCAATTTAGTGTCTTACTGTTTACTGAAGTATATTAGCTTGTAGCTGGCTTATCCTGTTGACTCCAAAGCTGGCATTTGCTGTAACTAAGGTTGGAGGCTGTCCAGTGGAGGGCAACCACAATTATGCAGAGGGTGCAAAGGAAGCCCTACGAGGATAGAGAGAGTGGGACCTCAGCATGGAGTACCATTGAGGAGAGGAGAGCGAGAGGCAATATGATCAAGACCTACAAGTATCTCAAAGTGGTTAACAGGGTGCAGGAGGGTAGCCTTTCAAAAGTGATAAGGAGCTCCAGAACTGGGGGTTGGGGGGTGCAGTGAAATTGGAAGGTAGTTTTAGGAGGGATGTGAGGAAATAGTTCTTCACTGGAAAGGTGACAGATTCACGGAACTGGCTGCCAGCCGAAGTGGTGGAGGCTATAACAGTGGAGCGCTTCATGCATGGGTGGGATAAACACATGGGTGTATTAGATCAGAAGCAGGGAAGGTCTGTGGAGATCAAATAGTGTTTGCACAAGTAGAACGGGCAGGTAACATTTGAGCAGACTGAGTGGGCCTAGTGAGCCTTTTCTGCCCAGAGATTCACTGTTTCTGTGTAACTACAAATCCTAGAATCTTCTGCAGCTGACGTCAGAGCTGGGCTGAAAAACTAGGAGAGTAAAAAACTTTTAGCATATGCTCAAGTTTTTATAAACATGATCTTTTGTTTGTTGGTCCCGCTGTCCTTCCAGGGCTAAGTACAATCACAGAGGACCGTACTTAATTGCAGAGGAACAGTATTGGGACTGACAAACGTCTGATCGGAGTTTATGAAACTCTAACATGCAATACAGGTTAATGAATCTCCATCTGCTGCAGCCCAGCTCTAACATCAGCTGCAGGAGATTCTGGGATTTCTAGTTAAAGCAGATGTCACAGAGGGAGTCAACAGGATCAGCTAGATACCGTCTACTACTCTGCAGTAAATGGTTAGTAAAAAAAATATTTTTGCACACGAAGTGCAAATTAGGACCAGACCCATACTTTAAGGACACCTAAACCACCAATTTTTGGCAATAAAATATTCCAAAATCCGACTTCATAGAGAGGTAAAGAAAAGGCTGTTGTTTACGTTGGTACCAAAACTTCATTTATGTAATTAACAGAAATGCAGTTTCATAGCATTTATAAACTTTAAACAACAGCCTTCCCATTTTAAAAAAACCTGACCTGTCTGATCCCTAAAATGACCGTTGAACATGCCGCATAAGTACATCATTGGAGCAAGAGGCAGAGAGCTCCACTGCACCGTACTGTGCTAAACTTGAACTTGTATGAACCATTTTTCAACATAAGTATCATCCAGATCATCAAAATCATACATACACACAAACATACAAACATACAACAATGCCAGCAGATTTAGGCCACAAGGTCTATCCCATCTGCTCGAAAATGCAGCTCACATTTCAAACCACTGCTGCTAACCCCCTCCCCTTTTCCATTTCTTCCAACAGATTTTCCCTTCCTAAATTCACCACCTTGGTCAGTTCTCTCCCTACTTGTACCTTGCCCATGAGCCTGTCTCATCCCTTCTTAAAACTCCCCACTGAATCTGAAATCACCTCCTCAGGCAGTGTGTTCCAAGCTACCACCACACTTTCAATGAAGTAATGCTTCCTCAGCTCCCTCCTGACCACCCACCAGTTTCAGGATTTATCCCATCATGGTCCCTTCCCTCATCAATCTAAACATACCCTCAGTACTACCTTTGTTTATGCCCTTCAAGTACTTGAAGGTCTCGATCATATCTCCTCTTCCCTTCTATCCTCTAGAAAGTACATGTTGAGCTCTCGTAGTCTCTCCCCATAGGGTTTCTCCACCATTCCCTGAATCATCTTGGACGCCCTCCTTTGGACTCCGTCCAGGAGCAGGATGTCCATGTCTAAGTATGAGTGCTAGAACTGCACACAGTACCCCAATTGCAGTCTCACCAACAATTTGTACAGTGGCAGAATAACCTACGAACATACAAAATTTGCCAGCAGATAAAGGCCTAGAGGTCTATCAAGTCTGCTCGAATGTGCAGCTAGCACCCCTTATTCTGCAGCTGCCCCTCCATTCCACCCTTCCCCTTCATTGACCCTCCCCCTTGTCCTGTCCCATCCCCTTTTGAAGTAGTCCACTGTTCTACTGGATACCACTTCTGCAGGTAACGCATTCCACCCGGCCACCACCCTCTCTGTAAAAAAGTGTCTCCTCATCTCCCTCCTGAACCTTCCTCCCTCCAGTCTCATATAATGGCCCCAGGTGTCCCTCCACTCCCTTACTTTGAACAGTCCATCTGTACCTGTCTTGTTTATTCCTTTCATGTACTTAAAGGTTTCAGTCATGTCCCCCCTGTCCCTCCTCTCCTCCAGCGAGTACATGTTCAATTCCCTCAGCTTCCTCTCGTATGATAAGTCCCCCAAGCCCCTTGATTATCTTTGTTGTCCTGCGCTGCACCCCCTCCAGTAACTTAATATCCCTCTTCAGATACGGGCACCAGTACTGCACGCAGTACTCCAGGTGCGGTCTAACTAATGACCTATACAGTGGCAGAATCACCTCCTCCCTCCTCGAGGATATACCCCTTGCAATACAACCCAGCATTTTGTTGGCCTTTGCAGCTGCCTTCCTACATTGTGCCGAGTTGTTCATTGACCTTGCAATGAGCACCCCCAGATCCTTCTCTTCCTCTGTCTGGGCTAGCTGCACTCCCTCCAGCTGGTAACTCCTCCTTAGGTTCTTCATCCCAAAATGCAGCACCTTGCACTTTTTGGCATTAAACCCCAGTTGCCAGGTGTCTGACCAGGTTTCAAGCTTTACCAGATCATCCTGCAACCCCTGACATCCCCCTAGGTCATCCACCACTGCTCCTACCTTGGTAGCATCAGCAAACAGACTGATCTTGCTCTTGATGTCCAACGATATGTCTGCAATGAATATCCCAAACAACACTGGTCCCAATACAGAGCCCTGTGGAACACCGCTCGTCAATGCCCTTGGGTGTGAGAGCTCCCCACCCACCACCACCCTCTATTGCCTTCCCTAAAGCCAGTTCCTACCCATCTCACCAGCTTTGCACCCGTCCCTGTGCCTACTAACTTACTTCCCAGCCTTCCATGTGGCACCGAGTCGAATGCCTTACTGAAGTCCAGATACAGGACATCCACTGCATGGCCCCTGTCCAGTTGCCTTGTTACCCAGTCATAGAACTCCACCAGGTTGGTTTGGCAGGATCTGCCCCATATGAAGCCATGCTGTCTGCTGTCCTGTAGTCCTTTGGCCTCTAGGAGGGCCACCAGCCTTTCCTTCAGGATAGTCTCCATTAGCTTACCCACGATGGATGTGAGGCTCACTGGTCTGTAGTTTCCCGGTTCATCCTTGGGGCCACTCTTGTCGAGGGGCACCACATGAGCCATTCTCCAGTCCTGAGGTACACACCCTGAATGTAGTGAGGCATTAAATAGGTCTGCCAAAGGTCCTGCAAGGACCTCTGCCAGCTCTTTCAGTACACTGGGGTGGATGCCATCTGGGCCTGGCGTCTTATCCACCCTCAGTGACTTCAAACCCTCCCAAACTCTGCCCTCCATGATTTCCCCATCTGTCACCCCCTCTCCCCCTGTTTCTGCCATTCCCCCCCCTTGGGTGTCACCCCTATTCTTTTAGTAAATACTAGCAGAAGTACTCATTTAGTGCTTCTGCCTTATCGCACCCTGCTTCCACCCAACCCTCCTTCCTAATCCTTACTATGTGGTCCTTACAGCTCCTTTTCTCCCTGATGTACCTAAAGAAGTCCTTCTCCCCCTTCTTAATGCCTTGTGCCAGCCTGAGTTCCATAGATGCCTTGGCTCTCCTTACTGCCCTAGTCACCTCCTTTGATTCTGTCAAGTACTCCTCCCTGTCCTCCCCTCTCCCTGTTTTCTTGTACTTCCTAAAGGCAGCTCTTTTCCTCCTTACCTTTTCCATGACCTCCCTGCTCAACCAGTTCAGTTTCTTAGCCCTAGCCTTCTTGCTTTGGGCCTTGCAGCAGGTTTTGGTTGCCTCCACTATCCCCAGCTTTATGAGCTCCCACCTCTGGTTAGTGTCCATACTAGATTGAATTCTGGCCAGGTACCCTTTTACCACTTCCCCCATCCTCCCAAAGTCGGCCCTTCTGAAGTCCAGCACTCTTGTGCCAGATTCCACTCCTTCCTTGCCCATATCCAATGTGAGCCATACTGAGTGGTGGTCACTCCCTAACAGCGGTTCCTCCACTGTAAGTTCTCTCACAAAGTCCCCTAATTTGGAGTCATCAGCGAACAGACTCATCTTTCTCTTATCTCTCTTCACTATGTCCACTGTGAAAGCATTAAATAGCAGTGGACCCAAAACCAGTCCTTGCAGTACCCCACTGGTGACCTTCCTGGGTGTTGAGAATTCCACACCACCTCCTCCTCCCTCTTTGAAGTGATCCCCCTAGCAATGCACCCTAGCATTCTGTTTGCCTTTGCTGCTGCTTTTCTGCAATGTACTGAGTGATTCATATTCCCTGTGACCACCACACCCAGATCCTTTTCCACCTCAGAGACTGATACCTGCCCCCCACCAAGTGATAACTGTACCATGGGTTCTTGGCCCTGAAATGCAGTACACTGCACTTCCTAGCATTGAACCCCAGCTACCATATGTTTGACCACTGCCCAAGTCTTTCCAGATCCTCCTGGTACCCTCTTTCCTTCCTCACTGTCCACCACTGCACCTAATTTGGAGTCATAAGTGAACAGACTCATCTTGCTCTTAACTCCCTTCACTATGTCCACTGTGAAAGCGATAAATAACAGTGAACCCAAAACAAATCCTTGCAGGACCCCACTGGTGACCTTCCTGGGTGTCGAGAATTCCACACCACCATCTGCTGTCTGTTGCTCAGCCAGTTCCCTAGCCACTGTACCAGCTTCATCACTATCCCCAGGTTCCTCAGTTTGCCCATCAGTCTCCCATGTGGTACTGAGTCAAATGCCTTGCTAAAGTCCAGATACAGGACATCAACTGGCCAACCCCCATCTAGCTTTTGTCACCCAGTTAAAAAATGTGACCAGGTTAGTTTGACAAGATCTCCCCTGGATGAACCCATGTTGCCGGACATCCTGAGGGCTGTTTACATCCTGGAATGCCACCAAGCTCTCCTTTAAGGTGGTCTCCAGTAATTTCCCCACTACGGCTGGAAAGCTGACCAGTCTGTAATTTCCTGGCTCACACTTGGGTCTGCTCTTATGGAGGGGCACGACTTGGGCTGTCTTCCAGTCCAGTGGTACGTATTCTGATTGAAGGGAGGTGTTGAACAACTCTAACAGAGGTGCAGCCAGGACCTCTGCCAATTCCTTCAGGACTCTGGGGTGGATTTCATATGGCCCCAGTGCATTGTCTGTCCACAAGGACTTAAGGCCTTCCCACAATCTCTGCACCAGGATCTTGCCACCCGTCATTTCTCCCCATCATCCCCTCCCCCCATACAGACACCTAATTGTTTCCCTACAGAATTGGTCCTTCCTTTTTCCTTGTGAAAACTAAACAGACACACTCATTTAATATTTCTGCATGCTTAGCTCCCTCATCTGCCCTCCCACAATCCCTCTTAATCCTGGTGATCTGGTCCTTACAATTTCTTTGCTCTCTGATGTACTTAAAACACTCCTTCTCACCATCCCTGATCCCCTGCACCAACCTTAGCTCCTTTGAGGCTTTGGCTGCCCTTACTACCCTGCTCACCTCCTTCGGTCTCTTTATGTACTCCTCCCTGTCTTCCCCCCTGCAGGTTCTGCTGTATTTTCTGAAGAATAACCTTTTCTCCCTTACCCTCTCCTGTACCTCTCTGGTCCACCATCTGGGTTTTCTGGACCTTGCTTTCTTATTGCTGGTCTTTGTGCCAGCGTTTATGACCTCTTCTCTGGCTCAACTTCAAGATGGCCCATTTGCTTTTCATGTTTACATCTGGGCTGATTGTCACTATGCGCCCCTCAAGTATCCTTCCAAGTCCACATCACTAAAGTCCACACCACTAAAGTCCACTACCACCATTCTGGTAAGATTCCTCCCCTCTCCTCAGATCAAGGAAGAAACACACCATACAGTGGTCACTCCCTGCCAGCAGCTTCTCTACCACCACATCCCTTACCTGGTCGCCATCTGCCATTGCCAGTTCCAAAATGTTCCCCTCTCTGGTTGGCTCTACCACCTGTTGTGTCAGGAATACATTCCAGAATGCATCCAGTATCAGTTGTTCCCTAGCGTTAGCAGGAGTCATTGACCTCCAGTTCACCCCTGGCAGGCTGAAGTCACCTACCATCACCGTCCTGCCCCAGCCACAGTGTTTCATTAGGTAAAACCACTAGTTCTCTGTCAAATTCCTCAGGCTAGGATGGTGGGTCTATAAACCACTCCCAGAATAACCTTCTCCTGCTCTTTGCATCCCTGCTTGTAGCACCGAACCCATGAAAATACACACCAGTGTGATCACTGGTGTTATAGTGGTACCCCCCCATCCTCACAACATCTCCACATTTCCTTCTTCTCCTTCCTCCCTACTGCACTCTATCCCCTCCCTGACAAATAAAGTCACCCCACTTCCCTTTCCAATTGTTCTATCCCTCCTATACTATCTGTACCCTAGGATTATTAAGTCCTAGTCATGGTACTGGGTGGCTCATGTCTCTGTGATGGCAGCTATGTCCACCCTTCCTTCCACCATCAATGCCTGTAACTCATGTAACTTGTTACCTAGGTTACTCACATTTGTGGAGACCACTCTCCAGCTGGGCCCCCCTATTGCTCATATCCATCCCTTGCCCCACCTTTTATCCCTCTGTGATTTCCTTACTTACTCCAAATTTCCTGTCAGGGGGAGAGGCACAAGGCCTCCCAAACATTGCATCTCTGCCTGCTCTGCAAGTCTCTGCCCCCCTCAGTTTAAATCATATGTGTTAGCAATAAACTCTCTTAGTTTCCTCTGTAAGACTCTTGAATCCTCCCTACTCAGATGAAATCTATCCTTGGCATACAGATCTTTGTTTTCCCATGTTGCTCCCCCATCCCTCCACCAGTCCAAACCCCATAGTTTTACACCATTCCTCCAACCATTCAATAAAATCTCTTATCCTCTGTTTTCTTACAGTGCTTAGCACCAGCAGTATATTTCAGAAATAGCAACTGCATTCCCTTCTATTTTGCATATCCTGGCCAATTCCCTAAATCTAACCTGTACCTCCTGCACATTATTTTCTTCCAAATCATTTGTGCTGAAGTGCGCCTTTATGTGGGGATTTATCCCTTGACTCCTCACTGTTGAATGAACTATATGTTTTGCTCTGTGCGCTGTTATGCCTGGCATGTATTCTACCTGGATAGAGCTCCTCTTCCCATTCCTCCCCCCCCCCCCCCCCCATCTGATACCCTTAAGTATGGAATCCCCCAGTATGATAACTCTGCTACCATCTCCATGCTGGCCCTCTTTGAGTCTTCTCCTTCCGCTCCTTGTTCTAATCACCCAACTCCATCCCTATGGCCTATTATGACTTAACATGTGAATTATTTTTATCAATACACAGTGAAGACTATGATTTTATTTTTGTTTCCATAAACCTGCCAAAATTGTAATTTCTCAAACGCGCTGTACACAATAGGGCTTGAAATACCTGGTGGTCTAGTGGTTATATCTCCTAACGATGTGCTGCTGGTCCTCTCCATATGCAGAGTTGGATGTAATCATTGTTATTTCATCCACTTAGAACAAAAAAAAAAAAAGACACTGGTTCCACTATATTTGACGATGGCAAATGACCTCCAGCAGTCAGCCAAACAGTTTATATGACTGCCAGCAGCTGTAATCTTAACAAGTACCTGGTCCATTGAACAGTACCAGTCCCCCATTTTGTTTGGAGGAAACACTCTTAATCAAACAAATGCCACACCAAGCAAGAGTGTCCTACCCTTTGAGAGTACACAACAATACCGAACCACTCCTGTTCCTCCCAGCTGGCACTACTAAATGACGCACGTATGGTGTGTATGCAGCTAATTTAGCAGTGCCAGCCAAGAAGAATGGAAGTGGATTATATTAATGGGTGCTCTCAAAGTTAGGATTCTCTAGCTTGGTGCAGTATTTGTAGACTAGGAGTATTTTCTCCAGACACCATGGTGGCCCAGTATTGTTCAATGCACCAGGCACTTGTTTTTTGTTTTTTGGTTTTTAACTTTATTTACTCCTCCGCCTATTCACTGGCCCCATACTACCTTTCTCCGGTTGGGGGATGGTGCTCACCAGCTTTCTCCCACTCACTGAGATCCGCTATCCATACATCTGGGCCTGCCTGCTCCTGTATCCTCCTCCTCCTGACTCACAGACCCCCAGCTCTGAGTCCACTGAGGTGGGCCCACCAACTCCTCCAGCAGTCTATCTGTAATATAAAAAGTCCAGAAGAATTACTGCAGTCAACTCAGCCCAGAATTGGTATGCAGCACTTCTAAGAGGGGCGGCTCACCCACACACATAAATAATCCAAAGCAGCGTAGTGCGTAAATAATTGTCACAGTCTATAGATGAGTATGTGGAAATTAAGAGTTCAGTCCAAGTTTCAAAGTATACAAAGGACCGAAATTTATTCATAGACTCTATTCCACAAATATATAGTAACAACATTATAAAGTAACAAATCAAATCAAAGACTGTTAAAGAGAATCTCTGCAAAGAGGCAAGCTAAATTCCCCTAGCGCCTCAACTCCAACGAGTCTTCAAAGGGGGGTGAAGCGCATAGGTGCCTACTCATTATAAATAGGCAGCTCATTAATATACATAATTAGTATATCATCCTTTCTTAAAGGGGACCTTTAAATATATCACAACATGTTCTATTAATCTTTAAAGATCAAATGATCACCTTTAATAAAATAAATAAAAAGAGACAGAAACACAATAACAAGACACATTACCAACACCCAAATATAAAAAAACACATTATTACATATAGATTAACCTATATAGATCTCATTTCAATCAGTGAAAGAAAACTGGAGGTGGGATCCAAACCAGGCTCACAAGACTTTCAGATCTGTCAGAAGACAAAAGCAAATGCTATAATCAAAAAAACAAATCACTAAAATACCAAATAGAAATAATTTTAAATATGCAGGACTTAATGACAAAAGCAATACACTTAGTGTTATCAATAACAGGTACAATGACACATGGATGCGTCAAATTCAGTCTATTATCAAGTCACCAAAATCAATATCATATACTTCATTTTTTGCCTACTTATTTCTAAGTTCATTATTTAACTAATACTACTAAATCCAGACCCAAATTATTTAACCAATTACAGTCCATAAGATTTATGTCTAGTCCCTGTGTCACTGTATCCAAATCAATATTGCTTTAATACATTATATATTTCTCATTTTAATTCTTATTTCTTTTCATTTATTTCTTAAGAAAGGGCTTTATGTACCATTTTTTATTAAGTCCATTTGGTCGCATGCTATTTAGCTTAAAAATCCACATACCTTCTTGCTTTAAAAGTCTGCTAGCCCTGTCACCTCCCAATGGTAGAGGGAGAATATGTTATATTCCCATAAACCTAAGATCCCTAGGTGAAGAATTGTGGAGTAAGGTAAAGTGGGAACCCACCGGTGTATCCTGTCAATGATTAATTATCGACCTTATGTGTTCTTGTACCCTCACTTTTACCGATCTCACTGTCTTGCCAATATAAATTAAATTACAAGGGCACCAAAGGGCATAAACAACGTATGAAGTGTCACAGGTTATCTGCTTCCTCACTTCTACTTCCAATTTTGGGTCTTTCGGATGTACAAATTTATTCCACATAAATCCATATTTACAAATATTACATCTACACAGGTGAAAAAAAAAATTTTCCTTTCAGGGAGCCAGGTTCTACTTTCTTTTACCCTTGCTTTTTTCTCTCTGCTATGCACTACCATATCTCTTATATTTTTTGTCCTACCAAAGGTTATCCTAGGTTATTTCTATTTGCTATTTTAGTGATTTGGTTTTTTGATTATAGCATTTGCTTTTGTCTTCTGACAGATCTGAAAGCCTTGTGAGCCTGGTTTGGATCCCACCTCCGGTTTTCTTTCACTGATTGAAATTAGATTTATATAGGTTAATCTATATGTAATAATGTGTTTTTTTATATTTGGGTGTTGGTAATGTGTCTCTTTATTGTGTTTCTCTTTTTCGTTATTTTATTAAAGGTGATCATTTGATCTTTAAAGATTAATAGAACATGTTGTGATATATGTAAAGGTGCCATTTAAGAAAGAGTGATATACTAATTGTGTATACTAATGAGCTGCCTATTTATAATGAGTAGGCACCTGTGCGCTTCACCCCTTTTGAAGACTCGGAGTCGAGGCGCTAGGGGAATTTAGCTTGCCTCTTTGCAGAGATTCTCTTTAACAGTCTTTGATTTGATTTGTTACTTTATAATTGTGTTACTATATACAGTATTTGTGTAATAGAGTCTATGAATAAATTTCGGTCCTTAGTATACTTTGAAACTTGGACTGAACTCTTAATTTCCACATACTCGTCTATAGATTGTGAAAATTATTTGCGCACTTCGCTGCTTTGGATTATTTATGTGTGGGGGTGAGCCACCCCTCTTAGAAATGCTGCATACCAATTCTGGGCTGAGTTGATCATGGTAATTCTTCTAGACTTTTTACGTTGTGCTATTATTCCCGCTGAACCTAGATGTTGCATCCAGGGCTGGGCACAACTGTGGTATTCACAGTGGGGATGCAGCAGGGATATTCCCTTGTGTATCTTCTGTGAATACCACAGTTGGCACTCAGCGCATCTCATTTGTGCATGGGGCATCCGAATTGCTCCTAACACAAGTGCTTTGAGAATCCTGCCCCAAAACTATAGCTCTATAAACTCAAATATCAGGCTGGTCACCTCTACATTACATTCAGAAGGCTAGAACAAAAATCTTTAAACAAAAATATCCTATAAACCTGTAACCTTAGCATTAATCACAGATATTTATTATCATCATTGTCCTTCATCTAATAAGTGCCTTATTTATTTCACAAGAAAAATTGACCTGCTGCATTGCTTTAATGTTGAATTTTCATGTAGTCCCATTTGAGATTTATTATGTTGCCTCAGGGCCTCCTTCAAATTATACTATTGATATGTTACTTTGCCATCGAGGCACAGGTCAGGAAGCATAGGAAAACCAGGAGCAGTTGTATAATTCACCAAAAATATTAATTTACACTAGCAGTAACATAAAACAATAAACTTGTTCCATATAACTATTTACAAAGGCCAAATAAACAGAAGATCAATCAGTTTTTATTCAGTCTCTGTGTACATCTTCTCTCTAGCAGTTGAAGCTCAGCTCTAGAGATGCAGCGAATTTTAAATCTGCTGGAGAAGTGGACACAAAGTGGCCACTTCAAGATTACAGAGCACACGCGAAGCAAACTACAAAGTGCTCACTTCAGTTTCTTTACGACTTCGCGTTGTCATTATGTCTTAACGCAAAGTAAGGCAAAGTGACAACTAAATAGGCAGCCCCCCCACACATCACATGGCTTACAGTACTGTAAGTCACATGCTTTAGCCAGGCAGGAAGGAAGTGAGTCGGAGAAGCAGTTACTTTTACTTTCTCCTTTGCAGTTGTAGAGGGAGAAGGCTCTTTGGTGAGAAAGGAGAGCAGTTTGTGTCTCAGTGCTTTTGTGCTGGAAAAAAACAGCTTTATTAAAAGCTACATCTTTATTTAGTTTTTGTATTGTGTTTGTGATTTTTTTTTGGTACTGAATTTTTTTTTATAAGTTTTGCTTTGTTTGTGTGTGTGTGTGTGTGTGTCTGACTGTGTGTCAGTGTGTGTGTGTGTCTGAGAGTGAGTGCAGCCACCGGGTGAAGGTTAGGCGTCGACTCGGGACTTGTTGATAGTCGGGCACTTGTGTGCGATGGACCCTGGACAAGGAGAGTCTCTGGCCCATGGGCACAGGTAGAGGAGAGGAGTGTGCACATGTGGGGGCGGTCGTGTGTTGCTGGACTGCTCCTGACTCTTAGGTGTTGCTTCCCCTCCGTGGAAACAGCAGCACCAGTGCCACCGGTGGCTGCTGTGCATCCACCTACTCTTCCACTACCACCCCCATCGGTAGCAGCTGCAGGGGTTCAAGCAGCACCCCTTCCACCACCTCCACAGCCACATGAGGTGCCACAGAAAAATGTAGAAGGTCCAAGGATTGTATCTGGTCCCCCCGCAGCTCCCCAGTGTGGGAGTTTTTTAACTGTGTGGGGGGAGACAGCACAATCATGGTGTGCCATCTGTGTGGTGTGCTGGTGCAATGTGGTTCCTGAGGGACACATTTGGGGGCCGGTGGCCAGCACATGCACATGTCGAACCACCACAAGGCAGAGTGGGAGGCAGCCACAGAAGAAATTACGGGCGGTTTTCACAGAAATGTATTGCACTATGTGGAGCAAGAAAAATTCCCCTGGAAGTAAGGCGCCCACATATTAGGTTATGTGTAACACCATAACTATGTAACGTGATGAATCTCTGTAAAGCAGCAGCGCAACAATCTGTTGAGAACTCTGACCTATATTTTTTAATGCTATGTTACAACTTCCTTTACTTACATCCTGACTGGAATGATACGAGAATTTCCAGTAGTTGAGTCTGCTGTACTACCTTTTTCATGTGCAAAATAAAGGAACATTCCTTTTAAATTGGTGCTGACCAGGTCTTTGGCAGTGTTTTCCATTGCTTTTCTCTATCACATCAGCTGGTTGTTATATATCACTTCTGTTGTAAATTAACAATTATGCAGCAGGCAGTGTTTTATGACACCACAAAACAATATTTATTGAAAAGCAGCTGCAAATAAATACAAACCTTGTCAAAACAATATTGAAAGGTGTGCTCATTTTTTTCATACATGAAAAAAAGTAGTCAACTAAGTAAAGCAGACAGAAATTATGAAAAGAAGTGCATCATTCAAGTCACAACCTAGAGGTAACTAGTGGCTGTGGCAATGTAAATTAGCATAAAAAAGTACAGTTCAAAACTGTCACGACATTCTTGCAATGCTGCTTTAATTGATAATGTCAGTATGACATCATGAGCTCACAATCACACAACGCACAAAATGCATCCTCCTTCTGTCCAGAAAATTGACAAGTGGTAACAAATTGAAATGGGATCATTTCAGCACATACAAAGTCCTCCAGAATTAATGGCGCACTCAGTCATGTGCACAGTGGTGGCACAGAGTCCCCAGATTTTTCTGCATGCCCACAATGCATCCTCCTTGCGTGCAGAAAATTGACAAGTGGTAACAAAGTGAAATGGGATTGTTTCAGCACATACAAAGTCCCCCAGAATTAATGGCACACTCAGTCATGCATGCAGTGGTGGCACAGAGTCCTCAGATTTTTTCTGCCTGCCCACAATGCATCCTCCTTGTGTGCAGAAAATTGACAAGTGGTAACAAAGTGAAATGGGATCGTTTCAGCACATACAAGTCCCCCAGAATAAAATGATGACCGTGATATTAATGTGAGAAGGCAGTAGGGAGGGGCTGGGGGTATACTGGGATGCATAAGAAGAGGCATCAGGAGCAGAAAACAGAAAATTGTTATCCCTCTGTACAGACAGTTGGTGAGACCCCATCTGGAGTACTATGTCCAGTTCTGGAGACCCCATCTCCGCAAGGACATAGACAGGATAGAGGCAGTCCAGAGGAGGGCAACTAAAATGATGCAGGGTCTGCAAGAGAAGCCGTATGAGGAGAGACTAAAGGAGCTTAATATGTATACCCTGAGGAAAGAAGGGAGAGGGGACATGATAGAAACTTTAAGTACCTCAGTGGAATCAACAAAGTCCAAGAGGGTAGCATCTTTCAGAAAAGAGACATGCAAGAACAAGGGGACACAATTTAAAGATAGGGGGGCAGTTCAGGGGCAATGTGAGGAAGTATTATTTGACAGAGAGGGTAGTGGATGCATGGAACAGCCTTCCTGAGGAGGTTGTGGGGTCTAAAACTGTGGGAGAATTCAAGAATATATGGGACAGACATAAGGCAATTCTTGTGGCAAGTAGGAAGAAATAGGCTGTTGGTTAACTAGGATCTGTGGCCTATACTGTAGGTAGGGAAATGGGCAGACTAGATGGGCCAAGCGGTCCTTATCTGCCATCAAAGTCTATGTTTCAATGTGAGTGAACTGTTGCTGGTCCAATGTGTGCTGCGTTTCAAGCAAATGCAATGTGATCATCTCAACTGGATGGAAGGTTGCCCTTTGTCTGTACACTAATAGTATCCTTGGTGAGTTGATATATATCTGTGTATTTTGTAGGTGAGAGGGTTGACATGGACATGTACTAATGGTATTGTTCTGTATCACAGGTCACAGAAACTGTTGGTGTGCACATTCCAGTACTCGATGAGAACTTTTTGCATTGAAATTTGAAATGGATAACTCTCAAGCACATGAAGGTAAGTATTTTTTTTTTGGGTGGGAGGGGAAGCATATTTGCAGGTTTGTCTGTAATGGTTTCTTATTTTGTTACTTCTTCACAGATTTCATCTGCATCCTTCTGGAGTCTAGTTGTTAATGATGGTCACGGTCATCTAATGAAACAACTTCTGGGTGTTGCATGTGTGCCCCAGCCTGGGAGGGACCTGATGTTGAAGAACTTGTTTGGATAAGACCACTTTAACAGAACAACAAAGCATCTGGAAGTTTCCTGAAAAAAGAAATGAATGACTTCTTACAACTTAATTGTAGTTTGTCCCTTCCTGGTTCTCAATCTCAAGTCAAGTTACATTTCAAAACCACATCTTGTCAAGTAACACAACCTGTGTGCAACTTTTTCAACACTGTCATGGTCAGGGCTCCACAGCTGCAAGTTCAGAATACAGTGCATGAATGATATCTTACAGAAATAGTTTTGGTGACGTACACATGTCACCTAGTTTATGAATCATACTCAGTCACATTTGCTGCAGTCTTTCCAAAACAATGAAATGGGTGAAATGGATATTCCATAGGTTCCTTTGTATGGTACAGCTGCAGTACCATTCCCACTGAGTTTCAGCGAAGGAGACTTTTTTTGTTAACCTGTAAAAAAAAAAAATAAGTGTACTGTGTGTATTTGACCATTGTGGCTATGAAAAGCTACAGAAAACAAAACATATAACTAAAGGAAGTGAAATAGCATAGCAAACATTAGTACACATACTCACTTTATGGTTTAAATATTAAGAAGCTTTGTGTCTGTGGCTGATGGATGTGGTGGTCCGGATATACTCATGCCCAGTGGTGGCAATGGCTAACATCAGTCCCGGTGGTGGTGGTCCGGGGGGGCAGACAGACTCATGCTCAGTAGTTGTAGTGGCTAACATCAGTCCTGGCGGTGGTGGTGGTCCAGGGGGTGGACAGACTCATGCTCAGTGGTGGCAGTGGCCAACATCAGTCCCGGTGGTGGTGGTGGTGGACCGGGGGGCGGTCAGACTCATGCTCAGTGGTGGCAGTGGCCAACATCAGTCCTGGTGGTGGTGGTGGTCCGGAGGGTGGACAGACTCATGTTCAGTGGTGGCAGTGGCTAACATCAGTCCCGGTGGTGGTGGTGGCCCAGAGGGCAGACAGACTCATGCTTATTGGTGGCAGTGGCTAACATCAGTCCTGGTGGTGGTGGTCTGGGGGGTGGACAGACTCATGTTCAGTGGTGGCAGTGGCTAACATTAGTCTCAGTGGTGGTGGTGGTCTGGGGTGGACAGATTTATGCTCAGTGGTGGCAGTGGCTAACATCGGTCCCGGTGGTGGTGGTGGTCCAGGGGGCAGACAGACTCATGCTCATTGGTGGCAGTGGCTAACATCAGTCCCAGTGGTGGTGGTCTGAGGGGTGGACAGACTCATGTTCAGTGGTGGCAGTGGTTAACATCAGTCTCAGTGGTGGTGGTGGTCTGGGGGTGGACAGACTTATGCTCAGTGGTGGTAGTGGCTAACATCGGTCCCAGTGGTGGTGGTCCAGGGGGTGGGCAGACTCATGCTCATTGGTGGCAGTGGCTAACATCAGTCCCAGTGGTGGTGGTGGTCCGGGGGCAGACAGACTCATGCTCATTGGTGGCAGTGGCTAACATCAGTCCTGGTGGTGGTGGTCCGGGGGCAGATAGACTCATGCTCAGTGGTGGCAGTGGCTAACATCAGTCCCGGTGGTGGTGGTCTGAGGGGTGGACAGACTCATGCTCAGTGGTGGCAGTGACTAACATCAGTCCCAGTGGTGGTGGTCCTGTGGGCAGACAGACTCATGCTCATTGGTGGCAGTGGCTAACATCAGTTCCAGTGGTGGTGGTGGTGATGGTGGTGGTGGTGGTGGTGGCAGACAGACTCATGCTCAGTGGTGGCAGTGGCTAACATTAGTCCCGGTGGTGGTGGTCCAGGGGGGCAGACAGACTCATGCTCATTGGTGGCAGTGGCTAACATCAGTTCTGGTGGTGGTGGTCCAGGGGTCAGACAGACTCATGCTCAGTGGTGGCAGTGGCTAACATCAGTCCCGGTGGTGGTGGTCCGGGGGCAGACAGACTCATGCTCAGTGGTGGCAGTGGCTAACATCAGTCCCAGTGGTGGTGGTCCGGGGGGCAGACAGACTCATGCTCAGTGGTGGCAGTGGCTAACATCAGTCCTGGTGGTGGTGGTGGTCTGGGGTAGCACACTGCCTTTTAACAACTTTAGTTAAAACCTGCCAACATTAACCACATTATCATCCTCATAAAGAGAGCTGCCCTCACAGTCATCTATGTCTGAAGTTTGACCACTGGGAAATTCTTTCTCCATTGTGTCGTCATCTACATCAGTGGTGTGCCATTTCAGGCAGCCACTGCCAGTGCCACCAGAATGGTCCATTTCCACTTCACCAAAATCACCATGACTAGGCCAGGGTACGAATACCGAGGTTGCAGTCTATGCTGGTATGTGCCTCTCATTCATTTTAATGAATGTTAGCAAACTAACATCTGCAGGACACAGGTTTGTCCGATGATCCCTGACTTTTGCACCTGCTGAGCTGAATACCCTCTCGACACTTACACTGGAGGGTGGGCATGTGAGATACTTCAGTGCCACTGCAGTCAACTCTGGCCATTCACTGACCTTTCCACTCATGTACAAAAGAGGATCTTCAGTTATTGTCAGATGCCTGTTTTCAGACAAATATGACTCAACCATTGTCTGTGCCAAACTGAGTCCAGTTGTTGATGCATCATCCTGTTCTCCCAAATCATTTATTTCACAAATACCCACTTGGGACAAAGCCTCCCAAAGTGAGTTGATGCCAGCCACTTTGGATGACAGACCACCTGGAACTGCAGTCCCCTTCCCCTTGCAGGATATGCTTGATGGTCCTCCAGGTACACCTTCAGCTGGAGTATGCTGCTGAGGTTTGCTGACCTTGGCATGTGACTTCTGTGCCCCATGAACCAAGTGCACCAGTTGACCACTGATATTTTTTACCTGTTCAGACCCTCCCTCCAGTACTGATGCAATTCCACGTTTGTATCATTGGTCCAGCATTGTTGCTATGGAAAAGCTGTCACTATGCTGAATGCTCACAATGTGATGATTCTGGTCAAATAATTGCAGCAACATACTGCCACCACCGTCTCCGGCAACATCAAGGCCATGATGTATGTTCATCAATGTCTACTTCAGCACCCACAGCAGTGGAATTGATTGGCTAATGGAGGCAGACTCGCCACTCACTGCCTGTGTGGCATGTTCAAAAGGCTGCAAAATTGTTATTACAGAGTCCATGAGGTACCACTGTTCAGTCATCATAGACATGGATGCCCAGGAACTGTCACGGCTAGACTGCATCACAAGATATTCTGAGATGGCTCTGTATTGTTCATACAACCTCTCTGCCATGTATACAGTGGAGTTCCATCAGGTGACAACTTCCAGCTTCAAGCGGTGCTGAGGCAGGCTGTTTTGTATCTGCAACAGCCGCAATTGGTCACGGGCCTTTCCAAATCATGAAAAGTGAGAGCAGATATGTCATGCAACAGTCAGCATTTCCTTTACATCAGGGTGCTGCAGAAACTCCTGCACCACAAGATTTAAACAATGGGCCACGCATGGAACACAAAAAAAAACACCATGCGTGATGCAATTCACCACATTTGACCCATTGTCATTTGCTATGAACCCAGCTCTCAGGGACAGGGAGTTTAGGCACTTGTCAATTTCAGTCAGTACCACATCCAACATGTTCTCACCAGTGCGTGAACAGGTCACATTGCACATAGCAATCGTTGCATGCTGTCGAATTCCTGGAAAATTGCTACTGTGACAATCCACCTTACTGCACTGATTATTCACGCTACCAACATCACAAACAACCCCCGGCACCTGTGCCCAGTGTGCAGTTATACACAGATATGAACTCCCCGCTGTTTTGCCACTTGTCCACATATCTATACTTAAATGGATGAATGGAGAGGAGGAATGTTGAAGGGCATGGCTTACTGAGTTGAACACAGTGTGGAACAACTCTGGGACAGCACGGGTAGAAAAGTATGTCCTGGATGGGACTTTCCATTTTGGACGGACACATGCAGAAAACTGCCGGAACCCAGAATTCTCCACAAAGGAGAAGGGCCAAAGATCAATTGCCAGCATTTCTGCTACAGCAGTATTACGTTCATGTGACACTGTATGATTGGGGGGATACTTCAGCTTATGCGCAAAAATACTCTGTAATGTAGGGTGACTTAAACGTTTTACACGGGGTGTGATCACAAATGGTTGTGCTCTGTGATGAATGGCATTGGCAGGGGGTGGAGTGTGGACTTCTGATGAAGACGGTTGCACAGGTGATGATGACAAACCCAGAAATGCAGTTATTGTGCCAGAGTTGCCAACTGGGGTTGATGTAACACTTGCACTAGACATACTGCATTCACCACCATCACCACCAAAACTGCTACTCTCACCACCACTGGACAACATTTCAAAGTCATTATGCTCCTCCACCTCATCATGCCTGTAGTACTCCTCTGCTCTTATTACCTCACTACTGTACATGTTTAATTTACTACTGAACTTAACAGTCATGGAAGGGGATAACATGCTCGTTATGGTTGCTGGTGATGAGAGTGAGCACCCCATTGTGGCATTAGCTGCCAGCTTGTGTTGGGCCCACAGTGCCATGTGCCTGTTCTTAAGATGCGTATGCTGTCCTCCTGTGCCCAGATGGCTCCCCTTTTTACCTCGACTCACACGTGCATGGCAAACCTGGCAGATTGCAACTGACTCATCATTTACATCTTGAACAAAAAAATCCCAAACAAGGGATTGTGATGCTCTACTTTTAACATGTCCATGATGCTGCTTATTGGACTCCGTTCTTTTAAGCATCGAAGTGTGTGTGGGGGGTGGCACATGATGTTTTGGGCACTGCACACCTGGACTGCAACTGACCACCACGACTACATATCATTATTACTGGGTCATCATCATCAACTAAAACTGGTAAATCACAAGTTTTTATTGGGGGGGGGGTCCTGCAAACAGACTCAGACACAGCCACTTTGAATTTCTTTTTCTCCGGTTCCCAACTGGAGTCAATTACATCATCATCATATTCATCAACGTCACACACATCCACATCTTCTGCTTGGATGCTAGCATGTGGACTGCATGTTGCAACAACAGCAACATCATCGTCATCATCACATTCATCATCACCTGATATTTTTTCACCACAGTGTTAATCACTGCATGGAAAATGTGTGACATTAACTGCCATGGTGGATGGAATATCACATTGTATGCTATCATTGACATGATCATCAGAATCCTCTGATTCAGTTACTGGGAAGTATGACATCATCCACGCTGCCACTCACTTGCACTACTTCACACTCCACTATATTTTTGGATACGGTACACTGGTCAGAATTTGAACTTGAGGCACCAATACTAATACTACAACCACCACTAACACCACTGGCTGGGAAAACATCATCTCCTCCAACTATGAGTGAAGCTACTGATTGGGCTGTAAAAAACACTGCAGGAGAAATACCTTTCCTCACATCAGTAATGCACTTCTGCATCTGCATACTACCACACCCACAAACTATCTTACTGCCAGCAGTGCCATGGCGAGAACCAGCTTTGCTTGCATGTCTCTTTGTGGGCATTTTGGGGGATCAACAACAATATTCTAAGCAAATTTTAGATTTTGGTACGTTCACTCTCTGATTGGGGGACACTGGATGTAAAGCCAAAAAAACAACTGTAGCTTCAGCAACAGATAGAGATTGTCATGCAATGAAAACAACTTCAGTAACCAGTGGTTCTGATGAGGTCACAAAAACAATCCAATCTGGTAAAAATTCCTTTTGCCAGTGGGGGTGGGGGAGCACTGACTGCAGATTTTTAAGGCAGTACAAGCAGCAAAACAAAGAACAGATACCACGACTGCAGTATAAAATCAGGCCGCTGCAGTGGATAGCAGGTTCACACTGTTGCGTCTGCAATTACACTAGTCTGTGGCACAATAAAAGGTGTATTATTTGATGTCACGCAACACCACTCACACACACACACACACAGAACTGTTTGTCTACAGTGGTGAACGAGTAATGCGTAGCAAATTGAAAAGTTCAGTAATATGCCACGTATTGTAATGCAACCAAAATTATGAACTGCTGCACCAGATCCACACAACACACAATCAGCAAGAAAATGTCAACAATTACTGACAGTATTACTGTGTGTACATTAACACAGTCAGTTATATAACAAAAATATAACCAAAAAACAAAGAAATCACTATTTCTCCAACTTAAATATACCTACACCAGAGATATGCCCCTTCCCTAAAGCACACTTTCACTGTCTTTCACTACACACACTCAGTGTTGTACATTAACATTCAAAATCCACACAAACACAAAAACGCTCGATGATATGAGCACAACAGGGTTTCCTGCAATTGATGAACTAAAGTTGGAGCCCCCCCAAAAAATGCAAAAATGCTTTTTTAACAGTTTTTAAAAGGTTTCAATCACAGACAGCTCTCAGAGCACACTGTCTCCTACTGCTTCCTACACACACTACCCTGAACTGAGGCTGTGCAGATCAATATATAGCCCATGTGACCTAAAAATCCCATGAATCACTGCAAAATTCGCCTTTGGAGCTAAAAAACAAGGCGAAGTGAGGCGAAATGCGTTGTTTTCAATGCACTTCACTTAAGATTTTGGTGGAGTAGTAGTCTGGGAAGGCGGAGTAATGCGAAGTCATTGCTTTCAATGGATTTCGCATTACTCATTATAACATGAATTACTCCACTTCGCATTGCTGAGCACACTGCGAATCCGCCTTTACTCCACGAATCATTTTGCGGAGCGGATTGAGCCCACTTCGACCACCACTACTCAGCTGTCTTATAAATCCTTCCAAACCCCATTCTTAAAAAGCATTCTGTTCTTGTGTGTTTTAGGCAGGTGCTGGCAGAAACACAGTATGCCTGAGCTGAGGCCCCTTTTCTACAGCTCTTCTGCAAAAGACTTTAAAAGTTTGCACACAAGTAACCACTTGAGTTCCATATAGCTTTTTGCAATCATCTCAAAATATAATTATATAAATTTCAACAGTATATATTTTCTAAACAAAGGGATCCCAATATCAGTTACATTTCCACATAATGATTTGCATAAATTTTTATATCAGCAGAAATGAAAGGGAGGAAAAAAAACAAACAGCAAGGGAAGACTGAGAGACAGTGAGAGGCACATAATTGCAAGACTGTCAGGCTGATCAAATCCTAGGTCTCACAGGAACATTTGGTTTAGCAACCAGACAGAGAAGAGACAGAAAAGGAATAGAACAGAACAGATCCTTGCATTTAAACACTTTCTCCACAACAACTGGGACAGGGTCTTATTCCACCCTGTCACATACATGCAAGGAAGTATACTTCTTAAAATATTCTTACTAAAGAAATGTAAACATCACTTCATGTACTGGAACATTTTGTACCAGCAGTGTAACTTTTTATTCCATTTTGGATGGCCTTTTACTCCTGTCTTATACGATGCAGTTTTCTGCAGTATGATTGTTATTTTTTTGGTTTTTCATTTTTTGAGATTCGCAATATTTGTTGGCAAGTGTCATTGTTTCAATCCCCAGAAATCCCTCACTATTACTTGACAAGTACAATCAGTCAACTGGATTGAACTGCTGCAAAGGCTAGAATTTTTTGCTAATTAGAGAATCGCAGAATGAAATTCAAAACTTTGAGCCGGACCACCAGTGCAACAGTAGCACTACTGCTGGTGATGTTGGCAACTGTGGTTCAGGAATGAGCCTGGGAGTGGGAGGGCTGGGGGGTAGGAGGCTTGAGCATTCACAGATGCATGTCTTCTCCATGGAGGAAGGAGGAACAAGGCTTGGTTCTGGGCTTACCTCTGCTGGAAGCTAGTGGTACAGAACACATCAGTCACGCAGAGAGGGGAGGGGTGTGACGGATGTTGGTATGCTTGCCTTGACATAAATGCATGAATTATGCTCTGCAGAACATGGAAAATGCAGCCTCCTATACTCTGGGAAGATGGAGCGTTGGCACAGATCCCCACACCTCTACCTCCTTGGTGGCCCAACAAAACAACAAAGATTCAGGATGTACGTGCCCTCATCTTGTCCTCACCTAGGGGGAGTATCCATGGCTTGATGGGGGATCACTGAGAGATAAGAGGGTGACAGTTGCCTTGGCAACTCCAGAGAAAGCAGAGTATAGGAGGCCAAGGGAGGACAGTAAATGGAAATGACAAAAAAAAAAAAGATATTCGAAACTCTGCTGTGGTTATGCTCTCCCCTGCCATCTAGTGACAGATTTATTTATCCGCCTGAGAGGAATCATTACTCCAAAGTCACTCTTCAAAGTGCCGATATTTCTGGTCTGTCTAACTTATTTCAGTTTTGTTTTTTCTTTAAGTTAGTTTTAGATACTCTGCATTAGTTTAGGGTATTTTATTTAGTTTGCATTTTTCTTGGTTCCCTTGCAGTTCCAAGGGACCTAGAATCATTTGTTTAACACAGTTCCCGATTTGCAGAACCGCAATTTAAAACCCCTTTTAAACATTTTTCTTTTCAGTTTTGCTTTTTATTTTCCACAGTTCTGATTCATTTGGTCACCACTTGTTGATTTTCATTTTTCTTCCCCCAGTTCCCTGTGGGAACCACATTGATAACTTTTATCTACTTGTACACTGACATTGGGCATCTTTATTTTAAAGAAAATGTAGTCCAGTTCCTGTTTTTCTGGTGGAAAACAAACCACTAACCTTAGGGAACTGCACCTACTGTTTTCTTCTGGCATGTCAGTGATTAGCTTGTCTGCAAGGCCAAGACAATGATAGGACCCACAGGTTTTAAAAATTGTACTCTGTGCTTTATTTTATTTATTCATTTATTTATTGAACAGTATCGGAATTACAGTCCTTTGAGTCAGAGACTCGTTTACAAAGGCTCCACGTCATTGAGAAACAATACAAATACATACAATATAATAAGGATACATTCATTAAATGTGGTAATACAGTCAAATTCAGGTGAGATACAGTAAGCATTGACAATTTTTGTAGGTAAGATATTGATGCTACACAGCAAAAGAATCAACACACAGGTGTGGCTAAGCAGGCATACGGACAATTTGTTGCATCTTTTTTGCTGTGGTCAAGCTGTTGCAGAAATAATGTCGTATTTCAGAATTGCCGCTAGAATTGCGGTCGTGTCCAAATGGTTGATGTGGCGACCAGCTTCAGGCTACTCTGTTAACAGTGATTTTCTTGTGTGTATGAGCAATCTTAACACTCTTACCTTTTTCTTCCTCTACGACATTCATTCTGCATGATGTCCACATGTTACCACTACCCATGTTGATGAGAACATCAGGAGCATTGAAAGGGTAGTGTTCTTAAAGGCGTCAAGTTCAATTACACCATGCAGCTTAAACAAGTTACTTAAACTGGTACATGGCAATGTAAAAGGGGAATAGTGCAGTATGTACCCATTCTAGTTTTGTATGCCAAGAACAATGGAGTATGTGCAATCTCAAAAGGGGAAATAGAAACTGTGCTTCCAAAACTACTTGTATACGAAAGAGAAGGATGGTAGTGATGGTAAAATCATATGACGATGTGAGCTGAGGACATGTAGAGCTAGAATGCATATCGTTGGAGATTCAGTTTCGAAGGAGCCCACTAAACACAATCATGCACCACAGCATGGTCGAGTGGAAGTTATTAATGCAAGAAGCAACATGAAGCATAAGGCATGCAAGTTGTAAACCACCCAACATGAGCTAAGCTAGCTTGAAAGCTTTGGCAGGAACAGCATGCTGTCGGGCTGCAAAGGCAACAGCTAGAGCTGGGGCAACAGCCACCTCGTGAGAACAACAAATATTGCCGAATAAATACAATTTTAAGGTGCTATGTAAGGACGTAGCAAACAGAGAACCTAAACAATATCTGCTAGACATTGCCGCTGTTATTGAAATTAATGTTGCCTGATGTTGTTGACATTTGCACACTGCAGCTATAATAAACATAATGCACATTGCCACATTTGCACACTGCTTCGCCCATACCGTTATACTGCCAAACGTTTGCTTAATTGTGACCTCTCATTTTTCACATTGCCACATTTGCACACCGCTTCCCCATACTATAATACTGCGCTACTTAAAAGCACTGTTTTTAAATTATTTATTCGATTCTTTTAAAGATCATTTTGATGCAATGCTTACTTACTCAAGTTTTTAATGCCTCTTATTTACATAGCTTAGTTTGACGTTTGACATTTGCACAGCTTTTGTGAGCAATAAAGTTTGTTTTCTGTAATCCAGCACCTGCATTATGTCATCACTGTTGGCTGTGTTTATTCGTTGTGGCACTATAAAGTTACTGCGACAATTTGTCCGGTAAGATATTTTGTTTTCCACATATTGCCCTGCAATTAGTCTGTATACGGCTAAGCCATACTGCCATGAGTTGTTTTTCCTGTCTGAGTCCTGATCACAGTTTTTTCAGCTGTGAGCTTTGCATCAGGTTTTGCCCCCAAAACATTAAAAAAAAGAGAACTAAAAAATGTGAGGAAATTATGGTCTCACAGTTTGCCTTCTCACAGCCTGGCTCTGGGAAAAGTCCGGTTCCACAACAGAAGCAGAAAAACAAAGCTGCTAAAAGGGACTCAGAGGTCAGGTTGTCAGACAGGGAGACCCCTGAGTTTTCCAAACCAAAATAATCTGCTGAGCAAGTATCGGAACTGGCACCCACCAAAAAAAAAGCAGAAAGAAAAACATGTCACTGCCTCTCTAGCTGAAGAAGCAAATGAGATGCCAATGGACAGAAGCAGAAATCTTCCTGGACTAAAAGTTTCCATCAGTCATTCACACTAATGGGACTACACAGGAGGTGCTAGGACCCTGCTGGAGCCAAACATCTTCAGGAGGGTCAGCGCCGGGGAAAGTACCGCGCATGCGTGGCACCACAAGACTAGCGCCCATATAGGCTATCTCAGCATCGACTCTCCAACTGCCTCAGTTCCTTGTCTCCCGCCGTTGAGTGCTCTTCGATGACAACATTGCTTGCCTGCTGGGAGTCAAGTCTTTGTCTATATGACAGCAGCTATAGCCATTCAGTATTCAATTAACTTACCATTCTTAGCGTTCTTTTCTTATTTAAAAAAAAAAAAAAGATGAAGAAGAAGAAAATAAGAAATTCTCAGCCTGCCATCAATGGAGTTGACCTTAGATGGTAACGGTGGTGGTAGGGAGATGTTGTTTGAAAACTGTGATGGCAGTAGGGCTATGTCTGGTCCACCGCCCTTTGTGAAGGGGGGGGTCTGACCACGGGCAGTTTGATGCTCGGGGGGGGAGGACAGTTGGCCCGAAGCATAAAAGTAGCGGTCTCATTCCTAACCTCAGTCAGGGACCCAGCTCCACTTGACCTCGAGCTCTTCTTCTTCTTCCTCTTCCAGTGGAAGAAGAATCAGTACTGCTTGAGGTCACCCTCTGGTATGTCTGCATGGGGATCTTTGGTCCGGTGGGTTCCTCTGGGGCTCCACTCTTAAAGGCTGCGATCCTCGACACTGAATCCCATCCCTGTCCTCGATGGGGTCCCGGTGAGCAGTTTCACCTCTGGGCGGCTCTTTTAGAGCAGGGGGTACAGCATCTGCCCAGTTGTCCTGGCAGTGGTCCTGGTTCTGGGGCCTTCGCGCCTTGCAGCCATTGAACCGCTGCCAGGTTGGTCGGGCCAGGATGTGCATGGTGCCCTCTCTGGTGCCAATGCCATCAATGCCAACCCCTCATGTCTACCCCCCTCCTTCTCCCTGTAGGGGCCGGCACAGGTACCGCTTTCCTTCTCCTCCTTTTTTCTTCAGGTCTGGGCCCAGCAGTGGTTCTGGCACCATGGGTGGTGTTGGCACCACATGTGGTGCCGGTGCTGCGAGTGGTGTCGTCACTGCGTGTGGTGCCAGCACCGGGTCTTGCACTGTGAGTGGTGCAGGCAACAAATGTGGTGCTGGTGCTGCAGATGGTGCTGAACTCTTTGACGCTCCAGGGGGCGGCGTCTTCCTTGTTCCTGGCCTATACCTGCCTTTTGGAGGTTATTCTGGGGTAGCAGTGGATCTGGATGAGTCTTTCCCTAGTCTGATTTGTCAAAGACACAGTGGATAACTCATTTTATGAGCTGGAATGCAAGCCTTCTGTATCAGAGTGATTGAAGATCTTCTTTTCAGTTTTTACCTCAGGGATATGAGGTCAACCATAACATTTCAGCCTTCATCTGTAAAGCAAAGCAGAATTCTACATCTTGAGTTCCTATATTCCTCCCTGTGGAACACGCTCAATGCAATGGTCGAGAACCGAACCTCCCGTTACTAAATTCTCCATTGCTAGGGGCATATAGCCCAATAACCAGCGAAAAGCTTTTATGGATGCCTACACCTCTAGAGCAGCTGCTGCTGGCAGCAAGTGGTTAAATGTCTCCTTGACTGTGTTTATCTGTTTGGCTCTCAGGTTGAGCTCTGGAGGCCACTCAGAACATTAGGGCTGCCATTTAAACAACAGGCGGTGCCTGCTACCTCTCAGAAGAATGGGGACTGTTGATGTTCTCATAATAGGCAGTGCTTACTAGATAGAAGCCTAGGTGCCTTTATCAGCAACCTATCCCTCAGCCATGAAGAGAATGCAGTTCAGGGCACAGGTTCGAAATTGCCCTGTGCCAGCCTCTGTGGATCCAGCCCAGGTCTCTCCTCAGCTGTCTGAGGGGGATGCCTCTCAGCAGTAGGAGGGACATCTAATTGAGTTCTACAAGCAATGGAAGCACATTATGGTGGACATTGGGTCATCAGGATTGTCCGAGAGAGATACTCTCCCAATTTCTCAGATTTCCCCAAACCTTCCATCCAGGCAGTAAAAGTTGTTCCACAAAGAAACGGAGCATAGTTTCCGATTTACAGTGCTTCTGGTTCCAAGATAACAGGTGTCATGCACCCATTTGTCACCCTGGAAGGTTAAACACGTTCCTGTTCAGGGAGGAGTTCACTAAAACCTCTGCGTTCAAGTTTTCACTTCCTGGACATTTGGTTCCTAGCTAGCCCATCTGGGCAAGAGACACAGGAGGCAATTGCTACTGCTTTTCTGTTGTTATCTTCAGGGGGTGTTCTGATTCAGGGAAGATGCCAGTTTCATCTTCCCAGCAGCTCTTCTTCTTAGGATTCCCTCTTGGATTTCTCTAGGGCATCGTTTTTCATTCAAGATGATGGGAGAAATGATATCTTCAGATGACTCATCACATCAAGGAAAATGACTCTTCGGGTCCCTTTCTATTGAGTGGATGCTGGGACTCTGGATGTCCCCTGCAGCAAGCTGTCGTCTCTGACCATGCATCAGCAATCCTCCATTCAAAATGATGGAGCCTCAGACAAAATCTCTCATGGGGAGTTCACTGTCAAGACCTCCACACTCAGGTATAGAGTCAGGAGGAACTTCATCTTTCATAAATTCCTTAGAGACGAGAGCTATCCTATAAACAAAGTCCTGAAGGATGCCTCTGCCACAAAGTGATCTGGCTTCAGATGGATGACAGAGCTGTGATGTATTACATCAGCAAGCAGAGTGGGGTGCCCTTCTACCCTTTCTGCAGGAAAGCTATGCAATTATGACAGTGGTACCTCAAGCACGATACGTCAGTCCAGATTTTGTGCAGTCGCTTCAGCGAGTGAGGCAGTTTGGACCTGCACCTTTTTGCATCACCTCTCAATGCAAAACTGCCTCTATTTCGCTTTGGAAATCCAGACCTTGGTGTTTTCCTGTCAGGACGTATTCACTACAGCAGACAAGATGCTCCCTGTGCATTTTTCCTCCTCTTTCTTTAAATCAGAGGGTGCTACACATGTTGTAGACACAGAGGGGCAGGATGATTCTCATGATCCTGGACTGGCCTCAGCAGATTGGGTTGCACTGTTCAGCAGTCTGTCAGATGTGTTCCCTGAGGCATCTCCCTCTACAGTGGACCTCTGACACAGGGACTTTAGTCTATCCTAACCTGCGTTCCCCATCATCTCCATGTCGGGCTCCTCAGGAAATGGAAGTGGGCAAGTTTATCTTCTAAGCCATGCATAAGCCTCTACAAGGAGGGCTTGCATGGCTAAGTGGAAACCCCTTCTCCTTCTGGGGTGCAAGTCCTGTCTGGAACCTCCGGTTGCCCACCAAGTAACCTGTCAGGGTGCTTCTTGGACCTGTCAAATGCAGGTCTGCATTACTCAGCAGTGAAGGTACACTTCTGTGCATTTTCGGTCTATCTTGAGCCAATAAGTAGACGACAGGTTACTGGCTCAGTTTCCGTTAGTCAAGTTTTATTTCCTACTTCATTAACTCCAGAATGAAGGAGAGTGCTCCCTTCATTTCTCTGGATGTTAAGATGGTTCTGCAATTTTACATCAACAGAACAAAGAGACACGCATCTGAGCATCTTTTGTATCTTTCAGCAGGCCTCGGCTGGGTCAGCCTGTTGCCACACGATGTATTTTGGCTTGATTGGTTGCATGTCTTTGACACTACTAATCCATGGCACAGGTCAAGTTGGACAACCAGGTTCACACCACTCTACTGGAGTGGCTGCAGCTTTCCTAGAGGAGATTTGTAATGTACAGTACCTGTTGCAGACTTCTGCAAGACGGCGAGTTGGCGCTCAGTGCATACCCTTGTTAAAGCACTATGTTCTGGATGTCCATGCCAGATAGTTCACTTTCCTCAGCGGGATGGTCCTTGGACTTCTGTCTCCTTCCACCCTACTTGGGGGTTTGAATTTCTGCTCGGTACTCTCCCATTAGTGTGAATGAGTGGTGGAGACTTTTAGTCCAGGAAGATATGGAAATTATGTACTTACCGTAATTCTTGATCTTCTTGGATAGTCTCCACCACTCATTCACACGCCCACCCACCATCCCCCGAGCTCACTCGGTCTGCTTTGTTCTTCACTTCCTTGTTGTTCGGGCTGTGAAGCCATTGTTGAATTGACCCTTCCTTAAATGGGTCATCCAGGCCTTCACATGCCCAGAAGTTAGGGTTAGGTTTTCTTTCATTAGTTTACGCTGCACCTCCTTGGTCAAAAAGGTACGGAGGCAGTTGGAGGGTTGACGCTGAGATAGCCTATACGAGTGAGAGCTAGGGTTGTGGTACCATGCTTGCACAGTCCTATCCCAGCACCGGCCCTCCTGATGATTTTTGGCTCCCACAGGGTCTTAGTGCCTCTGACATAGTCCCATTAATGTGAATGAGTGGTGGAGACTTTATGTCCAGGAAGATCAGAGTGTTTTATCACGGAGACTTGTCCTTATACCCCCGTACCTAAATTTAACCCTAAGTATTATATTTCTTTCACTAGTCTAATTAAGGTTACCTTGAAGGTAATAAGAGGTCACCATACTTGTAATAATGGCCAACACAAAATATCTTGCTCTGTAATCCAAATTCATGCAATTTCCCTTTCCACAATTTCCTTTAACCTTAAACCATACCACACAACTCTGCCCAGCTGAACAAAATATTTATATTTGAATATGAAAGACTAAAATTTGAACCCCTTAAACAATTCTCTGTAGTTATAATATATTCATAAATACAATACGAGGACCACCTATGGATGGATCACGATAGATTGTCCCTCTTCAGCTGAGTATTTAAGAATGTGTGGGGACTGGGGTGGTGGGCCAAAAAATCAGCTGTAAGCACAGCTCAGCAGCAGAAGTCCACACTCTTTAAATAGAACTCTGAATCAAATCCAAACAGAAATGTAAGTTCTTTGCTTGCAGGAGCCCTGTGATGTAAGCAAAACTCAGTAGGAGAAATCCACACTCTTCAAAATGATGTTACGACTAAGGAAGAAACAGAAAATAAATTGCAGAGAAACACGGGGAAAATGGCAGTCAATTGAAGCAGGTGTCCGTGGAGGTCTGACTTGTCGTGGGTTGCTGACAGGAAAAAAACTATGCAGGTCTGGGGGACTGCCCCCCCCCTTATAGCATAGTAAGTAAAGTGAGTAAAAATAAGTACAATTTAATTTGTTTAGCGCCCAATACCAGGGGCTCTGGGCGCTTTACATAGAGGTGCAAAATATGAACAACATAAAATCAGCCATAGCAATAATTTAAGTCACAGTCATTTTAATTAAAATCACTTAAATGGTCAAACAAAACTCACACCCCATTAAAATATTACCAAACGTTAAAAGCTTGTCTAAACAGGTGTGCTTTCAGTGCACTTTTGAAGCTCTCCACAGAAGGAGCCTCTCTTACAGCTCAAGACAGCGAATTCCACAACATGGGCCTGGCTACTCCAAAGGCGTGGTCACCAGATGTCTTCAACCGCATCCTCGGACTGTGAGATAACCCTTCTCATAAAATGGCAGGAAAAAATCTAGAAATCTCATTGGCCAAGAGAGATCAGCTGACCGTACATTAATTCTCTGAATACGCACAGTCATCCTGGTCCTAAACCACATTACACAATGAGCAGATCAGTCCTCCTACAACCAGAACTATCTTCCATCAGTCTTCCTACAACCAGAACTGATCTTCCACCACAAACATGGCCGTTACACCTTTACATTGTAGAAACCTTCAACTGGGCCCTAAAATTAAAATTATCTTAAATATAAAATGAAACAAATTAATTAAATGTTGTTTATCAGATTGTTACACTCTCTTTACACACATAAACACATCAGAAACATTAAGTATTGTTTATAGTTTTCATTACAACTGTTTGTTTGCTAACAGTGAAATATCCCCTCTTCTATCTTTACCTGCTCATCAGGGAAATCTCTTCTGCTTTCCCTGACAAGTGAGATAATTGCGTCTCTGGCTCTAAAACAGGCCTTTGTTGTCTGTGTGTACAGTATGTTAGTAGAGGAACATTCTGCTAGTAGAACTGACCAAAATTTTGAATCCCTGTATTTCATGGTAAACATTCCATGATAAACATTTCATTTCTTGAATGGTGGGAAACACAGAGGGGAAAAAAAAACAGAATGAAGAAAGTAAGCAATAACACTATATAAACAAAGAGAAAAGGTGGTAAATGACTCACCCTGATGTTTATCTTTTAGGACAGAGCGAGCAGCTCATGATGCTGTCAGTGAGTGTGCTAGTTTTGAACCACGCTCATGCTTGCAGCACTGGGGAACTGAGAAGCATCTGTTATGGCTTCCTTTTAGTTTTGTCTACAGAGTGAGGAGAATGAAATAAAATAAGGGGTTTATGTGTCATACTTAGAATGAGAAAAACAGCATTTGTGAATTGTTGTGGCTGGCAGGGGAATATGAAGCTTAAGTGGGAAGGGAGGAACACACTGTATAACACTACTTTAGTCTTGCACCAATAGGCGGAAGGATTATTTTATGTTAAAAGCACAGATTCACTTACATTTTTACTCATTTAAAAAATGTGTTTATAAATAAAGAAACTGCTTCTAAAAATAAAGGGACATTTTATAAGCACAATAAGACACTCCGGGATTGTGCATTAAGGTGTGATAACCACACTGCTAGGGACAACCAGCACTCGGCCTTCGGCCTTGTGCATAACTACGCCCCTAGGAGTGTGGTTATCACACTGTAATGCACACCCCATCATATCTTATTGCTTACATGGATGAGGGGAGTGAGTGCACCGGGCCATACAGGTGTCAAGAGGTGTGACAGATAACCAGGATCCAACCTGTATAGGGTTTTATAAGTTAGCAGGCCCACTTTGAAGGCAATTGTCCACCTGACCAGCAGCCAGTGCAGTTTGTGCAAAACCGGGGTTATACGAGTGGACCTCAGAAGGCCCATCAACAACCTGGCTGCAGCGTTCTATACTAGCTGCAGTTGGCAGCGATTACCCCTACTGACCCTGAAGTAAAGAGCGTTACAGTAATCAAGTCTGGATGTAACAAAATCTGTACTAGTGAGGGCAGGTCATCAGGCGGGATTAAGGGTTTAATCCAGATGACATTTCTCAGGTGGTAAAAAACACTTCAGACGACGAAAGACACCTGAGCATAAAGTGTCAATCCGTCATCCTGTTCCTGACCCAGTGGCAACCATACCCCGTCAATGACCCGGCTCAGTCACTAGCACCGCTGTCTTATACAGGTTCATCTTCAGCCAGTTAGAAGACATCCAGTTCTGGATCTCAGATAGGTATTTATTTAGCATGTCCACAGCATTTGATGTTCCAGGTGCAAAAGACATATACAGCTGGGTATCACGAACCCACTCCTGAGGGTCAGGTCCACTGAGCTCACAGTGCCCAGCTGTAAGTGCAATCTGTGACAGGGAGGTAGAAGCAGGGGATACCCTCTTCATGTCCTTCTATAGTGCTTGCTGAGTTCACAATTGAACACTTGCCACAAAGTTCCAGGGTCCCTTCTTTACTCTGGATCAGGGTACAATATTAGTTTTGAGTCTTGTAGCCAAATATGAACCCTTCTTAGTTGTTACACAAAGGGGGAGGATCCAGGCATTACAACCTCTTTCATGAAGCATTGTAACCTTGATTCTGCCTTCTCCCACACAGTGTGCAATAGCCTGGTTCAAATCCCCTCAGACCATTCCTTGAGACTTTGGCATTCTTTCTATCTTTATCCAGACTTTCCCTTTTCATACCCTTGTTCAATTTGGTAGCTTATGATGGCACCCCTTAGCAATAACAGCTTGCTCCTGAACTCAGCTCACTAGCTTGAGATCACAAAGCATACACACTGGGGTGAAGACTGGTACTACACACAAAGTTTCTTAATAATTATAATTTGCTTTTTATTTTGACGCCAAATTTTCAAGATAGTCATCTTATAACTCCCCTTATAAACATGACACGTGGCATTTATAGAATATTGTCCAAAATATCATTTCGCACTAGAAGTGTGAAAACATGTCCCATCCAGGATTTAAAAAATGACACCTGTCACATTTATGAGGTAGTGTGGAAAAATGGTTACATTGAAAGTTTGGAGTTAAAATACTGAAAACCAGGTAAGTTTTGAGTGAACACTGAAATGCTACAATGTTCACTCATAGCAAGTGTGAAGCAAATATACACACCACACAGTAAGCATTAAAAAAAGTCTTTATTAACAAATATTAAACATACCGCCACATGAACAAACATCAGGCCGTCACAAAAAGTCTGCAACCCTGACCAATTGCAGCTTTTCAACATTAACTCATAGCCTAGGCATTTTACTATAGTTGTGCACCACATTTTCAGCATAGTCTTCTTATTACTCCACCTCATGAATCCAGAAGGTGAGAATATTCAAATCCATGCCAAAACATAATTCCGCGCCATAAGTGCGGAAACACATTTTGCCTAGGATTTGAAAAACAACTGCTGTTATGTTCATGAGTTGCTGTGAAAAAATGGCTATTTTGGACTTACAGTTCCATCACAGCCTGACCAGCAGCTTGAATCAGGAGCTCCCTCATGAATGGGTAAAAAATACCCTGTTCCAACCCTAAATCGAGATACAAATCTAACAATATGCCTCCTAAAGGGAAGGGGGAACATAAAACTTCAAAATCCCAGATGGATAAAAACCAGACAACAATAGATGGCTCCTAATACAGAACTGTAGCACAGGATAGGAGTCACAGTCCCTCACCAGCATGCCACTTACCACAGGCCTCAGGGATGGCTAGATAGGAAGACCAAATGAATATCCCCGGCTAGATGTTATTCTACAAGAAATTCAGCAACTTCAGAAAGAAAATAAGAGAGTTTCAGAGGCTCCACCAAGATTTAACTAACCTGGACACATCCATGAAGGAACTCGATAAATGGGTCTCGGGCCTGAAGACACAGTCTGACCTACATGCAGATGCACTACACGTGCTCCAAGATTATACAGACTTACTCCATGCTAAATATATCGATCTGGAAGCCAGATCTTGGAGGGACAATCTACAGATTTCAGTGCTCTCTGAGGACTCTAAGCTAGGCAACATGGCACACTTTGTTCAAGACCTCCTCTGTGATATTTTGGATTTGCCCCCACCTTAGATGTTAGGATCAAAAGGGACCACAGAACACTGGCTCAAAGACCAACTGACCCCACAACCTGATCTCAACAGGTGCTGGTGAAATTTTCAAGCTACACCATCAAAGAGGAAGTGTTGTGGTTGGCCTAGAAGAAGAAGGAGATTAAGTATAATGGACACAGGCTATATGTGGATCAAGACTTTTTTTTTTTATTCTTCTTTAACCGGGTAAGGCCCACTAGGCACAACTGCCCGTTTTCAGGGGTGACCCAGGAGCTTAAGGCTGGTTAAGAGACTTGCTCAGAGTCACACAGTATGAAAGAGGACGTTGGGAGAATCAAACCCAGGTCTGTTGAACCAAGCTCATTCTCAGCTCATTACTCTAACCTCTTGGCTATACTGCCAGCCCCAGGTGACTATCCTCCTGCTATCCAAAGGATGAGGATCCTATACTGCCCAGTCATTAAAGTGCTACAAAATAAACAAACCCGCTTTCAATCACATTACCCAGCAAAGATGAGGGTTTTTTGGGAGGATATTTCAGAGTTATATGCCACACCAGTGGAAGTTGAAAAAGCATTGAAGAGTTGAGGCATTCCTCTGGAGAAACGAGCAAACCCTACTCTACAGACAGCGGACAGGAACTTTCCCTTTATGAGCAGACAGTTTCTAGGGTGCCTGGATGGACTGGTCACAATGTCCCCACACAAAGATCCCTTACAGACTTACATCACAGGCTCCAGACTGGGGACCAGGCCTGTCAGTCGGCAGGTCAAGGAGAGGCAGGCCACATGAAAAGGACAGCTCACTCATCGTGGATTCCTTGTATTTCATTGGTAAGCCAGCCTAATGATGGTGGAGAAGGTTTTTTCTGAAGCTTTGGTAAGCGAATGAACTGATTGGTCTGGGACTCCAGAGGAAAACACCCAATATTTATGTGCTGATGCCATTCAGGGATTAGACAAATACATAATGGTTTAAATCAATCTGTCTTATGGAGACAAGAATAATAGAGCAACTAGCTGTTACAATAGGGATGCTCGACAAAATTTTACAGGCACCTAGACTTGTTTTGGATCTCTCATTTGTTATATTATAGACCATGTACTGCCAGCAATTTACAGTTGATTGTTACTGTTAAAGGTGCTCAATCTTTTCAAGGCTCTGAATATATTGCACAGTAGCCCTAGAACTCTCTTATAGTACATACAAGTGTATGATGTGGACTTTCTGTCTGCTTTTTTTTTAGGAGGAACATAAGCTCTTCGTGCAAGCCTATGGACTAGTAAAGAGGACAATGGGGGAGTCTTTTTTCTTTTTAGCAAGCTGAAATATATTATTGTATTTTGAGTCAAACTAAATTTAGCAGGGGCTATAGACTCATGTTATGCATAGAGTTACTATACTAAATTAAGATGTCCCCATTTGAGTTAACTTATTGGGGGGGGGCTGCATCCCTCAAGATATACGGGGCATTTATGTGTTTGGTTGTGCTTTCTTTTCTATTTCTCTGGTGAAATGCCACACGGGGAAAATAGCTATCTGGTTTATAAACATGGATTTAGATACCCATTTTGTGGGGGGGGGGGGCGGATAAGAGATGACGAACCTACATAGAAACAGGTCTGTGAGAGCCCTGGCTCTTGGCCATCTTTCTTTTAGGACAAGTAAATGCTGGATGTTATACAGCACAGAACTGTCCTTGTAGTGACCCTCTTTTTAGAGGACTAGGAGTACGCTACAACTCCGCAGTGTTTGTTAACATCCTTAGCAGAGACAGAGAACAAGAAGAATCACTGTTCCTCTACCTTGGAAGAATCACATTCCTTAAATTAGAACTTATAGTTAGCGTTTGTGTTAATGTTCAGGTATTATTTGAAGTTCTTGTCATGGTTTTTGAATGTGAGTTAGTTGAATGGGGTCTGATGAGCTTCTGGCTCTGGGTGTGTTGTTGTTTTTTCCCCCTAATTTGGGGGCACTGGCCAGTGTGTTTAGAGACAAACATTTCATATGGATGGAATCTAAAATATTGACCTTTAATGTTAACAATCTGACTAGTCCTATTAAGCTGAAGAAAATTCTAAACTATATAAAACAAATGAAACTAGACTTTGTTCTTCTACAGGAGATACATTTATCCAAGGGAGAACACCTGAGGTTACAGAATTTTGGTTATAAAGAGGTATACTTCTCATCTTATGGGAAGGGGAGGTGCCGTGGTGTGGCTATTCTGGTACCTAACCATGTTCCTTTTGAAGAGGTGGAGAGGATAAAAGATAAAGAGGGTAGATATGTCCTTATAAAAGGAACCTTGAGTGTTCAAATGATTACCTTGGCCTCAGTATATGTGCCCCCGAATTCACCTTATGAATTATATCGGAAAATCACATTACTCCTTATGGAAAAAGCTGAAGGCACACTTGTTTTTGGTGGGGACTGGAATATGACCCTGGATCCAGTTAATGATACTACTTCTAAGATCCCCAGAAAATCTTATAAAACTACAAAACTGGTTAGATTGTTGCTGCAAAAGCTGGGGCTGCAGGATATCTGGAAATTCTTAGAGGGGTCAGCAAAAGGATAGACTCATTATTCAGCCACATATCACATGTACTCTAGATTACACTATTTTTTTTTCTAGATAGGGCTTCCCTATCATTGGTTAGAGGATGTGAAATAGGTACCATCGGTCTTTCAGACCATGCTCCCCTGGCCCTCACTTTGGCCCTTTCCTTGCCTAGGAAGAATATGTTCTGAAGGCTAAATCAATCTCTCCTCAATGATGCGGAGGTCCTGGAACAGATCCCCCTAATTAATAACCCAAACCCTGCAGGATATCCTTAATAGTAAGACAAGCCAAGGCATGATCTGGGACATGATAAAGGCAGTAGTTTGGGGTAAATTTATTGCAATTGCTGTTGCCAGAAAAAACAGCGTTATAAAAAACCAAAAAGCTTACAGAAACAGCTCCAGACCTTAGAAAGATTACAGAAGGAAAAGTTTGATAGACAGAGGGAGAAAGACCTACAGGCCCTTAGAAAGTAGCTTAATAAAATACTGGCTCTTAAAGTCGAAAGGAATTTACAATTCCTCAAGCAAAAATAATATGAAGGGGAGCCCAGGCCCTTAAAATTACTAGCTCTCAGACTTGGGGCGAGACATGCACGAGCACAGATAATAAATATAGTACACCCACAGACCAAGGTGAAAGTCACCACCCTTAATCAGATCTCTGAGGTCTTCATGGTGTACTATAAACAGTTATATACTCAACTAGAGAGACTAGAGGTAGAGAAGATGCAGAATTTTCTTAAGAGGTTGAACTTACCTGGGTGCCCGACTCATGGCTCCCATTACAGAAATCAAAATCAATACAGTAATTGGGGAGGGAAAAACTGGGAAGTCCCCTTGAAATGATGGTCTCCCAATGGAGTTCTATAAAAAAAATTCTGAGAGGGAGTCACCCCCATTTTGAGATCCACATATCAGGAGATTCTGGAGGGTGGCTCCACTCTGCCCCCCTCTTGGAGGCAAGCTGTGATTTCGGTGATCCCCAAGCCCAGCAAGGACCTCATTCTCTGCTCATCATACAGGCCCATTTCTGTCCTTAATGTAGATTATACATTTTTAACAGCTATTCTAGCCAAACGCCTTCAGCAAGTAATACCAATGATGGACCACAGAGACCAGACTGGATTTGTTAGAGATAAATGTGCATCAGATAATATATGGTCGGACAATAAATATAATGGACCACCTAGATAAAAATAATACACTCGTTAAAATAATGAGCTTAGATGCTGAAAAAGCATTTGATCAAGTGAATTTTGAATTTTTGTATCAGGTCCTTGCCAGGTTTGGGTTCCCCGCTAGCTTTGTAGACACTATAAAACAGCTATATCTAGACCCTCAATCCTATATTCGGACAAATGGGATGGTCTTACAGAGGTTTGGATTGGGGCGGGGCACTCGCCAGGGATGCCCATTACCTCCACTATTATTTGCATTATATATTGAGCCTCTTGCTCAATGGATTAGGTAAGATCTAATATTACAGGGAGTGGAGGTAGGAGGACAGGAACATAAAGTCGGACTTTATGCAGACAATGTTTTATTATATGTAACATCTCTGACCCCTCGCGCTTACATTAATGGTTACGATCATAGAGTTCTTGGAGTTATCTGGATACTCATTAAATTCCACAAAAACAGAGATTCTGAAATTCAATTATAACCCACCCCCCACAGTCTGCCTTAAGTATAAGATGAGATGGGATCTGCCTACTCTTAAATATTTGGAGTTACCCTGAGGGCTACCAACTAGCATCTATATTCGGACAATTACAAAAAGATACCGGAGCAAATGAAGGAAGATATGACACGTTGGTCTTTATTACCACTGCAAATGCATGCTAGAATCCAAACAATAAAACTGAGTGTACACCAGTACAACTGTCACAACATTGGTTTAAAGAGACCCAATCTATGATTTTTTTAATTCATCTAGGCTAACAAGAAGCCTAGGATTAGGAGGTCCCTTCTTATGGCAAGCAAATAGGTCGGGGGAAGGGCTGTACCAGATTTGCTAGAATATTGGCTTGCGGTACAGGTAAAGTGGGCCCTCTTTCGGTCGCACACACCTACAAGGGCACACTGGCAGGATATAGAGAGGGTTTTCTTACAGGATTCCCCAGCACCTTGCTGCTTATTTGACCTCCCACAAGTAAGTTCCAGTGTATCCAATGAATATAAGGCTATCCAGGTGACCTTAAAGGCCTGGGATGTGTGTTTTAAAAATATGATAGGGTGAAAAGAGGGATATGGAGACAGTGCTGGTTCACCAAAGCCATGGACTTTCTACCTGGCTTTACTGACCCATGGTATAAGAGACAGACAACCCATGGGATTTATTGTCTTGCAAAGATCATGAGTGGGAATTGTCTCTTGTCATTTCAGGAGTGTTCCAGACAGCTAGGTTGGATCCCTAGGACTAAACTACACTATTTACAATGACAGACCTATAAACAAGTAAAACTGAGGCAGCTGTCTGGTGCCTTGGATGACCCTTTGCTAAGTCCAACACCAGCAGAACTTTTTTTCTCTATTGGGACCCAAGAAAACAATCTCTAAGATATATAAATTCCTGAACTCTCATACAGCAGAGGCAAGTGGACCTATTAGGATGAATGGGAAAGGGAGGCGGGTTTTCATGTAGCAAAATTAGAATGGAATAAGATCTGGGAAAACTCCTCCAAGATGACATCATCTCCATCACGGCAGTAATATTTTTGGAAGGTAAAAGTAAGGTTCTTTCTGACCCCTACCAGGGTTGCTAAATGGAATCTTACCATACCCACAGCTCGTTGGCAGTTGTGTGGAGAAGGGAAAGCCTCCTATTCACATACTGTATTATATTTTTTGCCTGCCCAACTATAGCATCCTTCCAACAAGATGTTACATAGAATATAACTAACCTATTTCAGATTGCAGGTCCCCTTTCTTTATATAACTTAGTTCCGGGATTGCCTCCTAGAGAAATTAGAGGGGATCTTCTTTATATTTATGGTATATTTGTGTCACCGCATATAATAAAGCTATCACCCGGGGTTGATTGAATCCACTCTCGCCTACTATAGCAGGCTGGAAACAGATCATTGCAAACATACAAAACATGGAGGCTTTAACATACTAGGTGCAGAATAGGCAGGAGAAATTTGTTGAAAAATGGACTCGATGGAGTGTAATACAGGACTCATGAGAAATGGAATCTATGTACTGTAGATTCTCTTATCATAAATAAAAATTTCTGTCAGACCGTAGGGATTTAGTTAAAAAAGGAAATGAGAAGTAAATCAGGTTTTACAATAAGTTGGTTTATTACAGTTTATTTATTGGAATCTCAGATAACACCTTTGAGCTAAAAGCTCATTTACAAAGGTTCCACGTCATAAGCAAATAGACAAGGTACGTAAACATTACAAAACAAATAGGGGTATATACAGCAGGCAAGTACATTATGGTACATACAGATACAGATTCAAGCAAGTACAGTTAAAATACATCAGGTAGGAGAGGTCAGCTTTATTGCAACAGTACTAACAGCATACCTAAGGTGGACATGCATTTTATAGTGGTAGCTGAGCTTTAGAGCATGCAGGTAGAGTTATGGAGGGTCAGAAGTGGTGGTGACCAAAGGTGGGGAGGACAGAATAGATGAGAGCAGGGGGAGGGTGGGGAAGAGACAAAGGGGCGACAGAATAAGGGGGTGGAGTATTTAGAGGGATGGGAGTGGATAGGAATCTACCCAGGGTTACCATAAGTAGGTGATAGGGCAAGGCTGGGTGATATGGGGGGAGAGAGTGATAAGGGAAAATGTTTTAAAATAGGAAGTAAGGTGAGGGGGAAACTGGGTGGAGGGGTGAAAATTAGGGGGGATTAGTATTTATGAAGAGAAAGCAGGAAGGTGGAGGGATAAAGAGGGGACATGGGGGTAAGTGCTCAGTGGGGTCACACCAGGCAGGGGAGGAAGTGGGGGGTAAATGGATGCTATGCAGGACTGATAAGCTACCAATAACAGCAGGATTATGCACAGGTGACGCAGTCACAATTACTAAGAGTGGCCAGGTAATGCAGCAGCTTGGCCTTAAATGGGCATAGTTTCGTTTCCTCAATCAGCTCAGAGTTAAGGGAATTTACAGGGGGCCCTGTATTCGAAGGACCGTTGCCCTAGTGAGGTCCAGCAGAATGGGATAATGAAGGCAGCTCTACTAGACCCCCTAGTTAGTCTGGAGGAAGTGGAGTTTCTTCGCAGTTGCCTCATTGGTACTGAATTCTGCTATTCAGGTTTAACCAACCAGTGCTTGAGCATAGTTCACAAGTGTGAGTTAAACAGTCCACACCCAGAACTAGTCTGCAGGCTTTGTTTAGGACAATTAGAATGTCTGTGCTCCCCACCTGATGTCATCCCAGAATAAAGAGCTTGAGTTACAACCCCATTTAGTTCCTTTTATTTTATTAACTTGTTTGTATTGAATAATTATGAACCACATTCAGAAGAAATTACCCTTTTTATTTATATCTTATAAATAGTGTATTCTGGATGTTATGAGGGGTATTGTTACGTTTCATGATGTGCATAGAACCTGAAAATAAAGTAAGTATAAAAAAAATAGCTATTTTGAAAATTTGTGGTCAAAATATTTAAAATTACCACAGTTATGAGTGAATGTAGAAACATTTCAATGTACGCTCATAACTTTGTCATTTTTTCATGTTTTGACCCCAAATTTTCAACACAGCCTTCTTATGACACCACCACATGAACAAGGGCAGTGGACATTTTCAAATCCCATCTGAAAGGTGATTTTGCAGCGTGAACACAAAATTACCCTTCGGGCCAGATTTGCATACTTCCACCACCATTTGTCATGAGGTGTGGTCCCAAAATGGCTATGTTGAGAATTTGGTGTAAAAATATGTAAAAATGACAAAGTTATGAACCAAAGTTCAAATTCCATTGAAATACATTAAACCAGACTTTGTGTATTTTTTTTGTATTATAGCTGCCGGTTCTAGCAGCAAGACATGTCATAGACCAGTGAGTGGATCTACATTGTGGGACAGCTTCAGGTGAGTGCAGGTGTGTGTGTGTTTGTGTGGGGGAGTGGTGGGTGCTGACTGGGAAGCAGAGTTGGGGTGAGGGGTGTGTGAAGGGTAAGATCGGTGAGGGACCATTTTCTTTTTTACAGTTTAAAAACAAAGAAAAAATTAAGGAGGGATGGTTTTCTTTATTTCAGGGGACTTGACACTGGGGACTGGGTGTCCCAGTGTTGAGCTACTGTTTGGTGGCACCAGGGGTGGGCACCCTGGTGGTGCCATGCACATAAAGGGAACAGGGGGCAGGTGACCTGGAGGGGAAGGGGTCATGAGAAGCAATATCAGAGTGGGCACCCTGGTGCACTTATATTATATATTAAATACTGGGAAGGGGGGTAGGCAACCTGGAGGGGAGGGGGAAAAAGAATTGGTACAGAGGGTGGGCACCCCGGTCTACTTAAGAAAAATGTTAATTAGATAGACAGATGGACAGACACATAGATAGACATGCAGACAGACAGACAGATAGATAGAAAGATAGATAGGGCACAGGGTCATTATGTCGTATGACACAGCAGCACAGCAATGTACCACGCTGTAAATACAATGGATACATTGCTGCCACTTAGACAAACTGCTGAAACATATTTCAGCTAAATAAGCTAGTGGCATCTTTGTGCCCCTCTAAACCCACTCTCTAGTAATATAATTAACTTCAGGGGGTCAAGATGAGGACGGGGAGAAACACCTGTGGGGGGAGAACCAAACAATGCGTAGCTTAAAAGTTCAAGTGACCAGGATTCGAGCCCTGTCCACAGACACATAGTGACCCTGCACTGCCATGGCTCATCCCACTGAGCCAGGGTGGCAACTCAGTGGATTACCTTGTGGCAGGGAGTTCCTGCCACTCTTGAGGACCGACCTTTTCTTAAATCTGTTGCAACCATTTTTCTATTTCTTAGTCTAATCTATCCTTTACAATTTCTAACCCATAAGGTTGGCCACCTATGGGCACCCCCTTCTCTTTCTTGACTATGCTATAGTGTCCTGTTTAATTTTCCTTTTCCTCTCAGGTCCTCATACAGGGAGGTTGTTGTTGTGACCTCTGAGCTGATGTAAAACAACAGGCTGTGTTCCTCATTGTTGGATTTAGTATGCAATGGCACAATGTCATAAAATACTTTAATGTATATGCCTTATGTGTCACCTGAAAGATGGTGACCATGCTGGTCTAGCTACTGGGAGCAGCTACTGTGAGCAGCAGACTAGTTCTGCCATGTTAGTTTATTTTGTTTAATTTTGCTTGTTATTTTGTTTTATTTTATTGATCTGTTAAAAATTATTTATGTGTTTAAGTTTAGTGGTAGCTAGATAGGGTAGCTAAGTGAGAAAGCCAGATTAGGTGTGTTTTTGGGTTTGGGGAAAGCGTAGCCTAGAGTCACTAATCTGCTACAAAGTTTTTAATTCAGTGACTCCAGTGCTTCAACTTTAAAATCTGGAGTGCATTTAATTACTCAGAACTGTGCTCTTTATACCGGCTCATTTGCAAGACTAGAGCCGAAACTCTCTTACCTGCCTGAAGTGTTCTGAAATCCGGGTTTGGGGAGTGAGAGGAAAGAAGTCTGGATTATGGGCTGAATCAAGGGAGCCAAAGAATAAACGGATTCCCGAGGAACCATCTTATTGGGAGCCTGGTGTGATGAACGTCAGTGGAAGATCCTGTGAAATGGACTGGTACTAGAAATCTTTTCTGGCTCTATTTCAGTGAAGGACTGAGGAGTGTGAGGAGGTTCTGAGATTGGGGCCTAGTTGTCTTGTTGGGGGCCTATTGATGGCGATTCGGGGGATCCCATTCAGTTTACCAGGTGGATGGCTGCCTAGTCCATGAATGGTGCAGGAGTCCAGGAACTAGGTCCTCTGAAGAGTGGGCAGGTTGCCCCTGTTATCTCCTAGGCTGCCTTGGGAGCTGGCTAGTGGGCCAGCACTGGCCAGGAGCCATAGCTGTGGGCACAGGTGTTGGTGGCAGTGACCTCCCAGGGAAGTGCTGTTGGGGCTCCCTTGTTTTTCTGCCTAAACTGATGCCCTTTCCTGGGTCCTCCATAGATGGCAGTGAAGACAGTCGTCGGTCGGAAGGGCCAGACTAAAGAAATATCGTATATTAAAAAGATCCCTGGGATACCTCTGTGAAGGCCGAATTCACAGAAGGTTGAACATCGGAGTAGGACTTCCTTGATTCATAGCAGATGGTCAGACCTTTTTATTCTATCTCTGTATTTTATGGGCAACGAGAGTGCCTGTTAGAACTGTGAACTCTGATAAATTTCTGTGGACTTTCCTATTCCTATGTGAGAGGTAGTGCTGGTGAAAGACTCTTTTTTTTTTCTTGCTGTTTCCTGAAGAGGTGGGAGCTCTTCGAGCCTACAACTCGAGTTTCAGAGACTTTTAGTGACTGCTTTTTGCTGTTTAATATTTTCATCTGCTGCCAAAATAAATAAATAAATAAATAATCTTATATTTGTACATTGTCAGGTTGGGTTTGGTGGGTGGGTATTTGTAATCTGAGTGTTTAATTTGTTTAATTAATAGGTTAGGTTATTGGTGTTTATAGTGTGAGATAGTGGTGAGTGTGATTAGTAGTGTTGTTTGCTTGTTGTATGTGAAGTATTGATTTGTTTTTTGGTTGGACTGTCTACTGCTACTGTTATGTGATGTGTTGGGATGGCAAAAAGATGGTCAGATGCTACTTCCCTTCCAGGCTTAGGGACCTCTGCCCTTTTGATTGCCCCCCCTTGTCATCTGAGGCATATTGAAGATGTTGTGCCTTGGGGATAATCAGGAGAAGGAAGAAAGGGGGGCAGCTGAGCCTGGTGGGAGAACAGAGAAGAGTGGGCAGATTGGTATGATGGGGACAAGGAGATGCCCTGGGGTGAAATTGGACCAGGATAGGGGGTCCTTCTTGCCTGGTTCCCATACCCAAAGGCTCTGCTGTGTGTAGGCAGGTGTCACGGTTTTCCTCGACTGCTCATCCTACTCGGGCAGTGTTAAGCAATGCCAGGCCCATCAAGAGCAAGACTACAATAATAGCAGATTTTGTTGGAACATTGGACCTGGCATGCATCACCGAGACCTGGCTATATGAGAATACAGGCCCAGTATTGGCCTCAGCAGTTCCACCCAGGTACTAGTGATACACCGCCTGAGAATGAATCATGGGGTGGGGTGTAGCCATCTGTTTTAGATCAGAACTGGGCCTTGTGGATGTGCCTGTGGGGTCCACCAGGTCCTTTTAGTGTATCATGGGTGCGATGTGGGGTGCAGGATACTGCTCATCTACTGTCCACCCAGGGATGGGAAAGAATTCCTGCAGGAAGTCGTGGACTTCATTGTCGATGTGGTATTGGGATCCCCCAGATGGTTGATTCTGCAAGATTTCAATGCCTGGATCGATGATGAACTCTTGCATTTTGGTCAGGACTTCCTTCAACTTATGACTTCATTGTGTCTCACACAGGTAGTTACCTCCGCAACCCACATTCGTGGTCACTCATTGGGCCTGGTGTTCCTCCTGGGGATGGAGATCTCTGGCTTGGTGGTGGAATCAGTCGGGTGGTCTGACCATCACACCATAGGGTTCAGTTTTGTGGCTCCCCCAAATAGGCCAGCCCCTATGGATATGGTCCAGTACTGCTCTTTAAGGGGTGTGACCCCACAGGGCCTAATGGAGGTGCTGGACATATCGAGTTTGCCAAGTGAATGCATGGATCCAGGGGATCTGGTACTTGCCAATAATAAGGCAGTGACAGAGGCCCTGGATTCCACTGCTCCTGTTTGTGCTCATCCCCTCACTCTTCAACCAAGGTCCCCATGGTTTGATGGGGCCTTGAAGGAGTTGAGGAGAGTGGGTCAAAGGCTAGAGAGCTTGGGGGAAATCAGGACTGAAGGCTGACAGGCTTAGATTGATGGACCATCATACAGTCTATAAATCGACAATCTCCAATAAGAAGGTAGAATTCTTGTTCAGGGAGATTGCCGCTGCGCAAAATCAACCAGCTCAGCTCTTTCGGACTGTTGACAGATTGTGCAATCCAATCTGTCTTCAGCCCGAGAGAGCTTTTTCACAAGAGAAGTGTGATGAGTTTGTTCAGTTTTCGCAGATAAGGTTGCCACCATCAGGTCCGGGATTGGCTCAGCCCTCCCTAATGGGTGTTGCGGAGGTCGGCAGGAGGTTGCGAGCACCTGGGTTGCTTAGTCCAACTTTGGCCGGAATTCACTGACATAGTAAGGATTATCCAGACATTGTGGCCAACTAGCTGTAGTTTAGACTCGGGCCCAACACAACTCCTTATGGGCTGTGTTGATGACAGCAGCCTGGTCCTGGCTGAGATAGTCTGGAGTTCATTGGAGAGGGGAATCTTTCCTGATCCCCTAAAGGAGACGGTTGTGTAACCGCTCCTGAAAAAACCCTCCCTTGACCCAGACTGTCTATCTAACTACAGACCTGTCTCTAACCTGTCTTTTGTGGGCAAGGTTATTGAGAAGGTGGTTGCACTGCAGTTGGATGATCACCTTTCCACCTACGATGTCTATGATTCTCTCCAGTCCAGATTTAGGAAGAGGTATAGCACTGAGACAGCCCTTGTTCAGGTGCTTAATGATCTCCTAATAGTGAGAGATCAGAGGACCTATTCCATCTTGGTTCTCCTTTATCTTTCTGCAGCATTTGACATGGTGGACCATGGTGTGCTATTGGAGTGCCTGCAGTTCATCTGTGGACCATCAGGTACGGTCCTCAGATCGTTTCGATCATCCCTCGAGGGTAGGACTCAGAGAGTGGTCACTGGGAATTTTTCCTCTGATGCTCTTCCCCCTTTTATACTTTTTATAGGTACATTAGGGAGCAAAGAAAGACTAAAGCAGGGATACTGAGGCTGAATGGAAAAGATAGCCAGCTTGGTTAAGAAGGGGGATAACACCTTCTATAGGTACATTAGGGAGCAAAGAAAGACTAAGGCAGGGATAGTGAGGCTGAATAAAGAGGAAGGTGGTTGGGCAGAGAGTGACAGTGAAAAAGCAGGGATACTGAATGAATACTTCTGTTCAGTATTCACAATGGAAAAGCAGGGGGAGATACCTAATCCAGTCAACAGAAGCACTCTAGATAGAGGGGTTTATATTAGTCCTTTCACAGAAGAAAGGGTTCTGAAAGAACTCTTAAAACTGAAGGTGGATAAAGCAATGGGGCCTGATGGGATTCACCCCAGAATTCTAAAAGAACTAAGGGAAGAACTAGTAACACCACTGACTACCTTCTTTAATAAATCATGAGAGGATGGTGTGGTACCTGAGGACTGGAGGAGGAGGGCGGATGTGATTCCCTTCACAAAAGCGGGAGCAAGACAGAGGCAGAAAACTACAGACCTGTCAGTTTGACCTCAGTGGTAGGGAAAATGATGGAATCACTGCTGAAGGAAAGAATTGTTGAGTATCTAGAGGCCAGTGGGGCACAGGACCCAAGGCAGCATGGATTCACAGCAGGAAGGTCATGTCAGACAAATCTAATTGATATCTTTGCCTGGGTGACCAAAGTAGAAGACCAGAGAGAGGCTGTGGACATGGTCTACCTAGACTTTAGCAGGCCATTTGACACAGTCCTACAAAAAAGATTAATAAACAAATTAGCCAGCCTGGGAGTGGGTCCCAGGGTGGTAGCCTGGGTAAAACACTGGCTGGACAACAGGACACAGTGGGTAATAGTAAATGGAGTCCACAGTAAAGAAAGGAGGGTTACTAGTGGGGTACGGAAGGGTTCAGTACTGGGGCCAGTCCTTTTTAATGTCTTTATAAGTGACATTGCAGAGTGACTAGAATGGAAAGTATGTCTCTTTGCAGATGACACAAAGATCTGCAACAGGGTTGATACACAAGGTGGGGTGGAAAGGATGAAAAGGGACTTGGCAAGGTTGGAGGAATAGTCAAATGTATGGCAGCTTAGATTTAATGCAAACAAGTGCAAAATAATGCACCTGGGAAACAAAAACCCAGAGGAAGAGTACACAATGGGGGGTGAGATACTGACAACAACAAAAATGGAAAGGGACCCGGGGGTAGCTATATCAGATGACCTAAAGGTGGGCCAGCAATGTGAGAAGGCAGTATGAGGTTGGGGGATACTGGGATGCATAGGAGAGGCATCACCAGTAGAAAACAGGAAGTTGTTGGCCCTCTGTACAGACAGTTGGTAAGACCACATCTGGAGTACTGTGCACAGTTCTGGAGACCCCATCTCCGCAAAGACATAGACAGAGTGGAGGCTGTCCAGAGGAGGGCAACCAAAATGATGCAGGGTCTGCACCAGAAGACATATGAAGAAAGACTAAAGGAGCTTAAGATGTATAGCCTCGAGGAAAGGAGGGAGAGGGGGGACATGATAGAAACGTTCAAATAACTAAAGGGAATCAACAAAGTCCAAGAGGGTAGCATCTTTCAGAAAAAGAGATGTGCAAGAACAAGGGGGCACAATTTGAAGATAGAGGGGGGATGGCTCAGAGGTAATGTAAGGAAGTATTTCTTCATGGAGAAGGTTGTAGATGCATGGAACAGCCTTCCGGAGGAGGTCATAGAGTCAAAAACAGTGGGGGAATTCAAGAATTCATGGGACAGACATAAGGCAGTTCTAGTGGGGGGTAGGAGGAAGTAGGCTGTTGACTAACTAGGATCTGCAGCTTATCCATTAGGTAGGGAAATGGACAGACTAGGTGGGCCATGTGGTCCTTATCTGCCGTCAAATTCTATTCTATCCTGTAGGGTTCTGCAGGGCTCCATTTTGTCACCCATGTTGTTTGCGGTGTACATGCTGCCATTGGGAGACCTTATTAGGCAGTACGGTCTGAGGTATCACTGTTATGCAGATGATACTCAGCTATATATGTCCTTTGTACCCGAGCAGGGTTATGTTATCTCGGTATTTAACAACTGCCTCGCTGAGATCCGGAACTGGATGAGTGCCAGCTGGCTGAGGTTAAACCCAGCTAAAACTGAGGTGTTGGTGGTGGACCTGTATCATCGGGAGGAGGGTTTGTCAGCTGGACACCCTTCTGGGCTTCAGCTTGGGGGCATTCAGCTGGCTACCTCAGAATGGGTACGTAACCTAGGTGTTATGTTTGATGACAGTTTGACCCTGAAATCACAGGTGTCTGCCGTTGTCAAGACCTACTTTTACCATCTGAGGAATATCACCCGGGTGAAACACCTGGTTCCTCCTGATGATCCTCCAACACTGGTTCATGCCTTTCTGACCTCCCACCTTGACTACTGCAATGCCCTGTACCTAGGGCTACTGGAGGTTGATATCCGTTGCTTGCAGCTGGTGCAGAATGTGGTGGCCAGGCTTGTGACTGGTACTTCCAGGATCAGTCACATTACGTCCATGCTCCGCAGACTGCACTGGCTGCCTGTACAGTGATGGATCACCTTCAAGGTCAGTCTGATGACCTATAAAGCCCTACATGAATAGGGACCCTGCTACCTACAAGATCTCCTTTCTCCCTACTGCCCCCCCTGCTCCCTCTGATCCACCAACGAGGGATTGCTAGAGATTCCCAGGGTGTGACTAAAGACATCTGGGTCCAGATCTTTTGCATTTGCAGCCCCTACCCTGTGGAATTCTCTCCCTCATTGGGTTAGAAAGTGCCTGACTGTCCAGAGTTTTAAATTAGCCCTCAAAACTCATTTGTTTAGCTTGGCATTCTCAGATGAGTAAAATTGATGGGATTTTGGTTTTTAATACTGCTGTAAATTATAAGTTTTATGTATGATTTTATTAATCTTGATTTTAAGTTGCTTTTGTGTTTATGTGAATGTACAGCACCTTGATCTCTGGAAAGGTGCTTTTGAAAATAAAGTTGCACCTGTAAATGTTGAAAATACCATGGCACTAGGTGTTTTTGATAAAGGTAAGAAGTTACTAGAGGACTGTATGATAAAAAATTAAGTTAGTTGTGCTATTTGAAATGCATGTAAATTGTAAACTGAACAAGTCTGAAATGTCATGGTGATTTGCATATATCCCATGATGCTTTGCATTATGGGCATATGTGTGATGTGTTTCTTTGAAACTTGGCTTATTGTTAATTTCCTTTGGGGTAACCCTTCTTTCAGTGCTTCTGCACTGAGGTTCTTTGTCTTTAACTTTTTTTTTATTTGAGCCCCCACCACCCAAGCAAACAAGGCCCACATAGGGGAGGTTGAATCTCAACTGATAAGTTAGATCAGAGATCAGTGAGACAGTAGGTGCTGGCTAAGTGCAGAAGAAGGACATACAGAGTCTGTTGCTGCAAAGTGATGTACTGAAGAAGGGATATGACATTACTGAAGGTTATCTCCCATATTTTGAATAAACATCACATGAAGATTGTGTGTGTTGAACCTGAAGTTCAGTGTCTGGTCCATCTGTTATCCCACAACTCCTCCAAAGACTTGGTGTCAGAAGTGGGATAACTTGCTGGAAGTGTCTGGACTGGCTGAAGAGGGACGTTTTCAGGTGGATATCGCTCAGATAACCCAGGTGGACCGATGCACCAGGAGTTGCCAGAGGAGAACCTGGTGAAGAAAGTCTGTGAAGTTCTAACCAGAAGCATGGCCAACAGACTGGGAGAGAAGCTACTGCCTGGACTGGACCTGGGAGCCCAGAGGATGGCTTAGCCTGAGGATGACGAAGAGAAGCAAAGGGGACAAGGAGCTACCATGGGGTCGAGGCAGACCAGAGATGCAAGGAGACACCCCGATGGTGGAAAACCTGATGAGGCTAATACTGTGGATAACTGGGCAATGACTGGAGGCAGACTAACTATGCAGAGAGGTGGAACACTGGTGCCAGGTGCTTAAGAGTTCCCTGCCGAAGAGTTTGGATAAAGAATCAAGGATGATTTTTCATGGGCTCCATTTGAGGAGGACCCCCTAACTGAGCAAGATATTCCTTTGTTGCCTTTGATCCCAGGATATTACCTGTTGTAGGTTGGAGGTGCAAATATGGTACTAGAATGTGAGACCCCAGGTAAGACTGTGCCTAGTGATATTGTGCTGGGGTTGAAGACTCAAAACAAGCAAGAAGAAGCCTATGAGGCTGAAGGGACTTTTTCTTGTATTGATAAAGCTAAATTTATTAACAGTATTGACTGGGGTATGCAGATTAATGGTGGTGTGTGGGCAAAACAATGTTGATGGTATGAACTGAAGAAGGGTTTTCTGCACCACATGATGCCCAACCTCTGTACAAAATGTATGGATGCCCAGGTAGTGGTGCCTGAGGCCTACAGATGACAGGTGATGGAGGCTGCTCACTCCAGTCCCTGTGGGCATCTGAGCCACAGCGGGTTTTTTTTTTGGACTCGGCTAACTCATTACTAGCCTGGTAAGTACAGACAGGTAGTGGCCTATATTAAGACCTGTCCTATGTGCAACTAGATAGCGGTACCTGCTGGGGACAGCAGAGGAAGTAGTACCCCGGGTGTGGAAAGAGTGTCCCAACGGGTAGAGATCATTAAAGAAAAAAAATGGCACCCTTGGAAAAAGGGAAAACTCTCACACAGGTAGCAAGGTACTAGATGGTAACAGAGGGCTGAAAATAGTGCAGCAATTAAAAAGATGTTTATTAAGACACCCCAGAGTTAAAAGGTTTAGGAACCTGCTGTTTAACATTGTAGGGTATTCAGCGTTGTAGATTCCTTGGCTTCCTGTAGGTTTCTGTAGAGACCTGCTTGGGGATAAGATGACCAAGGATTTGGGGTCATAGGTTATAAAAGGTTGAAATAGGAGAGTAGAAACTACTATTGTTCCTTCCATATCCCGCAGACACTTTGTGTAAGACAGAGGGGTCAAGTTCGTTGCAGGCACAAGGCTTGATGTGGCTCTACAATTGTCCCTTTCTGTAGGCAAAAGTGTAGCATGCTTGGTCAGGGTACGGGCCTGATGTCAAAGAAAGATGTACCCAAGGGCAGACAAGTAGTCTGAGGTGGTACATGTGTTTTATTCTTTTCTGAGGAAAAACCTACCAAGGAGGAGGTGGGTGTAAAATGGATTAGAACCTGTTTTGGGGTAACACCTACAGTGTCTACCCTCAGGTGTCTGTATCTGTAGCAAGTGAAATGAATGAATCAAGAGACATAGTGGGTTTATATAGAGGGGTTGAACCTAGGACTGGGCCCCTGCTTAAAACTGCCATGTATGGTGGGATTGGAGCAGGTAATTACTCATCCTAGAGTAATTCTTTCTATGGTACTGGACTTTATAGCCATCCACATTTTTAGTCAATAAAATATGACAAACTCTTCCTAAAAGGAGATGGGAAGGTAGCGTTAGTCTCTGTTGAGAAATGTGTTAATGCCTCAGGGTAAAGAATGATGATATCCACTATGTTTATGACAGAATGTTCATCATTAATAGGATGGCTGAGACAGAGCTTCTGAAGATGGATGGGTGGAAGCTCCATCCCTTCCTGGGACAGGAAGGTGGTAAGCAGTCTGCAATAACTGCTTCACTCTTAAGGTGGGGGATATGTGACAGGGAGCTCCTGCTACTCTTAAAGACCAACCTTTTCTTAAATCTGTTGCAACAGTTCTTCTATTTCTTAACCTAGTCTATCCTTTATAATTTCTAGTCCATAAGGTTAGCCACCCCCTGCCCTTTCTTGACTATGCTATAGTGTTCTCTTTAATTTTCCTTTTCCCCGCTCAGGTCCTCATACAGAGAGGTTATTGTTGTGACCTCCAAAGCTGACGTAAAACAACAGGTTGTGTTCCTCATTGTTGGATTTAGTATGCAATGGCACTATGTCATAAAATACTTTAATGTATATACCTTATCACGTAATTTATTATAAGTTCAGCAGACTGAAGTCCTTTAGTGAACTTGCCATCAGAACTTTTAATGGTGGTAGTAAAAATGTTTATCATTCATATATTTATCCAATCTAGTTTTAAATGTTTCCATATCTTCACTTTCAATTACATATCTGGAGAGTGTATTCCATATTGCAATAATTCTTTGATTATACCAATGATTCCTTTTGGTTGTCTTATTAACTTCACCCTTATATTTATACATATGTGACCTTGTGTTTAGATTATTCATATTTTGTTTTTGTAACCCTAGAGTATATTAAAGAATTTAATTTGAACATGCCTTAAATGCAAGACATAAGTCACCGCTTATCCTCCTGTAGTCCATGGAGTAAAGATTTAATGCACATAATCTTTCTCCACATGACTTATTATTTATATTTTCCATTTTTTTAGTAATCCTCCTTTGTACTTTCTCAACTAACTTTATTTTTCCCTTCAACATTATAAGGTGCACAAAACTGAGAGCAATACTCCAGGTGGGGTCTAATCAAGGACGTACACAGTGGCACTATAACCTCAGCACTCCGGCTCTTTATATTTCTTAAAATGCAGTGATATATACCATAGTATTTTTTTATTGTCATATTCATGTGTTTATCAAACTTAAGGTCAGGTGTAATAAAAACTCCAAGGTCCTTTTCATTATCAGTTGCACTTAATGTGACTCCATTTAATTTGTATTCATAATGGGTTATTCCTACCAAAGTGTATAATCTTACATTTGGTCTCATTAAAAACCAGTTTATGCTCTTTTGCCCAATTTACTAAATGATCTAAACCTGAAATAAAGAAACAGTTGCCTGGTCAGTAACAATACCTCCGACTTTACAGTCATCGGCATATTTACTCATCCAAGTCCCCGATGTAGACTGCATAGAGGCAACTAATATATTAAACAGAGTCAGTCCAAGCACCGAACCCTGTGGCACATCACTGGTCACCAGTCCCCAGACAGATGTATATCCCCTAATTACAACCCTTTGCTTCCTGTTGTGCAACCACGAGTTTATCCAACTAATTATATTAGGATGTAATTTAAGTTGAAGTAATTCTTCAATTATTATATTGAGGGAAACCTTGTTGAAAGCTTTGGAAAAATCCAAATAAGCCACATCAACCGATATTCCTATATCCAAGACTGCACTCACTGGTTCAAAGAAATGTAATAAATTGGTGACACACAACCTCCCTTGACAAAAACCATGCTGAGTAAGGTCCACCTGTCCCATTCAATTAAGATGGTCAATAATAAGTTTCTGTATTAACCTTTCAAGTACTTTACCAAGTACAGAAGTTAGGCTAATTGGCCTATAATCTTGTTTATTTTGTTTATCTCCTCCTTTAAAGATAGGAATGACCATAGCCTTACTCCATTCTTTAATTATTTTGCCCTCAGACAGTGAGGTATTAAAGAGCCTTGTAATTGGTCCAGCAAGTTCTGTCACAAGTTCTTTTAAAAACAATGGACTAAGATCATCCAGTCCAGGAGAGCTAGTGGTTTTAATATTTTTAATTACATTAGTTACTTCAAGAGTTGTAAAGGTCACACCCTGCAAGATTGGTGGTCAAAAATTCCATAATTTAGGCTCTTCTTTGGTGTAGATAGATAGATAGATAGATAGATAGATAGATAGATAGATAGATAGGGAAGTATTGATTAAGCAAAGTAGTCATATCACTTTCATTATCAATTTCACTATTCTCAGTCATTATGAAAAAATTACTCACCTTAGTAATGTTGTTTCTTCTAATGGAGTCTTGCTATATTATGACATATGCAGTGAGTCCCAACCTTCGAACTGCTCCGGAGGTGAAAGAGTTAACTTTCCATGCCAGGCATGGAATGCTGAGCTCGAGCTTGGTTGAAACTCTGTCTGTTGTTCTTCAAACTCAAACCATCAGATCTTTATGAGCTAAACTCACTGAGGTCCTGTGTGGAAGCTGTAAACCTACACTAGCCAAGTGGCTACTAAACATAAGAACACATTTTTTGGTCCCAAAACAAAGACTCAAGTCAGGAGACCCAAAAAATGAAAAACATAACACCAAGTCACCCCAAGAAAGGAGGGGTGAAAAACAACAAGGTGGGCACCTACTAAGTGCCAACACTGCACTGCCCACCCACATCCCAAAAACAGAGGTTCTGAGAGGGGCAGGCGGGGGAGAGGTCATAATATAGCAAGACTCCATTAGAAGAAACAACATTACTAAGGTGAATAATTTTTTCTTCAAACAACATGAAGTCTTGCTATATTATGACATATGCAGACTACAAAGCAGTACCTCCATGGAGGAGGGACAGAACCTACTTAGGAAATAGGCTGTGAAGCACAGCAATGCCAAACCGAGCATCACTTCTAGCCTGGATGTCCAGGGAGTAATGCTTGGTAAAAGTGTGAACTGTTTTCCAGGTAGCTGCTTGACATATCTCTAGAATAGAGATGTCCCTGGCAGCAGCCAGGGAAGCAGCTGTACCTCTGGTAGAGTGAGCCCTCAGGCCTGAGGGGGGAACCTTACCCAGTTTTTCATAACAAAATTGGATACAAGAGACAATCCACCTGGCAATGGATCTTTTAGTGGCAGGTTTCCCTTTACCAACCTCACCATAAGTGAGGAACAGTTGGAGGGAGTCAAACCTGTGACCCTTGGTATGCTGTATGTAGTAACTAAGGGCTCTTTTCACATCTAAGCTGTGTAACCTTCTCTCGCCAGAGGAGGAATGGTCAGTGAAGTACACTGGAAGAGATATAGATTGATTAAGGTGGAAATCTGAAACCACCTTAGGCAAAAACTTCCTGTTAGTCCTGAGGACCACCTTATCTCTATGAAAGGAGATAAAATCAGGCTCCACTGACAAAGCTTGTAATTCACTTATGCGTCTGGTAGAAGTGATGGCTACCAGAAACACAGTCTTCCAAGTTAAGTACTTAAGCTCTGTTGAAGACAAAGGCTCAAAGGGGGCTTGCATAAGCTGAGCGATGCAAACATTAACATCCCAGGCAGGGGCAGGGTCCCTGAATGGAGGGTTGGTGTGAAGCAATCCCTTGAAAAACTTGGAGAATACAGGATGAGCTGAAAGAGAAGAGGGTTTACCTGCTGAAACAAAAGCAGACACAGCTGCCAGATGCACTTTAGGGTAGCTGGTCTCAGCCCCAAGGTATTTATGACCATATAATCCAGGACTGTGGGTAAATCAGCAGATTCTGGGAAATATGCTTTCCAGAGCACCATATGGAAAACCTCTTCCATTGGAATTATAAGTAGCCCTGTGGAAGGTTTCCAGAAGACTTCAGGATATCCATTACACCTTGGGAGAGGTGGGTCAGCAACTCTAACTCTTCAAGAGCCAGGCCTTGAGATTGAGAGATCTGAGGTTCGAGTACCAAACCCTCCCCTGAGCACAGGTTAACAGGTTGTGATTCCTGGGAAGACACAGGGGAGGATGGACTGCTAAGGACAGTAGGAGTGGATACCAGGGCTGTCTGGCCCAATCTGGAGCAATCAGGATCATCTTGCAGGGTTGAGACCTGATTTTGACTAGCACTTTGAACAGGAGAGGGAAGGGGGGAAAAGCATAGAGAAACTTCCCTTCCCAATTGAGAACTAAGGCATCCAGAGGGACTTAGCCCAACACTGGGGGGCCTGCAGCAAAAAAGGGGAAGTTGGTGATTGTCTGGGGCTGCAAAAAGATCTATCTGTGAGGTGCCCCATCTGGCAAATATCACCTCCAAGACCAGGGGGTCCAGTGACCAATTGTGATGGCCCTGGGAAATCCTGCTGAGAGCATCTGCCAGGACATTGTCCTTGCCTGGGAGGTGAACTGCCATAAGGGAGGTGTCCAGAGAGTAAGCCAGAGACCACAACTTCATTGCTTTGGTGCACAAGGCCATAGACCGAGTGCCCCCTTGCTTGTTGATGTACCACATTGTGGTGGTGGTGTCTGTTCTGACCTGTACAACTTTGTTCTGAACAGATTTGGAAAAACTTGAAGTGCTAGAAAAACTGCTCTGAGTTCCAACAGATTGATGTGGAGCAGAGATTCCTGAGGGGACCACAATCCCTGGGTAGTGAGGTCGCCCATGTGAGCTCCCCACCCCAAGAGGGATGCATCTGTAGTAAGGATTAAGGAGTGAGACTGAGTGACAAAAGGAACCCCTTGTCTCAGATTGCTCTGATCCTGCCACCACTGTAGGGCCTGGATCAGGTTCGAGTCACTGGGATCAATTTGGTTAGAGGGTCTTTCCTTGAGACCAAAAGGCTCTCAAATGGAACTGGATGTCCCTCATCTGAAATCTTGCTCCTGCACTACTGCTGTGAAGCAGCCATGTGCCCCAGGAGCTGTAGAAAATGTCTTGCTGGTCGAGAGACCTGCAGGGTGAAAGATGAGGCCAGAGAGGCCAGGGTCCTTGCCCTGTCCAAAGGAAGGAAGGCTCTGGCTTTCTCTGTGTTCAGCTCTGTGCCTATGAAGGTGAGGAGCTGGACAGGCTCTAGAACTGACTTTGAAAGATTCAGAAGGAAACCTAGAGAGGTGAGCAGTTGCTGAGTTATCTGTAGGTGTAACTTGACTTGGTCTGGGGACTGGCCTACTATGAGCCAGTCATCCAGGTAAGGAAAGATGGCAATTTTTTGCCTTCTTAGGGAAGCAACTGCTACTGCCAGGCATTTTGTGAATACCCTTGGAGCAGAGGTGAGGTCAAAGGGCATTGCTCTGAACTGGTAATGGCCTGAGGGCAGCTCGAACCTGAGGTACTTTCGATGGGAGCTTCTGATGAGAATATGGAAGTAGGCATCCTTGAGGTTCAGGGATGTTAGCCAGTCCCCTGGCCTTAGAGAGGGTAGAATAATTCCCAGAGTCACCATTTTGAATTTTGGTTTTAAAAGGTGCTTGTTTAAGTATCTGAGATCCAGGATGGGCCGCCATTCTCCTGTCTTTTTTGGGGTAAGGAAGTACCTGGAGTACAATCCTTTGCCCTGGTGCAGGGGTAGAACCCTTTCCACAGCTCTGAGAGCCAGGAGGGAAGAGACCTCTGCCTCTAGGGCAAGTGCCTCTGAAGGATTTGCAGGTGGAAAGGATCTGATTCTCAGCTTTGGAAATTTTTTGAAGCTGAGAACCAGTCCCTGGCTTACTACTTCCAGGACCCACCTGTCTGATGTTAGAGACTCCCAGTCCTGGACAAAGTAAGCCAGCCTGTCCCCTACAGGTAGCTGAGAATCGGCCCTGGCAACCCCATCAGGGTGCCTGCTTGGCAGGGGCTTTGGGCTGAGGGGTGGAAGCAGGCCTGCTTGCACCCCGTCTGCCTCTCCCTCTAAAGAACCCCCTTTAGGTGTAAGCAGAAGAGGAGGCCTGGGCTTGGTAAAAAGGCCTATGAAAAGGCCTGCCCCTGCCCCTGGAAAGCTGCCTTTGAGGAGTGGCCTGCCTTTCTTTGGCCTGTGCAGTCCTATAGGTGGTCCTATACTCATCCATTTTCTTCATGTAATTCTCTGTCTGCTCCCCAAACAGAGAATTACGCACAACAGGAAAATCCATGGCCTTAGTCTGGGTATCCTGTAACAGGCTAGTACATCTGAGCCAAGCCATTCTGCGAAGTGCCACAGATGTAGCCATGACTCTTGACACATCATTTGAGTCCACTGCAGCATGGAATTGCACCTTGGATGCCTCAATACCATCAACAGCCACCTGCTCCAGCTCCCTGGTAAGCTGGCCAGGGACCTGTTTTGCTAGAGCCATAACAGTGTCCCATCTAGATTTCTGATATCTAGCAACATAAGCCATATAATTTGCCTGTCTGAGTCCCAAGGATGCTGCCATGTACTGTTTCTTTGCCATGGCATCAATCCTCCTGGAGTCCTTGTCCGGGGGGTGTGAAGCCAAGGGAATATTTGCCTTGTCACAGGCTGCAGCCTGCACTACCTCAACATGGCTGCATTGTTGTGAAAGGAACTCTGTGTCAGAGCCTGACAATGTGTACCTCTTGTCCATTCTTTTATCCACAGGAGGTATAGTGTGAGGAGTTTTTAGAATTTTAAATGTCTGTTTCCCAAAATATTTATGCAAGGGAATAGACAGTCTCCTAGACTGTGGGATATCCATCATTTCCACATAGTCAGGCTCCTCTTGGTCATCCACAGCTTCCTCCATAGGGAGCTGGAGGGTTTCAGCAACTTTCTTATAAAAGATAAAATGAGAAGGGGACTCAGAAAGCCTAGGACTAGACACTCCTGAAGGTCTGTCTGGGGAGATGTCCGGGTCAATCGGCACATCCAGACTTTCATATCCACATTCACTCTCCTCATACTCCTTTTCCCCCTCCTCCGGTTCATAAAATTCCTCTAAATCATACTCTTGAACCGATGGAACCGGCCGAACCGGACGCTCACCTGATGGTGCCGGTTCGGTCGGAACCGGGGAAAGCGACTGGACAATTTGAATTGCTTTGGCTATTTCTTGAGCGATTGGAGAGGAAAGTTTTGGCTCCACACCAGGTGATTTCCTAGTCCTTTTTGCTGGAACCTACCCCTCAGAGTCGGATCTCCTTTTGCCCGAAAAAGTCTCGCCCTGGTCAGAGAGCACTCCCTCTGGTTCAGTTGGAACCGAACCGGGCTGGCGATCCAGTTCAGCGGACTTTTTGGCCTCCCTTTCCCTGAGCCTACCAACTCATTTTTCCAGGGTAGCTGCAGGAAAATTTTTACAAATCTGGCAGTCTGCATTAAGGTGGTCAAACCCCAGACAATAAACACAGGTGGTGTGGGGATCAGCCTTGGCAAAGACTTCCCCACACACGCTGCAGTGTTGAAACCCAGTGGGCCCGGTTTTTTCTTTTGCTTCAGACATAGTGCCAGTCCTATCCAACCACCCTGCTTATGGCAATCCGCCAGGTAAGACCCTCTTATCGGTTCCCAACTGTGTCACGGGTCATGAAAAAAACCGTAATAAAATCCATTTTTTTTAGAACCGATAAGAACCGGTAACCACACTCTAAATCACAGATTAAGATATTTAAAACAACCTGATCGGTTCAAACTGAACCAATAAAATGTTTACAAGTTCCACACAGAAGAAATAAATATAAAACCTATCTAGTACTCACGATACCACAGACAGAGTCTGAACCAATCGGTTGCGGTTTAAATTCGGTCAAAAACCGAGAAAAACGATACTTTTACCAACAAAATGAACTGAGCAGAAGGAGAAATCTCCGGAGCGACTGTTCAGTGAGGCGGAGTAAAGAATCTGACGGTTTGAGTTTGAAGAACAACAGACAGAGTTTCAACCGAGCTCGAGCTCAGTGTTCCATGCCTGGCATGGAAAGTTAACTCTTTCACCTCCGGAGCAGTTCGAAGGTTGGGACTCACTGCATATGTCATAATATAGCAAGACTTCATGTTGTTTGAAAGGGCCTATACTATTATTATTTCTAAGAGAACCTATGTAGTTAAAAAAAATTATTATCCCTTACTTTATTCACCAAGTTTTTTTCCACATTCTGTTTAGCTTTCCTAATTATTTTCTTGCATTTTTTAACTGAAATTTTCTATTTGTTTAGGTTTAACTCATTAGTTTTCCTTTTATATTTTTATACAGCTTATTTTTCTTTCTAATACTTTTTTGTATTTTGTTGTTCCACCAAATGGGTAACCTTATAGCATTATCATATTTTTTCCTATCAGGAACCCACTTCTTTATGCAGGTTTAAATTTTTTCATTTAATATTCTCCATGTGTTTTCAAGGTTATGTCCCTCAAGTTCTGTATTCCACTCCCAATTATTTAAATATGTTTTTATTTTAGCATAATCTGCTTTGTAATAGTTTTTAAATGATGTAACCCCATTAGTCACTTTGTTTTTATTTAATTGCATATTTAGTTGTACGTCATATGGTCACTTCCATCCAAGGGAGGGGAAGGAACATTATAAGTTTATTTTTACCAGTATCAAAATTGGTAAAGATTAAATCAAGTATATTATCACCTCTTGTCTCTTATAGCTGTATGAACCTTCTGTTCTAAATTATTCTGAAGTATTATATCAATAAATTGTTTTTCAATATTTGCCTTTCCTACCACAGATGTTCAATCTATATAGGGAAAGTTAAAGTCTCCCATCAAAATAGTATCACCCTGAAGGTTCATGCATTCTATTTCATTTAAAAAAATCAATTGTTAACATACTAACATACTAACATACTAACATACTATTTGCCAGCAGATTAGGCCTTATGTCAAGTCTGCTCGAACCTAGATCCTTAGTTGGGTGCCGAGACCCTCCCGAATTGTTTCCTTAGTTTTTAAATTGGGAGATCTATAACGTAAGCCAGTAGTTAAATAACTTGTATCAAGTGCCACCTTTGCCCATACCAACTCATTATCCTTTTTCTGATCTTTTTCAGAATTAAGTTTGATCGGTTTCAGGTTATTTTTTATAAATAAAGCAACCCCTCCTCCTTTTCTGATGTTTTTATGTTTGTCAAAACAAGTATAACAGGAATGGAAGTACCCAATCCCCTTGTGTGAACCATGTCTCTGTAATACCACAGATGTCAATGTTATTTTTTTTACCATAATGTTAGTTAATTCAGCCATTTTATTTTTTAAACTCTGGGCATTGCTTAAAAGTACTTTGAGATTACTGTTTTTATTACTTCTATTCACAATAATTTGTCTCATATTTACTAAGCTTTTAAACTCTTCTTCATATTCTGTTAGCAGGTTCTGTTTATGGTTAGAACATTTGTGACATTCGATCCCACCCCTGCCAGACATTAGTTTAAACACTGGGTGATAAATTTGTTCAGTCATTTGTCTAATTTTGCTGTTCCCTTTCTGTTAAGATGTAAGCCATCCCAGCAGTGAAAGTGAGTACCTTGGTCAAACTCCTCCCAATAAGTAATGCACTTTATATCTTGCCTAAGGCACCAATGTCCCATCCAGTTGTTAATCTCTTTTGTTTTTGCATAGAAGTAAGTGGAATGTTTTGGTGTTGGCAGAATTTCAGAGAAGGCTACTTGGTAACCAAGTTCAAGAATTTTGTTTGACAGGGCTACATAATCCTGTTTTAACCTAAAGTCTGTGGGGAATAAGGATTGATAGTCACACAGTCATAGGGAAGCAGACACATCTGCGTCTATAGCTTAGTTTTTGTGGATTTACATGGTTTTCTGCTTGGAGTAACTACACCATTCTTGTTCACTACATCTGTGAAAGTCTACTGAGCTGGATTTCTGCAAAACATCATCACCAGGTATCTGCATTTTTCATTTAAAAATCAACGTTTTGGAAGCTATCCCTAGCAAAACATAAGTCAAGCAACTAAGTCTGACAAACTCAGTGACTCTAGGTCTGCTTGAATCCACATTTTCGTCTGACCTGCTCCATGATCAGTAGGTGGGCTTTTCAACAACCTCTTTGAATGACAAAGAAGCATGCAGACAAAGGATTTCACATCCTGCATATGCACAGGCACAGTTCATCACCTTCAGAATTCTAACACATTCTGTGACTCTGTACCTCAGCTGTTGATCATTTCTTTTGGCTTGTGACTTAACCACCAGGTATATACTCCTGTCTCTCCTGTTATGTACTTATACTTATACTACTCAAAGGGTTGTACACTATCCTCCACTTCTATCTCTTGGGCATTAGCAGCCACCTAAGAATGGCCCAGGCATGTTCCTGTGAACATGTTTATACACACCTGGCTCAGAGGCTCCTCCTGCTATCTGGTGATATTGAATCTAACCCTGGTCCCAAACTCTGCACCCCACTCTCTACCTCAACTAGCACTAAAAAGGCCTGGTACTAGCCCAATATGAACATTAGAAGCCTCCTGAGTCACCTGGCTGAACTTGAAGCCTGGGCTAAGTTGGTGGATCCTGACATACTATGCCTCACCGGAAACCTGGTTGAAACCTACTGTATCCGATACCTCCTGCCCTCTACCTGGGTATAATATTCTTGGAGATCGATCTGGGTCCAAGAGGGGGTGGGGTGCTATTTACTATAAAGTCATCTGTCTCTTAGCGTTCTACCTAACCCTGATTTCCCTCATGCTATGTGAAGCGCTGCATGCAACCCCGACACTCAGGTGAAAACACCTACATATCATTTGTGTATAACCCGCAACCAGTGGGCTGAACGGTCTCCAGAACCTACTGCAGTATGTTTCTCAAAATGTAAAACAAATGAAACACTCCTGCGTGACTTGAACCTGAACTGGCTGGGCCCACATCACAATCTCCTTGCATCTTTGATCCAGAAGCACAATTTTCACCAACTTATAACTATCTGCACTAGAACCACGCTTCACTATCAGGGTCGTTACTGGACTGGATCCTTACAAACAGACCGGATCATGTTTCCAAAGCCACTGGCCCTGGCTGACTCACTTACAGATCACTCACCAACGCTCTGTCACTGGCGCTCCTGCCCACCGCCTGCTCCTCAACCATGACTGATTACCTTCACGAACTATGCTGCCCTCGATACACAAGCCTTCTTATCTGACATATCTGACATAGACTGGACTGACGTTTTCTCCACCTCCAATGTTGACACTGCCCTTAACATATTTCTCACCAAGTTTGGCGAAGTACAAAAGAAACACCTCCCAAAGGTAAAAAGAAGAGTCAGAGGTCAGCAGTCAAGATGGCTAAATAAAGAACTCCTACGTAAGTTAAAAGTCCGAGATAAGCAATGGAAACAATACAAAAAATCTGGGCTCCCCCCGGATCTTATCCTGTACAAGCAGTATAGAAATGATTGCAAAAGGCGCATCAGGCAGGCTAAAAGCATATACTGTCAAAACCTGTCAACTCCTCCATCGACCCTCGAAAACTTTGGAGCCACATTAAAACTTTTTTAGGATCTACGCAAGCTGTCACCCCCTCAGAAATGGTCCTGCAAGGTGTCCACTGTAATGACTCCTTCACTATTGCAAATGCGTTTAACCAGCAGTTTTCCGACCTATCTGCCTACACAGCTTCCCTTCAATCTCCTGCTACACAACTGAACTCAACATCCCTGGCGATTCACCTACCTCATCTAAACCATTCTACTTCAAAGCGGTCACCAGGCATCAAGTCTTCAAGCTGCTCAAGGCTATCTCTGACAATACCAGCCCCGGCTCTGATGGAATGGAACCCTGCTATTAAAGATGGCTGCTCACCTCATATCTGGACCTATAGCTAATCTTTACCCTATCCCTCTCCAATGGCTCTGTCCCTGAAATCTGGAAGGCCGCCAGAATTACTCCCGTGTTTAAAAAGGCAGCAAAATGACACGACCAACTACAGACCAATTGCTATACTATCAGTCCTTAGCGAGATCCTTGAGAATTTAGTCTCTATGCAAGTTATCTAATTGCTGAAAACTCCAACTTACTCCAATACAGCACAGCACGTGTTTTAGAAAACACCACAGCACCATGACTGCACTAGCAAAATTCTCCTCTGACATTCTTACCAACATGGACAAAGGGAAGCTAACAGGGCTGTTTTCATCGACCTCACTAAAGCGTTCGACCTTGTTGACCATCCTTTACTACTTGCCTCCTCAGAAATCTGGGCTCTCCCTACCCTGTCACTACCTGGTTCAGCAGCTACCTTGCCAACAGGACTCAAGCAGTGAAATTCAACTCGGCGATCTCTGACAGTGCTGTTATCAATATTGGCGCCCTCAGGGCTCCATTCTCGGTCCTCTCCTCTTCTCACTATTTGTAAACAATCTCCTGATGTAGTAACCTCTGGCCACTCATTACTTTATGCTGATGACCTGGTCATCTATGCCCACTCTGACAATATCACCAACCTGAATGCTGCCCTTACCACAGACTTCCACTTGGTGCAGCGCTACACACCCAACGCCTTGTCCTTAACTCCAATAAAACTAAAGCCATGCTATTTGGATCCCCACACAAATTAAGAAGCTGCTCTTCTCTCTCTCTGTGCCTGACATTAATGGTAACCCTCTGAGTCTGTTAGCTCTTTTGCTACTTGGGCATTCACCTTGACCAAAATCTTGACCTAAAGCTGCACATCCAGGAAACTTGTAAATCTGTTAATGGCTAGGGGCTGCTTACAGGACTAACTACCTGCTTACCCCTGCCGCTAAACTGGCAATTGCTAGAGGAATCCTGTACCAACCCTCACCTACGGTGCTCCCATCCTAACCATGGCCAGCAAAACTGCTCTGCACCAATGGGACACCACCTTCAACAATGTTTGCAGGTATGCGGCTAAAGCAACGCACCTGAAGCACCATTGTCAGCTATACAAAGACCTGGGCTGGCTATCTCCTCCTCCACCAGGCAATATTACCTCTGCAACCTTTCGGACACCATCATCAGAGCATCAGAGCCAGCTGAGCTCTCAAAACTACTCCAACCGGTTATACCTTCACAGGACCTTAGATCCTCTGACAAGTCCTTATTGAATATTCCTCTCTGCTGCACAAAAAAGGGCTCAGGAGCCTTCAGTTATGCTGCCCCTCACTTTTGGAACTTGCTGCCCAAGGGACTAAGAAATGCTCCTTCTCACGATGCATTTAAGCACAATCTCAGAGCTTTCCTTACCTCGATGTACAAATGTGTTTGTTTTGATCCCTCTTGAATCCCATGCTCCTAACCTGTTCTCTCCTCCCTATTATGTATTATAGGCACTTCGCTTTTTTATTCTTGGTTGTTTTTGCTTTTATGTTTCATGTTTGTTGATACTGTATAACATTGTTGTTCTGATGCCAATTGTAAACTCTCTAATTACTGCCTAGTCACTTAGCTTGCCCTCGCTCCTGAGCTGTTTTCTCTCACCTTCATTCCTTATCCTGCACCCTCTGTTCCTGTAACACTTACTTTCCCAGCCCGCTCTCTTCCTTCCCACTTAGCCATTTCTCCAGTACCCCTGTCATTACCCCCTCTCCTTTTCCTGCCTCTCCCTCTCCTGCTCTTTGCGCCTCACTCCCTTCTAACCGCCTCCACCCCCTCTCTGCCATCTTTCGGTTCCACCGCCCGAACAGGTTGCTACCTTGTACCACTAATGCCGTGAACTTGCCGCCATCCTTCCTACCTTTCTTTCACCTTTCTGCCCTCTCCTGCCAGCTTTCCCTCCTTCTTTTATTCTTCCCTCTTCTCCCTATGCTCAGTCCTCACCCCCTTCCCTCTCCTATTTTATCCCACCTCCCACCAGTTTGCGTGACTCCCCTCTCTCTCCTGCCATCTCGTAGTTCCACCGGCTCAGCCGCAGGTTACTACTCTACCCCGCCAATGCCGTTTTCACTGCCTCGCCTCTTGTCCTCCTCCTCCCTTCTTCTGCTCCGCTGTGCTCTTACTAGGTGCACTATATCTCCCTACCCCCACTCATTTCCCTATCTGTTCCGTGCCCTTCATCCCTTTTCCCCTATACCCTGCCCTTCCCACCCTACCCTTCCCTCCCCATTCCTTTAGTTCAAATCCTCCTCACCTTGCACCTAGTCCCCACCGCCTCCTGAACATCACCCTCTCCTCTCTATTTTTGCACCATAGCTTCACTGTCCTGTTCCCCGACCTCCGTCTCTCTTGCCGACTCCGGTTCCACCGTCCCGGCCACAGGTGGTAACCTTCTCCGCTAATGCCGCACTTGGCGCCTTAACCTCCCTCCTGTCCTCCCCTTTTTTGCTATTCGCCCTACCACCCCCTGTCTCCATCTCTCCTGCCCTACCCTTACACCTGTCCCCTACCACCTCTCCCCCTAGTTCTCAACAACTGAATACATGTAATTTTATCCTTATTGCTATGCTTGACTACACTGTGTGACTTTGTCCTTTGCAAATGTATCCTGCTCTGTGTAATTTCTTATGTATCCTGCAAATGTATCCTGCTTTGTGTAATCTCTTATGTATCACTGTGTTCTGTAACTGTACCTCCCGGGTCGTGCCTGAAAATAGTCACTTGTTGGCTAGCGCACTTACCCGGTCAACAAAAACTAAATAAATAAATAAATAAAATTTTGAATACTGTGTCATGTAGGATATTATTTATTCCAGCATGTATAATTACCAAGGCTCCTTTTTCATAATTTTTTAAGAGATCTTCCACCATTAATGTTACATCAGATACTTTACTACCACTAAAACTGATGAGAGATATGTTTTTCTTGTCCTTATCACAAATAGTTTTACCAAGGTATTTAATGATTGAATCTCCAATAACTAATACCTGTGTTGATTTCTCAATTGCTTGGTTATTTCCTTTCCCAGTGTTCAATTATGTTTGCTCAGAGGGATGTGTATTAGTTTCCATATCTAGTATTTCATTTATAGTGTTTGTAGGTGTAAAAGACAATGGACTTTTTTGTTCTTGTATAGGTTCAAATATATTATATAGTGGAAAGTTAAAATATTCAGGTCTCCTCCCTTTTTTCTTATCAGCTTTATTACTCTGAACTTAAAAAAAAAATTTTCATCAGCATCTGTAACTCCTTCTTCTCTATCAGTATTCTGATTTGTTCAACATTTCTTTATCAAATTCAGTTGGAATTAAAAGGTCATTATTAAACCTACTATTCCCAGTTAAAACAGGAGCCTCATCCTTAATGTTATCAACCTCAAAGCTATTTTGCTGTAATTGTCCTGTATCTAATGTTTGTTCTTTTAAATTAGGTATGCTTTCTCTTTCCTTATCCTTTGAATCATTTCTTTTTGGCTTTCCTTCAATATTAGCCAATCTACTTTTAAATGCATCCATCTCATTTTTTAAACACTCAACATGCCTACATTTGTTACACACAGACACTTGGGGAATTTGCTTCTCCTTTATTATGGAATACATACTACAATTGGGACTTTTAATCCCCACATCACCATCAACTGCCATTATTTTATCAGCCATATTTAAACAAATGTATCTATTAAATTTAAGGATTACAAAACACAATATTTGACTTACACAGGTCACCTTTATGTGTAATCCAAATATTTAATAAGTTGTTCGCCTTTCTCATCTTCCCTCGCCAAACCCGCAAATTCCCACATGAGACGCGTGTCTTTGCGTGCGGCAACTGCTCACTCCACTCGCACAGAGTGCCTCCTTTGTAGCTCCAAACACGGAAGACTCAACAGGTCATGTGTCTTCACAGTGCAAGTCTGAGATCTAATGTCTCAAAATAAAAGTTATAAAACTGATAGGTCACTGGTTTACACAAGTCTTAATTAGCAGGACTCAGTAAATATAGCAAAAAGTGGTTTAAAAGGCACAAACAAGACCCCCTCATTCAACAGAGCTCCTGTAGTCCACAATAGGGAACTACAATACCCAGCAGTCCCACAGTGTTTCATACAGCACTGTTCTCAGTTCGTCTGCTACATGGAGATGCTCTAAAATGCAAAGTATCCCTGCTATCACTGTCTCACACCCGAGGGTGTCACACAGCCTGTAGTTAGGGAAATGTGTATAAAACCTGTAAATGTTGAAAATACCATAGCACTAGGTGTTTTTGATGAAGGTAAAAAGTTACTAGGGGACTGTATGATAAAAATTAAGTTAGTTATGCTATTTAAAATGCATGTAAATTGCTGTAAACTGAACAAGTCTGAAATGTCAGGTGTGGTGTCAGTGCTTTGGCTTCTCAGAAGGAACTAGAAGGGGGACAGGATCAGATCTACAGTACAGTAGCTTCTTCTTGTTGTTTTTACATTGTTTCTTGTGGATTCTACTTGGTAGAAGGTTATTTCTTTCCTTTCTTACTACTAAGGGGCTAGCAGGGTATTGTTTGGGGCTGTTGGACTTTTGAAACCTGTTTGGCAGCTATAAGTGGGCTCATTGTTTGATGATTCACTGTGTGGCAGGCTGCATTTGTAGAGGCCTATTTCTTCTATTTTAGAATATAATTGGTGTGATTTAACTGGATCTGTTTCTTTGTATTGGAGACCTATATCTTCTAATTCCAAACCTATTTTGATGTGTTGTTGGTGAAGCTGTTTGAATTGGAGTCCTGTTTCTTTGGGTAGCAAACCTATTTGGGGGGCTTTGAGTAGAATTGTGATTCATTGTTGCTGGCTTCACTAGCTGCAAAGTTTTATGCAGAGTGGGGGAAGGGTGCTAATGGTCTGACCAGAGGCCTCAGCTACCTGATTGTTTCTGGAAGACTTGGGCTGGTCCCACCCCCAAACCCTCACCCCACCCACCCCTGGTCCATGTTTTCTTTGTACGGGTTCTGACATCACTTCCTCAAATGGGCAAGGGATATGCACCTGTCTTAGCAGAAGCAGACATCCAGGAAAGGAACAGCAGCAAGTGAAGAGGTGACTGCTATCTCAGTGGAAGGAAAGTAAATGCAAATATAGGAGCTTTCATTATTACTTCTTCGCATTGATATTGCATTGAGGAAAGGAGAAGTAGGAGTTTGAAGAAGGTTGTGCAATGGCTACTTAATCTCTCTCTTTTTGAGTGTGGATAGGAAGGATAGGAATATAAAAAGCAGTTGCTCAATATATCTAAATGTGTACAGCAAAGGAGGTAAGGGAAATAAAGAAAATAATGTTTTGCACTGATAGAGGGGGGAGAGGGGAGACTTGGGGGAATATTTGGTATCCTGCATCTGGAAGGGTGGGGGTTCGTCGAGGCAATGACAGCAATGGGTAGGGTGGTAGGTGCAAACAACTGGGTGTGCACCAAACTTTCTAAAATTGTCTGAGTGTGGAAGGATGTTTAGTGTGCAACCACATAGAAAAACTTAGAAAGGAGATTGAGGTCTGCAGGAGGAACTAAGACAGGTAAGGCAGATTGGGGGTGGGTTTAGCCCAATACTGGAGGGAGGAAGAAGGGAGATGAGGGAGGGGACGGTTTCAACAGTGGTGAGAAGAGGGTCAGAAGAAGGGAAGCAGAGACAAAGGGGTTCAGGCCAGGAAGAACGATTGCCGGGGAAACCAGGTCAGGAGACAAAAGACAAATGGAAGGAGGAGATAGGGACTTGTGAGGGGAGGTGAAGAAGTGGCAAAAGTCATGGAGTGGAAAGGAGAGAACAAGTTACTATGAAGAGAGAGGGAGCAGGCATTTGTGAAGGGTCTTCAGAAAATAGTTTTGCACTGCTAGAGAGGAAGAAAGTGGAGGAGGGAAATGATGAAATTAGAGGAGTAATTGATAAATGCCTGGACCAAACTGGAGCAGGGGAAATTCTGCTAGGAGAATTGCAACAGGGGTAAAAGGGGGAAATAATGTGCAGGAGGAAGAAGAGGAGCTGGAAATGAGAGAGAGAGATGAATGGAAGCAAGCAGGGAGTAAGAGGGGTGGAATCTTAGTGCTGGGGGACTCAATACTAAGAGGAGTCAGGTGGGGTAGCAAGGAGGAGAGGCATAGTCGCACTTGGGTGGAGGCCATGCCAGGAATGACAGCAGAAAGGGTGGGACAATCTGTTCTGAAATATGCTAGAAGGGGTAGGGACAAGCCTCATTTAATTATACATCTTGGGACAAATGACCTGGCTGACAAGACGGTAGATATAGTCCAGAGGAGGTTTGAGGAACTAGCACAATTATGTGATGGGGCAGGAAGATCAGTAACTTTTTCAGAGATACTTCTGGTGCCAAAGGCAAGCACAACAAGAAAGCTGAGAATAGAGGAATTTAACGGATGGCTAAGAACCTGGTGTTGTGCTAAAGGGTATGGGCTGTTGGGGGTGGGGAGGGACCTGGGAGGACAATAGTCTCTATGCCAAGGACAGACTACACTTGAGTGAGGAGGGAAAGAAAGTGTTGAAACAGAGGATGGAGGAGTACATAGAGGAGGTTGGGAATTTAAACTAGGAGTGGGGGGTGGCAATTGGGGAAGAGATATGCAGAGACCACAGGTTGGGAAACCATATGAGCTTACCCCCCATAACAGTGACAAAGGACACATGGCAAGTACTATTGGTGGTGCTAGGAAAGGGGGGCAGGATGGGAGGGGGGAAAGGGTGGAAGGTGGTTACCCTTAATGCTAGGAGCCTTGGGAGGAAAACTGTAGAGTTACAGGTTCTCATGGCAGAGGGAGAGGTGGACATTGCAGCCATCACAGAAACATGGGCCACCCAATACAATGACTGGAACCTGTCTGTACCAGGGTACAGGTTATTTCGTAGGGACAGGGTGATTGGGAAAGGAGGGGGGTGGCACTATATGTGAAGGAAGGACTGAACTGTGTAAGGGAGGAAGGGGAGGAGGGTAGTACGGAGTCACTTTGGATGCAAATCCAGGATTCCAAGAATAGGATTCTTAGAATGGGAATGGTGTACAGACCACCATCTCAGGTGGAGGAGTTAGACAGGGAACTAGCAGGACAGATCAGGAGGACCTGCAAGAAGGGTAGTGTGGTGATTGTGGGGGACTTCAACATGCCAGGCGTGGACTGGAGTACCCCAACAACTAGGAACAGAAGGGAGCAGGTACTGCTGGATGCCTTCCAGGACAGCTTCCTGCTGCAAATGGTCAGTGAACCAACCAGGTTAGGGAATACCCTTGACCTTGTGCTGGAAAATGGGGACTTTGTGAGAGAACTTACAGTGGAGGAACCGCTGTCAGGGAGGGACCACTACTCAGTATGGCTCACATTGGATATGGGCAAGGAAGGAGTGAAATCTGGCACAAGAGTGCTGGAGTTCAGGAGGGCCAACTTTGGGAGGATGGGGGAAGTGGTAAAAGGGTACCTGGCCAGAATTCAATCTAGTATGGACACTAACCAGAGGTGGGAGCTCATAAAGCTGGGCATAGTGGAGGCAATCAAAACCTGCTGCAAAGCCCAGAGCAAGAAGGCTAGGGCTAAGAAACTGAGCTGGTTGAGCAAGGAGGTCATGGAAAAGGTAAGGAAGAAAAGAGCTGCCTTTAGGAAGTACAAGAAAACAGGGAGGGGGAGGACAGGGAGGAGTACTTGACAGAATTGAAGGAGGTGACAAGGGAAGTAAGGGGAGCCAAAGCATCTACAGAACTCAGGCTGGCACAAGGCATTAAGAAGGGGGAGAAGGACTTGTTTAAGTACATCAGGGAGAAAAGGAGCTGTTAGGACCACATAGTAAGGATTAGGAAGGAGGGGGGTTGGGTGGAAGCAGGGTGCGATAAGGCAGAAGCACTAAATGAGTACTTCTGCTCAGTATTTACTAAAGAGAAGAGGGGGGTGACACCCAAGGTGGGAGAAATGGCAAAAATGGGGGGGAAGGGGTGACAGATGGGGAAATCATGGAGGGCAGAGTTCAAGAGGGTTTGAAGGCACTGAGGGTGGACAAGGCGCCAGGCCCAGATGGTATCCACCCCAGGGTACTGAAGGAGCTGGCAGAGGCCCTTGCAGGACCTTTGGCAGACCTATTTAATGCCTCACTACATTCGGGGTGTGTACCTCAGGACTGAAGGATGGCTCATGTGGTGCCCCTCCACAAGAGTGGCCCCAAGGATGAACCGGGAAACTACAGACCAGTGAGCCTCACATCCATCATGGGTAAGCTAATAGAGACTATCCTGAAGGAGAGGCTGGTGGCCCTCCTAGAGGCCAAAGGACTACAGGACAGCAGACAGCATGGCTTCATATGTGGCAGATCCTGCCAAACCAACCTGGTGGAGTTCTATGACTGGGTAACTAGGCAACTGGACAGGGGCCATGCAGTGGATGTCCTGTATCTGGACTTCAGTAAGGCATTCAACTGGGTGCCGCATGGAAGGCTGGGAAGAAAGTTAGTAGGCACAGGGGCGGGTGCAAAGCTGGTGAGATGGGTAGGAAACTGGCTTCAGGGAAGGCAACAGAGGGTGGTGGTGGGTGGGGAGCTCTCACACCCAAGGGAGTGACGAGCAGTGTTCCACAGGGCTCGGTGTTGGGACTAGTGTTGTTTGGGATATTCATTGCAGACATATCATGGGACATCAAGAACAAGATCAGTCTGTTTGCTGATGATACCAAGGTAGGCGTGGTGGTGGATGACCTAGGGGGATGGCAGGGGTTGCAGGATGATCTGGCAAAGCTTGAAACCTGGTCAGACACCTGGCAACTGGCTTTAATGCCAAAAGTGCAAGGTGCTGCATTTTGGGATGAAGAAACCAAGGAGGAGTTACCAGCTGGGGAGTGCAGCTAGCCCAGAAAGAGGAGGAGAAGGATCTGGGTGTGCTCATTACAGGGTCAATGAACAACTCGGCACAATGTAGGAAGAGCTGCAAAGGCCAACAAAATGTTGGGTTGTATTGCAAGGGTATATCCTCGAGGAGGAAGAGGTGATTCTGCCACTGTATAGATCATTAGTTAGACCACACCTGAGTACTGTGTGCAGTACTGGTGCCCGTATCTGAAGAGGGACATTAAGTTACTGGAGGGTGCAGTGCAGGCGACAAAGATGATCAAGGGGCTGGGGACTTATCATACGAGAGGAGGTTGAAGGAGTTGAACATGTACTCACTGGAGGAGAGGAGGACACGGGTGACATGATTGAAACCTTTAAATACATGAAAGGAATAAACAAGACAGGTACAGAGGGGCTGTTCAAAGTAAGGGAAGGGAGGGCCACCAGGGGCCATGATATGAGACTGGAGGAGGAAGGTTCGGGAGGGAGATGAGGAGACACTTTTTACAGAGGGTGGTGGCTGGGTGGAATGCGTTACTTGCAGAAGTGGTATCCAGTAGAACAGTGGACTGCTTCAAAAGGGGATGGAACAGAACAAGGGGGAGGGTTAATGACGGGGAAGGGTGGAAGGGAGAGGCAGCTGCAGAATAAGGGGTGCTAGCTGCACATTCAAGCAGACTTGATAGACCTCTAGGCCTTTATCTGCTGGCAAATTTCGTATGTTTGTATTTGCATATATCCCATGATGCTTTGCATTATAGATGTATGTAAGATGTTGTGTTTCTTTGAAACTTGGCTTATTGTCAATGTCCTTTGGGGCAACCTTCTTTCAGTGCCTCTGCACTGAGGTTCTTTGTCTTTAGCTTGTTTTTTTTTTGTTTTTTTTTATTTGAGCCCCCACCACTCAAGCAAACAAGGCCCGCATAGGGGAGGCTGAATCTCAACTAAGTTAGATCAGAGATCAGTGAGTTAGTAGGTGCTGGCTAAGTGCAGAGGAAGGACATACAGAGTCTGTTGCTGCAAAGTGATGTACAGAAGAAGGGATATGACATCACTGAAGGTTATCTCCTGTATTTTGAATAAAACATCATACAAAGATTGTGTGTTGAACCTGAAGTTCAGTGTCTGGTCCATCTGTTATCCCACAACCCCTCCACACACCTCCCTGACAGAGGTCTTGACCTCCATGTCACTCCTCCTCCCCACCCATGCATGACAGGGTACAAAACTATGTGCAACATATGTGCCTTGCGGGGTTTTGTACCCTGTTGCACTAATACACCGCGCTATATGTTCCACGCTGTATTCCATGCATGGTTCTATATACGACGTATTGATCTGGTAGGGATAGACAGACTGCTAGATGGATGCACAGAGAGAACAGGGGATCGCTGGCTCACTGCTTCAACTGAACCTGGTAGCAGGACTCCGGTTGCAGTGTCATCATTCAAGAAAGTCCAGCTGTTCTCATACAGAGAATGCAGTGAACAGCTGCTGTCGCTAAGCTAGACACCCTGGATTTTGGAGTGCCCAGAAAAGGTATTTCTGGTAATTAAAAAAAAAAAAAGGCACCAGAATCTAGCTAAACCATTTAGCTAACTTCTGGTGTTTGTTTTTTAAAAAGTACACAATTTTTATGTATTTTCCAAGTTTTTTTAAAGTCAGGGGAAAAACAAGATGGACAAGACGACAACACTCATTTTTTGTGCTCTGACAAGCAAGTGATGAGAGAACAAAAACAGTCTGCAACATGGAATTTTTTGTGTTTATATCAGAACGTTTTCCAAAAAAAACTGAGCATGCTCAGAACAGCAAAGAGAAACAAAATGTTAATTCTTTTAACTCTGGAATCATTTTTTTCCCCCAAGAAACCTTCCAAAGGTACTTCTTTGGCACACCAAACGTGTACTCTGAAACTTTCTGAAAAAAAAAATCCGTTCTGTGTAGGCAGTACATGAGAGCAAAACCCATGTTAAGTACAGGAAAACAATTAGACATCTACAAGAAAATGACATACACAGATCACAGAAACCACACAAGCTGTCATCACAAAACTTTACAAGTATTTAGACCTTTCCTAGAAGACAATGAATGCAAAATTTCAGCTAATTCCATCAAATGCTACCCAAGTTATTAAGGTGCAAAGTTAGGGGGTTTAACGTAGAAATTGTCAGTCAACCCTTACTATAAATAAGTTTTTTCTCCTTATTGTTTTCAATTTTCAATATGTATTATAAGTTATTATGACTGCATCTACTACTCTTTGGCACTTTTTTGGTCCTTGTTATGAAGTCACTGTACACTGTGACTCCATACTGATGTATTTTTAAATTGCGTTTTTATTGTTATTGTGCTGATGTAAGTTCTGTAATTCCTCCAGGTCATGACTACAAATAGGCATTTGTATGTCTAGTGCATGTTACCTGGTAGCAATAACAAATAAACATATGTAGTTTGGGTCAGGTGTGCGGTCTGATAAAGTTTTTTACACCTCATGAGACCTGTGTCAACAAATCAGGTTACTAGATTTCCCCTACCCATTTACAAAACTGATGGAAACATGAAAATACAAAGAAGACCAAACTCATGGAATTCAGTCAAACCTATGGAAGCAGCAGCAAGTGCAACTGACAAATTTTAGTCATGTAAGTGATCTTTCGGCAGTCCTGTCTGTAAATGAAAGCAATCTGCTTCTTCTGCAAATTTTTGTTTCTAGGAAACAGCCTGTCGCTGCTGATTTGTATTTTGAAAGGGTATATTTATGTGAGAAAGCAAATGCTTCCCCACCACCCAAGTATTTTGCTTTTTACCTCAGGTCTTGGGCTAGTACTGCACAAAATTTTTATGCTGCCTCTTCTTACTCTACAGATTTATATTATGTACCTTGATTTTGCTTCTTTGTGTTCTAGTATTTGTTTTGTTGTTATCTTACATATTGAAGGTCAATACATTGCAGGCTGCACCTGGGTCACTGTGCAAAGCCAAGATTTCAAGTAATTTTAAAGAACAGTGAATGCCAGCACTAGCTACTTTCTGGTACCTCTCACAGATGGATGCTGGAAATGATGCTCGGAGGACTGTTTCTTAAACGTGCTTAATTTTATTTAACTTTGTGCACTCAAAAGTGAAAGAACTCAACTCCGGCATAACCTCTTCCTCTCTCCAACCAACTTCAAGTCTCCTAATGCATTTCACGCCCCCTGGCGCTTAATCATAGGATGACAAGGCATTATTACAATATCCTTAAATTTTATTTTATTTTTTTTATTTTATTTCAATCTAGGATTACAATACAATACAATAAAGTGCAGTTTAAAGTGACAATGCAATTAAAACAGCAAGGTGCTTAGTACTACAGTTAAAAACACATCATTTAAATCAGATTCATGTAACAACCACTATTTTACTAATTTTCACTACTGACCAATGACAGGAACATGGTTATATATAAAGACAAAAGGGCTTTATCTCTGTTCCTTCTTGAAGGAATGGCTGTTGTCCCCCCCTCTGTAACTTAAACATATACATAGATACATAGACAGTGTTGGCAGATAAGGGCCTATGGCCCACCCAGTCTGCCCATTTGAGCTTGTAAGTTCAGTTTGTTTTCCTAGAAGTCTGTTGCCCCTTACCCCTGACCTTTATTTATGTCTATCCCATGCATTCTTAAATCCTGTGATTGTTTCAGCCCCCACCACTTCCTCTGGCAGGGTGTTCTACTTGTCCACCACCCATTCTGTGAAGAAATTCTTCCTCATGTTTCCTCCGAATCGTCCTCCCTCCAACTTCATCCCATGCCCTCTAGTCCTGGAACATCTTTTTCGCTTAAAAATAGTGTATTCCTGCACCCTGTTCCTCCCTGTAAGATACTTGTATGTCTCTATCATATCCCCTCTCTCCCTCCTCTCCTCTAGGGAGTACATGTTCAGTTCCTTCAACCTGTCTTCATAGGACTTGTGATGCAATACATGCACCATCTTTGTTGCCCTCCTCTGAACCTTTTCTACCCTGTCTATGTCCTTACGTAGGTATGGTCTCCAGAACTGTACACTGTACTCCAGGTAGGGCCTCACTAGTGTCTTGTATAGCGGAATTATGACCTCCCTTTTCCTGCTGGTGATGCCCCTGCCTATACATCCCAGCATCCTATTTGCTTTACCTGCTGCCTTGTCACACTGTTTCCCTACCTTGAGGTCATCAGAGATGAGAACCCCAAGATCCCTTTCCTGCTTGGTGCATGCTATATCCTCACCCCAACTGATATATTGTGCCGGGTTTTGTGCCCCATATGCATTATCTTGCACTTCCTTGCATTGAATTTCAACTGCCAAACCCCTGACCATTCTTCAAGTTTCTGCAGGTCCCTTCTCATTCTGTCTATACCCTCTGGTGTGTCTACTCTGTTACAGAGCTTTGTGTCATCAGCGAACAGTGAAATTCTGCCTTCTAGGTCCTGCGCAATGTCACTGATGAAGATGTTGAATATGCAATATAACCCACTTAAAAAGGACTCTGATAAGAAGACTTTCAGTTAATGGGCACATTTCCCCAGGATATGATTCACCACCCTTTACTCCAGTGTTAATTTCTTCAGTTACTAGGGACCTTGGGCCGAATTTTCAAAACGTCAGGGGACTAAGTTGCACTCCGAAACTCCTGTTGTGGACCAAAATCTCCACAGCTGCAGAGATTTGTATTTTCAGCCCCCTGCAGCTGTGGGAGATATTACACCTGGTCCCACTGGCCATAAAAAAAAAAAACCACCCAAAAGCTGCTGTAAATTGTGAAGCTGTTCATATACTGGCTCCACTTTTGAGAATACCGTAGCTGCAGGAAAAACTGTGGCTCCACAAGTGGCAACCCACTTGCACCAAGTTTTTACCGCAGCTGGGTGATTTTCAAGGGCTTTGAAAATCTGGCCCCTTATTTTCATTTAATAGGGACAGTCTGCATCTGGTCAAGTGTATGATGAGGGCCATTGGTGGTTATTTATTTCACTTACAATTTACAATGCCTTCTACACCCAACATTCAGAAAGACCTACCTCTGGCAGAACAAGTTGTAATGATAACATAATTCACCTACCTGTAAAGTGTTATGAACACTGAGACTGTGCCCATCATATTGTGTGCCTGCTTGTATAAATGTAAATATCTAAATACAGTGGTAATTATCTAAAAGTTGACTACTTCGAGGTACCACTGAGGCACTCAAGTTACAATTTGCATTGACTGTAATGTGATTATGTCTCCGTATACAGCACAGTTATGTAGGTGCTCACCGTAACAGTAGATCTTCAAGAGAATTTCTTGCAGTATGTCATACATATAGGAACTTCCCAGCCACAGGTGTCGATTCCAGCCAGAGGATTTTACCAGCAGTCAACCTGGGACCATCTTCGACAACATCACATGTCATGCTCTGTGGTATATAAGCAAGGGCAGTCCCAGGAGCTCCTTGGTCCTTTTTCCGTCGGCAACCAAAAAGGCACATGTAATGAATGTGAGGCACCCCCCTAGAGAAGCCATGGAGGAAATGGAAGAACCCTGCTATGGTTCACAAAGCATGAACAAATTACCCTCTTAGAGCAGAAAGCCAGGGGGATGGAGGGAGGGGTAATGTGACCTGCTGCGAGATTCTCTTGAAGTGCTACTGTTATGGTACCTACATAACTGTACCTTCTTCGAGGACATTTCTTGCAGCAGGTCACACATATAGGAATTAGTCCCTAGCAGTCAGGATGATATGGGAGGTGGAATAAAAGAACTGAAATTATGATAACACTCTCTGTAAGACTGCATGGAAAATACTGGCCCTTCCACTGGACGCTATGTCCAGGCTGTAATGCATGGTGAAGGTATGGGCCTTCGATCAGGTTGCTGCTTCACACATTTCTGTGATCGAGACACCTTTGAAACATGCCATTGATGTCACCATTCCATGAGTGGAATAAGGTTTTACGACACCTGGGAGTATCTTACAATATATTTTATAACAAAAAGTAATGCAGTTGGCCAACCATCTGAACAAGGACTGTTTAGAAACTAAATTGCCCCCTTTACCTGGGGCAAAAGAAACAAACAGTTGCACTGTCTTGCACTTTTCTTTTGTACATGATAAGCAGTAATATAAAATTCTATTGCAACCCCCCCTCCAATTTGGGGTTTACCCAATGTCTTCTTGGGCTCCTTAAATGCTCACTGCTAGGCTGGTGTCCCATCTCAGTGTGATTCTGTTTATATGCATGAGAGTGCCATGCTGAACCTCAGTGCCTGATCCTTTGAGAGACTAGCTAATCTGTGTGTAATGAATGGTCTGTGCTGAGTCCAAGTGATTTAGGGCTTGTTACCGGTCGGCCACCACTCTGTTTTGCTCCATTCTGCAGTCGATAGTAGTGCAGAGGGAACCTGTATGGGAACTGTTCTTATTTACTGTTTACATGCTGTTATATTTGAAGTAGAGGAGTTTGTTTAACCTGCTTTCCTTGCAGCTTATGCCTTTGGAATAGAAGCCACCATGTTAGGTACAGGACTTCCATTAACTGGACCAAGCAGACTCTGGGGGCTTAAAATGGATCCTGGCCCAAGTGTCTTGAGTGTCTTGTGGGAAAGAAAACTGTAGTTTTTTAAGTTAGCACCAAAACTAACCTAGAGTGGGAGCACTAACTGTGACTGACAGCTTCCCCAGTAAATCCAAATCCTGGACTACAGGGAAAATCCCCAGAACTACATGAAAGAGTGGATCAGTTAAAGCTGGAGTCTGAAGTGTGAAAAGCTTGAGCCTTCAAGCAGCTGCTCCCTGAATGGAGCATAGAGGAATTGATGGGAAGAGGCCTACCTTGCCTTCCTACCTTTCTCCTTCCTGGTACTGCCAATCGCAGAAGTCAGACGTGCTCTGATTAAAATTGGAACTGCGGCAGAACAGAGAAGTTGTTTACCAGTATCACTTGTGTTTAAGATGCTTTTAGGATCGAGAGGTCTGCTTAGTGCAGCTACTGAATTAGCAACCAAACTGTACAAAGTTAGTGCTGCTTATTTTGAATGTGCTGAATGTGTTTCGTGGGTCAAAAATTAAAATTACGTACCTATCGTAATTCTTGATCTTCTTGGACGAGTCTCCACCACTCATTCACACTAATGGGACTGCACCGGAGGCACTAGGACCCAGCGGGAGCAAACTTTTTAGCTGGAGGGCCGGCGCCAGAGATGGGGCTGCGAGGAGTGGCACCGTGAGCCTCAGCTCGTGCGGTAATGACTATCTTGGCGTCGACCCTCCAACCGCCTCAGTACCTTTTTTTCCCAGGAGGTGCAGCGTAACTAACCTAGAGGGATAGCCTAACCAAAAACTGGACATAAGATAGCCGGATGACCCGTATAAGAAGGGTCAACAAAGAAGTTTTCACAGCCTAAAGATTTGAGGGAGTGAAGACCAACAACAGAGGTGAGCTCGGGGGAAGGAGGGTAGGCGTGTGAATGAGTGGTGGAGACTCGTCCAAGAAGATTAAGAATTACGGTAGGTACGTAATTTTCATATCTTCCTGGACATAAGTCTCCACCACTCATTCACACTAATGGGAGAGTACCGAGCTAATAATCCCCCGAGAGGGCGGCAGGAGAGACCAAGAGCTCACAGTTTTAGGACAGAAGTCCATTAAGGATGGTTCTGCCAAAGGAAAGATGTCGTCTGGCATGGACATCCAGGGCATAGTGTTTAACGAAAGTATGCACTGAGCTCCAGGTAGCCGCGTTGCAAATATCTGCAATGGGCATGTTGCGGATTTCCACCAGAGATGCCGCGACCGCCCTAGTAGAGTGAGCGTAAACTCTGCCCTCCAGCTTAATCTGTGCCATGGGATAACAGTGGCGAAGGCATGCCACTAGCCATGCTGAGATACATCTGATAGCGACAGGTTGACCCAGCTGGGTCTCGCTGAAGGAAACAGAGAGTTGTTGAGCTTTACAAAAGTCTTTTGTTCTATCTAGATAGAAACGTAACGCTCTCTTAACATTCAAGGAATGAAATGAAGAGAATGTTCTCCTTCATTTTGGAAGTTCGCACAGTAAGAGGGAAGGACCAAAGGTTGGTTTAGATGGAATTCCGAAACAACCTTAGGAAGAAATTTAGGATGGGTTCTAAGGACTACTTTGTCTTTATGGAACACAGTATATGGAGGGCCTGTGACCAAGGCATGTATCTCAGAGACCATGCGGGCTGAGGTAATGGCTACCAGGAAGGCCATTTTCCAGGTGAGAAATTTTAGCTCACAGGAAGCCAGAGGTTCGAAAGGTTTCCGAGTGAGCATATCTAGCACAAGATTAATGTCCCAGGCTGCGACTGGACATCTTGTAGGAGGTCTGGTATGCAGAATTCCCTTAAGAAACCTCTTAACCACAGGTAACTGAGTCAGTGACAAGGAAAGTACCGGCTCATGATAAGCTGAAATGGCACAAAGGTGAACTTTGACTGTAGAGTACTGCAGACCTGAATTTGAGAGGTCTAAAAGGTACTCCAAAATTTTATCTGGTGGGCAGGAAAAGGTATTCAAAGAGGATTTTGCACACCAGAGTGAAAAACGCTTCCATTTGGCTGTGCAAGTTTTCCTAGTGGCTGGCTTCCGCGCAGCCAGAAGGATATCTGAAACCCTGCGAGAGACATTGAACCTGTTGACTTCTACCTCTTCAGGAGCCAAGCGTGAAGGTGAAGCGACCTCAGGTTGGGATGAAAAACAGGCCTCTGAGTCAAGAGGTTCGTCTGAAGGGGGAGTGGTTTCGACGGAGCTGCCAACATATTATTGAGTAGTGGAAACCACATCTGTCGAGGCCAGAAGGGAGCAATGAGGATCATTTTGTCTCCTTGGGATTCGAACTTGAGAAGTACCCTCTGAATTAGAGGAAGAGGCAGAAAGGCGTATAGAAAGAGTTTTTTCCACTGCAGCCTGAACACATCCTGACAGAAAATGCCATGCCCTGGATTTCTGGAGCAGAAGAGAGGCAGTTTTGTGTTGAGTGGGGATGCAAAAAGGTCCAGGTATGGAGTTCTCCACTCTGAGAATATTGACTGAACTACGGCTGAGTCGAGAGACCATTCGTGAGAATCTGCCTCTGTTCTGCTGAGGTGGTCTGCCAGTTCGTTCTGCACTCCTGGCAGGTAGACCGCTTGAATTAGACACTTGTGCTGCAAGCACCATTCCCACACTCTCATCGCTTCTCTGCATAAGGGGTAAGAGTGAGCACCGCCCTGTTTGTTGATGTAATACATCACTGCCTTGTTGTCCATTTGAAGGAGAATGTTCTTGTGACAGAGAATGTCCTTCAATGCCCGGACTGCATAAAGGACGGCTCTCATTTCTAAGACATGTATGTGAAGCTGGGACTCGACCTGAGTCCACGTACCTTGAGTGTGGAGAGCCTGACAGTGAGCTCCCACCCCATCAGGGACGTGTCTGTGATAATGGAAATCTGATGATCCAGAGGAGCAAAGGGATACCCTTCTAGGAGATTGTTCTCTTGTGACCACCAGGTGAGCGACCTCTTTAGGGGTTCTGTCACCTTGATGAGAAAGGACTGCGGGTGAGTGGTTGGGGACCACTGAGCATTCACTGAGAAGTTCTCATGTGAAGGCGTGCTAGGGGTACAGTGAACACCGAAGATGCCATGAGAACTAGCATCCGTTGCATCGAGAGAGCTGGAACAGAGTCGCTGTCCCCGATGTGATGGGCCATCTGAAGGATATCGCTCCTCCTGTCCTCTGGAAGAAAAGCCTTCGCACAGGAGGTGTCTAGAAGAGTTCCTATAAAAAGGAGCCTCTGGGAGGGCTGCAACTGTGATTTTTTGAGGTTTAGTAGGACTCCCATGGATGTGAAAGCGTGAGAAACATGTCTCTGGCGCGTCAGAGTTCCTCGCCTGGAAGGACTTGCCAGAAGCCAATTGTCCAGATAAGGGAACACCTGTATTCCGATCTTTCTGAGATGCATTGCGAGAACTGCACAACACTTTGTAAAAACTCGTGGCGCCGAGGATAGCCCAAAGGGCAGGACTTTGAACTGATAATGCTGTCCCAGAGCCACAAACCTTAGGAATTTGTGATGCTTTGGGTGAATAGAAATGTGCTGGTAAGCATCCTGCATGTCTAGGGAGGCTAGCCAGACGTGTTGATGAAGCAAAGTTAACAAGGTTCCTAATGAAATCATTTTGAATTTCTCCTTGGGCAGAAATTTGTTTCGTTTTCTGAGGTCCAAAATGGGGCGCATGCCCCCAGTTTTCTTTGGAACCAGAAAGTAATGGCAGTAGAACCCTGTGTTCCGTTGATGCAGCAGCACCACTTCTACTGCCCTGTTGTTCAGAAGGCCCTGAATCTCGGCGGCAAGAAGGTCTGACTGAAGGGTTGGCAGCTTGGGCTGTCGTTTGGGAGGACGATCTGGAGGGGCCTCCACAAGATTGAGTGAATACCCCTCGTGGATTATCCGAAGGACCCATCTGTCTGAGGTTATGGACTTCCATTGATTGTCGAAGTGCGTCAGACAACCTCCCACCACTGAGGAAGAGTCCACCTCGGGCAGCTGAGGTGGGACTTGGGCCAACGACTCAGAAGGCGGCGCTGGTGCACAGGTCCTCGCCTTCTGCTGTGTTTTCTTTTGAGTCTGGGGAGCTTGATTTTTATGAAAACTTCCTCTGCCTTTGCCTCGAAAGGACTGACGGTTATGGAAATGGCGTTTATTAACACCCCTCGAGAGGGGACAGAAGGAGGTCGAGCCAACTTAATGGCTGACCTAGTCTTTTGTGCAGTTTCTAGAGCTTGTTCTACTTGAGGGCCGAAGAGATACACACCATCAAAAGGCAACGCCATTACCTGCTGCTGTGTGTCATTCGTGAAACCTGAAGTGCGCAGCCAGAAATGACGGTGGGTACAAATACCAGCCACCGCCACCCTTGAAGCAGTATCGAAAGCATGCATAGCCGCTTTAACCTGCTGGTTGTTAGATTCGATACCCCTTGTAATGGTTTGAAGTAGCTCTGACTTCATGTCCGATTCCGGAAGAGCTTCAACCATCTGCTTGAGTGAGTGCCAAAGGATATACTCATACTGAGAGAAATAGCCTTGGTAGCTGGCAATACGCATACACAGGGTGGTTTTGGAGAGAAAGAGTGGAAATCAAGTTTTTCAGCACAGACTTAAAAGACAGGTCCTCGACCACAGGCTCTGCAGCAGGAATAAATCCTGTTTCTTCCACTTCATCACCCAGCCTAAGGTCTGGGTCAGGCTCAATGTCATCTCCTGACAGTCCAGGAGGGACTGTATGGACAGGAAAGGAGTGAAAATCAGAGGGAAATGAGGAAGGAAAAGGGTTAAAGGAGGAGTCCTGAAAGGTGGATGGCCTAAGAACCCCGGTGCACTGAAATGCACAGCACCGATGAAGCGCACTGCACCGAGGGCGGGCGCCGGACGACACCGCACCGAGAATGGTGCGAGAAGCCTACGGCACCGAAGCCGGTGCCAGAAGGCCAATGCGGTGCCGGAAGACACACATGGCGCTGAGGACGGCAATCGACAGACGATTGGTGCCGAAAGGCTATCGACGCAGAGGGTGTCGAAACACCCCAAGACTCCGAAAGACAGGATTTGAGGAGAAGGGAGGAAGAAGAGCAGGAGATAGAGGCATCAGTGTGGCCCCCTGTGCCGCAGCCATATGGGGGGGGGGACACCTAAGCGTGGAGTCGACAGCACCGAAGACGGTGCCGCACGACCAGGGAGGCTCAACCGCCGTACCTGGTCTCCCAAGAAGCCCGAAGGCCACTGAGTGACCGGGCCAGGCAGCTGGACCAACCTCTGAGCCCATTGCTCCATAAGAGCGGCCCACTGATGAAACTGCTCATCGGAAGACCTACCAGAGGGTGGGGTAGGGCTCCGATGTCGAAGACGTTGGCTACCAGAAACAGAAGCAGGAGACCGGCAACTAGCCCCAATAACTGACAGTCTACGCGCAGACATATCAGAGGGCGACCTCGAGTGATGCCTTCTCTTTTTTGACCTGTAGGCCGAAGAAGAGCTCGAGGCCGAACGGTGCCGGGAATGCGACCGTTTATTTTTATGCTTTCGAGGGGACTGCCCGCCACCTTGAGCATTGGACTGACCATTGTCAGAACCCCCCCTCCGGAGAAGGCGGCGGACCGGACCCAGCCCGACTGACTGAACAGCTTTCATATGAAGTCTCCCTACAGTCACCTGACCTGCTCATGGTCGACTCCGTCAAGGTAGGCTGAGACTTCTTTGTAAATAAGAATAAACTTAAGTGATACTTATTCGAGATATTACTACAAAATAACAAAACTGAAAACTATGCTGCTAGTTTGAAGTTTGACTCCCGGCGGGCGAGTGACATCATCCCTGAAGCGCACTCAATGGCAGGAAAAAAGGAACTGAGGCGGTTGGAGGGTCGACGCTGAGATAGTCATTACCGCACGAGCTGAGGCTCATGGTGCCGCTCCTCACTGCCCCATCTCTGGCGCCGGCCCTCCAGCAAAAAAGTTTGCTCCCACTGGGTCCTAGTGCCTCTGGCGCAGTCCCATTAGTGTGAATGAGTGGTGGAGACTTAAGTCCAGGAAGATCCTGCTTGCCTACGACTCAACCTGTTATGCCAGCAGAAGACTTCACCAGCCAGAAGACAAATGAACGTTGCCAATTTGTTCAACCTGGCAGGGCCTTGCCAATCTGTCCCAGACCAATTACCCTGCACCAGAGACTGTTTCAGCGAGAGACCGGCTTCAGGGATCCAGCCCCTGTGCAACAACTTGCAGGTTGCGACCACCTGGAGGAAAGGCCGTGAAAAGGAGATGCTTTGTGTCGGCCTTGCTTCCTCATGCTCATCGGTGAACACCACAAGGTCTCCATATCACCTGCCTTTCAGCAGAAATCTGGTAGCGTGAGTACAATCAGGGTAGCTCCCTGCAACAAATATTAAATCATCTGTGGTACCATCTGATTGTTTTAGCTTTCTGGGTTTACAAGAGACTGAGCCAACCAGCTCAGATAAAAAAAATCATCTCATTATTGTGCATGCTAACTGCTTTTCATTCCATTAAGGGCCCCAACATCAGCTGTAACGCCAGTCACACCCAGGCAATGCCTCTGGCTAGCCAGACATTCCATCCTGGGTACCCAGTGTTATTTGGGACTAAAAAGTGCATGCCAAACCCTGAATTAAGTCAAATTGCCAATCATTTGCAAAGATTCATGCCTCCTTCCTTGTTCACGACCCCTAAATAAACCTGATTATCTGTTTTCACATTTAACCTGGCTAGTGTGCATATTATTAGCTGGGTTACTGTACTGAAAGTGTGCAGTTGTATTGCTACCCTTATTTTTACAGGGGTCTCCAGGGAAATTGCTGCAAGTCCAACCCTGGTGGTATGTGTAAAGGGTGTGTGCATATTATTACTATTTTATACTGACTGTGAGTTTACTGCTGTAACAGGTACTGGGCCACTAGGTGGGTTGGTGGGTGGTTATAGCTTCCCAGAGGGCTACAGCAGGATAGGCAGTCCCTACTAAATACCGCTACTCTGGGTGGAGGCACCTTATTACAGAACGCAGGCCCCTCAATCTGTGCTTAGAAATACAGGCAGGGGCAGTAACTTTAGGGATAGCACTGCCTAGGAGTAACATCTTGGAGGCACCGCTGGGATTAGCGCCCCTAGTGGCCAAAAGATAGAATTTCAGTCAGGTGTGAATTTGAGGAAACATTTGAGTTGAAGGGCTCACTATGCCCAAGTGGAAGACTTCTCCCCACAAGCTAGTCATGTACCACATGATGGGGTGAAGTGAGGCAGAAGTGTTTGACCCCCCACAATGCTTTATTTCTACTAGAAATTCCCATGTGGACTACTAATGCTACTATACAGGAAACCATGTGAAAAGTTAAGCATTTGGAGAAGGTTTCAGTGCGCGGGCGGGACTCAGACCTGTTTGAGCAGACCCTAGTGGCCCTCATTTCATGAATCCTCCCTATAGACCCTGAGACAGTACCCCATTATTATGCCTGAGGGATCCCAGATGGGGTGGAGGGTCATTCATATACGTAGTGACCCGTCTTCCCATGGGGGGGGGTCCCAAAGGTGGAAGGATTTAGAGCCAAGTTATTGAAGATTTTAGCTGTGGAAGGGCAGACGGTTAAGGACTTGCAGAAGGCCTTGGAGGACTCTGAGGAGGCTACTCCCCTACATTCTCCTCCAGCCTCCCCATCTTCCCCAGGGCCTCAACCACTGCAGCATTCCCCATTGTGATACCCTCAGTGCACCTGGATTCTTATCACAGGCTCAGGCTGTTTTCAGGTGCCGTTGCTGTTTCTGTGGGAGATGACTTGGAAACCTGGATGAATTATGCCACTGCCCCAGTCCATGAGAGGCAGTGTTCTGAAGGACAGAAACACAAAAGACTTATAGAGAGTTTAAGGGGCCCTGCACTGAAGGCCATCCAGTTCCTCCAGTTCACCAATCCAGAGGCCTCTGCTGCTGAGTACTTACCTGCTTAAGAAGAGGTATTTGGTAGTACTGAATCACCTGCCTTTACTGGGGCCAATGCCCTTGCTGCTGAGTCTTGCACTGACCTCACCATGGTAGAAGAAATGAGGGAACAGAAAGCTATGGGGAAGGACCTCATTTATGCCACTCGACCCTCTGTCTCCTGGAGGGGCTATGGGGGAGCCAAGCCTGAACTTAAACCGAAGGAAGAGAGTAGGGCTATGCCCCCCTACCACTATAAACCTCGTGAAGACACAACCAGTCCTGCTGACCCCAGAGCTAAGGTGTTTTGCTACCAGTGCAGGGAAGATGGGCACACCCAAGCTTGCAATGCTCTAGAAGATCTATGGCGAGTCACTACCAAGCTACTCAACCTGGTCCGACAAAGCAATATAAAGCCAAAAAGAAGGCCCATCACTAAAATCCTTTCCTTCAAAACTACTGTGGACTAGCCCACCAAGCCTGTGCCTCTGGATTGGTCTGAGATGGTGGGTCCCTCCATGGAGAGCACCGTAACTGTTAATGGCGTTTCAACCCGGGCTGTGCTAGACAATGGCTCACAGGTCACTATTGTGTTTAAAGATTGGTACGACAAACTCTTGTCTGATTTCCGCTCCTACCCCTTGAAGGACTTCATGTGTGGAGGTTGAGCGACAAATCTTATCCATACCTGGGTTATGTACGACTGTGGTTATCCTTGCCTATCGCTGTTGTGGGCATAGACAAACCAGTGGAGACCTTGGCCGTGGTATGCCCACCGACTGGAATGTATGACAGTATCCCTCTGTTAATTGGCACTAATGCCCACATGTTCAGTAGACTAGCTTAACTTTGCCAGGAAAAGCAAACAAGGAAGACTGGACGGGTCTTGCACATTACTACCATGGTGCGTAGAGCATGTGACTTACAGATGCAAGACAAGGAGACAGATAAGGATGAGGTGGTAGGCATTGTGTGGAAAAAGATTCAACACCGCTTGTATTGCCACCCAATGCTCAGTGCTCTGTTAATGGCGAAGTACAAATCAAGAAAGATGTCAAGAATAAGATTCTCATGCTGGATGCCCTGGAAGAGGGGAAACTGCCAGAGAGACTGTTAGTTAAACCTAGCATCCTGCCTGCCTGAGCTCATGCCTATGCTCAGCATGTGGTGGTACAAATCCAAAATATGTCTGACCAGGACATCAGAGTCAACTGAGGCTGCATCCTGGCTACTGTGTACTGTGCAGATACTGCTTTGCTGCCTAGCAAGTGATGCAGAAGAGAGGATGAAGAAGTAACCCCTGATTTGTTTGACTTTGGGGAATCCCCCATTCCTGTAGAGTAGAGAGCAAAAGTCAGCCAAAAACTAGCTCAGCAGAGCACAGCGTTTTTCTTGAGAGAATGGGATGTCGGATGCGTCACTGGTGCAGAGCATTACATCAGCAGACACTGACGATGTTCAACACCACCTCCAGGAGATGCTAGTAGCTGGAATTATACAAGAATCTCATAGCCCAAATACCTCTCCTATCATGGTGGTCTGAAAGAAGAACGGCTCGGTGAGAATGTGTGTGGACTACCGGACACTGAATCGAAGAACCATACCAGACCAATATACCATGACATGCGTTCAGGATGCCCTTGATTGCCTTAATGGAAGCCAGTGGTTCTCTGTGCTAGAACTCCGGAGCAGGTATTACCAGATCCCGATGGCACCAGAAGCTAGAGAAAAAACAGCATTCATCTGTCCCTTGGGTGTTTACAAATTCCTATGCATGTCTCAGGGCATTTTGGGAGTCCCTGCCACTTTTCAGAGATTGATGGAGCGAGCTGTGGGGGACGTGAATCTACTAGAATGCATTGTTTACCTGGATGATGTTACTGTGTTGGGCAAGACTCTCAAAGAGCATGAGACCCACTTGTTAAAGGCTCTAGACCGGTTGGAGGATTTTGGTTTAAAACTATCGATAAACGCCAATTCTTCCAACAATCAGTGAAATATGTAGGCCACACTGTGTCCTCTCAGGGAATTCAAATGCATCCAATCAAAGTGGAAGCTTTGACTACCTGGCCACAGCCTAACAATCTTTTTTTTTTTTAACTCTATTTCTAGCTCCCGGCTGAACCCCGGAGAACTCTCTCAGCCATCCACTTACCTCCTGCTCTACCTCCGGGCCCGATACTCATCAGCTTCCTGGCACCAGCCCGACTATCCCCTCAGCTCTGAGTCCTCCTGAGGTGGGGCCGCCCTATCCTCCCAGGGCACTCTATCTACAAAGTCAGGCCGGGCTGGGCATGGCCCAGGAGCTGGATGAGTTTGGCCAATGGAGTGCAACTGTAGGGTGGTGCCTTCGCCTATCTCCGGGAGCGGGGGTTTTCCATTATTTTTTTTTTTGTTACGTCCTCCCTCTCCCTCCCCCAACGGAGCCCCGATGTGCAATGACCCAAGGGAACATCTTGGCGTGGCTCTGCAACCCTCTTCTTGAGCCCTGAAGCTCTGTGGTACCTCTGGTCTCCACCAGAGGTCACCACGATGCTGGGCATCATCCCTGGACCTCCCGAGGAAGGAGAGCAGTCCTCCGGACACGCAATCCTTCCCCTTCCCTACCGATCCCCGGTGATCCAGGCTTGTTCCAGAACCCGGGTCACCAGCGTGGTGTGAGGTGTGGCGTCCAGTACCTCAATCCTCAGCGCCACCGGGCCAGCTCACAGCCTAACAATCTTAAGGAACTGCAAAGATTCTTGGGGTTCTGCAGCTACTATCATCGATTTGTGAAAGATTATACCAAAGTCATCCACCCTCTTCTCAATCTAATTCAAGAGTACCCACCAACAAACCGAAAATACAAAAAGAGTGCTGTAAAAGAGGAGGAGGAAGTCTATTTCAGAACAAGTGAACCTTTCAGGACAAGGTGGACTAAAGAGTGTGATGTGACTTTTTACGATATCATTCACCAGCTCACCCATGCCCCTGTACTTGCTTATGCAGATCCAACTAAGCCTTACGTGTTACACACCGATGCCAGCTTAAAGGTGCTTGGAGCTGTGCTTTACCAGGAGTATGAGGAAGGACTACACCCAGTGGCGTTCGCCAGCAGGAGCCTGACCTCCTCTAAAAAGAACTACCCAGTACACAAACTTGAATTTCTTGCAATAAAATGGGCCAAAGTAGATCAATTTCATGAATATCTTTATGGTGCAAGGATTCTGGTGAAAACTGACAACAACCTCCTCACGTATGTTCAAACCTCAGCAAAGTTAGATGCCACTGGGCACTGCTGGTTATCAGCACTTTCAACCTATGACTTTTCAGTAGAGTACCGTCCAGGCCTAAATCACATTGACACTGATGCCCTCTTTAGAAAACCTGAATCCAACTCTGAGTGGGTGAGAATGTCTGAATAATCTGTTAAAGCTCTTTGCCAAAAGTTTGATAAAGATGAACACCCATCCCCTGAAACCGTTGATTGCCTGGTCAATTGCTTGAGCCCCCCCTTGCACCTGTGTTCCTGCAACCTATTGCACCCTTGCAACACTGGATCTCAATACTCTGCCTCAGCTTACCCCCACTAATATTCAGTGGGCACAATCTCAAGATCCTATGATTAAGTCTGTGTTGGACGCCATAAATGCTGGAAAAAATGTGTCCAAACTTCGCTCCCAAGATTCAAGAACTGCTTTGCTGTTTAGAGAGGGGCCCAGGTTAAAGCTACACAACAAACTGCTCTACAGAGAGATTACAAATAGATAAGGTCAAGTTGCCAAACAACAGCTAGTATTACCTACTGCCTTAAAACGTATAGTTTTACGTGCCCTCCATGACCAAATTGGGCATCTGAGTTGTGATAGAATGTCAGATTTAGCCTGTGCCTGTTTCTACTGGCCTAAAATGGGTGCCGACATTTAAACTCACATCAAAACTTATAGCCATTGCCAGCAGAGAAAAGCTCAGCCTCAGAGGGCTGCACCCCTGGTTAACATCTCCACCAGTACACCCATGGAACTTGTATACATTGACTTTTTGTGCTTAGAACCAGACCAAAAGAACATTGATAACATGCTGGTAGTGACTGACTACTTTACTTGCTATGCTCAGGCCTATATGACCAAGGACCAAAAGGCATCAACTGCAGCTAAGGAACTGACAGAAAAATTATTTTGTCCATTATGGTGCCCCTCAGAGAATTCATTCTGATCAAGGGAGAGACTTTGAAAGCCATATGATTAAAGAAATGCTCTCACTCTGGGGAGTGCGGAAATCCAGAATCACCCTCAAGGGGATCAACAGCCTGAAAGATTTAATCGAACATTACTAGACATGCTGGGCACACTTTACCCAAGAGATAAGCTGAGATGGAGCCAACAAATAAGTACGTTAGTTCACGCCTAGAACTGTGCTCAAAACGATGCAACTAGGTTTTCTCCCTGCTACTTGATGTTTGGCTGAGAAGCTAGGTTACCAGTAGATATCTGTTTTGGAGTATCCCCTGAGGGAGTCAAGGCAGAGAACTACCTCCAGTATGTTCAAAAACTCAAAGCTCAGCTCAACCATGCCTATCAGTTGGCACACACCATGGCCGCCAAGAGAAACTCAGCAAACAAAGAAAGGCATGACAAATGTGTCAAGGCCCAAGAGCTACAACCAAGAGATCGAGTCTTGCTAAGAAATCTAGGATTGCACGGAACACACAAGATAGCCGACAGCTGGCATCACACCCCATACATCGATGTCAGCAAGATGGAGGAACTGCCAGTATACAAAGTGCCTCCAGAGAATGACCCACGAGCTGTAAAGACAATGCACAGAAATCATTTGTTACCAATTGAGCAAATCATTATTTATTCTGGACCTCAAGATGCTACCCTGCCCGGGCCTGTGACCCAAGCAGCAACCAGAAAGAGAGATTCAAACTCTCCTCCTGTTGTTCAGAGTTCAAAGCCTTCCAGCAGCTATGCTCTCACTGAAACTGACTGCAAGTCTGAATCTGATGATAGTGAGTGTGGGGTCACCTATTAGCCATCTTATGAACAGAGCCAGTTGTTTCAAGGAAACCCCCTGTGTAATATGGGAGATGAGGTTGGACCCTCAGGACTACCTAATCTTCCAGCTTTCTCCACTACTCCTGTGCCCCCTGAAAGTGAGGTGCAAAGTGTGACTTCTGATATAGCTGACTCCTTGTGTCTTGTGGAACTAACTGAGCCTCAAGAGGCAAATCCTGACCATGAGAGCACAACTGGTGACATACGAGATGACACTGAAATGTCTGAAATTACGCCGTATGTGGGTAGGGGAAGTTTTTTCTTCATTCAATAAAAATCCAAAGAAGGTGGGGGTCGCTATCTTAGTGCGAAAGGGACTGGGATTGGTCCCACTAAATTCGTTTACGGATGAAGAAGGCAGACTGCTGATCCTTTCAGGAAAGATCTCAGATAGGGTAATTCATATTGTCAACATTTATGCTCCCACGCCTGTTAACCCAGAGTTCTTTAGGTATGCGTTCGGGGTAGTGGCGGCGCTCCCGGAGGGCCACTTGGTTATAGGAGGGGACTGGAATTGTGTGGAAGAGGTTAGGCTGGATAGATCAGGAAGTCAGGGAGGTAAGGAGAAGGGTGCAGGCCCCAGGACATTGTCCCACCTGCGCAGGGAATTGAGACTGGTCAATACGTGGAGAGATAGCTATCCCTCCAGCAGGGACTTCACCTTTTACTCTCACCCACAAGACTCTTACTCAAGGTTAGACAGATTTTACATGCCTAAATCTAGAGTAGAGTCCATTGTAGATCAACAGATACACCCCATATACATCTCTGACCATGCCAAAGTCAGTTCATCCATCTCTCTTGGCCGGCAGAGTAAACAGTCTTTATGGTGTTTAAATGCTGGACTCCTCAAGGACAAAGATTTCGTGTCCAAGATCAAAGAGGTAATAGTAAATTAACTCAGGGAGAATACGGGGTCAGTGTCAAAGGTGAAGTACCTCTGGGATGGGCTAAAGGCAGTGGTGAGAGGTGAGGTAATCTCATATTCAACACAACAAAAGAGGGCCAGACAACAGCAAAAGGAGGTCCTGGAGCAGAAAGTTAAGGAGTTAGAAGGAATTCACAAAAAAGGTGGGGCGAGAAGTGTACTTAAGGAGCTTCAAGTGGCAAGGGAGCAGTTACAGCACCTCCTGTTGTCAAAAACGGAAAATGCCCTCAGGTTTACGGCACAAAAATATTATAGTGGTGGTGATAGAGCGGGCAGGTTGCTCGCCTTCAGATTGAAGAAACAAGAGGCGGACAGGTTTATTTCCGGGGTGCAAGACCCCTCATCCCTGGGGAAATATGTATCAGCAGCCTCCCAGATAGCGGACTGCTTTAGGGAGTTTTATGAAAATTTGTACAAATCCGAGGCTGGGGCGAACCAGTCGGATTTGATCAAGCAATTTCTTGAGGGTCTTAAACTGCCTAAGTTCACGCAAGACCTCGAAAAAGAACTGGACAGACCGTTTTCCATGCTAGAGTTAAAAGAGGTGATTAAAAAATTGAAGCATAACAAAGCCCCAGGCCCTGATGGGTATATAGCAGAGTTTTATCAAAAGTTCAGCGAGCAGTTAGCTCCTCTACTTCTAGAGGTCTGTAACAGAGCCCATATAGCCTCGGACGCCCTGGACACTTGGGCGCATGCCTTAATATCTGTCATTCCTAAGCCGGACAAGGACTTGTCCTTGTGTGGCAGCTACCACCCGATATCGTTGCTAAATCTGGATGTCAAGATTTTGCTAGAATGAGTGGCGAACAAACTTCAGTCAGTAGGTAACCATGCTGGTCCACCGGACCAATCCCGGGTTTCTGCGGGCAGACACCTGCATGACAATGTCAGGCGGCTGCTCACCATACTGGCCCATGTCCAATTCGAGGGGAAGAGAAGGCAAGCAGTGGTGATCACATTAGATGCTGAAAAGGCCTTTGATAGCCTAGAGTGGGGTTACCTAGATGAGGAACTGAAGAAGTTTGGTTTCGGCCCCAAGTTTCAAGCGTGGGTGGGCACCCTATACGCTAAACCCTCGGCTAAGATTAGATTGAACGGTCTCTTTTCTCGGCCCTTCTATATCAAGAGGGGCACGAGGCAGGGATGTCCCCTCTCGCCTCTTCTTTTCGCACTAAGTATGGAGCCACTGGCTGAGGCCTTCCAGGCCCATGAAGGCATTGTGGGGATTCCAGTGGGTGGGGGTAGACAACCGCATATCCCTGTATGCGGATGACACCCTCTTGTATCTTGGTGACCCCCAACGCTCCTTACCAATTGCGATGAACATATTGAAGGAGTTCAGCTCGGTATCAGGTTTTAAGATTAATGAATCCAAGTCAGAGGCAATTACTCTGGGGACCGGAGTTTCGGCCCAGGTAAGGGGTGTGACAGAGTTAAGGTGGAACACCACCCATTTCCGCTATCTGGGAGTGCATATCCCGAGGGATGCGGGTAAACTCTTTAAGGTTAATCATTTGAGACTACTAGATTGTGTGAGGGACGATTGAGCCAGGTGGGTGTCCCTTCCGCTTAGTATCTCTGGCAGGGTAGAATCGATAAGAATGAATGTCCTTCCAAGGATGCTGTTCTTATTTGATGCCATCCCCCTAAATCCCCCCAAAAAATTTTGGGCTGACCTACAAAAGGTGATAAGTAATTTTATTTGGGCTGGGAAAAAAACGAGGCTGAGCTGGGCATTGTTGAAGTTATCCAAAGGAAAGGGGGGTCTGGGAGTTCCAGACTTTAAGAGGTATTTCAGAGCAGCCCAGCTGCAGTTCTTGCTGGTCTACACATCCCTGGTGCTGGTTCAGAGCTGGGCCAGAATGGACTTGCAGCGTATACATCCTTATTCCCTGTCGTCAATTCTCTTTAATAGAAAGAACCCCAGGGTTATTCACAGCCTGCCCAGCCCGGGGCTCAAAACACTAATCACGCTCTGGTTCCAGATGGTGAAAGAATCAGGGTACTAGGTGCAGGCATTGGTGTTAAGACGGAAAAATTTTGGAAATGCCTGAGTTCAAATTAGGGGCAGAAAATCCAGTCTTCCTAAGGTGGCAGAAGTCAGGATTGGGTAATTTTGCTAAATTATTCAGTGGGGACGTTGTGAAAAGCTTCACACAGATTCAGCAGGAATTTAAAATCCCCTCTTCTGATTTCTTTGCCTATTTGCAGGTTAGACATTACTTGTGGGAGGAAGAGGGACAGAAGGGGAACCGTGGGTCTGCGCCTAAAGATTCCCTTATAGAATTGCTCACTGAATGGTTGGTGGAAATGCCGCAGACGACCCACTTGATCTCCAGGATCTATCAGGCAGGAGAACCATTGGAGCCAAAACCCAGGCAGAGGATTCAGAAAATCTGGGAAGAGGAACTGGGACTGAGAGAAGGGGAGGTAAAATGGGAGGTAATTTGGAAGATGGCTCATAGAACTTCAGCATCAAATTCCTGAAGGGAATTCAGGTGGAAAGTACTCAGAAGATTTTTCAGGACACCGGTACTGACTAAACACTTTGGTCAATCCCATTCAGTGGATTGCTGGAGGGGCTGTGGGCTGAGGGGGATGCATGAACATATTTTTTGGGGATGCCCGATTATTAAAAGTTACTGGGAGGGTATCAATAAGGGATTGAGACAGATCTTGCAGGTGGGAAATCTGGATCATCCTCGTCATTTGTTATTGGGGGAACCCCCACAAGGACTAACAGGGTCCAAGGCTTACTATTTGTTTCCAATCCTCTTGGCCGCAGCCCAGAAGGCAATTACCAGGTTGTGGTTGTCTAAGACCCCTCCTAGTGGAGAATATTGGCTATCTTGCTGCAACAAAATTAAATTAATGGAAAGGCTTACGGCGAACCTAAACTTAAAGTCTGACTTACATAGATCTCGCTGGCTCCCATTCTTCAAATACTTGGGCGTTGAAGAGGGAACCACAGTTGTTGAAATTTTGGCTAGAGAAGCTCTGGACTAAAGTGCCGATATGAGTCGATGGGGGTGAACCCAAGGGCAAAGGTCAGCCTGGATGAGAGGTCTTAACCCAACTATTGAATCAGAAGGAGTACTCTCACCATGGGTCTGGGGAAAAGGGGGGGGTTAGTGGGTGGTGGGCTTGGGGTATATGTATGTAGTTTTAGTCCTTTCTGGGTTTGTCATTATTTTATTTGGGAGGCTTTAGGGCCTGAATTGCACAAGTGGCCAAGTAATTGGGCCATCGGCCTCAAAGTTGGTTGGGCTTTAACTTGACAAGCTGTTTAGAATGTACTTTTAGCAGGGGTTGGGCCGGATTAATTTTTGTGTGCCAATTGTATATATTTCTTCGTTGGCCAGCTAAAATGTATTTTGCCTCCATATGTCTCCCCTTTTTCCCTCTTTTTCTTCTGTACCCTGTTGTAACTTGGAAAAAGGAAATAATAAAAAATTGTAATTTCAAAAAAAAAAGAAACTGAAATGTCTGAAGTTAATGAATCTGATATTATGAAGGACAATAATGCAAATGAAAATGACGATTCTGACAGTATCTGTAATGTGTCACATGATTTAAATTCCATGGAATTTCCTCCTGATGATAAACCTGGAATTTCAGAAGAAGTTAATATCAGTATTTTGCCTGAATCAGAATTTACAGAGCAAGCAAATGAAAGTGTTCCTTCTATTTCTAAACAGACAGCCAGTGCAGAAGCACCCCTTTCATCAGAAGCTGACTTATTAATGAACAATGAGCTGGGACAGATCAACCCAAATGCAAATATTGAAAGGACTGATCCTGTGTCAACCCCTCCCAGTAAGTCTGGAAGAGCCATAAAGCCTGTAGTGTGCCTTAGTTATGATTCCCCAGGAAGGCCTGAACATCTTCCCATGAATGTAGTTCATAAAGGGGTTTACATTTCTAAGAATTCTCTTCTAAAAGATTGAGCAACCCACCCGCCTCAACCCAAAATCCCAAAACCACTCCCTCCTGGACTGGGCTCTTACAACACACCCACAAAGGATCACTAAAGCTGGCCTCCTACCAGATTCACTGAGCGATCACCACATGATCTATGTGATCAGAAAGGTGCACAGACCTACAAATCACCTCCCACTAAGGACACTCCACACGTGGGCATACAATTCTCTCTGCCTCACCTCCCTACTAAATGACCTCGCCTCTGCCAACTGGTCATTCATCAAACTGGCACCTACCAATGACCATGCTTTTGACATGCTCAGAAATCAAATTCTTGCTGTCTGGGACTATCATGCCCCCCTGAGAAGCCAAAGAGTAAGGGAAACACATCTCCCCTGGGTCTCTCGACATTATTTCCAGATGTCGCGCAAGAGACCAAGCCTGTAAAAGACAAAGGCAAACAGGTACCATTGAATCCCTGCAACATTACCGTACCCTCCGAAACAACTGTACCAAAGCCATAAGGCAGGCTAAAAAGAACTTCTTCCGAGCGGCCCTCTCCTCCAATCTTAACCATCCATCCAAATTCTGGAAATCTATTAAAATCTTGCTCACTCCCTCTATCAAGCCACCCACCCCTACCCTAACCATTCAGGGAAGAAACGTATCCAAGCCAAGTGAAGTTGCCACAACTTTCAATCACTTTTTTACCAACTGTGTTAAATCTCTCCTAACAAACCCACAAATCTTTTCACTCGCACCAAAACCCCACGTGCACGCCCCGCACTCCCCCCTTGCCACCAAATTCTCCTTCTGTCCAGTCTCCACTGCAGAAGTCCTAGCCGCCCTACATTCCCTAGACCCCAATGAAGGCAAATACCCATTAGGATTGGATGCCAAACTCCTATACCTATCTGCCCCTGCCACTGCAGCTCCCCTAGCTGAACTCCTAAACCTCTCTTTCTCCTCTGCACAAATTCCAAAAGCTTGGAAGGAGGCAGTAGTCATCCCGCTGCCAAAGGGTGGCAACCCATCTGAGCCCCGAAACTACCACCCTATCTCCCTCCTCCCTACTCTAGCCAAGCTACAGGAACAACTAGCCCTCTCTCAACTCACACAATTCCTTGACACTACCTCCTTTTTCACCCCCTACCAGTCAGGCTTTCGCAAATCACACTCCACCATCACTGCACTACTAAGACTCACTAACAATATTGCCTCAGGCATGGATAAAGGGTTCCTCACCTCGGCCATATTCATTGACCTGGCAAAGGCATTTGATACCGTCTCCCACCCCAAACTCATCTCAAAACTGCATGATGCAGGCCTATCCGATCCAGCCACCAGCTGGTTCCAAGCCTATCTGGCAGGAAACAAGCAGTAAAAATTGGCCCACATGTATCCCCCTCGCTCCCAGTCACCATGGGGGTTCCCCAGGGCTCTGTCCTGGGCCCCCTTCTCTTTTCCATATTTCTAAACAACCTCCTACTGACTTGCCCAAACTCAGCTATCCAAATGTACGCTGACGATACCGTTCTGTACGCCTCCGGCCCCTCCAATTAGGTTCTAAACTCTGCCCTACAGCAGGATTTTGATGCCATCAAAACCTGGCTTAGTTCTAACCAACTTGTCCTAAACACTAAGAAAACTGTATCCATAACTTTCGGCACACAGTCCAGACTCTCCCGACTAGCAGCTCTCCCCACTTTCCATACGCTGGACAGAACCACCTTGGAATCCTGCACCTCCTTTAGGTACCTGGGTGTATGACTTGATCGCCACTTGGACTTCTCCGTCCACATTGACTCCCTTCAGAAAAAACTACACCCAAAACTAGGAGCACTATACCGCAACAAAGGATGCCTAACTACCTTGGTCAGGAGAGAGCTAGTGCACAAAATGATTCTCCCAATCTTCGACTACGGAGACGTGGTCTACTGCGCAACCCTCCATCCACCCTGGCCAACTTGGACCCCCTTTTTCATTCCTTCTGTCGACTCATCCTAGAATGCCCCCCCACCACCCACCACTGCGACCTGTATAACGCCCTAGCTCTCCCTTTGGTGCACTCCAGGTGTCAGCTTCATTGCGCAAATCTCGCAGCAAAGCACTGGTCAAACTCCCTCCCCACATATCTCAGTTCTACCCTGTCAACTCAACCCCCTCCCGGCCTACTCCTTGTGAGGCACTGACTCAAAACTTCTACAAATCCCTTTCATGCACACCTCAAAGGGCCAATCAGCTTTCAAATACAGACTGCCCAAACTCTGGAATGACCTCCCGGCAGAAATCAGGCAGTCCTCTACCCCAAGGACCTTGAAAACTCTCCTTCAGGCTCACTTCTCAGACATATGTAACTGCGACCTGCAGTCCAGATCTGATATCAAGAGGCATCGAAATGTGCCATAAATGGAACAATTGTCCAAACAACTGACTATTATTGTGTTTTCCCTATGTTCACTGTCTGTTATGCACTACGGTCATAGACCCAAACTATTGATATAGCAACTCATGCTCTCTGCACTAAACCTGTAATCTAAATAACAAATGCGTAAGTCCAGCCTGTAACATCTCTGGACCTGATGTTTCACCCTTTTATGTACCCATTTGTACCTGTTATATACGCCATTATGTACCTGTTGTATGCACCATTGCCTATGAACCTTTGTATTTTCAAGTATGTAACTCCCAGGTCGCATCTGGAAATGAGTGGATTCCCACTCAGTATGCTTATCTGGTAAATCTCTTAAATATATAAATAAAACTAGGTTACACTGCAACCTCTAAGCTGATAGTAAAGCCCTTCAGTCAGTATACTAACAGCCTTTCCCCATGCAGCCCAAGCTTAGCTGATAGGGTCAGGCCCCAAACTATGTGGGTTAGTGTGCAGGAGGTAGTTCAGACTAGAGCTGTGCAAAAAATGTGTTTAACTACTTGAACCTGTTTCATGAAACAATGTGTTCTTATACAATATTCATTGCTAAATGCAAAAGTTATAGCGATACTGCTGTTAGCCTATTTTTCTCTGATGTATCAAAATTTATTTTGTGGTATACCAATGGAACATTTTATGGTTGCAACCTGTATCTATCTACATGCATGTATTTATGTATAACATTTTCTATATAGAATTATGTATTATGTGTAGACTTGATGCGGACACCAAGCTTTCCAGGCAGGGAAGAGTGTAACCCCCCCTCCAATTTGGGGTTTATCTAATGTCTTCCTGGGCTCCTTAAATACCCACTACTAGGCTGGTGTCCCATCTCAATGTGATTCTGTTTATTTGCATGACAATGCCATGCTGAGCCTCCACACCTTTCCCTCTAAGAGACTAGCTAATCTGTGTGTAGTGAATGGTCTGTGCTGGGTCCAAGTGATTTAGAGCTTGCGACCAGCCAGCCACCACTCTGTTTTGTTCCATTCTGCAGTCGATGGTAGTGCAGAGGGAGATTGTATGGGAACTGTACTTATTTACTGTTTACATGCTGTTATATTTGAAGTAGAGGAGTTTGTTTAACCTGCTTTCCTTGTAGCTTATGCCTTTGAAATGGAAGCCACCATGTTAGGTCTGGGGCTTCCGGTAATTAGAGCAATCTAACTCTGGGGGCCTAAAATTGATCCTGGTCCAAGTGTCTCATGGGAAAGAAAACCATTTTTTTTAGTTTTTAGGTTGGCGCACCAAAACTAACCTAGAGGGGGAGCCCTAACTGTGATTGACAGCTTTCCCAGCAAACCCAAATCCTGGATTACAAGGGAAATCCCCAGAACTACAAGAGAGAGTGGATAGGTTAGAGTTGGAGTTTGAAGTGTGAACAACTTGAGCTTTCAAGCAGCTGCTCCCTGAATGGAGTATTGGGGAGTTGGTGGGAAGTGGCTTACCTTGCCTCTCTGCTACCTTTCTCCTGCTTGGGACTGCCTATCACAGAAGTCAGACGTTCTCCAACTTAAGTTGGAACTACGGCAGAATGAAGAAGTTTACCAGTATCACTTGTGTTTTGGACTAAAAATTTGCTCCTGTGAAGCGATCAGCCCAGCTTGTGTGTGAGACGAATTTAGGATCGAGAGGTTTGCTCAGTGCAGTTACTGAATTAGCAACCGGACTGTATCCGAACTGTATAAAGTTAATGCTGCCTATTTTGAATGTGCTGAATGTGTTTCGTGGGTCAAGATCTGCTTGCATACAACTCAACCTGTTATGCCAGCTGGAGGCTTCACCAGCCAGAAGACAAACTTTGCCAATTTGCTCATCCTGCCTGGGCCTTGCCAATCCAGCCCAGACTGATTACCCTGCACCAGAGACTGTTTCGGTGAGAGACCGGCTTCAGGGATCCAGCCCCTGCACAACAACAAATTGCAGGTTGCAGCCACCTGGAGGAATGGCTGTGAAGAGGAGGTGCGTTGCGTCGGCCCTGCTTTCCCATGCTCATCAGCGAACACCACGAGGTCTCCATATCGCCTGCTTTCAGCAGAAATCTGGTAGTGTGACTACAATCAGGGTAGCTCCCTGCAACAAATATTTAAATCATTTGTGGTACCATCTGATTGCTTTAGATTTCTGGGTTTACAAGAGACTGAGCCAACTTGCTCAGATTACAGATAATCATCTCGTTATTGTTCATGCTAACTGATTTTCTTTCCATCAAGGGCCCCAACATCAGCTGCAATGTCAGCCACTCTGGCAAATGCCTCTGGCTAGACAGATATTCCATCCTGTGTACCCAGTGTTGTGTGATTGTTATTTGGGACTAAAAAGTACATGCCAAACCCTGAATCAAATCAGACTGCCAATCATTTGCCTAGATTCATGCCCCCTTCCTTGTTCATGACCCCTAAATAAACCTTATCATCTGTTTTCACATTTAACCTGGCTAGCGTGCATAATATTAGTTGGGTTACTGTATTTAGTGTGCAGTTGCATTGCTAACCTTATTTTACAGGGGGTCTCCAGGGAAATTTCTGCAAGTCCCACCCTGGTGGTAAGTGTAATGGGTGTGTGCATATTATTACTGTTTTATACTGACTGTGAGTTTACTGCTATACCAGGTAGAGGGCCACTAGGTAGGTTGGTGGGTGGTTATAACTTCCCAGAGAGCTATAGTAAGATATGTAGACACCACCAATACAATTACTCTGGGTGGAGGCACCTTATTATAGAACTCAGGTCCCTCAACCTGTGCTTAGAAATACATGTAGGTGTAGTAACCTTAGGGATAGCACTGCCTCGGGGTTACACTATGTACAGCTAATGTATGGAGTACTGCTTCCCCTGGATTAGCAGGTTCCACATAGTACACTGGTAGGTGGATAGACTGGTTTTGTGTAAACTCAGAGACCATCTTTGGAGGAAAAGTTTGAGTTGTTCACAGTGAAAGCCTATCTTTGTAGAAATTTATATAGGGTTCTTTACAAATGAGGGTTTACAACTCAAATATGCATCGACCTGATGTGATTGCCACCAAAAATAATGTTTCTCCAGGAAAGGCAGTGCAGCTCACAAGTTGCCACTGGTTCAAAAGGGGATATAGTGAGCTTGATGATAAATGTACTTTCACAGAGGAGTTCTTCAGACCAGCATCTGAGAGAGAATGAAGATAACCTAGAACATGCTGTGGAGGGCAGGTGAATAGATTTAACTGTTGGAGTATGTTGCTCTAGTGGAAGGTTTACAAGCTGGCCATAGCATCTCAGCAACTTGGGGAAGACCTGGAATCTGGACAGAACTACATCCTCAGGAGCCAGGTATGAAGATGCAGGGAGTGAAGGTTGGGGTAAAGAAGGGTTCCCCGAGCCTGCGTGAAAAGGGTGGGACAGATCGGAAGAGGCAGGAGTTCATTGACTGCCACTTGCAGCAAAAAAGGAAACCAAACCTGCCGCGGCCATAGAGGAGCTATGAGGGTCATGGTGGCCTGATCCCAAATCAGTCTGAGTAGCACTCTCTGAACGAGAGGGAAGGGCGGAAAAGCGTAGAGAAATTTTCCTCTCCAGGAAAGAGATAATGCATCTAGCCACACAGTTCCAGGTCCTGGCTCTAGCAAGCAATAGTGAGGCAGTTCTGCATTGAGAGGAGATGCGAAGAGGTCTAACTTGAGTCTACCCCACCATTCGAAGAGTTCTTCAACAACTTTTTGGAGAAACTCCCATTCGTGATCTTTGTTCCTGGAGTAAATAAGTGCATCAGCCAGAGTGTTCTTTTTGTCCAGCACGTGCACAGCAATGAGGTGCAAACCCATGTTGAATCACCCAATACACTTGCATCGCTTCCCTGAACAAGGGGTAGGAATGTGTACCCCTTTGTTTGTTCAAGTAATGGACTACTGTTGAATTGTCGGTTTGTACTGGATGGCACCCTGGTGGAAAGAGATGCCAAAAAGTCTGCAGCGCATAAAGAATTTCCCTCATCTCCAGGATGTTTATGTGAAGATGAGCTTCTCCTTGGCTCCATACTACTTGAGTTTGAAGACTGTCCAAATGGGCTCCCCAGCCTAGAGAAGAGGCAAGGATGTGAAGAGGCATGGGAGCCTGAAATGACATGCCCTGTAACAAATTGTCTCTGTTCATCCACCACTGAAGAACATGGATCACTGGAGTTGAGATTCTGACCTCTGCCTCTAGGTCGGCTGTTCTTTGATTCCACTGTACTCTTAGGGTCTACTGTAGTACTCGCATATGTAACTGGGCATAAGAAACTCTTGGTATGGCTGGTGACATGTGCCCCAGTAGCCTTAGGTAACAGTGGTCCGAAATATGCTTGCTGTCACTGATCTGGGGATGCCAGGTTGATCAGTTTTTCTGCTCAATCGAGAGGCAGGCAGGCTGAGCCTACAGACGTGTCCAGTATGGCCCCAATGTCCTGGAGATGTTGAGTGTACTGCATTTTGGACTTCGGTACACTGACCATTATTCCCAAAGACGAGAAAAAATGTACAGTTTGGGATAGAGTCCTTACTAACTGCTGCTTGGACGAGGCCTTGAGTAACCAGTCATCCAGGTATGGAAAGACATAGTGACCTGCTCTCCTGAGAGCCACCGCCACTACTGCAAGGTACTTTGTAAACACACTTGGTGCTGATGCCAGGCCAAAAGGAAGTGCTCTGTGTGACTCTTGGACAGCTGGTTCTGATTACTGTATGATTTTTGTAAAATAAAAATATAGTGTGATTGTCTGTCATGAGAAATGCTGTACTCCTGGATCACCCCCCCCCCAAGGTTTCACTTCAAAAGACAGGATATATTAAACAGCAGATCTCTGTGATGGGAATAACTTCCAGGAACTCACATTTTATAGCCTTATTTAGGATCTGGGTTGTTTGAAGCTAAGATCTGAAATATCCATTTTATGACATCCTCAGGAAGGTAATTTAATTGACTGGTATCACAAAGCATACTATACCTCAGTGAGATCTGGCAGAGAGTCATAAAAAGTCCTTTGAGGTGTTTGAGAAAGGAAACTGCTCATGGATCAAACTGACTGAGAAATCAGTCTTAAGAGTGTCATCATTTGGAAAATGAGTTTTGCTGAAGTCACAGAATTTAATACCTCGTGATGGGACTTCCTGTTTTGTATATGTATGTGTGTGTGTATATATATATATATATATATATATATACACACACACACACATATATTTTTATATATCCTGAAAAAGAGGAGCTAGATGATGACATCATGGAGAAGGCAGGTTCAAGGCAGTGTTTTAATTATGCTGTGACTGACCTTTAGGTGCTATACATGTTTGGATTCTGAAAAAGCAACATCAGGCACTGTTAGAAGGTATACATTAGAGAGATAAGTCTAAGTGTACTGTGGTAGGAATTTCCACTTTTAAACCTTATTCTTTTAAAAGATTGTATGTTATGTGATATATTGTTCTGTATTTACATTTTACATATTTTTTTTATCTATTTTAAGTAAAACCTCTTATTTTAAGAGACCACTTGGTGTGCCTTTGAAATTCTTTCTTTGACAAGTGAAGCATGCATGGTTAAACCTGACACTGTGCATAGCTTACTGGTTTACCAAACTGGGAAAAGGTAAGAGTTTATTCTGAGGTCTTACATAGAGTTTTTAAGGGTTAATTTTGTACACCTTGTTAGGTGCCTGTAGGTAAAAGATATCGCCACCCCCCCAGAAGAACAGAATTATCTAAGCCTGTACATTGGGTATGCTAGCAAGAGGTTCACAGTTTGAATCCCTCCAGAACTTGAGACCAAAGGTTGATTCGAACCCACAAAACAGACAGGAGGCTTACCCTATTTCTGATCCTGTTCACAATACTGTGCTCAGAGGTTGGCACTGTGGGAGCAGAGGGCCTGACCTGCTGAGTGGGGTTGTGACAGATTGGTTGGCAGTGGTGCGCATAAGTTTGGTATTACAAGCTTTTATTGTTCAGTGTGTCGGCTTGATACTGTCAGCTCACTTGCAAAAAAAGGAAAAGGCAGTGATTTATTTTTAAAAGGAGAGAGAACTATATCACTTGGCTTACAGTCAAGTTCTTACCTGTTTTATTTTTTTTTCTAAAGTGCAAGTCAGAGTAGCCATAGTTAGGGAAGAAGAAGATGGCTTCCAACTACAGCGGGCATACTGTAGACTACTTAAAGCAGCTGTGCAGGGACAGAGGAATCCTATTTGAGGTGAAAGCCACCAAGCAGGACCTTGTGGATGCCCTGATGGTAGCAGATACCCAGAGCACTGAGTCACAGACAGTGACTGTAAAGGACCGAACCAGTAGCATGGAAGGGCTAGCGGCCAGTGCAGTGTCCAGATCCGATGAGGAGGGCAGCAGGGCCAGTGCCAGCGAAGGGCCACAGCAGCAGGGGAAGGTCACCAGTATTCTGGATCCAGAAGTACTCAGGCTACAGACTGAGTTGTGCAGAATGGAGCTGGAGTTCCAGAGAGAAGAGAAGTGAGAACAGTGAGCTGCAGAGGAGAAGAGGGAGCAAAAATGCCGAGAGGCAGAGCGAGAATACCGAGAGGCAGAGTGGGAACAGTGGGAGGCTGACCATGAGGAGTGTGAGCACCAGAGGCAACATGAACTGGAGAAGCTACAACTCCAACTACCAGTACCAGAGCAGGTAAGTAGCTTGGGTTTAACTGGGACTACAGGACTGGGTTACAAACTGAATTCCAAATTGATAGTTGAATTTAAAGAGGAGGAGATTATAGATGCCTTTTTAAATTCTTTTGAAAAAGTTTGTATTCAGGCTAAAATTCCTAGGGAGTCCTGGAGCTTCCAGCTATCCCCGCTACTTACCGGGAAAACTCGGGATGCATTGGGTCAAATGGACAATGAGGACAGTGATGATTACAGCAAACTTAAAGCTGCACTGTTAAAAAATTTGAATTAACTGCTGAATCATACAGAGCTAAATTCTGTAAGCTCAGGAGAAGCCCTGATATGAGCTATGAGGAGCTAGCCACGAAATGACGTCAGTTTTTAAAACGGTGGGAAGGAACTGAAGCAAACTGCTGATAAAATTGAAAATATGATTTTGTTAGAACAGTTTTTCTGGGCATGCCCAGCCGAGCTGAAAACCTGTCTGGAGGACCAAGATCCCAAAACAGTGCAAGAGGCTGCTGAACTCTCAGACCGCTATGCTAAGAGCAGACCTGCTCTGAGAGCGAATGGGGTGGGTGTGGCAGTGCAGAAAGGGAAAAGTGCGCCTTCAGGGCAGCTACAACCCACATTGCCTCCACCAAAACCAGTTAGCCCCAGGTTTCAGAGACAGGATTTCTCTGAGAAAAGGAATGAATGTTGGTTGTGTAAAGAAACTGGGCATATTGACAGACAGTTTCCCAAACGGACGATCAATACGCAAGGTGGTGCTAGGAAGGAAGTGGGTTATTTGTGTGTCCCTGGAAGCATGCCTGTGAACATGAGGGAACACATGCACCCAGTTATGGTGAATGGTGTACAGACGTAAGGGTTAAGGGACACAGGGGCATCCCTGACATTGGTAAAAGGGGGTCTGGTACAGCCTGGTCAGCTTACAACCAATAAATACATCACTGTACAAGACATTACTGGCAGGGAGAAAATATTGCCCTTCGCTAATGTTCTCCTAGACAGGAATGAAACAGGAGGAACTGTGCAACAGGAGGCTGTAGCCAAAACCTTAGCAGTGGATGTGATCCTGGGCAACAATCTCAAACAGGGGATGGTGTATGCAGTTACCCATAGCCAAGTGGAAAGGGAAAATTGTAGTTCCCTGAACCCCACAGAAGCCATTGTGGAAACCACTGAGAGGCTGGTTCCCCAGACTGTGTCTCCAGATGGGGAGACTAATGAAAAGGGGTTAGAAATTTCCACAGTAGCAGTTAACCACACAGCCACAGCTATAGAGGATTACTCCAAGGAGGGAGGGACCTTTGTCAGAGGGTTAGGAATGACAGTGACCCTGAATGCCCTGATGCTAGTGCTAGGGACCCTAGTTTAGAGACAGAAGGGGACCTGTCCCATGCCTTGGGAATGTGTGAGGAGTTTGCAGCTGCTCAGAGAAGTGACCCTAGTCTACAGAAGCTGAGGGCTTCGGCAGACTCTGATGGGGCACAGGGAGGTGACGGCAGACATAAGGTTTATTGGGGAGATGGACTGATGTATACTTAGGCTGTGCAGACACAGAAAGGGGTGATAGGCAGGTAGCTTGTCATCCTCAAGGGGTATCGTGAGCAGTTGCTCAAGATTGCACATGAGATTCCCTTGTCTGGTCATCTGGGAATTGCACACACTATGCAGCTGTTGGCCCAGAATTTCTATTGGCCTAACTTCACCCAGCAGGTGAAGGAGTATTGCAGGTCTTGTCACTGGTGCCAAGAAATAGGGGAGGCGGGCAAGAAAATGCAAGCTGCCCTGATTCCATTGCCCATAGTGGAGGAGCCATTCCAGAGGGTGGAAATGGATATTGTGGGGCCTTTAAATACCTCCAGCTCCTCAGGGAAGAGATTCATCCTGACTGTGGTGGATTATGTCACCCGGTACCCAGAGGCAGTTGCCCTATCCTCACTGAGGACAGACAAAGTGGCAGATGCCTTACGTGGGATTTTCTCCCATGCTGGGTTCTTCAGGAGGTTATCACCAATCAAGGGGGGTCCTTCATGTCAGACCTGATGAAATGTTTATGGGAGAAGTGTGGGGTGGTGCAGAGATGCATGACACCGTATCACCCACAAGCCAATGGGCTTGTGGAAAGATTCAATTGTACCCTGAAGTCAATGCTTCTAGCATTTGCTGAATAACATGGGAGGGGCTGGGAGAAATACCTTCCCCACCTGTTGTCTGCATACAGGGAGGTGCCCCAAAAGTCAACAGGATTTTCCCCCTTCAAACTTTTATATAGACGCTAGGTACATGGGCTCCTAGACTTGATTTGCAAGGACTGGGATGGCAAGCAATCCACCCAGGTAACTCCCATAGTGGATTACATCCTTAAGTTTAGGGAAAGGCTAAAGGAGCTTATACAGGCCAGAGCAACCTGGCAGCTGCCCAACAGAAACAAAAAGTGTGGTATGACCGCAGAGCCAGAGCTCGCTCGTACATGGTGGGTCAGGAAGTCATGGTCCTTATTCCAGTCTGGAAAGACAAGCTGCAGGCTGAGTGGGCAGAACCGTACAAAGTAGTGAGGAAGGTAAATGACATGAACTGTATTATAGAGTTACCTGACCGAAGACAGACAGAAAGAATGTACCATGTCAACATGATGAAGCCATATGCCAATAGGGCTGACATGGTGTTTGCAGTGTGTAGTCCTGGGGAGGGGATGGACGAATGAGACCCCCTTCTGGACGTGCTGGAAGAAAGTAAGAGGGAGTCCACTGTGATGGCAGTTAAATTGTCTCCCCAGCTGACCCCGGACAAGATCCAGGAAGTAAGGGAGGTTTTAGCAGACTTTGCCCCATTGTTTAGTGCCAAGCCTGGACTAACCCCCTTAGCGGCTCACGATGTGGAGACAGGGACACAGATGTCCATACGGCGGACAGCATATCGTGTGTCTGAGGCTGTCCAAAAGGACATTAGGAGGGAAGTGGAGGAGATGCTGGATTTAGGGGTAATCTAGAGATCCCACAGCCCCTGGGCCTCACCCGTAGTCCTTGTGTCCAAGCCAGATGGTTCTACTCATTTCTGTGTGGACTATCGTGGACTGAATGCAGTCACGAAGTCAGACGCCCACCAGATGCCCCAGACTGACGAACTCCTGGACAAGTCGGGGGGTGACCTACCTAACGACTACTGACCTGACCAAGGGGTATTGGCAGGAAGAGTTGACGGACAGAGCTAGGGAGAGGTCGACCTTCATCACTCCAATAGGCTTATTTGAATTTTAAGTAATGTCTTTCGGAATGAAGAACGCCCTGGCCACTTTCCAAAGGTTGGTGAACCAGGTGTTAAATGGTGCTGAGGAGTATGCCATGGCATACCTAGATGACACTGCCATCTTTAGTGGCAGCTGGGAGGAACACCTATCCCACCTTGGAGAAGTGCTGGGCAGGATACAGAGGGCCGGGCTCACTGTCAAAGCAGAGAAGTGCCAGGTGGCCATGGGAAAAGTGGCATACCTCGGGCATATGATAGGCAGAGGACAGCTCCGTCTTAATCAAATAAAAATAGAAATAATCCAGGCATGGCCCAGACCAGAAAACGCAGAAGCACGTCAGGAGTTTTCTCGGGACAGCAGGGTACTATAGAAAATTTGTACCCAATTACAGTGCCCTGGCTGCTTCCCTATCTGACCTGGTAAAGAAAAGGATGCCAAAGAAAATTACCTGGGGACCAGCCTGTGAAGAAGCCTTTACCAGACTGAAGGAGGCACTGTGCAGTGCTCCTGTTTTGACAAGTCCTGACTATAGCAGACCCTTTATAGTTCAGACTGACGCCTCAGATGTGGGTATTGGGGCAGTACTGAGTCAGACATCCAACCAAGGGAAAGATCACCCGGTAGCATACCTGAGTAAAAAGTTACTTCCCAGGTAGCAGGCATACTCCACCATGGAAAAGGAGTGTCTTGCCACAGTGTGGGCCCTAAATAAGTTGGAGCCATACTTGTACGGGCAGCATTTTGTGGTACAAACCAACCACAACCCCCAGGTTTGGCTGACGCAAATGGGTAAGACTAATGGTAGATTGTTAAGATGGAGTCTTGTTTTGCAAGGGTATGACATGACAATTCTGCATAGGGCTGGAGTGAAAAATCAGAACTCAGATGGGTTGTCTCGTGTCCATAAAGAGTGAACTGATTTGGGAAGCTCATCCCATGCAGGGGACAGAGCCCCCAAATTTAGTCTAGGTGAGGAGGATTGTGACACCTGGACAGCTGGTTCTGATTACTCTATGATTTTTGTAAAATAAAAATATAGTGTGATTGTCTGTCATGAGAAATGCTGTGCTCCTGGATGACCCCCCAGGTTTCACTTCAAAAGACAGGATATGTTAAACAGTAGATCTCTGTGATGGGAATAACTTCCAGGAACTCGCATTTTATAGCCTTATTTAGGATCTAGATTGTTTGAAGCCAAGACCTGAAATATCCATTTTATGATGTCCTCAGGAAGGTCAGTTAATTGACTGGTGTCACAAGGCATATTACACCTCAGTGGGATCTGGCAGAGAGTCATAAAAAGTCCTTTGAGGTGTTTGAGAAAGGAAACTGCTCATGGATCAAAGGGACTGAGAAATCACAGTCTTAATTAAGAGTGACATCATTTGGAAAATGAGTTTTGCTGAAGTCACAGAATTTAATACCTCTTGATGGGACTTCCTGTTTTGTGTATATATATATATATATATATATATATTTATATATCCTGAAAAGGAGGAGCTAGATGATGATGACATCATGCAGAAGGCAGGTTCAAGGCAGTGTTTTAATTATGCTGTTACTGACCTTTAGTTGATATACATGTTTAGACTCTGAAAAAGCAACATCAGCCACTGTTAGAAGGTATACATTAGAGAGACAAGTCTAAGTGTACTGTGGTAGGAATTTCCACTTTTAAACCTTATTCTTTTAAAAGATTGTAAGATTTGTGATATATTGTTCTATATTTACATTTTTACACATTTTTTTATCTATTTTAAGTAAAACCACTTATTTTAAGAGACTACTTGGTGTGCCTTTGAAATTCTTTCTTTGACAAGTGAAACATATATGGCTAAAGCTGACACTGTGCATAGCTTACTGGTTTACCAAACTGGGAAAAGGTAAAAGTTTATTTTGAGGTTTTCATAAGAGTTTTTAAGGGTTAATTCTGTACACCTGGTTAGGTGCCCATAGGCAAAAGATATCGGGGACCTCCCCCCCGAACAGCAGAATTATCTGAGCCTGTACATTGGGTATGCTAGCAAGAGGTTCACAGTTTGAATCCCTCCAGAACTTGAGACCAACGGTTGATTCGAACCCACAAAACAGACAGGAGGGTTACCCTGTTTCTGTTCATGTTCACAATATTGTGCTCGGAGGTTGGCACTGTGGGAGCAGAGGGCCTGACCTGCTGAGTGGGGTTGTGACACACTGAACTGATAGTGGAGCAGGTTGAAGCAGAAGCGGAGATACTGTCTGTGTGCTGGATGTATCATTATATGTAGATACAGGTCTTTCATGTCCAGTGAACTAAGCCAGTCTCCCTTGTTCAGCAGGGGTAAGACAGTAGGAAGAGTAACCATGCTGAACTTTTTGCATTCGATAAAGAGGTTCAGTTGTTTCAGGTCTAAGATGGGTCTTATATCTCCCTTTACTTAAGTACCAGAAAGAAGTGGGAATAAAATCCTCGACCCTGCTGATGAAGGGGAACTGGCTCTATTGCATTTTTGTGCAAAAGAGCTTGGATCTCTGCTGCCAACACCGCCTCTTGATTGGGAGGATAAAAAGAAATCCTTGGAGGCATCTTGGGAGGAAAGGCCAGTAGATCCAGAGGATGGCCTGACTGTATTAACCAAGCATCCAATGTGACTGTTTGCCAGCCCTTTAGATACAGGGAAACTCTGCCCTCTACCTCTGTGGGTCGGGAGACCACAGGTTTGGAGGACTCCTCAAGTTGAGGGGTGCCCCTCGTTGGAGACTGGTGGGGCTGGATGAGTGGCTTTTGAAACTGGGGTGGGTCCAGGCAAGGAAACTGTGACTTTTCATTTTGTGGGCTGTTTCAAGTTGGGTCTTTGCCTGTTAGAGGGGCAATGAAAAGTTGCTTCGTAGAAGGGTTTAGGATGAGTATGATATAGCAAGGCACTGACTTCAGAGTGTGTCCTGCTTGATGTCCTGAGTTTGATGCCTACATAGTTTGTGAGCTTTAAACAGTGCATTCAAAATAGAATATTGCACATCAGGAGTGAAGCCAGAGACACTCACCCATGAATGCCTTCTGAGGCAGATACCCACAGTAGATACTCAAGCCATAGAGGCAACTGCATCATAGGCAGCACGTAGGAGATGTCGCCTAACTGCAGAAGCAGTCCTTACGGTATTAGTTCCTCTTTAATAGAGGCATCAGGCAATGTTTACACTGAAGCCTGAGCAGCCTTCCACAACTCCTCCTGGTATTTGAGAAGGTGACCCATATAGTTTAGGATTCTAAGAGTCATAGTGGATGCTGAAAACATTCTCTTTCCCATAGTGTCAAGCCTTCAGCATTCCTTGTCGGAAGATTGCTGAGATGTTAAGGTCTCACAGATCTATCGTGGGCAGCATTAATCACCACTGAATCTGCTTGTGGTGGAGTGGAGAACTAAGGGTGCTCTGTAGGCACCTGTCCACTTTCCTAAGAGTAGAAGGGATACTGAAGGGCAGTTGCCATGCAGCTAAAATAACATCTTCATAGGCCTCCAATAATGGGGGAATAACTAAAGAAGGGCTGTCAGGTAGGCCCAAATAGTTGGCTAGTTTGCATCTAGAGGCATCTTGTTCAGTCTCTTGAAATTGAAGGTCTTTTGAAGGTGCTGCATTATATTAGAAAAAGTAGGATCAGCCGGCCCGGTGGCGCTGAGGGTTGAGGCACTGGATGCCACACCTTGCTCCACGCTGGCGACCTGGGTTCGCGAATGAGCCTGGGTCATCAGGGGTCGGCAGGGGAGGACTACAATTGAGCATCCAATGACAGCTCTCCTAGTCCTGGGGAGAAGGGAGGGATGTGCTCTGCTGGTCCCTGGGGACGCCCGGTGGTACTGCAGTAGCGCGGGTGCCAGTGGGGGGGGAGAACGGCAGATGTCCGCACGGCCATGCACTGACGTCCTTGCATGTCCGTGCTTCCAGGGGAAAATAAATGGAGGAAAAAGGTAGCACAGATCTGCAGCAGCTTGATAGCCGCAGGTTTCATCAGCCTACGATGTCCACAAGGCATGTGCTGGTAATGGTTCCTCACCAGGCGAGGGGGCTACAGGGAGGACCCTCTTCGCAGGCAGAGATGCGTCTGCCAGCTGGGCATGATAGCTTCAGGGTCAGAGGTGGAACAGAGGAGCGGTGGCTGGATGTAATGCAGGACTGTGGCTGCAGGTGAGGATAAAATGTTAAATGATAAAAAAAAAGAAAAAGTAGGATCATCTGGAGGTGAGCACAGTAGGTAAGGTGCCATGTCCTTTGCCTGAGAAGTGGTAGAGCCTGAGGAGTGAGAAAAATCCTCCTGGCAAAGATCTTCTTGTTCCCAGTCCTGATAGAAGGGATCCTCCTCCATCTCAACATCTTGGGAGGGAGCTGGAGAGACTGTGGAGACAGAGGAGCACCTAGAAGGCTCAGGTTGGTGAGCAGAGCCACCCCTGTGGTAGTGGGAGTGTTCTTCTGTGTCAGGTCTAAGATAGTACTGACTAGTGCTTTAACATCCACCATAGTCAGCTGAGGGGATCCAGTAGTGCAAGGGTACCATGAGTGGGCCCTATGGGAACAATGGAAGATACTGGTGTGGTTTGCGGCACCAAATGACTCGTTGACTGAGACCAAGTCTCTCGAGTTGTCGATGACAGGACTATCACTGATGAGGACTGGCCACAGGATCCTAGAACACAGTGGCCTTCACCTGGCGTCATGGTTGTCAATGACCAGGTGGAACCCCACATGGGATTATACAGAGATCCCCCTAGAAGGCAGTGACAGCAGAGGCAACCGCAATTTAATTGAAGTTGCAGAATACGTCGATGAGGGAATCATCAATGAGCAAGTAGGGTCAGAAAGACCAGAAGTTGTCGACAGAGCAGAAGATGACTGGGCAGCACCTGCAGCTAGAGCAGATAAAACTGCTCTGGTATTAAGAATTGCCTGAGGAGTAGAGGAAGGCAGTTATGATGTTGATGGAGAGGAGCTTTTTGGAAAACCTGTACTCCTCTCACAGGAGTGTTCATGCTTCTCCTTTTTATCATCTTTCTCTGTCAACGAACGGCCCCGACTGGAACAGTGGGACCCAGAGGACGACGACGATGATGTGCAGGGCATTTTAGATTGTTGTCTCCGCTCTAAGAGGGCAATTTTTTGTTCCATAGGTACTCCCTCAGCTGCTGAAGTTGTCACATTTTTTGTGACTTTATTAAACCAGTGACAAAGATCACAGGCTCGCATGTCATGTGTAGGCCCTCAGCATTGTACACAAAGTTCATGGAGGTCCTCTGTAGTGATCTTCTGGCCACAGGAACACTTCCTAAATAAAGCATCTGAAGAAAACATGGAGAAGGCAGCGAGAAACTGAACATTATGTGCCTTCAAAGAGGAATATGGGCTTTCTTTTCTTCATTGACTGTAGTTAACCTCCAAACTGAACGAGTAGCATACAGGGTGGCAGCAGAAAAAGAACTGAGGAGCATCTGGGACTGCCCTCACTTATATACCATAGAGCACAACATGTGATGTCGTTGAGGGCAGTTCCAGGTTGACTGCTGGTAAAATCCACCAGCTGGAATCAACGCCTGTGGCTGGGAAGTTCCTACATGTGTGACCTGCTTAAAGAGATATCCTCAAAGAAGAGCTAGGTATACCTTAGTACTGATCAATGTTTGTATGACTACCACTGTATGTAACTTTGAATGCTGCTAACAGGGTATGCACAGGGAAGTTGCCTATTGAGTATTATGCTAAAAAGTCAACTTGTGTTTAACACTGTTAAGTGTATTACTAATGGATCCTACACTATTCTTGACCCTCACTGCAACTTGACAGCGGGATCTCCCTGGCCTGTTTTCCTAACGTTCTCTGCTGTGATCACAGCCTGTGAGTTTACCTTTTTCCCTGCCCTACTGACAATATACACCATCTACCTGGCTATCTCACCCATTATTTTCACTGTGGTCCAATATGGTCTTAAGGACTTTGTACATCTTAAAGAGATTTCAGAACTTAAACCCATCTCACAAGATTTGGATGGGCACACTCATCATCAATCTGCGTCGGACTGCATGACCCAAACCCTTACATTTAAACATGAAAAGCTATGGGACGGTATTTCTAAGGTACAGACTTGGCTCAGTAACCTTATACCTGGATTGGGGAGTGTATGGAAATGGATCTGGATATTTCTTATTATTGAGGCTTGCTTTCTGTTACTCCACGTTACACCTATGCCAAGTAAGGGCATCACCACCATGCACCTAAAATCAGAATTAGTAAAACTAATCAGTGCCTCCCATGACCTTCTCAAAAAGTGGGGGGCACTTTGGGAACTTCCATCTTATGAGGTTCGGGGGTCTTGGAGGGCACAGGTGTTCTAGACTGGCTCCAGCAAAGCCTAACTAGGGGTTACTGTAATGCATCTGTTGTGGGCATCATGCCAGAGCCATGGGAGTTGAACCCTTGTTTGGAGATGTCAGCTTAAAAGAAACTGGATCCTCCCAATGGGGAGGGCAAAGCCAAAACATGCTGAAAATGGCATGTTGATGTAGAGTTGTGAACACTTTGCTAAGAGCTCCTCAGCATAAATACAGTCCGCTGCCTATCATGCTGCCCCTGACCACACTTGTAAGTGGACTGATCTTCTGGCACCCTACTCCCCTTCACCCATCCTCAACACACGAAAAATAGAAATTACGTACCTACCGTGATTCTTGACCTTCTTGGATGAAATCTTCACCACTCATTCACACTAATGGGAGTACATTGAAGGCACCAGGACCCAGCAGGAGCAAACTTTTTCAGGAGGGCCAGCGCCCAAGATGGAGCTACAAGGAAGCGGCACTGTGAGCAAGGCGCGTTCGGTATAGACTATCTCGGCAAAAACCTTCCAACTGCCTCAGTACCTTCTTTTCCGAGGAGGTGCAACATAACTAACCTAGAGAGGACTGACCTAAAAACCGGACATAAAATAGTCCAAATGACCCGTGTAAGAAGGGTCAACAACAAGTCTTCACAGCACAGCCATTGAGAGAGCGAAGACCAGAAACAGAGAAGTGAGCTCGGGGGATGGTGGGTGGGCATGTGAATGACTGGTGACTTTGTCCAAGAAGATCAAGAATTACGGTAGGTATGTAATTTCCATATCTTCCTGGACATAAAGTCTCCACCACTTATTCACACTAATCGGAGAGTACTGAGCTAAATAATCCCAAGATGGGTGGCAGGAGAGAAAGGAGCTCATTTGCTTAGGACAGAAGTCCATTAAGAAGTGTCCTACCAAATGACTGATGTCATCTGGCACGGACATCAAGGCATAGTGCTTAATGAATGTATGCAAGGAACTCCAGGTAGCTGCATTGCAACTATCTGCAATGGGCACATTACGGATTTCCACCAGAGATGCCACGACTGCTCTGGTAGACAGAGTACACTCTGCCTTCCAGCTTGACCTGTGCCATAGAATAGCAGTGGCGAAGGCATGCCACCAGCCATGTTGGAATGCACCTGATAGCAACACGTTGACCCAGTCGGGTCATGCTAAAGAAAACAAACAACTGTTGAGCATTGTGAATTTCCTTTGTTCTATCTAGATAGAACTGCATGCTCTCTTTACATCTAGTGAATGAAGGGTACGCTCCCCCTCATTCTGGAAGTTCAAAAAGTAGGTAGGAAGGACTAAAGGTTGATTCAGATGGAATTCTGAGACAACCTTAGGCAGGAACTTAGGATGAGTTCTAAGCACTACTTTGTCCTTGTGAAATACAGTGTATGGGGAGTCTGTGACCAGGGTGTGTATTTCAGAAACTCTACGGGCCAAAGTAATGGCCACCAGGAAGGCTGTTTTCCAAGTGAGGAATTTCAACTCACAAGTAGCTAGAGGCTCGAAAGGTTTACAAGTGAGCATATCTAGCACAAGGTTAATGTCCCAGACTGCAACTGGACATCTAATAGGAGGTCTAGTATGCAGAATACCTTTAAGAAACCTCTTAACTACAGGCAGCTGAGCAAGTGACATGGAAAGTACTGGCTCATGAAATGCCAAAATGGCACAAAGATGAATTCTGATTCTGGAGTATTGCAGACCTGTGTTTGAGAGTTCTAAGAGATACTCCAAGATGTTATTCGGTGGGCAGAAGGATTCCAAGAGGATTTTGCACACCAGAGAAATGCTTCCATTTAGCTGTATAGGTTTTTCTGGTGGCCGGCTTGTGCACGGCCAAAAGAATATCTGAAACACTACGAGAAACATTAAACCTATTAACCTCTATCTCCTCAGAAGCAAAGCGTGAAGGTGAAGTGACCTCAGGCTGGGATGGACCACAGGACCCTGGGTCAGAAGGTTCATCTGAAGTGGAAGCGGTTTCGGGGGGGGGGTCCAATAGCCTGTTGAATAGCGGGAACCATATCTGCTGAGGCCAGAAGGGGGCAATGAGAATCATTCTTACCCCCTGGGATTCCAATTTGAGCAGTATCCTCTGAATTAGGGGAAGAGGAGGAAATGCATATAGAAAGCGTTTTGTCCACCGCAGCCTGAATGCATCCTGACAAAAAATGCCAGGTCCTGGATTTCTGGAGCAGAAGAGAGGCAGTTTTGCGTTGAGTGGGGATGCAAAAAGGCCAGGTCTGGAGTTCCCCACTCTTTGAAGAGTGACTGAACGATGGCTGAGGAGAGAAACCACTCATGAGGATCTGCCTCGGTTCTGCCGAGACGGTCTGTCAGCTCGTTTTGTACTCCTGGCAGGTAAACTGCCTGAATCAGAGCCTTGTGCTCCAGGCACCATTCCCACACTTTCATTGCTTCCCTACATAATGGGTAAGAGTGTGTGCCACCCTGTTTGTTGATGTAATACATCACTGCCTTGTTGTCCATTTGAAGGAGAATGTTCTTGTGACAGAGTATGTCCTTCAAAGCTCGGACTGCATACAGGACAGCTCTCATTTCCAGGACATTTATGTGAAGTTGAGACTCATCCTGAGTCCACATAACATGGCTGTGGAGATCCCGGCAGTGAGCTCCCCAACCCATTAGGGATGCATCCGTGGTAATGGAGATCTGATGATCTAGAGGGGTGAAGGGATATCCTTCCAGAAGGGTGTACAGAAGAGTTCCTATGAAGAGGAGCTTCTGGGAGGGCTGCAACTCTGACTTCTTGAGGTTCAGCAGGACTCCCATGGACGTGAGGAAGTCTGAGGCCATGGCCACAGCCTCCAGAGTCTCTTGCCTAGAGGGACTTACTAGAAGCCAGTCGTCCAGATTTGGGAATACATGTATTCTGATTTTCCTGAAGTACACCACAAGAATTGCACAACACTTTGTAAAAACTCGAGGTACCGAGGATAGCCCAAAGGGCAGGACTCTGAACTGATAGTGTGTACACAACGACACGAACCTTAGGTATTTGTGGTGCTTTGGGTGTATGAGAATGTGCTGGTAGGCATCCTGCATGTCCAAGGAGGCTAGCCAATCATGCTGATGAATCAAAGGTAGCCAGGTACCGAGTGATATCATCTTGAACTTTTCCTTGTGTAGGAACTTAACTTTCTGAGATCCAGAATGGGGTGCATGCCGCCAGTTATCTTTGGGACCAGAAAGTAATGGGAGTAGAAACCTGTATTTCATTGATCCAGCGGAACTACTTCTACTGCCCTGTTGTTCAGAAGGCCTTGTATCTCGGAAGCAAGAAGGTCTGACTGTGCCACCAACAACCTGGGCTGTCGTTTGGGAGATGATCCGGAGGGGTTTCCGATAGAGTAAGAGAGTACCCCTCACAGATTATCCTGAGGACCCATTTGTCTGATATTATAGATTTTCACTGGTTGCAGAACTGAGTCAGACGTCCTCCCACTGTAGAGGAGGAGTCCCCCTCAGGCAGTTGAGGTGGGACCTGGGCCGGAAACTCAGAAGGTGGCACTGGGCGCTTTTGGGCCTTGTGCCTTCTGCTGCACTTTCTTTAGTGGCTGAGGGTTCTGGTTTCTGTTAAAACTTCCTCTGCCCCAAATGAACTGATGGTTGTGAAACTGACGCTTGTTCCCAACCCCTCGAGAGGGGGTGGGCGTACGTCTGGCTGTCTTAATGGCAGACCTAGTCTTCCGTGTGGCCTCTAGTGCTTGCTCCACCTGAGGTCCAAACAGATACATACCATCGAAAGGTAAGGCCATGACTTGCTGTTGGGCATCATTTGTGAAGCCCAAGGTATGTAACCAAGAGTGCCAACTGGTGCAGATGCCAGCCGCCGCCACCCGGGAAGTGGTATTGAAGGCGTCCATTGCAGCTTTAACCTGTTGGTTATTGGACTTGATACCCCTAGTTATGGTTTGAAGTAGCTCTGAGTTAACCTCCGATTCGGGCAGAGCTTCCATCACTGCTTTGAGTGAATGCCAAAGAACATACTCGTATTGAGAAAAATAGCCCTAGTAGCTGGCAATGCGAAAGCCCAGGGTTGAGACAGCAAAGACTCTCTTACCCAAGGTGTCTATCTTGTGAGATTCTTTTATAGGATGGGCTGTAGATTCCTGAGGGAGAACAGCCTTATTCTCTGCCAGGACCACTATGGCATCAGCAAAGGCTTGTGAGGCCAAGATGGGGCGATCCTTAGGCGGGGCATATTTCCTATCTATGGACTTGGCCACAGAAGGAATAAGAGCCGGATTCTTCCACACCATCTGTGAAAAGGTCTCGAAAGAGGGCTGTACCGGAGGGGTTAAATCCATAGGGATTTCCGGGACATGAAGATATTGGTGACGCAGAAGTTTCCCAGGATCGATTTCTGTGGTCTGGAGAGAAAGAGTAGAATTTAAATTTTTGAGCAGAGACTTAAAGGAAAGGTCCTCAGTAACAGGCTCTGCAGGAGGATTGATCCATGCCCCCAGGGCAGTGTCAGCATCAACATCATCACCCATTCGAAGATCTGGATCAGGCTCAAAATAATCTCCTGACAGTCCGGGGGGGGGCTGTATAGACAGGAACGGAGTGAAAACCAGGAGGAAGAAGAGAGGAAGAAAGAGTCGGAGTCAAAAACCTCTGGAAACTATTTTTTTTTATACTTCGTTTTTATTGGTATCTACAGGTTCCAATACAGAATTTATGTTATATCAGCATCATTATTTTATACATACTTATGTAAAGACCTTAAGAGGTCCAATGGAATTGTAAACACTTCTTACAATTTCAACTGGTACTACATCATGTTAAAGCACAGTCATAGTACCTATGCATTTCCAGCAGCATTAGAGTACAGAGAGAAACAGAGAAATTATAGACTATGCCCTATTTACTAAGATAGTTTAAACAGTAAAGAATTAAAGAAAAGGAAGAAGGGAACAAGGGACAGGGATATAGAATTAGGGACGTGGAGAAACTATATCCAACCCAGGTGAGGGTGAAATCAAGGTTAGCACCTAGATGAGAAACGGAGAGTAAGATCAATCCCCCTTGAGGTTCCCTAACCAAGCAATTCCCATCTTGCCCATCGATTTACAAACTGTGAAGGGCTCTGAGTTAGCGAAAAGGAAATCCTCTCATAGATTTTGACATTGTCTACAAGGTCCCTCCACTCCGTCTCAGTAGGTGACTGGGGAGACAGCCACTTCCTTGATATCACCTTACAAGCTGCCGCCACCAAAATGTTCCAAAGGTACTTGGCCTCCTTACCTACAACCTCTAGGGGGTATAGGCCCAGAATTATATGTTCCGGTCCCATAGGTACCTCAATATTAAAAATTTTCTGTAATTGGGTTTGTATATTGCTCCAGTATTGATTGAGCATAGGGCAGTGCCAAAAAATATGGGCTTGAGATGCCCCAGGATTACCACATTTCCGCCAACATAATGGCGAGATCTCCGGATTCCACTTAGATACCTGCTCCAGTACTTGGAAGTACCTGCTTCTAAGTTTCCATAAAAATTCACGCCACCCCAGGGAGGAGGAGGTAGACCAAGTATTCCTTATGGACAATAACCATCTTTCTTTATGTAAACTTAACCCAAGATCCCTTTCCCACTTCTCTTTTATATATGTAGTAGAGCAATGTAAATCCATAATGTAAGTTTTATAAAGTATAGAGATTGCTCGTTCCCCCCTCTCCGTCCCCCAAATCCCTTCAAGTACCATCGGTTGGGGGATCCCCCCAAATCTAAAGAAGATTTACATAAGCATTTTGTTATATAATCTCTAATCTGATAGTAGAATATCAAGTCCCCCTGTACCCAATTAAACTTTCCGGTGCATTCTTCAAAGGTCAGGATCTGGTCCCCTTTCATTAACTGCCACGGAGCCCAACATCCCAGTCTCTGAAGTCGCTTAAACCAAGGGTTCCCATGAGCAGGCGTATGAAGCGAGCTCAGGGACCAAGCCTGATACTTCCAGAGATATACCTTTGTAGCTCCACGCAGACACCCTCGTCTGCAACCCACCAGAGCTGCTGCGGTGCCCGAACACAGTGGAGAAGAGCTACTTACTGACGTAGCTGGTGCAAACATTTGTGACCAGAGAGAGGGAGAACAGGGGATGGCTAGATCCATGGACTTCCAAATAACCTGGTAAGTGGGATGTTGTAATAATAAAGAGACCCTCAGTTGGGTTGCCACCCAATACCCCTCCAAACAAGGAACACCAACCCCCTGAGAGAAGAGAGTTTGTTTTCAATCCTGGGTGTTTTCCTGCCCATATAAATTTCAAAAGCATCCTTTGCCAGGCCATCAATCTCTCTTTTGAGATTAAGCAGGGCACACATTGAAACAAGAATAAAAACCTCGGCAACAGGTTCATCTTAATAGATTGAATTCAGCTATACAAAGGGAGAGGGAGCACGGACCACCTTTCAATATCTGTTTGTATTTGTTTTATTAAAGGGGGAAAATTTAGGTCGTATAGTTGAGAGTTGCTAGGTGATAACACTATTCCCAAATATTTCATAGATGGGAGGTCCCATTTTAGTGGGTATTTGTCTCTTAAGAATTGAGAAGGGGAATAATTAAAAGTAATGGCTTCAGTTTTATGGGTATTCAAGGCATAGCCAGAAAGTTCTGAGAATTCCTTTATATGTTGAAATAAATATAGGATAGATGACTCAGGTTCTGTGATGTATACCAAGATGTCATCTGCGTACAGTGCAAGTTTATGTTCATCCCCATTTATGTTTATTCCCTTTATATTTAAGTTTTCTCTGATACTTTGGGCTAAAGGTTCAAGATACAGAGCAAAAAGAATGGGTGACAACGGACAGCCCTGATGTGTACCTCTGCATAATGGGAAGGAAGGGGAGACATGGCCATTTGCCCTAATGTATCCTTTTGGTGTATGGTATATTTTGAAAATGAGATCAATAAACTGAGCGGGGAGACCAAATTTGCCAAGTACTGCACAAAGAAAAGGCCAAAGGACTTTATCAAATGCTTTTTCGGCGTCAAGACTAAGAAAAATGGAGGGTATCCGAGCGGGACCTAGATAATCAATTAGGCGGGTAGTTCTCCTGAGATTGTCCTGTGCCTGGCGATTAGGGATGAAACCCGTCTGGTCAAGATTAATCAGTTTAGGTATTACTTTCTGCATACGTTGGGCCAAAACTGACATAAAAATTTTATAATCTGTATTTAGTATGGAGATGGGCCGGTACGAGGGACAAAGCGTTGGGTTTTTCCCCTGTTTAGGTATAACTGATATGATGGCCTGCTCCCATGAGGTTGGTGGCATTTCTTTGGTTTGCAAGGCCCCATTATAGACCCTAAGTAGGAGTGGTATAATCTGATTTTTAAAATGCTTATAAAACTCCCCTGGGAGTCCATCTGTACCCGGGCATTTAGAGGCCTTCAGTCTCGAGACTTCTCTTTGCATCTCCTTTCCATTAATAGGGGTTAACAGGTCTAATTTAGCTTGGTGGGTCAATGAGGGCAAAGAGAGATGCTCCAAGTATTCAGATATATTGTTCTCTTGCTGGGGTGTGGGAGGGGAGGCGACACATAATGAAGTGTAGAATACTCTGAAGGCCTCTACTATTACCGGGGTCTGATGTAATTTCTGCCTGGAACTGGGGTGTATCAAGGTTGAAATCCACGCTCTCACTCTCTGGGATCACAAGCGGGCCGCCAATAGGCGAGTGGCTCTTGGCCTCCCTCATAGTACTTTTGTTTAAGGTACAAGACCTTCTGTTCCATCTGGTATTCCAATAACTTGTTAAGGTCAGCCTTAAGTTTGCTAAGCTTCTTGAAGATCTCTGCGTTATACTTACCACCTGTATACCACCTAGCTGAGATTCACAATTATCTATCTCCCACCTCAACTTTGTTTTTTGGGCTTCTCGTTGCTTTTTCTTAAAAGCCGATATAGCAATAAATTTGCCCCGTACCATAGCCTTACAAGTATCCCAAAGCAAAGCCACCGGTATTTCTGGGGAGTCATTGTCAGCCACTGCCTGGGTTATTGTATCACTAACTGCCTTTTTCACCTCTGGGTCTTGAAGCAGGGACGTATTTAGTCTCCAAAATGTACGCTTGACAAAGTCCCCTAGGTGAAGTTGGCAAAAGACAGGTGCGTGGTCTGACAGTGATCTATCCCCTATTCAGCTATCTTTTATTTGGCCAACTAGCTCTACTGGGAGTAAAATGCAGTCCAGTCGTGAGTGGGACTGATGCGGAGCTGAAAAAAAGGTATCGTTTCTTTGCTTTCCATGGGTGAGGCGCCATCCATCCCCTAGTCCCAGCTCCGCAAGAAGCTCCCCAACCTTTTTTATACAAACCTGGTTGCGGCGGGGAACCGCAGAGGAAGAGTCCAGCCTCGGGTTCAAGACCAAGTTTAGGTCACTTCCAATAATTACCTCCCCCTCTGCCCACTCCTGCAATCTTAAAAAAATTTGATGGTATGTCTGAAAGTCGGAGCCGGGAGGGACATAAATCGATGCCAGAGTTAGTAACCGCCCAAAGAGACGCCCCTTCAGGAAGGCAAAGCGCCCTTCTCCATCTGTCAGCTGTGCTATTTGCTCAAGCGTCTTCTCTGGGGCAAAATTGCCACCCCCTCGCCTTCCCCTTCCATATGTTGCTGCGGCAGTACTAAAACAAATTTCCCAATTTCTGATGCTCCGTCAATGAAGATCGTTTCCTGCAAGAACAGAGCGTCCGCCTCAGTCCTCTTGAGGAAGGCGAGTATTTTGCTACGTTTTATTGGATTAGTCAGCCCGTTTACATTGAAGGAGCAAAAGGTGGTAGGTTTAGCTGCCATTCCTAATTCAGCAGGGACTCTTCCTCTGTCTCAACCCAGGTATTATTACCTCCCTCCACCAATGTCCCTTACTTTCACCCTAGTTCCGCCTGGTTCCAAAACCTACAGGAACCTACTAAAAAGGGAAACAGGGTCTAATTACTGGAGGCAAATAGAGAGAGGGCTCGGGGGGGGAAGGGAAGAAAAAAGGATTAGAGAAGGCAAAAAAATAGTGGCGTAGTCTAACACAACAAATCTATACCTATTTGTTAACTAAAGCTCTATATTACACTAATTGCAACAACAACTTATTGTTATTATAAAACACGTGGCTTCCAAGGTAGGGGATCCAAAACCTAGGATCCCTTGCCCTAACCTCAAAAGAGCCAGAAAGACAGACTACGAGGTAGGGGTTGAAAAGGAGGTAAGCCCTGACTTAACAGAGCCTCTTCAACGAATAACTCCAAAGGAGTGAATTCAAGAGGTAAGTACGCCACAGAATCACCTCAATCCCTTACACATTTAGAGGAATGTACAAGGTCGTGTATGAACAGAAATATGCCTCGTTGCTCCCCCAGGGACAGTTTAAGTTTAAACACTTAATTATTTAAACGTTTGAAATACCCTTCCTTTTCCAACTTGCATATAGGAAGGTCAATAAGTATAATTTTAGCCTTAACCAGTGATGGTCCGTGACCAGGCAACTCAGTACAGACCATTAAAAATAAGATTCCCAGTCACTGAGTCTAATGGGCCTCTCAGCCTCAAGTAGTGCTTTGCCAGGCCTATAAATCGTCACCACGGGAATGTGCTCCCCATCTCAGGACAGACTTATACCAGTTTCTTCCTCTGTCCTCCTCAGGTACAGTCCGGAGAGGAGTCGCTCGTAGATCTGAAGTGCGCCACTCGCTGCATCAGTCTCAGGGCCTCTCCTACTTTTCTCAGAGTTGCCATTCTCCCGAGTCCATTTGCGGTCTGCGGCAGTAGCCCCACCGGAAATCTTTGTTTATGCACTCGCTCTGCATCCGTAGGGGGAATAGGAATTCCCTTATTCTGGAGCTCGTCCAACGCCTTCACAGGAGAAAGATACAATTGAGGGCCCTCTTCCCAAAATACACGGACCGGCAGAGACGGGTTTGGAATCTTATACCCTTAGCTCTCAGCGCTTTCAATACCGGCACATATAGCTGTCTTGCTTGCTGCACTTCTGGGGCATAATCATGATCAAGGGTTATTCTGGATGAGAGGTACGTCAGCTCCTTCTTACCCCAGGCCCTCCGAAGAATGTCTTCTTTAGTTTTGTAGCTGCTTAACTTAAAGATTATTGACCAAGGGTGGGCTGCCTCCCCAGATGGTTTCTGGCCCAGTGAGCGGTGAGCCCTTTCGATGGACAAGGCATAATTAGGTGGTAACTCTAATACATCTTTCAGTAGGTTTTCTAGAAATGTTGTCATAGGAGGTTCCTCAGCCCCCTCAGCAAGTCCATATAGCCTGAGATTGCTGCGCCTTGAGTGTCCCTCCAGATCAATGCACTTACTTTGCAGGGCCTGGGCCTGTTGGAACAGCGCTTCCACAGCATTAGAAAGGTGCGTATTGTTCTCTTCCAGGACTTTTATTTTGTCTTCTGCTGCGTTAACTTTGGTATCAATATTAGAGATTTGCACAGCCAGGGATTGAAACTCTCTCCTTGATTCAGCTCGAGAGTCACAAATCTCCCGCAGTATATTTTCATACCTTGTACGAGATAGGAGATCTGTCTCAGCCTCCATGTCGTAGCTGGAGCCTCTCATGCTGCTACGTGAGCGGCTTCTGCTGTGTGTAGAACTGAGCAATTGTATTTCTTCTCCGACAAAGTCTTTCCTCTGTGATTTACTTAAATTACTTGACAGAGATGGTCCCCACTCTCTCCTACGACCTTCTTTAGCCATTTTTGCTTTTAAAAGTTTAAGGAATAGGGTAATTTTGTCCCTGGTGAGCGGAGGTGCGTTCCTAAGCTCTTGTCTGCTCCGTTGCAGAACCGGAAGTCAAAAACCTCTGGAAACTAGACGGCGCCACACCCATCCCTGGTGCCGTCAAAGAAAACAGTGCCGAGAACAAAGAGGGAGACATCATAGAAAACGGTGTCGCACCCGGTGCTGGCACCACCCCCGGTGCCGGAGTCGCTGATGGATAGCGCAGCACCGATGACAGCTCCGACGCTGAGGATGACACCAACAGAGCATGCGGCCCTGCAGATGGCACCGACAGCAGCTGTGGCACCGCAAAAGACCCCGGCACCGGAGAAGTCAGCAATGCAGATGAGGGTAATGTCACAGAAGTCTGAGAACTGCAATCTGAAGTTACAGGATGAAAAATGACAGGAGATAAGGGCATCGATGTAGACCCCTGCGCCGCGGCCATGTGAGGGGGACAGACACCAGAGCGTGGAGTCGACAACACCATAGTTAGTGTTGCACGACTAGGAAGTCCTAACCGCCTCGTCTGCTGCTCCAAAACTGACAGGCCTGAAGGCCCCGGTGATGGACTGGCAAGATCAGGTAATCAGGACAACCTCCAAGCCCACTGCTCCATAAGAGCGGCCCAATGGTGAAACTGCTCATCGGAACCCCCTCCAATGGGCGGAGAGGAGCTCCGATGTCGAAGAGGTCGGCCACCAGAGACAGAAACTGGTGACTCCGACAGAGGTGGAGAATAGCGCCTGGCCTTAATAACCCTAATATGCACAGACATACCAGAGGGCGACCTCGAGTGATGCCGTTTCTTTTTCGACCAGTGTTTCGAAAAACAACTCGAGGATGAACAGTGCCAAGAATGGGACCATTTCTTTTTATGCTTTCAGGGAGATTGCCTATCTCCCTGAGCATTGGACCATCCACTGTCAGACCCCCCCCCCCCGGGGAGGGCAGTGGACCAGACCCGGCCTGGCTGACTGAACAGTTTTCATATGAAGTCTCCCTATCGTCACCTGCCCCACCAATGGTTGACTCCGTCAATGCAGGGCTGAAGACTTCTCCCTTGCATAAGTAGAATTTATTAAAATATAATTGGTACTTATCGTAGATAAATACAAAACAAACAAAGTCAAGCTGCTACTTTGAAGTTTGACTCCTGGCAGGTGAGTGACGTCACTGAAGTGCACTCGATGGCGGGAGAAAAGGAACTGAGGCGATTGGAGGGTCGACAAGATAGTCCACACCACACGCGCCTGGCTCACGGTGCCGCTTCCTCGCGGCTCCATCTCGGGCCCCGGCCATCCTGAAAAGGTTTGCTCCTGCTGGGTCCTAGCGCCTCCGGCGTACTCCCATAAGTATGAATGAGTGGTAGAGACTTTATGCACGGGAAGATCACAGGCTACTCATCTGTAACAGTAGTTGTAGGAGTGGTATATGATGTTCACCTACACTTCATTAGCATGTCCTTTCCTCTTTAAGATCTTGCCAGAAAGTCTTCAATCTGGCTCCTCCCACCCAACCGGGTGGTCTATCCCTCGGCTCTGCCCCATGATGCCAGATTTTGTCTGCTGGAAGCAGAGTGTGAGTGCCAAAGCCGGGGTGGTCGAGTGGGTCTGTGAGGATGAACATCATATACCACTCCTAGAAAGTACAGTTATGTAAAAATTTACTGCAACAGTAGATCTTCGAGGAGTGTCTCTTGCAGTAGGTAATACTGTTGGGTTACCAGCAGAGGTCGCTGTGGCGAACGGCAGCTCTTCTAGCAGTTTTGTACCAGGGACTGCCCACACATGACATTAGCTTCCTGTTTCCTATATAAGTGTGGGCGGTCCCTGGCATCCTCATTTTCCCCACTGGATTCAGCTCACAAAGCAAGGACTGAGGGGAACCCGAGGTACCAAAGGAGTCCCAACCCATAGTCATTGGACCAGAATTTGGCCTCTTACAGAAGGAGGGGTACAGAGGGTGGGAACAGACCTACTGCAAGAGACAATCCTCGAAGATCTACTGTGACGGTAAGTTTTTATGTAACTGTACTATCTTCCATGTAGTGGTCACTTGCAGTTGGTAATATTTTCAAGATGAATCCCAAGCAGTTATGTCCATGTTGGAGGACAGTAATGATAGAAGACCTTGTAGGACTGCATGGCCGAAGGCTGTCCTATGTCATGAGGCAATATCCAGATTGTAATGCCTTGTGAATGTATGGCTCATAGACCAGGTAGCTGCACTGCAGATACCTGAAATGGAGGCTCCTTTAAAGCAAGCCACAGCAGTGGTCATAGCTCTAGTGGAATGGGCTTGGACAGATCCAGGTAAAGACTTGTTGTATTTTTTTATAACAAAATGTAATACAATTTGCCAACCAGCCAGAAAGGGTTCTTTCAGCAACTGGGAGGCCATCTCGGCCTGAGGCAAAAGAGACAAACAGTTGAGATGTTTTGCTAATCGATTGTGTCCGATTAGTATAGTACCGTATTATACGATGGACATCTAAAGTATGTAGTAGATGTTCACCTTGGCTGTAGTATTCAGGATAGTATACTGGCAGCTCCAAGGATTGATTCAAAGTATGTTCAGAGACTACTTTAAGAAGGAAGAAATGGTTGGTTCGAAGCACCACCCTGTCCTTGTGGAAAATCAAGTAGGGTTCCCTACACATGAGGACATGAAGGTCAGTAGTACGGTGAGCTGATGTGACAGCCACTAGGAACCGGGTTTTCCATGAAAGAAAACGAAGGTCACAAGTGGCTGCTGGCTCAAAAGGTTCAAGTGTCAATTTTTCTATCACAAAATTGAGATCCCACGGAAGAGTGGGTCTTCTAATAGGTGGCCTAATATGTAACATTCCTTTCAAAAACATCTTAGCTAGATGATGTTGGTACGGTAATTTGCCATCTAGAGGTTCTTGAAAAACCAAGATGGTGGCCAAGTGGACTTTGATGGAAGAGTAACTGAGACCTGATTCAGATAACGAGGCCAGGTAGTCTAGAACTTTCATGGTAGTAAGTGCAGCAAACACCAACATAGAGGTGTCGATAGGGAGAATGGCAGGGGTAAATGGAGAAAGTGACAAAGGCAAGAAGGACAGGGATGGGGCAAAAAGGACTAAGGCCATCAGGAAATGGAGGGTAATGAGTACCAATGCCTGTAGTCTGGGCAACAAGCTCCCTGAACTGGTGGCCTTGATGGAAGAGGGATGCCTGGATATCATAGCAGTCACAGAAACATGGTACACAGAGAACCATGACTGGGATGTTAACATACCAGGGTACATAACCTACAGGAGAGACAGGCAGGGGAGAAGAGGGGGAGGAGTAGCTCTCTATGTAAAGGAAGGGATAAAAGCAACTGAACAAAAGAGTAAACAGGGAGGAGAGGAGGCACTGTGGGTCACCTTGGAGACTGGAAAGGGCACCACAATCAGCACAGGGGTTGTGTACAGACCCCCATGTCAGGGGGAGGGAATGGACAAGGATATGATAGAAGGCATTCTTAGAATGGCAGAGAAAGGGGAGATACTGTTGATGGGAGACCTGAATATGCCAGATGTTAACTGGAGCACATTTGCTGCAGCCACATCCAAGAGCAGGGCCATTCTTGATGCCCTACAGGTGGCAGGCCTCAGACAGCTAGTTTTGGAACCCACTCGTGAGGGCAATCTTAGACCTCGTGCTCTCAAGCGGGGCAGTGAGAGGATCTCAGATCTAGAAGTGGGTTGCCATCTGGGAACAAGTGACCATCAAACAGTGTGGTTCACGTTAAACTCAGCTAGAGTCAAGCCATACAAAAGTGAGGGTACTGGACTTTAGGAGGGCCGACTTTGGCAAGATGGGAGAGTGCCTCAGAAAAGCACTAGCAAACAGGCTAGAAGGAGGTATGGAGCAACAATGAGGAATCATCAAAACTGCCATCACAGAGGCAACAAGCCTTTGTGTGAAGCAAATAAACAAGTCAAAACGAAAGAAAAAGTCACTATGGTTCTCACAATAGGTGGCTGTGAAAGTCAGGAAGAAAAAAGTACAGTTACGCAAGAACTTACCGTAACAGTAGATCTTCGAGAACAGATCTTGCAGCAGGTTACACCATTAGGACTGAAGCCGGCAGGCATCAGGACCCCACGGAAATCTTCTAGCTAGCAGTCTTCAGCAGGGAACCGCCTCGGCGTCGGTCCGTCCCAACGTCAGGCGTAGTACATAAGGAGGCGGTCCCACCAGAATCCCCACTTCTCCCGCCGGAGACTCCCGGCCGCTGGATGACATCAGAAAAGGAGACCGGGACCCGCCATCAGATGGCCAAGACTAAAAAGATCTTGCTCAACGTAGGCTGGAACTTACCTTCTCCAAGGGGGAATGGTGGGCGGGAAGGTACCTGCTGCAAGAGCTGTTCTCGAAGATCTACTGTTACGGTAAGTTCTTACGTAACTGTACTATCTTCTTCAAGATACAGCTCTTGCAGCAGGTTAAACCATTAGGACTGATTCCCAAGCAATGGCGCCTTGAAAAGCCATCGGGAGGAGGCAGCACTGATACACCAACATGCCCTGAGCCGAGGATAGGAGGCCCTGCAAGACAGCAAGTCTGAAACCCGCTCTTCACCATGAGGCGATATCAAGGCTGTAATGCCTGATAAAAGTGTGCACTGAGCTCCAGGAGGCTGCAGCACATATGGCTGATGTGGAAACGTTTTCCAGTGCTGCAAAAAAGGTAGCCACTCCCCTTGTCGAGTGGCCCTTAACCGCCCCTTGTAGGGGTTTCTGTCTACTGTTGTAGCAAAGGGAAATGCACTGGATTAAGCCAGCGAGAAAGGGTCTGTTTCGAGACTGAATCTCCCAACATCCTTTCAGCGAAAGAGACGAACAGCTGTTCAATTTTGCGGTGCTGTTTAGTCCTGGTCAGGTAGTATTGAAGACACCGATGAACATCCGGGGTGTGAAGCAGTGCTTCTCCTCGATTAGCGTACTTAGGGAAGTACACCGGTAAATCAATGTCCTGGTTAAGCGTGAGGGCTGAGACCACCTTAGGCAGGAACTTGGGATTCGTCCTCAGGGACACCCTATCCTGGTGAAAAATTAAATAAGGCTCCTTACACATTAGAGCGTGTAGTTTGGAGATTCTTCTCGCCGAAGTAACAGCAACCAAAAATAGCGTTTTCCATGACAGAAAACTCAGCTTGCAATCTGTGGCAGGTTCAAAGGGTGGCAGCGTAAGCTGCTCCAGGATGAAAGGTAGGTCCCAAGGAGGGACAGGATCCCTAATGGGTGGCATAAGGTGGAGGACCCCTCTTAAGAAAGCCTGGGATGTATCCAACTGCGCTACCGTGCGTTAGCCTACCGGGGCGTGGTAGGCTGAGATTGCACAAAGGTGCACCTTGATCGAGGAGTAAGCCAACCCTGATTGAAAAAGGGAGAGCAGAACTAATTTCTGAGGACAGTCTAAAGGGGAGAAGCCGCGTTCTTGAGACCACAGGCAAAACCTACGCCATTTCATGGCGTATGTAGCGAGTGTCGCCAATTTTTTGGCGGCAGAAAGTACTTCCGCCACCTCTTGCGAGACCCCCAGTCGTAAAATGGCTATGTCTCTAGGAGCCAAGCATGCAGGTTCAGTGAATGTAAGTCCGGGTGGACTAGTGAACCTTCCTCCTGAGACAATAGATGGGAGCTGATTGGCAAAGGAAACGGAGGTTCCCGGGACAGGTGGCTCAGAAGCGTGAACCAAATCAGTCTGGGCCAAAAAGGCGCTATCAAAATCAGCATTGCATGCTCCCTGCGAAGTTTGAGAAGGACTCTCTGGATCAACGGGAAGGGAGGAAAGGCATAGAGGAATCTGCCTGCCCAGGAAGGGACAATGCGTCTCACCAGAAAACACCAGGCCCTGGATCTAGCGAGCAAAAATTGGGCAGTTTTGCGTTGGATGGGGACGCGAACAAATCCAATTCTGGAGTGCCCCATCTGTGAAACAGATCCTCTGCCACCTCCTGTAGAAGTTCCCATTCGTGGACTCTGGCCTGGGAACGGCTCAGGCTGTCTGCGACGGTATTGTCCACCCCGGGAACGTGAACTGCAATGAGGTTTGCGCCGTGTCTTATTACCCATTCCCACACTCTCATGGCCTCCCTGCAGAGGGGATAGGAGTGTGTGCCTCCTTGTTTGTTGAGGTAATACATCACCGCTGTATTGTCTGTTTGTAACAGGAGAGTACTCGGTGGAATGTCCGACTGGAAGGCTTGCAGGGCATAAAGGACCACTCTCATCTCTAATATGTTGATATGGAGATGAGCTTCCTGAGTAGTCCATGTTCCCTGAGACTTCACCCTGTTCAAGTGTGCTCCCCACCCCAGCCCTGAGACGTCTGTAGAGAGTGTTATCACCGGGGACGGCGCTGTGAACGGAACCCCCGCAGAGAGGGTTCCTGGATCTAGCCACCATTGCCAGTACCAAACCACAGCCTTCGTGATTCTGACTGGATGTTGCAGATGGTCTTGCCTTTGGTCCCACTGCACTCTGAGCATCCACTGGGTTACCCGCATGTGGAGCCTTGCCATCGGGACTGTTGGAATTGCTGCAGCCATGTGTCCGAGCAGGCGAAGGACCAGTCTGGCTGGGACGGTCTTCTTCACTGAAAGGTCCCTTATGAGGGACCGGATGCGTTCCGCCCTGTCTTCGGGAAGAAAAGCTTTCCCTTGGGTGGTGTCCAGAACTGCCCCTATGAATTGCAGTTTCTGGGATGGTACCAGGAGAGACTTCTCGTAGTTGATTAGGATACCCAGAGACTGAAAAAGGACCTGGGTGTGCTGGATAGCTATCAACAGCGCCTCTTCGGAGGAGACCATGAGAAGCCAATCATCGAGGTATGGGAACACATAGTGGCCCTGTCTCCTCAGAGACGCTGCCACAACTGCCATGCACTTGGTAAAGACCCTGGGGGCCGATGACAGCCTGAAAGGAAGCGCTCAGAACTGATAGTGGTGGCCGAGGAACTCGAAGCGCAGGAACCTCCTGTGCGCTTGAGCGATGGGGATGTGCAGGTTAGCGTCCTGCATGTCCAGGGACACCAGGAATGCGTCCTTCTTCAGCATGGGGATTAGGCCCGGGAGGGTCACCATGCGGAAGCGTTTGTAGGCGACCGACATATTGAGGTCGCTGAGGTCCAAGACTGGACGCAGGTTCCGTTTTCTTTGGAACCAGGAAGAAGTGGGAATAATATCCTACTCCTCTCTGGTTCACTGGGACGTGCTCCAAAGCTTCTTTCTGCAGCAGCGTGAGCACTTCTTGCCTGATGAGCAAGGCGTGCTGACCCGAGTAACGGGAGAGCAAAGGAGGCCTTGTGGGTGGCTTGTCTGAGAATTCTATAAAGTGGCCTTTTTTGACTAATTGTAGCACCCACCTGTCGGTGGTGATCGACTGCCACCCTGGGAGGTGGTCTGCGATGCGAACCCCCGACCTTTAATTCCCGTTGATCCTGAGGGGCGGGTGCTGGGAAGGAGTCATGCTGTGGCGGCGGAGGGTCCTGCAGATTGGGCCGACTTGGTAGGATGTTGGCCTCTACCTGAGGACGACTTGCCCTGGGCTTTCCGGGTAAAGGAGCCCCTCTGTTGCAAGCCGGAACGAGGCTGTTGTCTCTGAGTCTGGCTGTGAAAGCGACTCTGGTTCCTACGAAAGGAACTGAGTCTAGATCTGTACATAGCCTGGACAGATCTAACGGCCTTCCCAGCTTCCTGCAGTTTGGTGATGACCTTCTCGGACGCCTCACCAAACAAGACTTTGCCATGAAAGGGGGCGTCCAGAATGTTCTTCTGTACATCCGGGGTAAATCCGGAGACACGGAGCCATGAGTGTCTCCGGAGGCATACGCCTGAGGCTGCCGCTCTGGCCGAGGAGTCTGCGGAATCATACGCGGCTCGGAGCACCTGGGTCCCCACGTCTGAACCCGTGCAGAGGAGCTGGAGAAGTTCCTCCTTAGGACCACCATCTGGCAATTTCTCTGCCAGGTCCTGTCCCTGTTTCCACTGCGCATTCTGAAATTGAACCATGTGGGTAAGGTAGTTCAGGGACCTGACGGCCCAGGTCGCAGCTGCGTAAATGCGCCTACCCATTGTGTCCAGTTGCGTGGACTCTGGGTCCGGTGGCTGCGTGCTCAGATGTTGCGGTCTCTGGGACCGGTCATGAGAGGCTGTGATGACCAGGGAGTCGGCCAGAGGATGATTACCCAAGTACTGGTCCTCCCTTGGGGCCTTGTACAGGCAGTCAGCCTTCTTCGGCATTGCCGGGAGCGAATGTGGATGTTTCCATGCTGCCTTGGTGACGTCTACGAAGGTGTCCACCAATGGTGGTACCACCACAGGCTTAGGATCTTTCTGCCTAAGATAATGAGCTAGGCATAGCCTTTCCGGGTCAAGATCTTCTGCGTCCCACCCCATGTTCTCTTGAATATGTCTCATGATCTCAGAGAATGAGGGGTCATCCGGAGGAGACCTAGGAAGTTCGCATGGGTTCGGAGAGGGGACGCTAATGGGAGAAGGGGATCTGGAGCCATCTGAGATGTCCAATCTTGAGTCCTCCGTAGACGGGGAGTAGCGGCGTCTTCTGGATCTCTTGGGGCTGGGTGAACCAGAAGAGGATCTAGATGGAGGCCTTTTCTTGTCCGTAGGTCTGCCCCTAGGAGGTCCGGCTGGCTCCTGGGGGGAAGGTACTCGGCCTGCTGCCCCATTGGGTGAAGGAGAGGGCGCTGGGGCCGGTGGTGCCGCAGGTGCGGGAGGAGGCTGCATGGTGACCACATCCTTTCTGATGGTGTCCCACCAGAAAGTGAAGAACTCCTTCACTTCCGAGATGTTAAGGCCCGACGACGGGCCGGGCGCCGGTGGCCTGTCGTCAGGTCCCGGCGTCAGCTCCCCTGGGGTCTCCGGTTCTGGGGAAGGCGCCCGCGGGAGCTCGACAGGTCCGGGTCACCCGCCTGGTCCTCAGGCTGAGTGGATTCCTCCTCCGTCAACGCTTCCTGGCCGACGTCGGCCGGCGGCAGTGGGGTTCTGCTCGCTGCTGTGTCGGATGTCGGTCCCCCAGCCGGCGTCCGGGTAGGAGAGTGCCTGACCGGTGATGGGTGTCAGACTGTCTTCAGTTCCCGGGATCTATGGTGTTTGGCCGACATCGGGGGAGCCGATGTCGGGTCTGTCGTCCTCTTAAGGGAGGTCAGCTCCTTAGTCTTCCGTTGAGGGGGAGGCGGCAGGGAGACTGACCGGACGTCGGGGGTCAAATGACGCTTTTGGTGATCCCCAGACTTAGACGAGGCCTTGGAGGAGGAAGAAGGCGGCCTAGAAGTCTTAGCAGGCCGCAGGGAGGCAGAACCACTGGCAGACTTGACCACGACTGGGGGAGGCTGAGAGCCGGCCCGAGACGGAGAGCGGTAGGACCTGGTGCTGGAGCTCCGGGAGTCCGAGGCCCTAGAAGGGGATTTAGGTCTCACCTTCTCCCTGTGCTTCTCATGGTGTCTGCGGGATTTTTCTGAAGATTCCCCCCTGGAGGAAGGTTCCATGGCCTTGAGCTTCTCTTCTAAAAGGAAAGCCTGGAGAGCCTTCTGTCGGCGGATCCAGGTCCGGCTGTTGAAGCCTTGACAAAAGGAACAAGTCTGGGTGTCGTGGTCTGGGCCCAGGCACCGGATGCAGGCCGAATGTGGGTCTTTGAATGGAATTTGTTTCCCACAGGTGCACTTGGATGAATGGCCCTCCACGGAGGTTGGGGAGGACATCAGACAGAGGAATAAATCTGGAGGAAGAGATTCCTGAAGAATTCTCGGTTGAAGAAATGGTAGAACGAATTTCCTGATCGTCGCGTGCTAGATACTGACCGAAGGGTCGAGACATGCAAGTCGACGGCAGGAAAGAACTGGAGATTCTGGCGGGACCGCCTCCTTATGTACTACGCCTGACGTCGGGGGCCGGACCGACGTCGGAGGCGGTCCCCGCTGAAGACAGCTAGCTAGAAGATTTCCGTGGGGTCCTGACGCCTGCCGGCTTCAGTCCTAATGATGTAACCTGCTGCAAAAGCTGTATCTTGAAGAAGATGATAGCATTCCGGAAGTATAAGGAAACACAGAAGGAGCAGAACAGAGAGCTGTACCAGTTAAGGCAGAAGGAAGCAGGGAGGGAAGTCAGAAGAGCAAAGGCCCAAACTGAGGAAAAGATAGCCAACTCAGTTAAGAAGAGGGATAAAATCTTTTATAGGTACATCAGCGAGCATAGAAAGACAAAGGGAGGGATAGTGAGGCTGAATAGAATGAACAGTGGCTGGGCAGAGGGGGACAGTGAAAAAGCAGGGATACTGAACAAATATTTCTGCTCAGTATTCACAAAAGAGGAGGGGGAAGTGCCTAATCCAATTAACAGAAGCACTCTTGATAGGGGGGTCGATCCCAGTCCTTTCACAGAAGAAAGGGTTCTGCAAGAACTCCTAAAACTGAAGGTGGACAAAGCAATGGGTCCTGATGGAATTCACCCCAGAATTCTAAAAGAATTAAGGAGGAACTAGTGAAACCACTGGCTACTCTTTTTAATAAATCATGAGAGGATGGTGTGGTACCCGAGGACTGGAGGAAGGCGGATGTGATTCCCCTTCACAAAAGTGGGACCAAGACAGAGGCAGGAAACTACAGACCTGTCAGTCTGACCTCTGTGGTAGAGGAAAGTGATGGAGTCACTTCTGAAGGAAAGAATAGTTGAGTACCTAGAAGCCAGTGGGGCACAGGACCCAAGGCAGCATGGGTTCACAGCGGGAAGGTCAAGTCAGATGAATCTAATAGATTCCTTTGACTGGGTGACCAAAGTAGTAGACCAGGAAGGGCTATGGACATGGCCTACCTAGACTTTAGCAAGGCATTTGACACAGTCCCACACAAAAGATTAATAGTCAAATTAACCAGCCTGGGAGTGGGTCCCAGGGTGGTAGCCTGGGTAAAACATTGGCTGCACAACAGGACACAGACGGTAATTGTAAATGGAGTCCTCTGAAGAAAGAGGGGTTACTAGTGGGGTACCTGAGGTTCAGTATTGGTTCAGTCCTTTTAATGTCTTCATCAGTGACATTGCAGAGGGACTGGAAGGAAAGTATGCCTTTTGCAGATGACACAAAGATCTGCAACAGGGTTGATACACAAGAAGGCATGGAAAGGATGAAAAGGGACTTGGCAAGGTTGGAGGAATGGTCAAGTATGGCAGCTAGGATTCAATGCAAAGGTGCAAAATAATGCACCTGGGAAACAAGAACTCAGGGGAAGAATACACAATGGGGAGATAGTAACAACAACAAAAAGGAAAGGGACCTGGGGTAATCATATCAGATGACCTTAAGGTTAGCAAGCAATGTGAGAAGGCAGTAGGGAGGGCTGGGGTATACTGGGATGCATAGGGAGAGGCATCAGCAGCAGAAAACAGGAAGTTGTTATCCCTCTGTACAGACAGTTGGTGAGACCCCATCTGGAGTACTGCGTCCAGTTCTGGAGACCCCATCTCCGCAAGGACATAGACAGGATAGAGGCAGTCCAGAGGAGGGCAACTAAAATGGTGCAGGGTCTGCAAGAGAAGCCGTATGAGGTGAGACTAAAGGAGCTTAATATGTATACCCTTGAGGAAAGAAGGGAGAGGGGGGACATGATAGAAACTTTTAAGTACCTCAGTGGAATCAACAAAGTCCAAGAGGGTAGCATCTTTCAGAAAAAGAGATGTGCAAGAACAAGGGACACAATTTAAAGATAGAAGGGGCGGTTCAGGGCAATGTGAGGAAGTATTATTTCACAGAAAGGGTAGTGGATGCATGGAACAGCCTTCCTGAGGAGGTTTAGGGTCTAAAACTGTGGAAGAATTCAAGAATGCATGGGACAGACATAAGGCAATTCTTGTGGGGGGTAGGAAGAAATAGGCTGTTGGTTAACTAGGATCTGCGGCCTATCCTGTAGGTAGGAAAATGGGCAGACTAGATGGGCCAAGCGGTCCTTATCTGCCGTCAAAGTCTATGTTTCTATGTTTCATCACTGGACAGGAATAAGGGTCCAATGATCGAGAGGTAGACCATATGGAAAAGCATTTCCATTTGGAATTGTGTGTTTCTCTGGTTGCTGGTTTACATGAGGCCAAGAGAATACTGGCAACAGGAGAGGGCACTTGTAATCTAGTTACGAAAGCATCCTCAGGAGCCAAGCGTGAAGGTGTAGAGCCTTCAGGTTGGGATGTAGGAGAGATCCTTGACATTGAGTCAAAAGGTCCTGTCTGACTGGCAATGGAACGGGTTCCCATACTGATAGTTGTTGGAGTAGGGGAAACCACGGTTAGTGAGGCCACATTGGGGCTCGGAGTATCACTGTGGCTGGTTCCAGTTGTAGTTTCAGTAGAATCCGTTGCAGGAGAGGGACGGGGGGAGAGCATATGAGAAGAGTCCTGTCCACTGTTGGGACAGGGCATCTATATACCGTCCTTTTCTGTTCGGGATAATGGAAAAGTAATTCAGGAGACGGTGATTCACTGGGGAGGCAAACAGATCCAGCTGTGGAGTTCCCCATCGGTTGAAGATTTCTTGGAGTACTTGCTCATGAAGTATCCATTCGTGACTGGAGGACTGGTGACTTAGCTGGTTAGATAATTTGTTGCAGTGTCCAGATAAGTGGATGGCTGTTAGCGTTAGTTGTTGGAGGGCTTCTTGCCAGACTGACAAGGTCTTCATGCATAGGGTATGTGAGTTTGTATCTCCTTGCTTATTCAGGTAGAATACCACTGCAGTGTTGTCTGATTGGATCAGCAACAATCCTTACATTAGGTAGGGCTGGAATGCCTGAAGGGCTAGATGGACCACTTTCATGTCCAGGAGATTGATGTGAGAGTGATGGGTAGAGGCGGGCCACTGGCCTTGTGTCTGATAGTGACTGAAGTGCATGCCCCATCCCTCCAGGGAAGCATCTGTGGTTAACGTTTGCATGAGAGGGAGGGGCTGGAAAGGCATTCCTTGATTCAAATTGGTTCTGGTTGTCCACATTAGAGTCGACTTCAAAGAGGGAGTGACCCTGATTTTGTCTTCGAACTGTCCTGTTTTTTTGGGATCATTGATTCTGGAGGGTCCATTGGACAGGTCACATGTGGAGATGGGTGAATGCCACCATAGGGATGGCAGTGGACATGTGACCCAGAAGGCACAACATTTGTCTGGCTGTGACCATTTTCTAAGTCTGTATGTGTGACGCCAGAGATTTGTGTGTCCTGCCGGGCAGGCAGGAGGTAGGCTCTGGCTGTGACTGTATCTAGGACAGCTCCAATGTATTGGAGGGACTGTGTCAGATTTGGACTGGACTTTGGTCAATTGACTGTGATTCCTAGACCTGTGAACACCTTCAGGGTAGTATCTAGGGAGACAAGCAGAGCTACTTTGGAATCTGCTTTGATCAGCCAATCATCTAGATATGAAAAGACGAAGTGCCCTTTTCTTTGTAAGGCTGCTGCCACCACCATTAGACATTCGGTGAACACATTTGGGGCAGAAGAGAGTGCTCAAACCTGGTAGTTCTGACCCAGTAAGTGGAAGCGAAGAAATCTGTGGTGGGCAGGGTGGATGGGGATATGTAAGTAGGCATCTTTCATATCTAGGGCACAAAGCCAATTGCCCTGTTTCAGGATGGGCATGATAGCGGTTAGAGTTATCATGAGAAAATGTTTGTACTGGATGTAAAGATTCAGTTGTCTGAGGTCCAGTATCAGTCTGAGATCTCCTGTTTGTTTGAGTACCAGAAAGAAGTGGGAGTAAAATCCTGTTTGATGTTCTGAAAGGGGCACTGGTAGAATGGCCTTTTTGGCCAAAAGGGCCCTTAATTCCTCCTGTAGGACAGGTATATGATCTGGAGAATAATGAATCTTCTGGGGAGGGCAAGGGGTTGGGTTGGAACTCCAGAGTATGACCCTCTTGTATAATCTGAAATACCAATTTGTCTGAAGTGATCAGTTTCCAGGCCTCCAGATGGAGGGCAAAACGACCCCCCACAGCCTCCAAGGCCTGGTCGAGGAGGCGGGAGGAGAGCCCTAGTGGGTCACTGGATGCTGGGCTGCCCAGCCCCTCGCAGCAGAGATGTTGTCTCTGGTGGATTGGATATGACCTCTGAAGCCGCCTCTATTATTAGCTTTGTATTTTCCACCTTTTTTGGAATAAGAGGAGTTTTGAGTACGGTAGGTTGTATGTGGAGTATGGAACATGCCGTGAACCATATGTAGGGTTCTGCCTGATGCTTGTAGGTCATCTAGTAATGTTTGAGTACCTGGTCTGAACAGCTTGGACCCATTAAATGGGGCATTAGCTACTTTATGTTGTATATCAGGTGCAAAACCTGAAACGTGAAGCCAAGCATGGCGATGCAAGGAAATACCAGTCGAGCTGAGGTATGTACAGTATCATATCCCGACCTGAGTAGGTGACAAGAGACAGAGTTACTAGTTGTGACTGTAGCCAATAATTTGTCCCTTTCTTTTGAAGAAGGGAGTTTACTGATGAGTTCGATGGCAGAGGCTCCAAGGGTACATTGATATTTTATCATATGACTCATATAGCTTAGGATTCTGATATTCATGATACCCGAGGAAAAAAACTTCTTCCCCAGGTAGTCAATCCTTCAGGATTCCTTATCAGGAGGTAAGGAGCTCATGTGTTTAGGTCTTTTAGTAAGGTCATGAGCAGCAATAATAACCACCGAATCAGTTTCTGGGATGGTGGATAGAAAAGGATGATCCAGAGCTTGACATAAACAATCCACCTTGTGGGGAACAAGTGTAATAGCTGAAGGCTGATGCCAGGCAGCTAGCATGACATTTTGGTAAGTTGGTATTAGTTGGGGAACCACCAACACGGCTCGTCTGGTAATTCAAGATTTTCTGTCATATCCTTATGTTGTTTGTCATGTTCTGTAGTAGAGAATTCCATGACCTTTTGTATTTGAGCCATCATTTCATTAAAGGTTGGGTCATCTGGTGGAGAGGCTGCGGAAGGTATAGGCAGGTCCTCATTCAGAGAATAGATATCCGAATAGGGAGGGTCAGGATTTGGAAAATCCATATCTTGGAACTCTTCTACATCAATATCATTGGGGAAGTGAGCCAGTAATTCTTGTTCATCTAACAAATAATCCTCCATGTTAGGAGGTGGGGACCAGGATGGTATGGTATCCCTGTCACTATGAAATCGTTTAGGTGGAGGAGTGGGAGATTGGAATGGATCACCTGGCTCTCCTGGATCAGAGGACCGGGAGAGCAGCATGGCATGCAAGACCTGTCGTACTACGTTGGTGATGTCCTGTTCTTGGGAGGAAGGAGGCATGCTGGGAAACAAGTGGGGTGATAGAAGGGATGGGATGCGTAGTGTGAGCAGGTCTCGCTCCTAGGTGGTAGAGGCCAGGGTCCCGATCTCTGTCCACATTACCCCTGTAGGAGGCTACCTGTGAAGGTGGAGGACCAGTTAGTAAGGCATAAGCCATAGGCTTTCCCTGATGAATGTGGGGTCTCGTCAACAGGCCCACAGGGGAAAAAGAGTTATTTTCACTTAAACTGTCAGATGCCATCGATGGGAGAGAAGCCCCCATCGATGAAGCAGCCCTGTATTTGACTGCATGTAAAGCGCTGGAAAGTGTCATTAACAAGAGATATAAGCCTCTGTCAATGGTGCAGCTACATTTTGTACTGCATTTAAAGCACTGGAAAGCACTGTCGACGAGAGGGCATGAGCCCCCGTCGACGAAGTGGTTAGAGGATGTGCCGTCGATGGAGGGACACCTGAAACGGTGGCCGTCAACGGGTGATGAGGCAGGGAGTGTGAGGAGGGTTTCTACTTCTCCTTTTTCTGCCTGGAACGAGAACCAGTGGAGGGGAGCCCTTGGTATGAGCCCCCTGGTTCTCCAAGAGAGACATTTTCTGCTCCATCAAAAGACGCTGAATTTCAAGCAACCGTCGTCGACGAGTTGCCTGATTAAATTTCTGACATGAACTTCAGAAACTGGTGTCGTGTGCGTGTCCCAGACACCTTACACAAGATGTATGGTTGCCAGAGCGGTATATCTTCATATCGCAGTGGCAGGAACTAAATAATGCTTGTTTGCTTGAAGACTCTTTAGACATTCATTTAGTAGTCCAAATTCTCATCGATGACTGCTACATTGAAGTTGCACTAGCTGCTGCATGCAAGCTGAAGACGGAGGGAAAATGAACTGAGGATACCAGGGACTGCACACACTTATATAAGAAACAGGAAGCTGATGTCATGAGTGGGCGGTCCCTAGTAAAAAAAACTGCTGGAAGAGCTACCGTGCGCCACAGCAACCGCAGCTGGTAACCCAAAAGTAGTACCTACTGCAAGAGACCACTCCGTGGAAGATCTACTGTTACAGGTGAGTAACCTGTGTTTCTAGAGATGTGGAAATGATGTTCATCCGCTCTTAACTGGCAGACTCCTAGCAGTTCTCCAGGAGGAGGGAGGCAAGGTACACCCCCTTTATATTGGAAACAGAGATTGGAGAACTGAGGCCCCAAAACCAGCATCCTGGCATGACTGTAGGTCAGTGTAGTAATGGGAAATAAAAGTGTGTGCGGACTTCCAGGTAGCAGCCCTGCAGATTTCCTGGATAGGGACATCCCTAGAAGCAGCCACCAACACAGCAGTATGGCTGGTGGAATGAGCACCAAGCCCTCTGGGAGGCTCCCTACCTGCCAGCCTATAGCAGAGATCAATGTAGGATGTGATCCACCTGCCAATCATCCACTTAGCTGCAGGTCTGCCAGATGCAGCTTCAGCATAGGTGACAAACAGCTGGCGAACCTCTACCCGAACTCCAGCGGTGCACTCCTTGTAATGAGTGAGTGCTCATCTCGGGTCTAGAGTATGGATCCTGTATTCAGCATCCAAGGTGTGATTAGTGTAGAACATCGGAAGAGTCATCGCCTGATTCAGGTGAAACTCCGACACAACCTTCGGAAGAAACCTTGGGTTGGGGCATAGGACAACCTTGTCCCCGTGGAAGACCAAATAAGGAGACTCAACTGGGAGCGCCTAGAGCTCCCCAATCCTTCTGGCTGATGTGACAGCCACCAAAAAGGCGGTTTTCTATGACAAGTGTGACATCTCACACTTGTGCATCAGTTCGAATGGCTTGCCCATGAACTTTGCCAGTACCAGCAGTAGTTCACATGGTGGTGGTGGTTCATGCACCAGACGGGATATGTGATCAAGGCCTTTGAAAAAGTGCCAGATCACCTTTTCCTGTGCCACTGACAGCTGACCAGTCCGGTACGCTGAGATGGCTTCCAGGTGCACCATAAGGGTTGTCGACTGAAGTCCCCCTTTGGAGAGAGATCATAGGTAGGCTAAAATGCTAGCCACTGAACAAGTCAAGTGGTCCAACCCCTTGCCCTGACATCAAATGGAGAATCTCTTCCATTTGAAGGCATAGCACTTCCTGGTCAATTCCTTCCTCGATGCCTTGAATACAGTGAGGACATCTTCGGAAAGAACCAAAGCCTGGAACTCTAGCCACTCAAGAACCAGGCTGTCAGGTACAGGGATTGAAGGTCTGGGTGGAGTACATTCCCCTGACTGATGGAGAGCAGGTCCAGGCATAGTGGAAGATGTCTCGGGAGTCTGTTGCAGAGGCGAAGGTGATCCCAGTACCAATACTGGCAGAGCCAGTCTGGAGCCACCAGGAGCACCTGTGCCTTGTCCCTCCTGACCTTGAAGAGCACCATGTGGATCAAGGGAAGTGGAGGGAAGGCATAGAAGAGGCCTGGGGTCCACAGTCTCGAGAAGGCATCCCCCTGCAGTGAGCCCTGCTGAGGGGGGTGGGCATAAAACAGCCTCAGCTTTGATTTCTCCCTGGAGACAAACAGGTCTACCTGAGGAGTGCCCCACTGGGAGAACAGACTGTGAACTACCTCCGGATGGAGGGATTACTCGTGAGATGCCTCACCCACCTAAGGGCGTCCACCAGCTGACTGGAGGCTCTTGCCACATGGATGGCTAGGAGATCCGCCTTCAGTCTGTGCACAAGAGTCCAAATGCAGAAAGCTTCCTTGCACTGGGGCAGGGAGTGCATCCTGCCCTGCTTGTTGAGGTAGCACATGGTCGTGGTGTTATCCATCTGGACTTGAACCACTTTACCCTGAACAAATGGATCAAATGCAGTCAGCGCCAGCCGAACTGCTCAGAGCTCCAGCAGGTTGATGTGGCATTGGGACTCCTCGGGGGGTCTAAAGCCTGTGGACTCTGTGTTCCCCAGATGGGTACCACAGCCCATGAGAGAGGTGTCGGTCATTAGGATGACCGTCAACTCAGGGTGGACAAGTGGGATCCCATTCTGAAGATTCTCTGGGACTGTCCACCACTGGAGAGTGTCCCATATCTTGTGGGCCACAGTAACCAGCAGATCAAAGTGACCTTTGCACTGAGACCACTGGGTGGCCAGTTACCACTACAGGGAGCGCACATGCCACCAGGCCCATCGGACCACTGTGGTGCAGGCTGCCCAGAAGGTGCAGGAAGTTCCAGGCAGGGTGCAAGTGCCCAACCAGAAATGACTGGGCAAAGGAGGAGAGAACCTCTGCCCTGTCCACTGGGAGCCGGGCTCTGACTCGGCAAGAGTCAAGCTCTGCCTCAATAAAGTTGATCACCTGCGAGGGCACGAGTTCTGACTTGGCCTCACTGACTAGGAGGTCAAGGTCGATGCAGGTCTGGAGGGTGAGGTCCCTGGACCTCTCTGCCTCCTGCCTGGAGGGACCCGCTAACAGCCAGTCATCGTCAAGGTAGGGGTACACCCGGAACCGTCGATGCCTCAGGTAGGCTGCCACCACTGCTGTGCATTTGGTGAAGACCCTAGGGGCAGAGGAAAGGATGAATGGCAAGCCTGAAACTCATAGAGGGTTCCCTCAGCTCGGAAGCGGAGGAACCTTCGGTGCGATGGACGGATCGGGACGTGAAAGAATGCGTCTTGAAGATCCAGAGAGCAGAACCACATGTCCTGCTCAAGAGATGGCACAATCTGGGACAGAGTTACCTTCCTGAAGGTGCAAGACATGATGAATTTGTTCAAGTCATGCAGATCTAGAATGGGGCACCAGTCCCCTGTCCGTTTCTGCACCAGGAAGTACCTGGAGAGAAACCCTGGGTGTACTGGAGGATCCACTACCTTGACCACTACCTCCTTTCAGAGGAGTTGGGCTATGTTGTCTTGAAGAGTTGACTGTGTGTTTGTAAATACCAAGTCCTCCTGTGAGGCATGGGATCGGCTTGGTGGGTACTGCTTGAATTCCAGAGGCAGACCCTGGCCAACCACTTCCAGAACCCACCTGACCATGGTAAAAACAGACCAGGCAGAAAGGAAGAGGTGAAGCCACCCCCACAGGAGGATGCAGGAGAGGTGTGACAGGCATGGGGGTGGCAGCCCCCATCCTGTTACTGTGCAGGCTTGGAGGAGGAAGACCCGGCCGTGGAGTTACCAGATCACTTCCCTCTGGACTTTCGAGGCACGGAAGCCACTGACTTGGGCCGAGGGCACCAAGACTGAGCCTGCTGCCGCCCACACTGGTACTGGGCTGGCTTGGCCGCAGGGGTAGAAGACCAAAAAGGCTTGCGTTTCTGCTGCTCGGAGCCTTTAGGATCCTTTTGGGTGGACGCAATGGAGTACAAGGTGGCAGTGGACCTCTCTCGATGTGCTGGAGGTGACCGTCGACCCCGGGACTGAACAAAGTTGTGCCCAAGAAGGGCACATCAGACAATTTGTGCTGGGTATCTGCTGTGAAGGTTAAGACCCTTAGCCAAGCCCTACAGTGTATGGCGACTGTGGCTGCCACTGAACGGGCATGAGTCCCCAATGTCCACAGCCGTTTGGAGTTGCTGTTTGGCCGCAGCCCAACCCTGGTCCCAGATCTACTTGACCGTCGTCTGTAGATCCACAGGGAGATGAGGAAGCACCTCACTGAGAGAACCCAAGAGGGCATGGGAGAAGTGTGGCATGATGACGGCCGAGCTTGTCTGGCGGAGACCAAGTGATGAGACAGCATAAACTTTTTTGGCCGAATGGTCCAATTTCTTGGAATCCTTTTCCGGTGGTTTATCGGTGTCTCCTTGACTACCCAAGCACCTATACACGGGGTTGGTCACCAACCCCGCGGCTGAGGGGTGTTCCGTGAATCATGAAAGGGAGCTGATGGGCATCACGTATTTGCGGGCCATCTGGGCTGATGGCGCACGGCAGGAGGCAGGGTGCTGCCAAAGCTCCAGGGCCGGGCCGACGATGGCTTCGGTTACTGAGAAGGCCTCCATTGGAGAACCCCTTTGTCCAGGATGTCTGTGAGGGGATAGCGAGCCGGCTTCTGAACAGGCTCCAGTGGCATCCCAGTGGATTCAAAGATAAGACAGAGGAGGCCCAAGAAGGTTGTGGGTCCCTCCTCCGTCGAGAGACCCCCCACCAACTCATCGTCAATTAGACGAGTGTGCAGCATGGAGTCCTCTGACTCCAAAGAGTCCGCATAGAGCAGCCGACCACCCAAGTCACCCTTGATCCACCGTGGATGGTCAGGTGTGAGGGTGATCGACAGCCAATGAGGGAGACCCTTAGTGGGCCGAGACTCCTTAGTCGGAACCCTGGATGGAGGCTGCTTGGGTTGTGGCTCCACCACAATCGATGGAAAGGCCAGCTTTAGCAGAGCTGGGATGGTCTTCACTGGCTCCGCGAGCAGACGGGCAGTGTCGACTGGCTCCGGAGGTGTCAGTGTTGGCCTAACGAGTGACAGCCAAGTAATGGCCAGTGTGGGAGCCGGGCTTGGCTTTGGACTGGCCAAGACCAACTGCTGCCACATGAGGTCCTCAAAGCATTGACGCAACTTGCGTGGAAGCCTCTCCACATCCGAGGAGGACGAACAGAGGCAGCGCCACTTCTTGTAGCTCCAAGAGTGGCATTGATGGGATCTGCTCAACCTACTGGACAAGGAAGACTGAGACCCTGACCTCGACCGCTGGGAGGACCAATGAGGGTGCTCAGAGAGAACCGGGGAGTGCTGTGGTTCCTCCAGGTCAGAGTCGGGGACTGGAAGGATGGTCTCAAAGAGTTGAGACGCCCCCTTCACTGGTCACCAGTGTTGTCGAAGCACAGGTGAGGAAGCATAGGAAAACCAGGAGCAGTTGCAGAATTCACCAAAATTATTTATTTGTACAAGCAGTAACAAAAAAAATAAAATTGTTCAGTATAACTATTTACAAAGGTAACATGAAATAGAGGAGATCCATCAGAGTTTTCCTTCAGTCTCTGTGTCCAACTTGCAAGCAAATGCAGCTCTGTCTTATAAGTCCTTCCAACAGCCCCCCCCCCATTCTTAACAAGCATCATCCAAAGTGTTCTTGCATGTTTCAGGCAGGTGCTGGCAGGAACACAGTGTGCCTGAGCTGAAGCCTCTTTTAACCTCCTGAGTTTCCAATAGCTTTCTGCAATCATCTCAAACTGTCATTATTTACATTTCAAACTGTAACACTATATCATTTCTAAACAAAGGGATCCCAATAGTTACATTTCCACATAATGATTTGCATATATTTTTATATCAGCAGATATGTAAGGGAGAAAAAGACAAACAGCAAGGGGAGACTGAGAGATAGCGAGGCGCAAAAAACTGAGAGACTGTCAGGGTGATCAAATCCTGGGTCTCACAGGAAATTTTGGTTGCGCAACCAGACAGAGAAGAGACAGAAAAAGAGAGAACAGAACAGAACAGATCCCTGCATTCAAACTCTTTCCATAACAACTGGGACAGGGACCTATTCTACCCTGTCACAACCAGTAGGACCGGAGTCCTAAAAGAGAATTGTCAGCCTCCTTCAGTGACAGCGGGTTGACTGGGTCGAGAAAAATCTCAGCTGGCTCGTCGTCCTGCGTCTTCATTGACTGGCCTGGCGAGGGCACCGTGAAGCCAGTGGCCAAGGCTGCTGTTTTGACCAAAGTTAAAACCAAAGATTCTTGGAACTGAGACTGCTTTCGATCCCAAGAACATCGATGGTGAGTCTTCTCTTTTTCTCTCGATTCTTTTGACTCCTTTTCCCTCTTTCGGGAGTGCGAACTGTGCGAACCCAAAGGACCCTTGTAGACTGGCACAGCTCTTTGAAGGAGCCTGAAAAGGTGGAGCCCAGTTTCAGTGGAACAAAAGCCGAGGAGGACTGCTCGGCGGCCCAAGTGCCTCCTCCTTGAAGGCCTTAAGCTGCTCCAGTCTTGGTGACCCTGGGTAATGTGCAGATCACCCAACGGGTGTCCTATATTTGACTGTCAGATTTCGTTTCTCCAGGTGGCCCAGTTGCAAATGGGTAGAGATGGTCTTGAAGCACCAACGGCTGAAACGACCAGCAAATGCATGAGCCTGGGGATCGTGCTGCGTGGCCTAGGCAGTAAATACTGGGTGTGTGGGTCTGTCACGACATCTTTGCCTGCAGGGACACCCCGGCAGAAGGCAGGCGGACTTTCCTCTATCGCTGCTATGATCAAGATCATTGTGAAGATGGAACTCACGAGTTTAAGTTTTGGAAGTAAATCCAAAGATTTGAGCACCAGGGCCTACTCAGCATGGGAACAGTAAGGAGCGAACCTGCTTCTTCCAGCAGAATGGAAGATCCGGCACCATACCAACTGGGTAGGTGGGAGGAGCCAGCTTGAAGACTTTCCAGCAAGATCTTAAAGGGGAAAGGACATGCCAATGAAGTGTGGATGAACAACATATCCATATCCCTAGAACGCTGTGTTATACATTCGATCTGGTGAACCCCTGAAAGTTACAAACTTTCAGGAGTTCAAGGGGGGACTGTAATGATATCATATTGTGCTTACTTGTAAACTGTTATGAAAATGGATATTGTGCCTACAGCGCCATATTATGTGCCTGCTTGTATATCTGTAAATATGTATATCTATGACTCTGAATGCTGCTAACAGCACAGAAGTTTCTGGTCAAGTGTATTCTAAAAATAATACAGTCTGTATGCTGCAAATTTACTGTTTATAGCTAAAATTGATATAGTCTCTGCATGATGGAAATGTGCTATGAGACAGTTTGTAGATGTGGTTAGACAGATTGTGGAATGTACCAGAGCAATGAGCTATGAAGACCCTGACAGTTTAGATAAAAATAAGTTCAGGGGCGAAAAGAATACCTATATGTCTGTAACTGTTATTAACAAGTAAGGCCATATGTGCCTAATGTTACGCGTTTCTCTCAATCCCCGCAACGGTCACAAACAGCCTCCTTTCAAACAACATGAAGTCTTGCTGTATTCTGACATATGCAGTTAGGTCCTGCCTTTCAACTGCCCTGGAGAACAAAGAGTTAAACTTTCCATGGCCAGCATGGAATGTTCACCACGAACTCGGTTGAAGCCCCTGTCTGCTGTTGTTTAAACTCCAACTGTCAGATTTTTTACTCCACCTCACTGAACAGTTGCTCCAGAGATTTCTCCTTTGCTCGGTTCAAAAGAGTTGGTTGAAGTTCGTTTTTTTCGGTCGGTTTCTACCGAATTGCTGTTACCGCTCAGTCGGTTCAAGTCTCTGTCTGTGGTACTGTGAGTACTAGATAGGTTTTCTGTGTAGTTTCTGTGTGGAACTTGTAAATTGTGGATCGATTCAGCTGAACCGATAAGTCTGAGGTCAAAAAAGTTTGTGATTTATTTAGAGTGTGGTAACCGGTCCATATCGGTTCTAAAAAAAATGGATTTTATTATGTTTTTTTCCAAGACGTGTGACACGGTCAGGAACCGATAGGGGAGTCTTGCCTGGCAGATTGCCGAAAAAAGGGTAAGTTTTGCATAGTTCTGGTCATGTCTGAGAAACCCAAGGAAAAAAATGGGCCCACTGGGTTTCAACACTGCAGAGTGTGTGTGGGGAAGTCTTTGCCAAGGCTGATCCCCACACCACCTGTGTTTATTGTCTGGGGTTTGGCCACCTCGATTCAGACTGCTAAATTTGTAAGAATTTTCCCAAGTCTACCCTGGAAAAGAGATTAGGTAGACTGAGGGAAAGGGAGGCCGAGAAGTCCGCTGACCTGGATGGCCAGCCCGGTTCGGTTAAGACCGAACTAGAAGGAGTGCCCTCTGACCAGGGCGATACTTCTTCGGGCAAAAGAAGAGCCGATTCTGAGGAGTCGGTTCCGGTGAAAAGGAAAAGAAAAGAAAAGATAAATCGTCCAGTTCGGACCCAGAAATTCATACTCCGACTGGTGATGAGATAGCCAAGGTGATAAGGATAGTGCAATTGCTTACGCCTAACCGAACCAACGGCACCATCTGGCAGGGGTTCGGTTCGTCGGTCCCTGCTTCTGGATTATACTTTGGAAGAATTTTATGAACCGGAGGAGGAAGGAGAGAGTAAGGAGGATGATTATGGTGATTATGAAAGTCTGATGTGCCTATTGATCCGGACATCTCCCCAGACAGACCTTCAGGTGTTTCTCCTCCTAGGCTTTCTGAGTCCCCTCTCACTATATGTTTTACAAAAGTGGCTGAGACCCTCCAGCTCCCTGTGGAGGAAGCAGTAGAGGATCAGGAGGAGCCTGATTTTGTTGAGATGATGGACATCCCAGAGTCCAGGAGACTGTCTATTCCCCTCCACAAATCCTTTGGGAAACAGACACATACAATTCTTAAGTCTCCTAATTCCATACCTCCTGTGGACAAACGGATGGACAAGAGGTACAGTCTCTCAGGCTCAGACATGGAGTTCCTTTTCCAGCAATGCAGCCATGTTGGGGGTAGTGCAGGCTGCTGCCTGTGATAAGGCAAATATCCCCTTGGCATCACACCCCCCAGACAAGGACTCCAGGAAGACTGATGCCATGGCAAAGAAACAATACATGGCAGCATCTTTGGGACTCTAACTATATGGCCTACACCGCTAGATACCAGAAGTCCAGGGGGGACACTGTGCTGGCTCTGGCTAAACAGGTCCCTGACCAGCTTGCCAAGGAGCTGGAGCAGGTGGCTGAAGATGGGATTGAGGCATCTAAAGTACAATTTCATGCTGCTGTGGACTCCAATGATGTTTCATCAAGAGTCATGGCTACATCTGTGGCTCTTCGGAGGATGGCTTGGCTCAGATGTACTAGCCTCTCACAGGATACCCAGGCTAAGGCCATGGATTTCCCTGTAATTGGTAATTCTCTGTTTGGGGAGCAGACAGAGAACTACATGAAAAAGATGGCTGAGTACAGGACCACTTACAGGAGTGCTCAGGCCAAAGAAAGGCAAGCAACTCCTCAAAGGCAGCAGTCCACGGGCAGGGGCAGGCCTTTCCAAAGGCCTTTTTACCAAGCTCAGGCCTCCTCTTCTTTCTCTCAGAGGGGGTTCTTTAGAAGGAGAGGCAGACAAGGGGATGAGCAGGCTGCATCCACCCCTCAGCCTAAAGCCCCTGCCAAGCAGACACCCTGATGGGTCTTCCTGGGCTGATTCTCCCATACCAGTAAGGGGCAGTCTGGCTTACTTTGTCCAGGACTAGAAGTCTCTAACATCAGACAAGTGGGTCCTGGAAGTAGTAAGCCTGGGGCTGGTTCTCAGCTTCAAAAGATTTCCCAAGATGAGAACCAGATCCTTTCCACCTGCGGATCTATCAGAGACCCTTGCCTTAGAGGCAGAGGTTTCTTCTCTCCTAGCTCTCAGAGCTATAGAGAGGGTTCCCACCCTACACAAGGGCAAAGGATTGTACTCCAGGTACTTCCTAACCTCCAAAAAGACAGGAGAATGGCGGCCCATCCTGGACCTAAGATATCTGAACAAACACCTTTTAAAGCCAAAGTACAAATGGTGACTCTGGGAATTATCCTTCCCTCTCTAAGGCCAGGGGACTGGCTAGCCTCCCTGGACCTCAAAGATGCCTATTTTCACATTCCCATCAGCTGCTCCCACAGAAAGTACCTCAGGTTCGAGTTGCCCTCAGGCCACTATCAATTCAGAGCAATGCCCTTTGGCCTAACATCAGCCCCAAGGGTTTTCACAAAGTGCCTGGCAGTAATGGTCACTTTCCTAAGGAGAAAAAAGATCATCTTCCCATACTTGGACGACTGGCTCATAGTAGGTCAGTCTCCAGACCAAGTCAAGTCACATTTGCAAGTGACCCAGCAAGTGCTCACTTCCTTAGGATTCCTTCTCAACCTTCCAAAGTCAGTTCTCGAACCAGTACAGCTTCTCACCTTCATGAGGCAGAGCTGGATACAGTAAAGGCAAGAGCCTTCCTTCCCCTGGAAAGGGCAAGGACCCTCATGGAACTGGCCTCTTCATTCACCCTTCAGGTGTCTCGACCAGCAAGGCATTTTCTTCAGTTTCTGGGCCACATGGCAGCTTCCACAGCAGTGGTCCAAGGAGCAAGATTCCAGATGAGGAACATTCAATTCCACTTAAGAGCCTTCTGGTCCCAAAGAAAGGATTCCCTTACCAAGCTCGTCCCAGTGACTTGAACCCTGATCCAGGCCTTGCAATGGTGGCAGGATCAGGACAATCTGAGACAAGGGGTTCCTTTTGTCACTCAGTCTCATTCAGTGATACTCACCACAGATGCTTCCCTGCTGGGCTGGGGAGCCCATTTGGGGGATCTTACCATCCAGGGACTGTGGTCAACTCAGGAATCTCTGCTTCACATCAATCTCTTGGAACTCAGAGCAGTGTTTCTGGCACTGCAAGCTTTTTCCAAATCTGTACAGAACAAGGTGGTCCAGGTCAGAACAGACAACACCACCATGTGGTACATCAACAAGCAGGGAGGCACTCGGTCTACGGCCTTGTGCACAGAAGTAATGAAGTTGTGGTCCCTGGCCTATTCCCTGCAAACCTCTCTGATAGCAGTTCACCTCCCAGGGAAGGACACTGTCCTAGCAGATGCTCTGAGCAGAATATACCAGGGCCATCACGAATGGACCCTAGCTCCTCTAGTTTTGAAAGTGATTTTCTCGAGGTGGGGCACTCCAGAGGTAGATCTTTTTGCAGCCCCAGACAATCACCAACTTCCTCTCTTTTGTTGCAGACCCCCAGTCTTGGGCTCAGTCACCCTGGATGCTCTGATTCTGAACTGGGAAGGGAAATTTCTGTATGCTTCCCCCCCCTTCCCTCTCCTGTTCAAAGTGTTAGTCAAGATAAGGTCACAACCATGCAAAGTGATTCTGATTGCTCCAGACTGGGCCAGACAGCCCTGGTATCCCCTGTTGCTGTCCCTAGCAGTCCACCTTCCCCTGTCTCTTCCCAGGAATTACAACTTGTTGACATCCTCTCAGGGGAGGATTTGGTACCCAGATCTTCGGTCTCTCAATCTCAAGGCATGGCTCTTGAAGAGTTAGAGTTTGCAGATCTGCATCTTTCCCAGGGGGTTCTGGATATCCTTAAGGTTTCTCGAAAGCTTTCCACCAGAAAGACTTACAACTCCAAATGGAAAAGATTCAGCATTTGGTGTTCTAAGAAAAATATTTCTCCAGACTCTGCTGAGTTGCTTACGGTTCTGGACTATATGGTCCATCTCAATGGCCTAGGCCTCAGACCAGCTACCCTTAAAGTACATTTGGCAGCTGTTTCTGCTTTCTTGTCAGTAGGCAAGCCTTCCTCTCTATCATCCCATCCTGTGTTTTGTAAGTTTTTCAAGGGATTGCTTCACACCAGTCCCCCCTTTAGGGATCCTGCTCCTGTTTGGGACCTTAATGTTTGCATTCCTCAGCTTATGCAACCCCCCTTTGAGCCTTTGTCCTCTGCAGAGCTTAAGAACTTGACTTGGAAAACTGTGTTTTTGGTGGCCATTACTTCTGCCAGGCGTATCAGTGAATTGCAGGCCCTGTCAGTGGAACCTGATTTCATCTTTTTCCATAGAGATAAAGTGGTCCTAAGAACTAACAGAACGTTTTTGCCTAAAGTGGTTTCAGATTTCCACCTCAACCAGTCTATATCTCTCCCTGTTTTCTTCATTGACCATTCCTCCTCTGGAGAGAGAAGGCTACACAGCTTAGATGTTAAAAGGGCCCTGAGCTACTACATAGAGCGTACCAAGGGTCACAGGTTTGAATCCCTTCAGGTGTTCCTCACGTATGGAGAGGTTGGTAAGGGCAAACCTGCCGCTAAGAGATCTATTGCCAGGTGGACTGTTTCTTGTATACAATTCTGCTATGAAAAACTGGGTAGAACTCTACCCTCAGGCCTGAGGGCTCATTCCACTAGAGGTACAGCTGCTTCCCTGGCTGCTGCCAGGGATATTCCTCTCTTAGAAATTTGTCAAGCAGCCACCTGGAAAACAGTCCATACATTCACCAAGCATTATTCTCTGGATATCCAGGCTAGGAGCAATGCTCGGTTTGGCACAGCAGTACTTCAGAGCCTGTTTCCAAAGTAGGTTCTGTCCCTCCTCCATGGAGGTACTGCTTGGTAGTCTGCATATGTCAGAATACAGCAAGACTTCATGTTGTTTGAAGAAAAAATTACTCACCAGAGTGATGTTGTTTCTTCTGATGGAGTCTTGCTGTATTCTGACCTCCCCCCCGCCTCCCCTCTCAGAACCTAGTTTTTGGGATGTGGGTGGGCAGGAGCAGTGTTGGCACCCTAGGGGTGTCCTTTTTTTCACCCTCTTTAGTTTGGGTGAGTTGTTGTGTTTTAGAAGTGTTTTTTTTTTGGGTTTCCTGACTTGAGTCTTCCTTTTGAAACCAAAAACCCTTTTATATAGATGTAGTTGCCAGTTGGCTAGTTTTGAGTTTTACGGTTTCCACACAGAACTTCTAGTGAGTATTGCTCATAAAGATCTGACGGTTGGAGTTTAAACAGCAACAGACAGGGGCTTCAACCGAGCTTGTGGTGAACATTCCATGCTGGCCATGAAAAGTTTAACTCTTTGTTCTCCTGGGCAGTTGAAAGGCAGGACCTAACTGCATATGTCAGAATACAGCAAGACTCCATTAGAAGAAAATGAAAATTACGTACCTACCGTAATTCTTGATCTTCTTGACTAGTCTCCACCACTCACTCACACTATTGGGATCTGCGCCGAGGCACTAGGACCCATCAGAGCAAACTTTTGCTGGAGGGTCAGCGCCAGAGATGAAGCCGCGAGAACGGCACCACGAGCCTCAGCTGGCGCAGTAATGACCATCTCAAGGCCGACCCACCAACCGCCTCAGTACCTTTTTTACCAAGGAGGTGCAGCGAATTAACCTAGAAGGGTAGCTTTAACTCTAAAGACCGGACATAAGATAGTCCGGTGACCGATAGAAGGGTCAACAAAGAAGTCTTCACAGCCTAAAGATTTGAGGGAGTGAAGACCAACAACAGAGGTGAGCTTGGGGACGGAGGGTGGGAGTGGTGGAGACTCGCCGCAGATCAGAAATCATGCAGGTAAGCACTTTATATCTTCCTGGACATAAGTCTCCACCACTCATTCACACTATTGGGAGAGTACTGAGCTAATAATCCCGAGAGGGCGGCAGGAGACCAAGAGCTCACGTTTCTAGGACAGAAGTCCATCAAGGATGGCTGTGCCAAGGAAGAATGTCATCTGGCATGGACATCCAGTGCATAATGTTTTACAAAAGTATGCACTGAGCTCCAGGTGGTCGATGGCAAATATCTGCAATGGGCACGTTGCGAATTTCTGCTAGGGATGCTGCGACCGCTCTAGTAGAGTGAGCGTAAACTCTACCCTCCAACTTAACCTGCACCATGGAATAGCAGTGGCGAAGGCATGCCACCAGCCATGCTGAGATACATCTGATAGCGACAGGTTGACCCAGCCAGGTCTCGCTGAAGGAAACGAACAGTTGCTGGGCTTTGAGAAAGTCCTTGGTTCTATCTAGATATGCAAGGCTCTCTTAACATCCAAAGAATGAAGAGAACGTTCTCCTTCATTTTGGAAGACCGCAAAGTAAGAGGGAAGGACCAAAGGTTGGTTTAGATGAAATTCTGACACAACCTTAGGAAGAAATTTAGGATGAGTACGAAGAACTACTCTGTCCCTATGTAACACAGTATACGGAGGGTCTGTGACCAGGGCATGTATCTCAGAGACCCTGTGGGCTGAGATAATGGCCACTAGGAAGGCAGTCTTCCAGGTGAGAAATTTTAGCTCACAGGTAGCCAGAGGTTTCGAAAGGTTTCCGAGTGAGCATGTCTAGCACAAGATTAATGTCCCAGGCTGCAACTGGACGTCTTGTAGGAGGTCTGGTATGCAGAATTCCTTTAAGAAATCTCTTAACCACAGGTAACTGAGCCAGTGTTAAGGAAAAAAACGGCTCATGATACGCTGAAATGGCACTAAGGTGAACTTTGACTGTAGAGTATTGCAGACCTGAATTTGAGAGGTCCAAGAGGTACTCCAAAATCTTGTCTGGTGGGCAGGAAAAGGGATTCAAAGAGGACTTTGCACACCAGAGCGAAAAACGCTTCCACTTGGCTGTGTAAGTTTTCCAAAGTGGCTGGCTTCCAGGCAGCCAGAAGAATCTCTGAAACCCTTCGAGAGACATTGAACCGGTTTACTTCTACCTCTTCAGGAGCCAAGCGTGAAGGTGAAGCTATCTCAGGTTGGGATGGACCACCGGTCCCTGAGTCAAAAGATCCATCTACAGGGGAAGTGGTCTCGGAGGAACTGCCAACATATTATTGAGTAGTGGAAACCACAGCTGTCGAGGCCAGAAGGGAGCAATGAGTATCATCTTGTCCCCCCTGGGATTCGAACTTGAGGAGCACCCCCTGAATTAGAGGAAGAGGTGGAAAGGCGTAAAGAAAGCGTTTTGTCTACCGCAGCCTGAATGCATCCTGACAGAAAGTGCCAGGCCCTGGATTTCTGGAGCAGAAGAGAGGCAGTTTTGCATTGAGTGGGGATGCAAAAAGGTCCAGGTCTGGAGTTCCCCACTCTTTGAATAGTGACTGAACTATGGTTGAATCGAGAGACCACTCGTGAGGATCTGTCTCTGTTCTGCTGAGACGGTCTGCCAGTTCGTTCTGTATCCCCGGTAGGTAGACCGCTTGAATTAGAGCCTTGTGCTCCAAGCACCATTCCCACACTCTCATCGCTTCCCTGCATAAGGGGTAAGAGTGAGCACCACCCTGCTTGTTGATGTAATACATCACTGCTTTGTTGTCCGTTTGAAGGAGAATGTTCTTGTGACAGAGAATGTCCTTCAACGCTCGGACCGCATAAAGGACGGCTCTCATTTCTAGGACATTTATGTGAAGCTGGGACTCGACTTGAGTCCACGCACCTTGAGTGTGGAGAGCCTGACAGTGAGCTCCCCACCCCATTAGGGATGCGTCTGTGATGATGGAGATCTGATGGTCCAGAGGAGCAACGGATACCCTTCCAGGAGATTGCTCTCTTGAGACCACCAGGTGAGTTACCTCTTTAAAGGTTCTGTCACTTTGATGGGATAGGACTGCGGGTGAGTGGTTGGGGACCACTGAGTACTGAGCATCCACTGAGTGGTTCTCATGTGCAGACGAGCTAGGGGTACAGTGAACACTGAGGATGCCATGAGGCCTAGCATCCGTTGCATCAAGAGAGCTGGGACTGAGTTGTTGTCCCCGATGTGATGGGCCATTTGAAGGATATCGTTCCTTCTATCTTCTGGAAGAAAAGCCTTCGGACATGAGGTGTCCAGAAGAGTCCCTATAAAAAGAAGCCTCTGGGAGAGCTGCAACTGCGATTTCTTGAGGTTCAGCAGAACTCCCATGGACGCAAGGAAGCGAGAGGTCATCTCTATGGCGTCCAGAGTTCCCTGCCTGGAAGGGCTTGCCAAAAGCCAATCGTCCAGATAAGGGAACAACTGTATCCCGACCTTTCTGAGGTGCGCTGCGAGAACTGCACAACACTTTGTAAAAACCTGCGGCACCGAGGATAGCCCTAAGGGCAGGACTCTGAACTAATAATGTTGTCCCAGAGCCACAGACCTCAGGAATTTGTGATGCCTTGGGTGAATAGAAATGTGCTGGTAAGCATCCTGCATGTCTAGGGAGGCTAGCCAGTCGTGTTGATGAAGCAAAGGTAACAAGGTTCCCAGAGAAATCATTTTGAATTTCTCCCTGGGGAGAAATTTGTTTAGTTTTCTGAGATCCAAAATGGGGCATATGCACCCAGACTTCTTTGGAACTAGAAAGTAATGGGAGTAGAACCCTATGTTCCGTTGATGTAGTGGCACTACTTCTACTGCTCTGTTGTTCAGAAGGCCCTGAATCTCGGCGGTGAGAAGGTCTGACTTAAGGGTTGACTGCTTGGGCTGTCGTTTGGGAGGACGATCCGGAGGGGTCTCCACAAGATTGAGTGAATACCCCTCGCGAATTATCCGAAGGACCCATTTGTCTGAGGTTATGGACTTCCATTGGTTGTAGAAGTGCATCAGCCAACCTCCCACCGGAGAGAAAAAGTCCACCTCGGGCAGCTAAGATGGGACTTGGGCCAGCAACTCATAAGGTGGCGCTGGGTGCTTTGGGCCCTTGTGCTTTCTGTTGTGCCTTCTTCTAGGTTGGGCAGGTTGGTTTTTATGGAACCCTCCTCTGCCTCTGCCTCTGCCTCGAAAGGACTGACGATTATGAAACTGACGTTTATTGCCACTCCCTCGAGAGGGGACAGGAGGCGGTCGAGCCAACTTAATGGCTGACCTAGTCTTTTGTGTAGCTTCTAGAGCTTGTTCTACCTGAGGACCAAAAAGATATGCACCATCAAAGGGCAACGCCATTACCTGCTGCTGCGCGTCATTCGTGAAGCCCGAAGTGCGCAGCCAGGAATGACGGTGGGTGCAAATACCAGCAGCCGCTGCACGGAAGCAGTGTCGAAGCATCCATAGCTGCTTTAACCTGCTGGTTGTTAGATTCAATACCTCTGGTAATGGTTTGAAGAAGTTCTGGCTTTGTATCCGATTCCGGTAGAGCTTCAACCATTTGCTTGATAGAATGCCACAGGATATATTCATACTGGGAGAAATAGCCCTGGTAACTGGCAATACGCATACTTAGGGTAGAAGCAGCAAAGACTCTCTTACCTAAGGTGTCTATCTTATGAGATTCTTTATTAATAGGTCGAGCTGTAGTAGTTTGAGGAAGAACGACCTTATCATTCTCTGCCAGGACTACAATAGGATCCGCAAAGGCTTGAGATGCCAAAATGGGACGATCCTTGGGGGCTGAATATTTCCTATCTATGGATTTAGCCACCGAAGGGGTGAGAGCAGGATTATTCCATACCATTTGAGACAGCGTCTCGAAGGAAGGCTGAACCAGAGAAGTCAATTCCGTAGGAATCTCCGAGGCATGAAGGTATTGGAGTCTTAACAATTTCCCAGGATCGATGTCTGTAGTCTGGAGAGAAAGAGTAGAACTCAAATTTTTCAGCAGAGACTTAAAGGACAGGTCCTCGACCACAGGCTCTATAGCAGTAATAGATCCTTCGTCCACTTCATCACCCAACCGAAAGCCTGGGTCAGGCTCAATGTCATCTCCTGACAGTCCAGGAGGGACTGTATGGACAGGAAAGGTATGAAAATCAGAAGAGAGGGAAGAAGGAAAAGAGTGAAAGGAGTCCTGAAAAGCAGAGGAAGCCCCGAGAGCCCCCGGCGCTGAGGAGGCGCATGGCACAGAGAATGACGCCTTGGGGCCCTGCACAGCGCTGAGGGACGAGCGCGAGAAGCCGCCAAGCGCCGAGGATGGCGCCGAAGCGATCGCACGCCGACTGGGCGCCTGAAAACACCCCCGGACTCTGAAAAACAGGTTTTGAAGGAAGAAGAGCAGGAGATAAGGGCATCGTGTGGCCCCTGCGCCGTAGCCATGTGAGGAAACACCTAAAGCGCGGAGTCCAGCAGTACCGAAGAAGGTGCCAGCATCAGGTCAAGTCCAACCCCCCTACCTGGTCTCCCAATAAGCCCGAAGGCCCACAAGTGACCGAGCCAGGTAGCTGAACCAACCTTCAAGCCCACTGCTCCATAAGAGCGGCCCACTGATGAAACTGCTCATCTGAAGACCTACCTGCGGGTGGGGTAGGGCTCCGATGTCGAAGCCGTTGGCTACCAGAAGCAGAGGTTGGCGACTCCGAAGGAGGAGACCAGCAACTAGCACCAATAACCGAACGTCTATGCGCAAACATATCAGAGGGTGACCTCGAGTGATGCCTTCTCTTTTTTGACCTGTGGGCCAAAGAAGAGCTCGAGGCCGAACGGTGCCGAGAATGCGACCGTTTATTTTTATGCTTCCGCGGGGACCGCCCATCCCCCGGGCACTGAACTGACCATTGTCAGACCCCTTCTGAGAAGGCGGCGGACTGACCCAGCCCAACTGACTGAACAGCTTTATACGAAATCTCCTACCATCACCTGACCTGCTCATGGCTCACTCTGTCAAAGTAGGCTGAGACTTCTTTTATTTTAAAATAAGAATAAACTTAGCGATACTTATCGAGATATTACTACAAAATAACAAAACTGAAAACTATGCTGCTAGTGTGAAGTTTGACTCGGCATGCGGCGTCGTCACTGAAGCGCACTCGACGGCGGGAAAAAAGGAACTGAGGTGGTTGGAGGGTCGACGCCGAGATAGTCATTACCGCGCGAGCTGAGGCTCGCGGTGCCGTTCCTCGCAGCTCCATCTCTGGCGCCAACCCTCCAGCAAAAAGTTTGCTCCCGATGGGTCCTAGTGCCTCCGGCGCAGATCCCAATAGTGTGAATGAGTGGTGGAGACTTATGTCCAGGAAGATCAACATTACTAAGGTGAGTAATTTTTTCTTCTGTCCTATTCTCAAAGACAAGCTGCTCTCCCCACTTCTCATTCCTCCTCTACCTACAGTCACAAACAGCCTCCCTTCTCTCCTATCTCAAAGACAAGCTGCTCTCCCCACTTCTCACTCCTCCCCTACCTAGTATAACATCTGATTGTAACCTGAACCCCTTGTCAGTAACCAAATGCAGTTGAACCTGGTTGTCTCTAGTTATCTTGCTGCTTAAATTGATTGACATCTGGAATGTGAATGGCATACATGTCCCTGCACATGGTATATAATGTTAATCTGACTTCTGCCTCCCCTGACTACCTGTAATCTTGAATCCTTTGGTTATTGCCTACTCAGGTACTGTTGTTATTTACTTATGGCGTAACTATATATTGTAACTCACTGCACCATTTTGTGTGTTTTACGTACTATGCTTTATTCTTGGAATGCTTTATTCCTCAGGCCATCACTGAAAAAGGGACTTTGTCTCAGTTGACCTACCCGGTCATCAAAATTCAAATAAATAAATAAACAAATGTCTGATTCTTAGTTTAGGGATAGCTCCAGAAAGGTATAAGAGCTTGCAAGTGGCTATAACAGATGCCCTATAAATCCCCCATGTGATGACACGCTTGGAGTGTCTGGCATCACCATGCACATGCAAGTTATTTTCTTGTTCTTTATACCAGTAAAGTTAATTTGAAATACAAACTTGAGTCCTGACCTTTTGTTCTGCACTGGGCTTAAACACATGTCCACACCCTTATATAATTAACCCTTACAAAATTATACACACACTTTTAAGCCCCAAGCAGACATCCCTGGATACAGGTCCCTAACAGTTTGGTATTGTGAAGAGACGGGTAGGTTGCTGCAACTCAAAACTGAATGTAAACTGAGCTGAAATGATTAAATGAAATAAAACTGAATGCACAAAAGTTTGCTTTTAATTAAATTTATTATTTCTGGTAAAAACAAAGTAAACTGCAAAGCAAACTAAATTCTCTGCCAAACTAATTAGCTTCTGCTAAAAGGAACAGCCACTCAATAGGTACAAACAGGGTTGCACCCAGTTATCCCCATTAATATTCTTCAACTTTACTGTGTTTCTTAGGTACACTTGAAATTTGTCAAAATGAATTATGAAGTACTTGTGGCATGCTGAAGTACAATGCAATTTAAAGTTGATTAGGAGAATGAAAAATATAATTAGTCATCTCAAACCGCCAGATTTATTGCTAGAACTGCATTTGAGACTCACAAGTGCCCATTATTAGATAATTTGATCACCATTTATCCTTTAAAAAGTTCTTAACATATGCTGATAAAGTATCAACACAATTGAAAAATAATATACTTCAAATACACACAATTGCATTTTTTACTGGTCATGAATCAAGCAAAGATTTTCTTCCAGGTTTCGAGATACAACTTTAGTGCACAATTTAAGTTATGCAATTACAGGAGGATGAAAACATATTTTGGGAAAAAGGTAAGAAATGCTGGTCTGTGATTGGCTGACAGAGTTCTCTACCCATATGTTTATGAGACAATACCACCCGGTAAAAAAGAAAGTGAGCTGGTAAGCAGTTCACACTTCCTGCTCACTCATTACCTCCTCCTTTGCATGCCAACACTGCAATTTCTCTGCTGCTGTTGTCCGTTTTTTTTTGCAGTCACAGCTGGCCACTGCTCGCACAATGCTACATATCTGGGTATTTTCAATTACACAACAACTCATTTTCCTTTAGGGTGTGGGCTGCTGTCTGGTACCTGTCCTTCCATGTGCTATGAAGGTCCTCTGGGTGCGGCATCGGCCCCTGCCACTAGAGCAGGAGAGGCTCACACAACCCACACCCTGTCAGGTCTTATTGCTTATGTCACTAACTCAGAAAAAAAAAACATTCTGAGCATGCATGATCACTGAAACACAAAATAAAGATAACTAAAATGTATCACTTTATTACCATGGACACAATCAGTGTCAGTAAATATTTAGACTCTCTTTTTATTCTCCTTTACAGGACTTCTTATGCTTACCTTCTGCCCTATCTGACACCCGTCTTGACACTGCCACTTCTCTGGGACATCCATCTAGTGTACTATACCACCCTTCAGTGTGAAGATTACGCAGTTTGTAACAAAAATGAGTTTCACATTGAGTTGAGTTTTGCCTTGCTTGTGTGCTGGATATTTCTAACTACTCTGAAACTGATTTTTCAGCCAACACAAAAACTTTAAATATGCAATTTATTTTTTAACATAAAAATGTTATTCTAGAATCATCACAGGTACAGGGAGACGAGCAATCATACCATCTTAGATTACAAACAGAAATTCTGCCTTCTAGTCTGGCATTGTTCAATTAGCCTTTTTGTTGGTGTCTGGTCTGTTTTCATTCATATAGGCAATGTATGCTATTAATTATCACATTTTAAACTGAATTAAAATACTATATTTACTGGTTATGTGCAATAATCTACCACTGGCAGACCCTCTGTAACTCTGTAATTCACACTTGTGAATTACAGAGTTCCATAAACCACGGGCACTGCAAAACCAAGGTGAGTCTCCCTGACTTGTCCCTCGAGAATGTGTCCTCGTGCTGTCAGTCCACTCAAGCTCTTCACTGAAAACCACCAGCGTAACACAAATACTTCTCGAGGCTCTGAGTGAAAAAAAAATTGCTGCAGTCAAGCATTTAATCTAAATAGGTTACATTTTTCTCTTGACAGGTTAGATAATGAATATCTGTACTGGGGGCTATAATACACATGGGAGTAGTATTGTCCAGTTATGATTCTGAATGAAGGGGGAGTAGCTCAGTTTTTAACCAGCTAACCCTGTAGACAGAAACTGCTGAACACCAGTAAATATGAAAAATAAAAGATGGGGAAGCATGGTGTTTCAGATTTTATGCACACCCTTGCTGTGTGATGCCCAGATAAACCCATTGGGCTTCGACCTTGGGGTTTATGGGGCATCACACACCTCAGGTGTGCATAAAATCCTTATAAACCACACTTCCCCATGTATTATTCTATATGTCTTATTTGTAGAGCATGGCAGAGTATATGCACCTATTAGTTTTAATGTAACTCTTAAAATGATAACGGAAAACACACCAAATGCAAGTTACAAAAAAACAGTTTATTAAAATAAACAGAAACCTTTAAAATGATAACAAAATAAAATGTACTTTTAAACAGCTATGCCACATCATTTTTATGTGCAATATCATTTTTTCTTACAGGAACTAGACAGAAATTAACACTCGTGTATCTCCATTCTGACTCACTTCAGCTATATATTTTAGACTAACAATTAAAACTCCTTTGAAGCACTTTTCCAGTATCTGGGAAATCTTTTTAAAATTATGTAGATATAATTTAGTCTATATTTAATTATCATGCATATATGTCTCCTAATTTTTTAAATTACTGATGATATTTATATCAAAACAAGATCTTTGTGTGTCAGATGTCACCTTATCTGCCTGCCCAAATGCTCACTGAAAACATAATCCTCTGTGACAGCATAGTCATTTCAACAGCAACAGATTATGGTATCACAGAAAATTATAATCAGGAAGACGAGGTCTCTTCTGTTGGCCCTGTGGCTTACACCAATGGTGTGACTCTTTTTCATCAGGGCCAACGGGAAGCTCTTCATCTTCAGCCAGCTTAAGCCAGCTCTAGCCAACTTGTCCTTGCAAGGTCAACCATCTGATTAGCCGGCATAAACATTTTCAGCTGCCTGTACAGGGGTTCTGTGGCATACCATCGTTCAAGAAAAACTGCGAAATGCTTCATCTTTGCAAGGAGTCGATAGATCAAATGTGTACTCTTAGCCTCTCAGGCCTGCAAATGCACTGCTTTCCCAAAGACACAGATGGCACACTCGTCTTGGCTGGACAACCTGGGAGCACTGCCAAGCAATCGGTGCTCATTGTGAGACTGTGGGTGAATGACTTGGGCGCCAGGAGCAATGCTCCACATCAAGGGCAATGTCCAGGCAGTAAATGCAGACATCACGTCTGTTGGTCATCAGCACTGGGCACCTGCACACCACGCACCTGTTAACAGCTGGCCACTTCTCCTATACCACTATTTTCTATTATCTAGCAGGAAGCAGACAGTGAGCCAGCAGGAATGAGTTGAAAACAAGCAAAAGTTCAAAAAAGTAGCTCAAAAGTCTGACAACTTCAGCAGAATCTTAATTCACTAGCAGAATATGTGAAGGAGGAGACCTGTCCTTTCCAGCAGAAGAAAACATCTGAGTACACTAGGGGTGACAGTGAAAGACCACATGGTTGGGTGGAAGGAGGAGTCAAGTTTAAAGAGTGTTCCGGTGACAAAGCATGCTCAGTGGTAGACTGCCAAAGTGTGAACAGTGAACTGAATGTAGAGGCAGAAATAATGTTTTCATGCAAATAAACTCAGTAATTAAAAATGAAAGGACATAAATACAGAAAATGAATTAAGCATATCATGAATTAGCTCTAATTACTGTGATTGAACAAGCTTTCCTGGATACTACAATTTTTTTTTAAATTACATACATTATGCATGTTTATGCAATATTAATACAGAAACTAGAATACACTACAAAAGATAACGTAAGGGGTGAGACAACTGCACATACAGATATACAATTTCACTAAAACCATGAGTACAGTATAGTGCTTTAAAAATAACTACATACACATATTACTTAACAGTGCTTTTTTACGGAAGGACTTTGTTAGCATATATGTATTTTTAAAATGACAGGGTCAAGTACAGTGGTTCTCAAGCCCCAATTTCTGGTGGCCTCAAAGTGCAGCCATCAGATCTTAATGGTGTGTTCACTCATTTTTTTTCACCCCAGATCCCTGATTCACACCAAGCACCCTCATAGGACACATTTCTTTTTCCCACAGTATACATGGAATCAAGTCCCAGGAGTATTTGTACTCGAAATGCATCTCCCATATTTTTATATAAACATAAGAAATTGTCCATTTCATTACCTTTGTAATGGGGATGTAAAGAGCTCTGTGGCCACACAAAACGGTTCTGGTGGCTGCTTGAGGCCACGCTGGTCTAATCTGAGAAACACTGATCTAGTATGATATCCCTTAAAATGTCAATTTAAGTGCGGATGAGGAATTGCTTGGCAACTAATCTGTCAAGTGCAGCACTGGCATTCTACTGATCCTCTGACTAATCCTCATTTGCAGAGGTTAAGTGTAGGGCCACTATCTTTACTGCCCTAGTACCTATGTTCACATAGGGTGCATGTTTGCATCTTTCAGTTTAGAAGCTTGCCGATAATAAAGACAGGCCATCTTAAGAAATCATGGCTATTCTGCACAGTGACTTTTTTTCACCTGAAGTAAAATCTTTGGCAGTGCCAACATGTATTGAGCCTGAGATGTGCCTCGGTTAGGGGAATGGCAGCCCTGACATTCCATTGCACCAGTTTCCTTCGATGGGGACTGCAAGTAACCACTGAATCCCTGAAAAAAGGCATATAATCCATCACTTCTTCCCAATCAGCACAGTACCTTGACAAAATATGCTTTTTTCCTTGCAGCTAAATTGCATATTGTGAAACAAATTACCTGCCTCAGTAACAGATTGTCAAAGCACAAGAAACAGTATTGTACAGAACACTTACTGACTGTAATTTCATTTGAGGACTAAACATCAGAAAAGTGTCCTTAGCACAGTACTGCACATGATTTCACACAAGTTCTGGACATTTAATAGAATTTTTCCTTCTGAAGATGCATAATAATTTATCTTCTTCTGCTGTATCAAAAATACATGTGTGCAGGGCAAATGTTAAAGTACTACTGCATACATCACATTCTGTACATTTCAAAACACTATGCACATTCAGTAATGACCTATCAATAACAGTATTTTCTGCAAACCTTTTACCACACATTTGTATTGCCGTATATTTTTTCCATTCTTTAATGTCCAGCTCAGTATTTATCCTGTTCGCTTCTCTTCTGATTCTGCAATTGTTCAAGAAAACCTTACTAGAATGCCTTCAATTGCCTTCAGTGACAGCATTTGTATTCTGTGTAAAACAAGAAATATGAAGTATGTCTTTATATAATGATGATCCCTTTTATTGCCCTACTGTAAAGCGTTACCAACATTAAACTACTGCACGCAGTTTCTAAATTGTTTGAGAGCAAATCAACTAAACACGTTTATCTTCAAATGAATCATGTTACTTTAACTTAAAACACAATAACTAATCTGTGAAATTCACTAAAGCCAAGACAGAGATTCATACCTTAGTCCTATATAATTATTCTAGTGAATAATTCCTCATTTTATCCGCAATCTCCTGTCTCATTTCAATATGTTTTCTGAGATTTTGTATCTCATGTGGCAGGTTCTTGTCCCAAACAAACAGGTACGACTGCACTTCTGTAACAAAATCAAAATCAGACAGTTAGCATACTAATTATAAATAAGTCGTGAAAATCCAGTAACCTCATTGATTGAAATCCATCACATGACTGTAGATTATTTTCTGACAACGGCACACCTCAGCTGAACAACATGTTGACTTAACCAATAAAAGCACATTTTATAAGTGGGATAACACACTCCAAGGTGTGAGTTCATAGGATGCACTTCTCAGGTGGTTACTGTGTATGGCTATGCATCACCAAAACATGTAACACGAATAGAAAACAAGTACAAACAATAAATACATGAATTACATTATACATTAAATACAGTTACTCAAAACAAAGCAAGAGGAGCATCAATATACAGTATTATTTTAAACCTGCATTAAATACAATGTAGATAGCTAAACCTTGGATCTGAGCAGAAAGCGCATTCCATACTTTGACAACTCTATAAATAAAAGTGCGATGGCCAACCCGTGTTCCATATATCAGGAGTTTTAGGCATAAGCCTCAGATGCTCCTGCTCTGTGGTGCACCCCAGGGGTTGGTTCTCCCTCCCATGTTATTCGCAGTGTACATGCTATCCCTGAGAGAGAGGTTATTTAAGCAATAAGGCACGACAGGGTGTGTGTTATCATGTAATAAAGTCACTCCTGGGGTGGGTTGAAGCACGAGGCAAAGCCGGAGTGACGCATACATTATACCATGGACCTTGGACACTGACCAATGAGACCGGCAGGCTGGCACCTTACCTCCGCGTAAATCCTCTGATAATCACCGCAAAGGTGCCAGCCAGCTGCAGCTCTCAAATTCATCCAACCCCGAACTCCACAGCCACAAACCGCCATGTTGAATCCTCTAAACTGTTGTGAACCTGCTCACAGAGTGAACTCAAACCTGCAACCCGATTGTGCCACCGAAAACAAATTCACTGTCCTTTACCAGCTGACAGAAAAATAAAATAAAATTGCTACCTTCTTCTCATTGCTGCTCAGAATCGCGGACTCCTGCTCCTTCAGCGGTGCTGCCACTATACTGTTAAGCACAATCAAACTTCCTGTGTCATGAGGAAATCCCCCAGCGGCATCATTTACGTAAGCTACAAGAAAATATTACCGAAAACAAACAAAACGCCTGCTATACTCCCGAACAGCAAATTCCGTCTCAGGACATCATCCACTGTAATTGATGTTGGCACCACGTGGTGGAGCTCGGTAGACTGGATTATCACTTACAGAGCCCTAGCTACACAGGACTACTTAACATTGCGCACAAAGACACCTCACCTAAAAGTCAATAAAAAATGTTTTTTTTATTTTTTTCTTAATCCTTCATTTCCTTTTCCTGGTATAATCGCAATAAGCCACTCAGAGGATGTGGGTTATCGGGGGATTTACCACGGCTGGCGAGGATTTACCCACTCCAGCCGTGGTAAATCCCCCGATAACCCACACCCCCTCGTGGCTTATTGCTTAAATAACACACACCCTGGAGTGCCTTATTGCTCTTATACAATGGCTCATTGTTTTACAAAATAAAAAAAAAATTTAAAAAATGTTTTTAGTAGATTTTTAGTGAGTTTCTTAAGAGAAGAGGAAAAAAAGGTAAGGCTGCTTAATGATGGCAGTAAGCAAAGCTAATGCTAATCAATGACAGTGATGTTATACTGTAATATCATCACTGTCTCAGGCACACACTGAACAATCACAATCCAGGATTCTTTCTTGCCATTGTATAATAAAGGAATAATGCCTGACAGGGTAGGTGTTATGCTGGAATAACATCCCGCCTTGGGTGGTTGAGCCCGAGGCCACTGGCCGAAGGCGTCCAACACCCGAGAAGGGATGTTATCCCAGCGTAACACCCACCCTGGAGGGCATTATTCCTATTATAGAATGGCTTGTTGTTATATATAAAACAAAAAAATTATTTTTAAAGAATGTTTTTATTAGTGTGAAAAAATATTTTTGTTTCTTATGAGGAGATGCAAAAAAAGAGAACTGCCATAGAGCCATAATGACGACAGTAGACCTGTGAACAGACGGGATGTTATACCAGGATAACATCTCTGCTGTGATGACCAACTGACCAGGCAGGGCCCAGGATTCTTTCTAGCCACTGTGTAATACACGTTACAGGCTGGGCTTCCACTGCTATGCAGATGACACTCAGCTGTATCGGTCATTTTCACTTAGGACACTTGGCATGGGCGAGGTGCTCAATTTGTGACTGGCCGAGATTCAGGACTTGATGGCATCTAGCTGGCTGAGACTTAACCTGGACAAGATGGAGGTACTGGTGATTGAGTCAGGTTAGACAGGGGGTGGGTGGTGGCCGAAGACATGATGGAGCTGGTGCTCACCCTGGTCCTGTGTAAATTGCTCTGACTGCCAATGATGTGGTGTATTAACTTCAAAGTTGGATTAGTAATCTATAAAGCACTGGGCTGGGACTATATGGTGGAGCTCCTGACTCCTCATTGATCTTCTTGCCCCCTCTGCTCCACCAAGGTGGGCCTCCTTGCAGTTCCTAGGGCGAGGCTTAAATCTTTGGGGGACCATTCATTCAAGGTAGCCAGTCCAGTCCTGTGGAACTCTCTACCAAGAGATCTCAGGGAAGCCCCCTCAGTGGAAGCCTTTAAGAGGGGCCTTAAAACCTATCAATTCAAAGAGGCATTTGACCCTTTATTTTTATTTTTTTGCATTATCTATTTATTCCCTTATGTGCTCCAGGACCCACCAGTCCTTTGAGCCACCAAGGTCCTCGACTTACCTCCTACTACCCCGCTCGAGCATCCTCATATTGCAGCCCTCCCTGAAGTAACCTGGCGTAACCATTCGCTGGATGGGTCCCTCTCCTCCAAGGGGGAAGGCACCAATGGGGCTGGCCAGCACACTCTTCTGCTTGGCCCCAGGGTGCTGCTGAGGTGGACAAGGCTCCCTTCGGGGTTTCGGAGGCGTCGGCGGACCAACAGCTGTCATCCTGCTGGTCCTGGAGCTGTTTCCACTTTTCTGTGTTCCCCTGTTGTGCCGCTCATGCAGTGCTCCTGGTCTCCACTGGGGGCAGAGCGAGGATTCCCTGCAACCCACCCCAGGAGAGGAAAGCAGTCCCATGGACGCTCAATCCTCTCCTTCCCCTGCCAGCCCCCGGCATCCTGAGTCCGTTCCCGAACCCAGAACGCTGGCATCGCGTGATGTGTGGTGTCCAGCGCCTTTACCCTCAGCGCCACTGGGCCGGCCATTTGGCCCTTTATAAGGACCTCTGTACTTAACCAGGGCTGCATCCCACTGCCGACTCGCCGGGCCATTGTACAGAAAATGATTCTCCCCATCTTCGACTATGGGGATGTCGTCTACAGTGCTGCCTCATCCTCCTCCTTAACCAGACTGGACATACTCTTCCACTCCTTCTACCGCTTCACCCTTGACTGTCCCCTGGCCCTCACCACCGTACTCTTTACCAATCATTTCCTTCCCCTCCCTTGAGGACAGACGGCGCACTCATTGTAACAGCTTCTTGGCCAAATTCTGGTTCTAGTCTCTACCTTCCTATCTCTCCTCCTCTCTCTCTCTCTCTCTCTCTCTCTCTCCACCCTTACCTCTCCTCCTACTTATTCGCTCAGAAATTCTGACCCTCTCACTTAACTGTCCCTCATTGTACTTCCTCAGCAGGTCAGTCCACCTTTTCATACAGGTTTCCAACTCTGTGGAACTCCCTCCCACAGCACATTCAATTTGCCCCCTCCCATTGGGTTTTCAATTACCTCATAAAAAACACTTCCACCCCCGCACCTGTTCTTAATCCCCTGCCTCATCCGCCTCTGCTGATCCCCCCCATGTCTCTTTAATTTTACCTGTCCTATCCTATCCTGCTTGTCTTCCACTGGTGTATCAGGCTATAGGCCTATAATCAGATATTAATCTCTACTAAAGCAATTCTGTCTATTCTTATTTATGCAATGTGTAACTAGTAATGTGTACTAGGAAATTTGCAATTTTCTGCTACTCTGTTGCTCAATTTTTAAGTTCTGTTAAAATGTTCATTTACATTATTGTAACTTTTCTGTATTTGTTTACCTTTTCTGTATTTTTTTTGTGTGTAATCGAGCTTCTATATTTGTATATTCTCAATCCTCTAATGCTGTATTCACTATAATTGTCTGTACTCCCATTTTATTCCCCTTCCCCCCCCAAGGACGCATCCAGAAACGAGCTTTACTGCTCAGTATGTTCTTCCTGGTAAAACTTTAAATAATACATAAATAAACTTATGAAATGTGTGATACCATAATTTTTTTTTTTAAACTTAGCTTTATTGTGTCAAATGATGCAGCATCTTATCGTACAAAGGAGCAATTGCATTCAATAACAGGCCGCTAGTCGGACACTTAAACAATGTATAAAGCCTAGTATATTTTTACAATCCCACTGTGACTCCCCAAGGATGGCGTCTGCCCTGCTTAAATGAAGAAACAAAAGGAAAAAGGAAAAAAAAAAAGAGAAGGAAGAAGAAAGGGTTGGGCAGACAATCTGTGAATAATACTAGACCATATCACTTGGAGTCATACAGATGGCATTTCCCGCATTACAGGACTAGCTCAACTAATACATGATGAAAAAGTTCTGTTCACTAAAATAAAACTGATCCAGTAGTAATATTCAAATGATGAATCCTCATTAAGTGAAGGAGTGGTGGAGACTCCATCCAAGGAGATCAGGAATTACGGTAGGTATGTAATTTCCATATCTTCCTGGACATAAAGTCACCACCACTCATTCACATTAATGGGAGAGAACCCAGCTAAATTATCCCCCGAGAAGGGCGGCAGGAGAGAGGCGCTCACTTAGGACAGGAGTCCACTAAGGATTGTCCTGCCAAAGGACTGATGCTGCCTGGAATGGATATCCAAAGCATAATGCTTCACAAAAGTGTGCATGGAGCTCCAAGTAGCTGCTTTGCAGATGTCTGCAATGGGCACGTTTCATATTTCTGCCAGAGATGCTGCGACCGCTCTGGTAGAATGGGCATACACCCTGCCTTCCAGCTTACCTGTGCCATGGAATAGCAGTGGTGAAGACATGCCACTAGCCACGCCGAAATACATCTGATGGCAACAGGCTGACCCAGCGGGGCCATGCTGAATGATACAAAGAGTTGCTTTGACTTGTGGATCTCTTTAGTTCTGTCAAAGTAGAAACACAAAACCCTTTTAATGTCCAGAGCATGTAGGGTATGCTCTCCTTCATTTTGGAAGTTCACAAAGTAAGTCGGAAGAACCAAGGGCTGGTTCACATGCAATTCAGAGACCACTCTGCGGAGAAATTTAGGGTGAGTTCTGAGAACCACCTTATCCTTGTGAAAGACTGTATAAGGAGGGTCTGTGACCAGGGCATGTATTTCAGACACTCTGCCAGCAGAGGTAATGACTACGAGGAAGGCAGTCTTCCAGGTCAGGAACTTCACCTCACATGTTGCTAGAGGCTCGAAAGGTTTATGGGTGAGCATGTCTAGCACAAGGTTAATATCCCAAGCGGCTACTGGTCTCCTGACTGGTGGCCTAGTGTGGAGTATACCTTTAAGGAACCTCTTAACCAAGGGTAACTGAGCTATAGACACAGTGTGTATAGGCTCGTGATAAGCTGAGATCACGCAGAGATGGACCTTCATGGCTGAGTATTGTAGCCCTGTATTAGACAGATCTAGTAGATACTACAGGACTTTGTTTGGTGGGCAAGAAAAAGGATCCAGGGAGGACTTTGCACACCAGATGGAGAATTGTTTCCACTTCGCCATGTAAGTTTTCCTAGTAGCTGGCTTGCGCGCTGCTAGGAGAATGTCTGAGACGCTACGTGAGACATCAAATCTACCCACCTTTATCTCCTCAGGAGCCACGCGTGGAGATGAAGGGATATCAGGTTGGGATGAACCACTAGGCCCTGGGTCAGAAGGCCCGCACTAAGTAGCAGTTGTCTTGGTGGAATTGCCGATAATCTGTTGATCAATGGAAACTAAATCTGATGAGGCCAGAATGGGGTGATATGGATCATTCTGCCTCCCTGTGCCTCCTACTTGAACAGCACCCTCTGAATTAAGGGAAGAGGAGGAAAAGCATACAGAAAGCATCTTGTCCTCTGCAGTGTGAATGCATCCTGATAGAAAACGCCAAGTTCTGGATTTCCAGAGCAAAATAGAGGCGGTTTTGTGTTGAATGGGGATGCAAAAAGGTCCAGTGTGCCCCACTCCCCGAAGAGCGATTACAGGATGTTTACATCGAGAGACCATTCGTAAGGATCCACCTCCGTTCTACTAAGGTGATCCAACAGATTGTTCTGGACTCCCAGTAGGCAGACTGCCTGGATCAGGGCTTCATGCTCTAGGCACCATTCCCACACTCTCACTGTTTCCCTGCATAGCGGATAACAGTGTGCCCCGACCTGTTTGTTGATGTAGTAAAACACTGCTTTGTTGTCCATCTGAAGGAGAATTATTTTGCGACAGAGAATGTCCTTCAGGACTCGGACAGCATATAGGACAGCTCTGATTTCCAAGACATTTATGTGGAATTGAGATTCATCCTGACTCCACAGACCTTGGGTGTGGAGATCTTGACAGTGAGCTCCCCAATCGAGTAGAGAAGCATCTATGGTGATGGTGATCTGTCTCTCCAGTGGAGCAAAGGGAAAGTCTTTCAGAAGGTTGTCTTCTTGAGTCCACCAGGTGAGTGACGGTTTTAAACTTTTCGTTACCTTGATGTGAAAGGACTGGGATGTGTGGTTGGAGACCACTGAGTACTGAGCATCCACTGAGTGGTCCTCGTGAAGACGAGCCAAGGGCACCATGAACACTGATGACGCCATGAGACCCAGCATCCGCCGCATCGACAGAGCTCAGACTGAGTTATTCTCTTTGATGAAGCAAGCCATCTAGAGAATATTGTTCCTCCTGTGCTCTGGGAGGAAGGCCCTTGCATTGGAGGTATCCAGGAGGGCTCCTATAAAGGGGAGTTGCTGGGAGGGCTGTAGCTGCGATTTTTCCAGATTCAACAGAACTCCCATAGATGTGAGGAACCTGGAAGCTGTGGACACTGCTTTCTGTGTCCCTTGTCTGGTGGAGCTTGCTAGGAGGTCATCATCCAGAAATGGGAAGACTTGAATTCCAAGTTTCCTTAGGTGCACCGCGGGAACAGCAATGCACTTCATAAAAACTTGTGGCACTGAGGAAAACCCAAGGGGCAGTACTCTGAACTGACTGTGCTGACCCTGGCCACAAATTGAAGATATTTGTGGTGGCTTGGGTGCATGGGAATGTGTTGGTAGGCATCCTGCATGTATAGGGAGGCCAGCCAATCATTTTGATGAATCAGAGTTAGAAGCGTACTGAGTGATATCATTTTGAATTTTTCCTTGAAGAGAAACTTGTTCATCTTCCTTAGGTCTAGAATAGGGCACATGCCACCTGTTTTCTTTGGAACCAGGAAGTAGTGGGAGTAGAAACCTGTGTTCCGTTGCTCCTGCGAAACTATGTATACTGCCCTGTTGTTCAGAAGGCCTTGAATCTTGGAAGCAAGGAGGTCTGACTGAGTAACCGACAGTCTGGGCTGTCGTTTGGATGGATGATCTGGAGGGGTATCTGAAAAATTCAGAGAATAACCTTCTCAAATTATCCTGAGAACCCATTTGTCTGAAGTGACTGACTTCCACTGATCGTAAAACTGAATCAGATGCCCCCCTACTGCCGAAGAAGGGTCCCCCTCTAACAGCTGAGGCAGGACCTGGGCCAACCTTTCACAGGGTGGCACTAGGTGCTTTTGGGTCCTGTGTCTTCTGCTGCATTTTCTTTTGTGGCTGAGGAACTTGATTTTTGTTGACGCTCCCTCTGCCACGAAAGGACTGACGGTTATGAAACTGTCAACGGTTCCTGCCCCGCTGAGGGGCAATAGGAGCCAACCTGGCAGTTCTGATAGCCATCCTAGTTTTCTGTGTGGGCTCGAGTGCCTGCTCCACCTGTGATGAAACAGATGAGCACCATCAAAAGGTAAATTCATGACTCGTTGTTGGGCATCATTTGAGAACCCTAAGGTTCGTAACCATGAGTGGTGACGGGTGCATATCCCAGATGCTACTGCTCTAGAAACAGTGTCAAAGGCGTCCATAGCAGCCTTAAGTTGCTGATTATTGGACTCAATACTTCTAGTGATAGTTTGGAGGATCTCTGAGGTAATGTCCAACTCCGGGAGAGTCTCCACAGTAGCTTTTAGTGAATGCCAGAGGGTATACTCGTATTGTGAGAAACAGCCCTGGTAGCTAGCAATACACATACCTACGGCAGCAGAGGCAAAGACTCGCTTCCCCAATGTGTCAGTCTTACGAGATTCTTTGTTTACTGGTCAAGCCGTAGACTCATGATGGAGGACGGCCTTGTCATTTTTTGCCAGGACCACTATGGTGTCAGCGAAGGCTTGAGAGGCTAGGATTGGTCGATCCTTAGGGGGAGCATACTTCCTGTGTATGGACTTAGCCACAGAAGGAATAAGTGCTGGATTGTCCCACACCACTCATGAAAGAGTCTCGAAAGAGGGTTTAACCAGAGGAGTCAATTCCACAGGGATCTCCGGGACATGCAGATATTGAAGGTGCAACAACTTCTCCGGACCCAGCTCCGAAGTCTGGAGAGAGAGAGACAGAAAGAGAGAGAAATTCATATTCTTTAGTAGAGACTTAAAAGACATGTCCTTGACCAGAAGCTCTGCTGAAGTAGACAGTTTACTTCCCAACCCGAGAGAAGAATCTTCATCAAAGTCATCTCCTAATTGCAGATCAGGCTCAATGTCGTCTCCTACTAACCCAGTAGAAATAGTATATAAAGGAAAGGGAGGAAAGAGAGCATGAGGGAGTGCGCCTCGAAGCAGAGTCGAGAATCTTGCATTCCGAGGTGGCGCCAGCACCGACCGCGCTGCCAAGACCAGAGTCGAAAGTGGCATTGCAATCAGTGCTGCGCTAGTGCCCAGAGACCCCAACCCAACTCTCAGTGCACCCAAGGATGAAGATCTGAAAACATGAGTAAGAGAAAATGGTACCTGTGCTGGCTCCTGTGCCGCAGCCATGAGAGGGGGAAAAGCACAAGGGCGCAGTGTTGACGGCGCCAGAGAAGGTGCAGTGCGACTAGGCAGATCCAACTGTCCTGCCCATGGGTTCGAAGCCCCTAGGCATGAAGGTTCAGAAAGTAAGGACAATCGCCAAACCCACTGCTCCATAAGACCAGCCCAATAATTAAACTGCTCACCGGCGGACCCCTCCCCCGGGGGCGGAGAGGAACTATGGAGTCGAGGATGCCAGCCACTTGGAACAGAGGTCACAGGTGACCCCGACAGAGTTTGAGTCTGCCTTTTGTCCCCCGTTACCGATGATCGTCAAACAGACATACCAGAGGGCAACCTCGAGCGGTACCATTTCTTCTTCAACTGGTGGGACGAGGAAGAGCTCGAGGCCGAGTGGCGGTGGGTTCTTGGCAAAGACCAAGAATGGACCCGCTTCTTTTTGTGCTTTCAGGAGGACCACCCTTCCTTCCGAGCACCGGACTGCCCACAGTCAGACTCCCTCTCCATAGAGGGCGGCGGACTGGACCCAGCCCAGTGGAAAACACAGCTTTCATGTGAAGTCTCCCTACCGTCACTGGCCCTGTTCATGGTTGACTCTGTCGAAGGTATGCTGAATAGGACTTCTGTGTTCTTTCAAAGATAAATCAAAACTGAATGACTAAAGCTGCTGTCATATAGACGTGAAGATCTGACTCCCAGTGGGCGGGCAACATCGTCACTGAAGCACACTCGACGGTGAGAAAAAAGGAACTGAGGTGGTTGGAGGGTTGATGCTGAGGTAGCCTATATGGCGTGAGCTGATCTCGCGGCGCTGCTTCCATGTGGCCCTACCTCGGTGCCAGCCCTCCTGAAGATTTCTGGCTCCCACTCGGTCCTAGCGCCTCTGGCATAGTCCTATCAGTGTGAATGAGTGGTGAAGACTTTATGTCTAGGAAGATCAACCGTTGGAAAGAAGTCCAAGTTGTACTGTATCAAAGACATAGAACCATGACCCAGTGGGGTGGCTGTAAATTTTCTGACCTTGGCCAAAATGTATAAACCGTGTTTAATCCATCTATTTGTAATGGCTGATCTGTATTCCTGGGTGACTGGTGTAAGGGTTAGGGTAAACAGAGGCCAGCCTCCTCCCCCTGCATTCTCAATGTGATACCACTGAGACGATACACATTGTTTGGCCCACCTTAGGACAGAGGTCATTTGGGCAGCCAGATAGTAGAGTTAGAGGTTCGGAAGAGCTAGTCCACCTCCTCCTTAGTAAGGTGCAAAAGCCACCGAGCCACCCTGTGGTGCTTATGGTTCCAAACAAATTTCTGGAATTCTTTAGTGAGCTTATTCCAGAAGGAAAGCGGTACCTGTAATGGCAGGCTTTGGAAAAGAAAAAGAAGCACAGCAAAACATTCATTTTTACCATGTCCATTCACCCCACCAAAGAGAGGAGAAGCAGGCGCCACCTTGCCAGGTCAGATTGTAGCGTCTCTCACAATTTTTCATAGTTTAAGGAGAAGAGTCTAGAAAGGTCAGTAAATATTTGGATACCTAAGTATCAAATTTGGTTCCCTGGGGCTCATTTAAAAGGAAACGTCTGCTCAAATCCCCCAAGGACTCCTCCCACTAAGCAAGATGGCCTCTGATTTAGAAAAGTTAATCTTGTATCCTGAAATTAGACTAAACACCTCCAGCACTGTTACTAAACAGGGCATTGAGGAGATGGGCGAGGACAGGAAAAAAAATGTAGTCATCAGCATAGAGAGACAATTTTTGTTCTATCCCTCCTGCTGTGATACCTCTAATATTCAGATCTTGTTGCACCTTTATTGCCAGAGGCTCCAAGCTCAGAGCAAACAGGAGTAGGGAGAGAGGGCAACCCTGCTGGATGCCTCAGGATAGGGGAAAAATTCAGAACTGATGCCATTCACTCTCACCAGTGCTTTGGAAGTATTATAAAGTTGAGAAAAAGCTTGCAGGAATTTAGGGCTGAATTTTATTCTTTCCAAGAAAGTTTTTAGAAACTGCCAATTAACCTTATCAAATGTTTTTTTTCAGCATCCATGGAAATAGCTATCTGGAATTCTTTCTAGGAATTTTGGGTTGAAATTACATTAAGTAGCCATGTGATGTTATCTGGCAGAAACTTGGCCTGAGATAAACCCAGTCTGGTCCTTGTGTATTAGTGATGGTATCACTACTTGGAGTCGCTTAGATAAAAGACCAGTGAAAATTTTCAGGTCAGAGTTTAATAATGATATAGGTCTGTGGGACCCTCACTCTTGCTGGTCTTTCCCCGGCTTAGGTAGAACTGTTATTTGAGCCAACCGCTACGAATCTTATCTCCCCTCCATCCATCACTTCCTGGTACACTGGTAGAAGAATGGGAAAAAGTTGGAGTGCAAAGAGTTTATAAAATTCCAGCAGGAAGCTGGCCAGCCTTGGGGATTTACCATTCTTTAATTGGGTAGTTTGACCCTGCAGCTCCTCCAGAATAATTTCTCGATCTAATAGATCAGTCATCCTCAGGGAGCTCTTTAACTTTTAAGCCTTCAAAGAATTGTTGGACTCTGTCAGGAAAATCTGATATGTCTTCCTAAGTATACAGAGATTGATGATAATTTGCAAAAATTTGTATTATTTGCCCCAGACGGCTGGAGGATGCACCCCCTCTAGCAGGGTCTTTAAGCTGCAAGACTAGCCTGCTACTTTCCTGTTTTCTCAAAGTAAATGCCAGTAACTTGCCTGCTTGGTTGCCATTTTCAAAATAATTTTGTCTGGCTCTTCTGTAAGAGCCTTCCAGCTGGGTTACAAGTAGGCTAGTAAGGGCCTCTCTCTAGGCTTCCAAATCCTGTTTAACTGTGGGGGGTAAAGTAATCTTATGACGGAATTCTAATTCTCTAATAGCAAGCTCCTGCTCCCTACGTTTGGCGTCTCTGTTTGGTGAGGGTGGCGGCAAACCTAATAATCGTGCCAAGAAGCACTGCTTTTAAGGCATCCAACCTTACAGCATGAGATGCGTCTCCGGGAGGGCTGGATGCGAGGTAGTCCTTAATGGTAAATTCATTAAGTGGCCTGATACCATGAGTTTTAATTTAGTTTTAATTTCAGTATTTAATCATGTATTGCTCGTTGTTGTTTCATTGATCCGTATAATGATTCTATATACCTACATTTATCATTTCACTACTGTACTGTTTTTATTTCTGTGTAAGGCGCCCTGAGCCTCAGGGAAAGGATGCAGTACAAATAAATCTATTACTACTACTACTACTACTACTGGTGCCTAACAACCACCCGAGGCATACATTTTTCCTTCATAACCACACACCCTGGCATGTGTAATCCTTTACATATTACTGTTATTCATTATCGTACTGCAAAAAAATTAGCAAGACAGCATAAATACTGTACTTCTCCAAAGTCTTATATTTCTACTACTGGTGAGGATCATGTAACTCCTTTGTTTACTACAGTGTCAGAAATTGATAATTCCAACATACAAGCATCCATACTGAAATTATGTATGTATGTCTTTTGAAAGATTTACCAGGAAAGACATACTGAGCTGAAACAGCTGGTTTTCAGATGTGCCCTGGATAAAAGAGGAACTTCAGGTTATATCTGTGTGTTAATGCGTCCCACAGAGCAACTTGGTGGAGTGAGGAGTGAGGAGTGATTTCAAGTGCATGTGTGCAACAGGTGAGCAAACAGCAAAGTGAAGATAAGCTGCCATTTTTAAAAAAAAAAAAGTAAAAAATGTAAAACTCTCCAAATCTGCCCATTTACAGGGCAGCTTGCTTGAGATACGCTTTGCTGAATAAGTCTCTCTAACACAGGGAGGTGAAGTGCTCTGATTGGCTGGCAGCTCTCTTGACCCAGAATGTAAAACCGAAAACATTCAATGACGTGTACATCTAGTTTACAGTTTAAAATAATACTTCAGATGCTGATAGAGCTTGGAGAAATAAGTTACTGAATGTTAAAGCAGCAGTGCATGATAGCAGTGAAAATTTTGATCTATACTATTTTACTTTAGATTGCCCCTCATTTCCCTACATGTATGAGAACCTTCTTTCCCCATTTGAAACCTGCTTTAGTACTTCTGTTCACAATTGAAATAATAAAAGGAACGCTCCTTTTAATATGGCTCGGACCAGGTTTTTATCAGTATCCTCAGCTGTTTATGTATACCTATTAAGTGTGCTGTGCCCACTTGGGGCTCGGACCTTGCCGCCAGAGGAAAAGCCACAAGCCTGTTCTTGGAAGCAACCCATGATTCTGCTACTGCAAATCAGCAGACCCTGAGGCTTGTTTCCCCTGTTGAAACTGCTGCCTGGGATCCTCCGAACTCCGGTTCGTTGCAGGGTCCAGAAATCTACAGAAACAGCCAAAAGCTGTATACCCCCTCAGGTGTGCCACGCCCACTTGGGGCTTGGACCTCGCCGCCAGAGGAAAAGCCACAACCTCTCCACAAGCTCTCCACCTAAATTTCTATAGCCATATCATAATTCCTCTTTGGCTACTTTTGCGCGCTTCTGCCTAGCCCTCTGTGTGATAATTACACTCACTTGCATAAACATGGCTCTTTGTTGCATGTTTGAGATGCTCCTATTACTTCTACTCCTACTTTGCCTTAACTGGATTGTTATAACTTTCCCAGGATCCTATCCCTTGAGTTCTTCAAATGCCCTACATGCTGATTTCAGTTTCTCTAACCTAATTACTGCATCTCAACCTATGCTTGCTTTTAAGCACCTCTTATTCTCTATGGGCTGTACCTTTTATGCGGTGACCACACTTAAAAAACGCCTGCTGAGTCAAGCTGTTCCTTTACTGTTGTTTGGCTATCTAAAATTATGGTTCCTCGCCATCTTAGCTATCCTTCTTGCATGGGATGTTGAAATGAACCCTGGTTCACATGCCCTCTTCTCCCCGGCTGACATCTCTGCAATTTCTAGCAAAGGGCTTCTTATTGCTCATATGAACATCAGAAGTCTCTCTCGAAACTTCAGTGATCTTGAGGCTTGGGTGGGTCTCTACAAGCCTGACGTACTCTGTTTGTCTGAAACGTGGCTAAAGCCAACTATCCCTGACTAACTACTGCCTTATCCATAGGGATAGGCTCTCCTCAAAGCATGGCGGAGGGGTTGCCATGTTCTATAAAGATCATCTAAACATCACGGACACCCTGTTCTCAACATCCTCTGCTTGCGAGTCCCTTCACGCTGCTCTCACCATGGGAGCCAAGAAACTCCACATTGTCTGCGCCTACAATCCCCCAAATGGGGGCACTGTAAGTCTGCAGGGCTTATTTGATCAGACCTCTTTGCACTCCAAACATAATGACGTCACTATATTGGGTGACCATAACCAAAATTGGCTAGGGACTGCCCATAGCACGCTGCTCTCTCTGGTACAAAATTATAACCTCCACCAGCTGTTAACGGAGAATACCAGAGTTACTCCTTCACTAAAATCCTCTTCCCTTATTGACTGGGTACTGGTAAACCGTCTGGATCATGTACACCAAGCAGGCATCTTGGCAGATTCGCTTACTGATCATTCCCCTGTCTTTTGCATCTGGAGTACTGAGGCTACTCCATCCCCTCCACTGCGCTATGCCACCTTTACAAATTTCGCTAACCTGGATATTGAGGCTTTTTGTCATGATGTCTCGAGGATAAACTGGTCCGGTATTTACCTTTCCCATAATGCTGAGTCTGCACTAAGTATCTTCCTTAATGAATTCCTGGCCCTCCAGAACAAGCATGCCCCCAAGGTGACACGGAGGGTGAGGGCTAAACAAACAAAATGGCTTCACAAAGACTTGCTGAAAAATCTATGCTCTAGGGGCAAATGCTGGAAAAAGTACAAAGCCTCGGGGCTACAATCTGACTATGCTACCTACAGAACCCTACGTAACTTCTGTAAAAAAACAGGTCAGAGCTGCTAAGAGCGCCTATTGTAAAGAATTGCTGCTAAGCTCTGCTGGGGACCCTAGGAAATTCTGGGCCAATGTCAAGACCTTTCTTGGTGTGTCCCAGTCAACTAGCACCAGTGACATGGTATTAAATGGAGTACATTGCAATGACTCCAACACCATTGCTAATTCCTTCAATCAAATGTTCTCAGACCTGTCTCAGTATACCTCTGCCTTCCCATCTCCCCAGGCAGCCTCTCTGCTTGCAACATCAGCATAGTCCACTACCCCCAGCTATCCTTCCTAACAAATGTCTAAAAATCCTCCATTCTACTTCAAGGCAATCTCAAGGACTGAGGTCTTAAAACTATTACTGACGGTCTCTGACAACACTAGCTCTGGATCAGATACACTTGAGCCTTGGCTCCTGAAACTAACAGCACCTTACATAGCCTCCCCTCTAGCTAGAATTTTCACCTTGTCACTCTCCAATAGAAAAGTTCCTGACCTCTGGAAGATTGCTCGTGTAACGCCGGTCCTTAAAAAACGTGATACCAAGGAGATTACTAACTACAGGCCTATAGCCATCCTATCGGTCCTGAGTAAAATTCTGGAAAAACTTGTTGCAAATCAAACTGCTGACTATCTCACAAAGTACAGCCTTCTCTCTGACACACAAAATGGCTTCCATAAAGGTCACAAGTATCTCTACAGCGCTTCTCAAATTCACTACCGATGTGCTTACCAGGATGGATGCTGGCCAGCTGACGAGGGGAGTTTTTATAGACATTACAAAGGCCTTTGATCTTGTTAATCACCCCCCTGCTCCTCTCCACTCTTTGTAGTCTGAGCTTTTCACCACCAGTTGTCGCCTGGTATGGAAGCTATCTATCAAATAGAACTCAAATTGTGAAATTCAACTCCTCTTTATCTGATGGTACTACCGTCAATATTGGGGTTCCCTAGGGCTCTATTCTGGGACCTCTTCTTTTCTCACTTTTTATCAATAAGATACATGAGGTTTTTCTTTCAAGCTCATCTATTCTCTATGCAAATTATCTTGTACTCTAGTCAAGCTCTGATAAGGTCACCAGCATAAATGCATCCCTTTCTTCAGATTTCACAAATGTCCAAAATTGGCTTTCTGCACATAAGCTTGCACTTAATGCTAAGAAAACTCAAGCAATGTTACTTGGATCTGCCCCTAAACTTAGGACATGTCAAACTCCCCTACTGGTGCAAGACCACAGTGGCACACAAACAGAATGCGTTACATCTCTTAAGTACCTGGGAATTATTCTGGACCAATCCCTGGACTTCAGCCTGCATATACAATCTGCCTGCAAGGCAGTGAATGCTAAACAGGGGGTTCCTTACAAGTCCAGTTTCATGTTGACTCCCTCTGCTAAACTTGCTATTGCCAGAGGCATATTACTCCCTGCCCTCACCTATGGCATGCCGACCTTTGCTGCCACACACAAAACCATCCTTCATAAGTGGGATGTCACTTATAATAATATCTGTCGATACGTCTCCTCGTCACCACGGCTTAAGCACCACTGCCAACTGTACAGGGACCTAGGCTGGTTATCCCCCTTAGCTTGCCGTCAATACTCTCTGGGCTCCCTGATTGACTCTATACTCAGAAACCAGACCCCTTCAGTGCTTGCAACACTGCTGGTACCTCAAACGTCCTCCTATAGACCGCGATCGGTAGATGAATCCCTGCTGAATGTACCTAGATGTAAAACATCAAAAGGCTCTATTGCCTTCAATCACTCTGCTCCTAAGTTTTGGAACTCTCTCCCCAAGCACTTCGAATATCTGGATCCCATGACAGCTTCAAAAAGGAGCTGCACTTCCATCTATCCCTTGCTGATCCCTGCACTTGTTTTAATTCCCCCAATCCACTCACCCGCCAGATGCTGCCTGGCCTAACTTTAACCTTCCTGCCTCATAGCACTTCTTACCCTTACTACCTCCTTGACAGCTAATCTACCCCAACTCCCCCGCACACACACACCTGAGCCTTGTTTCAGAGGCCGTGATAATGTATCCGGCCCAGTCAGGATTTGCCCTTGCCTTGTTTCGTTGCCTATTTGAATCTTCACTGTTGTGATTAATTTTAACAATATTTCTTGCTGCTATGTTGTGGTATCTCTTCCTAGACTATGTAGGTTTTCTCTGTCTAAAATGCTATGTGAATTGTATTTATTGTTATTGTTCTGGCTGCATGTATTCATTACTACTAACTGTTTTGACCTATGCTATTGTAATTTCATTGTACTCATGCTATGTACCTGTCTTTGATTGTTTTACTCTCCTGGGTCGTGCCTGAAAATAGTCATTTCATGGCTAGTGCACCTACCTGGTTAACAAAAACGAAATAAATAAATCAATGTCAGGGAGCACTTCCTGCCGCATGCTAGTTCATTTTAGTCACAATATAAGTGATGTTCAAAAACAACAGAGAATACTGATAAAAACCTGGTCCAAGTCATATTAAAAGTGGTGCTCTTTTTATTATTTCAAATGCTAAAAAAAAGTTTTAAAGCAGACTCAAAATAGGAAAAGAATGTTATTATACAAGCCAAGAGATAAGGGGCAATTTAAAACAAAGTATAAGAATACATATATATGTCAGAATTCTCACCACTATCATGCACTGCTGCTTTGAACTTCATACATCACATTTCACAGGAAAGGAACTTGGTTTTATCTAATGGCTTTCATACATACTACATCCCAAAGAGCTTCACAGTCCAGGATGAGGGAGAATGTTGCTGCCATTTGTGGCATACAGATTCAACCGGGAGATGGATTAGAAAGAAATTAGAGAGCTTTAACCCCAGGGAGCTTGGTCAGATCACGGTATGTCATAAAATGGGAGTGGACATCCTGCACTTTTTTAAACCGCTCAGTTTCATAGAAACGGAGATGAAAATGGGGTTAGAGGTTCTGACGTCTTATTCCCCCCTATGAGTCCACTACTGAGGAAGATAAGTGACTTACTCAAGGTCACAAAGTAGTGGCAGTTTTAAGATTCAAACTGGGATCTCCAGGTTCACAACTTGTGCTCTAACTACAGTACAAATGTCTGATATATGGACTTACAGACTGAAAGACTAGTGGCAGGTCTAGTCCACACAGCTTCTGACATCTCGAACGCCTGGGGAACAGGAGCATAAGGTTCACTGGAATATTGGGAACATGAAGTCATTCAAGGCGAAAAAGCTTCCCTGGGTCTACCAAAGAAATCTGAAGGGCCAGTGGCCAGTGTTGTCTGCATAATTTTTAGAAGGGCATGAAAAGAGTGGTTCTCTAAGGGAACCATAGCAGGAACCACTGTCTTACTGTTCAGGCTATAAAAAGAATCATCATCCCCTTCCTTGGAAATGATGAGGTCTGGATATGACTCGTCCTGCCCCATATCCCTCTCAGAGGGAGAGGCAGGAAGAGGAGTGGAGACCAAGAGGCCACAACTCAGCCTAGAAAGTGGAAGGACAGGCAACACCAGAACTGGCGCTGGCACCAGAGAAGTGCTGAAACAGCAGGTGGTGCTGGAGATGACACTGCCCAAACACCCAACCCAAGCCTAGAAGAGGCAGAAGGGGCCGGGGATGGTACCTGTGCTAGTCCCCACAAGAAAACAGAGTAGGGGGGTAGGCACATGGAACTGGCATTGGCAGCACTGCCCCTGGCAAGGGAGGAGCCGCTGCTGGAGTCGAACACTCTATATAACCTGAAGGTCTCCACCGCAGGTCTGAGAGGCCCAAGCCCGAAGGCCCTGGCATTGGATCCACCAGCAGGGGCAAACGAGACAGACATTGTACCCACTGCTCCATGAGAGCAGCCCAATGGTGAAACTACCCACTGGAAACCCTGCCAAAGGACAGGGAAGGGCTCCGGTGCAAGGATTCTGAGTGATCGTGGGTGGAGGCCATAAAGGAACTAGATGGAGCCGGGGAAGGCCTCTCACTCATGGATGCTGAAAATCTCTTGGCCAACGTACCAGAGGGCAACCTCGAGCGGTACCACTTTTCCCCCTTCCGGCGGAAAGAGGAAGAAATTGAGGCGGATCTGTGCAGGGTCCTCAGCCAGGATCGAGAATGGACCCACTTCTTTTTGTGTTTCCAGGAGGGCTGTGCTCCCCCCCACACAAAAAAAAGGGACAGTCCCTATCTTCACCATCCACGGTGAACTCCTTCGATTGGCAGGGCTGAAGAAAAATAATAATAAAACAAAACTTTTTTGTTACAGAAAATAACAAAAGAAACTAATACTGAATAAAACTAAACACTGTTGTCATATAGATGTGAACATTCGACTCCCAGCGGGCAAGCGATGTCATCATTGATGTACACTCAAAGGTGGGAAAAAAGGAACTGAGGTGGTTGGAGGGTTGACGCTGAAATAGCCTATACTGTGCGAGCCAGTCTCGCGGCACCATGCAAGCATGGTCCTAGCCTGGCACTGGGTCTCCTGAGGATTTTTGGCTCCTGCAGGGTCCCAGCGGCTCCGGTTTGTAACCTAGCAGTATGAATAAATGGTGAAGACTCAAGTCCAGGAAGATCACCTCTTTCCTTGGTTTGTAGTTTTTAAATGTTGTTTTACTATATATAATTAGTACCAAAAGAGGGAGGAGAGTAAAATGCAAGCAGCTGATAAGGGACAACACTGGCACGTTAGTAGCAGGCAGTATTTTGGAGAGAGAGAGACCAAAGTGCAAGTGGCTGGCGCAGCAAGAAGTTTAGTTCTGTGCTGTTTAGGGGAGGCCATCATTGTGATCAGCAACTGGCAGCTGCAGTGTGTTTTCCTAATGTTTTTAGGATCGGGTATTGTGCAGTACAGATTGCAGGTGTAACCCCTAGATGGCGCTATCCCAGGGGCTACTACCCCTGCCTGATTTGCCACTAACAGGTTGAGGGGCCCTGGATCCGATGGCGGGTGCCTCCACCCAGAGGTCAGGGTTTGCAATAGTTAAACTAATTTGGTCACAGCCCTCTGGGACACTGCAACCCCCCTTTCTTCCCACTAGTGGCCCACACAATATATCAGAATTACCTTCACAGTATACACTTACCCCAGGACTGGTTCAGGCACTGGGACCTCCTGTAAAATAAGATAGGTGCAACAATCACAGTACAATACTTTAACATAGACAAATACCTCAGGCAGTATAACTTTGCTGAAACAAGCAGCTCTGATTTATTTAGGGAGATATAACAAGGACGGGGAATCAGGTTAATTAGCTTATCACTTTACTCATCTATTTAAGGCTCTGTGCACAGGCCTATCCCTACCAGTTACTGTCCCTGGGTACCCAAGCCCTAGTGGCTAGTCCAAACCGTGGCAGCTGGTAGGGGCCCTTTCACACAGAGAAAAGAAAAATTAGTTAAACAGTCAGCTGTACAGTAATTCCATTTGGATTTAATGTGGCAATTCAACAGGGAGCGACCCTGAATTAGTACTCACGACCTCCAAACAAGATAGGGTCCTTCAACGTCAGCAGGGCTACTCTTGAGCTCCACGAGACTCCTCACACATTTATATGACAAACTGCAACAGGCAAAAGTCCTTTAATGGCAGCAGGATTCACTTGAGCTACACAAGCCTCCTCACACATTTATATGGTGAACAGTAACAGGCAAAAGTCCTTTAATGGCAGCAGGATTCACTTGAGCTACACAAGCCTCCTCACACATTTATATGGTAAACAGTAACAGGCAAAGTCCTTAATGGCAGCAGGAGTCACTTGAGCTACACAAGCCTCCTCACACATTTATATGGTAAAAAGAAAGTACTATACCAGGCAGGCTGCTTCTCATCCCGATCGCAATTACTGCACAATACCCGAGAACACACAGCAGATTCAGTTCCTGACAGACCGAGTGCAATTCAGCAATTTCTCCAGTCTTCTACAGAGTGAGCCTGGTTTCTACTCTTCAGATATCCTTTGATTCTCTTCACAGGACGGATTCAGTCCTAACAAGCAGTTACACAGCTGCAGACCGGAACTCTGGGCCTTACACGCTTCCCAACTAAAACTGCACACCGAAAACACAGGGCTCCTTCTCTTCACTGCCAGAGCTCAACTGAACTCCAGCAGACAAAACCGGCACTTCCTTTGAGTTCCTCCCAGTTCTTGGCTGGATTGGCTGTCACTCACAATAGACTGCCCCTGTTGGTCCAAAAGGCCAAGTCCAAACTACATCTCCCAGAGTCACTGCCCATACAATCCTCTTGTGGCTGGCTCAGATTACGAGTCCAAGTTCTGATTCGCCCAAGGCACCATTTTAGAGCTACCTTAACCCACACTGATTGGTCCAGTTCAGCAGTTCAAAACTAGAATGGGAACTAGGCAAACACAGTTCTGGCTGCAAGGAAAGCAGGTTAGACAAACTGTATTTTCATTATTACTCTAAATGATTTCTGGCAAACAGTTACATCTTTCAGAGAGGTTCCCTTTGCACTCCTAGTGACTGCAAAAATGGAGTGAATTGCAAAAATGGAGTGAATTGGCAGTAGCTCGAGTGGTACTCAAGCAGAGAAGCACACAGTCCCCTCCATACAAACTAATTATGTCTGCAAGCAGACAGCTCTTAAAGAGACAGTACCAGAGGCTCTAAAAACACTCACTGATAAATGGCTTAAACGCCAAACACCATTCAGGCTTGGAGCATTCAAGCAAGCTCCTGGAAGTCTTTTGGGAACCCTCATTTGCAGGGGGGTTACACAGGTAGACAGCAATGTTTGGGTTTTCAATTTATGTAGGAAAAGTGATGCTTTGCTGAGGGCGTGGAATCAGTGATACTGGAAGCAAAGCAGAAGTCAGGATGAGCAGTTTCAGTGGTTTTAGTACTCTAGTGATTTTTCAACAGCAAGCGAAAATGGGGGGAAAATGGTGGCTTAAATATTTATGTTTAAAACTTTGACTACAGTACAACCACGATTATAAACAACTGTTATCTCGGGGGACATAGTATGAATTTGGATAATCCAGAGGTTTGGGTAATGGGGGGCAGATAATCAAGGTTATACTGTAATACATAGTGTAACTTTTAGTGGCATGTAGATATACGGCAAAAGAACAGTTACATGCTTACAAAAACAGATCTTCAAGTGAATCTCCTCCATTAGGCCACACCTTTGGAACTATAGTTACCAGGCAGCAGGACCACACAGAAATTTTTGCTAGACAGGGGCTACCCATGATAATGTCTCACATTTGCATCTACATAAAACGGGGGCAGCCTGTGACAGGGTTGAATAAGGCCCTGCCCCATTTGTTATGCAGAAAAAGTTTACACACAAGGGTCTGTTCTATCCTCTCCTTTTCTCTCTCTTCTCTATCTGGTTGCGCAACCAAATTGTCCTGTAAGACATAAGAACTGATCACTCTGACAGTTTCGCAATTCTCCGCCTCTTGCTACCTCTCTGCCTTCACTTGCTGCTCTGTCTCCCCCCCCCCCGCATATCTGCAGGTATAACAATATAAGTGAATCTTTATGTGGAAATCTCACTGATACTGGGGTCCCTTTGTTTAAAACTGCATATAATTATACTGTTGAAATGATTGCAAAAAGCTATTTGGAACTCAAGGGGTTAACCTGAGATGCGGTTTTTAAGCCCTTTGCAGAGTTGTCAACAAGAGCTAAGTTCTGGGACACCATGTCCTGGTTTGCTGCACCTGCAAGGAACGAAACTGACAAGAATATTATGTAAACTTACAAGAACATTCTGTGAGAAGCAGCTCTCTTAACAAGTTCCCAAAGATTTATAAAAAAAAAAAAGAGCAGCAATACTTTTGCTAAAGAGACAAGGAGAGTGAGAAACTGAAACTTAGAATTAAGAGATACCCTTGGAAGGACTTTGTTTTGTCTGCTTGTACTGCCTTTTACATAGTTATACTAAATAATTTTTATTTTGCTGTTATTGAGAAAAATAAAACACTATTTGTGAATTTTGAAACTGCTCCTGGTTTTCCTATGCTTCCTGACCTGTGCCTTGATGACACAGCCCCATCACTTGTCAATTCCCCATTGGAGATTAGACACAGGAAACCTCAAACTGTGGGGAACCAGGAGATAAGACCAGCACCAGGCAAACAAGTCAAGGCATGGGGCTCGACATAAAAGTCATGGATTAGGTTCAGGCACAATATCTGATGTAACCCTCACTGAACTAGAAGGGGGACAGAGAGAGGGATGGCATGGCCTAATGGAGATGACTCTCTCAAAGATCAACTGTTATGTTAAGTACATAAATGTTATATCTTCTTCAAGGATACTCTTCCATTAGGCCACACTTATGGAACGAGTCCCAAGCAGTCCCACATGCAACTGGCAGGAGGGTGCAGTCTGATATATATTCAGGTCAGCAGGCCTTGCAATACAGCAAGTCCAAATCCAGCACATCTACAAGAGGCTATGTCCAGATTGTAATGTTTATTGAAGGTGTGGCGAGTGCTCCATGTGGCTGCAGCACAACTGTCAGCCGCAGAAACATTTCTGAAACAAGCAACAGAAGTGGCAATTCCTCTGGTGGAGTGATCACAAACTGCACCAGAAAGTTCCTTACCGTACTTCCTATAACAGAACCCAATACAATACGCCAGCAATTTGGACAGGCATTTTTTAGACACTGGGGCACCCTCTTTTCCTGGGGTGAACCAAACAAAAAGCTGAGAGAACTTTCTGTAGTCTTGATGAAGGTAAAACAGTATCTGAGTATTCTAAGTACATCTAACGTATGGAGCAATGCCTCACCCTGACTGGCATGCTCAGCACAGTAAACAGGAAGGCGTATTGTTCAGTTCAGAGTAAATTCAGATACCATCTTTGGTAGAAGCCTAGAATTTGTATGCAAAGAAACCCTGTCTTTGTGAAAAATCAAATAAGGAGGCTCACACATTAGAGCCTGAAGCTCTGAAATCCTTTGAGCAGACGTGACTGCAACTGGCCAGACCATCGGCACAGCGGCTGGATTTCTGCTTGCGATGCCGGTGACCCAGGTTCGGGAATGGACCCAGGATGTCAGAGGGCCGGCCGAGGGTGGGGGAGAAGAATGGAACGTCCCGGGGTGAGGGAGGGGAATGCGACCTGTGCTTGACGGACCCCTGGCAGAGGCTGGGGGTACTGCAGCGACTGGTGCCAGAATATTCAGGGGCATGGGGCAGACGCTGGACATCATTGCATGTCCCCGCCACCAAGAAAAACCAAAGGAAAATCTTCAGCTGCCGGCCGCCCTAGATGAAGCCCGCCTCAGCTTCAATTAGCCTCCAGGCCGGCCCTCTGACCTATCCCATCGCTTGCGGCACTGTTAAGGGGCTTGTGCCGCAACCCCGCCCTAGGGGGATAAGCCAGGGGATATCGGAGGGTCATGGCCAATTTGGAGGTGGAAGCCCGAGGTCTGTGACCGGGCTGAGGTTCTGGGTGGCTGCCGGCAGGGGGGAAAAAATCATACTTAATAAAAGAAGTGATTGCAACTAATAATGTTTTCCATGAAAGGAAACATAAGGCACAACTCATGGCCGGCTCAAAAGCACAAAATTCAGGTCCCAGAGTGGGACCAGAGTATGAATAAGAGATTTCATATGAAGAATACCTCTCAAAAAAGTATGGGACACCTCTAACTGGGCAACCGTACAACCATCAACAGGGGCACGGAAAGCTGATATAGTGGCCAAATGCACATTAAGTTAGGAATTCCATGGGCCAGACTCCGACATGGACAGCAAGTATTGCAACACAGCATTTACAGGACATGCAAATGGATCTAAACTCCTGGATGCAGCCCACAAACTGAACCGCTACCATTTCAAAGAAAGTATGTCTGGCAGAAGGCTTTCTTGCCGCAACCAGAACATCAGCAGCCTTAAGGGATACCCCAAAATGTGCAATGGCTATGTTTTCAGCAGCCATGCATGCAGATGTAGGGACTTCAGGTCTGGATGGACCAAAGATCCACTGATCTGCGACAACAGTCCCCGACACAGTGGTAAGGGTACAGGGGGCTCCACTGCCATCTGTTTCAGAAGTGGAAACCATATCTGATGAGGCCACAATAGGGCAATGAGGGTGAGAGTGGCATTCTCCATCCACAACTTTGCCAGTACCCTCTGTATTAGAAGAATTAGGGGAAATGCAAATAGGAATTTTCCTTTCCAAAGAAGGACAACCTGCCTTGCCAGAAAACTCCAGGCCCTGGATCAAGCAAGCAGAAGAACAGCAGTTCTGTGTTGTGTGGAGACACAAAGAGGTCTGGATGACCCCATCTTTTGAATAGGTGATCTACCATAGAGACTGGCAGCTCCCATTCATGAATCTTGGACTGTGACCTGCTTAGCCTGTCTGCCAAGATGTTTTGGAGAACTGGGAGATGCACGGCTGACAGCTGTAGGCTGTGGGACAGAACCCAGAACCATATTCTCATTGCTCACTTCAGAGGGAAGAGGAATGAGTGCCCCCTTGTTTGTTGATGTAATGCAGCACACTGACACTGTCCATCTGTATTAACAGAGGACCTGGGCACAGATGCTCCTGAAAGTCCTGGAGGCTCCATAGGACAGCCCTCATCTGCAGGAAAGTTATGTGTAACTTGGCCTCCACCTTGGACTATGACCCCTGTGTCTGATAGGGTCAAGATGAGCACCCCAGCTAGCGCCCAAGGCATCTGTGATGAGGATCTGTACAGGAGTTGGTACAAGGAATAGAATGCCCTTTAACAGCTTTCATGATCCATCTACCGTAGTAATGTTCTGCAAAGCAGGGCTGTGCAAGCACCATTTGGTCCAGTTCATCTGTCAGCTTATCCCACTGGACCCTTGTGTGTTCAATGATGAAGTCTTATATGTAAACATGCCAGGGGCACAGTTCCTATGACCACTGCCATGAGATGCAGGAGACGCAACATTGTTCTCACAGAGACATAGTGACTCCTGTATACTAACTGAGCTTTGGTAATCAGATTTTCTGCTCTGTCCTGTGGCAGGAAAGCACATCCCTTCTCTGTGTCCAAGACTGCACTTATGTACTGCAGCCTTTGTCAGGGATTCAGCAAAGATTTTGGCACATTTACTGTGGCCCCCATGTTCTCTAACAATTGCCTTGTCCAAGACAAGGTATGTAAGAGATCTTCCCTGCAGTCGGCCTCCAGAAGCCAGTCATTCAGATAGGGGAACACATACAAGCCTTCCTTGCGAAGGGTTGCTGCACAGTACCATCAAGCATTTGGTAAAGACCCGTGGCACAGACAACAAGCCAAAGGGCAATACTCTTAAATGGTAATGTTCCCCCCTCCAGCACAAAGCAGAGGTATTGTCTGTGGGATTTTCTGATTCTGACATGAAAAAATGCATCCCTCATATCCAGGGAACAAAGCCAATCCCATTTGCAGAACATGAGTCACAGCTTGCAGGGATGTTCAAAACTTGTATTCAATGCAGAAGTTGAGATACCTGAGAGATAACACAGGATAACACAGGATGCAGATCCCCTGACCTTTTGGAACTAGAAGTATTTGGAATAGAACCCTTTATTTCCCTGTCAAAGAGGAACTGGTTCTACGTCTCGTTTTTGGACTAATGACTGTACTTCATCCTTCAGAAGGGACAAGCGACTTGGAGTATAACAGGAAGAAGGGGGAGGATGATCTGGAGGGATTTCTAGAAACTCCAGAGCACACTCCTTTGCAATTATCTCCAGGACCCACTCATCCATAGTAAGGTCCTTCCTTTGTTTCAGATGTAGGGAGAGTCTGTCCCTCACAATCACCCCTGGAGGCAACAGATGAAGGTGGGGGTCTATCTGGAAGAGAGTCATTTGGAACAGGTGAGGGCAGTGCTACCAGAACTGACTGCTTTGGGTGCTTCTGAATAGGTTGCTGGGGGGGGAGGCGGAAGGGTGCCACTTCCCTTACCTCGAACATGTTGACAGCAGGCATGGCCTCCTCTGGCAACAGACTGACGAAAGGATCCCCATTCATGTCCCCTGGCAGGAGTGAGATACATGGACTTGACAAACCTTAGTGTCAGTTTTGAGGTCTGAAGGCATCTTGGGGCCTCTTCAACATCATAACTAAACAGTTTAGTCTCTCTAAAAGGGGTATTCTAAAGTGTATGTTGCACAACATTGGCAAAGACAGCTACTCTGAGCCAAGAATATCTTTGCATACAAATGTCAGAAGTAGCAGCTCTGGCAGAGGCATCGGAGAGATCATAGCCTGAGCATAGCAAATGTTTGCCCACCTCAGTCCCAGAAGTTGAAATTTTAAGTAACTCATTCTCAGCAGAGCCATCAGGCAAAGCCTGGGTTGCACTTTCTGCAGCTTTCCACAGGGTGTTCTGATACTTTATCATATGGGTCTGGTAGTTGCCACTCCTGAGGCCCAGTGAGGCAGAGGCATACCTATGCTTGCCCATCACATCCGGCCTCCTAGATTCTTTGTCAGGAGGAAAAGTACTCATGTTTAGGTGTTTTAGATCTGTCATGAGCAGCTATAACTACCGAGTCAGTTTCTGGCAGGTTACCATAATGAGGCTTAGCAAATGGAGCAGGGTACTGCTTATCAGACTTTCTGGTAACTGCAGACGTGAGTTTGGGTCTGTATAATGCAACAAAGGTAGCATCGTCTAATGCAGGATACATAGGTGGAATTATAATGGAGGGTGTGCAATGCACTTCCAAAATTCCATTTGATTTATTTTTGTGGAATCTTCTTCTTCCACAGCAAAGCCCATGGCAGTTTACATTTGCTGCATCGTGGCTTGAAAAATAGGATCTTCAGGAGGAGACCTTGGAGTATGTGCCACCAAGTCCTCACTGCAGGATGAGGATAGAACTAGACTGAGGTGCAACATATTGTTCTCCCCTCAAACTCCTCCTCTAACACCATGAGGTCAAGATAATATTCTACCTCATCAACACCTCTATCAATGACAGGAGCCACAGAATGCACCAGCAACACTGGTGGCAGCTAATGAGGAGGAATCTACAGCATGCTGGTAGAAGGCATCGACAGGGGTCAGGTGCCCAGAGGCCCCATCGACAGACTTACTGCCTTGTCATCGAGGCACAGGTCAGGAAGCATAGGAAAAACTAGGAGCAGTTGTAAAATTCGCAACAAGAGTTTTATTAGTACTAGCAGTAACAAAAAAAAATGTTCAGTATAACTTTTTACAAAGGCAAAATAAACAGAAGATGCATCTGAGTTTTCCTTCAATCTCTGTGTCCCTCTTCCAAGCAACTGCAGCTCTCTCTCTCTCTCGTTAGTCCTTGCAACCCCCCTTCTTAATAAGCATCCTTTTTTTTCTAAAATGTTCTAGTATATTTCAGGCCGGTGCTGGCAGGAACACAATGTCCTAGAACTGAAGCCCCATTTCCACAGCTTTTGCAAAAGGCTTAAAATTTGCACTAAAGTAACCTCTTGAGTTTCCAATAGCTTTTTGCAATCATCTCACATTATAATTATATACATTTCAACGGTAACACTATATAATTTCTAAACAAAGGGAGCCCAATATCAGTTACATTTCCGCATGCTGATTTGCATATATTTTTATACCAGGAGATATGCAAAGGAGGAAAAGAGACAGAACAGCAAGGGAAGACTGAGAGATAGCGAGAGGCAAAGAACTGCGAGACTGCTGGGGTGATCAAGTCCTAGGTCTCACAGGAAAATTTGGTTGTGCAACCAGACAGACAAGAGACAGAAAAGGAAAGAGCAGAACAGATCCCTGCATTCAAACTTTCAAAAACAACTGGGACAGGGTCCCATTCGCCCTGTCACATTCACGCCCCTCCTTAAGAGGGAACCTGTTTTATTAAACAGGTTTCCAAAACTTTCTATTAATTCTCTATTAATATTAGCTTCTAATTTTCAGAAATTAAGCACAAGTGCAGTATCCTTTTTCTATAACAGTACAGCAAACAGTAAAGTTTAAACTCATACATTTGTTTTTCCAACCTTCAGAACCCTCAATTCCTGATCCGTATCTTGACAGAAAATCAGCACTGCTATTCTCTTTACCAGATTTGTGCATTACTTTGAATTTAAATGGCTGTAGTGACAGGTACCAACTTGTGATTCTAGAATTGTTATCTTTCATTTGGTTAAGCCAACAGAGAGGATTGTGATCTGTTATAAGTACAAAGTCAGTTCCTAGTAGGTAAAACTTAAGGGACTCCATGGCTCACTTTGCTGCTAAACATTCATTTTCAATGGTGAAGTACCTTTTCTCTCTGTCATGCAACTTCTTACTTATGTACAGAACAGGATGTTCTTTCACATCTGAATTTTGACTCAGGACTGCACCTAGGCCTACCTCTGATTTATCTGTTTGTAACAAGAATGATTTCTTAAAATCTGGGCTTCTTAAAACAGGGGCTGAACATAATGCAGCCTTAATGGCTTGACAAGCGTCATCACCCTCTGGCGTCCATTTCACATTAGTTGGGTACCATTTTTTCGTGAATTCTGTGAGAGGAGTAGCTAACTCTGCAAAGTTGGGAACAAATCTCTGATAATAACCAGCCTGCCCTAAAAATTGCCTGACACGTTTCTTGGTTTTAGGGACAGGGCTGTTAGCTACAGCTTCCATCTTAGAAACCTCTGGTTTCACTTCTCCATTTCCCAAAACACAGCCCAAATATCTGGTTTCCTGCATGCCCAATGCACATTTAGTAGGATTAATAATCAGACCTGCATTTTTGATAGCTTGGATAACTGCTCGTAGGTGTTCCGGTGGCTTTTCCAGTCTGGATTATACACCATGACATCATCCAGATATGCAGCACAATAACCAGTGTGAGGTGATAAAATCATAACCATGTACTGCTGGAATGTAGCTGGCGCACCATGTAAACCAAATGGCATGGTGGTGAACTGATAGAATCCTACAGGAGTAGTGTAACCCCCCTGCAAATGGGGGTTCCCAAAAGACTTCCAGGAGCTTGCTTGAATGCTCCAAGCCTGAATGGTGTTTGGCGTTTAAGCCATTTATCAGTGAGTGTTTTCAGAACCTCTGGTACTATCTCTTTAAGAGCTGTCTGCTTGCAGACATAATTAGTTTGTATGGGGACTGTGTGTTTCTTTGATTGAGTACCACTAGCTGCTGCCAATTCACTCCATTTTGCAGTCACTAGGAGTGCAAAGGGAACCTATCTGAAAGATGTAACTGTTTGCCAGAAATCATTTAGAGTAATAATGAAATTACAGTTTGTCTAACCTGCTTTCTTTGCAGTCAGAACTGTGTCTGCCTAGTTCCCCATTCTGGTTTTGAACTGCTGAACTGGACCAATCAGTGTGGGGTAAGCTAGCTCTAAAATGGTGCCTTGGACGAATCAGAACTTGGACTCATAATCTGAGCCAGCCACAAGAGCATTGTATGGGCAGTGACTCTGGGAGATGTAGTTTAGACTTCAGCGCCTTTTTGGACCAACAGGAGCAGTCTATTGTGAGTGACAGCCAATCCAGTCAAGAACTGGGAGGAACTCAAAGGAAGTGCCCGGTTTTGTCTGTTGCAGTTTCAGTTGAGCTCTGGCAGGGAAGAAGGAAGGAGCCCTGTGCTTTTTCAGTGTGCAGTTTTAGTCGGGAAACGTGTGTAAGGCCCAGAGTTCCGGTCTGCAGCTTGTTAGGACTGAATCTGTCCTGTGAAGAGAATCAAAGCATATTTGAAGAGCAGAAACCAGGCTCACCCTGTAGAAGACTGGAGAAATTGCTGAATTGCACTCGGTCTGTCAGAAACTGAATCTGCTGTGTGTTCTCCCGGGTATTGTGCAGTAATTGCGATCGGGATAGAGAAGCAGCCTGCCTGGTATAGTACTTTCTGTTTTACCATATAAATGTGTGAAGAGGCTTGTGTACTTCAAGTGACTCCTGCTGCCATTAAAGGACTTTTGCCTGTTACTGTTCACCATATAAATGTGTGAGGAGGCTTGGTTAGCTCAAGTGAATCCTGCTGCCATTAAAGGACTTTTGCCTGTTGCAGTTTGCCATATAAATGTGTGAGGAGTCTCGTGGAGCTCAAGAGTAGCCCTGCTGACATTGAAGGACCCTATCTTGTTTGGAGGTCATGAGTACTAACTCAGGGTCGCTCCCTGTTGAATTGCCACATTGAATCCAAATGGAATCACTGTACTGCTGACTGTTTAAACTAATTTTTCTTTTCTCTGTGGGAAAGGGCCCTACCAGCTGCCACAGTTTGGACTAGCCACTAGGGCTTGGGTACCCAGGGACAGTAACTGGTAGGGATAGGCCTGTGCACAGAGCCACAGGTAGATGAGTAAAGTGATAAGCTAATTAACCTGATTTCCCCTGTCCTTGTTATATTCCCCTAAATAAATCAGAGCTGCTTGTTTCAGCAAAGTTATACTGCCTGAGGTATTTGTCTAGTTAAAGTATTGTACTGTGATTGTTGCACTGTATCTTATTTACAGGAGGTCCCAGTGCTGAAACCAGCCCTGGGGTAAGTGTATACTGTGAAGATAATTTGATATATTGTGGGCCACTAGTGGGAAGAAAGGGGTTGCAGTGTCCCAGAGGGCTGTGACCAAGTAAGTTTAACTATTGCAAACCCTGACCTCTGGGTGGAGGCACCGCCATTGGATCCAGGCCCTCAACCTGTTAGTGGCAAATCAGGCAGGGGTAGTAGGCCCTGGGATAGCGCCATCTAGGGGTTACATCTGGGATTGTGTGTCCTCTAGTGGCCATATTTACGAACCACTGTTAAGAAAAAAATAAATGGGTACCCCGACAGAAGTGGCTGTGCACCGGCTGGTGGAGTGGTGTACTGAGGAGGAGATTGACCCCCAAAATGCTATGCTTATCCTGGACATCCCCCTGGGTATCAATACGGACACTGTACAGGGAGTTCTTTCCAAGGTGGAAGGTTTACAAAACCCTGTGGTGGTGGGTCGGCATGCTAATCTGCTCACCCACACTTTCCTGGCCCTAGTAGAGTTTAAAGATCCCACAGATAGCTTCAAAGTGCCACAGACCATTACCCCAGAGGGAGCCCTCACTGCCTGGAGAGTAATAACTAAGTACAGTAAAGACCCGGGGGGGAATGAGCCCCCACCACTGTCTGAAACTTTTGAGGAGAAATTTGCTAAATGGTTTGCTGGGGAAGGAAAACTGTGGAGGACTTGAAGAAACTATTCTTGCCACCGGGTGTTCCTCCCCAACACCCTCCCACTCCAGTACCGTAATGGTGGCTGAACCAATGCAGACTCTATTTCTGCACCTGCCATTAGTCACGACTCTTACCGAAGGTTGAGGATCTTCTCTGGCATCCTCCCCACCCCCCAAGGGGAGGACGACTGGGAGACCTGGATAGACTATGTTGCCCCCCAAGTGCTAGAATGGCAATGCTCGGAAGCCGAAAAGCGAAAGAGGGTTAGTGAGAGCCTCCGAGGTCCTGCCCTGGCTACCATCCGTGCTAAACGGGCCAGTAACCCTGAAGTGACTGCACAGGCCTACCTTGAGGCCTTGGAGAATGTGTATGGGAGCCCAGATTCTGATGAGGATCTTTGGTGGAGAGTAAGAAATGCACAACAGTACCAAGGGGAGTTGTTGTCTGTGTATGTATCTCGGCTGGAAAAATTGTTGCAAGAATGCCTCAGAAAGGGTAGTTTGCCAGCGATTGAACTGGACCGAACCAGGCTGGACAGGATCCTTAAGTCTGCCCCTTCTAGAACTGCTGTTGCTTCAGTTACGCCTGGCAAATCGACTGGAATCCCACCCTCCTATGATGAGTTAATGAGAGAAATTCGAGGAGTTGAGAAAAGGCGACCTCGGGAGGGACCTGCACCAATAGCTGCGGCTACGACCCAGTGACTGAGGGTGACCCATCAAGTGAAGTTCAGGGGCAGAGGTTGACAGTCAATGAGTGCTCTGACAAGGAAAAGATATGCCACAATGGGGCTGAACTGTTGTGCGAGAGATCCGGGGATTCAAAAACAGTCCTTTATGAAGGCCACGCCTGCAAGTACGGGCCTGACCTATATCTGATGCATCTGTTATGGGGTGGGGTACCCACCATGTATCTCCTGCTGATTACAGCTCCAAACTCAATTCCTTGACCATGGAAGTGGAAACTGACAAGATGTCTCCAAATGCTTATCACGCAGAGAGAGATGGCACCAAGGTTTCCAGTTAGTAGTACCCCCGCCCTGGCTCCAAGTGTGGCGCCTCGGCCAGCTCAAACTCCAGAAAGTATGTTTTGCTATAATTGCGGGAAGGATGGGCACATGAAGAGGGAATGCCGGTCCCCAAAAAACACTGACAAAGTTGCATATAGGCTACAAGGAGAGCTTCGGAGAACAAATCAGTGGTTAAGAGGTGCACAAAATGATCCCAGTGAGGGCACCAAAAATGCTAACTCATGTCTTTTTGTGGCAAAGTCAGTTGCCCAGGCCCCCACTACCGCCTCTCCAGACTGGTCCAGAATAGTGGGTCCCTCCATGGAGACCACTGTAAAGGTGAATGGAGTGTCTACAAGAGCTGTATTAGACAGTGGCTCCCAAGTGACAATTATGTTCCAAGATTGGTATCAGAAGCATTTGTCAGACGTACCCTTACAACCATTAGAAGGACTGCATGTATGGGGTTAAGTGAGAAGGCCTACCCTATTCGGGTACATCGAATTTGGCTGTCTTTCTCCACCTCCGTGGCTGGGTGGCCGAACAAGTAGAACCCTAGCCTTGGTGTGTCCCCCACTGGACTGTATGATGGTGTCCCTTTGTTGACTGGAACAAATGCTCATATGTTGGAAGGCTGGCACAGTTATGTTATGAAAACAGGGGTCAAAGACTAGTAGAGCTTTAAGAGTTCCGGCTTTAATTAAGAGGCCTATGAGGCACAGAGAGATGCTGAAAAATAGAACCAGAGGAACGGTCGGAATTGTATGGAAGAAGGATCCTGAGTCTCTGATCCTGGCCAAATGCCCAGTGTACCTTACAGGGAGAGGTCTGTATCAGAAGGATGTTAAGAATAAAATATTAATGTTGGATGCACCAGGCGATGGAAAATTGCCAGAGGGACTGCTGGTCAAGCCTAGTATTTTGCCCACTAGAGCCCATGCTTATGCCAGAAGGGTAATGGTCCAAGTTCATAATGTGTCTGAAAGAGACATTCGAGTAAATAGAGGTTGCATCCTGGCTAATGTGCATTGTGCAGACACTGCAGTGCTACCCAGCAGCAAGAGTTCAAGGAAGAATGACAGAGTAACGCCTGACTTGTTTGATTTCGGTGACTCCCCATTGCCAGCTGAATGGAAAGTGAGGATCAGTGAGAAGCTTGCCCAGAGAGACCAGGTGTTTTCTTTAAAGGAATGGGATGTAGGATGCGTGCAAGGAGCTGAGCACAATATCCGGCTGCATGACGAAAGACCATTTCGTGAGAGGTCTCGGCGCCTGGCACCTGCTGACATAGATGATGTGAGGCGGCATCTGCAAGAGATGTTAGCTGCTGGTGTAATACAAGAATCAAGTCCTTATGCTTCCCCATTGTGGTAGTGAGGAAAAGAATGGGACAGTAAGGATGTGTGTGGATTATCGCACCTTAAACTGGCGGACTATCCTGATCAGTACACAATGCCCGCATTCAGGATGCTTTGGACTGCCTAAGCGGAGCAAGTGGTTCTCTGTGTTGGATCTCCGCGGTGGGTACTACAGATCGATGGCCCCAGAGGACCGTGAGAAGACAGCCTTTATCTGTCCGCTTGGCTATGAATTCATGAGGATGCCTCAAAGGGATTTCAGGTGCCCCAGCCACTTTTCAGCGATTGATGGGCGTGCAGTGGGGGACATGAACTTACTAGAGTGCCTGGTATACCTAGATGATGTTATTGTGTTTGGCAGCTCACTGGAGGAACATGAGAGCAGATTATTTAAGGTATTGGACCGACTGGAGGACTTTGGCCTTAAACTGTCCATTGATAAGTGTCAATTCTTTCAAACATCAGTAAAGTATGTGGGACACATAGTATCCACGAGGAATAGAGACCGACCCAAGTAAAGTTGAGGCCTTGACCACCTGGCCACAGCCCAAAAATCTAAAAGAACTGCAAAGATTCCTGGGATTCTGTGGTTATTATCGGCGTTTCATCAAGGACTATTCAGAGTGATCCGCCCTTTACTTAACCTTACTCAAGGGTATCCCCAGCCCATAAAAATAACAAAAGTCAAGCGTCCTCAAGACTGAAAGAGTGTATTTTCATCTGAGTGAAGTATTTGGGCCCGCTGGACTCCTGATTGTGAGACTGCTTTTCGCATGAGATCATATATCAACTTACCCATGCTCCAGTGCTGGCCTATGCCGATCCAAGAAAACCTTACGTCCTGCACACTGATGCTAGCTTGCAAGGGTTGGGGCTGTGTTGTACCAAAACCGCGAATGGCCTGAGACCAGTGGCCTTGCCAGTAGAAGCCTGACCCCATCCGAAAAGAACTATCCTGTACATAAGTTAGAGTTCCTAGCTTTGAAGTGGGCTATTGTTGACCAATTCCATGAGTACTTGTATGGGGCTAAAATACTAGTAAAAACTGACAATAATCCTTTGACCTATGTGCAGACCTCAGCTAAGTTGGATGCCAGTGGCCACAGGTGGCTTTCTGCATTATCTATATATGACTATGCTCTTGAATACCGAGCAGGTCTGAACCACATAGATGCTGATGCTCTCTCCCGGAGGCCTGTTCCCCAGAATGATTGGGTCCGATTGGCAGAACCTGACATTGGGCACTCTGCCGGAAGTTTGACAGGGAGGAACAAATGTCCACGGACGCAGTGGACTGCATGGTGGATTGCTTGGGACCCTCTGAGAATTGCATACATGCTGCTTTTGCCACTTTTCTGCAATAGACATTGGTGCACTGCCTCAGCTGGACAATGACAGTATCGTGGCTCAATCCCGCTATCCTATGATCAAATCAGCTTTAGAAGCCCTCTATGCAGGAAAAGATGTGTCCAAATTACGCTCCACTGATTTGAGAACTGCACTGTTATACAAAGAAGGTCCTAAGTTGAAACTGATCAATAAACTATTATACAGAGAAACAGTAGACAGGGGACAAGTAGACAAACAACAACTGGTGCTGCCCACTGCCTTCGAGACTCAGTATTGAGGTCCTTGCACAACCACATAGGGCACCTTGGTATAGACAGAACACTTGACTTGGTGAGATCCAGATTCTATTGACCTAAGATGGGGTGATGTGGAGCAACACATTCGAACTTGTAGTCGCTGCTTACAGAGGAAAGCTTTGCCCCAGAGGGCTGCCCCTTGTTAACATAACCACCAGTGCACCCATGGAGCTGGTCTGTATTGATTTTCTGAGTTTGGAGTCAGATCAAAGAAATATCAGTAATGTGCTGGTGGTCACTGACCATTTCAAGATATGCCCAAGCTTTCCCACCAAAGACCAGAAAGCATCCACTGTAGCCAAAGTACTTGTAGAAAACTTTTTGTTCATTATGGGCTCCACAAAGAATCCATTCTGATCAAGGGAGACTTTGAGAGTCGTCTGATCAAAGAGATGCTTTCTCTGTGGGGAGTGAGAAAGTCAGAACCACTCCTTACCACCCCAGGGGGACCCACAGCCTGAGCGTTTCAACCGCACTTTGCTAGATATGCTAGGCACCCTGCACCCAAAGGACAAGACTAGATGGAGCCAACAAATTAGCACCCTGGTACATGCTTATAACTGCACCAAAGTGATGCCACTGGGTTCTCCCCCTACCGCCTGATGTTTGGAAGAGAAGCTCGACTACGGTAGATGTGTGTTTTGGGGTCTCTCTGATGGGGTTCAAGCTGACAACTATTTACAGTATGTGCAAAGTTAAAGGCCCAGCTAACTCATGCGTACCAACTGGCTCAAACCATGGCTGCCAAAGAAATCTGAGCCAACAAAGAAAGGTATGTAAAAAGGTGAAAGCACAGGAACTCCAGGAGGGAGATTGGGTATTGCTAAGAAATCCGGGACTGCATGGCAAGCACAAGATTGCTGACAGATGGCACCACCTCCCTCACATTGTAGTGGGCAAACTAGATGATCTGCCAGTGTACAAAGTAAGGCCTGAGAATAATTCAAAAGATGTAAAAACAATGCATAGAAATCATTTACTGCCCATTGGACAAATCTTAACTGAGTCTGAGCCCCTAGAAGATGCCCCTCTGGACCAGTGACTAGAGCTGCTGCTAAGAAAAGATCAAAAAGTCTGCACCTACAGAAGCAAAGTTAAAGTGTTCCCTCCACAAGTCCCAGTTGAGCATGACTGTCAGTCCATATCGGAAGAAAGTGAGAGTGACTTTGAATACTATCCTTCTTACGAACTGAGTCAATTGTTTGAGGGCAATCCCTAGTCAATACTGGAGATGAAGCTGGGCCTTCTGGTCTGTCCAAGCCCCCAGCTTCGTCCCTGGAGCCAATGCTCCCAGAAAGTGAAGTGCAAAGCATCAGATCAGATCAGATGAAATGGAATCATTGTGCATGGTTGAACTGTTTGAGCTTTCAGGGGAGGAAAATGATGGATTGGGTCAGACTGGTGATACACCAGAACAAGAAGAGTATTTTGAGTGCCCTGTCAGTCCACTGCCAGTGTCCGAAAGCTCTCCATGCAGCCAAATGTTGTGGACTCAGAAACTGTAACTCCTGGAGCTGAAAGTGCCCCAAGTTCTAGCCTCTCTACCCCATGGAGACTCCCGGACAAGTGAGGACAATGCTGAAAATGAGGCTCCAGAGTGCAGAGACTGTAACAGTTCCCCTAGAAAGACTGGTCGAGCTGTAAAGCCTGTGGTGCACTCTCAGTTATGATTCCCTGGCCGGCCAGTGGATCTGCCTCTCAATGTTGTCCATAAAGGAGTGTATGTGTCCCTAGCTCATTGCCCAAACTGAGCGTCAGTGCTAACTCAAGTTACTTGTGTTGCCCTCTAAGTATGGTGCCCTTGCCCCATCCAGCCCCAAGGTAACTGATAGGAAGGCCCTCTTTCAGGTTTCATGTACAAGAGGTAATAACTTGAGTTATGGTACATGTGTATGTAATACTGCTGTAAAGAGTGACGTACTGCAATGTTTCAGAAATGTGCTCTTGGTAAAATGATATATTGACTGATGATTACATATGCGAGCCTAATGCAAATGTATATGGTTCAGTTGAAACTTGGAGTACATTGCCTTGTGGGACGTCAAGCTTTCCCAAACCAGGAAGGGTGTAACCCCCTGCAAATGGGGTTCCCAAAAGACTTCCAGGAGCTTGCTTGAATGCTCAAGCCTGAATGGTGTTTGGGCGTTTAAGCCATTTATCAGTGAGTGTTTTTAGAACCTCTGGTACTGTCTCTTTAAGAGCTGTCTGCTTGCAGACATAATTAGTTTGTATGGGGGACTGTGTGTTTCTTTGATTGAGTACCACTCGAGCTGCTGCCAATTCACTCCATTTCTGCAGTCACTAGGAGTGCAAAGGGAACCTATCTGAAAGTTGTAACTGTTTGCCAGAAATCATTTAGAGTAATAATGAAATTACAGTTTGTCTTACCTGCTTTCTTTGCAGTCAGAACTGTGTCTGCCTAGTTCCCTATTCTGGTTTTGAACTGCTGAACTGGACCAATCAGTGTGGGGTAAGCTAGCTCTAAAATGGTGCCTTGACTTAATCAGAACTTGGACTCATAATCTGAGCCAGCCACAAGAGGGACTGTATGGGCAGTGACTCTGGGAGATGTAGTTTAGACTTCGGCGCCTTTTTGGACCCACAGGAGCAGTCTATTGTGAGTGACAGACAATCCAGTCAAGAACTGGGAGGAACTCAAAGGAAGTGCCCGGTTTTGTCTGTTGGAGTTTCAGTTGAGCTCTGGCAGGGAAGAAGGAAGGAGCCCTGTGCTTTTTCAGTGTGCAGTTTTAGTCGGGAAGCGTGTGTAAGGCCCAGAGTTCCGGTCTGCAGCTTGTTAGGACTGAATCCGTCCTGTGAAGAGAATCAAAGCATATCTGAAGAGTAGAAACCAGGCTCATCCTGTAGAAGACTGGAGAAATTGCTGAATTGCACTCGGTCTGTCAGGAACTGAATCTGCTGTGTGTTCTCCCAGGTATTGTGCAGTAATTGCGATCAGGATAGAGAAGCAGCCTGCCTGGTATAGTACTCTGTTTACCATATAAATGTGTGAAGAGGCTTGTACTTCAAGTGAATCCTGCTGCCATTAAAGGACTTTTGCCTGTTACTGTTCACCATATAAATGTGTGAGGAGGACTTGGCTAGCTCCGTGAATCCTGCTGCCATTAAGGACTTTTGCCTGTTGCAGTTTGCCATATAAATGTGTGAGAGTCTCGTGGAGCTCAAGAGTAGCCCTGCTGACATTGAAGGACCTATCTTGTTTGGAGGTCATGAGTACTAACTCAGGGTCGCTCCTGCTGAGATTGCCACATTGAATCCAAATGGAATCACTGTACTGACTGTTTAAACTAATTTTCTTTTTCTCTGGAAGGGCCCCTACCAGCTGCCGCGTTTGGACTAGCCACTAGGGCTTGGGTACCCAGGGACAGTAACTGGTAGGGATAGGCCTGTGCACAGAGCCATAGGTAGATGAGTAAAGTGATAAGCTAATTAACCTGATTTCCCCCTGTCCTTGTTATATTCCCCCTAAATAAATCAGAGCTGCTTGTTTCAGCAAAGTTATACTGCCTGAGGTATTTGTCTATGTTAAAGTATTGTACTGTATCTTATTTTACAGGAGGTCCCAGTGCCTGAACCAGCCCTGGGGGTAAGTGTATACTGTGAAGATAATTCTGATATATTGTGTGGGCCACTAGTGGGAAGAAAGGGGGGTTGCAGTGTCCCAGAGGGCTGTGACCAAGTAAGTTTAACTACTGCAAACCCTGACCTCTGGGTGGAGGCACCCGCCATTGGATCCAGGCCCCTCAACCTGTTAGTGGCAAATCAGGCAGGGGTAGTAGCCCCTGGGATAGCGCCATCTAGGGGTTACAGTAGCAAATACAGTTTTGTCTCTGGATTCTTTAGCTCAAGGGATTTGCCAGTAAACCTTGGCGAGATTGAGGGTACTGATATACTTTGCACTCCTCAGTCTGTCCACCAACTCATTTATTCAGGGCATAGGACAACTGTTAAATTCTGACGTCTGATTAAGTTTCCTAAAATCAAGGCAGATTCTAACATCCCCTTCTTTTTTGTTTACCATTACCATTGGAGATGACCAAGCACTCCTCTACTCCACTATGATACCCAATTCTTTCATTTTTTATATTTCCTTAACCACGTCAGCTCTTAACCACTTTGGTAACCTGCATGTCTTTTTCCTAATAGGGCAAGCATTTCTTATCACTATTACATGCTCAACCCCTGTTGCTCAGCCTGGTACTGTGGTAAAAGTACTGTTAAATGTCTTTAGCACATTACGAATGTCTGCAGTTTGTTCTGAAGTTAAGGAAACATTCACCTTTACAGCATCAGCATTTACAGTTTGTTCCAGTCTATCATACGCTACATCAGTGTCTTCTTTATCAGTTTCTGGTAAAGCTAGCAAAGTAGCTTTTAACATTTTTTCAACCCATTTCTTGAGGAGGTCAGCATGGTATATCTTAGTAGGATTTTTCCTGTCAGGGGTCTCAATCTCATAGTTAACAGTGCCAGTACATATAAGCACTCTATAAGGCCCTTGTAATTTCAGTAACAGTTTATTTTCTGTTGTGGGTAACAGTAGCAAAACCTTTTCACCTGGCTCAAAAACATTTTCTTTTACCCCACGGTCATGATATACCTTCTGCTGGTTTTGGGCCTCTTCCTGATTACTATGGGTGATTTCAACATATTTTGCCAGCTTCTTTCTTAGGGCACACATATAAGACATTATAGATTGTTTCTGAGTGGGGTTATCTTCCCATGTTTCTTTTATCACATTCAGTGGCCCTCTTGGCTGTCCACCATACAGCATTTCAAATGGTGAAAACCCTGCTGATGCCTGTGGTACTTCTCTGTAAGCAAAAAGTAGGTAAGGCACGTATTGGTTCCAATCAACCAGACAGACAAGTGACAGAAAAGGAAAGAGCTAAACAGATCCCCGCATTCAAACTCTCCATAACAACTGGGACAGGGTCCTATTCACCCTGTCACATGCCTGCATAGGTATGCGAGGCAGAATGCATTGTATCACCTCTGAAAAAGACACCAACACAGCTTTAGAGTGGATCACAACCTGACCAGGAGCTGTGACTACTTGTGTCGACAATGAGCCTTGGACCAATGACAACAGTGTTTTACAGTCCATAGCAAGTATGGCAGTGACTAAGCCAAGCCCCGTCCTTGGTGCTCACTGACGGTCAGGGAGGTGGGGGCTGTTGTCAATCCCTCCGTAGCGGGTAATGATGCAATAGATTTACCTTGTCTCAACAATGACAGGGACCTCGTTGGCAAAACATAACTCTCTCTTTATCTATGTTTGTGCTTGTGGCTAGATGATAAGGAGGGTCATGATGACGACCTTTCCCTGTCCCAGTCCTTTGACTTCAGCTATTTCTCGGCGATTGACGACTGCAACACTGATTTGGGGCCTTGCCCTTTCTCCATGGCTGTTAATCCCTTCCACCTCAAATATGACACTCCTCCCCTCCCTTGCCTCTGCCTTTCATAACTTTCTCTCTGCTAGCTGCTCCTGCTACAGTCCTCCTTAACTTGTTTCTCTATGAGCCTGCTTCAGCTTCACACCCACCTCTTTGCTGCAAAACCCTCCCCCCACATCCTCCCAGTACCCCTTCCTTTCCACCTTACTCCCACATATTTATCCACTGGTAAGGTATAATTGATTTGTCATATTAACTGCTTTCCCTTCCCCTTCTACTCCTGGCTTTATCTATGCTTACGCTCCACTGCTACTCTATCAAATCACTCCTCCCCCCCCCCCATATCAGTTGTAGTCTGTTATTTGTTCTAGCTGACAAGATATATGTATTGCACACACCAGTCATCATGTTTCATTTATCAGTATGCAACCTGTAGTCGCCCCTGTCTCATATCAATGTTCACCACCTGCGGTCACCCTATGTGGTACCCTTGCATGTATATCCAGCCTGTATCATGTGACGTGCATTTCATGTATATACTGTTATTACCTATCTATGTTTGTACTTTAAGTGTTTATGTCACAGGACCTCCTTGTGAATGAGCTTGCTCAATGGAGTTTTCCTGCAATAAACTTGAACACTCCCATTTCCTCCTCTGTACACCAGCTTACTCTCACTACCCACTTGCCGTTGCTTGGCCTAGGCCCCTGGCAGGGTTCTCTGCACCCTGGAGGGGTCCAGAACCTAGGCAAACAACTTCCTCACCTCCTACTCCCACCCCATTCTTTCCTGAAAGGGCTGGGTCTCGGCCCCTGTTCTCTCCCACCTCCCTTTCTCTTAGTCCTTCTGAAGCTTATTCCCCATCGCTGCCTACTTCCCTCCTGTCATGCTCTACCTCTGTTGCCTACAACCTGCTTCCCTCCTGTTCATACTTGACCTCTGCCTGGTGCAGGCAGGGTCCCCAGAATTCTGGAGGGGTCAGGCTCTGGCAGACCCTTCTCCTCCACCCCTTGCCTTCCCCTCCTCCAAATTCCCCCCCTCCAACCCCCTGCTTTCTGCCTATATGCCCCCCAGCCATAGTTACTGGCTAACCCTAATCTCTAATGCACTTAATAGTCAACCTTTCACTTCTGTTGCACCTTGCAAATTTTTTGTTCTATCTGTCTCTCCTCGCAATCTTGCCCTAGTTCAACCTCCATGTATTCTATCCAGCCATTTTCTAACTACAAAGCTATGTCCCACCAAGTATTTGCCAAAGATATCTGTGCTTTCATATCTATCTAGTTCAAGACTGTTAGCATTGTATTCCATCTAGTTCATACCTGTTGGTATTCCTCCTTTTCGGTACTTCTGTATAGTCTGCTCACTTTATTAAATGTAATCAAACTGTATATCTATATGGTATATCAAATCTCTGTATACTATCCTCATGTTCCCCTACTCCCCAGATCACACTGGGAGACAAGCAATTTGTTGCTCAGCATGCCTTCCTGGTGAAACATTTCAATAAATAAATAAAATAAAATTAATGTTTTAAGGAGGATTTAAATAAAAAAAAAGTTATGCTCCTGAGCTGACCGGATGGCTGTTCAGCCCTGTCCCCAAGTGTCAGCGGCCAGCCTACTGCTTGTCTCCTTTTGGGGGCTCCATCCCACATGGATCCCCACCCCCACACACGTAGTGGAGCTAAAGGAGGGAGGGCTGTCCTCCTCCCTGGAGTCTCTCATTCAGCTGTCCACCCAACGGTGCAGCAGGGTGGGCTGTGGCACCTCAGGCAGTTCCTGGCCTGTCCTCTTCTATTTTTCTTCTAGGTTTTTCTCCTTCTCAGAGGCTACAGAAAATGTACGGAGGATGCCTGTGTGTGGAGGAGCACATGCCAGGCCTTGCGTTAGGGTCAGAAATCAGGGGTCAGTTTGACTCCCTTTTCCCAAAGCAGGGGGTCAGAAGCCAAAGGTTGGGGGTCACTGCACCAAATTTGTATGTTCGTGGAAAAAACAAAAACTGTCTCTTTTTTAAATGGCTAATATGTCAGCTAGGAGGCAGTATGGCGCAGTGGTTTAAGGCTCTGAGCTGCAAACCTGGAGACCTAGGTTTAAATCCCACAGCCCCCACTTACATATACTGTACGACCCTGAGCAAGTCACTTAACTTCCTTATGCTCCCAGGCTGCACCTGGAATCAAGCTTCGGCTTAGTGTGCCTCTCCTGGTTAAACAATTTTCCCCTTCCCCTTGCCAGAAGGTATAGTATACATAAGTTACTGCTATGCCTCATCAGCACAGTAGTACTCTGCCCTGCATGACATGTAAAAGTGAAGCCCTTCCTGCCTTATTATTGTGTGTTGAATAAAAATAATAAATAAATAAATACCAGCAGATACATACAAGCAGTTAACGGCTGTTAGAAATGCCTGTGGTTGCCACATTAAAAGCAAAAGCAGAGGTGCAATCTGTGTTTGCCTTGGCCACCGGACTGCTCCACAGACTGAATCAGATTCAGTGTGAGGCAGTCTGTGGAGCAGAAGTCACCAAATAAAATGCTGTTGTTTTCGGGTGCCAAGGAAAATGGAGAAAGTACCCCCGCTTTCCCTAATTATCATGGGACAGCCACAGGCATTCATCTATCAACAGTAACTTTTTTTTTTATTCCTCAGCCAGCCCATTGAAAATGCAGGAAGCCAGTCTCCGAGTCGAGCATCACTTCAGGAGGGCAGTACTACTCAGAGGCACTGAGTGAGTAGATTGACAAGAAAATGCTTGGCTTTACCCCAATAACAGTAACTTTGGCAGTCTCTCTCCGAATTGATGTCGGCTCAATGACTGGCCACCCAGTGTCCAGTATGGCACTATCCCGGATTCCTGACACACTCAGAGGACCCACACAAAAAAGGAACACATGTTCCTTTGCTCCACCTGACACCATTACCTCATAGGTGGAACCACCAAACCGGGCACTGTTTTCTGCTGCTGCTACTATCAAGCCTGTCACCCCTGGCTCCTCCGTGCTCTGTTCTCCCGATTCACCGGCTCATCCCGACTCAAACAGACAGGGACTACCACTCCATAAGTTACTTGTCTTTGCCTTACTGGTTCAACTGCCACAGATCAGGTAAACAAACTGAAAAAGACTGCCGGCCCACATATTCCTCCCGCTGGGTTTACTGTCAAATCGTTGCCCACGCTGATAACTTGGCAACGCCTACTCAGCTGGGTCTCCCGCCCCCTTACAGTGGCATCACCAATCACAGCTCACCTCCGATACGTAAAGAAGAAAAAAACAACACAAGACCAATCATCACCGTCCCCTCACTGTCCCACAGAGAAGCAGTGCATATAAAGTGACAGCAGCACCAATTAAGCAGAGAAGGGCTGCGTCAAAGCAGATGCAGTGCTTTCAAAGTAGTGCATCAAAATTAGGATTTTTGCCTGAGGGGGACATCAGTAGTGCGTTAACGCAAGCCCTGACATGCACTCCAGAACTGCCAGCCCCGTTCCACCCACCTGACTTTTGTCAGCCGCCTGAGTGTTGGTGCTACCACCGGGTGGCAGCCAAGAGCAGGGATAACTTATCACCTCAATCCAGGAGAGGAGGGCTGTCAGGTGGCTGCTCGATCCTCTCCCATCCCCCCGCCCCTAGCCATCCCCCAGCAAACTAAGCTTGTCCCTGAACTTGGGATACTGGCATGGGAGAGTTAAGGTGCTTTACAGTGCCTCAGCCCTCTGTGTCACCAGGCTGGCTGAAGAAGGCCATTTTCTATAGCTTTTGAGGCATCACTTTGTAAACTGGTTGAAGCACTGGCAGATCTCACAGGTCCTCATGCGTCGTGAAGCAGGCCACATACACACGACTGTGTGTCTCTTCTTTACAGATTTTATGTCCACACTCACAGTACCGAAATAAAGTTTATTTTGACGTCGACGGCATGTACAGATGACGAAAATACACTGGTGAATAAAATAAAGAATAAACGGCAATGGCTAGTTGATGACGTTTCCTTCAGCAGGTCAATGAGTGTGATCGACGGTGGGAAAGAACTGAGGAGTGATGGGGCTGCCCTGTTTATATAGATGCAGACGTGGGACCCAATCGTGGGAGGGGCACCCTGGCTAGCAAAAGTTTCCAGGTGGTCCCACTGCCTTACCTGGCAGTTATATAGTTCCAAAGGTGTGGCCTAATGGAGGAGATATAGACTTCATGAAAGCATCTGCTAAAGTACCACATAGCTGTTTGCTAAAAAAAAAAAAAAAAAAAAAAGAGAATACTGGCATCGACAGTAGAATAATATTATGTATTAAGAATTGGTTTAGTGGTTGAACCCAGAGGGTGAGGGTACTGGGGGAGTACTCAGATGCTATAGGGGTAACCAGTGGCGTGCCGCAAGGCTCAGTATTGGGACCAGTATTATTTTCACTTTATATAAGTGATTTAATTTGACAATTAACAACAAAGTGATTAAATTTGCAGATGATATTAAATTAGGAGGTCCAGTAGCTAGCAAGGAGCAGAGATCAGAAATGTATATGGACTTGAAGGAAATAGAAAGATGGGCAAACATAAATAGAATGCCGCTAAGTGTAGAATAATGCGCAGTGATGCACTTGGGGGCACACAATGGACAACAAACTTACAAATTAAATGGAATGGATTTAAGAGTAAGTCTACTAGAGAAAGACTATTAGATACTAATAGACAATTAGTTAAACTTCAAGCAGTATAGAACAAATATTATTAGGAAAACAAACCCAATGACAAGGAATAATAAAAAGAAAGTTTCATAAATAGGAGTGTAGGATGTATGCTGCCACTATGTAAAACGTATGTAAGACCCCATTTTGATTATGGGTCACAGCTATGGAGCCCTTATACTTGGGGTGAAACCAACAGGGTAGAGAGAGTGCAGAGAAGATTCACGAAATTAATAGGGTCACTTAAATCCAAAATTTATGAAGACAGATTGCGGAGTACTGGGCTGTTCACCTTAAAGCAAAGAAGGATCAGAGGTGATCTAATAAGTTTATTAATGATTCTAGCCTGAGGAGTGAGATAGGAATAACAATCCGAGATAACCTACTGGCTTAACGGGACACAAGAAACAAGTGAAGATGAATACATATAGAAACAGTATCAGGCATTTTCATTTTTGAACTGATCAGGGAGAATATGGAATAGCTTACCTAGCAAAATAGTGGAAGCAAGTTCCATTAACAGCTTTAAGAAACTACTGGATATCTGGATTATGAATAACGAAATATAATTGGCCCACCATTGTGGGGAATGGTGATTATGGGCGGATAACCTTCTACCGTTCTACTACCAAGTATGAACCTAGTATAACCTTGAAGAAAATACAGTGTTTCACTCTGCTGAACTGGACTGGGCCCCTTTTGTTGAGTTAGCAGGTTCCAAGGGAAGTAGTTTTGAAGCTGGACTTCCATACTGGCATTCCTGAACTCAGAGTTGGGTGTTGCTTGGTGTGACTGTCTACCTGGGTCAATGTAGCTCAGGCATATAGATAACAGTGTGCTGCTCTGTCAGTTTGGGCATCAGTGAGCTAAAAGGTGCTGGCCTCAGGGAGATGGGCAAGTCAGAGATTTTCCCTGCCTTCAGCTCATACCCAGGCATTGTTTAAAACAGGTGGTGTTGGGACAGCCAAGTGTTCAGGCCTCTCCAGTCCAGGTATTGCAAGATAATGTCAGATTTGTAGATTAAAAGTGTACCAGTATTAGGATTTTATTGATTTGTTTTTAGTAACGGGTAAGGCTTTTGGGAACTAGGCCTATTTAAAGGGGCAACCCAGACAAGCGTAACAACAAGGAAACGTAACAAGTTTAAGCACAACCTCAAAGAAACATAATGAACAGCATAAGCCTGAGTGACATGAGGATATACAGAAGACTAAATAGGTCACAATTGGTACAGGTTCAAACCTCGAAGAAACTTAATACACATTACATGTCTAAATGACATGCTGATATATAGCACAACAAATCAGTCACAGTTAGTACAGACACAAACATCAAAGAAACATAACACACAGTATAAATCTGAGTGATATGTCAATGTACAGCAAAATTAATGTGTTACTGTGACCAAAAACAGGCCTATTTACATTGTGCATAAAGGTGCTTCCTTAAATCAGGTATAAAGATGGGTTCATTTTCCAGAATCCAGAGCTAGAGCTCACCAATTCACTGGATTATCCCAGATATTACTGTGCAGTTCAAGTCCCTCAATCTCACTTGGTCATGCTATAAATTATCTCGCTTACTTCTCGAGTACAGGTCTTGCAGAAATTCCTGTACAAAGGCTGTCAGGACTGTGAAATTGCAGTACTTCAAAACCAACCTTCAAGTTCTGAATTGAAATGGGGGCCCTGGGTTTTTTATATTTTAAGGGAAATTCTCCCTTTTGTCCCATGATTACTCCTAGGACCGTGTTCAGATGGGTTAAAACTGACATGATAAAAAGATAAGAGGCAAAACAGTGTACAAATATATCGTGGGGCTTTTACTTTTGCAGTTTTACTAAAATGTTCAGAATTATGACTTGATGAAATGGGAACATAATATATCTGATGGAGAAATGAAACTTCACCGCTTGGAACTGTAAATCATACTAACATACTAGACGCCAGCAGAGTAGGCCTATTGGTCTATCAAGTCTGCCCGTGCTTTAGCACCCTGATTGGGTACCATAGTCCTCTATCTGTCTCCTTCCACTGTTACTCCATGCCCCAGTCCTGCCCCCCCCGAGCAAACCAGCCTTTGCTTCACCCCTTGCCTATACCTGTCCCACCTCTCTTGAATTCCTCTACTGTAGCTGCCTATACCAGCTCCCCAGGCAGCGCATTCCACAGTTCCACCACTCACTCGGTGAAGTACCTCCTCCTCCTTTCCCCCCAATCCTACCACCCTCAATCTTCCAACTGTGTCCTCTGGTGATTCCACCCTCCTTCAGTCGAAAGACCCTATCTCGGCTTACCTTATTTACTCCCGAGGTACTCGAAGACCTCAATCATGTCCCTCGGTCCCTCCTCTCCTCCAGCGAGAACAGGTTGAGCTCTCCTAGTCGTTCCTCATATGTCATATACCCCAGGCCCTGGATCATTCTGGTTGCTCTCCTCTGAACCCTCTTCCGAGGTTGGATGTCCCTCCTTAGGTGCGGCCTCCAGAACTGTATACAGTACTCAAGATGTAGTCTAACCAGGCTGTTGTACAGTGGCAAAATCACCTCCCTGTTCCTTGAGGTAATCCCTCTAGCAATGCATCCCAGCATTCTATTTGCCCTGACCGCAGCCCTCCTGCACTGCTCTGAATTATTCATGTTAACATCCACCAAGACTCCTAGGTCTCTTTCCCCTGCTGTGGACTGCAACTCACCCCTCCCCCCAGAGTGTACACACAGTTGGGGTTTTCCCGCCCTAGGTGTAGCACCTTGCACTTGGAGGAGTTAAATTTCCAGGTGCAGGACCACCTATCCAGAGTATCCAGGTCCTCTTACAGGGCCAATTTCCCCTCCTTCCCCTCCACCACCACCCCCAGCTTAGAGTCGTCAGCAAAGAGACTCATTTCACACCAGATACCTTCCCTGATATCGGAGGTGTAGGCATTAAACAGGAGTGGCCCCAGGACTGATCTCTTTGGGACCCCACTTATGACCTCCCTAGGAGACGAGACCTCCCCTCCGACCACTACCTGCTGAGTGCGACCTGAAAGCCAATTTCCAATCTACCTAACTGTCAATGAGCCTACCCCCATCCCCCCAGCTTCTCCCTTAGGCCAGTAAGGACCGAATCAAATGCCTTGCTGAAGTCCAGGAACAGTACATCCACTGGTCTCCCCCTTTTGAGTGCTGGTGTCACCCACTCATAGAACTCTACAAGGTTTGTTTGACACGATCTACCTGGCACAAACCCATGCTGCCGGTCATCCAGGTAACCCATCTCCTCCAAGAAACCTCCCAGCCTTTCATTAAGTATGCTCTCCATTACCTTCCCCGCCACTGATGTCAAACTGATGGGTCTATAGTTTCCTGGCTCTTCTCTCGATCCCCCTTTATGGATGGGCACAACTTGTGCCTGCTTCCAATCCCTTGGCACCTTCCCTGTCTGGAGCGACAAGTTAAAGAGATCCGCCAATGGTGCAGCCAAAACATCCACCAACTCCCTCAGTACTCTGGGATGAATAGCATCAGGCCCAGAGATTTATCCTTTTATGGACTGGTTGGCTTCCACCCGACTGATAGGAATATCAGCATTTGTCCCCCCATTCAGCAGAACCAGCCTGGTTTCTCACTCCTGGCCTACCTCCCCCAGCGGCTTGTTCTTCAGAGGTATCCCAACAGCCAACTCTGCTGCGCCTTCTGTGTCCTTCAACCCCTTTTTTGGAAGTTCCCCAGCCTCCTTCCTAGTGAACACTGAGACAAAGTACTCATTCAGTACCTCCGCCTGCTCTCCAGCACCTTCCACCCACCCCCAGCTGTCCTCAACCTACCTACCTACCTACTGAGCTGGCCCTTGACCTTCCTCCGCTCACCAATATACCTAAAGAACCCCTTTTCCCTACCCGTATCCCCTGCGCCAGCCTCTGCTCTTTCCATGCCTTTGCCCCCCTCACCACTCTGGTGACTTTCCTGGTTGCAAGGCGATAGTTCTCTCTCTATCCCTCTCTCCTCTCATTTTTTTGTACCTACTGTAGGCAACCTGCTTCTCCCTTACTGCCTCCTGGACCTTCTTGGTCCACCAGCATGGTTTATGAGACCTACTGCCCTTGCACTTCACTCTTGCACAGGTCCTGGTAGCCTCCTGTAGGCCCCACTTTATGATCTCCCAACTATCTTCCATGTCCAAACCTGATTTTATCTCCCGCAAATGCCCCTTGAGAATTTCCATGTTCTGAAAGTCCGCCCCCTAAAATCTATCATTGTCCTTGAATGATCCGCCCCCGGTTTAAGCCAAAACTAGACTGTGTTGTGGTCGCTCCCAGCCAGGGGTTCTTCCACAATCAGATCTCGTACAAGATCCCCATCTGCTAAAACCACATCCAGAATATGACCCTCCCTCATTGGGTCTATCACCTGCTGATTGAGGGATGCATCCAGGAAGCCATCCACCAGCTTCTGCTCCTTGGTTACAGTGGACGTCATAGAAACATAGAAGTTGACAGCAGATAAGGACCGCAAGGCCCATCCAGTCTGCCCATTTCTTTTTCTACCTTATAAATGTGCCATCGGCCTTTGCTCTGTCAGTGACCTATCTATTCATAGTCATTTGTATTGCTCCCTTATGCCTATCCCATGCCTGTTTGAAGCCCTGCACTGTATTCATAGCCACCACTTCTTGTGGTAAGCTATTCCATGCATCTACCACCCTTTCTGTGAAAAGAATTTTCTCACATTCCCCTTAATCGCCTCCTCTAATCTCATGCTGTGTCCTCTTGTCCTGCTATTTTCTTATATTTAAACATGTTAGACACTTTCACCTTGTTTATGCCCTTAAGGTGTTTAAATGTCTCGATCATATCACCTCTCTCCCTCCTTTGCTCAAGGTATACATATTGAGCTCCGTTAATCTGTCCTCATATGTCTTCTGATGCAGTCCTGCACCATTTGGTTGCCCTTCTGGACTGCCTCAATTTGGTTAATGTCGCCTTGAAGGTGTAGCCTCCATCTTGCATGAGTACTCAGATGGAGCCTAACCAATGTCTTATGCAGAGGAATATTACCTCCCTCTTACGACTTGTAGATACCCCTACTAATACACCCTAACACCCCCTAGCCTTACCTACTGCTTTAGAGGTCTGCTTGGATGATTTTAGGTCATCAGTGATGATGATGCCCAAGTCTCTTTCTTCCTTGTGACTGCTAGCAACTCCCTCCCAGCCTATAAGTGGCTTAGGGGTTTCTCTTCCCTATGTGCATGATTTTGCACTTCTTTGCATTAAATCCCAGTTGCCACTCTTCTGACCATTTTGCTAGTTTATCCAGATCTCTTCTCATTCTGCCCACCCCACCTGGATCATCTACTCTTGCAGATCTTGGTGTCATCTGCAAACAGACAAGCCTTACCCTCTAGTCCATCTGCGGGGTCACTAATGAAGATGTTGAATAGGACTGGCCCCAGGACTGATCCTGAGGTACCCACTTGTGACTTGCATCTCTTCTGACTGTATACCATTTACCACCACTCTCTGTTTTCTGCCAGTCAACCAGTTTGCCACCCAGTTGACCAACTTCTGACCCACCCGAGCCTACCTAGCTTATTTATCAATCTTCTATGTGGAACAGTGTCCAAAGCTTTGCTGAAGTCAAGGTGGCGACATCAACTGCTCCCCTTGGTCCACCACTCTGGTTACCCAGTCAAAAATCTATGAGATTAGTTTGACAGGACCTTCCTTTGTAAACCCATGCTGTCTTGGATCCTGTGCCCTATGGATTCCAGGTGTTGCACTATCCTTTCCTTAAGGTGCCTCCATAATCTTGCCCACTACTGAGGTAAGACTGACTGGTCTGTAGTTCCCGCCTCCTCCCTGCTACCACTCTTGTGGAGCGGGATCACATGAGCCCTTCTCCAGTCTTCTGGGACCTCTCCTGTGCTCAGAGACTCATTAAACAATTCTGCTAATGGCTCTGCTAGTTCCTCCTTAGCTCCTTAGAGTACCCTGGGATGTATGCCATCAGGTCCCATTGCCTTATCCACCCTAGAGCTTAGCAAGCTCTTGTAGGACCCTTTCTTTTGTGAAGGGAGTAGGTGCTCACCTCCTCCCCGTGTCCATGATGCTGAGCTGTGGGCCCTGCCCTACCTTCTCTTCAGTAAATACTGAGCAAAAGTATCTATTTAGGATAGATGCCTTTACAGGGTCCTCCTCCTCACATGCTCCTTTTCTCCATTAAGCTTAGCAATACCCCTCTGGACTTTCTCCTTTCACTAATGTATCTATAGAAAGTCTTGTCACCTTCTTTACTGTTAGTGCTAGTGTTTCCTCAGTTTGGGACTTTGCCTGCCTTACTGCCTTACCTGCTTCCCTTAGGGCAGTTTGGTATGCCTCCTATCTTCATCCCGCTGTGTTCCCTTATATTTCCTGAAGGCCAGCCTTTTGGCTCTGACCTTTCTGCTACTGTATTTGAGAACCAAAGTGGTTTCCTTCTTCTTTGCACTTCCTTTTCTGTCTAACACAATGGATGTTGCTTCAAGTATTGTATCCTTAATGCTTGCCCACTTTGCCTGTACCTCCTCACCTGTGTTTCTTTTTGCCAGGGCTAGCTTAACTCTGTTGGCCATCTTATCAAAAGCCAGCTCCTCTGAGTCCTATATTTTGGCTTGAATGGGATGATTAGATGTAGTGGCCAAATTGAACCATACCATGTGATGGTCACTGGCCCCCAGGTGACCTTCTACCTGGAGATCTGTGATCCCTTCTTTGTTAGTCAGTACTAGATCTAGGATAGCCCTGTCTCTTGTGGGTTGCTGTACCAGTTGTTTGAGGCCCTCCCCCTGCAGGGAATCCACTATGAGTCTAGTTCTGGCATAGTACCCCAATCAGTAGCTGGCATATTAAGGTCCCCCATCAACACCACTCCTTCCACTTCCAGTCCACATTGCCCCTTAATGTTAGCCAACAGGCAATCCTCCAGGTCCTCCGCTAGTCCTGGGGGCTTATATACCACCCCCAACTTGATCTTCCCTCCCACGGGGGTTGATAAGGTGACCCATAGGGCCTCCGCGTTGCCCTCTGCTTCCTCCACTCTCATAATCTCATGTTATCCCTAATGAACATTGCTACTCCTCCCCCTCTGCCCACCTTTCTGTCCTTCCTTAGCACAGGGTACCCACTCAGATTAAGGTCCCAGTCATGGCCAGGTGTGGCCCAAGTTTCAGTGACCGCTGCTACATCCACCCCACCCTCAAACAGCGTGGCTTGGAAGGAAGGCATTTTATTCCCAAGGCTCCTGGCATTTATTAAATCCACCCTCGAACCCTTGTCCTTACCCCTCTTTACCATATCCACCCCAGATCTTTCATACGTCCATCAACACTTCTCCCCTAGGGTACCATTTGTCCCCCCTCTATGGGGTTGCAGACCAGTCCTACCGGCGGTATGGATGGCCAGATCAGCCCGGCAGTGTCCCCTCCCCCCCCGTCACAAGTTTAAACCCCAGCTAGCCTGAATTAAATTCGTCATCCCCCATTTGAGAACTTCTTTCGCTACCAGATTTAGGTGACGCCTATCCCGATCATACAGTCCCTTGTCTTCCCAAACTTCCCCCAGTCTCCCAGCACCCCAGTCCCCTGTGCTTCACCTCACTGCCGAGCCAGTCAATCTCCCTGATCTTCTGTTTGTGCTCCACAGTGGCCCTTGACACTGGCAGGATATCTGAGAAGGAGACTGTAAATCCACTGTCATGACAGACTCTGGCCAGTTCTCAGAACCTTGCCTGAAATTCCAGCACACTATTCCCTTCAGTATCATTTGTTCCAGATGCATCAGAAAGTCCGATGATCCTCCACATTCCCGCGTCAGCTCATACACCATGAACTTCACCCTATGCATAGTCAGACCAGAAATATCCACTACCTTAGCTGGACTGGATTTTCCCTCACCCTGCCCTGCCCAATGAATATCCCTGATCGTGGAGTCCCCAAGCAGGAGAACCCTAGTGTCCCCCTTGATCTTTTGTGCACCTCCTTTTTGGACTCCCCCACCAGCCCCCATCACCTCCCCCCTCCTCGAGACCACTTCCCCCTGGCTTCTCTCTGGACCCTCTACAAGAGAACCCTTAGCTTCCCTACCCCTCTTGTCACACCCTTTATAACTGAGTTCCCTGGGTCCCCTAGTTTAGCTTCCACCCCAGTTCCTACCCCAGTCAAGCCTTTTTCTCCGACCTCCTCCCCCCTTCCAGCTCCCACCTCACCAGTCCCCCAACACGGCATTCCCATCATCACCCTCCTACCTCCTCCTTTCTTCTTTTCCCTTCCATGCCCACCTGCAGGTCCCCTTATCTTTGGGCCTTTCTCTGGTATGATCTTCCCTCGGAAGGACGCCTCCCTCATCTCAATCGCCTCCTCCTTTCTCACAGAGTTGACTACAGCCTCCCACACCTTTCCTCTGCTGGTCCCCCTTCTTTGACATGATTTGCCCCCTCCCCTACTAGCATACTTATTTGAATTACTGATGCCCACCCTTGTCCGATTCACTGTATCCCTCTCTCCTCCACCCTCCTTTTCCTCCTCTACCCCCCTCACCACGTCCTCTCCAACCAACTTACTCAATGGCTCAAATTTATTATAGCACTCAAAGCCAACCTCCTGTTTTGTCCTGATTTCCCGCTATCCACTCCTCCAGTACGCCCCGTCAGTCCCAACTCACCTGTTCCCCCGCCTGCTTCCTATGATTTAGCCTGTTTCCTCTACCAGTTACCTCCCAGCTAGCTACCCCCTTTGCTACCAGCCCCGCCTCATAGGTTCTCCACTCCTGCCTGATGAAACGGATCCAGGTCGCACTCCATCACTTCTCTCCTGTTCCCCACAGGCCCTTCCAGACATCTTCATCCCCCCAATAACTCCAGTTTCCTCCATACCCAGCCAAGCTCCCCCCTGATCTGCAATAACTGCCTACAGACTGGGCAACCTCCCTCCCTCCCTCCTGGCCCAGTTTAGGACCATGGCTGCCCCACACCCAGTGCACCCTACAATCCTGCCAAAGATGCCTGCCCTGGTGGCTGGGGCCACCCCCAGAGGCCCTCTCCAAACATTCTTGGACGTTCATCTTTGACCAGGTCCACCCCCAAGTAGACCTACCTGCAACCTTCTACAGCCAGCCATACGGGGCAATGTAGCCCGTGAAATTAAAAACACAGCTCTTGGACCAAGCTACTAAGCAGAATAAACGAGCATGAACAGAGTTACATCCCCTAACAGTTCCAAGAATAGTCAAGAGTCACAACTGGAGAAAATCCCAGTACAGCCACCTAACCGATCAGTGACCTACCTCCACCTTGCCCCTCCTCCTTCAAGCATTTAATAGAGGTCGGGCTGGGGTGGGTGGGTGGAAATTAACATCCCAAGCGACTGGGCTTGTCCTTTAAAGGCCCAGCCACGAGTCCAACAGGCGCCTGGCTTTCTACTGGCGGCTCCAACTCAGATCACTAAACTCCTCCTAGCCACCAATGTGGCCATCCCCGGCTCCAAATTTGCTCCTGATACAGCTCTTGCAAAAGCTCTTTCACCACTGATGTGGCCTGCACTGTCCCTCAGGACCTCTGGTCCCCCAAAAAGCAGCAGCCCGACGATGCGGCCTGTGCAGTCCCCCTGCTCCTCTGCAAGTAAGTCCCAAGTATCCCAAGGGCGTCTGGGCTCGTCCCTTAAAAGGCCCAGCCATGAGTCCTGAAAATGGCGTCCTGGCTGTCTACCGGGCTCTCCGACTCAGATCACTGAACTTCTAGCCATCGATGTGGCTGCGTCCAACTCCAAATTTGCTCCTGACACAGCTCCTGCAATAGCTCTTTCACCGCTGACGCGGCCTGCGCATAAATCTCTGCATGTATTAATAAATAAAGATAAAAAAAAAAAAACAACCCTCAAAATAACCTTAACAACCCTTCAAAGTTTTGGAAGGTAATTCACTTCCTTTTTGACCCTCCCAACCAAGCTGGCCCCTCAGTTCTCCTGATTAATGATTCACCTGTATCTGACCCCTCCTCTATGGATTCCCATTTTAATGAGTTCTTCAACATTTGTGCTCTCCCTTCCTCTCCACCACTTGCTACAACTCCATCATTCAACTGTCCTTCTTCCCTTCCTAACCAGGCTTTCCACTTCTCTACTATTTCCACCCAGGAGACACTGACTGCCCTTTACTCCCTGAATCTGAATAAGTCCAGCCTTGCTGAACTGGACACAGGAAATATGTCACCCAGAATTATCGCGGGGGATACTGCACCACCCAACAGTTGCAGTGGCAAAGCATCATCTGCTGAAACACGTAGGTTTTGCAGGGGTTTCACTCACCGCACTCCCAATGGGACTTGATCCCAGACTTCTTCATATTTTTGCTCCTGCTATTTCATCTCCTTCGACTCACCTTTTCAATCTCTCCTTCTCCCTCACTGTGGTACCACATCCCTGAGAGCTGGCTAAAGTCATACCACTACACAAGGGGAGGAGATCTCTTCTTCCTCTGGTAACTATCGGCCTATCTCCCTCTGACCCTCTCTTGCCAAACTGCAAGAAAAGCTTGTCTACAACAGACTTTCCAACTTCCTCTGCTCCTCTAATTTCTTCTCCCTTTTCCAGTCTGGTTTCAGGAAGGATCACTTCACCATCTTCTCCCTTCTGCATGTAACTGATCATATCCTCTCAGGGATGGATCAGGACCACATTACGGAAGCCATCTTCAGTGATCTGGCCAAAGCCTTTGACTCTGTGCCTCACCCAGTCTTCTTCTGAATAAGCTAGGCTTTGCTAGTTTATCTGCTGCTGCTGTTGACTGGTTCCATTTTTACCTCATGGGTTATCTGCAGTCAGGTCAGATTGGTAGTGCCCTGACATTTCCTCTTCCCATTCAAGCTGGGGTTCCATAGGATTCCATCCCGGACCCCATACGTTTCCATTTTTCTCAATGACCTCCCTTTAGTCTGTGCCAACTCTCATATTCACATGTATGCAGACAGTCATCTACTCTTCTGGTCCCTCCACCACAGAAGTCTGGAGTCTGCTGCAGCATGACTTCAACAACATCTTATACTGGTTTCAGTCAAACCGGCTCTGTGTTAACACTGAAAAAAAAAAAAGGTGTCCATGGTCTTTGGCATCTGCCCCAAACTGGTTAAACTCCATCTGTGCCCTTCTTCTCCACCTTGGTTGGCTACCCACTTTAAGTGGTACCTTCAAGTACCTTCTTGTTGTGTGGCTTGCTAGCAAGCTTGATTTCACTGCCCACACAGATGCCATCCACGCCCATGTCAAACTCTGCCCTAAACTTAGTGCCTTGTACCACCTTAAACACAGTCTTTTCCACCAGGTTCGCCGTGAGTTTGTTAAAATTGTACTTCCAGTCTTTGACTATTCCGATGTGGTCTATGGTTCTGCTCCCTCCACATCCCAGCCAGACCAGATACCCTATGTAACTCTTTCTGTCACTCTGCAACCAACTTACCCTCTCAAATTCATCACTGCTCCCTGTACGTATCACTATCTTTTCTCCCTCTTCTATCCTGTCGCCAGATGCACTATGCCTCCTTTATATCTAAATTTTGGTTTGTGTCCCTTCCCTCCTACCTCTCTCTTCTCTCCTCTTCATTGCTCCCTTTGCTTCCTGCTCCCTCCACTCTAGAGACCATCACGCCTCTGCTATGCATGTCCCTGAACCTCAACTTGACCAGTCAACATTCACCTATAGCTTCCTCTCACACTGGAACCAGTTTCCAACTTCCCTCTGTATCACATCCTCCCCTGCCTCCCTCAGATACTACCTGAAATAGGCTGGCCCTGTGGTGTGGAGGGCTGAGGCAGCAATGCCTTACCCCCTGCCACACCGGCGACCCGTGTTTGTGGTGTGAGCGGGTCACTGGTGGCTGGCCACGGTGGGAGGGTTGAGCATCACCAGGACAGCTCTCCTCTCCTCTCCTGGGGAGGGCGGGGAACAGAGGCTGGCATTTACCTAACAGCTAGCGGAGGCTAGGTGTTGACACTGGCCTAGTACAATGGCTGTGGAGCAGCCAGCAGGCATGTGGATGTGCATGCGGCATGCCCACTGTTGGCACTGCACACTCTGCTGCCGAAAGAAACATGGAAAATGGTGGCCCTTTTTGAGCAGCTTTATGGCCGTTCGACACAACGCACCATCTCTAGGGCATCACCTGTACTGGATCCAGGTCCTGATGGGTGAGTTAGGGGCTCCCACCACCCGCCACGGGAAATACGCGTGGGGGTAACAAGGTGATGGCCTGAGCTGGAGGACGGGTGCAGGATGGACAGTGCTGGAGGAAAGAAAAAAAAAAAGATGCCAGGAAGAAAGGAGCTGACCAGGGGGCCCAAAAAAAAAAGATACTAGCTGAGACTCCTTCCTTTTTCCATTTAGAAACATAGAAATTGTCGGCAGATAAGGACTGCTAGGCCCATCCAGTCTGCCCGCAGGCCCTATACATTGTATGTGGCCACTGATCCTATGTGATCAATGGCTTGTCATCACTCCTTCCCCACTCAGGCTTCCCATGTGCCTGTCCCAAGCATGCATAAACCCCTCCTCTGTGCTTGCCCCCACTACCTCCTGTGGCAGACTATTCCACGTGTCGACTACCCTTTCTGTGTAGGAAAACTTCCTCACATTACCTCTTAATCTACCCCCCTCCAATTTCATATTGTGACCCCTTGTTCTAGTACTTTTTCTACTTTGGAAAAGCTCCCCTGCCTGCACCTTATTTATGCCCTTAAAGTACTTGAAAGTTTCAATCATGTCCCCCTGTTGTCTCCTCCTCCAGTGAGTACATGCTGAGGTCCCTTAGTCTCTCCTTATATGTTCTGTGGTGTAAGCCCTGTATCATCTTTGTTGCCCTTCTCTGGATAGGCTCCTGTCCCCCAACCCCACTCGTCCCTTATACACTTGATGTACTGTCCACCTGTCTGCTTACGATGTGTTTTGCTCATTGTGCATTTTCTACCACCTTTGTGGGTTCTGGCCTTGTACTTTTGTAATAATGAATCTGTATATGCTATATATTGGTTTTTCTTTCCCTTTGTTTCCCTCCCATGGGTAGCACCTGGAAATAAGCCTCGCTCAGTGTACCTTTCCTGGTCACCAATTTTCAAATGAATAAAAAAAAAATACTTTTTTTTGCCTGTCTCGGTGGTACAGATAAAGAGTTCCAGAGCTGAGCTACAACAAAGTCAAAAGACTTCTGGCCCATGGAGGTCTCGAAGAAGAGGGTGGTTAGTCAGTGTTTGAAGACCTAAGCCACAGAGGTTTGTTTTGTGGCTACAAGAATTCAGCTAGCCAGCAAGGAGAGCTTAAGTTTAAAGATTTTGTACATAGTCTTACTCAGCAGAAATGTCTGATTAGCTTCTAAAGGCAGCCAGTTTAAGTCACCATGGAGTTGGCAGGGACGCACCCTCCTACTTGCATTAAGCACAAAGCATCCAATTCTATTGTACAGAATACTCAGCAATTTATTTCTCTGGCTGAGACAGAGAGACTGTAAAAGCACAGCCCCACAGTACAGCAGATGAGTTAAAGTATGCCGAGCCATGGCCTACCATGCTTCAGTACAGGAACGTTTTGGCTCTGTACAGGAGACCCATCGTTTGATTGAACAACTTTGTTAGGTGGTCTTGGTGGGTCCTATATTTTTAGACCAGGGTCCAAACAGATCCATGGCAATTTATGGACTCAAGCTTGGAGCCATCGGTTGAAATTTAAAGGAGTTGATCACTGCAACCACACTAGCAGGGGACTCAAACAGAATGGTTTTGGGGGGCGCTAATGAGCAGCTAAAAGAAGCAGATGCACTATTCTGGAGATCTGCACCATAATGCAATTTAAAGTGTTTGTTTCTGCATATAACAGTTATTGGAAGTACGATCTTACCTTCTGCGTGTTGGGAGAATAGACAAGTTTCTGACTCCCAACAAATCGGCTCATCAATCGAGCAAAAATGCGAAGAAATCATCTTGGACTGACGCTGGTGGAGCAGGCAGCATGGGCCTGATCTCACTCTCCGCTGCGGAGATTGCTGTTATTAGTGAGGCCGTCTCTGAGCAGGTCCTCGCTGACATGAAACCTAAATGGGACCATCTAGAACAAGATCTGCTCTAAAGAGATTAAGCAACATACTCACCGGATCAATGAAGTGGAACAACGGGTGTCTGATCTCGAGGATGCTATGAAGGGAGTGCTGGAGGTACTAGCCAAGTTAGCAAAGGAGTTGGAGGACCTCAAAGATGCCCTGGACTACCAGGAAAATTATAACCGTAGGAATAATCTCAGGATAAGAAGTCTTCTGGAGGCAGAGCATGGTAATCTTATGGAGTTTTGTTCAGAGACTCTATCAAAGCTTTGGGTCTCGATCTTAGAAAAGGAAAACTTAAGGTTGAGTGAGCACACCGGACCCTTGCACCAGCGCCCTGCCAAGCGACCAGCCACCTAGTCAGGTCATTTTTTGGCTACATCACCACCCAGACAGGCAGGCTATTTTAGAAGCATACCGAATTTGAAGGAGCTACGATTTGAAGGACATAAGCTACTATCCACCAAGACGGTCCGCTCAGAGTACAAAGAATGCGTCAACAATTTAATGTGCAAATGGATGGCTTGAGGAGAAGAGGCCTGACTTCTTTTCTGGGATATCCTGCAATGGTTAAGTGCATGCTAAGGGGCTACCTACTCGTTCTTGGAGGTGGACAAACTTCAAGCTTTTATCGAATGGGATAAGAAGAAGAACAGGAAGACTTGAAGGCACAGTCTGTAAGTTGGTGGGACTCTGCTCTTGGTTTGCATTTCTGGTGGGCCCCGGGGACTCTCTTATGATGCACATATACTTTCATAAGGGGAAATAGAGAAGATCTTCGGGAGAGCCTTTGTGTGATGGTGACTCTCCCTCCCCTCAAACTAGAGACAGAACTGTCTGCTGAGCAGAGTACACCCATGCTAACTCTGTTCATATTAACAGCTTATGCTCCTAAAGAAGAGTGATGAGTTGAGGATGAAGGACAAGAGGGACCATGAGTGAGTGGGAAGGGATTAGGCGGCATGGGGGTGCCTGGCATGTATTTGGGCGAGGGCTTGCCACCTCCTGCTGCTAACCTGCATGATGAAGGACAGATATGATGCAGATTTTCAGTCTCAGCTGAAACAGAAAAAACCTTTTATCACAATTTATAATGCTGCAAATGATGAAGGGTGAAGGGGGGAGAATTTAGGGTAATACTGGAATGGGAACATTTTGCTGGCTTATTAAGTGGAGGGAACCCTAGGCGGGCGGGGAATCAAGAGGATTATGCATCGCGCCGGGCAGGAAGTCTCAAGTCATGTTCACATATTTAGAAGTTTGAATATAACACACAACGGAGTGGAATAATGCAGTAAACATGCTGAAATATTTGAAATAAAGAAGGGTGTGGAGGGAGAGGGGGTGTATGGGATAGGGCTGATAGTTGTTACATAACGTTTGACAATACAGGACATAACATGACACAAGGGTGTCTCTGCCTGGCAAGTTTAAAGGTTCGAGGGGGGGCTGTTTTCAAAGTTCTTAGTTACTTGGTTAGAGTTTCAATGGTTTTGATAGTTATAGAGTACCACATGGATCAGATTATCAGGAAAGTTTGGCTGCATATGTTTTCAAACTTCAAGAATAACTAGTGTAAGTTCCTCTCAACATCAAACAAGTAAGGTTATTTCCTGGAATGTTAAAGGATTCACTTCTCCTGCCAAGAGGGTGAAAGTCTTGGCGGCACTGCGAAGGAAGGGCACAGATGTAGCGTTGCTTCAAGAGACGCACTTACTACCCAAAGAGCATGATAAACTGGTGGGGGGATGGGTTGGGTCCTGCCATGCAGCGTCATATAACTCCCACAAAAGAGGGGTGGCTATACTCCTTAATAATAATTTCCCCTTTATAGCTTAACGCATTATAAAAGATCCATTAGAGGGCAGATACATTTTTGTGGTGGGAGAGGTAAAAGATCAGCCACTAACTTTGGGGAATGTTTATGCTCCCGCAGTGATGGACCCCTTATTCTATAAGAAAGTGGATATTATGATACAAGAACAATTTCAGAATTTGATTCTAGGGGGAGACTTCAACTGTGTGGCAGACCCCAGACTAGACTATTTGGGGTCCAGAATGAGGGAGCGTGTGTCAGTGGCAACTGGGGTTAGCTGACCTCAACATGATGGATGCCTGGAGGACAGCTAATCCAGGGGCCCAGGAGTACAAGTTTTTCTCTAAACCTAACGGCTCCTGGTCTAAGTTAGACTATATATACATTCAAGAGATATGTACCCCAAGATTCAAAGGGTTGAACATAGCCAGATTTTTCTTGGACAATGCCATGGTCCAGTTGGAATTCAGATGGCCTTGGGGTGTGAGGGCTATGGGGGTTGGAGATTCCAAACTATTTATTAGCCAATCAGAAATTCAGGGACTTTCGAAAGACCAGTGGAAGTTGTTTGAGGAAATGAACAAGGGCACTGCGGAATCAGAGGGGGTTTACTGGGAAGTGGGTAAAGTTTATATGGGGGGCATGATTATTGGCTATACAGCCAAGTTGAAGAGGGAGAAAAGGGAGAAGCAAAGTGAAATGGAACAGAAGGTCCGGGAACTGGAGAGGGACATCTAACTAGGGAGGAAGGTTGAGAAATCAAGAGAACTACAGATAGCCAGGGAGGCCCTGAATTCTAATTTAGCTGAAGAGGTTAAAAATAAACTGTTTTTCACCAGATAAAGGATATTTGAGTGGGGTAACAAACCCGGACCACGGAAGGGAGGCAAAGTTAACAAAAGGATCGTACATTACAAGGGACAAAGGGAACCTATTAATAGAAGAGACTGTCATTAGGAAGCGGTTTAAGGATCTCCATAGACTCTGTACCAGGCTGAGTGCCAGGGTTCTGACCCACTCCTCGATAAGTTTTTCAAGGGCCTCCCATTCCCAAACTGAATGAGGAACAGAGAAAAATACTGGGAGCTAAAATCTCTGCAGAAGAAATTTCTTTGGCCATAGGCAAGTGTAACCCCTAGATGGCGCTATCCCAGGGGCTACTACCCCTGCCTGATTTGCCACTAACAGGTTCAGGGGCCTGGATCCGATGGCGGTGCCTCCACCCAGAGGTCAGGGTTTGCAATAGTTAAACTAACTTGGTCACAGCCCTCTGGGACACTGCAACCCCTTTCTTCCCACTAGTGGCCCACACAATATATCAAATTACCTTCACGAGTATACACTTACCCCAGGACTGGTTCAGGCACTGGGACCTCCTGTAAAATAAGATACAGTGCAACAATCACAGTACAATACTTTAACATAGACAAATACCTCAGGCAGTATAACTTTGCTGAAACAAGCAGCTCTGATTTATTTAGGGGGATATAACAAGGACAGGGGGAATCAGGTTAATTAGCTTATCACTTTACTCATCTACCTATGGCTCTGTGCACAGGCCTATCCCTACCAGTTACTGTCCCTGGGTACCCAAGCCCTAGTGGCTAGTCCAAACCGTGGCAGCTGGTAGGGGCCCTTTCACACAGAGAAAAGAAAAATTAAACAGTCAGCAGTACAGTAATTCCATTTGGATTCAATGTGGCAATTCAACAGGGGGCGACCCTGAATTAGTACTCACGACCTCCAAACAAGATAGGGTCCTTCAATGTCAGCAGGGCTACTCTTGAGCTCCAGAGACTCCTCACACATTTATATGAAACAGTAACAGGCAAAAGTCCTTTAATGGCAGCAGGATTCACCTGAGCCACAAGCCTCCTCACACATTTCTATGGTAAAAGAAAGACTATAACCAGGCAGGCTGCTTCTATCCCAATCGTACTACTGCACAATACCCGGAGAACACACAGCAGATTCAGTTCCTGACAGACCGAGTGCAATTCAGCAATTTCTCCAGTCTTCTACAGGGTGAGCCTGGTTTCTACTCTTCAGATATCCTTTGATTCTCTTCACAGGACAGATTCAGTCCTAACAAGCAGTTACACAAGCTGCAGACCGGAACTCTGGGCCTTACACCGTTCCCGACTAAAACTGCACACCAAAAAGCACAGGGCTCCTTCCTCTTCACTGCCAGAGCTCAACTGAAACTCCAGCAGACAAAACCGGGCACCTCCTTTGAGTTCCTCCCAGTTCTTGGCTGGATTGGCTGTCACTCACAATAGACTGCCCCTGTTGGTCCAAAAAGGCGCCGGAGTCTAAACTACATCTCCCAGAGTCACTGCCCATACAATCCTCTTGTGGCTGGCTCAGATTATGAGTCCAAGTTCTGATTCGTCCAAGGCACCATTTTAGAGCTACCTTAACCCACACTGATTGGTCCAGTTCAGCAGTTCAAAACTAGAATGGCGAACTAGACAAACACAGTTCTGACTGCAAAGAAAGCAGGTTAGACAAACTGTAATTTCATTATTGCTCTAAATGATTTCTGGCAAACAGTTACATCTTTCAGTTAGGTTCCCTTTGCACTCCTAGTGACTGCAAAAATGGAGTGAATTGGCAGCAGCTCGAGTGGTACTCAAGCAGAGAAGCACACAGTCCCCCCATACAAACTAATTATGTCTGCAAGCAGACAGCTCTTAAAGAGACAGTACCAGAGGCTCTAAAAACACTCACTGATAAATGGCTTAAACGCCAAACACCATTCAGGCTTGGAGCATTCAAGCAAGCTCCTGGAAGTCTTTTGGGAACCCCCATTTGCAGGGGGGTTACACAAGTTAAAGAGGGGGAAAGCAGCAGGCCCTGATGGCACTGAAGCAGACTATTACAAGGTACTGAGGCAAGACCTGGCTGAACCCCCTTAGGAATGTAATGGAGGAGGCCAGGGGGGAGAGGGGATTACCACGGACGTGTTGTGAGGCTCTTATCTCACTGATCCCAAAATCAGGTTAAATATTCAGAGGAGCGTGGGTCGTATAGTCCAACCTCTCTTTTGAATTATGATTGCAAGATAATGACTAAAGTTTTAGCCTTGAGACTGGAGGGGCTGCTTCCCTATACTGTCCACTCAGACTAGACAGGCGTTGTACAAGATAGACAATTATATCATAACATGAGACATCTCTTAAATGTCGTGTGGTGGGGCTCTTGGCATCCTAGAAGGGCCTGTTGTCTTGTCCATGGATGCCGAGGAAGCCTTCGACAGAATAGAGTGGAAGTATTTGTTAACAATGCTAGAAAAGTTTGGCCTGGGGGAAGGGTTCTTGCAGTTCTACAAGACCCCCACAGCAAAGATTATTGTAAATGGCGTCCCTTCAGAGGGTCTCTGATTAGAGCAGGACACTAGGCAGGTGTGCCCCCTCTCACCCCTCCTATTTGCTATAGCAACTGAACCGCTGGCTATTAAGTTGTAGGTTGATCCTCGGATATCTGGGGTTCCGGGATGAGGAGGACAGTGACACATCATATCGCTGTACACAGATGATATTTTTTTGTTCCTAACAAAACTGGCACAATCAGTCCCAGCTATGTTAGAGTAGTGTAACAGTTTGCCCAGTTTTCAGGATACAAGTTAAATGTCCATAAATCAGAAGTAATATTCTTGGGGAAGCAAGACAAGATGGGAGGAGGAGGAGCATGGGGGCTCAAAACTGCACATAAATCGTTTACTTATTTTGGTGTTAAAATCTGTCAGAATTTGGGGGGACCTGAATTATACACCCCTCTTTAAGACCTTACTGGGAGGCCTGAGTAGATGGCAGCAGCTACCCATCTCCAGGATGGGTAGGATCAATCTGATTAAAATGAATGTATTACCTAGAATTTTATATATTATGCAAATGCTGCCTTTCTGCCCTAGGAAGGAGGACATCAAAAGGATTGAAAGGGGTTTTAATGCATCCATCTGGAAAGGTAAAAAAACCAAGGGTGAGTCTCCAGCACTTAAAGGCATCGGGGGAGCAGGGGGCCTGAACTTCCCTGACATCAAGGGATACTATTTAGCCACCCAATACAGGTATCTGCAAAGCTGGGTTAACAGGGTAGAGCTGCCTGCTGGCTGAGCCTAGAAGAGGAGGGAGCATCAGGCAGGCTGTCTGCATATCTGTGGCGAGATGGCTTAAGATCTTTTAGAAGGCTTGAGAACCCAAACCCTATGGTGGTGGCGAGCCTTGGGGCCTGGGAAGGTATCAGGAAGAGAATAGAAGCAGAGAATGTAAGTACTACTCTGGTTCCATTGGCCAAAAACCCTGATTTTTTGCCAGGTCTCATAGATGAAGGATTCAGGCTGTGTGGCAGAAGAGGGGAATACGGTGTGTGGGCGACTTATTTGGCAGAACAGGATTATACTCTTTCCAGGACCTGCGGGTATCCCAGCTTCACATCTCTATAAGTACTTTCAAGTCAGGAGTTATTGCAAATGGTTGGAGAGCCCAGACTGAAAATATCCCAATTCATGAGACTGAAAGAGAAATACTGGGGGCAGCCAAGATAGAGAAAGGTCTGATTGGCAAGGCAGTAAAGCTGGATAGGTGGGTCTTTCAAGGGGAGTCCCAGAGGGTTAGGAGATGGTGGGAACAAGATTTAGAGATAGAAATTGGGGACGCTAACTGGGAAACACTGCTCCACTCGTTATATGGGGTTCCTGGTTTGCAACAAATACAAAGAGGCACAATACACGTTTTATACAGGCTATACTATCCCCCTAGCAGGGTTCACAGATTTTTTCCTCAAGTTTCTCCAATCTGCAGTAAGTGTGGTGTGGATCAAGGTACTTATATCCATTATTATTGGAGGTGCACAAATTGGACAACTACTGGAGGGGAATAATGCAGGAAATCTCTGGAATGCTAGGTATTCCTGTAGAACTGTCCCCAAGAGCATTATTTAATGGGAGTAGAAAGGGAGGAGAATGGGGAGTGAATTTTATACCCCAGGTGGATCAGGATACTCTTGGTTGTGGCAAGACAGGGAATACAGAACTTATGGACCACTAGTGTGGTACTAACAAGGGAACAATGGAAAGACCTGGCTATCAGGGTCCTAGCAGTTGATAGGCTCACATACACTTTGAAGGGACAGGAATAATGCTGAGTGATTTGGCTGTTTACAATATACGTAAATAACTATGCTTTCAGACATTGCTCTGGATATCCTATGCTGTCACCTTTTGGTATGTGTGTTTTTTTTTTATGTAAGCAATGAACTGGCAATAAAAATATTATGCAAAAAAAAAGAATGGTTTTTGTTTTACTTATATTTAAGAAAAGGCCTGTTTTGATGATGCAAATTTTAAAGTAAAGCAAAGTAGTGTTAAAGCCCTTGATACCGATATTCTACTGAGTTAAAGTTACTGCACAAGACAGCATCATCAGAAGATAACATCTCAACTACAGCAGGCGGCTGGAATGGGACAATACAAATAGTGAAACAGACAGGGCTAAGCATGGAGCCCTGGAGCACACCAGATGGGATTTCCAATGGGGAGGATATTGAGCCATTCATGTTACTACGTTGGGACCTTAAGGTTAGGCAACTTTTAACCCAAGACACAGCCAAATTATCCAGATATACAGTACAGTCTGCATAGCAGATTATGACTGCTGAGATCAAAGGTTTTTGCAAGATCCACCAAGAATGGAACCCATTACATAGTTTTTTCCATGGGTAACATCTATGGTGAACTTCAACTGGGCAGTGGAAATGCAGTAGTTCTTCCTGAAAGCATGCTGGTAAGCCGTGATGAGATTATGCTGCTTAATGTACAGTAGGACTGCAGTTGCCTGTAGATAACTTTTTTTCTTGGATCTTTCCCAAGACAGAAGAAATGGATAGGGTCCCATAGTTTGCCACCAGCAATTTAGGACTACTTTTATGGACGAGTGTTACTTTGGTCATTTCCGGAGGGCAAGTACATAACCAGATAAAAAGGACTAGTTATACAATTTAGCCACTGGGGCTGCAATGAAGGATACAGCCAGATTTAATTAGCTTAGGCCCCACACTGTACCAGACTGCAGGGGTACACATTTTAATCCTGCAAAAAGTCAAGCACAAGCAGGAATTTAATTACAGATTCTAGCACTAACCTGCATATGTCACAAAGACCTGGCTAGGTGTCCCGTCTCTCTCATTGTTGCATGATACACCATTCAAGGCTGGAGTGCAAGGATGGTGAGTTGGCCCTTTTTTTTTTTTTTTTTTAGATCTGAGCTAGGCTTTATGTTGCTATGCCCACAGCAGCTAACACAATGAAATGTACAGACTTGATCTCTGTGATGTATGGAAACTGTTACTGTAACAAGTGTGTATGTTCTAAACATTTACTAATGAGGCTGGTGGCCTGTACACCTTAGAGAAAAGGAGGCTGAGAGGGGGTATGATATCAGTCTTCTACCTACTCAGTGGTACTGACAAGTTCAAAGGCACAGATGTTTGATCTGGTGTTATCTAGAAGGATGCAGGGTATACCACAAAGCTTAGCAGTGGTAAATTCAAGGGAAATGTTAGGATGCAATTCTTCCGGAGGGTGGTGAACTTATAAAACAGCCTGCCTATGGAGATGGTGGACGTGAAAACAATACAGACTTTCAAAGTAAGCCTCCAGCATTTGCTTGCCATGGGAATCAAATTGTACCCTGGGAAGCAGAGCGGGTCAAGAACCCTTTAAATTAGTACATGTTAACACATAGAGAATGGATATTCAAAAGGTTGCGCCATGCATAATAGGGTTGCACCTGCAAGTCCGAAATTGCGCCATTCTGCGCATATTCAGCAGGAGGCAGTTGCGCCCCAAGTCATGCTGAGCAACAGCGCAATGCTAATGAAGGCATGCTCAACCAGAGGAGAACCATGCATAAACTGCACAGCCGGTATTCAGCAGGCGTGCAGGAGGTGTCTGAGCACAACCCCCTACCTCGTCTGCACAACTTTGAGCCAAAAAAAAAAAAAAGGATCAAGTGGGGCCACCCACAGGTGAGCTGCCGCATTGCAGGGCGCAACACAGCAGCTGCCACCTGTGGGTGGCCCACTTGTTCCCAGTGCCTCCTGCAGCCGCCGATCAAGGGCATAATAGTAACTCTCCCGAGCCCGATCGCGGGCATAACATACTGTCCTCTCCGCAGCAGCCCGATCGCAGGCATAACATAGATTAAACCCCCACTAGCCTGATCGCGGGCATAACGCCAACCCCCAAAGACCAATGTCCCTGGTGGTCCAGTGGACCGCAAGCCCGATCGTGGGCTTGAAGGAAACCTTCCTCCACCCCCCAACTAGCCCGATCGTGGGCATTAGAAGTCCTCCCTCCCCAAAGACTAATATCCCTGGTGGTCCAGTGGACATGGCTTAATCATGGGCTTGAAGGAAACCTTCCCCCCACCCCCAACTAGCCGATGTGCGGGCATTAAGGAAACCCCAAGACCAATATCCCTGGTGGTCCAGTGGACCGTGAAGCCCGATCGCGGGCAAAGTCAAACCCACCCCCAATGCCAATATCCTGATGATCTAGTAGCCCCCACCCAACCCACGGGCCCTGCCCGCTCCCCCTCCGTCAGCTGGCAGCACCCACCACCCGCGCCCGCTGACTGACAGCTCAATAAGGATGCCGCCCATTGGTTCAGAGCAGAGCCAATGGAAAGCGCATTACAAAAAGGCAGTCAGATATGTGAATGAGTTCATTCACCATATCTGGACTGCTGTCTATGCTGCACCGCCCATGAAGCTCTTGCTCAGCTGTTCACCCGAAACTGTCAGCCGGCGGGCAGCGGCGGAATACTGCCACCCGCTGGCTGGCCGGGGGTGGGGCTCGATGAGTGAGAAGTGGTGAAACACCACTAGATCACCAGGGATATTGGACATGAGGTTGACTTCTGCCGACGATGGGCTACCGTACTGAACACCAGAAGATAACCAGTCTTTGAGAGATGACTGTCTATGCCTGCGATCGGGCCTGCGAGGGGACAATGATATGCCAGCGTCGGGCTGCAGGGGGGGTTTATACGCCGATTGGGCTGCTGTGGGGAGGAAGGAATACTGTTCGCCTGCGATCGGGCTGCAGGGGCGTCGGTCCTCAACGGCTGCTGCCTGACAGGGCGCAAGTCGTCAGGATCGGCGCATCTGCATGTTACCGAGAGCAAATGGGGCCGTAATTAGATGCAAATGCCTTCGCGGCGTTTGCATACCATGGCCCCATTTGCATGTCACCTTTTGAATATCGGAAATTTGCGCATGGCGCAATGGAACTTCGCCACCACATCTGGAATGCTCCACTCTGACCACTCTGCGGTGGCGCAAGTTCCACTGGCGCTACGAAGAACAGTGGTTGTGGTTAGGGGGCGAGACTCAAAGGAGTTGCTCAACACCGCAACTCCGCTGAATATTGCTCTCTGGCCACACCCCCTGCGCAACTTTTTGAGCAGCGCAAGGGCTTGGCGCCACAGAATGGCGCAGTTTGAATATCCCAGCCCATGATGTTTATTCATACCTTCTTATGAAGCAGGGGAGGGGCAACATGAGAGATCAAGTCCCTTCTGACCTTAAATTATTATGTTAATAATAAAGAAGTATATCATAAGAAAGCACTGCCTTGCAGAAAGTACAGTTCTCGTAAGAATTAACCGTAACAGTAGATCTTCAAGAGAAGCTCTTGCAACAGGCCCCACCGGTAGGATTAACCCACCAGGTACCAGGACCACGTGGAAAACTTCAAGCTACTAGTCTGCCACAGGGGACTGCTCACCGCCGATGTCAGTCAACTGCCGTCAGCCTAGCCTATATAGGCAGGCGGTCCCCCATACCTACTTCAGTTCTCCTGCCGGAGACCCCATACAGGCAGCTACAGGAGAACTGAGGAGGTTTCCTGAGAGCCAAAAGGAAGGTAGAAGAAGTGCGCGAGAAGAAGAGTAGCAGGAGAAGGAGGGAGGAAAGAGGGACTGCTGCAAAGCTTCTCTCAAGATCTACTGTTACAGTAAGTTCTTACATAACTGTACTATCTTAATTCGAGGAGCTTTACAGCAGGCGACACTGTTAGTACCAAGTCCCAATCAGTTATAAGTATCACCAGGGTGACACTACCAGGAGTAGGACAGATCAGCAGTCAAGAACTCATGACAGAAGGTCCTGAAGAACTGTCAGGCCAAAACTGGCCCTACACCCAGATGTCCAGATTGTAATGTTTGGTGAAGGTGTGGACAGAACTCCAGGTGGCTGCTGCACAGATGCCTGCAGCAGACACACTTCTGAAGCAAGCCATGGAGGTGGCCATGCCCCTGGTGGAATGGCCTTTGACTACCGCCGGCAGGGGTTTGTTGTACTTGTGATAGCAATAAACAATACAATTCACTAACCACTTAGACAAACACTGTTTGGAAACAGGAGTACCCTCTCTCTTGGAGACGAACAAAAAACTGTTCAGACTCTCTAGCAGATTTTATGCAGTTCGTGTAGTACCATGAGAATCCTATGTACATCCAAAGTGTGGAGCACGGCCTCCCCTTGATTGGAATACTCAGGAAAATAAACTGGAAGGTGGACGGATTGATTCAAGTAAACTCACACCACCTTGGTAAAACTTAGGATTTGACATGAAAGACACCCTGTCTTTGTGAAAAAAACAAATAAGGCTCTTTGCACATTAGAGCCTGGAGTGCAGAAATCCTTCAAGCCAAAGTAACAGTGACTAAAAGAGCACGTTCCATGACAGAAAGTGCAGGTGCTAACTCTCAGCTAGTTCAAAGGGAGGTAAAGTGAGTTTCTCCAACATGAAGTTGAGGTCCCATGGAGGAACCGGGTCCCAAATTGGAGGTTTCAGACGCAGGTTGCCCAGCAGGAATGTGCAAGACACCTCTAGCTGGGCAACAGCTTTACCACTGATAGGTGCATGGTATGCAGAGATGGCGGAAAGGTGCACCTTGAGTGAGGAGTACCCCAAGCCCGAATCCAAAAAGGAAAGAAGTTACTCCAACATCTGATTCACCAGGCAGGTGAAAGGGTCCAAATGCAAGCAGTGGCCCAAATAGAGAAGCACTTCCATTTCGTATCATAATTGGCCCTGGTGGATGGTTTCCTGGCTACCACCAGAACATTTGTGACCCTAGAGGACACCCTGAAGCAGGCAATAGCTAGGGCAGCAGGAGCCATGCATGAAGATGCAGGGATTTCAGGTCTGGATGGACCAAGTTACCCCGGTCCTGGGACAGCAAGCTGGTGCACAGGGGCAAGGGCACTGGAGGTTCCACTGCTAGTTGTTGCAGCGAGGGGAACCAAATCTGTTGTGGTCAGAAGGGAGCTATGAGGATCATCTCCGTCCCTTCCAACTGGAGTTTCAGCAGAACCCTCTGCAAGAGCCGGAAGGGAGGAAAGGCGTACAGAAACCTCCCCTTCCAAGAGAGGTCTCAAGAGAAAACTCCAGGCCTGGGATCAAGCAAACAAAAAGACAGCAGTTTTGCACTGAGTGGGGATGCAAAGAGGTCTACCTCTGGATGCCCCAACCTGTCAAAGAGATCTCCAACCACTAAGGTTAGCAGCTCCCACTCATGACCCCGTGAATTGGAGTGGCTGAGGTTGTCAGCCAGAATGTTTTGAACACCTGGAACGTTCACAGCTGAGAGCACCAGACTGTGCTTGATGGCCAGAACTAGACTCTCATCACCTCCCGACACAGGGGGTAAGAATGGCACCCCCTCCTGCTTCTTGATGTAATACACCACACCCATGTTGTCCATCTGCAGCAGCAGCAGACCAGGGAGGAGTGTGACAGGGTTGAATAAGGCCTTGTCCCATTTGTTATGCAGAAAGAGTTAAATGCAAGGATCTGTTCTATCCTCTCATTTTCTATCTCTTTTTTTGTCTGGTTGCATAACTAAATGTTCTTGTGAGACCTAGGAACTGATCACTGACAGTCTCACCATTTTCCACCTCTCGCTATCTCTCTGCCGTCACTTGCTGTTTCGGTCTTTTCTTCCCCCTTGCATATCTGCAGTTATAAAAATATATGTGAATCTTTATGTGAAACTGGGATCGCTTTGTTTGAACTGTATATGGTTATACTGTTGAAATGATTGCAGAAAGCCTTTTGGAATTTAGTGGGTTAACCTGAGATGCAGTTTAAGCTCCTCTCGGGCTTGCTGTAAACTCTTTGTAGAGCTATCAACTCTTTGCAGAGCTGTCAACAATAGGTCAGTTCTGGGTCACCATGTTCTATTTGTTGCACCTGCAAAGAAACTGGCAAGAACATTTTGTGAGAAACAGGATGTCTCCTTAAAGGAGAACTACCGGCACAGTTGAAGTCCCAACAGCTGCACAGAGTGGGGCTTCACCTCTCTGACCCTCCCCAGGCACCATATGACATTAATAGTTTTATTACCTGAGCACTGGTAAAATATCTCACACTCCACTGGACCCAGCATTTTTTAACTATGGTGCCTCAAACCCCCAGGATCTGCGCTGGTAGTATCACGAGAAAATGACACTGCACTGCCTGTCCCTTAATAGTGCCATTATGTATAGAAATTTTACGATGTCTATATCTCGATGCCCAGCACTATTTTACAGAATTTGCCTAAATCCATGAGTATGGCAGTCCCCGGTAACTACTATTTCCTTCATTATGCCTCAACCCTGCCTGAATCCCCTATTTTCTCGTCCACCACCTTTTGCTCCCCGCACCCCCTGGGAAATAATATAATCACCTCAGGTCAGAGGTGTGGGGGGGGGGGAGAGCGCAAAACCTCTGGGGTGGCAACGACGGCGGGCATTGCGAAATCCCATCACTGGAATGATCATCGCATGGGCTGCAGTGCCCACACTATCAACGCTGTAATGGTTTCTCCGTAAGTCGTGGCACACTGTGAGTGATTCCTGGGGTTTGAACAGTAAGTCACTTCCACTTTTTGGCACTCTGCATAATTAGAAGGCATTACATTTTTAATCTTTATTTCCTTATATGATCCTTACTTTTAAGGTCAAATACCTCTAAAGGAAACCTTCTCCCCATCTGTTAGGGTATAGCCTTTGTTGTGATATTACATTAGCTCCTTCTTATTAGCCCCCAACTGATAAAACAGGGACAGATGAACAGCAGGACAAGTGTGTTTAATTTTATTGCACAATACCATGTTGAGTAGAAAAAGATGATGAAGCAGAAGATGATGAAAAAGCAGCGTCAGCACTTATATAGTGCTTTTCATACACACTGTATCCCAAAGTGCTTTACAAGCAATGCTAGACTGGTAGCAAAGTGACTGAACATGTAGTGGCAGCTATTTTGTACATCAACACCCACACACAGTGTTGGACAACTGCGTGAGATGATTCTGTGGGAAGCGACTGTTGGCCAGGACACTGGGGAAAATCCCCTGCTCTTGCTGTGATACAGCATGTATTGTTTGATTTACTCTGAAGTTTCTAATAAACATTCCCCCACTCCCAAGTAGGGGGGAAGGGGTTTAGGGTGGTAGGGGGTAACACTTATTTGATTTGACTTTCATTTATGATTTTTATGTGAACACAATATGTTGTATTATGTTCTGTTTTAATTATCTTAATATCTCCCATCCACTTCTGCTGAATGCACTCTGCCACACTGGTCTCTCAACTGGCCCCCTAGCATGGTGCGCTAGCTATCTTGACACTCGATCTCAGTGTGTAAAAATTAATAGTACACTCTCCGATACCCGTCCCATTCTCTCTGGGGTCCCCCAAGGCTCCATCCTGGGCCCCTTCTCTTCGCTCTATCTGAACACCCTGCCCAGTGCATGCCCTGGCAAGATTCTACTGTATGCAGGCAGCTGTCCTTTTGTCACCCACCACAATCCCATCTCCTACAGGACTCCCTACAGCAGTCTTTCAACAGTGCTGAGGCTTGGTTTAGGCGCAGACTCGTCATCAATCTTAATAAAACCAAAGCTATGCTCTTTTCCACCCCAAAACAAAGCTAGCAACCACCCTCTATATCCTTCAAGTACCAATCAGCCACTGGAACAAGTCTGCTCCTACAAATCCTTGAGGTTACCTTGACTCCAGCCCTCACATTTCACAGCCACATCGGCGCCCTAACATCCGCCATTAACACACGGCTTGTATCCTCTTCCGCCATAGAACCTGCCTTCCCCCAAATGCTCTCCGGCTCGCTGTTACATCATCCGTTCTGTCCCTTGTAGATTATGGTCTACCAGTATACAGTGCTGCCGACACCACTGCACTCAACAAAATTCACTTAACCTGAATAAAGCCTGCAGGTTGATTACTGGTGCCCCCAGGCTCACACACACCTGTCAGCTGTATGTGAGGAGCTAACCTGCTTACCCTGGATGAGCGGCTCCGATGCCAAGCCTGTCTCCTCACAAAAAAAACCCTACTCGGGCTCCCCGAATAGGCATCCATCCACCAGAGCCCTCCCACTATTGCAACACGGTCTTCCTACAAGACCACTCTAAAGGTCCCCAGATCAAGAACCAGCCATTGCCAGAGGTCCTTCTGCTATAGAGCCCCAACCTGGTTTAACTCTCTCCCTGCCCCCATCACCAATGCCACCACCATCTCCAAGTTCAAAACCACCCTTGAACCACATCATCAGCACTATTAACTGCTCCTGTCTCTGAACATAGCCTCCACCTCTGCTTCTCTTGACAAGCGCCCCCGGGCAGCTCTCACCTAGCCATCCCCACCACCACTTCCCTGTACACTGTGCCTATGTTTAACCTGGCAGTGCAGCTGTTGATTGTTTACCAACTAGATTGCTCACTTGATACCAACTTGTGTAACACCTGTTATCAATTACATGTACCCTGTAACCTAATTGTATTTGTCTGACCACAGTGTGACGTGGCGCCTCTGTTGAACGCCTATTGTTTTGCAAATCTATGCTATGTAACCAAAAACACAATGTATGTCTTTATGTGACGAAGTACCTTTGGAAACGAGCCTCTGGCTCAAAGGTTGTAAACTGATTCTTAGAAATAAATAAATAAATAAATAATAAAAATTCCCCTGCTCTTGGGAAAGTACCTTGGGTTCCCTATACTTCCTGGACATCCACCAGGACAACACCAGAGATGGGTAGAACAGACCTCAGTTTAATGTCTAGTCTAAAGCACAGCACATCCTGACAGTACAGCACCCCCTAATTACTGCACTTGGGTACCAGCATTGATGGATGAGCCCAATCCTGGTGTATGACTGGAACTCATGACCTTCTGGCTCAGAGGCAGATGCACTACCAACTGAGCCACACTGACACCAGTATGAGACCAGTATAATTTACTGATGCTTAACTCAATTCACTGACATCTGTCATTATCAATTAGTTCACAGGAACAGCACTAAACACAGGCTACTCACCTGTAACAGTAGTTCTAGGAGTGGTATATGTTGTTCATCCACACTTCTTGGCAGGTGCCTTGCCGCTTTAAGATATGTCGGAAAGTCTTCAAGCTGCCTCCTCCCACCCACCGGGTGGGATAACCCTCGACTCCGCCCCCATGATGCCAGATCTTGGCCGCTGGAAGCCAGGTTTGTGCGGCCAAGCCAGGGAGGTTGGGTGGATTACTGTGGGATGAACAATATATACCACTCCTAGAACTACTGCTAACAGGTAAGTAACCTGTTTTTCTAGGATAGCTTAAATATGTTGTTCTAGCCACACTTCTTGGCAGACTCTTAGCAGTTCTCTGGGAGGAGGGTGGCAAGACACACACCTCCTACTTAGGAAAGAGGGACTGGAGAACTGAGGCTCCAAAACCAGCATCTCATCGTGACCCAAGGTTGATGTGGTAATGGGAAACGAAGGTGTGTACTGACTTCCAGGTAGCAGTCCTGGAGATTTCCTGGATAGGGACGTCCCTAGAAGCAGCCACCGACGCAGCGGTATGGCAGATGGAATGAGCCCTACTGGAGGCTCCCTACCCTCCAACCTATACTAGAGGTCAATGCAAAATGTAATCCATCGAGCTATTGTCTGCTTGGCTGCAGGTCTGCCAGGTGTGGCTTCAGCGTAGGTGACAAACAGCTGGCGAACCTCTCCCCGAACTTCCGCTGTTTGCTCTTTGTAGCAGGCAAGCGTTCGTCTCAGGTTCAAAGTATGGAGCCTGTATTCAGCCTCCAAGGTGTGACTGGGGTAGAACACCAGCAGAGTAAACACTTGGTTAAGGTGAAACTCCAACACCACCTTCGGAAGGAATTTCGTGTAGGGGCACAGGACAATCTTGTCCCTGTGGAAGACCAGGTAAGGAGACTCGATAGCGCCTGTAACTCCCCAGTCCTTCTGGCTGACGTGATAGTCACCAACAAGGTGATCTTTCACGACACATGTGAGATGTCAGATTTGTGCATCGGTTCAAATGGCTTGCCTATGAGCTTTGCCAAAACCAGCAGTAGATCCCACGGAGGTGGAGGTTCACGCACGGAGAATATGTGATCTAGGCCTTTGAAGAAGCATGAGACCACCTTCTCCTGTGCCACTGACTGCTGACTGGCCCGCGCCCGTTAAGCATCGATGGCTGCCAGGTGCACCTTAGGGTCGTCGACGAAGTCATTGCTGGGAGAGGGACCAAAGACAGCCCAAAACGCTAGCCACTGGATAGGACGATGGACCCAACCCTTTGTCCTAACACCAGATGGAGAATCTCTTCCATTTAAATGCATAGCATTTTCTGGTTGATTCCTTACAGGAAGCCCCAACAACGTTGAGGACCTTATCGGAGAGACCCAAGGCCTGGAACTCTGCAGCTCAGGAACCAGGCCGTCAGGTGCAGGGACTGAAGGTCGGGTGGAGTACCTTCTGATTGATAGAAGCAGGTCGGCGTGCTGGAAGCCACCTCGTGAGCCTGGAGCTGAGGTTGAGGAGATCTGGATACCAGAACTGGCATGGCCAGTCTGGGGCTACCAGAATCACCTGCGCCTTGTCCCTCCTGACCTTGATGAGCACTTTGTAGATCAAGGAAGGAGGAAAACACAGAAGAAGCCTGAGGTCCACGTCTCGAGCATCCCCTGCAGCGAACCTTGCTGGGGCGGGCATGATACAGCCTTAGCTGCGATGCTCCTGGAGGCAAACAGGTCCACCTGAGGGGTGCCCTAGTGGGAGAACAGATCTTGTACTACCTCCTGGTGGAGAGACCACTTGTGAGATGCCCGCTCATCTGGCTGAGGGCATCAGCCAGCTGATTCAAGGCTCCTGCCACGTGAATGGCTAGGAGATCTGCCTCAGGCTGAGCACGAGGGACCAAATCTGGAGAGCTTCCTTGCAGTGGGGCAGAGGCGCGTCCGCCCTGCCTGTGAGATAGTACATGGTCATGATGTTTTCTGTCTGGACCTGGACCACCTGACCCGAACAAATGGAGTGAATGCGGTCAGGGTTAGCGAACATTTCGAAGCTCCAAGCAGGTTGATGTGGTACCAGGACTCCTGGGGAACCACAGCCCATTGGCTCTGTGCTCCCCAGATGGGCACCCAACCCATCAGAGGCACATGGCCATCAGGATGACTGTCGGCTCGGGTGGACAAATGGGATCCTTCTGCAGGTGGGATGGTATGAGCCACCACTGGAGGCTGTCCCGCATCCTCTGGGTCAAAGAGACCAGCTGGTTGAGATGACCTGAGCGCTGAGACCACTGGCTGGCCAGTTCAACTGGAGGAGCATATACCAGCGGGTCCATCAGACCACGCTGTTGCAGGCCGCCATGTAGCCCAGAAGATGCAGAAGTCCCTGGCAGGCGCAATTAACCAACCAGAAATGACTAAGCAAGGAGGAAGAACCTCTGCCCTGTCTGCCGGGAGCCAAACTCTGGCTCGGCAGGAGTCGAGCTCTGCTCCGATGAACTGAATCACCTGCGAAGGCACGAGTTCTGACTTGGCCTCATTGATCAGGAGGCCAAGGTTGAGGCAAGTCTGGAGGGTCAGATCCCTGGACCGCTCCACCTCCCGCCTGGAGGGACCTGCTATCAGCCAGTCGTCCAGGTAAGGGTACACCTGGAACCCTCAGCGCCTTAGGTAAGCCACCACCACTGCCATGCATTTGGTGAAGACCCTGGGGGCTGAAGAGAAGCCGAAGGGCATGGCTTGAAACTTGTAAAGGGTTCTCTCGGTTTGGAAGCAGAGGAACCGTCAACGGGACAGACGGATTGGGACGTGAAAGAACGTGTCCTGAAGATCTAGGGAGCAGAACCACATGCCTTCCTCCAGGGATGGTATGATATGAGCCAGAGTTATCATCTGGAAGTTGCGGGACCTGAGGAACTTGTTCAGGTCATGCAGATCTAGAATGGGGCACCAGCCCCCCCCATCCGTTTTTGGTACCAGGAAGTACCTGGAAACGAATCCTGGGTCTGAAGGTGGGTCCGCTACTCTGCGCACCACCTTCTTGAGGAGGAGCTAAGCTAAGTGCGTCTTGGAGCTGACTGAGGGCTGCGGACACCAGATCCCCATGAGGCACGGGCTTTAAATGGAGGGCCTGCTTGAATTCCTGAGGCAGGCCTGGACCGACCACTTCAAGAACCCAACAGTCCATGGTGATAGCGGACCAGGCAGAAAGGAAGTGGCTGAGCCGGTCCCCATGGGAGGTCCCAAGGAGGTGTGACAGGATTGAGGAGGGCCCCAACCCATCACTGGGCAAGCTTGGGGAGGTCTGGGCTTCCTGAACAAGGAGGCCATGGACTTGGCCGAGGACACCAAGACTGAGCTTGCTGGCCCTGCTGCTGCTGGGCTGGTCTGGCCTCAGGAGTGGATGGATGAACGAAAGGCCTGCAGTTCAGACACCTGGGGCCCTTGTCCTTCTGGGCAGATGTGGTGGAGTCAAGGTGGCACTGGACTTCTCTATACATTGAGGTGGCCCTCACGCTGGGCCCAAACAGGTCAGTGCCCAAGGAGGGCATCTGCCAACCTTGTGTTAACGTATCAGCCGTGAGGTCGAGATGCACAGCCAAGCCCTGTGGCACATGGCAACTGCGGCCACTACCCGAACGGGCACAGGAGTCACCAATGTCCAGAACCATCTGGTTGTTGCTTCGCCACTGCCTCTGGCTCCTGTCCCGACCTGCTTGACCGCGGGTCTGAGGTCCGCTGGGAGATGAGGGATCACCTCGGTCCAGGAAGCCCAAGGCGGCATGGGGAAGTGTGCCATGATAGCGGCCGAACTGGCTGATGAAGGCCAAGGAGGCGGCTGCATAAACCTTCTTCCGGAATGGTCCAATTGTTTGGATTCGGGGTCTTTCCACATCCCCTTTGTTGCCTAGAGTGCCACCAACCTCCACCATAGAGTTCCTCGTAAAGCCGGTGACCACCCGTGTCACTCTCAACCCACCTTGGGTGGTCAGGAGTAAGAGTGACAGACAACCGATGGGGCAGGCCTTGGGCTGACCGAGATTCCTTGGTCAGAGCCCCGGACTTTGGCTGCTTGGGTGGCAGTTCCACCCGGATCGGTGGAGTAGCCAGCTTTGGCTGAGCAGGCAGAGCCTTAACCGGCACCTCAGTGATGGTGGCCATGGCCGGCGGTTGGTCGCTTGGGTGGAAAGCCATAGGCTGAGGTGAAACCGAGATGGGTTTCGACCGGACAGGACCAACTGCTGCAACATTGGGTCTTCGTGGCGCTTATGTAACTTGCGCCGGACACTCTCCTCGCCGAGGCGAAGATGATTAGCACCGCCAACACCATGGCGCGGGCGAGACTGCTGAGTGGTCTTGTCCAACGTCGAAGTTGAGAAATGAGACCAAGACCTCAACTGTCGGCGGGGCCGACAGGGGACCTCAGAAGGAGACGGGAAACCCACAGCTCCTCCTGATCAGGTTCCTTGGTGGACGGGGCCTGCCCAGTCGGCTGAGCCGAGCCGTCTGAGGAAACCGGAAGCACCAACATCCAAAATAAAGAGTCATCAGCCGGATCGGGTGACAACCCGCTGATCAGCTCAAGAAAAATCTCAGCTGTATCGACAGGCGTCCCAACCGACTGGTCTGATGGGGTTACCGTGAAACCAGCGGCCTCAGCTGTGACTTCAACCGAAGTCAAAACAGGTTTCCTGTGAGCAAGACCACTCCCGATCCTAAGGGCGTTGATGTTGCGACTTGTCCTTTTTCAACTCCTTCTTCTGAGAGAGCGAAACATGTGACCCCGAAGGGCCCTCTCCTTTGGTAGAGAGAGAAACTGGCATAACTCCTTGAAGGAAGCCATATAGAGGGATCCCAGTTGTAGCGGAATGAAGGCCGAAGCCAAAGAGGAGCAAACCGTGGCCTGAGCCACCTCCTCCTCAAAGGCCTTAAGCTGTTCCAGATGCTAGGTGGATCACGCAGCCGCGGAGACCACCCAACGGGCATCCTTGGATTTAACCGATGGGTAATGCTTTTCTGGTCGCCCCAGCTGAAGTCGGGCAGCGCAGTCTTCCAGAACCGAACGTGAAAAGGGCTGGCAGTGATCGCAAGCCTGCGGATCGTGGTCATGTCCCAGGCAGTAGACGCATACAGCGTGTGGATCGGTGCGAGACATCTTCTGCCTGCAGGGGCACCAGCAAAACCCAGGAACCAATTTGTCTTCCATCGCGGTAGCGAGAGAAGAAGGTGAAGACGAAACTCGAGAGAGTTTTAAAGTAAGTTTTGGAAGAGAATCCGAAGATTCTAGAATCTACTACACACAGGAGCGCTAAAGAGGGAACCTGAACCTTCCAGTGAAAAGGAAGATCTGGCGTCATGGGGCTGAGCCAAGGGTTATACCACCCAGGTGGGTGGGAGGAGACAACTTGAAGACTTTCCAGCACATCTTAAAGCAACAAGGCACCTGCCAAGAGGTGTGGCTAGAACAACATATCCACGATCCTAGAAATAAACTTTACTCTGAGCATCAAGTACTGAAATAAGGAGTGTTTTGATTTTTCCCTCCGAAGAGGTATCATGCAGGTCTTTAATTCACAATTTTTCATCACTGCTCACCAGACTGTTGACCAAATCCACATCTTTCTTTGGCCAACAATGACCTTGCTGCTGTACCCGATATTGTGGAAGGAATTGAGACACATCACACTGTGAGGAAAAGCTGACTCATGCTAGTCCCCCTCCCCGAGGAGTTTCTCAGTGCTTACTGAAAGACTGAGGTCCACTAGTCATCGCAGGAGCAGCTGCAGAGGTGGTGATGTGGGCAGGCCATGGGGCTTCATATGCCAAACAGAAGCAATTTTCCCCTCTTATAGGTCCCACCCAACTCCCATGACTGCTGTTGTAGGCCAAATCAAATCCACCTCAACCTGCAGTGGGGAGTCACGTGGTCACCTATGACAACCAATGTTGCTCTTAGTCCCACAAGGAGATACTCTGCCCTGCTGACCCAGAGCGGTGGGCTGGACCTGTGCCCTGCCCTGTTAATGGTTTACTGAAATGGCAGTGCAAAGTACTATGCTGGCTTTCACTAGGCAACACCTCTTGATGATGTTTTGTAAGTATAAACAAATATCTGAACTACTTATTGGTAAGTATTCTATAATTCTAGTTGCATCCCTTACACACAGACACACACACGCACCCCATTATTAGGTTATCTCAGAAATTATGCTTACCCGTCAGAGTGATAGCATTTTGCATAAGTTTACAGAATAAGATTTTTGTTCTTTACAAAGCACTATTTGCATGAGACCACCAGAAAAAGAAAGAAAATAGCTTAGTTTGACAACAGCATTTAGATACTTGGACAAGCATGACAAAAGAAAACAACAGCCTTCAAGGAAATATGCAGCCAGGCTAACTGCTATGATTCAAGGTATTTGCAATCTAGTTGATCTGTCATCAGATTAAGTGCTGTTCTTTCTAAATTGCCATACCAGATACAACCAGGATCTTAACAAGGAAACAAAACCACAAGACTTTGTAAGTTTGCCAAATTGGCAAGTCTATGAACCAGGGTTTAGCTGTCTTATCACTGGGAAGGGGAATCCCTGTACTCATGAACTCAGGATGACTCAGCTTGTAGGTGCAATCACAAAATATCATCCTGTCTTTGCCTCATAACGGAAGCACTAATTTGGAGGTCTGCTACTGAAAATGATGAATTTTTTTCAACTCCCTTTGTGCTCCTCAGCAGGCTATGTCAGGGGATGTACCCTTTCAGGTTTTAGGTCTCCCCAACCCTGCCATCCCACCTTCCCCAGGGATGTACCTGATGCCATGGGAGACTGAGACTTACCACTCAAATGGGGGGTGGAAATCCTGGGGAGAAGGAGAGGACCGAGATGCTAATCTGTAGCGTCCTGCCCCCGCTCAACAAGTACGGGGCCTGCAAGAGACCCAGGCCTTCATACTGTTGCAACTGGAGGGGCCTTCCCCTTAGTTACTCCCATCCCTGAGGGCCGTCAGTGGGTAGTGTGGCTATGAACTGTATACCACTATTAGAACTACAGTCACAGTTGAGTAACCTATATTTCTAACAACATAGATACAGCTCACTATCCTCACTCTTGCAGACTCCTAGCAGTTCTCCAGAAGGAGCGGCCACTGAGTGCCACCCTATTTGGTAAACAAAGACTGGAGGAACAAGAAACCAAAAGCAAAATCCCGATGACTCATTATGTCAATACTGTAATGGTAAATGAGGGGATGTAGCTTTACTGCAGGCTGCAGCTCTGCATATTTCCCTATTGGATAGCCACGGAAGCAGCAATCGTCTGGTGGAATGAGCCTTCAGCCTTGGGTGACTTCCTACTAGGCAACCTACAGTGCCTGCTACAGATAGGTTTATTAGTGAAAGCGGTATTTCTTGGCGGCCACCGGAAACATTATATAGAAGGTACCGAAAATACCTCGTTAGTGCTCAGTAATGTGGTTAGCCGTTGCTGAGTTTCTAATCAGTTTAATTGGGTCAATTGGCATCAGTATGCGCCACGTGGTGCAGTTTCCAGTTTAATTTATGTCAATGTTGTCAATTTTTCGGTAGGTGTTCCCATAGTATGCTATTAATGTCCAGGGCTAAAGAGTCACTATAGCTATAATTGAATCATGTGATTTTGTAATATCCACACATTCCCTTTTCAAGCCACTGTGCTGACAACTCAGTCTGTTTACAACAAAGCTGTATACCAGTCTGCAATCGGCTTTGCTACTTGCCAATACAGACTGTTATAAGATCGTGAGCGCCTCAGTGTTGGAACCCCACAACTGACAGCAGACTTTTTTGTGTTGTGTCTGTGTTAGGAGGGGAGCGTTTTTCCTATTTAATTCAAGCATCCAGTTATGTCATACTGCCCACAAGATTCCTGAAATAAATTTAAATGTTCATTTATGACACCCGGTTTAATTTTTCCATGGGTTGCTGAGCACGATCGCGATCTGCTGTCTAGATCTGGAAAATCATCCTTTGAGCTGCCTGCCACAAAACTTCGTCCAGCATTGTACAGACGGATACAACATTGGTTGTTTATTTGTTAATGTTTGCAGGTCGCACCTGGCAGCATTATACAGAAATAACTTTTCTAGCACTGTATGAGGGCTAAAACCTGCAGTGTTTCTTATGGACGTCGCTTACAAAATATACTAGCTACTGTAGTTTTACAATTATGCCCGAGCATCAAGTTTTATCTTAGTCAATTAAATTAGCAGAAACAAATAAGCCAGACACTGTAGCAAACATGCAGGCCGATCCTAATGTTGACTGCAGTGCTGAGGAGATGAATGTGTTCGTGGAAGGTGAGTGCAGAGTCAAGGGTGATCCCAAGGTATCTGAATGTACTGACCTGTTCAAGGGGGTGGAGATGATTGGTATGAATTAGGAGGAGGGTTCATTTGAATTTGCTTTGGTTGTGGGTGAAAAACATAACCTTAGGTTTTTTTGTGTGATTTAGTATCAATCTGTGGTTAGTAAACCAGGACTCAGCCTTACTGGATGAATTCTGAAGGGATAGTTGAAGGGAAGTTGGGTCTGTGTGAGAGGAGATGAGGATCGCATCATCAGCATATAAGAGGATTTTCTCAGAGCATGCCTTGGGGAGGTTATTAACAAACAGACTGAAAAGAATGGGCCCCAGAGTAGATCCCAGGGGCACCCCAGAAAGGACTGGGAGGCAGTTACAGAGTGCCATTTATTTTGACCAGCTGGGACTTGCGGATAGGTAGTCCATAAACCGCGTGATAACTTCCTGGGAAAGGCCTAGATGGGAGAGGGCCAATAGAAGGAGGTGTGATTAATGGTGTCAAGGCTTTTGACATTTATATGCTCCCTTGCTCAGAGGCCACATAGCTATTGGGGGATAATCTTTTTTTATTGTTTTATTAGTGAGAAAAAAAAAACAGAATTTTCTTTCTTTCTTTCTCTCAATTTCTCTCCATCACACAGATGTGAATTATTCTAGTGGGGCTACTTCACACCACGTTGTTACGGAAGACATTAGCCACTGATCGGGTGCTAACTGCTCTCTGCACTGTAAATTCTGCCTAATATAAAGCCTTGCAAACAGCCTAATCCTGATTGACTTCACATGCAACCAAATCACTCAGACTGAATGCAACTTTAAACGTAGCTAAGTGCCGAAAAATTACTTGCATGGCTGCACGGAGCACTTGTAAAGTAATGCTTGCTGGTGCCTGAACATCTATCAGTGGGCAATCATAATGCACAAGCATGACAAGGTGAGAGGATAGGTTTGCAAAAAAACAGTTTTATTTGAGACAGTAAAGAGAGAGAGAGAGACAGAGAGAGACACACACGCACACACATAAAGGGACAATTTGCCTTAGACGGACACACTATGAAACAATAAGAGAGACTGGGGTGGGAGGTCCAACAAAACTGGACCAGAGGTGTGCTATAGGTACCCGCACATGCATAATCAAGAATCATAAAGTAAGAGCATAAATAAATAAATATGGGTTACTGTAGAGCTGTCATCTTAAAACCACAAAATGCAACTACAATGGAGAGAACTGTAGAGATCAAGCAGTTCGATGATTAGTGAGCTGTGAAAGTGTTTTGCAAAAATCTGTGTAACCCCCCTGCAAATGGGGGTTCCCAAAAGACTTCCAGGAGCTTGCTTGAATGCTCCAAGCCTGAATGGTGTTTGGCATTTAAGCCATTTACCAGTGAGTGTTTTTAGAACCTCTGGTACTGTCTCTTTAAGAGCTGTCTGCTTGCAGACATAATTAGTTTGTATGGGGACTGTGTGTTTCTTTGATTGAGTACCACTCAAGCTGCTGCCAATTCACTCCATTTTGCAGTCACTAGGAGTGCAAAGGAACCTATCTGAAAGATGTAACTGTTTGCCAGAAATTATTTAGAGTAATAATGAAATTACAGTTTGTCTAACCTGCTTTCTTTGCAGTCAGAACTGTGTCTGCTAGTTCCCCATTCTAGTTTTGAACTGCTGAACTGGACCAATCAGTGTGGGGTAAGCTAGCTCTAAAATGGTGCCTTGGACGAATCAGAACTTGGACTCATAATCTGGGCCAGCCACAAGAGGATTGTATGGGCAGTGACTCTGGGAGATGTAGTTTAGACTTCAGTGCCTTTTTGGACCAACAGCAGCAGTCTATTGTGAGTGACAGCCAATCCAGTCAAGAACTGGGAGGAACTCAAAGGAAGTGCCGGTTTTGTCGGTTGGAGTTTGAGTTGAGCTTTGGCAGTGAAGAAGGAAGGAGCCCTGTGTTTTTCAGTGTGCAGTTTTAGTCAAAAAACGTGTAAGGCCCAGAGTTCCAGGTCTGCAGCTTGTGTAACAGCTTGTTAGGACTGAATCCGCCCTGTGAAGAGAGAATCAAAGGATATCTGAAGAGTAGAAACCAGGCTCACCCTGTAGAAGACTGGAGAAATTGCTGAAAATTGCACTCTGGTCTGTCAGAAACTGAATCTGCTGTGTGTTCTCCCGGTATTGTGCAGTAATTGCGATCGGGATACAGATGCAGCCTGCCTGGTATAGTGCTTTCTTTTATGTAAATGTGTGAAGAGGTTTGTGTACCTCAAGTGAGCCCTGCTGACATTGAAGGACCCTATCTTATTTGGAGGTCGTGAGTACTAATTCAGGTCGCTCCCTGTTGAATTGCCACATTAAATCCAAATGGAATTACTGTACTGCTGACTATTTAATTTTCCTTTTCTCTGTGTGAAAGGGCCCCTACCAGTTGCCACGGTTTGTACTAGCCACTAGGGCTTGGGTACCTAGGACAGTAACTGATAGGGAGTAGGCCTGTGCACAGAGCCAGGGTAGATTATTAGAGTGATAAGCTAATTAACCTGATTTCCCTGTCCTTGTTATATCCCCAAATAAATCAGAGCTGCTTGTTTCAGCAAAGTTATACTGCCTGAGGTATTTGTCTATGTTAAAGTACTGTACTGTGATTGTTGCACTGTATCTCATTTCACAGGAGGTCCCAGTGCGGAACCAGACCTGGGGTAAGTGTATACTGTGAAGGTAATTCTGATATATTGTGTGGCCACTAGTGGGAAGAAAGGGGTTGCAGTGTCCCAGAGGCTGTGACCAAGTTAGTTTAACTATTGCAAACCCTGACCTCTGGGTGGAGGCACCGCCATTGGATCCAGGCCCCTCAACCTGTTAGTAGCAAATCAGGCAGGGGTAGTAGCCCTGGGATAGCGCCATCTAGGGTTACATCTTGGAGGCTCACCGCTGGGATTGTGTGTCCTCTAGTGGCCATATTCTACGAACCACTGTTAAGAAAAATGGGTACCCGACAGAAGTGGCTGTGCACCGGCTGGTGGAGTGGTGTACTGGGGAGGAGATCGAACCCCAAAATGCTATGCTTATCCTGGACATCCCCCTGGGTATCAATACGGACACTGTGCAGGGAGTACTTTCCAAGGTGGAAGGTTTACAAAACCCTGTGGTGGTGGGTCGGCATGCTAATCTGCTCACCCACACTTTCCTGGCCATAGTAGAGTTTAAGGATCCCATAGATAGCTCCAAAGTGCCACAGACCATTACCCCAGAGGGAGCCCTCACTGCTTGGAGAGTGATAACTAAGGACAGTAAAGACCCGGGTGGGAATCAGCCCCCACCACTATCTGAAACTTTGTGAGGAGAAATTTGCTGAATGGTTGCTGGGAGAGGAAAACTGTGGAGGACTTGAAGAAACTATTCTTGCCACCTGGGGTGTTCCTCCCCAACACCCTCTCCTGCTCCAGTGCCCGTAATGGTGGCTGAACCAATGCAGACTCCTATTTCTGCACCTGCCATTAGTCACGACTCTTACGAAGGTTGAGGATCTTCTCTGGCACCTCCCCACCCCAAGGGAGGATGACTGGAGACCTGGATAGACTATGTTGCCCCAAGTGCTAGAATGGCAATGCTCGGAAGGCGGCGAAGAGGGTTAGTGAGAGCCTCCGAGGTCCTGCCCTGGCTACCATCCGTGCTAAGCGGCCCAGTAACCCTGAAGCGACTGCACAGGCCTATCTTGAGGCCTTGGAGAATGTGTATGGGAGCCCAGATTCTGATGAGGACCTATGGTGGAGAGTAAGAAATGCACAACAGTACCAAGGGGTTGTTGTCTGTGTATGTCTCTCGGCTGGAAAAATTGTTGCAAGAATGCCTCAGAAAGGTAGTTTGCCAGCGATTGAACTGGACGAACCAGACTGGACAGAATCCTTAAGTCTGCCCCCTTCTCAGAACTGCTGTTGCTTCAGTTACGCCTGGCAAATCGACTGGAATCCCCACCCTCCTATGATGAGTTAATGAGAGAAATTCGAGGAGTTGAGAAAAGCGACCTCGGAGGTACCTGCACCAACAGCTGTGCGCTCGACCGAGTGACTGAGGGTGACCCATCAAGTGAAGTTCAGGGCAGAGGTTGACAGTCAATGAGTGCTCTGACAAGGAAAAGATATGCCACAATGGGGCGAACTGTTGAGAGAGATCCGAAATTCAAAAACAGTCCCTTTATGAAGGCCGCCTGCAAATACGGGCCCTGACCTATATCCACTGCGCATCTGCTATAGGGGTGGGGTACCCACCCATGTATCTCCTGCTGATAACAGCTCCAAACTCAATTCCTTGACCATGGAAGTGGAGAAACTGACGAGATGTCTCCAAATGCTTATCACGCCGCAGACAGAGATGGCACCCAGGTTTCCAGTTAGTAATACCCCGGCCCTGGCTCCCAGTGTGGCGCCTCGGCCAGCTCAAACTCCAGAAAGTATGTTTTGCTATAATTGTGGGAAAGATGGGCACATGAAAGGGAAATGCCAGTCCCCAAAAGACACTGACAAAGTTGCATATAGGCTACAAGGAGAGCTTCGGAGAAGAAATCAGTGGTTAAGAGGTGCACGACATGATCCCAGTGAGGGCACCAAAATGCTAATTCACGTCCGTTGTGGCAAGGTCAGTTGCCCAGGCCCCACTACCGCCTCTCCAGACTGGTCCAGAATAGTGGGTCCCTCCATGGAGACCACTGTAAAGGTGAATGGAGTGTCTACAAGAGCTGTGATGAACAGTGGCTCCCAAGTGACAATTATGTTCCAGGATTGGTATCAGAAGCATTTGTCAGGCGTACCCTTACAACCATTAGAAGGACTGCATGTATGGGGTTAAGTGAGAAGGCCTACCCTATTCCGGGTATATCCGAATTTGGCTGTCTTTCCCACCTCCGTGGCTGGAGTGGCGAACAAGTAGAGACCCTAGCCTTAGTGTGTCCCCCACTGGACTGTATGATGGTGTCCTTTGTTGATTGGAACAAATGCTCATATGTTCGGAAGGCTGGCACAGTTGTGTTATGAAAACAGGGGTCAAAGATTAGTAGAGCTTTAAGAGTTCCGGCTTTAATTAAAAGGCCTATGAGGCACAGAGAGATGCTGAAAAACAGAACCAGAGGAACCGGTCGGAATTGTATGGAAGAAGGATCCTGAGTCTCTGATCCTGGCGCCAAATGCCCAGTGTACCTTACAGGAGAGGTCCGTATCAGAAAGGATGTTAAGAATAAAATATTAATGTTGGATGCACCAGGCGATGGAAAATTGCCAGAGGGACTGCTGGTCAAGCCTAGTATTTTGCCGCTAGAGCCCATGCTTATGCCAGAAGGGTAATGGTCCAAGTTCATAATGTGTCTGAAAGAGACATTCGAGTAAACAGAGGTTGCATCCTGGCTAATGTGCATTGTGCAGACACTGCAGTGCTACCCAGCAGCAAGAGTTCAAGGAAGAATGACAGAGTACGCCTGACTTGTTTGATTTCGTGACTCCGCTGCCAGCTGAATGGAAAGTGAGGATCAGTGAGAAGCTTGCCCAGAGAGACCAGGTGTTTTCTTTAAAGGAATGGGATGTAGGATGCGTGCAAGGAGCTGAGCACAATATCCGGCTGCATGACGAAAGACCATTTCGTGAGAGGTCTCGACGCCTGGCACCTGCTGACATAGATGATGTGAGACGGCATCTGCAAGAGATGTTAGCTGCTGGTGTAATACAAGAATCCAGAAGCCCTTATGCTTCCCCCGTTGTGGTAGTGAGGAAAAAGAATGGAACAGTAAGGATGTGTGTGGATTATCGCACTAAACCGCGGACTATCCTGATCAGTACACAATGCCCCGCATTCAGGATGCTTTGGACTGCCTAAACGGGAGCAAGTGGTTCTCTGTGCTGGATCTCCGCAGTGGTACTACTAGATCCCGATGGCCCCAGAGGACCGTGAGAGAAGCGGCCTTTATCTGTCCGCTATTCTATGAATTCATGAGGGATGCCTCAAGGTATTTCAGGTGCCCCAGCCACTTTTCAACGATTGATGGAGCGTGCAGTGGGGACATGAACTTACTAGAGTGCCTGGTATACCAGATGATGTTATTGTGTTTGGCAGCTCACTGGAGGAACATGAGAGCAGATTATTTAAGGTATTGGACCGACTGGAGGACTTTGGCCTTAAACTGTCCATTGATAAGTGTCAATTCTTTCAAACATCAGTAAAGTATGTGGGACACATAGTATCCACCGAGGGAATAGAGACCGACCCAAGTAAAGTTGAGGCCTTGACCACCTGGCCACAGCCCAAAAATCTAAAGAACTGCAAAGATTCCTGGGATTCTGTGGTTATTATCGGTGCTTCATCAAGGACTATTCAAGGTGATCCGCCTTTCTTAACCTTACTCAAGGGTATCCCCAACCCACAAAAATACCAAAGTCACGTCCCTCAAGACTGAAAGAGTGTATTTTCATCCGAGTGAAGTATTTGGGGCCCGCTGGACTCCTGATTGTGAGACTGCTTTTCATGAGATCATATATCAACTTCACCCATGCTCCAGTGCTGGCCTATGCCGATCCAAGAAAACCTTACGTCCTGCACACTGATGCTAGCTTGCAAGGGTTGGGGCTGTGTTGTACCAAGAGCACGAGAATGGCCTGAGACCAGTGGCCTTTGCCAGTAGAAGCCTGACCCCATCCGAAAAGAACTATCCTGTACATAAGTTAGAGTTCCTAGCTTTGAAGTGGGCTATTGTTGACCAATTCCATGAGTACTTGTATGGGGCTAAAATACTAGTAAAACTGACAATAATCCTTTGACCTATGTGCAGACCTCAGCTAAGTTGGATGCCACTGCCATATAGGTAGCTTTCTGCGTATCTACATATGATATGCTCTTGAATACGAGAGCAGGTCTGAACCACATAGATGCCAATGCTCTCTCCGGAGGCCTTTCCCAGAATGATTGGGTCCGATTGGCAGAACCTGACATTCGGCACTCTGCGGAAGTTTGACAGGGAGGAACAAATGTCCCGAGGCGCAGTGGACTGCATGGTGGATTGCTTGGGACCCTCTGAGAATTGCATACCTGCTGCTTATTGCCACTTTTCTGCAATAGACATTGGTGCACTGCCTCAGCTGGACAATGACAGTATTCGGCGGGCTCAATCCCGCGATCCCATGATCAAAGCAGCTTTAGAAGCCCTCTATGCAGAAAAAGATGTGTCCAAATTACGCTCCACTGATTTGAGAACTGCACTGTTATACAAAGAAGGTCCTAAGTTGAAACTGATCAATAAACTGTTATACAGAGAAACAGTAGACAGAGGGGGACAAGTAGACAAACAACAACTAGTGCTGCCCACTGCCTTTCGAGACTCAGTACTGAGGTCCTTGCACAACCACATGGGGCACCTTGGTATAGACAGAACACTTGACTTGGTGAGATCCAGATTCTATTGGCCTAAGATGGGGCTGATGTGGGCAACACATTCGAACTTGTAGTCGCTGCTTACAGAGGAAAGCTTTGCCCCAGAGGGCTGCCCCTTGTTAACATCATCACCAGTGCACCCATGGAGCTGGTCTGTATTGATTTTCTGAGTTTGGAGTCAGATCAAAGAAATATCAGTAATGTGCTGGTGGTCACTGATCATTTCACGAGATATGCCCAAGCTTTCCCACCAAAGACCAGAAAGCATCCACTGTAGCCAAAGTACTTGTAGAAAACTTTTTGTTCACTATGGGGCTCCACAAAGAATCCATTCTGATCAAGGGAGACTTTGAGTCGTCTGATCAAAGAGATGCTTTCTCTGTGGGGTCTGAAAGTCCAGAACCACTCCTTACCACCCCAGAGACCCACAGCCTGAACGTTTCAACGCACTTTGCTAGATATGCTAGGCACCCTGCACCCAAAGGACAAGCCTAGATGGAGCCAACAAATTAGCACCCTGGTACATGCTTATAACTGCACCAAGTGATGCCACTGGATTCTCCCTACCGCCTGATGTTTGGAAGAGAAGCTCACACCAGTAGATGTGTGTTTTGGGGTCTCCTGATGGGGTTCAAGCTGACAACTATTTACAGTATGTGCAAAGTTAAAGGCCCAGCTAACTCATACGTGCCAACTGGCTCAAACCATGGCTGCCAAAAGAAATCTGGCCAACAAAGAAAGGTATGATAAAAGGTGAAAGCACAGGAACTCCAGGAGGGAGATCGGTATTGCTAAGAAATCTGGGACTGCATGGCAAGCACAAGATTGCTGACAGATGGCACCATCTCCCTCACATTGTAGTGGGCAAACTAGATGATCTGCCAGTGTACAAAGTAAGGCCTGAGAATAATGCAAAAGATGTAAAAACAATGCATAGAAATCATTTACTGCCCATTGGACAAATCTTAATTGAGTCTGAGCCCTAGAAGATGCCCCTCTGGACCAGTGACTAGAGCTGCTGCTAAGAAAAGATCAAGAAAGTCTGCACCTACAGAAGCAAAGTTAAAGTGTTCCCTCCACAAGTCCCAGTTGAGCATGACTGTCAGTCCATATCGGAAGAAAGTGAGAGTGACTTTGAATACTATCCTTACGAACTGAGTCAATTGTTTGGGGCAATCCCTAGTCAATACTGGAGATGAAGCTGGGCCTTCTGGACTGTCTAAGCCCCAAGCTTCATCCCTGAACCAATGCTCCCAGAAAGTGAAGTGCAAAGCATCAGATCAGATGAAATGGAATCATTGTGCATGGTTGAACTGTTTGAGCTTTCAGGGAGAAAATGATAGATTGGGGCAGACTGGTGATACACCGAACAAGAAGAGTATTTTGAGTGCCCTGACAGTCCACTGCCAGTGTCGAAAGCTCTCCATGCGAGCCAAATGTTGTGGACTCAGAAACTGTAACTCCTGGAGCTGAAAGTGCCCCAAGTTCTAGCCTCTCTACCCCATGGAGACTCCCTGACAAGTGAGGACAATGCTGAAAATGAGGCTCAGAGTGCAGAGACTATAACAGTTCCCCTAGAAAGACTGGTCGAGCTGTAAAGCCTGTGGTGCACCTCAGTTATGATTCACTTGGGAGGCCTGTGGACTTGCCTCTCAATGTTGTCCATAAAGGGTGTATGTGTCCCAGGCTCATTGCCCAAACTGAGCATCAGTGCTAACTCCAAGTTACTTGTGTTGCCCTCTAAGTATGGTGCCCTTGCCCCATCCAGCCCCAAGGTAACTGATAGGAAGGGCCCTCTCTTCAGGTTTCATGTACAAGAGGTAATAACTTGAGTTATGGTACAATGTGTATGTAATACTGTGTAAAGAGTGACGTACTGCAATGTTTCAGAAATGTGTTCTTGGTAAAATGATATATTGACTGATGATTACATGTGTGAGCCTAATGCAAATGTATATAGTTGCAGTTGAAACTTATGGGGTACTTGCTTGACTAGGACGTCAAGCTTTCCCAGGCCAGGAAGGGTGTAACCCCTGCAAATGGGGTTCCCAAAAGACTTCCAGGAGCTTGCTTGAATGCTCCAAGCCTGAATGGTGTTTGGCATTTAAGCCATTTATCAGTGAGTGTTTTAGAACCTCTGGTACTGTCTCTTTAGAGCTGTCTGCTTGCAGACATAATTAGTTGTATGGGGGACTGTGTGTTTCTTTGATTGAGTACCACTCAAGCTGCTGCCAATTCACTCCATTTTGCAGTCACTAGGCGTGTAAAGGAACCTATCTGAAAGATGTAACTGTTTGCCAGAAATTATTTAGAGTAATAATGAAATTACAGTTTGTCTAACCTGCTTTCTTTGCAGTCAGAACTGTGTCTGCTAGTTCCCATTCTAGTTTTGAACTGCTGAACTGGACCAATCAGTGTGGGGTAAGCTAGCTCTAAAATGGTGCCTTGGACGAATCAGAACTTGGACTCATAATCTGAGCCAGCCACAAGAGGATTGTATGGGCAGTGACTCTGGGAGATGTAGTTTAGACTTCAGTGCCTTTTGGACCAACAGCAGCAGTCTATTGTGAGTGACAGCCAATCCAGTCAAGAACTGGGAGGAACTCAAAGGAAGTGCCCGGTTTTGTCGGTTGGAGTTTGAGTTGAGCTTTGGCAGTGAAGAAGGAAGGAGCCCTGTGTTTTTTCAGTGTGCAGTTTTAGTCAAAAAACGTGTGTAAGGCCCAGAGTTCCAGTCTGCAGCTTGTGTAACAGCTTGTTAGGACTGAATCCGTCCTGTGAAGAGAATCAAAGGATATCTGAAGAGTAGAAACCAGGCTCACCCTGTAGAAGACTGGAGAAATTGCTGAAAATTGCACTTCGGTCTGTCAGGAACTGAATCTGCTGTGTGTTCTCCCGGTATTGTGCAGTAATTGCGATCGGGATACAGATGCAGCCTGCCTGGTATAGTGCTTTCTTTTATGTAAATGTGTGAAGAGGTTTGTGTACCTCAAGTGAGCCCTGCTGACATTGAAGGACCCTATCTTATTTGGAGGTCGTGAGTACTAATTCAGGTCGCTCCTGTTGAATTGCCATTAAATCCAAATGGAATTACTGTACTGCTGACTATTTAATTTTTCCTTTTCTGTGTGAAAGGGCCCTACCAGCTGCCAATATGGTTTGGACTAGCCACTAGGGCTTGGGTACCCAGGGACAGTAACTGATAGGGATAGGCCTGTGCACAGAGCCATAGGTAGATTATTAGAGTGATAAGCTAATTAACCTGATTTCCCCCTGTCCTTGTTATATCCCCCTAAATAAATCAGAGCTGCTTGTTTCAGCAAAGTTATACTGCTCTGAGTGTATTTGTTCATGTTAAAGTACTGTACTGTGATTGTTGCACTGTATCTCATTTCACAGGAGGTCCCAGTGCCGGAACCAGACCTGGGGGTAAGTGTATACTGTGAAGGTAATTCTGATATATTGTGTGGGCCACTAGTGGGAAGAAAGGGGGGTTGCAGTGTCCCAGAGGGCTGTGACCAAGTTAGTTTAACTATTGCAAACCCTGACCTCTGGGTGGAGGCACCCGCCATTGGATCCAGGCCCCTCAACCTGTTAGTGGCAAATCAGGCAGGGGTAGTAGCCCCTGGGATAACGCCATCTAGGGGTTACATCTGTATGCGCACCTTCTATCACAAGTTCGCACTATGTATACTCAAAACCACAACCCATAACCCACCCCTCCATCAGTTCAACAGTGGACAATTCTGTGTTAGCAGGAAAGAAATAAGGGGGAGGGACATCAGTATTGTCCACTGTAGGTCATGCTGTCAGTTTTCTGCCAATTCAACATTCATTTGCCAACATTTGAAATGTCTGGGTCACACATTTCCAGATCAAAATGCAAGACGGTGGCACTGATCACACACACACACACACATCAAAATGCTTTTTATCTCCTCTGTTGAATGGTTCAATAACATTTGAAAACATTTCTTTGAATGCTCTACGCATTTTAAAACTGGTATACAGTGCAGACTCACATTAAAATATAAATTTAATTGAAAATAGAGGAACCAGGGTCTAGATGGGAATGGTTGAGAACTGGAGGGGAGCCAGATAATGAAGCACAGATCATAAGTATTGAAACTTAGAAAAACAGTGTGTTGACAGAATAATTTAAAATAGAACAAAGCAGAATGTTACTAGATATTTAAATGCCAGCTCACAGTAACTGGAAAACTAAAACTGAAATCAAAACAAAGAAGTTTAACATAGGCACACAGCCATCAGAGGAAATAAGAGTGAAATATAGATTGATAGATGGATGGATGGATAGATAGATGAAATGTAAATTATATGCATATATGTTAATACATGTAAGGTAAAAGAGTTAAAACAATTAATTAATGGTAAATGATTTGTTTTCTTTGCCACAGCTATGGAGTTCCTGGATTTCACGCCAGTCCTTCACATGAAGACTGGCTACCTCCTAATTAGGACGAAAGTGTAGTATTTGACCTCAATTCAATAAAGTATGCAAGCTTCCCTAATTACCCACCCTCATGTTTTGTTATCTGTCACGCTAATTAAAACAAAATCAAAACATCTTTAAAAAGCTTGTAGTACAAATTACTTACAAGAAAAACATTTTATTGAGGCAAAACAGGAATAGTTTATTAAGGAAAAGGCTAGACATGGAGTAGAATTCATTTCTCTGGTCATTGTTGCTGTTTAGAATCATTCAAAGCAACTTTTATTTTGATCATAATTGAGGAGATCAGTGTAATTTTCTGGGCATTTATTTGGTATATAAATGATCGTCATTTTCATAAAGTAAGATAATTTTATTGTGTGGTTAGGTAATATACATTTTTTTGTATCTAAAATGCTGGAGTTCATAAAGTTCTGACAAATTCACGGGTAGAATTTTCCAACAGTAGCAAGTTTTGCTTTACACAGGCTATAACTGCTTCAATAAAGTCTATACAAAATATTTTCTGAGCATAAACTCTGATTTTCATTTCTGGGCTGTGGACCTGTGTAAAGGGTTACTTTCAACTGAATAACACTATTGCTGATACACAGCATATTCATGCACGCTACATCAAAGTTTGACTCAACAACTTTGTTAGAACATAATTGAAACACAAAACTAAAGGCCCAATCCACAAAAGGCCCAGAAAATACTGGACCTGCTACTGTTGGGCCATGGAGCTCCCAACCCCAATTAGGTGTACTGGATACATGGATACAGTAAAAAGGCAAAAGAAAAAAAAAAAAATCACTGATGAGGAACTAGCAGATCAGTGACAGAAAACAGCGGTTTATAATATGAGCTGTCAGTGGAAAACAGCTGTATGTGCAAATGGGAGGTGTGTGGCCCTGTTGATACAAAGGTTAGTGCCCATCAAATTCTTGCTTCACTCACCCCACTGAGAACCAGTTTTTCTACTTTAAGACTCAGGCTGGCCTCCTGGAGGGATTATTTATTGTTTCCTGCAATCCTTTGTAGTGTGGCTGTCCTAATAACAGGGGGAGGGGCTGTGTCTGCAGCGCTAATCCCTTCAGACACTGTTGGGAAGAACACTGCCTCTGGCCTGTAAATATAAAAAATTCATGTGATAGCTGGACCCTCTGCATTTTCACAAAGGGGGTGAGATGCTAAAATTATTATACTGTTTTAAGAGGCTGCCCATTCCTTTCCAGTGTTGTTAAAATTAAAAATGATTACAGATTACAGACATCCACACTTCTCAACCCTCTTTATTCAGTGCTAAACTTTACAAGTACAAATTATTCCAATAAAATAATTAAGAGGAGTCGTGCCCCCTGCCTCATGATTGCCTACATAACAAATCATCTCACAGCTCTTGCTGTTCCCCCATGCTTCCGCACCTACAGTATATCAGTTTGAGTTACCATCTTGGGGTGGGACCTGCACCTTGTTACCTATACAGGGTATGTCACCTCATCCCCCTAGTAACAACACCTGTTGGTGCCATACGGCGAGGGTTCTAGTCTATGTATCCCTAGGACAGTACAGTGTAAAAAGTAGGACTCTGTACTCCTGCACTGAAATCCCAAGTAGTCGTGGAAGGGCTAGAGCCTTCAAATTATCTCTTGCTGCCTTGAGGAAAATTATGCTCCTCCTATTATTGTGTTCAGGCAATGCTGAACTTAATCCTGGTCCTACTGAAGCCCACTCATCTCCATCCGAACTCACAAGGCTTAAAGGAATGAGTTTTATGCATGTTAATGCGTAGTCTTTAAAAATTCACCTCAATCCAGGCCTGGGTCATCCACACGAGCCAGATGTACTCGTGGTCTTGGAATCATGGCTTAGGCCATCTACTCCTGATAGGAAGGTTAACATCCCTAACTACTTGCTGTTCAGAGCCGAAAGGCAGACTAGGCGGGGGAGCCATTTTACGCCAAGGACAAATTCACGGACACTACCTCTGACTTTTCCTCTGCTGCTAATGGATCTGAATGCCTGTTCCTTAAAGTTGAAATATCACCTTCAATGTCTTTCTGTGTCATAGGGTGCTACAGACCTCCATCCGTGGGTCTCAGCTTTTGTCCCCTCTCGACCATCATGGCTTTGGTACCCTTAAAACAATTATACTAGGAGATCTTAACTATGACTGGCTATCTACGGCCTCGTTACCTCTTAAGTCCTTTTGTAACTTCCATGGGCTCACACAACTCATTGATGAACCAACAGGCCCTAAAAAGAAAAACCCCATGAACAGCACCCTACTGGATGTCCTTCTTGTAAGTAAATCACATTCCTTTTCCCACGCTGGAATTTTTTCCTTGGATGTTAGTGATCACTGCTTCATGGCTGGTGTAAGAGCAGACTCCAAACCTCCATCCGCATCTAAGCTCTCCACAAAAAGGTCCAGACGGAACTTCGATCCATTTGCATACATCAACGAACTAAACGCCTCCCTGCACTGGCAGAGCTTTTACCTAGCTAAATCAGTGAGTATGGTATACAACATTTTCCATGAAATTGTGTCATGTGCCCTAAACAACCATGCTCCCCTGGTAAAAGTCTGTATAAAGGCTAGAACATGCCATTGGTTATGTGCAGAACTCAAGGCTGCACTATTAGAAAGAGAAACTCTGGAAAAAAGCTGGTAAATCAAATACAGCCGAAGACTGGTGTCACTTCAGAATAGCTAGGAACTCCTGCACCAAGTTGGTCAGAGAGGCCAAGGCCAACTTCTACCGCTCAGGGCTAGACTGACTCAAAATGCCCTACCAAATTTTGGTCCACAATAAAAGAATTGTCTGGCCACATGTCGGGAAATGTGCTTCCCTCAAAAATGACCTCTGACAACGTTATTATCAGCGATAGAATGGAGATCCTACAGGCTTTTAACAACCACTTTGCCACTGCAGATCTAGCATTCGACAACTCACCTGCATGCATGCTACGCTCCCAGATTAGTGCACAGCTTCCTGAACCTAGTAACACTAATGCAGTCTTTTCTTTCCTACCTGCCTCTTTGAAAGATGTTGAAGATCTTCTTCTACAAATGGACACTAAGAAAAGTGCTGGTGCCGATTCCCTCGACCCTACTTCCTAAAGACTGCATACCATGTCATAGCTGTACCAATCATACACCTATTTAACCTGTCCTTATCACAGGGGACTCTCCCTCACCTGTGGAAAACTGCCCATGTCATCCCTCTGTTTAAATCAGGGGATCCCTGCGATCTAAATAACTATAGGCCAATATCTCTCCTCCCCATACTGTCAAAACTCTTGGAAAAAATTGTGAATGCTCAGTTGAGAACTTTCTTAGACAACATGAACCTTCTAAACCCTATGCAGTCTGGTTTCACAGCTAAACATAGTACTATTACGGCTCTGGCAAAAGTAACTAATGATTGGCAATGAGATCTAGAGAACAGAAAATTTGTCTGTGCCGTGTTCCTGGACCTTAACAAGGCCTTCGACACCGTTGACCACTGCCTGCTTTTTTCTACATTAAAAATTATAGGCCTGGACTCGACCTCCTTGTGCTGGTTTCATGATTACCACACCGATAGGCAACAGCAGGTCAAGGCTGAAGGGGAGCTTTACCCACTCAAACCGCTAAAAAGAGGTGTACCACAGGGATCCATCTTGGGGCCATTACCGTTTGCTATTTATATAAACTGTATAGACGCCAGCATTAAGGAGGCAAACATTCACCTGTTTGCAGATGATACGGTGCTTTACATAAGACATACATCCCCTGAAGCTGCCTGTGGAGACTTGCAAACAGACTTCAATCTGCTGCAGAGTCAGCTCCTTAGTAAAAAAAAAAAAAATATTACTCAACGCCAAAACAAAAGCAATGCTGTTCTCACCGCTAATCATACGCTGTACTCTACTATTATCGGTTCTCACCCCCATCACCACTTTATTAGGAGAAAGACTGGAATTTGTAATGAAATTCAAGTACTCGGAGGTCTGGCTGCACCAACGGACTCTCCTTTGTGGATCATGTTGAGGATCTACTGAAAAACTGAGGCAGAGGCTTGGTCTCTTCTTCAGGATAAACCGCCTCCTGACCAAAGATGCCAAGATGCAGCTAGTTCAATCAAGTTCCTCTCCTTAATTGACTATGCTGACTTCATTTATAGTCAGTGTACTGCCTCCTGTCTTGGAAAATTGGACACACTGTATCACAGAGCTCTGAGATTCATAACTGGCCTTCCCCTGTCCACTGCTCCTTATACGCAGCTGTGGTGTGGACCTCTCTTCAGCGTAGGCGGAATAGAAATGCGGCTCTCTGGACATTCAGAGCTATTACCAACAAACTTCCCCAGTACACTGCTGACTATCTGCCTCTAAGTTTGATAGGAAACTATGCTTTGAGAAGCTCTCTCTGATTTCACTGAAAGTGCCTAGGCCAACCACGGTTTAGTTGAGCGGCCATAGGCTTTGTGCTGCCTTCACTCTGCAACTAATTACAGAAATCAATGAAATTGAGCACCTCTGTTAGTCTTGCTGTGTTCAAGACCTTGTATGCCAAAACTGTCATGGAGCTATGCAACTGCTTCCATAGCTCCTAGTATGCTTTGCTGCCTTCTGCTTACCTGCCCACTGCATCACCATGTAACCTGGCCTGTCTGTCTCTCAAAATTCTTCAATTGTACTGTTCCTTTACTCTCCCTCCTACCCTTGTCCTTTTCCATATGTGTCCCTCAACCTGTCATCCAAGCACTCTCCATAGAGAATATGCCCCAGTGCCCTATCCATCCATGTCAGACTCCACTTCCACCACCTCCAGCCCGTTCTTCTATGTCTGAGGCATGCAAAAATGTTCTGATGATGTGACTGACTCATTCACGCTGATCCCATTATTTATTAACCTCCATTTTCTCTCCAAATATTGTTAACAATTACCTAATCTTATTTTACTTTGCACTGTATGTACCTTTCTTATGTATAACTACACCTATTTTTTGCCTGTACATAAATGTATTGTTCTTTGACCTTGTGTGATGCAGGTCCACCTTGTAAATGAGCTCGCTCAATGGTGTCCGCCTGGATAAAAAAAGACTTGATTGTGTGAAGGCTATGTTTCTGTGCCCTTAATCCAGTGCAATATTAGAAAGAAACAAGCAGTTTTCAACAGTTGTTTGTGTAATCAGAAGCAACTACTGTATGTATTATTTTTTTGCAGGTGTAACCCCCCTGCAAATGGGGGTTCCCAAAAGACTTCAGGAGCTTGCTTGAATGCTCCAAGCCTGAATGATGTGTTTGGCGTTAAGCCATTTATCTGTGAGGTTTTAGAGCCTCTGGTACTGTTCTTTAAGAGCTGTCTGCTTGCAGACATAATTAGTTTGTATGGGGGACTGTGTGTTTCTTTGCTTGAGTACCACTCGAGCTGCTGCCAATTCACTCCATTTCTGCAGTCACTAGGAGTGCAAAGGGAACCTATCTGAAAGATGTAACTGTTGCCAGAAATCATTTAGAGTAATAATGAAATTACAGTTTGTCTAACCTGCTTTCTTTGCAGTCAGAACTGTGTTTACCTAGTTCCCCATTCTAGTTTTGAACTGCTGAACTGGACCAATCAGTGTAGGTTAAGGTAGCTCTAAAATGGTGCCTTGACGAATCAGAACTTGGACTCATAATCTGAGCCAGCCACAAGAGGATTGTAAGGGCAGTGACTCTGGGAGATGTAGTTTAGACTTCGCCTTTTTGGACCAACAGGGCAGTCTATTGTGAGTGACAGCCAATCCAGCCAAGAACTGGGAGGAACTCAAAGGAAGTGCCCGGTTTTGTCTGCTGGAATTTCAGTTGAGCTCTGGCAGTGAAGAGGGAAGGAGCCCTGTGCTTTTTCGGTGTGCAGTTTAGTCGGAAACGTGTAAGGCCCAGAGTTCGGGTCTGCAGCTTGTGTAACTGCTTGTTAGGACTGAATCCGTCCTGTGAAGAGAATCAAAGGATATCTGAAAAGTAGAAACCAGGCTCACTCTGTAGAAGACTGGAGAAATTGCTGAATTGCACTCGGTCTGTCAGGAACTGAATCTGCTGTGTGTTCTCCCGGTATTGTGCAGTAATTAGATCGGGATAGAGAATAGCCTGCCTGGTATAGTACTTTCTTTTACCATATAAAATGTGTGAGGAGGCTTGTGTAGCTCAAGTGAATCCTGCTGTCATTAAAGGACTTTTGCCTGTGACTGTTTACCATATAAATGTGTGAGGAGGCTTGTGTAGCTCGAGTGAATCCTGCTGCCATTAAAGGACTTTTGCCTGTTGCAGTTTGCCATATAAATGTGTGAGGAGTCTCGTGGAGCTCAAGAGTAGCCCTGCTGACATTGAAGGACCCTATCTTGTTTGGAGGTCGTGAGTACTAATTCAGGGTCGCTCCCTGTTGAATTGCCACATTGAATCCAAATGAAATTACTGTACTGCTGACTGTTTAACTAATTTTTCTTTTCTCAGTGTGAAAGGGCCTCTACCAGCTGCCACGGTTTGGACTAGCCACTAGGGCTTGGGTACCCAGGGACAGTAACTGGTAGGGATAGGCCTGTGCACAGAGCCATAGGTAGATGAGTAAAGTGATAAGCCAATTAACCTGATTCCCCCTGTCCTTGTTATATCTCCCTAAATAAATCAGAGCTGCTTGTTTCAGCACAGTTATACTGCCTGAGGTATCTGTCTATGTTAAAGTATTGTACTGTGATTGTTGCACTGTATCTTATTTTACAGGAGGTCCCAGTGCCTGGAACCAGTCTCAGGGGTAAATGATACTGTGAAGGTAATCCTGATATATTGTGTGGGCCACCAGTGGGAAGAAAGGGGGTTGCAGTGTCCCAGAGGGCTGTGACCAAGTTAGTTTAACTACTGCAAACCCTGACCTCTGGGTGGAGGCACCGCCATCGGATCCAGGCCCCTCAACCTGTTAGTGGCAAATCAGGCAGAGGGTAGTAGCCCTGGGATGCGCCATCTAGGGTTACATCTTGGGGCTCACACGCTGGGATTGTGTGTCCTCTGGTGGCCATATTCTGAACCACTGTTAAAAAAAAAAATGGGTACCCGACAGAAGTGGCTGTGCACCGGCTGGTGGAGTGGTGTACTGGGAGGAGATTGACCCCCAAAATGCTATGCTTATCCTGGACATCCCCTGGGTATCAATACGGACACTGTACAGGAGTACTTTCAAGGTGGAAGGTTTACAAAACCCTGTGGTGGTGGTCAGCATGCTAATCTGCTCACCCACACTTTCCTCGCCCTAGTAGAGTTTAAGGATCCCATAGATAGCTCCAAAGTGCCACAGACCATTACCCCAGAGGGAGCCCTCACTGCCTGGAGAGTGATAACTAAGTACAGTAAAGACCCGGGGAATGAGCCCCACCACTGTCTGAAACTTTGAGGAGAAATTTACAAATGGTTGCTGGGGAAGGGAAAACTGTGGAGGACTTGAAGAAACTATTCTTGCCACCTGGGGTGTTCCTCCTCCACACACCTCTCCGCTCCAGTACCGTAATGGTGGTTGAACAATGCAGACTCCTATTTCTGCACCTGCCATTAGTCCACGACTCTTACTGAAGGTTGAGGATCTTCTCTGGCACCTCCCACCCCCAAGGGGAGGATGACTGAGAGACCTGATAGACTATGTTGCCCCAAGTGCTAGAATGGCAATGCTTAGAAGCCAAAAGCAAAGAGGTTAGTGAGCCTCCGAGGGTCCTGCCCTGGCTACCATCCAAGCATAAGCAGCCAGTAACCCAGAAGTGACTGCACAGGCCTATCTTGAGGCCTTGGAGAATGTGTATGGGAGCCCAGATTCTGATGAGGATCTATGGTGAAGAGTAAGAAATACAACAGTACCAGGGAGTTGTTGTCTGTGTATGTATCTGGCTGGAAAAATTGTTGCAAGAATGCCTCAGAAAAGGTAGTTTGCCAGCGATTGAACTGGACCCAACCAGGCTGGACAGGATCCTTAAGTCTGCCCCCTTCTCAGAACTGCTGTTGCTTCAGTTAGCCTGGCAAATCACTAGAATCCCCACCCTCCTATGATGAGTTAATGAGAGAATTCGAGGAGTTGAGAAAAGGCGACCTCGGGGGACCTGCACCAATAGCTGCATGGCCGGTGACTGAGGGTGGCCCATCAAGAGTGAGTTCAGGGCAGAGGTTGGCAGTCAATGAGTGCTCTGACAAGGAAAAGATATGCCACAATGGGGCGAACTGTTGAGAGAGATCCGGAATTCAAAACAGTCCTTTATGAAGGCCAGCCTGCAAGTACGGGCCCCACCTATATCCGACTGCATCTGCTATGGGGGGGGGTACCCACCCATGTAACTCCTGCTGATAACAGCTCCAAACTCAATTCCTTGACCATGGAAGTGGAGAAACTGACGAGATGTCTCCAAATGCTTATCAAGCGCAGAACAGAGATGGCACCAAGGTTTCAGTTAGTAGTACCCCCGCCCTGGCTCCAAGTGTGGCGCCTCGGCCAGCTCAAACTCCAGAAAGTATGTTTTGCTGTAATGCGGGAAGGATGGGCACATGAAGAGGGAATGCCGTCCCCAAAAGACACTGACAAAGTTGCATATAGGCTACAAGGAGAGCTTCGAGACAAATCAGTGGTTAAGAGGTGCACAAAATGATCCCAGTGAGGGCACCAAAATGCTAACTCACGCCTTTTGTGGCAAGGTCAGTTGCCCAGGCCCCCACTACCGCCTCCAGACTGGTCCAGAATAGTGGGTTCCTCCATGGAGACCACTGTAAAGGTGAATGGAATGTCTACAAGAGCTGTATTAGACAGTGGCTCCCAAGTGACAATTATGTTCCAGGATTGGTATCAGAAGCATTTGTCAGGCCGTACCCTTACAACCATTAGAAGGACTGTATGTATGGGGGTTAAGTGGAAGGCCTACCCTATTCCGGGTATATCCGAATTTGGCTGTCTTTTCCCACCTCCGTGCTGCAGTGGCCGAACAAGTGAGAGACCCTAGCCTTAGTGTGTCCCCCACTGGACTGTATGATGGTGTCCCTTTGTTGATTGGAACAAATGCTCATATGTTCGGAAGGCTGGCACAGTTGTGTTATGAAAAACAGGGTCAAAGACTAGTAGAGCTTTAAGAGTTCTGGCTTTAATTAAGAAGGCCTATGAGGCACAGAGAGATGCTGAAAAATAGAACCAGAGGAACCGGTCGGAATTGTATGGAAGAAGGATCCTGAGTCTCTGATCCTGGCGCAAATGCCCAGTGTACCTTACAGGAGCGGTCCGTATCAGAAAGGATGTTAAGAATAAAATATTAATGTTGGATGCACCAGGCGATGGAAAATTGCCAGAGGGACTGCTGGTCAAGCCTAGTATTTTGCCGCTAGAGCCCATGCTTATGCCAGAAGGGTAATGGTCCAAGTTCATAATGTGTCTGAAGAGACATTAGGGTAAATAGAGGTTGCATCCTGGCTAATGTGCATTGTGCAGACACTGCAGTGCTACCCAGCAGCAAGAGTTCGAGGAAGAATGACAGAGTAACGGCTGACTTGTTTGATTTCGGCGACTCCCCGTTGCCAGCTGAATGGAAAGTGAGGATCAGTGAGAAGCTTGCCCAGAGAGACCAGGTGTTTTCTTTAAAGGAATTGGACGTAGGATGCGTGCAAGGAGCTGAGCACAATATCCGGCTGCATGACGAAAGACCATTTCGTGAGAGGTCTCGACGCCTGGCACCTGCTGATATAGATGATGTGAGACGGCATCTGCAAGAGATGTTAGCTGCTGGTGTAATACAAGAATCCAGAAGCCCTTATGCTTCCCCCATTGTGGTAGTGAGGAAAAAGAATGGGACAGTAAGGATGTGCGAGGATTATCGCACCTTAAACCGGCGGACTATCCCTGATCAGTACACAATGCCCCACATTCAGGATGCTTTGGACTGCCTAAACGGGAGCAAGTGGTTCTCTGTGCTGGATCTCCGCAGTGGGTACTACCAGATCCCGATGGCCCCAGAGGACCGTGAGAAGACAGCCTTTATCTGTCCGCTTGGCTTCTATGAATTCATGAGGATGCCTCAAGGGATTTCAGGTGCCCCAGCCACTTTTTTTTTTTTTTTACTTTCTTTCTTTATCTCCTCCTTACTACCCCTGGAGCCCCCTCCTTCCGTCCGCTCATGTCCTCCTCAACCTACCTTGGGGATCTGCCCCTTGAGTGCTTGTCCTCCTCCTCCTCGCACATCGGGGTCTGTCCTGCAGGTGGTCTGGGGACTTAGAGGCGGCCTGCATCTAGGGCTGCCAGGGGTTTTCCGTTTTCTCCCCGTCCCGGCCCCTAGGGCGTGCGTCATGGACATACGTCCGAGGTGGCGTGCTAGCGCCGTCAACACCCTCATCGTCAGCGGCGTCCCCCCTCCCGACTCCGCTGGACGGAGCCGCCTCCATCCCTCAACTGTCGGTGCTTCCACCGGCTGCGAGGGTGATGCAGGCCCAGCGCTCATGGTTCCCACCCTGAGGGAGGAGAGCATCCGCTGGGGCGCTCGATCGCCCTCTCCCTGCGACCCCCGGCAGCAGTCCGCTCTCGAACCGGGTCGCCGGGAGAGCGCGGTGAGGCTTCCAGCACCTAGCCCTCAGCGCCACGGGCCGCCCGCCCAGCCACTTTTCAACGATTGATGGAGCGTGCAGTGGGGACATGAACTTACTAGAGTGCCTGGTATACCTAGATGATGTTATTGTGTTTGGCAGCTCACTGGAGGAACATGAGAGCAGATTATTTAAGGTATTGGACCGACTGGAGGACTTTGGCCTTAAACTGTCCATTGATAAGTGTCAATTCTTTCAAACATCAGTAAAGTATGTGGGACACATAGTATCCACCGAGGGAATAGACCGACCCAAGTAAAGCTGAGGCCTTGACCACCTGGCCACAGCCCAAAAATCTAAAAGAACTGCAAAGATTCCTGGGATTCTGTGGTTATTATCGGCGTTTCATCAAGGACTATTCAAGAGTGATCCGCCCTTTACTTAACCTTACTCAAGGGTATCCCCCAACCCACAAAAAATACCAAAAGTCAGCGTCCCTCAAGACTGAAAGAGTGTATTTTCGTCCGAGTGAAGTATTTGGGGCCCGCTGGACTCCTGATTGTGAGACTGCTTTTCATGAGATCATATATCAACTTACCCATGCTCCAGTGCTGGCCTATGCCGATCCAAGAAAACTTCGTCCTGCACACTGATGCTAGCTTGCAAGGGTTGGGGCTGTGTTGTACCAAGAACACGAGAATGGCCTGAGACCAGTGGCCTTTGCCAGTAGAAGCCTGACCCCATCCGAAAGAACTATCCTGTACATAAGTTAGAGTTCCTAGCTTTGAAGTGGGCTATTGTTGACCAATTCCATGAGTACTTGTATGGGGCTAAAATACTAGTAAAACTGACAATAATCCTTTGACCTATGTGCAGACCTCAGCTAAGTTGGATGCCACTGGCCACAGGTGGCTTTCTGCATTATCTACATATGACTATGCTCTCGAATACACGAGCAGGTCTGAACCACATAGATGCTGATGCTCTCTCCGGAGGCCTGTTCCCCAGAATGATTGGGTCCGACTGGCAGAACCTGACATTCGGGCACTCTGCTGGAGTTTGACAGGAGGAACAAATGTCCATGGACGCAGTGGACTGCATGGTGGATTGCTTGGGACCCTCTGAGAATTGCATACCTGCTGCTTATTGCCACTTTTCTGCAATAGACATTGGTGCACTGCCTCAGCTGGACAATGACAGTATTCGGCGGGCTCAATCCCGCGATCCCATGACCAAAGCAGCTTTAGAAGCCCTCTATGCAGGAAAAGATGTGTCCAAATTACGCTCCACTGATTTGAGAACTGCACTGTTATACAACGAAGGTCCTAAGTTGAAACTGATCAATAAACTGTTATACAGAGAAACAGTAGACAGAGGGGGACAAGTAGACAAACAACAACTAGTGCTGCCCACTGCCTTTCGAGACTCAGTACTGATGTCCCTGCACAACCACATGGGGCACCTCGGTATAGACAAAACACTTGACTTGGTGAGATCCAGATTCTATTGGCCTAAGTTGGGGGCTGATGTTGGAGCAACACATTCGAACTTGTGAGTCGCTGCTTACAGAGAAAGCTTTGCCCCAGAGGGCTGCCCCTTGTTAACATCACCACCAGTACACCCATGGAGCTGGTCTGTATTGATTTTCTGAGTTTGGAGTCAGATCAAAGAAATATCAGTAATGTGCTGGTGGTCACTGACCATTTCACGAGATATGCCCAAGCTTTCCCCACCAAAGACCAGAAAGCATCCACTGTGGCCAAAGTACTTGTAGAAAACTTTTTTGTTCATTATAGGGCTCCACAAAGAATCCATTCTGATCAAGGGAGAGACTTTGAGAGTCGTCTGATCAAAGAGATGCTTTCTCTGTGGGGAGTGCAAAAGTCCAGAACCACTCCTTACCACCCCCAGGGGGACCCACAGCCTGAACGTTTCAACTGCACTTTGCTAGATATGCTAGGCACCCTGCACCCAAAGGACAAGCCTAGATGGAGCCAACAAATTAGCACCCTGGTACATGCTTATAACCGCACCAAAAGTGATGCCACTGGGTTCTCCCCTACGCCTGATGTTTGGAGAAGCTCGACTACCGGTAGATGTGTGTTTTGGGGTCTCTCCTGATGGGGTTCAAGCTGACAACTATTTACAGTATGTGCAAAAGTTAAAGGCCCAGCTAACTCATGCGTACCAACTGGCTCAAACCATGGCTGCCAAAAGAAATCTGGCCAACAAAGAAAGGTATGATAAAAAGGTGAAAGCACAGGAACTCCAGGAGGGAGATCGGGTATTGCAAAGAAATCTGGGACTGCATGGCAAACACAAGATTGCTGACAGATGGCACCAACTCCCTCACATTGTAGTGGGCAAACTAGATGATCTGCCAGTGTACAAAGTAAGGCCTGAGAATAATTCAAAAGATGTAAAAACAATGCATAGAAATCATTTACTGCCCATTGGACAAATCTTGATTGAGTCTGAGCCCCCAGAAGATGCCCCCTCTGGACCAGTGACTAGAGCTGCTGCTAAGAAAAGATCAAGAAAGTCTGCACCTACAGAAGCAGAGTTAAAGTGTTCCCCTCCACAAGTCCCAGTTGAGCATGACTGTCAGTCCATATCAGAAGAAAGTGAGAGTGACTTTGAATACTATGCTTCTTACGAACTGAGTCAATTGTTTCTGGGCAATCCCCTAGTCAATACTGGAGACGAAGCTGGGCCTTCTGGACTGTCTAAGCCCCCAGCTTCGTCCCTGGAGCCAATGCTCCCAGAAAGTGAGTGCAAAGCATCAGATCAGATGAAATGGAATCATTGTGCATGGTTGAACTGTTTGAGCTTTCAGGGGAGGAAAATGATGGATTGGGGCAGACTGGTGATACACCAGAACAAGAAGAGTATTTTGAGTGCCCTGACAGTCCACTGCCAGTGTCCGAAAGCTCTCCATGTGAGCCAAATGTTGTGGACTCAGAAACTGTAACTCCTGGAGCTGAAAGTGCCCCAAGTTCTAGCCTCTCTACCCCATGGAGACTCCTGACAAGTGAGGACAATGCTGAAAATGAGGCTCAGAGTGCAGAGACTGTAACAGTTCCCCTAGAAAGACTGGTCGAGTTGTAAAGCCTGTGGTGCACCTCAGTTATGATTCCCTTGGGAGACCTGTGGACTTGCCTCTCAATGTTGTCCATAAAGGAGTGTATGTGTCCCAGAGCTCATTGCCCAAACTGAGCGTCAGTGCTAACTCCAAGTTACTTGTGTTGCCCTCTAAGTATGGTGCCCTTGCCCCGTCCAGCCCCAAGGTAACTGATAGGGAAGGGCCCCCTCTCTTCAGGTTTCATGTACAAGAGGTAATAACTTGAGTTATGGTACAATGTGTGTGTAATACTGTGTAAAGAGTGATGTACTGCAATGTTTCAGAAATGTGTTCTTGGTAAAATGATATATTGACTGATGATTACATGTGTGAGCCTAATGCAAATGTATATGGTTGCAGTTGAAACTTATGGGGTACTTGCTTGAGCGGACGTCAAGCTTTCCCAAACCAGGAAGGTGTAACCCCCTGCAAATGGGGGTTCCCAAAGACTTCCAGGAGCTTGCCTGAATGCTCCAAGCCTGAATGGTGTTTGGCGTTTAAGACATTTATCTGTGGAGTGTTTTAGAGCCTCTGGTACTGTCTCTTTAAGAGCTGTCTGCTTGCAGACATAATTAGTTTGTATGGGGGGACTGTGTGTTTCTTTGCTTGAGTACCACTCGAGCTGCTGCCAATTCACTCCATTTTGCAGTCACTAGGAGTGCAAAGGAACCTATCTGAAAGATGTAACTGTTTGCCAGAAATCATTTAGAGTAATAATGAAATTACAGTTTGTCTAACCTGCTTTCTTTGCAGTCAGAACTGTGTTGCTAGTTCCCATTCTAGTTTTGAACTGCTGAACTGGACCAATCAGTGTGGGTAAGCTAGCTCTAAAATGGTGCCTTGGACGAATCAGAACTTGGACTCATAATCTGAGCCAGCCACAAGAGGATTGTATGGGCAGTGACTCTGGGAGATGTAGTTTAGACTTGGCGCTTTTTAGACCAACAGGGGCAGTCTATTGTGAGTGACAGCCAATCCAGCCAAGAACTGGGAGGAACTCAAGGAAGTGCCGGTTTTGTCTGCTGGAGTTTCAGTTGAGCTCTGGCAGTGAAGAGGGAAGGAGCCCTGTGCTTTTTTCGGTGTGCAGTTTTAGTCGGGAAACGTGTGTAAGGCCCAGAGTTCCGGTCTGCAGCTTGTGTAACTGCTTGTTAGGACTGAATCCGTCCTGTGAAGAGAATCAAAGGATATCTGAAGAGTAGAAACCAGGCTCACCCTGTAGAAGACTGAAGAAATTGCTGAATTGCACTCGGTCTGTCAGGAACTGAATCTGCTGTGTGTTCTCCCGGGTATTGTGCAGTAATTGCGATCGGGATAGAGAAGCAGCCTGCCTGGTATAGTACTTTCTTTTTACCATATAAATGTGTGAGGAGGCTTGTGTAGCTCAAGTGAATCCTGCTGCCATTAAAGGACTTTTGCCTGTGACTGTTTACCATATAAATGTGTGAGGAGGCTTGTGTAGCTCGAGTGAATCCTGCTGCCATTAAAGGACTTTTGCCTGTTGCAGTTTGCCATATAAATGTGTGAGGTCTCGTGGAGCTCAATAGTAGCCCTGCTGACATTGAAGGACCCTATCTTGTTTGGAGGTCGTGAGTACTAATTCAGGGTCGCTCCTGTTGAATTGCCACATTGAATCAAATGGAATTACTGTACTGCTGACTGTTTAACTAATTTTCTTCTTGTGTGAAAGGGCCCCTACCACCTGCCACGGTTTGGACTAGCCACTAGGGCTTGGGTACCCAGGGACAGTAACTGGTAGGGATAGGCCTGTGCACAGAGCCATAGGTAGATGAGTAAAGTGATAAGCTAATTAACCTGATTCCCCTGTCCTTGTTATATCCCTAAATAAATCAGAGCTGCTTGTTTCAGCAAAGTTATACTGCCTGAGTGTATTTGTCTATGTTAAAGTATTGTACTGTGATTGCTGCACTGTATCTTATTTTATAGGAGGTCCCAGTGCCTGAACCAGTCCTGGGGGTAAGTGTATACTGTGAAGGTAATTCTGATATATTGTGTGGGCCACTAGTGGGAAGAAAGGGGGGTTGCAGTGTCCCAGAGGGCTGTGACCAAGTTAGTTTAACTATTGCAAACCCTGACCTCTGGGTGGAGGCACCCGCCATCAGATCCAGGCCCTCAACCTGTTAGTGGCAAATCAGGCAGGGGTAGTAGCCCTGGGATAGCGCCATCTAGGGGTTACACAACAATGTTATAAAATTAACATAATTTTAACACATTGTTTCTTCTGATTGCCTAAGCAGGGATTTGGAACCCTGCAGGCTTCTTTCGAATAATGGAGCGGATAATGGAGACAGTAAAAACAGAGTTTATTATTGTTGCCATTTAATAATTTTCTACAGTTTTTCTCATTGTCGTAGCAGTTGTATTGTTGACCTGTTGACAGTCCTTACTTACATTACTTACTTCAATTTAGTTATAATATAAAAGTAATTTAGACTCAGTAGGCAAAAATCAGTTTATTTTAGGCACAATCTGGGAGGATATGCCTGCAAGGACATCCAGAAGTGCACAATAAAAAACATATTAAGCAAAGATCTACCAATACATACTGTATGTAAGTCATAGCAACTTAAGAAGTTACATAATGACAGGGTTATTGTTTATTTTTTTTATTTATTTCAGTCTTTGAATTAGTACCTTTGAGCCAAAGGCTCTTTTACATAGGCTCCATGTCATATCAAAGAACAGAACAAACAGCATACTGAGAAAATATATCGTGATCCTAAAATGAGCACATGAATTTAAATTACAAAAACAGGTATTTCACAGACATACGGTGGCTTGGAGTAAGCTTAACAAGCAAGAAATACAGGTTACTCACCTGTAACAGGAGTTCTAGGAATGGTATATGTTGTTCATCCACACTCATTGGCAGTATCCTTGCCGCTTTAAATCTTGCCGGAAGGTCTTCAAGCTTGCTCCTCCCACCCACCCGGGTGGTATAACTCTCGGCTCCGCCCCATGACGCCAGATCTGGCCCGCTGGAAGCTCAGGTTGTGCGTCGAAGCCGTGGAGGTCGGTGGGTTTGCAGGGATGAACAATATATACCATTCCTAGAACTCCTGTTACAGGTGAGTAACCTGTATTTCTAGGGACATGGATATGTTGTTCATCCACACTCATTGGCAGACTCTAGCAGTTCTCCGGGAGGAGGGAGGCAAGACGACACCCCACATACTTACTTGGGAAAGAGAGACTGAGAACCGAGGCCCAAAACCAGCATCCCGCGTGACTCAAGGTCGATGTGGTAGTGGGTAATGAAGGTGTTTGCTGACTTCCAGGTAGCAGCCCTGCAGATTTCCTGGATAGGGACGTCCCTGGAAGCAGCCACCGTTGCAGCAGTATGGCGGGTAGAATGAGCTCTTATCCCTCTGGGAGGCTCCATGCCCGCTAACTTATAGCAGAGATCTATGCAGGAGGTTACCCACCTGCTTATCGTCCGCTTGGCTGCAGGTCTGCCAGATGCGCCTCAGCGTAGGTGACAAATCAGCTGCAACTCTCCTCGACTTCAGCCAGGCGCCTCCTTATAATAAGCGAGCGCCCTTCTAGGATCCAGAGTATGGAGCCTATATTCGGCCTCCGAGGTGTGATTGGGGTAGAACACCGGCAGAGTCAACACCTGGTTAAGGTGAAACTCCGACACCACCTTCGGAAGGAATTTCGGGTGGGGGCGGGACAACCTTGTCCCTGTGGAAGACCAGGTAGGAGACTGATGGAAAGCGCCTGGAGCTCTCCCATCCTTCTGGCTGGACGGATAGCCACCAAGAAGGCGGTCTCCACGACAGGTGAGAGAGAGCACACTGTGCATAGGTTCGAATGGCTTGCCCATGAGCTTTGCCAGTACCAGCAGTAGATCCCACGGAGGTGGGGTTCCCGGACTGAGGGGAAATGTGATCAAGGCCTTGAAAAGCGCCAGACCACCTTCCCTCTGCGCTACGACTGCTTCCCCGCCCGCCCTGCAAGCAGAGATGGCTGGCAGGTGCACCCTTAGGGTCGTCGACCTAAGCCCTTGACTAGAAAGGGACCATAAATAGTCCAAGATGCTTGCCAAGGAACAGGAGGAAGGGTCCAAGCCCTTGTTCTGACACCAAATGGAAAACCTTTTCCATTTGAAGGCATAGCATTTTCTGGTCGACTCATTACGGACGCCTCAACTACATTGAGGACCTCGTCGAAAGACCCAAAGCCTGGAACTCTAGCAGCTCAGGAACCAGGCCGTCAGGTGCAGGGATTGAAGGTCCGGATGGAACACCTTCCCCTGATTGACTGAGAGCAGGTCCGGGCGAGCTGGAAGCTGCCGCGGAGTCCTGGAGCTGAGACTGAGGAGATCTGGGTACCAGAACTGGCGAGGCCAGTCTGGGGCTATCAGAATCACCTGCGCCTTGTCCCTCCTCGCCTTGAGAAGCACCTTGTGGATCAAGGGAAATGGGGGAAAGGCGTAAAAGAGGCCCGGGGTCCATTGCCTCGAGAAGGCATCCCCCTGCAGCGAGCCCTGCTGAGGGGGGCGGGCATGGAACAGACTCAGCTTCGCGTTCTCCATGGAGGCAAACAGGTCCACCTGAGGTGTGCCCCAAAGGGAGAACAGATGCTGTACTACCTCCGGCAGGAGAGACCACTCGTGGGATGCAGCCCCTATCCGGCTCAGGGCATCGGCCAGGGTGTTGGAGGCTCCTGCCACGTGAATGGCTAGGAGATCCGCCTCCAGGCTGCGCACGAGTGACCAAATGCGGAGAGCTTCCTTGCATAGAAGCATGGAGCGCGTCCCGCCCTGGCGGTTTAGATAGTACATGGTCGTGGTATTGTCCGTCTGGACTCGGACCACTTGACCCCGGAGGAACGGAGCAAAGGCGGTGAGAGCTAGGCGGACCGCTCGGAGCTCCAGCAGGTTGATGTGGCATCGGGACTCCCGCGGGGACCAGAGGCCATGAGCCCGGTGTTCCCCCAGATGGGCACCCCAACCCATCAGAGAGGCATCGGTCGACAGAGAGACCGTCGGCTCGGGGCGGACGAACGGGATGCCCTCCTGCAAATGATCTGGAACGGTCCACCACTGGAGAGCGTTCCACATCCCCTGTGTCACCGACACAAGCTGGTCCAAGGGATCGCAGCGTTGTGACCACTGGCTGGCCAGTCCCCACTGAAGGGGACGCATGTTCCAGCGGGCCCAACGGACCACGCTGGTACAGGCCGCCATGAGACCCAGGAGGCGCAGGAAGTCCCGGCAGGCGAATTGCCCAACCAGAAATGATCGGGCAAAGGAGGAAAGAACCTCGGCCCTGTCCGCCGGGAGCCGCCTCTGGCTCGAAGAGAGTCGAGCTGCGCCCCGATGAATAAAATCACCTGCTTCGGCTCGAGTTCCGACTTGGCCTCGTTGATAAGGAGGCCCAGTTGAGAGCAGACCTGGAGGGCCAGATCTCTGGACCACTCCGCCTCCTTCCTGGAGGGAGCTGCTATCAGCCAGTCGTCCAGGTAAGGGTACACCCGGACCCCTCGGCGCCGCAGGAATGCTGTCACCACTGCCATGCATTTGGTGAAGACCCTGGGAGCTGGAGACAAGCCGAAGGGCATGGCTTGGAACTCGAAGAGATCCTTCCGCTCGGAAGCGAAGGAATCTCTGGTGAGACGGACGGATAGGGACGTGAAAAAACGCGTCCTGCAAGTCCAGAGAGCAGAACCACACGCCGCGTTCCAAGGATGGTATTATCTGAGCCAGAGTGACCATCCTGAAGGTTCGAGACCTTAGGAACTTGTTTAGGTCGTATGCAGTAGGAATGGGGCGCAGCCCCCGTCTGCGTTGAACCAGGAAGTACCTGGACACAAACCCTGGGTCTGAAGGAGGGTCCACCACCTCTCTTACCACCTCCTTCTGGAGGAGGAGGCGATGTCGGCTCGACGAGCCGCCAGTGAGCTGGGGATCACGAAGCCCCGAGGGCGGGCTCTGAAGGGTGGTGCCTGCTTCGAATTCCAGAGGCAAGGCCTCTTCCCACCACCTCCAAGACCCACCTGTCCGTGGTAACAGCGGACCAGGCGGAGCAGAAGTGCGGAGCCGTCCCCCAGGGGGACCCAGGAGGAAGGTGGCAGGGGATGGGGCGACACCCTCCGCCCGTCACTGGGCAGGCTTGGAGGAGGGACACCGCGAGGACCTCCTGGGCCCTTCCTCCCTGCCTCCTGTTAGAGAAGCCGGCGTTGGGTTTGGGATGCCAAGGCCGAGCCTGCTGGCCCTGGCGTGCTGGGCCGGCGCGCCAGGGCAACGAAGGACCGAAAGGGCTTAGGCTGTGGTTTGCGGCCTTTGTCCTTCTGAGCGGAAGGAGACCGAGTCCAAGGTGGCATTGGACTTCTCGATCCTCTGCAGGTGACCTTCCACCCCAGGGCGAAGAGGTCAGTCCCAAAAGAGACATCCGCCAACTTGTGCTGGGTATCCAGTAAAGGTGGATATCCTCAGCCAAGCCCGCCGACGCATAGCCACCTGCGGCAACCGATCTGGCACATGAGTCCCTACATCCAAAGCAGTCTGGAGCTGCTGTTTGGCCACTGCCCTGCCCTGGTCCCGCACCTGCTTAACCGTAGTCTGCCAGATCGGGGGAAGATGAGGGATGACCTCATCCAGGGAGCCCAACAGGGCATGAAAAAAATGTGCCATGAGGGCGGCCGAACTGGCCTGACGAGGCGAGAGAGGGCATAGCGTAGACTTTTCGCCCGACATAGTCCAATTTCTTGGACTCCTTGTCAGGAGGTTTGTCCACATCCCTGGCGTTGCGGCGCCGAAACACACTGTCGGTAACCAACCCCTCAGCAGAGGGTGTTCCAAAACCGGACAAGGAACGGTAGGGACCGCATACTTCCTGGCCATCCTGGCCGAAGGCGCAGGGCAGGAAGCAGGGCGCTGCCAAAGTTCCAGTGCCGGACCCACTATGGCCTCGGCCACCGGGAAGGCCTCCGTCGGAGAATCCCCTGGGTCCAGAATCTCCATGAGGGGATACCTGGCCCGTTTGGAAACGGGTTCGAGCTCCATCCCGGTAGACTCCGAGATGAGCCGAAGCAGTCCTAGGAAGGACGACGGGCTATCGTCCATTGACTGACCTCCTGAAGACTCCAAGTCCAGTCGGCTTGGAGAAGAAGGAGGAATCATCTTCGGACTGGAAGAGTCCTCGAAAACTGCCTCTGGCCTGAGCCACCCTTCACCTGCCGAGGTCGGTCGGAGTGAGGGTAACTGACAGCCGATGGGGTAAACCCTTAGCCGACCGAGAATCCTTGGTGGAGCCCCAGTGGTGGCTGTGGAGCGGAGGTTCCACGGAATCGGTGGAGCAGCTGGTTTGCCGAACAACCGGCCTGGGTATAGGCTCCTCGGACAAGTCGAGGGTTGTGTCGACCGTCCGGTGACAGCCACTTAATGGCGGGGAAGGCGCCGAGTCGGCTTATTCCCGCCAGGAGGAGCTGTTGCAACATAAGGTCCTAAATTACCCGTCGGCGTAATTACGCTGAAGCCTCCCCTCATCCGAGGAGGAGGGCGAGGACAGCGGCGGCCGCCGCTTACATGATGCCGAGACCGGACCGCCGGCGACGGTGGGAACGGCTGGACCGCTGAAGAGGTCCGAGACCGAGACCGAGAGTCCCGGAATTTCCGAGTCGGTCGCGGGAGGTGGCCGGCGGAACCGCACTCCCTGGCTCGGAAGGTCCATCCAGGGCTCGCGAACCGGAGGCACAGGCGAGCCCACGGGATCCTCAACTCCTCCGGGGAACCGGGAGAGGAAATCTCGGCTGCTAAAGGCGACAGCCCGTCAATGGGTCGAAAATCTCGACTTCATCAGTGGGAGTCTCGGTCAACTGACCTGGCGGGGACACCGTGAGGCCAGTGGCGAAGCGGCGGTCGACCCGAAGCCGACGGTCGACGGCCAGAGAGAGGACCTTCCGCTCTCCCAAGAGCGCCGACGGAGGGACTACCCTTGTCCCTCTTTTGGACCGAGAATAAGGTCCAGCAGGCGCGAGCCCTTCTCCTTTAGTGGAGAGGGACAGACAAAGCTCACTAAAAGGAAGCCGTGTAGGAAGAACCAGAGGCGGGATAAATGCAGCGGCCGAGGAGAATCGGCCAGCGCCTGCCTCTTCGAGGGCGACCATCCGCTCGAGCTGATCCGCCGAAACCGCCGCCCTTGACACACGTAACCGGGCCTCCTTGGACTTCACGGAGAAAGCGCTTCTCCGGGGCGGCCCAGTTGCATGTCGGACAGCCGCGGTCTTGAGGGCGTAGGCGAGAAAGATGAGCACAGGTCAGCAAGCCTGCGGGTCGTGCTCAAGGCCTAAGCAGTGAACACCGCGTGGTGTGGATCCGTCCGAGACATCTTCTGCCCGCATGGGCATCTCCAATCCGAGGTCGATTTGTCCATCGCGGCCTTGAGGGATCGAAGACTGAAGTCTTTTGCAAAATATTATTTTAAATCCACAAACGGAGAAATAGGAACCAGTGCATAACGCAGAGCGTTAAGGAGGGAACCTGAGCTCTAAGCGTAAGGAAGATCTCGCCATGGGGCGGAGCTGAGAGTTATACCACCCGGGTGGGTGGGAGGAGCAAGCTTGAAGACCTTCCGGCAAGATTTAAAGCGGCAAGGATACTGCCAATGAGTGTGGATGAACAACATATCCATGTCCCTAGAAAGGGTATTTATTTAGTTTTTGTATTAGGGGTTGGGATCTGGCTACAGGAGGAAAAAGATGCAGCCAAGTGGCATTGTCAGAGACAAAATGAGGGAAAGACAACAACTAGGGACATGGTCTTACAGGATAGACAGAAGCAAAGGGCTAGGGCCTAAAAGTGTTCCAGAGTAGGTATACAGTCAAAGGCCTGTCTGAGTGAAGGGGAGGGGTTGCCAGGAGGAATAGCAGCAGACAAATGTGGGCTGTGTCATCAGTTTAAGAGCGCCTCCAGTGGGGCAATCAGTGCAGGAACTGATGATGCCCTCTATGGAGCAGCAAGCATAGTTTAATGCTGGGATTGGTTAATGTGGACCTCAGGAAGGCAGGTAAGTTATAGGGTAGTAGCAAGGGTAGGATTGGTAGGGTGGGGTAGGGGGTGGGCAAAGGAGAAACAGGCCCAAGTTCTTTTCATGCTGGCAGTCACAGAAGGCATTGGCAACTAGTGCTTGGCTAAGTTTCTTTTGAAGGAGCCCAGTGTTTGGTCTTTGGCAACATCACAATGGAGCAGAATTATACCACAATGGTGCTCTGTATGCAAATGAGCATTGCCCTTGGGTAGTATGGCAGTGAGGCACTATGAACATGTGGTTCAAGTTTCATCTAGTATGCCAGGATTGGTTTAGTGACCTAAACACCGACTGTACATCAGGAGGCAAGAGACCAAGGGAGGCCTTTTTTGCTATTAGGCGTGATTGATAGGATAGTCTGGCTTTGAGCTGAAGCCAGTTTGCTTGCTCATATAAGTCGCATGTGTGTGTCAGGCGGATGGCCCTCAGTCAGAAGACGGCGGCCCTAAGGGCAGTGGTGACATGGCACAGGGTGGTGTCAGAGGTGGATCCATAGATTACAAGTCCATAATTGATTACTGAGACTACTGAACTATGTATAGCAAGCTTGAGGGCTTCTGGGGTAAGGCAGTGTCGGTGTTTGTATAGCAGCCCAATACTGGTATTCACTGTTTTGGTAACACTGTCAATATGGCTGGAGAATGACAGAGTTCTGTCAATTGTCACTCCTAAATACTTAAAAAGTCCAGTCTGTTCTAGGATAATGCCTGAGCTATTTATGATTTCCAACTGGTGGTAGTGGAACCTGTATTGTGCACTGTGAAACAACATTTTTGTTTTGGTGTAGCTAAAGACTAGCTTCCGTGAGTGGAACCGGGCCTCAGCATTGGTAAAGCTAGTTTGCAATTGATTAGCCAGAAGTGTGGGATCAGTATTCCTTGAGTAAAGAACTGCATTGTCTGTGTAGAGTAGGATCTGACCATGACAGGAGGCTGGGGAGCTGATTCAGGAATATGGTGAAAGTAGTGGGCCCAGGATAAACCTTTGTGGAACACCTGAATGAACTGGTTGTTTTGTGGAGAGTGTTATCACCAATCCTGACTTGTTGAGTGTGTCCACTGAGGTAGCTGTAGAACCAATTGGTGGTGTCCATGGATAAACCTAGATCAGATAATTGTTCTATAAGTAGAGAGTGATTTACAGTATCCAGTGCCTTGGAAAGGTCAATGAATGTTGCTCCAACTAACTGACCTTGATCCAAGGCACGATGTATCTGATTTGAAAATTCTAGCAGGGCAGTAGTAGTGCTGTGCCCTTTGCGAAACCCGTGTTCCTCACTACAGTGAAGATTATACTTCTTAATGTATTCTACTAATTGATCAGACCCGATTCACTATAACACTTTGGAAAGTGGCGGGAGGATTGGTATGGGCCTGTAGTTTCCGTGCAATGCTCTGTACCCAGACTTGTGTACTGGCATAACTAACACGGCTTTCCATTTCTGTGTGAATTGGGAGAGCATGAGAGAGCGGTTAAGGATCTTTGTCAAGGGGGACAGTACCTCATCAATGGTGAGGGTGATGCACTTTAGGTCAAGTGAATCCCCACTTAGTCTAGTTTTCCCAAGTACTTTGAGAATGTATTTCTTTGCTTCTTCTTTGCTCACCACTTTAAAGTGGAATGGTGGGTGTGACTTTCTATTTGCCCCGTTTTGCCCATGCCCAGTCATACACGCATGTATAGAGGCATGCACGCACCCGGCTCTAGGCACCCCTCCGCTAGCTGCCGCCCCGCTACCCTCACTGCTCACTGCACCTCCACCCGAGGGTAGCGGAACTACAGGGTTGGGGGGGTGGTGACACGGATCCTCCCAGGAGAGGAGACCTGCTGTTATGGCTGCTCAATCGCCTCCTCCCCCAGGCTGGCCCCCAACAAGCCTAACTTATTTCTGAATTCGGGTTGCGGTGTGGCACTAAGTAAGGCATCCAGCGTCTCAGCCCTCAGCACCATCGGGCCGTCCCAAATTATACAATTGATAAAAAGTACCATATACAGGAAATACAAAAGTGCAAAAGTAAGAAATAGCCTCTAGAACAGCCTAACAAGCGAGGTCATACGTAAAGCAGAAGCAGCAAATGAGTAAGGCTAAAAGCAGGAGCAAGAAAATATTTTATGTAAATGCCTAGGGTAGGCAGTAAGGTAACTTTTGAACAGATTTCACAATTTTGTAGAATTCCAGCACCTAGGAGCTAGAGTCACAAAAGCAGTACAATCTGACCCATTAATAGCAGCCACCTTTATAGTGGACATTCGCTTATAACAGACACATCTATGGCCATAATGTTAAAAATTCCATTTATTCCATACTCTGCAACCCCTGCATAGTGGACAATGTGAGCTCCTCCATCCCCTGGTGCATGTTGCAAACTGCCTGCTGCCTTCTAATCATCCCTTTATTGTTTGGTTGCCTTGTCTGGCACTCTGAAGACATCACTTACCTTACCTGATGCCTAATACCTGACACCTTAGTCCAGGTATTTACTCCACAACACATTTTACATGTCTCCATAACCTTCCCTCCTTTGGTGGTTGCTGATTGGCCCTCTGGTCTCCCAATCAGAACTGGCAGTGTACAGCAAAATCTTACCAATCTTGTTTACTGATCAGTCCCAGTTAGCCACAAACTGCAGTTCCACATGTCCTTGGTTGGCAGAGGAGGGGGTATGTTGTAATTTTGACTTCGTGAGTGAGCTGGGGCACAGAAGATTCATTTTTAGATTTTAGAATATAGCAGACACCTCTTTTAATGGATGAAACTATTCACAAATGTATCCGTTATAAGAGGATCCACTGTATTACCAATGACTGCTCTTCAGTTTCAGTTTTTTTTATACTGTGAGCAAGACTGCCCATTTTCACAAGTGTTCAGTCTAAAGATAAACAGGCACACAAAGAGTAAATAAAATAATATAGAGAAGCGTTGCAGAGAGCCTAATACAGGGTGGATGAACAGTGAGTACAGTCTATACACTTGGACTCACAGACTGTAGAATAGAATAACTATGAAATCTAGACACTCAGTATCCTGAACACTACAAGACAGAGTTCAGCATACTGAATCTGAAAATCCCAGAAGGTACTTAGATGTAATGCAAGGGCTTTGCCCCACCACCCACATGGGAGGCTCTGCCTCCGCACCCCCTGTAACTGAAATTACCAACCCAAGGGGAGCAGACCTCGGAGTAAACAAAATATTACCCGGGGTGGACAATGTGCCAGCAACATTTCTGGTGACCAGAAACAGAACCTGGGTCTACCAGACCGTGCTGGCTGAGATGCTAATGGCTTAGACCTCCATGCCATGGGAGCAGCTCAGTCAGCGTCTGTATTTTTTTCTCCCTTGTGGTGCCTGGCTAGGAGTAGGGTAGCAGCTCGTCACATCTACTACTGTACCCCTGCCGCCATCGGCTTCCTTTTTGTCAGGCTTGTCAGTGTTGGGAGATTGAACTTGGTCTGGAGAGTTCTGGGATTCTGAGTTTCAGTCTCTTAAACGTGTATGTCCTGTAGAACACACACTATATAAATAATACATTACAACAGTAGTCTTGTTAGGGTGCGCAGAGAGCCTAATAGAACAAATACAAAGTAGAGGACCTAGTTTCCAAAATATACACTTGGATGCTTAAAAACAACTATGGAAAACAACATAGTATGAGAGAAGTGGGCAAGGATTCATTAGAGATGGATGTTGTGAGGGTCAAGAATAGACAAACTGGCCATAAATTTGGTGTCTTGGGCGGCTTTTGAATATTCTGAGGAATAAAGACTGTAGGAGGAGAAGGGAGGCTGTTAAAAGTAGTACCCCTGGTGGCTAGTGAGTGGAGTCCATGAGTGATGTGGCACAAAGGGACTGCCAAGGAGTTGTGGGGGGTGGATCTGGTGGTGCGGGTTCTGGAAGGCCTATGGAAGTCATATGTGATGGAATTAGGGAGCAGCCCCTGGTAGATTTTAAAGAAAAGGGTCAATATGTTGTAGTTAAATCTGTATTTAAGGGATAGCCAATTAGAGGCCTTGTAAAGGTGACAGTGGTCCATGTGTCTGGGGAGGCCAGTGACAAATTTGATGATGCTATGGTAGGTTGCTCTTAACATCAGGAGGGTCTTTCGGCATGAGGAGGATGAACAAACAATAGATCCGTAGTCGAGAAGCGGAAGAGGAAGCAATTTGCGACTAGTGCCCTAGTGCTGGGAATGAGGAACTGATTAACACGATACAACTTACCAAACCTTTGGTGTATTTTATTTATTTTTTTATGAGTTGAGTGATGTAGTATTTGTAAGATAGGTGGCAATCTAAGTGGATACCAAGGCATTTGAATTCAGTGACTCTCTCAATGTTGTTGTCATTGTTATCCATGGGTGAGACAGTGAAATCGGTTCTTGTTCTAGTACCAGAGAAAACCATGGTTTTAGTTTTTTTTTTGGCATTGAGGGCAAGACCACTGGAGGAGAACCAAAGGTGAAGCTTACTAAAATTGTGTTGGAGTTTGTCATGGAGTTTAGGGGCACCTGTCTTTGCAGAAAAGCAGTGTTGTCATATAAGCGATCAATTCTATGTGCATGCAAATTTTGGGAGGAATTTATGGTAAGGGAAAAAGTAAGGGGCCCAGGATAGAGCCTTGTGGGACTCCATATTTAATGGGACAGATATCAGAGTACTGTCCTTTGATCAAAGTGGTGTGTGATCTATTCCTGAGGTCGTGCTTGAACCAGCTGAGATCATCTGAGAAGTGAAGGTGGGATAGAGTCTTTTTTTTTTTTTTTTTTTTTTTATTTTCTCTTTATCCTCCTCCCTACTTGCAGCCCCCTCCTCTTCGGGAGACACCTATGGGCTTATCAGCCTTCGCTCACCTACCTGGAGGCAGTGCAGTCCATGCCCCATGGAGCCGTGTACCCCCAAGCGGAGTGCAGTAGACACCCCTTCACCCCGACGTTTCGCTAATCTTTGTCGGCATGCTGTCTCCGCGCAGTAGGGGCATTGAAGGTCGGGCCCCTGGTGCCCGCTCACCAGGAGGCTGCAAGGTTTTTCCTAGTGTTTCTCGGCGTGCCAGTCCGATGACGTCAAGGCGCGACGCCCGACGTCTGGCTGCGTCGCTCCCTCTGTTGGAGCATCGGGCTTGCTGTACACTCAGGTCTCCACCTGGGGTCAGACAAGCACCGAGCTCAGGTACCCTCCCCCGGAGAGGACGAAGCAGTCCTGGGACGCCAAGTCCTCCCTCCGCTCGCCCTCCAGCTCCCCGGGTCGCTCTTCAACCCGGTCGCTGGCCGCAAGCGAAATCCAACCGCTGCGCCGGCGGGCCGGCTAGGTGGGATAGAGTCTTGATGAGAAAGTGGTAGTCAACAAGATCAAAGGCCTTGGTATGGTTCACAAAAACTGAGCCAGGATACATACATAGATACTGTTGACAGATAAGGGTCTATGGCCCACCCAGTCTGCCCATTTGAGCTCATAACATCATTTTAATGTAACCCCTAGATGGCGCTATCCCAGGGGCTACTACCCCTGCCTGATTTGCCACTAACAGGTTGAGGGCCTGGATCAATGGCTGGTGCCTCCACCCAGAGGTCAGGGTTTGCAATAGTTAAACTAACTTGGTCACAGCCCTCTGGGACACTCCAACCCCCTTTCTTCCCACTAGTGGCCCACAATATATCAGAATTACCTTCACAGTATACACTTACCCCCAGGTCTGGTTCCGGCACTGGACCTCCTGTGAAATGAGATACAGTGCAACAATCACAGTACAGTACTTTAACATAGACAAATACCTCAGGCAGTATAACTTTGCTGAAACAAGCAGCTCTGATTTATTTGGGGGATATAACAAGGACAGGGAAATCAGGTTAATTAGCTTATCACTCTAATAATTCATCTATGGCTCTGTGTACAGGCCTATCCCTATCAGTTACTGTCCCTGGGTACCCAAGCCCTAGTGGCTAGTCCAAACCGTGGCAGCTGGTAGGGGCCCTTTCACACAGAGAAAAGGAGAATTAAACAGTCAGCAGTACAGTAATTCCATTTGGATTTAATGTGGCAATTCAACAGGAGCAACCCTGAATTAGTACTCACGACCTCCAAATAAGATAGGGTCCTTCAATGTCAGCAGGGCTCACTTGAGGTACACAAACCTCTTCACACATCCATATAAAAGAAAGTACTATACCAGGCAGGCTGCATCTGTATCCCGATCGCAATTACTGCACAATACCCGGAGAACACACAGCAGATTCAGTTCCTGACAGACCGAGTGCAATTTTCAGCAATTCTTCCAGTCTTCTACAGGGTGAGCCTGGTTTCTACTCTTCAGAGATCCTTTGATTCTTTTCACAGGACGGATTCAGTCCTAACAAGCTGTTACACAAGCTGCAGACCGAACTCTGGGCCTTACACACGTTTTTGACTAAAACTGCACACTGAAAAGCACAGGGCTCCTTCCTTCTTCACTGCCAAAGCTCAACTGAAGCTCCAACCGACAAAACTGGGCACTTCCTTTGAGTTCCTCCCAGTTCTTGACTGGATTGGCTGTCACTCACAATAGACTGCTGCTGTTGGTCCAAAAGGCACTGAAGTCTAAACTACATCTCCCAGAGTCACTGCCCATACAATCCTCTTGTGGCTGGCTCAGATTATGAGTCAAGTTCTGATTAGTCCAAGGCACCATTTTAGAGCTAGCTTACCCCACACTGATTGGTCCAGTTCAGCAGTTCAAAACTAGAATGGGGAACTAGCAGACACAGTTCTGACTGCAAAGAAAGCAGGTTAGACAAACTGTATTTCATTATTACTCTAAATAATTTCTAGCAAACAGTTACATCTTTCAGATAGGTTTCCTTTGCACCCTAGTGACTGCAAAATGAAGTGAATTGGCAGCAGCTCAAGTGGTACTCAGAGAAGCACACAGTCCCCATACAACTAATTATGTCTGCAAGCAGACAGCTCTTAAGAGACAGTACCAGAGGCTCTAAAACACTCACTGATAAATGGCTTAAATGCCAAACACCATTCAGGCTTGGAGCATTCAAGCAAGCTCCTGAAGTCTTTTGGAACCCCCATTTGCAGGGGTTACATTAAGTTCTTCTAGAAATCTGTTGCCCTACACCTGACCTCCAGGATTCCTTTATGTCTATCGCATGCATTCTTAAATCCATGATTGTTTCAGCCCCCACCACTTCCTCAGGCAGGATGTTCCACTTGTCCACCACCCTTTCTGTGAAGAAATTTTTCCTCACATTTCCTCTGAATCGCCCTCCTCCAACTTCATCCCATGCTCTCAGTCCTGGAACATCTTTTTGCTGGAAAATATTATTTCCCTGCACCCTGTTCCTCCCTGTAGGGTTACTTGTATTTCTCTATCATATCCCTTCTCTCCTCCAGGGAATACACATTCAAGTCCTTCAACCTGTCCTCATAGGATCTGTGATGCAATCCCTGTACCATCTTTGTTGCCCTCCTCTGAACCTTCTCCACCCTGTCTATGTCTTTATGTAGGTAAAGTCTCCAGAACTGAACACTGTACTCCAAGTAGGGCCTCACTAGTGTCTTGTATAGCGAAATTATGACCTCCCTTTTCTTGCTGGTGATGCCCCTGGCTATGCATCCCAGCTTTACCTGCCACCTTGTTACACTGTTTTGCTACCTTGAGGTCATCAGAGATGATAACCCCAAGGTCTCTTTCCTGCTTGGTGCATGCTAGGATAGAGACGTTCGTCACTGGCCTTGTCAATAAAATTGGCGTACTTAACCAGGGCAGTTTCCGTATTGTGGCTGGACCCGAAGCTACGCTGAGATATGGTGAGTAGGATATGGTCATCAAGGAACACACTGGCGTGATCCAAGACAATTTTTTAATTTTGGAGAGGAGGGCCAGCAGGGAAATTGGCCTAAAGTTACCAACTTTGTTTTTTGATTCGGATTTGTGGATGAGTTTGATAGTGACAGTTTTTCATTTGATGGGAAAAACACTGGCTCACAGTGGTTGAATATGTTGGTATGGGGCAGAGTGATGTGTTCACAGATGAGTTTGAGGATGCCGCAGTCAATAAAGAAGGTAAACCTAAAAGGATATGAGCTGCGAGTAGGTTAAAGAAGGACGGCAAGGGATCCTGAGACTTGGCTACAAAAATACCATATCACGCAAAGCGAGATCCCTAGTATACTGAGGGGAACTTACAAACAGAATTTTCATCAAAAAGGACCATTTGGCCAACTCAATCTGCCCAGATGTCCCTGCCTAGTCCATCACTGCAAACTCTATCTGGTCTCCAGCAACCCTCACTTCTCCTCACCTAGTTCCTAATATTCCTCTATGCCTATCCCACGCACGCCTGAAGCCCCTCACTGTTTTCACCTCCACTGTTGCTGTTGGAAATCAGTTCCAGGTGTCTACCACCCTTTCAGTGAAATAACACTTACTTACATCTCTCTTAGGCCACCTCCAGCTTCATCGCATGCCCCCTGGTCCTGGTATTCTTCCTTATTCGAAAGAGACTCCCCTCCTGCACCATGCTTGCCCCTGTGAGGTACTTATAGGTCTCTATCATGTCCACTCTCGCTCTTCTAGATCCCTCAGTCTCCCTTCGCAAGGCTTCTCGTACAACCCCTGCACCATTTTAGTTGCCCTCCACTGGACTGCTTCCACCCTGTCTATGCCCTTTCTGATGTATGGCCTCCAGAACCAGACACAATACTTGAGGTAGCATCTCACCAGCAAGCGATACAGTGGCAACACCACCTCGCTCTTCCTGCAGGAGATACCCCTCCCTATGTACCCCAGCTCCCCCACTAGCCCTACTCATTGCTTTGTCACACTGCCCTGCCACTTTGAGGTCATCACTTATAATAACCCCAAGGTCCCTTTCCAACTTAGTGACTGTCAGTACCCCCCCCACGCACCCAATACTTAGCTCCCAAATTTTTATGCCACAGATGCATAAATCCGTACTTTTTTGCATTAACCCCCAACTGCCATGCACTTGACCACTCCTTGAGTTCCTCCAAGATTCCTGTGCATTCTCTCCACCACCCCCCTCTCCCCTCTCCCCAAGTGTCCACCCTATTACAGGTTTTGGTATCATCTGAAAAAGGCATACCTTCTCTTCCAATTCTTCTGCAATGTCACTTATGAAGACAATAATAATTATAATAATAAACTTTAATATAGCGCCTTTCGAATATCAAGGTGTTGCACAAATAGATAAAATTCAGGAAATGCAATGAAAACAGATATAATTAATGAAATTCCAGATATGCATTACCCCATAAAAAGGTCTTCAGTGCCTGCTTAAAGCACTCCACTGTCCAGCACTCCCGTAGCTGATGGGGCAGAGAATTCCAGAGGGTAGGGGCAACAAACCCAAAGGCATGGGCCCCAGATGACTTTAAACTAACCCTCGGAATCTCCAGCAACCCCTTGTCAGCCAAGTGGAGCAGTCGCAAAGGGGTGTAAAGAACTAGGAGCTCTTTCAAGTAGTCAGGACCCTGTCAGTGTAAGGCTTTGTAAGTTAATAAACCTACCTTAAAGGTGATTCACCACAGAACAGGCAGCCAGTGCAGATCACGCAGCACTGGGGTAATGTGAGATCTCAAGATACCCCAGTCAATACACGTGCAGTAGCGTTCTGCACTAGCTGCAGGTGGTGGATGTCAACCCCAGGAAGCCCCAGGTAAAGGGGTTACAGTAGTCAAGGCACGAGGTCACAAGGCATGGACCTAAACAGGCAGGTCGCTGGCCGGAACGAGATGCTTGATCCTAACAATGTTCCTAAGATGGTAAAAGGCCAGCTTGACGACTGCCGACACCTGATGACGAAGGGTCATCATCAAGCACCACTCCCAGGTAACGCACCCGCTCAGAGGAAAGGATCTGTGCGCCCCGGACTAAACCAGAGGGGAGATCAGTCCTCAACCCCTCTGTCCTGTGACCCGGGTCCACCACCAAAAACCTCAGTCTTACCTGCGTTCAACTTTAAACCACTAGAACTCATCCAATCTTGGATTTCCACGAGGCAGCAGTTCAGTACTGAGACAGCACTAACCTGGTCGGGGGCAAAGGACAGATAGAGCTGGGTATCATCAGCACAGCAGTGAAACCTCAGTCCATACCGCTCTTACAATGTCTCAGAGGGCAGCATGTACACTGCAAATAACATGGGAGACAGCACTGAGCCTGGGGTACCCGAAGGCAGAGAAAGACTTGGAAGATGCAAACCATCTGGGTACTGTCCCCAACAGCCCAGAGATGGACCTCAGGCACTTGAGCAGAACCCCATGATCCACAGTGTCAAAAGCTGATGACAAATCAAGGAGTACCAAGATGGAACGGTTTCTCTGATCTCTCACCATCAGGAGATCACTGAGCACTCGAACCAGAGCAGTCTCAGTACTATGCCTCTCTGAAAACCCAATTGGAGAGGTTCAGTATAAATTATGGATGGTTAAATGGCTCTCCAGTTGAGTTGCCACAACTTTCTCGATAACCTTTCCCACTAAAGGAAGGTTCAAGATAGGTCTGTAGTTCACTAGAATCTCCGGGTCCAAAGAAGCTTTCTTCAGGAGGGGTGTCACCACCGCTTCCTTCAGGAAGCTAGGGAACTCACCCGATTCCAAAGAGCACCGGACAATCCCAGCAAAGACCAGGCCGATGACAACACTACAACCCAAAATCAGGGAAGTAGGGCCCGGATCTAAACTACAGCATGTGGGATGCATCCCCTGGATAAACCTCATGGTATCAATGAACTCTGGCAGATCAAAGATACTCCAGGAAACACCGGGCTCTGCAACTGAGCACCGACCAACAGCATCCCCCATAAAGCGAGGCTGACGGAATTCCTGCCTAATGTCGGCCACCTTGCCATAAAGAATCGAGCAATCTCATCACACACTGTTTGTGAAAAAGCTAGAGCGGAACTGCAGACAGGCTGGGTTGTACAACCTGTCCACAGTTAGGAAGGATTGAGCCAGTTGGTTCCGTGCAACAGCGATTTCCCTGGACAGAATTCTGCCTTCTTACAGAAATTTCTGATTTATAGAGTTTATAATGCTCTAACAAAATAAGGTGGTCGGCATCCAAGGCAAACCTCCATAACTCCCTCAGAGACCCATGAAACCATGGGGCCCTGAGGTGAAGCGGAAGGGGGCGAACATGGACAGGAGCAATCAGACTGAGAGCTGAGGAAATGGCCCTGTTATAGGCTGTGACCAACAGCTCGAGATCTGTGCTGATCTCACCAAACAGCGAGAGGTCAATCGCTGCCACCAGGTCTTCAGGGACTACATCCCGAAAAAGGCAATAACTATCTCCACAGGGGCCCACCTACCCAGGGGGGCAGAAAAATTGAACCTAACGGTGTAATAATCGGACCAACTGACTGGTTCCACCACCAAGTCGGAGGTCTCAATCCCCAGGATGAAGACCAAATCAAGAGAGTGACCACCATTGTGAGTAACTGAGGAAACAACTTGTGTGAAGCCCAGTGATGTCATCACCTGGAGGAAGTGTTGTCCAAAACGAAAGGATTAGGAGACTGGTCCCAGTACTGAGCCTGTGGAACCCCACTGGTCACTCTGCCGTTAGAGTGACTGCTGTTACCACCACCCCTGCACCTCGCTATTAACCAGTTTCTAACCCAAATTACTACTATGGATCTCACCCCAGGCTGCTTAACTGAATAGTCTCCTGTGTTGCAGTGTTGAAGGCCTTGCTAAAGTCCAGACTGGCCATGTATAGTACACTGCCCTCCCTGATTTAATTTCCTGGCCAAAGAAATCAATCAGATTCGTCTGGCATAACCTACACCTCCTAAGTCCATGCTGCCTGTGGTTTTGCAGCCCACTGGATTGAAGATACAATACCAGCCTTTCCCATAGCAAGGTTTTCATTAATTTCCCCATCACTGAAATGAGACTACCCAGCCTATAGTTGCTTAGCCTCCTCCTGCTGCCACTGTTAGGGGCAGTATAGCATAGTGGATGGAGGCAGTATAGTTTCGGGGTTAAGGGCACTGAGCTGCAAACCTGGTGACTTGGGTTTGAATCCTCCCCCTCCCTCCACTTGCATACTGTGCGACCCTTAACAAGTCACTTAACTTCTTGTGCTCCAGGTCGAACCTGGAAACAAGCTCTGGCTTAGGGTACTTTTCTTGGTTAAACAATTTCCCCTTTCCCCCTTATGCAGAGGGATGTCTGCTCCCCTCCAATCTTCTGGAACCATGCCTGTTTCCAATTAACTGTTGAATAAGGCTTTCAGTGGGACAGCTAGTACCTCCCTGAGTTCCTTTAGTACCCTTTGGGGGTGCCCATCTGGTCACATAGCTTTGTCCATCTTCAGAGCTGCAAGTCTTTTCAGGACTCTTTCTTCTGAAAATGGACTTCTGTCCACCCCCTTCCCACACCCATTATTTCTGATGCTCCCTGGCCCCCTTCCCTTCGCTGTGGAGACTAAGCAGAAGTACTGTATCTGTTCAGGATGGCAGCTTTTTTTTGGTCCTCTTCTGCAGAGTCTCTTAATACTGTCCTCCTTATATCCTCACTATCACTTCCCTTGTTTTCCTCTTCTCACTTATGTGCCTGAAGGAAGTCTCATCCCCTACAGCTACCCCTATTGTTACCTTTTCCGGTGCTGATTTCCTGTGTTTGCACCTTTGCTCCTCTCACTGCCTTTCCTAATTCCCTCTGTTTTACTTGGTACACCTCCCCACCTTGGCCACATTGCTCGAGTACCATAACAGTCTCTTTTTCCTTCTGCCTCTACTCGCATCCTTCACACAGAGGCTGGTTGCTTTTATTATGCCTTTCTTATATTCTTACTGTGCTTTTTTTTAAATCTCCCAGGCAATCCCCCCACCCCACCCCAAGGCAGTTTCTGAGGCAGTCTCCCATTTCTTAAATCTGCCCATATACAGTCCAGGATCCTTGTCTTTACATGTTTAGCCTCTGTTCCTGCCTTAATGTTAAACCACACTGTACAGTGATCACAGAACAGACCACCCGATCTATCTATGTCTGCTCAGTGTGCAGCTAGCACCCCTAGTTTGCAGCTGCCCCTCCTCCCCTTGTCATCTCACTGCCGCCCCCACCCTCACTCTCCCTGCTTCCTGTCCCATGCCCTTTAAAGCTGTTCACAGATGTACATGATACCACCCATTCTGGTAGTGTGTTCCACTTTGCTACCACTCTCCATGAAACAGTGTCTCCTCATTTCCCTCCTTAATCTTCCCTCCTCTATTCTTAGCCCGTTCCCCTGATGTCCCTCCCTCCTTAGCTTAAGACCCCATCTGCCCCATTCTTACTGATTCCCCACAGATACTTGAATGTCTCTATCATGTCCCCTTGTCCCTTCTATCCTCCAGGGTGTACATATTCAGGTCTCCCAGCCTGCTCTCATAGTCTCTCCCTCCATTCCACATGTCATTTTCACTGCTCTCCTCTGCATCCCCTCAGTAGCCTAATATCACGCTTCAGGTATGGCCTCCAAAACTGCACACAATACTCAAAGTGTGGCCTTACCAGCGACCTGTAGAGGGGCAAGATCACCTCTCTAAGCCTGGATGAAAACCCCCTCTCTATGCAGCCCAGCATTTTGTTTGCTTTTGCAGCTGCTCTCCTGCACTGGGCAGCATTGTTCATGGTCCCTGTTACCATTACCCCTAGGTCCTTCTCCTCCTCAGTGATCCCCAACTTAACCCCCCAGCCCCGAAGTGCATAACCTTACACTTCTTTCCACTGAACCCCGCCACCCTCTCACCACTCCTCCAGCTTGCTTAGGTTCCCCTGCAGCTGCTTCCATCCCTCCTCTCCATCCACCACTGCTCCTATTTTAGTGTCATCTGCTAACAGACATACCTTGCTCACCACCCTGTGCGCAATGTCTGATAAGAACAGCCCAAATAATACTGGTCCCAGCACAGAGCCCTGTGGTACCCCGCTTGTCACCGGCTTCAAAGTTGAGAGTTCCCCTCCTACCACCACCCGTTGCAGCCTCTCACTCAGCCAACTTGTAAACCAGTTCGTCATTTTTGCCCCTACCCCTACACCAGTTATTTACTTCCTAAGCCACCCATGAGGCACTGAATCGACGGCCTTGCTGAAGTCCAAGTAAAGAACATACACCACATGACCCGTATCCAGCTTACCTGTCACCCAGTCATAATACTGTATCAGCTTGGTTTGACAGGACTTCCCCGAAACGAACCCATGCTGCCTCACATCCTGGAGGCCGCTGTCCTCCAGGTCCTTTAGTATCGTTTCCATGAGTTTGCACACTATGGAAGTGAGACTTACCAGACGATAATTACCTAGTTCATCCCTTGGTCCACTTTTGTGAAATGGCACTACATGTGCCATTCTCCAGTCCAGTGGCACACATCCAGACTCCAGTGAGGTGCTGTACAGATCCGCCAGCGGCTCCGCTAACACCTCTGAAGCCCAAGTAAAGAACATACACCACATGACCCTTATCCAGCTTACCTGTCACCCAGTCGTAATACTGTATCAGCTTGGTTTGACAGGACTTCCCTGAAACGAACCTGTGCTGCCTCACATGAAGCCCCCTAGTTGTATCTCTACACAAACCATACGCCAGTCTGGCAGAGCAAGGTTCCTCTATGATGGCACCCTCAGTGGAGACCAAGAAGAATGCTGAGGACATCCACAAGGGAGACCCACTGAAGGGTGGCAAGGGACACCAAAGGGCAAGGAAACAGCTTCTGATAGGGGACTCCATTGTTAGAGGGGCAGACCTGGGGAAGGGAGAGGAGAGGGACGTAAGGTGTCTGCCTGGTGCCATGGCTTGGAGGAAGAAGCAGCGAATCCTCAGGACTGCAGAAGCAGCATCACAGGAGAGGGAACTAGATATCATTGTCTACCTTGGGACAAATGACTTAGCTAGGCATGGGATCAGTGCAGTGCAGGATGAAATTGTGGAGTATGGGAGGGGCCTCAAACAGGTAGCAAGCATGGTTACCTTCTCAGAGGTGCTGCCAGTCCATGGCAGGGGTAAGGCTAGGGTACTACACACCATGCAGTTTAATGAATGGTTGTAAAACTGGTGCAGAGTACAGGGCTTTGGCTTCATTGGGGACTGGGGGTACACATGGAGAGATGAAGGTCTATACTGGCATGAAGGTCTGCATCTGTCCACAAGGGGAACCAAGATTCTAAGTGACAGGTTTAAATGCTTCCTTGGCAAGCTTTTAAACTAGCCATGGGGGAGGTGCTAATAAGAGGCAGGAAATTTCAAGCCTCCCCCACAAAACATGACAGGTAGTAACGTAAACATTGAGATACAGTACTCAACAGAGGGCAGGACAGGGGTAAATGGAAAAATAGACAAGGGCAAAAAGAGCAAGGATGAGGGGAAAAAAGGATAAAGACAACATTAAATGGAGGGCAATGAGTACCAATGCCTGCAGTCTGGGAAACAAGCTTCCTGAGCTAGTAGCTTTGATGGAAGATGAACAACTGGATATTGTGGCAGTCACTGAAACATGGTACACGGAGAACCATGACTGGGATGTCAACATACCGGGGTACACAGTCTGCAGAAGGGACAGGGAGGGGAAAAGAGGAGGTGGAGTAGCTTTATACATAAGGGAAGGGATCAAAGCTACAGAACTAAAAAGTAAAAGGGGAGGACAAGAGGTACTCTAGGTCACCTTGGAGACAGGGAATGGCATCACAATCCACACAGGGGTTATATACAGACCCTTGTCTCAAGGGGAGGAAACAGACAAGAAAATGATAGAGGACATTCTCAAAATGTCTGAAAAAGGGGAGATATGTTGATGGGGGACCTGAATATGCCAGATGTTAACTGGATGACATGTACTGCAGCCACATCCAAGAGCAGGGTCATTCTCGATGCCCTGCAGGGGGCAGGGCTTAGCTAGTGTTGAAACCCACTCAGGAGGGAGCAATACTAGACCTGGTACTCTCAAATGGAGAGAGGATCACAAATTTAGAAGTCAATAGACATCTGGGAACAAGCGACCACTGCACAGTGTGCTTCACAATAAGCACAACCATGGAGATAAGCCATACAAAAACAAGCATACTGGGCTTCAGAAGGGCTGACTCTGGCAAAATGGGTGAATACCTGAGGAATACACTAGAAAATGGCCAAAAAGGAGAGGTGGAAGAACAATGGAGAAAAATCAAAACTGCCATCATAGAAGCAACAAGTCTTTGTGTGAAACAGATAAAGAAAACAAAGCAGAGTAAAAAACTACTATGGTTCTCAAAAGAGGTGGCAGGGAAGGTTACGGAGAAAAAGGCTGCATTCAAAAAGTACAAGGAATCACAGAAGGAGCACGACAGGGAACTGTATCAATTAAAGCAGAAAGAAGTGGGGGAAGGCAGTCAGAATAGCAAAAGCCCAAACCAAGGAAAAAATAGCCAGTTCAGTTAAGAAGGGGGATAAAACCTTTTATAGGTACATTAGGGAGTATAGAAAGGTTAAGGGAGGAATAGTGAATATTAATAAGGGAGAAGGGAGGTGGGCAGAGGGAGACAGTGAAAAGGCAGAGTTACTGAATGAATACTTTTGCTCAGTATTCACAAAAGAAGATGAGGAGAAGTTACCTAAACCAGACAATAGAAGCACTCTGGGTAGGGGGGTTGACACCAGTACATTTACAGAAGAAAGAGTCCTGAAAGAACTCCTAATACTTAAGGTGGACAAAGCAATGGGGCCTGACAGGATTCACCCCAGAATCCTAAAAGAACTAAGGGCGGACCTAGTGACACCACTGACCACACTTTTTAACAAATCATGGGGAGGATGGGGTGGTACCTGAGGACTGGAGGAGGGCAGATGTGATTCCTCTTCACAAAAGTGGGAGCAAGGCAGAAGCAGGAAACTACAGACCTGTAAGTTTGACCTCAGTGGTAGGGAAAATGATGGAATCACTTCTGAAAGAAAGAATTGTTGAGTACCTAGAGGCCAGCGGGGCACAGGACCAAAAGCAGCATGGATTTACAGCAGGAAGGTCATGTCAGACGAATTTAATAGATTTCTCTGACTGGGTGACCAAAGTAATAGACCAGGGAGGGCTGTGGATATGGCCTACCTAGACTTTAGCAAGGCATTTGACAAGCCCCACACAAAGATTGATAATCAAGTTAGCCAGCCTGGGAGTGGGTCCCAGGGTGGTAGCCTGGGTAGCAAACTGGCTGTACAACAGGACACAGGAGGTAATAGTGAATGGACACATTCCGAAGAAAGGAGGTCACTAGTGAAGTACCTCAGGGCTCAGTACTAGGTCCAGTCCTCTTTAACATCTTTATAGGTGACATTGCAGAGGGTCTGGAGGGAAAGGTATGCCTCTTTGCCGATGACACAAAGATCTGTAACAGAGCTGATACACAAGGGGGGTTAGAAAGGATGAGAAGGGACTTGGCAAGGTTGGAGGAATGGTCAGACATATGGCAACTCAAATTCAACACAAAGAAGTGCAAAGTAATGTATCTGGGAAACAAAAACCCAGGAGAAGAGTACACAATAGCAGGGGAGGTACTAACAACAACAAAAATGGAAAAGGACCTGGGGTTAGTCATATCAGATGATCTAAAGGTGGGTAAGAAATGTGAGAAGTCAGTAAGGAGAGCTAGGGGGATACTGGGATGCATAGGAAGGGGCATCACAAGTAGAAAAACGGAAGTGGTTATCCCTCTGTACAGACAGTTGGTGAGACCTCATCTGGAGTACTGTGCAGTTTTGGAGACCTCATCTATGCAAGGACATAGACAGGATGGAAGCAGTCCAGAGGAGGGCAACTAAAATGGTGCAGGGTCTGCATCCAGGAACCATATGAAGAGAATGCTAAGAGACTTAATATGTATACCCTTGATGAAAGGAGGAATGGGGGGACATGATAGAAATGTTGAAGTACCTCAAGGGGAATCGACAAAGTCCAAGAGGGTAGCATCTTTCACAAAAAAGATGTGTAAGAACAAGGGGGCACAATTTAAAGATAGAGGGGGGACAGTTCAGGGGTAATGTGAGGAAATTTTTTTTCACGGAGAGAGTGGTGGACGCATGGAATCGCCTTCCTGGAGAGGCTGTGGGGTCTAAAACAGTAGAGGAATTCAAACATGCATGGGACAGACATAAGGCAATTATAGTGGGGGGTGGCAGGAAGTAGGCTGTTGGTTAACTAAAATCCGCAGCTTATCCAGTAGGTAGGGAAATGGGCAGACTGGGTGGGCCAAGTGGTCCTTATCTGCCGTCAAAGTCTATGTTTCTCTGCCATCTCCCTCAGCACCCTGGGGTGGATACCAACCGGCCCTGGTGCCTTGTCTACCCTCAGTGCCCTCAGTCCCTCTTGAGACTTTACCTCCCTGAATCCTTCCATCTGTCGCTTCCTCTCCCCCTGCTGCCAACCTCCCAGCCCGTGGTGATAGCAGTCCCCCATTTTCTTCTGTCAACACTAAGCAAAAGTATTCATTCAGTGCTTCTGCCTGTTCCTCCCCTTTTTCTGTCCACTCCCCATCCTTTTTTATCCTCCCTATTGTCTCCTTGCACTTCCTTTTCTCCCTGATGTATCTGAAAAAGTCAACCCCCCCCCCTTAATTTCCTGTGCTAATCTCAGCTCCCTATGGGCCTTGGCTTCTCTCACTTTTCTGTTCACCTCCCTGGACCATCTTGCATACTCCTCCCTGTCCCATATACCTCTGGTGCGCCTCTCATTTTGCCCTCACCACCTCCACTACTTCTCTGTTCAACCAGCATGGTTTCCTTGCTTTGCTCTTCTTACTGTGTATCTTGGTGCAGGCTTCCGTTGCTTCTGTAATCCCCATTTAATAATATCCCATTTCTGCTCCACGTCCATCTCCTGCCTTATACCCTCCAGTTTCCCTTTCAGTACTTCCCGCATCCTCCCAAAATCCACCCCCAGTTTACCACCGGGTTACTGAGTTCTCTGGCTCCTGCACATCATGATATCAAACCACACACAGTTTGGTGATAAGTCATTAGCTAATGGTCCTCCACCCTTATTTCCTTACTGCCCCCCATTCGACAATATCAGATCTAAAGTTTTCTTTAGCCTAGTAGGTCCACTAACCAACTCATGAGGAAACCTCCTGGATAGCATCCAGGAGCACTTACTCCCTAGCACTGGAGGTGACCGGAATGCTCCAGTCAATCCCCGGCAAGTTAAAATCCTCCACCATGACCACCATCCCTTTTCTACATACCTTTCTGATTTGTCCCGCTAATTCCCTGTCAAGCTCCTTAGATTGGGACGGTGGCCTGTATTCCACCCCAAACCTCAGTTTCCTACCCCTTGAGTCTAGAAGCTACAGCCAGATTGTCTCAGTTCTCTTTTCCTCACCCTCAACCCTTGTGCATTTGATCCCATCCCTCACACAGACTGCCACCCTACCTTCTCGCCCCTCCTCACGGTCCTTCCTGTATAATTTGTACCCTAGGATTGCCAGATTCCAGTACCGGTGCTCGGTTGCCAGTGTTTCTGTGACAGCCGCAATATGCACCCTCCACACTGCCAAGAGTGCCTGTAGCTTAGCTGATTTGTTGCCTAAGCTTATCGCGTTTAGCGAGACCACCCTCCATCCTGCCCCCTTCCCTTCATTGCCCTCAATCTCCTCCCTTCTACTCCCTCCCTTTTCGGTCACCCTGTCTTCTTCCCTGCTAGCCTGGGGGGGTAGGCTGTGACGTCACTCTATCGGATCCCTGCCTACCTGTTGTCCACTTGCCACCCCCCCAACTAGTTTAAATCCACCTTTGCCGCAATATACGTCCCCAGTCTTTGCTTTAATACCTCCTTCCCCTTCCCACTCAGGTGCAGCCTATCCCTTGCAAACAGACTGTTATTATCCCAGGTACTGCCCAGCCGCCCACAACCTCGTACCCCTTAGTTCAACACCATTCTACCAACCATGTCTTCAACTCCCCAATCCTCTCCTTTCTCACTGTGCTTGTGCAGGGTACTGGGAGCACCTCCGAGAAGGCCACAGACTTCCCTGTCTCCTTGCACAACCTTTCCACTTCTTCAAACCTTTCCCTAGCTACCTTCACCATTTCTCCCACTAGGTTTTTTTGTCCCCACATGTACCACAATGTGCGATCTCCTCCTACTCCTCCTTGCACACCTTAGGATTGCCTGCCCTGCCTTTAATCCCAGTATGGACTCCACCGATATCTGACTGTGCCTCTCCCCCTAGCTGCCTCATCTGATCCCCTTGAGAATGGAGTTCCTCAACACCAGTACACCCCTGCTTCCTCTTTCCTTGTGCCCATCGCCACCCCTCAACCAGGTTCTCATTCCTGGGGCCACTCAAGATGGTGCTTTTACCATATGCCCCAGTGTCATGACCCCTCCCCCTCCTTCTGTTTGACTAGCAAACTCTCTCTCTCTCCCGCCTCACCTCTCTAAGTATTATCCCTCTCACTGCCACGCCGTGCTCAATCTCTCCACTAGTAATGCCCCTCACTCCATCCTCTTCATGGGTACTATTCCTTGTGCAGTCTCCTCCTGCATTCTTCTCTTCCCCATGTGTCGCTAGTACAGCATACATGTTCCCTATCCCCTTTGCATTACTATGTGTTTTCTCCTCCCTCCTGTTGCTCCTCTTTTGCTAGGCCCTACCGGAGTCCACCCTTCATCAGCTGGCTTCCTGTCTAGTTTGCCCCCTCCCTTGACCCACTGTTCCTTCTCTGTGGTGCCCCCAAAATGCTCTCAGATGTCAGCCCTTCTACCAACGCAACCCTTCCCCTGAACCTCCCCAGCTCCCTCAAAAGCCACTGAACCTCTTCCTCGAGCCTCCTTAGCCTGTGGCATATTGGGCACCCTCCCAGCCTCCACAGTATGTTCATCCCTACTGCACCTCACAATCCTACCCACGGTTCACACTACCTATACAGGACAGTGAAATACAGTCCCTCTCTATACTGACTGCAGTTGTTTATGAACACAAGTACAAACCCACCAATAGCGTTCCCAAGTCTCACAAACACATATAGTCAAGAAATTAGATGTTTGCCCCAGGCTTTATGTGGGGCCATTGTGCCCCCCATTGAGCTTAATTCAAAAACACAGCCACAGAAACCTTTACACTAAATTCAAAAGACAAAGTCACAAAAATCTTTAAGTTTAATTAAAAAAAAAGCGCTACAGAAACCTTTAAGCTAAATAAAAAAATAAAAAAAACAGCAAAACTTACAAAATTCCTCTCCACACTAACTCTCCGCACAGCAAGTAGAATTAACAAATCCTTCCCTCCTGCAGTTTGATGGCTCTGTCAGAATTTAAAGGCTTTGTGGGAGGGCAAATCTCGGCATGTCCTGTTCAATCCCTCCAGCCACAGAAACCTTTCAGCTAAATTCCAGTAACACAGCCACAGAAACCTTTCAGCTAAATTCCAATAACACAGCCACAGAAACCGTTCAGCTAAATTATAAAAAAATAGCAACATTTACAAAAATTCTTTCCATACTAACTCGCTCCACAGCAAGGAGAATTAACTAATCGTTCTCTCACTGGTAACTGAGGGACTGTAACATTTTCTTTTTTGTATTCTCTATTAATTTTCCCACAGAAAAATTATACAAAAAGAAGACATCAGCAATACAGACAAGAAAGAACAGTAAAAAAAAAACAATTTACATGAGGTGCATTACTTGTAAGTAAATATTCAGTAAAAGCTGACAAGCAAAAAGTGACATGTTAACAGTCAATTGGTGGCCATGTGCAGGGTAGGAAGGAGCACCCCTAAGACTAGGTCACAAGAATTGAAAAAGAAGAAAGGAAATCCCGATACCCCAGGTGACCCCCCACCCTGCCTGTCCATTTACATCAAGCCTTCTCTCAGTATTTGAGCCTCCTAGGGGACAGGGAATTCAAAAAAGGTTCCCAGACAGCAGAAAAATGTTCAGCATTGCCCCTCGGAACAAATGAAAGGTGTTCCACAGCGAGGATTTGGATAATCAAGGCTCTCCAATGCTGCACCATAGGCTGAACACATGAGATCCAGCTATTTAAAATACACTGGTGTGCTAACACCAATTTACTGTAACAATTTTAATGCTGTCCCTGTTTGTAAGCACCAGGTCCAGCACTTCCCCGTCCCTAATGGGTTTTTTGACTAGTTTCCTGAGAAAAGCACCTTGTAAGCAGGGTTTTAAATAAGCTGTGAAAATTGATTAGCACTTTGTGCTAATCAATTGTGAAGATGCGTAGCACTTGCCTCAGTTTGATTAGCAAAACTAAAAATATTAAAATGACTGTATATACATACAGTTAAAAAAAGTATTCTGAATAAAAATTTGCATTAAAATTAGCTCTGTCTTTGCGTGATCTGTTTCAGTACACACTACAGACACAGAGCCTAATTAGCAGTATAGCCTAGGTTAAAGTAATGTAATGAGCTGTGAATGAGCTTGGTACAACATCCAGCAGACCTGGGTTTGTTACCACAACCTCCACTGCGTATTCTGTGACTCTGAGCAAAACCTCCCTAAAAACAGGCATTTGTATTGGGCCATAATCTGGTTGCAAAGGAAGAGTCCTCACTCCAGCAGACCTAAGTTTGATTCCACTGCATACTGTGTAACTCTGAGCAAAATCTCCCCTTAAAACACAGGCATTTGTATTAGGCCATATCTGGTTGCCAAAGGAAGAGTTCTCACTCCAGCAGACCTAAGTTTGATTCCCACAACCTCCACTGCATACTGTGTAACTCTGAGCAAAACCTCCCCTAAAAACAGGCACTTGTATTGGCCCATACCTGGCTGCCAAAGAAAGAGTCCCCACACTCCCCACTCCAGCAGACCTACCTGGGTCTGATTCCTACAACCTCCACTGCATATTGTGTGACTCTAAGCAAAGCTTCCCCTTAAAACAGACACTTGTATTGGCCCATACCTGGTGGTTGCCAAAGAAAGAGTTCCACTCCAGCAGACAATGGTTTGAGTCCCACAACCTCCACTGCATACTGTGTGACTCTGAGCAGCAACAAGCAGCTTCGCGCCAAAATGCAGAATCGACAGACACAGAGGAAGTGCGTCAGGGAGTGCGCTGTCTGTGCAGAAGAACCACTGGAGAGCCGGGGGGACTGGTGTTTAAATCCCCCTCGAGTGCCATGCCGCCAGTAATATATTGACAGTCTCACCGCCGCGGCCCCGGGTGCCGGCAATCGCTCCCAGTAGTGCTTTGCAGTATTGTATGCTGCAAAAGCACTACTAGGAGGCTGCTCTGGCTACACCTGGGGCCAAAGTGGTGAGACTTAATAGCTGGGTGGTTAAGGAGGCTACGGCTGCTAAGAAGGCTGACAGTCAATGGATCGCACTTTTGCGACTCCGAAAGAAATGAGTTGCAGTAAGCGGTTTGCATCGCAAAATGCGGCGCGATACCGGCTATTTAAAACCCTGTTGTAAGGAGTCAAGGATGGCCCTGGTACTTGCCAAAGCTGCAGTCTGAAGGCTCCGCTCCACATCTGGCAGACTGAAGTCATCAACAATTCGCACCTCTCCCTTACTTGCCATCCTGGTGATGGCTTCCTCTAGTGCCTTATCCAGTTCTTCTCCCTGTTCTAGAGAGATGTATACCACCCTTGTATGACTAGCAGCCACAGAGCCTGTTGAGACAAGTAATGTGAGCACAGAATTGACAGACTTGCATATGCCAGCATCATAAACATGCAAGTCAAAGTCAAGAAATGGTCCAGAGGTACTGCAAGGTACTTGAAGGAAGGTACCATGGTAATATGGCCCCCACCATTACATGATAACAGGAGTGGGCACAAACTGCTTCTTAATTTAGGTGCAGTACCAAATAGTATGGCTTGAGTTTTAGATGTGTTCAGAAGCAGTTTATTTACAGACAGTGTGACAGGGTGGAATAGGACCCTATCCCAGTTGTTATAGAAAGTGTTTAAATACAAGGATCTGTTCTTTCCTTTCTTGTCTGTCTGGTTGCATAATCACGTTTCCTGTGAGAACTAGGATTTGATTACCCCGACAGACTTGCAGTTCTTTGCCTCTCACTGTCTCTCAGTCTTCACTTGCTGTTCTGTCTTTTTTCCTCCTCCCTTGCATATCTGCTGGTATAAAAGTGTATGCAAATCATTATGTGCAAATGTAACTGATACTGGGAACCTTTTGTTTAAAAATGATATAGTGTTAGTTTTTGAAATGTATATAATTATAGTTTGCGATGATTGCAAAAAGCTATTAGAAATTCAAGGGTTTACTCAAGTGCAATTTTTAAACCTTTTGCAGAACAGCTGTGGAAAAGGGGCCTCAGCTCAGGCACACTGTGTTCTAGCAGCACCTGCCTGATACTTATAAGGACATTTTAGAAAAAAGAGGATGCTTGTTAAGAAAGGGGGTTGTTGCAAGGACTTATAAGACAGCGCTGCAATAGCTTCCAGATGGACACACAGAGATTGAAGGAAAACTCTGATGAATCTACTGTTTATTCCTCCTTTGTAAATAGTTATTTTTAACAAATTTATTTTATGTTACTGCCAGTGTAAATAAATATTTCTTTGTGAATTTTACAACTCCTCCTGGTTTTTCCTATGCTTCCTGACCTGTGCCTTGATGACAGATAGTGTCAGCATAAGTGGGATTTACACGGTGCATACTCTAAGCCAGGAGTTTTGTGCGTGGGTACTCGACCTAGTATCAGGGAAGCACAGAGAAAGGTATGGATTCTACAGCAGCAAGTCCAGGAGTGGTTACTAGGAGAATGGCAGCCAAACTAGCAGAGACAGAAGTCCAAGCTGAGATTGTACAGCCAGCACAAGTTATGGAAAAAGAACAGGCAGTGACAGAACCTGAAAGCCTGATGGACTTTTTCAAATGGTGGGCTATACAACAAAAAGAGACGAAGACACAGAGGAGAGAAGAGATGCAGTGACAGGAGCAGTAGATGAGGAAAAGATGCCGCAACAGGAGCAGCGACGGCTGGATGCCTTGCAAGCTACCAAAGGCAGAGGATCTGGCACAGATCCAGATGAGCAACAAAACACATGCAACTTAAAAGCCATTAAACTTACAAAGCTGTGTTCCTTGGATGATACTGAGGCATACCTGACAACTTTTTAAGGAGTTACCACAGCCTGCCAATGGCCAAAGCAGCAATGGACAATCAGACTGGCACCCTACTTGATAGGGAAAGCCCAACTTGCCTACAGCAACATGGATACTACACAGTCAGAAAACTATGACCTAGTGAAAAACGAAATTCTGAAAAAGGTGTGACATCTCAGGAGAGACCTACAGGCAGAGATTTCGATCTCTGAAGTACATCTCAGTCAACAATGCTTGAGAAGCCTTCACCCGACTCAAGAGAACTTCTGAAAAAATGTCTCCAACCAGAGGGCAAAACAGTCCCTCAGATCATCGACACATTTGCCATGGAGCAATTTATTAACATCCTGCCTACAGATGTGCAGCTTTGGGTAAAGGAACATCAACCAGAAAGTGATGAAAAGGCCGTTTCTTTGGCCGACGACTACCAAATGGCCAGACAAATGCCACAGCAGTGAAGTAATAGACAAGCACAGGTAAGACACTCTTTTTCCCATTTAAACTCCAAGTAGTAGCAAAAGTAGTAAAAGGTTTTATTCATAAAAGAATGAATATGGATAACTCTACTGTGCCTAAGCTCATTTACAGAGAGGTCCAAGGATGTATGATCAGAACTCTGCTGGGGGTAACAAATCTGTGCTCAAAGACGTTATTTGCTATAACTGTAATAAGCCAGGTCATATTGCAGGAAATTGCCATAAGAAGAGTGACACTGGAACAGATTTGTCCTTAGCAAATTGGGGCACGTACTTAACAGATGTGATGGTGGAGGATAAGACTGTGAAGGGACTCATTAATTTGGGAAGCAGATAGACTCTAGTGCATGTTGAAGTGCTGGGAAAACAATGTTCAAAATGACCAGGTACTGGTGTCATCTGCATCCACGGAGACACTCGATACTATCCCACCACCCAAGTGACTCTTGACCATTAAGGGTGTGTCACACCAAATGAAAGTGGGGGTAGTACCTAAGTTACCTGTACCTGTGATTATTGGAAATGACTGTCCAGGATTTACTGCACTGATCTCAGAGGAACTGAACCCTGCAGTTTCAGCAGCTGTGGTAACAAGAGCTCAGGCAAAGAAAATTTCAGATGGTGGGGACACTTTTCCATTCAGTGACTTTGATTTGGACTTGTTTGAGCACAGCTCCACGATCCAGAAATCCAGAAAAGAAAGACAATGCCTGAAGAAACTCTGGCAACAAATGACTGATGGACATAAGGAGTTAACATATGAAAATGCAGACACTAAACTGATTACTGATTGTGATTTTCTTTCAGAACAAGCTAACAATGTCTCTCTCCAGGGTTATTTTATGCAGCTGGGGGCGAAACCAAAATAAGGTGGACCAATGTTTAAAAAATGTAATGTGTCACTGTACAGAGTTTGGGTTAAACCTCAGACATAGGAACAGACAGAACAATTGGTTAAACCACACAAATATAGAACAGAGTTGTTACAGATAGCACATGACAGTCCTATGGCTGGTCACTCAGGGAGAGATTGCACCCTTGCCAGATTGTTGTATAGATTTTACTGCCTGGAATTCATGAAGATGTTGCTACCTATAGTAATTCCTGTGCCGAGTGTCAGAAAGTACCCCAATCACTAGAAAAGACAAGATGCTCCTGGTGCCCCTACCCTTGACAGATGTGCCTTTTGAGAGAACTGCAATGGATGTGGTTGGTCCTTTAGACAAAAGTAAAAAGAGTAATAGATTTATCCTGGTAGTATGCGACTATGCTACTTGATACCCAAAAGCAGTTCCAATGCGTACTGTCACAGCTTCAAAAGTGGCAGCAGAGCTTGCAAATTTTTTCAGCAGAGTGGGTGCACCTAAAGATATTATTACTGATCAGGGTAGTAATTTTGGTGCTGCATTACTTAAGGAGCTGTACAGGCTACTAGGTATCACTGCCATAAGAACCTCCCCCTATCACCCTCAGACAGATGGTCTTGTTGAGCATTTTAACCAAACCATAAAATGCATCTTAAAAAGGTTTTTAAAAGGGGAAGGGAAAGACTGGGACCAATACTTGCTTTACCTAATTTTTGCTTACAGAACCACAGGCATCAACAGGGTTTTCACCATTTGAAATGCTGTACGGTAGACAGCCAAGAGGGCCACTGGATGTGATAAAAGAAACATGGGAAGATAACCCCATTCAGAAACAATCTATAACATCTTATATGTGTGTCCTACGAAAGAAGCTGTCAAAATATGTTGAAATTGCCCATGGTAATCAGGAAGAGGCCCAAAACCAGCAGAAGGTATATTATGACCATGGGATAAAAGAAAAAGTTTTTGAACCAGGTGAAAAGGTTTTGCTACTGTTAACCACAACAGAAAATAAACTGTTAATGAAGTGGCAAGGGCCTTAAAAGGTTCTTAGACGTACTGGCACCGTTAACTACGATATTGAGACCCCTGACAGAAAAAATCCTACTAAGATATACCATGAACAAAAAACACAGCTGCGGGAGTGTTCGAAATCTGCAGGTGCTCACTCATAAAAACTCAAGATACGAAAGCACATATGGGAGGAGCACAGATGCATAAAGTAGAAAATAAAGTCAGCGCACACAAAGTGCAAAAGCATGGCGCCTGCGGCTACAGAATCACCGCTGCTTCGGGTCTACTCGTGACCCTTCCTTAGGGGGAGTGGCCTGTGTGCTATCCATGCTGTCTTTTATTTCACCATATTTAAAGGAACCGTGCAGTAATCCACATTTTAATCTCAAATCTCAGTGAAAAACATAGTGAAAAGCATATCAAAAACTCTTTTTAAAAACAGCAGGTACAACTTAGTTACAGACAAGCAGTTTCATGCATTAAATATACTTAACAGCAGATGTTTTATAAGGATAATAATGCATAATTTTCACTCCATATATTGAGCTTCCATTTCTATAAAGGAAACATGACTTATATAGGGAGGAAGACTTACAGTGCCAAAATGACAAGGGAAGGAGGGGGGGAGGGAAAGAGGGAAGTAATGTGGGAGGTATGGCACCAGGATCCAAAACAGCGCCACAATGCAGTGTCAAGGGTCCACCAATGACGGACCCAGCAACTGTGGGCCACGACATTGGGGGAAGCCTGCACCTCAGGAGAGGCGACTGCCAAGGCAGTGTCGACGACACGACCCCTGGAGGAGTCGCGCTGCTCCTCCGACACCACAAAAGAAGCCTCCACCTCCTCAGCAAGGCTTGAAGATAAGGAGGCCTCCTCCTCACCAGACCACATAGGCCTGGGAGGGGACCCGGAGTAAGGGTCTAAAGACCTGGCCTGGAAGGCCAAGAGCAACGTCGTCCTCCGAAAGTCAGCAGGGCCCTGCCGATTTTAAACGCGCGGATTTCCAGAACACTGCGATCCATGGAAAAACAGGCATTGCATCTATCCATATGATAGTTAGGTCCCAGGCACCGCAGACAGACATCATGCCGGACCAAAATGGAAAAATGCAGGCCACAGGCACACCGACACATAGGAGTGTGGCCCGTTTTCGACTTACATTTGGCTCCCGAACCAGACATGATGCGAAATTCAACAAAACATAGCAACAGATCCCAGCGCCGTTAAATAAATAAATGGAATGGACTTACCGGCCACTAATGGCATCGGGATGGAGAACCGGGATGAGGAGTTGTCGAAAAAACGGCATCAAAGAGAGGTAGGCCTAATGGTATAATCACAAAAACACACTGTAACTCGCACAGCAGGTGCAGCCTCCCGATGGGGAGAAGAGAACTGGGATGAAGGAGGATCTGCGGCCTAACAGCCGCCCTACACCACCCGCACTCGTCATTCTCATGGGCAGCGCAGACTCCTCCTCAAAAAAAGATGCATGCTTCCGCTTACACCAAGCAGTAATGAATGATGAAGCTCCCGGACAAGGGAAAATCAGCATGTGTCCTTGGTGGGGAATGAAGAAAAAACAAGAAGGCAGACTGCCACAGTGCTGCACCAGATGATGAATGTGTTATCCCTCCCACACCAACAGGCCCAAGCATACCAGCAAAGGAGCCCATCAACTTCCTCACAGCTGGAGTGTTCTTTCCGCCTCTCGACTGTGGGGAGGCCCCTGACAAGGACAAGCAGGCTAATCAGAGGTAGGAGGGACAGTCCACATGTCTTTCCTCTTCACTAACGGCTAGAAGGGGCTCCCTGCAGGGATAAGACAGACTCTGGGGATGTGGCTGAGATTTGGATCTGACTCCGGGACTGGAAAGGTGAGGGTGAGTCTGTTGGGTACAGGGGTGGTTTTAGTGACCTGAAGGAGTGTGGTGCTGCTGGGTATGAGAGTGGCATAAAGAAATAAAGCAAAAAGAAAAAACTGTTATGGCTGACTGGAAAAAAAACTCTACTCAAAAAAATTAACCACAGTCCCAAAAACATTTCAAACGCCTATGCTCTGGGACTTAGCTTTTTTCCACTCTATTTTTTTTTTCTGTCTCCCATAATGTTAGCATGTTTTAACATTTTTTAGCTCAGATTTTGGGGGTGGGTTAGTTACCACCTCCTTACACCCACCAAGGTGGCAACTATTAGAGCTCTTTCTAATGGGTCTTCAGCTTTGCATAGGGCCTCCATGGACCTGAGCAGAGCATAATACATATCTTAATCCATTTCCTATGAATTTGCAGTGGACCCTCCACAGAATAACCTGTAAGTCTGGCCCCCACATGCCTGATGGGCATGTGCTTCACGTAGTGTCAAATGGTCCCTGCACAAAGCAATATACTGGTCCTGTCCTGTACCCAATGCATCTGCTGCTTGGCATGGGGCCTGCAGGGTACTGCATAAAGCAAGTTACAGGTCTGGCACTGTGCCTGACAGATCTAAAGTTTCATGTAGGGCCCACATGGCCTGCACAAAGGCAACTATAGTTCTGTGCCCTTGCCCAATGGGTCTGCTGCTTTATGTAGGGCCCTGTCTAAATAACTCTATAGTTTTTATGTTTCTTTTTAAAAAAAGTATGGAAATGAAGTTCTGAAATCTAAATTAATGTATCTGTCAGGGTAAAAGGGTCTCAAAAGTATGAGGATGTGGCATTAGCACCCTTAACGCCTCCTGTCCCCTACACTCATGACCTATGATCAAGTTACGGATCTGAGACCATGCCACATGGATGTGTTGCTTTACGTAGGGTTTGCAGAAGTTTGGATGAAGCAAGCTGTAGGTCTGGGGCCTTAAACCATGAGTCTTCTGCTTCATGTAATGAGCACAGGTCCATGTGTCAAAAAAACTACAAGTCCGGGGCCATGCACACTGAGCTTGCTGCACGAAGCAAGCTGTAGGTCTGTGGCCCTGTACCACAGGTCTGCTGCCTTACATAGGACCCACAGGACACTGCACAAAACAAGCTGTACTTCCATGGTCCTGCAGCACATGTCTGCTACTTCATGTATGGCCACAGAACCCAGCATGAAACAAGCCACAGGTCCATACCTTTTTTCTGTGCTTCTCTGGTACCAGGTCTAGTGCCCATGTACAAAACTCCTAGCTTAGAGTACGCATAAAAACTCCTAGCTTAGAGTATGCATAACATTGATACCAATTGTCATTGAGGCATTGGTCAGGAAGCATAGGAAAACCAGAAGCAGTTATAAAATTAGCAAGTAGTATTTTACTTTCAACAACAACAAAATAAAAAATTTAAATTGTTCAGGATAGCTATTAAAAAGGCAGTACAAAGAAAACCAAGTCCTTCATCTGAGGTATCTCTAATTTTGAACTGCAATCTCTAACAAACATTGCTGCCCTTTTTATAAGAAGAGCTTAAGAGGCATCCTGTTACTCACAAAATGTATCAGAACTTTGTCAATTTCTTTTCTTGCAGGTGCAACAAAATAGAACATGGTGTCCCAGAAATTAAAATTACTCACTGTAATTCTTAATCTTCTTGGACAAGTCTTCACCATTTATTCATACTGCTGAGTTATAAGCTGCAGGCACTGGGAACTTGCGTGAGCCAGAAATCATAAGAAGGGCTGGTGCTGAGGAAGAACCATGCATGCGCGGCACCACAAGACTGTCTTGTGCTTGTGTAGGCTATCTCGGTGTCGACCCTCCAACCACCTCAGTACCTTTTTTACTGAGGATGTCAAGCGTAATATAACCTAAGGGATACCTAACGTAATGAGGGCATCAGATAGCCCAAATGACCCACGTAAGAAGGGTCAACTTAAACAATATCTTCACAGCCAGTGGCGGCTCTAAACCAGGGCCCGCCAGGGCACGTGCCCCGGTTAAAAAATGCTGTGCCCCAGTTGGTGCCCCATATGGTGCAGAACCTCCCCCATAGTAACAATATATCAGTGCCCTGGCTGCCATCTGTTGTGCCCCAGCTGTGCCCTGGTAACCATTTGTGGCTAGAGCCACTACTGTTCACAGCCAAAACAAAATGAGGGAGTAAAGACACGGAACAGATTGAGTGAGCCCGGGGGATGGTGGGCGTATGAATAAATGGTGAAGACTTGTCCAAGATCATCAAGAATTATGGTGAGAATGTAATTTTAACATCCTCCAGGACTTAAAGAATTCACCGTTTATTCATACTGCTGGGTTAGAGTACCAAGCTAAAACCAATCCCCCCCTGAACAGGGCGGTAGGAGATGGAGCTCACATAGGACAGAAGTACTTTAAGGACTGTCCTGCCAAATGAAACATGCTATCTGGCATGGACATCCAGAGTGTAGTGCTTTACAAAAGAGTGCACTGAGCTCCAAGTTGCTGTGCTGCAAATGTCAGCAATGGGGACAGAGTGGATCTCTGCCAGGGATGCAGCAACCACTCTGGTGGAGTAGGCACGCACCTGTACTTCCAACTTAACCTATGCCATTGAGTAAGGTGAAGGCATGCCACTATCCAAGCAGAGACGGATTTGATGGATACTGGCTGACCCAACTGATCCATGCTGAACGACACAAAGTGTTGCTTGTCATGATGGATATCCCTGGTTCTAGCGATGTAGAACTGTAGAGTTCTTTTAACATCCTGGGAATGAAAGGTGCATTTCCTTCATTTTGGGAAGTTACAGAAATAAGTGGGGAGAACCAAGGGCTGGTTGAGGTGGAAATCCAAAGCCACTGTTGGTAGGAATTTAGGGTGAGTACGGAGAACCACCTTGTCTTTATGAAAGAAAGTTTTTTGTGTGTGTGTGTGTGGTGGTGGTGGGGGGGTGTCTGTGACAAAAGCATGTATTTCAGAGACCCTGCGAGCAGAAGTGATAGCCACCAGACAGATGGTCTTCCAGGTCAGAAACTTTAAATCACACATGGCTAGAGGCTCAAAAGACTTACGAGTGAGCATGTCTAACATGAGATTAATATCCCAGGGGGCAACTGACTTCCTAACCGGGGGCCTCATGTGAAAACTGCCTTTGAGGAATCTTTTGAAAAGCAGTAATTGAGCCAGAGTCATATTCTGGACTGGCTCATGATAGGCAGAGAGAGCACAGAGGTGCACTTTCACAGACGAGTACTGCAACCCTGCATCTGTACAGTGGCAGTGGCTCAGCAGGTAGCACACTCACCTCTGAGGCCAGGAGAACAGAAGGCTGTGGGGGGTTCTATCCACACACCAGGCACTTGGGTTAAATTCCAATACCGACACTGTAGTACAACATGAGAGGGGTGCTGCACTCCTGAGGTGCAGTCTTTTGGATGAGACGTTAAACTGAGGCCTCCCCTGCCTGTTCCGGTGGTAGTTCAGATGGATTTTAAAGATTCCATGGCACTTCTAAAAAAGAGTGGGGGGGGGGGATTTTTTTATTTCAATCAAAAAACAATCAAAGTTCATCCAAATCATAAAATGCAAGGCAAAAAATTCAACATCAGAAAATTCTGTTAGCTAACAAAAGTACATATAAAACAATGATGTTCAATAAAAAGCAAAAAAAAATCAATAACATAGTTAATCCACAGAATATAAAAAATAACCTCAAACTAAGCAATCAGATACAACAAAACAAAAAATAAAAGGAGAGAAAAAAATAAAAATCCTCCAACTACCCCATGCATCAAAAAAAACCCAGAAAAAGATGGATATTCAGGAGTTCGAAATTACTCAAGAAAAGCAAAACTCTGCCAAAGTCTGTCCCATTGCTGAAAACTATAAGAGACTTTTTCTGTCTGTTTCCAAGAAATCAGATCAGCCTGTAACATAAAAACAGCTCCAAAACCGGAATATTTTGCTGCTGCAAAACCAAACGACACAGACTAATCCAAAGCCAATACATAAAATGGGCAAGGAGAATTCGAAATGTACTAAGATTGCCCAAAGTATCCAATCCCATAGAAATACCAAAATACAACAACCGAGAACTGGGAGGGGTAACTATCACCCCCTTCCATTGTTCTTTTATCACATCCCAAAACAAACCAGCATATGGACAAGTAAAGCAAAGATGGTCCACAGTTTCAAGCTGCATAACACATCCTTCTCTAGGACAGTATCATTCAGGCAAAGCCTTATGTTTTTGGTTCCCATGAACATTTACCCTGCCATGAATTCCCAACCATACCGTATCCCACAATTTCACAAGAATCCAACCATCTGAAACGTAAGCTGAAATACTAGAACGCTCAGAGGCAGAAAACAACAAAAGGGGAAAATCAGAACAGTAACGTGTTTGGATAGCAGCATAAAGGGCCTTTCGGGAGAGTCGTAAAACTGTCTCATAACTCACAGACCATAATTTAATCTTATCAAAAACCCCAACCCAACAGGAAAGTAAACATGGGTTACGTTTATTTTTATGCAAAAAACTGCCAGATTTCCATTCCAACAAAATTCCCTGTAAAACCACCAAACCCCAGTCTTCCCATAAATGCCCTTTTAACTGCATCAATGGCACTAAATGATACAAAAAAATGAAAAATAGAAAACCAAAGGATTTATCATCCTTACCCCACCATCAGAAATAGAATTATACAACATTGTCCTCCTCACTGGATTGAGGCGACTACCCCAAAATCCACTAAAAAAAACCTTAACAATTGTGTTTCAAAATGTTTAGAGATATAAAAAACCGCACTTAAAAATTAAAATACCGGAACTAAAAAAGTATTGATACAATAAACACGTTTACGTTTAGACAAATTTCATTTATTCCATTCTGTCACCATCCCCTTTCCCTTTTGCAATGCTATATCCCAATTATAGCTAGCCATATCCAAACCACCAAAAAATATCCCTAGAATTTTACAAGGAGACATCGTAATCGGAAACCCCCCACTTCCATAGGGCATACTGGAAAGTTACCCAAACGTAAATATGTCTTTTCATCATTAAGATGAGCCCCTGTGATTGTTCCCAAAACCTGAATTAAACGGCATGCCAATCGAATAGAGTCTACATCTGGCACCACCAAACAGACTTCGTCTGCATAAGCCAAAACCTTACAACCTCTACCAAACCCCCCCCGGCCCCGAAACCTGTTTTATACAAGGAGATCATTGTAAAACTCTTAATAAGGGATCTAAAGAAAAAACATACAATAAGGGGCTCAACGGGCATCCCTGGCGGACTCCCAGATAAATTTTATGAGAGACTCCTCTTCACCCATTGTCACAGGGAACAACATAAGCCAAAGAATAACACAGCTTTAACCACTGAATAAAGGGCTCCGGAATATCATAGGCTGCCAAACAGGACCACAAAAAGGAATGTGAAACCCCATCAAAAGCTTTTGCCTGGTCTAAACTGACCAGGTATCCCTACCCTTGACAAGGTGTACCCTCCTCTCCCCCATGCTCCATCAGTTCTCGTAAAAAAAACAACGCTTCAGTAATACCACGTCCAGGTCCCCAAGAGCTTAGGTATTATGCTCTTGGATCCATTACTGATAACATCATTAGATCCCGGTCACCTAAACCCCTCGCCGGTCTCTTTCTCTATCAGAAAACCAACTATGCCTTGCGCTTTGCAGATCATGTCCCTGTTCTTATTCATAGACATCGCACCTCCAAAGGTGGTCATGCTTTTGCCTGTCATGCACCCCTTTTCTGGAACACACTCCCGCTAACCTTACATCAAACCGCATCCCACATCTCCTTCAAAAGAGAATTACGCCACTATTGCTTCTCCTCCTATGTCTGTTCCTGTTTCAAACCACCCTAGCCCTCATTCCCTAATCAAACCTCTCTCTCTACTTGTCCACTGGGATCCTGGGGTCCACTCCAACAGGGAGTACTTCTCCTTCCAATTCTCACTACCTACCTTTCTCTTACTTTATTACTACTTGCTCTCTGAGAGATCTATTTCCCCATTGTTTGTATACTGCTCAGTTCATGCTAAAACAGGACCTGATTGTATTTGCTACATATAAACCTAAATGATGTATTGTCTTGTCATTTTTTTTACCGCTGTTAATTACTCAAACACTTACATGTCACTTGTATTATGTATAAAAATGTTTCTCCTGAAGTTTGTCTCTGTACCCTCCCAGGTCGTGCCTGAAAATAGTCTTGTTGGCTAGTGCACCTACCTGGTAAACAAAAACTAAATAAAATAAGATCCAACATCACTAAACAATCTGTTACCTAATAGTTCAGCAAATATTTTAAAATCAGTATTCAACAATGTGAGGCCTCCAATTCCTTATATCTGCCATATACCCCTTTTTATAAAGAAAAATCATTAGACCTTCACACATAGAAGTACGTAAAACATAATCTGAAAGAAACAAATTATACAAAGAAAGCAATTCAGTAGGCATAATGTCCCATAAAAGTTTATAAACTTCATTAGAAAGTCCCTCAGCTCCAGGTGACACATCATGATGAACAGACTGAATAACTGCCTCTAACTCTAATCTAGTAGAAGGCACTATCAAAGTACTTTGTAAAGATGGAGAAAGTTTAGGTAGGTCAGCCGCTTGCAGCAGCTGGGCCATAAACTGTGATTCAGAAACCGGTTCCTCAAGCATGGCACTAATACAATTATCTAAAACTTTCATAATACCCTCATTATCAAACACTTCCACCCCAGAAGAATCAAACAAACTGAATCCTCGTATGCTCTCGCCTAGCTTGACTAGCTAAAAAGGGATTCACTTGTTCAGCTTTCCCCTTAGTACAAAACATCTGTTCTCTTTTTAGAGAACGCAATCTTCTCAACGTTCTGCCCATATTCGGCAACTGGTAGTGAAAGCAATGATCGCAACTCACTATGCAGTGTCAAATACTTCTCATAATGAGAAGACGCTCTGGAAACACCCAAGGACTGAAAAAAACTTGTAAACAAACTTTAAATTATTCCCACCATGAACCTATATCCTCAAACAAAAATATGGTGGATAACTTATCTTGTATAACAATTTTGAGATCCAACAAAACATCGGCCTTAGTCAGCAAGGAGGTATTTAGCTGCCACACTCCGCATCCCATAACCCTTTAATGGGGGAAGTCAAAATCTCAAAACCAATCAAATTTTGATCAGAGGTTTCAACCGGAACATTAAGAGTATGATCCACTACCAATGACTGAGGTACAAAAATAAAATCAATACGAGAGGACAAAGCACCCTTATAAAATGTAGGTTTAGCCTGCTTATGTCCTGAGACATGTATATCCTGTAAACCAGCCCGATTAATAAGGGTCCTAAGCAAAACCTTATCACAGTATTAGTTACCTGGTAGCTGTTGCTGAAAATTAACATTAAAATCACCACCGAAAAACACCTGCCTACTAGTATATAAATGAGGCTGAACCTTTTTTAATAAAGAAATATGAAAAGCCTTAGTCTGCGGGCCATACAGATTAATTAAGCGACAATTAATACCCCGAATAACAACATCAAGCAAAAATGCACACCCTGGATCAATGTATATCATTCCAGACACAACAACAGCATGTGAAAAAAAATAATACCCCACACCACTACATGCTTCTTCCCCAATAGACCAAAAGGAAGATCCCCAAACCCAATCCTGAATTGCTAAATTACCCTCCCCCAATGTATGCAGTCTAGTGTCTTGTAAAAAGACGACATCAAAACCTAAATGGTGTTAACACCCCAAAAGTAGATAAACGTTTCCTGAGAGATTTAATACTACTGACATTGAGGCTAGCCAATTTTAAAGAAAATCGCTTAGGGAGGGTTTTTTTTTTGTATAATCTTGTTACTGATTTTAAAGGTTGCACCAACCGGTGCAACAAAGACAATACTCACATACAGACATACAAAAAAATGCATTTCATAATTAATTAATATTGCATATACTTATCAAGTTCCCCCACAGTTACTCTTCAGATTTTCTGACATTACGAGGATATGATAAGATGCTATCATATAAGACATGGATGTGAATATACATACACCATAGGTACAGATAAACATAGGTCATGGGTAAACAGACATAAGCATAAGCATGAGGCATGGGGGAGTTCCCAATTTCAATGTAATCCCTCTCATATCAGGCCATAACGTACAGTATAGTATCCATTTCCTCTCTGCTAAGTGAATTTAAAAAAGGTGCCCATTCTTTGTAAAAGGCTTCTACCTCGTTTTTAATTACCAGGGATAATCGTTCTAGTGTCAAATTCTGTATCACCAGCTGGCGCTAATGCTGAACAGTTGGTACCACATTAGTGACCCAAGTGTTTTGAATGCAATGTCTGGCCATTATCATTAGAATTCTTATCCATCATGGCATTGAGTCCCATTCCTCTGTCTCATCCGGGCACAACCCAAATAGCCCTATAATTGGATGGGAAACCCCTCTATCAGCCCTATTTCTTTAAATATTTTATGCCAGAAGGACTCTAAAAAACTAAAAATACCACAAACAGCTTAATCTGGTTCAAGGTCAGTTGGCATTCACCTGTATCCCCCTTGTGCCTGAAAATAGGCAGGATCTGTCTAGTGCACTTACCCTGTAAATAAACTAAAATAAATAAAACACTGCAGTCCCAAAAACAATGCATATATGTTCTCATTTCCCTCTTACATCTCCCACATACAGGAGAGACAGATGGATGCGCCCTGTACACTGCTACTGGCGGATAATACAATCTGTGTAAACATTTAAAATAAGCCTCCTTAAACTATTAAGAGACCCCTATGTCCCCCCCAGCATCTGTTGCCAGTTATCCTCCGAGATCTCCTTTTTCAGGTCCCTTTCCCACAGTTGTTTCACTTTCTGCATATAGTCCGGTAGACCTTGTTTCCCCCATCTTTGCAGCCTTCCCAATGAATCCCTTAGGGTCTTTCTGTGCCCCCATAATCAGCATTTCTTTCTAACCCCACCCTTGTACATTCCCTCCTCCTTTCCATTTTTAAGATAAATGCCCGAAGTTGGAGATATCAAAAAAGTTGCTGCCCTGGTAACCCTAACCTCTGAATAATATCTTCCAATGTGTTTAATATCTCATTACCAATCAAATTACCCACACACCTCACCCCCTCCAAACCTGGAAGAAAAAAAGGGTTCCCCACCACTGTTATTAAGAATGTTTCCCCTTTACTAATTCCCCTAGTTTTCTGGAGTAGGCCCCATGCTTCTAATACTGTTGTAATTAAGGGATTACAACCCCCCGGGCGGTATAGGCGTGTAAACCTCTACTATGTAGATATGCGGGGAGTTGTCCCATGCATCTTTTTTCCTCCAGTGCAACCCAGCTTGCCACTTCAGGGCAGAACACCCAGTCTACTATATAGCGTTGTTATATAGACAAATAGTAATTTGTTAGATCTGGGAAATTAAGACCCCCTTTATCCGTTTCAGCTTTTAGTGTCTGAAGTCAAACTCTCGCCCTTTGCCCCTTCCATATAAACTGAGTAAATAACTTCTCTAACCTATCAACATCCTTATTTACGATATGCAATGGAATCATCTGCATAGGGTACAGGATCCTAGGAAGGACATTCATTTTCAACAGGTTGATACGCCCCAACCAGGATACTGGTAATTGCATCCATCTTCTCAAGTCTGCTTCTATTATTTTAATAAGCGATATGTAATTTAGTCCATATAATGATCCAATTGTCCTACCCACTTTAATACCCAGATATGTTATACTTGTCATCCGACATTGTATTCCCCTTGCACATCCTCCTACTCTAATTTAGGAAAGCACAACATCTCTGACTTACTTAGGTTAATTTTATAGCCAGAGAACATAGCAAACCTCCTTATCAGTTCCAATATTGGTGGCATAGACCTTTGTGGGTCCTTAATGAACAATAACATATCATCCGCGTACAACGTAATTTTATGTTCAGTGTTCTTCTCCCTGTTAATGCCCCGAATCTCCCTGCACTGTCTTATTGCCACAGCTAGAGGTTCCAGCGCCAATGCAAATAGAAACAGCAAAAGCGGACACCCTTGTCTGGTACCTCTTTCCAGTATAAAAGGTTCTGTATACGTACCATTAACCAAGATTCTAGCTCTAGGGGCCCGATACATCTCTCTAATCCACTGTATGTATGAGTCACCCAGACCAAACTGGATCAACAACCTCAAAGAGGTACTCCCACTCCACCCTATCAAATGCTTTTTCCGCATCCTTTGAGATGACATACATCTTCCCTGCTTCTTGTCCTGCTCTCCAAACCACATTAAGCAACCTGCACATATTATGATAGGACAACCTCCCCTTTATAAATCCGGTCTCGTGTGGGTGAATCAACTCAGGCATATAATCCTCCAGTCTTGTATCTAGGACTTCAGCAAGGATCTTAAGGTCCCCATTCAATAAAGAGATCAGCCTGTATGAGGCACATTCCAACATATCTTTACCCGGTTTGGGAATTAAACATATCATGGCATCAAAACTGTTATCTGGGATCTGTGGACCCTCTGCCCTTCCTCCTCCCGAAACACCTCACTCGATGTTTCAGCCATCGGTTCTGCCAAAGACTTATAAAAGTCTATAGGAAATCCATCTGTGCCAGTTGCTTTGCCTTTTTGTAATTTCCCTATAGCCTTTAGGACCTTTACCTTAGTTATAGGTTGACTTAATCGGTTCCTTTGGTTCTCTGTGAGGCTGGGCAGATCTATCTTATCTAAAAAGGCCTGTACCCCTTGCCCCCCACCTATACCCTCCGCTTTACATAATTGAGTATAAAACTCCAGAAAACAGGTCCTCATCTTTTTTTCCTCCCTATATAGTTTACCCTCTTCATCCTTAATCCCTGTTATCCTAGTGGGGCATTTGCCCCCCTTCATAAGTCTAACCAAGAGCGGACCCAGTTTATTTGACCACTCGAACATCTGACGCTTAGAATAGAACCACAGTGTTCTAGCTTCTCCTCGCACCAAAGAGTTTAAGGCCTCCTGTGTGACCATCAGTAACCGTTCTACTGCCCCCCCCTCACGCTGGGCCATTCGCCTCTCTAGTTCTTTAAGTTGTTTTTCCAATCCCTGTCTCTTTTCTCACTTCTCTTTCTTAACCCTGGCCATATATGCTGTTATAGAACCTCTTAGAAAGGCTTTTCCAGCATCCCAGTATGTTGCCCTAGACACCTCCGACCCGGCATTAGTCTCTTTATATAATTTCCACTGATTTGCAAGATACTCCCTAAACTCCTTATTAGGGAGCATATATGAGGGAAATTTCCATTGTGGGGGAGCACCTCTCTTCAGTCGCATCTTAAACCTTCCTATCACTGTGGCATGGTCCCAATGTGAATAGGGTCATGTGAAATATCGATTATCCTATCATGCCATTCTCTTGGGACCAAGATATAATCAATTCTTGTCCACGTTCTATGGAGGTTCAAGAAAAACGTGCATTCCCTAGCCCCTGCATATAGCATCCTCCAGCTATCTACTAAGTCCAGGTCTGACATACCCACCCGCTACTAGTTTACTGCCTCTAGTACTCGCCCTCTACCTTCCGAATGGTCCAAAACAGGGTCCAGTGTGCTGTTCAAGTCTCCACCCAAGATCAGACCTGGGAATTGTTCCCTAGTTATTAAATCTAATAGACCCGGGAAAAACTGTGGCTCATATTTTGCCGGTGCATAAACATTTCCAAATGTAACTGGCTCACCATGGAGTTGCCCCACTAAAAAAATATATCTACCCTCCCATTGATCCTTAACAATTCTTTTCACCTCAAATGGCAGATTCCTATTAAGAAGGATAGCAACCCTTCACTTGCGGGAGGAGTAGGAGGCCCCAAAACATCTACCCATCCATCCACATGCAAGTTTGGCATGCTCTGCCTCTGTTAAATGAGTCTCTTGCAATAATGCCACTTGTGTCCCCCCCTTTTTTTAGTGCAGATAAGATCATCATCCACTTGATAGGATTTATGACTCCATTCACATTCCAGGAAGTTACTATCAATTCTTGTCCGTTGACCATTATTAATTATTTCTGTTCCCCAAAAATAGGAATCTGCCATTAAGTACCCCCATGCCTCCAGATGTACCACTTTATTATTCCCTTCCAGTCCCAATATCATTCTTCGTATATTATGAAATGCAGTAACATGCATACTACAGAAAAAACACTCAAACAGTAATAGAACAAGCAAAAAATACCCCCCTAATTGTATAATACTCAGTAACATCCCCTTTATCGGACTGTCCCCTCCCTTGCAAATGACCCACAACATAACATTCTTCAACTTGTCTTTTATCTATCCCAAGCTCTGCCCCCCCTTCCCCGTTGACACTAATTGTGAATTTGGCATGAGTGTCTGAAATCCCTATACTGATACACATGCTCCGCTGCCCCGACCATGGACAATATCAACATATTTTGATAACCCCAACGAACAACAGAACAAAGATATGTTCACTAAACCCACCTATTACTGAAAAAATCCTCTCAGTGCAACACTTCCCCCTGCTTATAACACAACAGTCCTGATTGTGTGATGGAGACTTTCTGCCTCTATTCTTCTATTCCATCGTACCCAACCTTTCCCTTCTCCTGCCCTTCAGTCTCAATCCACAGTGTTCCAGCCTCTCATCATTCTCCCGAGGGCAGCAGTATAGTGTCGCCAATGGAGAAGCGGGCCGCACCTTATAATCACATGCTAGGCCCCCGACAGTTCACACACATCCCTCTCGTGATCATGCGAGTCGCCCGAGCTACCTGTGGCTATGGGGTCTCAGACACCGTTCCCCATTTCATCCGGACATGTTTTTAAATGTCATTCACAGTCCTCCACAGGTAGAGTATAAGGTAGCTGGCTTCTCTCTCCTCTGCGCATCACCCGCATTGTTTCTTTCTTCTATCTTCACAGCCTCAGAGTCCAGACCCATCACTCACTCTCCAGCCACAGCAAGACCATTGACATTTTCAGCATAACTGGGTAATCCAAAACACAAAGAGAACCACAGGAAAAAACCTGAAAGTCTCAAACAACGAACAGATTTTTCGGTGCTAATACCGCAAACTGGTTGAGCATTCCTCACTTGTTCAACTTCTTTTGCAGCTCTGCCACGCATTGTTCAGCTTTGCCAAGCTCCCAGAAAGAATATGTCACCCCCTCATGTCGGATTTTCAGTATTGCAGGGTATACCATAAAATTCTCTATTTTTGAGTTTCTCAGCTAGGCCATCAGTGTATTGAACACCTTGCTCTTTTGCAGAAGACGTAGGGAGTAATTCTGTGAAACAAGTAAGCGCACCCCCCCTCATACTCTAGTGCTCCTTTCCCCCTGTAAGCACATAGAATCGTCTCCCGATCTTGAAAGGAGTGGATGCGGATTATTACTTGTCATGGGCGTTGATTCCATGAGGGCCAAGGCATCACCGCTCGATGAGCTCTCTCCAACTTGAAGTTTCTATTCTTCGGTTGCAACCCTAGCAGCTCCGGAAGGGTCTTAGCACAGAACCCCAATAGGTCTCCTTTCTCCATTCCTTCTGGGAGACCCATAAGATGCAAATTTAAGCGCCTGTAGTAGTTCTCTTGGTAATCCATTGCATCTCTTAGGTCCTCCAGTTCTTTCTGTAACCTTGCTACTTGACCTGGGATCTCTACCATATCATCTTCCAACTGTAAGAGCCTCTCTTCAGTCTCAGCAATCCTGTTATGTGCGGATTGCTGTTCCAGGATCTCTTGTAGACTGAGATAAATTTTGCCCTCCAGCTTCACTAGCCTGAGCTAGAGTGCACTGAATCACCAGACCAGTAACTTTCTGCAGCCTAATGGCATATTTAGGCTGCTGAGTGAAACTGTACTGCTTTCGCTCCGGTGCAGAGGCCATAGGGGCCACTACCTTCTTTCCCGATTTACCAGCTGTTCTTTGACTTTTCCCCGCATTGGGCACCAGATACTCCTCCAAAATGTTATTCCTCAAAGATTCCTACAAGTTTTTCCTATTTGGGTTGTTTTTTTCCCATCGGATTTATACTTTTAACCGACCGTTGGTACAGAGCAGCGTGGGGGCACGTCTAGTCGGTTAGCTGCTCATCAACGACCCCCTCAGGGAGGTTTAAAGTTTTACCACTAGATCTAGTAACACGTTTGGTTTTCTCAGGAGCTTTGGATTTGCCCGATAGCTGCTCCTCAGGTCTAACAGGGGGAAGAAGCTCAACAGAAACAGGCAAACCTTCCGTTTCCATAGGATGCTCCACATCTACCTGGTCACTTCAGGTAAAAAAAGGTGCAAATCTATTAGATAAAGGCAGGGGGGAAATGGGAGCATCAAAAACCTTGCCAGCAGGTAAATATATGGCCAAAGAAGCATCAGAATTCATTTCAGTGAAAACCACCTGCTCCTGACGTGTTACAATAGGGGGCCTCTAAAGGGTCAACATCAGTGGGAAACACTAAACATGAAGAAACCATCCTCTCAGGGGTATGCAGCTCTCGGCAGGGTGAACCCTGAGGGGTCACAAAACGGGTTTCCTTCTCCGTAGATTGATGGTCCAAAACAGGAATCAAGGGAAAAGCAGACTGTACATCAGAGGAAATGGAGGTCACTGCCAAACGGGGGTGGGGTGGAGTGGGGTGTTCAGATTCAGGTATCCCAGCTCTAGACCTTTCCCCGGAATAACCTCCACTTCCTCTCCCTCTCCGTCTGCCACGAAAGGCAGGTTCAGTCTCAGAATGAAAAGGCTGTCCAAAAGAGCGTCTAGCTTTGGACACAAAAATATCATGATCTGAGAGATCATATGAACTATGTGTGGCCCAAGGACAGGAAGCATGAATATGATCCCCCTCCACACAAATCGCATATAAGGGGAGCTAAGCATTGTGCAGCCGTATGCCCCAATACCCCAGACTGAAAACCCTTTACTTGATCGTAATCCACATTAAGATAGGACAATGAACCACACTTGTAGCAGCTTCTAGGCTGCCCTGCATAGAAAATAATACCCCTATCATGGCCCAAGAAAAAGGAGCTAGATAAATGATGAATACCATCTTCATCTTGCTTTAACTGCACCTGTATGTCCACCCCCCGAGTCCAAAAGCCATTATCGTCCATAATAGGTTTAGGGACATCAAAAACCGAAGTGTTTTTCAAGCCAGAACAGTATATTACCCAAATTCACTCCTTCGTTCAAAAAAAAAAAAAAAAAAGATAGTCTCCGTTTTTACTGTAGGCTTGGTGATAGGGATCGCAACAAAATCCAACCAAACTTCAGAATTCTTAGCATCATAATACTGTTTCCAGAATTTGTTGAGAGAAATCCCAGTGCAGAAGCTAACATCATAATTATGGTCCCCTGGGGAGTGTATGAAAGCATACACCTCCGCCGGGGTAAATCCCATAGAGTCCATTAACAAAGTCTTTCCAACCCATAGCCTATCTGGGACTATAGGTGCTAGGCTCTTGTACCAGAGCCTTTCCAATAATCATCTTTTGGCCGCCTCGGCCGGTTTTTGAAAGAGACCAGCATAGATCTTACTCTTATGCGCCTCTGTACCGTCTTTCCCCGTTTGATCCGAAAAGGCTCTTACCTGAGCAGAATCTGCATCTCGAGTATTAGGAAAGGGAGACAAACCTGAAACAGATTCACCTACTGTCTCTCGGGCATCCTTGCCCTGGGATAGAGCGTCTTTCCTAGTAGCCAAATCCTCATCCTCGCTTCCAGTCGACACAGCTGCATTAGCAGGAATCAGAAGAAGTGGCTTCGTACCCACAACTGTAACAACAAGTGCTGTGCACCTTCCATATGTGCACAATCCAAAATATGGCCTTGGGATCCAGGGAGGGGAATAGAAGGGTCTGGTACCCAGATGTTGTGCTGCCTAATCCAACCCGCCTTCGATAGTGCTTCACCAGGAGTCCACTGAGCAGATAAATCGAGAGAACCAGGAGCTACCTCTACTGACTCAGGTAATACAGAGGATTGTTCTAATTGGACAGGGACAGCAGTAGAAACATTCAAGGGTACCCCTGAAGGGAATCTCTTATGGCCAAGTGACACAGGGCAAGCCAAGGATCATTTCCTTTTCTTCTTTTCCTTCTCCAATCTCTGCCTGCAGGATTGAAAATCCTCTTCTGCCACCGAAATTAATTCCAATAAATGCGTTTATTTTTCCAATTCGGTTTGCAAGTCCTTTTCAACCTCCATAAAATCACTTGCAGGTAAAGGTGGATCCATATCGTCCTCAGCATGGAAAGCCTCATCTGAAGCCAAGTCCTGCATACATTCGGACTCACAACCTGGCAAAAGCTCCTGAGGGTCAGCAACACATCTACCTCCTCCAGTGTCCTAAACAAGAATGGGGACCTCAATTCTTCCTGCCACGCTTACAGAGCCACCTGCAGAAAGAGTAGGGGAATGTCCTCTGTGTCCTGGCCAAATTTCCCCCCATTCACTAAAAATACCACCAACAGCTTAATCTGGTTCAAGGTCAGTTGGCATTCATCTGTATCCCCCTCCCTCGGGTCATGCCTGAAAATAGGCAGGATCTGTCTAGTGCACTTACCTGGTCAAGAAAAACTAAATACATCTGAAAGATCTATCGGGTATTCCAACACCTTGTCCGGAGGACACTGAAAGGGACCTAAGTAGCTCTTCATACACCATTCTGAGAAATGCTCCCATTTAACCATGTAAGTCTTCCTGGTGGACAGCTTACGTGCTGCCAAGAGGATCTGAGAGATTTTAAATCTGCCCACTTCTCTCTTCATGAGCCAGGCATGGAGATGAAGGGAGCATAGGTTTGGATGGACTGGGGTCCCTGTGTCAGGAAGTCCACTTGCAAGGACAGTTGCTTTGGAGGAGCCTCTGACAACTTGCTGATCAATGTTAACCAGATCTGTTGACACCAGTACAGTGCAATGAGAATCATCTTGCCAACCATGTGCCTCAAGTCTGAGCAGCACCCTCTGAATTAGTGGGGCGGATGCATACAGAAAATGTCTTGTCCATCTCAGCCTAAATGCATCCTGACAGAAAATGCCAGGTTCTGGATTTCTGGAGCAGAAGAGAGGAAGTTTTGCATTGAGTGGGGACGCAAAATGGTCCACGTCCGGACTGTCTCATTTGTCGAAGAGCGACTGCATGACATCTGGTGCAAGCGACCATAGAAACATAGACTTTGACGGCAGATAAGGACCACTTGGCCCACCTAGTCTGCCCATTTTCCTACCTATCTGATAAGCTGGAGATCCTAGTTAACCAACAGCCTACTTCTTCCTACCCCCCACAAGAACTGCCCTTACGTCTGTGCCATGCATTCTTGAATTCCCCCACTGTTTTTGACCCCATGACCTCCTCAGGAAGGCCGTTTTATGTGTTCACCACCCTCTCTGTGAAAAAAATACTTCCTCATATTGCCCCTGATCCGTCCCCCCTCTATCTTCAAATTGTGTCCCCTTGTTCTTGCACATCTCTTTTTCTGAAAGATGCTACCCTCTTGGACTTTGTTGATCCCCTTGAGGTACTTAAAAGTTTCAATCATGTGCCCCCTCTCCCTCCTTTCCTCAAGGATATACATCTTAAGCTCCTTTAGTCTCTCTTTGTAAGGCTTCTGTTGAAGACCCTGCAGCATTTTTGTTGCCCTCCTCTGGACTGCCTCCATCCTGTCTATGTCCTTGTGGAGATGGGGTCTCCAGAACTGCATGCAGTACTCCAGATGGGGTCTCACCAACTGTCTGTACAGAGAGATAACAACTTCCTGTTTTCTACTGGTGATGTCTCTCCCTATACATCCCAGTATCCCCCCAGCCATCCCTACCGCCTCCTCACATTGCTTGCTAACCTTTAAGTCATCTGATCGACTACCCACATGTCCCACGTTCCATTTTTGCTGTTACTACCTCCCCCCATTGTGTACTCTTCCCCTGGCTTTTATTTCCCAGGTGCATTACTTTTGCACTTCTTTGCAATAAATCTGGCTACCATACTTCTGACCATTCCTTCAACCTTGCCAAGTCCGTCTCATCCTTCCTCCCTTGTGTATCAACCCTGTTGCAGATATTTGTGCCGTCTGCAAGAGGCACACACTTCCTTCCAGTCCCTCTGCAATGTCACTTACACAGACATTAAAAAGGACCGGACCAAGTACTGAACCCTGCGGTACCCCACTAGTAACCCCTCTTCTTCAGAGTGGACTCCGTTTACTATTACCCTCTGTGTCCTGTTGTCCAGCCAATGTTTTACCCAGGCTACCACCCTGGAACCCACTCCAAGGCTGGCTAATTTATTAATCTTCTGTGTGGGACTGTGTCACATGCCTTGCTAAAGTCTAGGTAGGCCATGTCCACAGCCTCTCCCCTGGTCTACTACTTTGGTCACCCAGTCAAAGAAATCGATTAGATTTGTCTGACATGACTTTCCCGCTGTGAATCCATGCTGCCTTGGGTCCTGTGCCCCACTGGTTTCTAGGTACGCAACAATTCTTTCCTTCAGAAGTGATTCCATCATTTTACCTACCACTGAGGTCAAACTGACAGGTCTTTAGCTTCCTGCCTGTCTTACTCCCACTTTTGTGAAGGGGAATCACATCCACCCTCCTCCAGTCCTCAGGTACCACATCATCCTCCCATGATTTGTTACAGAAAGGTTAGTCAGTGGTGTCACTAGTTCTCCCCTTAGTTATTTTAGGATTCTGTGGTGAATCACGCCAGGCCCCATTGCTTTGTCCACCTTCAGTTTTAGGAGTTCTTTCAGAACCCTTTCTTCTGTGAAAGGACTGGTATCAACCCCCCATCCAAAGTGCTTCTATTGATTGGATTAGGTACCTCCCCCTCCTCTTCTTCAGTGAATACTGAGTAGAAGTGTTCGTTCACTATCCCTACTTTTTCACTGTCCCTCTCTGCCCTCCCCTTTATTAAGCCTCCCTATCCCTCCCTTTGTTTTTCTTCGCTCCCTAACGTACCCATAAAAAGTTTTATCCCCCTTCTTAACTGAGTTGGTTGTCTTTTCCTTGGTTTGGGCATTTGCTATTCTGACTACCTTTCCCGCTTCCTTTTGCTTTAACTGGTACGGTTCTCTGTCCTGCTCCTTCTGCATTTCCTTGTACTTCCTGAATGCTATCTTTTTCTCCCTAGTCTTCCCCACCGCCTCTTTTGAGAATCATAGTGTTTTTTTCTTTTGTTTTGATTTATTTGCTTCACACAAAGGCTTGTTGCCTCTGTGATGGCAGTTTTTATGTTTCCCCATTGTTGCTCCATCCCTCGTTCTTACCTATTTGCTAGTGTTTTTCTGAGGCACTCTCCCATTCTGACAAAGTCAGCCCGCCTAAAGTTCAATACCCTCACTTTTGTATGGTTTGACTCTGCGGCTGAGTTTATCGTGAACCACACTGTTTGGTGATCACTTGTTCCCAGATGGCTACCCGCTTCAAGGTCTGAGATCCTCTCTCCATCCCTGTTTGAGAGTACTAGGTCTAAGACTCCTCCCTCCCTCCCGAGTGGGTTTCAACACTAGCTGGCTGAGGAATACCCCATGTAGGGCATCAAGAATGACCCTGCTCTTGGATGTGGCTGCAGCAAAGGTGCTCCAGTTAACATCTGGCATATTCAGGTCCCCATCAATAATATCTTGAATAGCTTGGCAGAAGACACCAGGAGAAAGGACTGCTGTGTGACTGAACTTCTCTGCTGGGACTAAAGTAGAAGAACTTTTGTACTTGGACATTTAATTTAGGGTAAAAAAACTAACATACAAAAAAAAAAGTGTGTGTTTGGGTTAACTGAACTGAATGGGTATCTGAAGAGTTATCTAGGTGTAAATCACAGGTGACTGAAAGGACTTAACTGCTGTGAGGTTTAAATTACTTGTAGAAAGATCTGGTAAGTAGGGGTGGCTTAGCTAGAAGGAAGCTACATTTAAAGACTGCCTTAGAAAGTTTCTGCTAATAGCTTGGCAGAAGACACCAGGAGAAAGGACTGCTGTGTGACTGAACTTCTCTGCTGGGACTATATTGCCCTCCTTCCCTCCCCTCCACCCAAAGCTAGTTCTATTTTGATAGGCACAGGATTTGACTGACAACAGGAACTTCCTGTTTAGGGGCAGGAAGTGAGTGATCACAGAACCACCAAGGACCCACCATCCTAGAAGGGCAAGAGTAGCTCTCCGGACCCCTCTAGCTGCTGGAGGTCTGCCTCTGAGCAAGTAAGTGGTCTATACTGAAAAATGTAGGATATTCTTGTCTCAGAACAGGACAATCAGGAGCTTAAAGGGCACACAGGAAGAAAGTAAGAGAGAGAGAAAAAACAGAGGAAAAGTAAGGATTGCAAACAGTTAAGGGCCAGAAATAAGACATGATTGGAGTGGTGCAGTGCAGTGGCTGTGGGCAGCAGTCTTCCGGAGATGTTCTGGAGGATACGGTGTTGTCCCATCTGCAGGCACCTCTCTGGGCTGAGGGGAGGTTGCTCATCTACAGGCTGAGTTGGCCAGGATTTGTGGGACCTCCTCTTCCATCCAGGGACCACCAGTGCCACTGCCGTTGCCTCAGGGTTGCCAAGAAAGAGGAGCAGTTGGACCACAGTGGGCTCAGGGAGGTGAGGGTGATGGAACAAGGCGCATCCCTCCAGTTGTACCTCTCCACAATTCCTATGCCATTCTGGCAAAGTGTGGTTCTTCTATGGAGGCACCCACAGTGGAGACCAAGGAGGATGCTAGGAACCTCCACAAGGAGACCCACAGGAGGTGGCAGGGGACCCTGCAGGGAAGAAACAACTCCTGGTGGGGACTCCATTGTTAGGAAGGTGCAGAGCTGGGGAGGAAGGGAGAAGGAGGTAAGGTGCCTGCCTGGCACCATGGCTTGGAGGACAGGGGGCGAATCCTCAGGATTGCGGAGCAGCTGCACAGGAGAGCTGGATGTCATTGTCCACTAGGAACAAATGACCTGGCTAAGAAAGGGATTAGAGAAGTGCAGGAAGAGTTTGTGGAATTGGGGAGGGCCTTAGTCAAGTAGCGCCGCAGTAACCTTCCCGGAGGTGCTACCCATCTATGGCATAGGAGAGGCTAGGGTGTTCTGCACCATGGGATTCAATCAGTGGTTGAAAAACTGGTGTGGAGCTCAGGGATTTGGCTTCATGGGGACTGGGGTCCACCTGGGTGATGCAAGCCTATACTGGCATGATGGGCTGCATCTGTCGGAGGGAACCAGGATCCTAGGTGATAGTTTAAATGCTTCATTGGCAAGCTTTTAAACTAGCCAAGGAGGCACTGGAAAGGAGCAGGAAAATCCTAGCCCCCTAAATAATCACAGTAGTAAGTCGGCAAACACCAACATAGAGGTGTCGATAGGGAGGAGGGCAGGGTAAATGGAGAAAGTGACAAAGGCAAGAAAGACAGGGATGGAGCAAAAGGAGTAAGGCCATCAGGAAATGGAGGGTATGTACCAATGCCCGTAGTCTGGGCAACAAGCTCCCTGAGCTGATGGCCTTAATGGAAGAGGGATGCCTGGATGTCGTAGCAGTCACAGAAACATGGTACACAGAGAACCATGACTGGGATGTTAACATACCAGGGTACATAACCTACAGGAGAGACAGGCAGGGAGAAGAGGAGAGGTAGCTCTCTATGTAAAGGAAGGGATAAAGCAACTGAACAAAATAGTAAACAGGGAGGAGAGGCACTGTGGGTCACCTTGGAGACTGGAAAGGGCACCACAATCCGCACAGGGGTTGTGTACAGACCCCCATGTCAGGGGGAAGGAATGGACAAGGATATGATAGAAGGCATTCTTAGAATGGCAGAGAAAGGGGAGATACTGTTGATGGGAGACCTGAATATGCCAGATGTTAACTGGAGCACATTTGCTGCAGCCACATCCAAGAGCAGGGCCATTCTTGATGCCCTACAGGTGGCAGACATTAGACAGCTAGTTTCAGAACCCACTCGTGAGTGAGCAATCTTAGACCTCGTACTCTCAAACAGGTGCAGTGAGAGGATCTCAGATCCAGAAGTGGGTTGCCATCTGGGGACAAGTGACCATCAAACAGTGTGGTTCACGTTAAATTCAGCTACAGAGTCAAGCCATACAAAAGTGAGGGTACTGAACTTTAGGAGGGCTGACTTTGTGAAATGGAGGAGTGCCTCAGAAAAGCACTAGCAAACAGGCTAGAAGGAGGTGTGGAGCAACAATGGGGAATTATCAAAACTGCCATCACAGAGGCAACAAGCCTTTGTGTGAAGCAAATAAACAAATCAAAATGAAAGAAAAAGCCACTATGGTTCTCAAAGAGGTGGCTGTGGAAGTCAGGAAGAAAAAGATAGCATTCCGGAAGTATAAGGAAACACAGAAGGAGCAGGACAGAGAGCTGTACCAGTTAAGGCAGAAGGAAGCAGGGAGGAAAGTCAGAATAGCAAAGGCCCAAACTGAGGAAAAGATAGCCAACTCAGTTAAGAAGGAGGATAAAACCTTTTATAGGTACATCAGACGTAGAAAGACAAAGGGAGGGATAGTGAGGCTGAATAGAATGAACGGTGGGTGGGTGGGCAGAGGGACAGTAAAAGCAGGAATACTGAATGAATATTTCTGCTCAGTATTCACAAAACAGGAGGGAAGTGCCTATTCCAATTAACAGAAGCACTCTTGATAGAGAGTCGATCTCAGTCCTTTCACAGAAGAAAGGTTCTGCAAAGAACTCCTAAAACTGAAGGTGGACAAAGCAATGGGTCCTGATGGAATTCACCCCAGAATTCTAAAAGTATTAAGGGAGGAACTAGTGAAACCACTGGCTACTCTTTTTAATAAATCATGGGAGGATGGTGTGGTACCCGAGGACTGGAGGAAGGCGGATGTGATTCCCCTTCACAAAAGTGGGACCAAGACAGAGGCAGGAAACTACAGACCTGTCAGCCTGACCTCTGTGGTAGGGAAAGTGATGGAGTCACTTCTGAAGGAAAGAATAGTTGAGTACCTAGAGGCCAGTGGAGCACAGGACCCAAGGCAGCATGGGTTCACAGCGGGAAGGTCATGTCAGACAATCTAATGGATTTCTTTGACTGGGTGACCAAATAGTAGACCAGGAGGGGCTGTGGACATGGCCTACTAGACTTTAGCAAGGCATTTGACACAGTCCCACAAAAGATTAATAGTCAAATTAACCAGCCTGGGAGTGGGACCCAGGGTGGTAGCCTGGTAAAACATTGGCTGGACAACAGGACACAGAAAGTAATTGTAAATGGAGTCCACTCTGAAGAAAGGGGGGTTACTAGTGGGGTACCGCAGGGTTCAGTATTGGGTCCAGTCCTTTTTAATGTCTTCATCAGTGACATTGCAGAGGGACTGGAAGGAAAAGTATGCCTTTTTGCAGATGACACAAAGATCTGCAACAGGGTTGATACACAAAGAGACGTGGAAAGGGACTTGGCAAGGTTGGAGGAATGGTCAGAAGTATGGCAGCTAGGATTCAATGCAAAGAAGTGCAAAATAATGCACCTGGGAAACAAAAACCCAGGGGAAGAATACACAGTGGGTGGGGAGGTAGTAACAACAACAAAAAAGGAAAGAGACCTGGGGGTAATCATATCAGATGACCCTAAGGTTGTAAGCAACGTGAGAAGGCAGTAGGGAGGGCTGGGGGTATACTGGGATGTAGGGAGAGGCATCATCAGCAGAAAACAGGAAGTTGTTATCCTCTGTACAGACAGTTGGTGAGACCCATCTGGAGTACTGTGTCCAGTTCTGGAGACCCCATCTCCACAAAGACATAGACAGGATAGAGGTAGTCCAGAGGAGGGCAACTAAAATGGTGCAGGGTCTGCAAGAGAAGCCGTATGAGAAGAGACTAAAGGAGCTTAATATGTATACCCTTAAGGAAAGAAGGGAGAGTGGGGGACATGATAGAAACGTTTAAGTGCCTCAGTGGAATCAACAAAGTCCAAGAGGGTAGCATCTTTCAGAAAAAGAGACTTGCAAGAACAAGGGGACACAATTTAAAGATAGAAGGAGGCGGTTCAGGGGCAATGTGAGGAAGTATTATTTCACAGAGAGGGTAGTGGATGCATGGAACAGCCTTCCTGAGGAGGTTGTGGGGTCTAAAACTGTGGGAGAATTCAAGAATGCATGGGACAGACATAAGGCAATTCTTGTGGGGGGGGTAGGAAGAAATAGGCTGTTGGTTAACTAGGATCTGCGGCCTATCCTGTAGGTAGGGAAATGGGCAGACTAGATGGGCCTAGCGGTCCTTATCTGCCGTCAAAGTCTATGTTTCTATCTCCCCTTTCTCTGCCATCCTTCTATCATTTCCTCCCTCTAAGACTGGGGTCTGTATACAACCTCTGTGCGGATTGTGGTGCCATTTCCAGTCTCCAGGGTGACCCACAATGTCTCCTCTCCTCCTTGTTTACCCTTTTGTTTTGTTGTGTTGACCCCTTCCCTTACATAGAGAGCCCCTCCTCCTCTTCTACCCTCCCTGTCCCTCCTGTAGATTGTGTAAACTGGTATGTTGACATCCCAGTCATGGTTCTCTGTGTACCATGTTTCTGTGACTGCCACAATATCCAAGCATCCCTCTTCCATCAAGGCCACCAGTTCAAGGAGCTTGTTATCTAGACTATGAGCACTGATACTCCTTACCCTCCATTTTTTGGCTTTACCCTTTTTTGCCCCATCCCTGTTCTTACTGCCTTTGCCTTTTTCTCCATTTACCCCTGCCCCTCTCCCTATTGACTTCTCTACCTTGGTGTTTACCTCACAAACTACCATGATTTTTTTGGGGGAGGGGTGCTAGGATTTCCCTGCTCCTTTTCAGTTCCTCACCCCCTTGGCTAGTTTAAATGCTTGCCAGTGAAGCATTTGAACCTATCACCTAGAATCCTGGTTCCACTCCTGGACAGATGCAGACCATCATGCCAGTATACAGTCCCCAGTGAAGCCCAACCCCTGAGCTCTGCACCAGTTTTTCAACCACTGACTGAATCCCATGGTGCGGAACACCCCAGCCTTACCCATGCCATAGATAGGCAGCACCTCTGAGAAGGTTACCATGCATGCTACTTGTCTAAGACCCCTCCCCAACTCCATAAATTTCTCCTGTACTGCTGTGACACCATTCCCAACCAGGTCATTTGTCTCTAGGTAGACAATGATAATTCAGCTCCCTCCACCATGCAGTTGCTCCTGCAAACCTGGGGATTCACTCCCTGTCCCTCCAAGCCATGGCACCAGGCAAGCACCTTACCTCCTTCTCCCCTCCCTCCCCTAGTTCTACCCTCCTAACGATGGAGTCCACCACCAGGAGTTGTTTCCTTCTCCTGTGGGGTCCCATGCCACCCTCCTGTGGGTCTCTTTGTGGAGGTTCCCAGCATCCTCCTTGGTCTCCACTGTGGGTGCCTCCATAAAGGAACCACACTCTGCCAGAATGGCATACGAACTGCGGAGAGGTACAACTGGAAGGATGCACCTCTTTCACCACCCTCACCCTTCCTGAGCCCACTGTGGTCCAACTGCTCCTCTTTCTTGGCAACCTCTGAGGCAGCAGTGGTGTCCCTGGTGGTCCCTGGGTGGGAGAGGAGGTCCCCCAAATCCTGGCCAACCCAGCCTGGAGACGAGCAACCTCCTCCCTCAGCCCAGAGAGGTGCCTGCAGATGGGACAACACCGCATCCTCCAGAACGTCTCCCGGAAGACTGCTGCTCCACTGCACCACTCCCATCATGTCTTATTTGTGGCCCCTTAACTGTTGTTTTGTATGCTTACTTTCCTCTCTCTGTTTATTTATTTTATATCCATTTTTTCCCTACTTTCCTGCTGCTTCTGTGCCATTAAAGCTGCTGATCTCCCTGTTCCGAGACAGGAAGTTCCTATATTTCTCAGTAGTCTCCTTATTTGCTCAGAGTCAGACCTCCAGTAGCTGGGGGATGGGGATGGAGAGCTACTCTTTTCCTTCTAGGATGGTGAGTCTTTTGTGCCTCTGTGATCACTCCCTTCCTGCTCCCAAACAGGAAGTTCCTGTTGTCAGTCAAATCATGTGCCTATAAAAGTAGAACTGGCGAGGCAACATAGTCCCAGTACAGTAGTAAACTTCTAACAGCACCTCCTTCCTCTTGCTGCTCTTGCTAAAAGCTATCTAGGGCAGTTTTTAAATCCAAACACCTGGCTTCCTACTGCCTAAGTCACTCCTCCTAATTCACAGTTTCCTTCTTAACCTAGCTAACTGCACAGATAACAATTCCCTTCACCCAACTCAGACAAACACACTAACACTTTTTTTTTGTTTTTACCCTAAATTGAAAGTTCCAATAGTAGAGTTCTAGTTGTTTAGTCCCAGCAGAGTAGTAAAGTTCTAACAGCACCTCCTTCCGCTTACTATTCTCTCACTCACTCATGAGGATCTGCTTCTGTACTGCTGAGGTGGTCCACTGGATCATTCTGAGTCCCTCACAGATAGACTGCCTGAATCAGAGCACTGTGCTTGAGACACCATTCCCAGACTCACTGCTTCTCTGCATAGAGGGTAGGAGTATGCCCTGCCTTGCTTGTTGATGTAGTACGTCATGGCCTTGTTGTCCATCTGAAGAACTACTACTTCTTAACTGGGAACTTCTTCTAAGGTCGGATGGCATATAGGCCTGCCCTCATCTCTAGAATGTTAATATGGAGATAAGACTCCTCCAGAGTCCACACTCCTTGAATGTGGCGATTCCAGCAGTAAACTCTCCAATAGAACAGAGATTCATCCATGGTGATGGTGAAGTGAGATTCTGGTGAGGCAAAAGGCAGGCCTTGGAGGAGGAGGCTGTCCTCCTGTATCCACCATGCAAGTGATCTCTGCAAAGGTTCCGTCACTTTGATGGGGTAAGACTGCGGATGCATCGTTGGGGACCACTGAGTGCTGAGGATCTACTGGGTGGTCAGTCCTCATGTGTAATTGAGCTAAAGGCACTGTGAAACTGACAGAGGCCATGAGGCCTAACAGCTGTTGCACAGAGTGAGTTTGTACAAGGTTGTTTTATCTGATGAAGCAAGCTATCTGAAGAATGTCACTCCTCCTGTCCTCTGGAAGAAAAGCCCTCACTTTTGTGGTGTCTAAGAGGACTCCTATAAAGAGGAGCCTGCTGGGAGTCTTGAAGCTGTGACTTCTCTAGGTTCAGCAGGACCACCATGGAGATGAGGAACTGAGATGCTGTGGACACCACTGTCTGTGTCTCCTACCTTGAAAGAGCTTGCCAAAAGCCAATTGTCTGCAGGGAAAGACTTGAATGCTGAGCTTTCAAAGGTGTGCAGCGAGGACTATGAAACACTTGGTAAAGGCTCAAGGCACTGAGGAGAGCCCAAAGGGCAGGACTCTGGACTGGTAATGCCAACCCAAGGCCACAAAGTGAAGGTACTTGTGGTGATCTGGGTGTACTAGAATGTGCTGGTAAGCGTCCTGCATGTCCAGGGATGCCAGCCAGTCGTGCTGCCAGAGAAGTGGTGGGAGCATCCCTAAGGAGACCATCTTGAACTTCTCCCGGAACAAGAACTTGTTTAACTTTCTGAGGTTGAGAATGGGGTGCATGCCGCCCGTCTTCTTTGGAACCAGAAAGTAAAGAAAGTAGAAGCCTGTGTTCCACTCTGCCCAGGGAACTACTTCCACTGCCCTGTTTTTGAGAAGACCCTAAATTTCTGAAGTGAGAAGGTCTGACTGGATGGCTGACAAACTGTGTTGCCGCTTGGGCAGACGGTCTGGGGGAATGTCTGAAAAACGGAGACAGTACCACTCCCGAATAATCTGCAGGACCCACTTATCCATTTTCATAGACTTCCAATGACTATAAAACTGTGTCAGACGACTTCCCACTGCTATGAAAAAGTCCACCTTGGGCAGTGGAAGTGAGACCAAGGCTGGACTTTCAAAGGATGGTACTGGGCCTCTTTGGGCCTTGTGCCTTCTGCTGTGTTTTCTTTTGCGGCTGAGGAGGCTGGTGCCTGTTTGGGGCCCCTCAGCCTCTCCCTCGAAAGGGCTGCTTGTTACAAAAAAACTAACGGATCCTGCCCCTCTAGGGGGAAAAAGGAGCTGGCTTGGCTGCTTTAACGGCAGTCCTGGTTTTCTGAGAGGCCTCTATGGATTGTTCTACCAGTTGGCTAAACAGATATGTGCCATTGAAGGAGACATTCATTACCTGTTGCTGAGCATCAGAGGAAAACCCTGACGTCCTAAGCCAGGAATGTCTTCTGATATAGATTCCAGCAGCGGCCACCCTGGAAGTCGTATCACATGCATCTTTGGAAGCTTTTAGTTGATGACTCCTACATTCTATACCCTGGGTAACAATCTATAAAATCTCCATTTTAGTCAGATTCCGGGAGACATTCCAGTAGTGACTTAAAGAGCTCCTGACACAGTTGAGACAAGTTTGAAAAAATTTTATATTCAGACGTAACTGTAGCTTTTATTTTGTATTTTATTCTGTAATTCTCACCCTTATTTCCTTATTCTATGGGTATTTGCATCAATGCAGTATCTCTGCTCTTTGAGCTCTGGCTGCCTGCCTGCCTACACCTGCCATCATCATTCTGTTTATGACATCAAAATATGTTGCTGTGGAGATAATTATGATGTCATAAATAGGAGATTGTGATGTCGTGTGTAGAGAAGCAGTTGGAGTAGATAGAGTCTAGGGAACAGGGATCTTGTTTTCATGCAACTGTTTTCTGTAATAAAGAAAATGGGGAATTAATTACTGAAAATATATGAAGTTCTAAAGAAAATGGGATGGAGCTAAATATAAATCTTACTTTTTTCAACGTGTTTTTAATACTGTCAGCAGCTCTGTAAAGGTAATCCAGAGAGCATATTCGCACTAGGTGGAATGCCCTTGATAGCTGGCATTGCGAATGCCCAGAGTTGCAGCTGTGAATGCCTTTTTCCCCACTGTATCTATACTGCCAGATTACTTGTTGATAGGATGCACTGACACTTCCTGAGGAAGAACAGCTTTGTCATTTTACGTAAGGACAACCAGCGCATCTGCGATGGCCTGCGAGGCTAAAATAGGTCTCTGCTTGGGAGGGACATACTTCCTAGCTATAGACTTGCAGACGTAAGGAATAAGAGCCAGCCTCACCCCAAACAGCTTCAGACAAAGTCTCGAAAGATGGGGGAACAGGAGGTGCAGGGTTCACTGGGATATCTGGAATATGAAGCCACTCTAGGTGTAAAAGTTTACCTGGGTTCACAGATGATGTCTGTAGATCGAGAGCTGCCCTAATATTTTTAAGTAGAGACTGGAACAAAAGGTCCTCTACTGGAATCTCAGCTGGAAGTAAGGGATTACCGCCCAAACTGTAGAACGAGTCTTCATCACCTTCAGAAATTATAAGGTTGGGATCACTCATCCTGCTCCATGTTCCCTTCAGAGGGAGCGGAAGCTGCCCCTAACAAGCTGCTGCCTGTAGTCTGGGCAAAAGATAAACAAGAGACACCAGTGGGGCCGGCCTGGTGGCACAGAGGGTTGAGGCACTGGACGCCACACCCTATGCCACGCTGGTGACCTGAGTTTGGGAGCGAGCTCACGCCACTGGGAGTCAGTCGGGGGGGTCTAGAGACAGACTGAGCAGTTGGCAGGCAGCTCTCCTTTCCGGGGAGGGGCGCAGGGTTTCCCCGGTGCTTAACTGCCACCCGGTGGAGGCTAGGTGGCAGTGCCACACCACGGAAGCAACCTGGCACTAGGACAGGGAGGGTGGAAGGGGCTGTCACCGAAGCCATGGTGCACATGAGTGCCTCCACGCACATGTGCATCCACATTCTGGGGTCTCGGGTAATGGGGGGGGGGGACCCCAGAAAACTGACGGGGGCCGTGGCCAGATGAAGTCTCCGGGCCGACTCTGGGTGTCCGCCGGGAAACACAAGTCATTACAAGCTCCCAAACATCCCCAGAGTCCGGTAGGCTGACTGACATGCAGTTGCGGCCCACCATGGAGCACAAATACCTGAATATAAAAACAAAAATAGGACACACCAAAACCGGCACCGAACCCAGCACCGCAGATTCAGGCTTTCGGACCCAGCACCATGGACTGCAATGCCGAATCTGGCGCCATGGGACCCAGCGCAGGATGCAGCACTGCAGAACCTGGCACCAGATGTGGCAACACAAGCCCCAGCACTGGATCCGATGACCCACTGGGAGTCGGCATCGGACGCGGCACTAAAGATACCGTCAGGCAAGATGGCACAACGTGAAGATCCACACCAGATCTAGAAGAAAAAGAAGGGAAGGGAATGGTACCTGTATCAGTCCCTGTGAGAAAACAGATTGAGGGGGTGGGCACAGGGACCAGCGTCCGTGGCGTGGGTACCCGGCAAGGGAGAAAATTCCATTGCTGGCACCAAACGCTCAACCTGCCCTGAAGGCCTCAACCGAGGCTTCAAAACTCCTAGGACCTTAGGTCCTGGAACCAGATTAACCAAAAGGGGCAAACATGACAGACACTGTACTCACTGTTCCATAAGAGCAGCCTAGTGATGTAACCGCCTATCAGAAACCCCATAAGGGGACAGAGGGCTCTGGTGTCAAAAATCAAGGCAATCATGAGCGGAAACCGCCAGAGAACCAGACAGCACCTGAGATGGCCTACCGCTCTTCGACCACCAAAGACCTCTCAGCAGACGTACCAGAGGGTGACCTTGACTGGTACTGTGTCTTCCTTGTCTGAAGAGAAGAAGAACTTGAGGCAGAGTGGTTCTGGTTCCTGACCCGGACCGTGAATGATCCCTCTTCTTTTTGTGCTTACGGGAGGACTGTCCTCCCTCCTGAAGACTGAACTGTCCATGATCAGACCCTCCCTCCACTGAGGGCAGAAGCAAGCAATAATACCGACAGGGTGGGTGGTACTGGGCAATAACGGACCACCCAGGGGTGTAATGAGGCTTGATATCACAGGCGGAGGGCCTTATAACCCCTGGAAGGTCCAGTACTGCCCATACTGCCCACCCTGGAGGGTATTATTGTGCTTAGCAAATGGGAACAGTATTTTTTTTTGTTCGAAAACAATAATTTTTATGTTTATATTTGAAAAGTCCTTATGTTTAAATTTTTTTGTTCATTAAATAGTTCCTCTGCCTGCATTTGTATGCTGCTTTAAAAAAAAATGTAAGGATTTTATACCCTAATGGAGCTTCCATAGTTCTCAAGTGTTTTTCAGCTGATTGTCTTGGTTTTGAGCCTCCACCACCGACCCCCACCCCCAATGGAGAGTCAGAGGAATTAACTGGAAATTAAATATTTCATGTTTTTGGGCTCTGCATTCATTACTTTACTTTGTTTTGTTTATTTATTACTCCAGGAGTCTGACGGAGAAGCGGTGGTGGTGGCAGTCGGGGGAGTCCGACAGAGGAGCAGTGGTGGCGGTCGGGTGAGCTGGAATGAAATGAAAATAAAGTTTGCCGTGCAGGGGTACTTTTCTGTTGTTTTTTTTTTTAACCTCCGTTCTGAAGTGTGGTAGTGATGAGCTACAACTGAAAAAAAACTACGTCTGTCAGGGAACTGGCAGGGGCACAGTGGTGGCGGGTGGGCTGTGACATTGTGGAGCACTCTAGTATGGATGGTACGTGCATAGAAAGAACGACGGTTGACCGAGGTAACGAGGAGCTACAGGAACGTGGAATATTAAGTCTGCAAAAAGCATATGCTGCCCGGTTGGGACTTTCAGGGCACTGTAAATAAGGAAAATAAGTAAAGAAAAATAAATATTCCTAGACTATGATGTGTGATTTTGCTGCTGTTAGTAAACTAGGGAGTGTTGGGGGACACTATGTCTCGCTTAGCTGACAAAAAATGGTGGGAGGGTGGGAAGTAGGGAGAGGTGCTGCTCCAACCGGGAAAAAGGGAGGGAAAAGGCCCAAACTGGTAGACTATCGAGCTACTCTGGAGAAACAGGTATTTTTTGCATGAACCAAGATAACATAAATGTACAAAAATATCTTCAAGTCTATATGGCATCTAAAATAATTATAATAGAGCTGGAATGCTATGTATGCATTAAGATCCCTTAATAGCCAAACTGTATTAAGATGATGTGATACAACTTAAGAGTGTCATAAGGAAAAAATACAATAAAAAAAATTATATATAAAAAAATTGGTGGAGATCTGGAATTCAAATTAAGGAGTTATAGCCTTTCTTATTTGCATATCTCCCATGACCTCACCCTTTAGCAATAATCCTCTTTTTACTCGGTTTCAGTCTGGATTTCTGGGGTGCCTCCCCACTTTATCCCCCCTCCAGGTCGGCTGGATAGGCATAGTGTTATTTCTTACGAACTTTATGTACTGCTATCGTTTTCTATTCTGTGTACTATGACTCAAGTGTTATTTTCTGGCAGTTTTCTAGTGACTATATGAAGGTACTGTACCTGATATCAAGGAGAACAAAACTCTCGGCTACACTCCAGACCGAAAGAAAACCGCCACTGATAGCGAAGTAAAGTAAAAAAGTTGTTTTATTCAAACACAGAAACACCCCCATCACAAAAGAAAAGTCGACATACATTTCACGTCACACTGATGCTTTGTCAAGATGTCATGCCGCTAAAAACACTCCCCTTAAATACAAAAATACTGCACATGTGATAGAGCCATAGTACCAAATGTAAAATGACATATTCCTAATTAAAAATTCATGATGCTTAACACCAATAATATCAAGTGCTGAGCTAAAAATACACTCTATAAACCTATACATAAATATATATAATAAATGTATCATGCAAACCCTATTCTATAACTAAATACAAAAATCCACATACAGAAGTACATCTTATAACTACTAATATGGCCTATCCAATTGCAAAAAAAGGACAAAAGGGCAAAGACATGTAAAGTCTAATTCAAACATTTCATTCCATGTAAAATTCAAATTAGTATGTCTTAATACATTCTTAACTAAATGTATGGACAAATATATTTTTTATATATTGCACTACTGTCTGTAACTAATGAGGAGAGAATATTAATTCCTTTTCTTTAAAAAAGGGGCCTACTGGAAGGATCCACTGAGACCTGGCGGTTGTCCAGCCCTCAGGTGAAATTGCCAAAAGGTCTCCTGACACATTACCTTATTATTCAAATCACCCCCTCTAGGCCCCGATTTAATATGTTCCAGACCAAAAAACAAGAGTGTCCAGTGCCACACAATTTTATATGCATTGCAAGGGCATTTTCCACTGAACCCAATCTTCGAGCTTCGCTCTTTGGGTTTTGTGGATTATCACACACCTCGGGTGTGTGAAAAATCCTCATAACACACACCTGCACAGGTATTATTCTCTATACATTATCTCTAGATAGGAGCTGTGAAATCACATTGCCACCATGCTCCTGCACCACAGAACACACCCCTAAGATGTGTTTTTATTGCGATTTGTGATGGGTTTTCATTGCAAATATCTCACACGGGATCCGAAGCAGGATTAGTCTGTTTGCAGACGGTACCAAGATGGGAGCTGTGGTTGATGATGCGGAAGGGTGGAAGGGGCTGCAGGAGGACCTGACTAAGCTGCAGGAGTGGGCAGAAACATAGCAGTTGGGGTTCAATGCCAAGAAGTGCAAGGTTTTGTAATTCGGAGCCAAGAACCAGGGGAGGAATTATCACTTGAATATGGTACAGTTGGGGAGCTCTACAGAGGAGAAGGACCTAGGAGTGATCATTACGGAGAGCATGAACAACTCTGTTCAGTGCAGGAAGGCGGCAACCAAAGCCAACAAAATGCTGGGGTGTACTGCAAGAGGGATCTCCTCCAGAAGGAGGGAGGTTGTCCTGCCCCTGTATAGGTCATTAGTCAGGCCTCACCTTGAGTACTGCGTGCAGTACTGGTGTCCATTCCTGAAGAAGGACATCAGATTAATGGATGGGGTGCAGCGAAGAGCCACAAAGATGATCCAGAGATTAGAGAGCAAGCCCTACAAGGACAGGCTGGGAGAGTTATTTATTTATTGGCTTTTGGTGACTGAGTAAGTGCGTTAGGCAATTTGACCTGCCTATTTTTAAGCACAACCCGGGAGAGTACAGAATACAGAGATACAAAAATAAACAGTAGAAAATGGTACAGTATGCCAACGCAGGACCTCACACAGGAAGGTCAAAATACAAATTAACATTGTTAACTTAGGTCACCCATGCAGGAGTGAGACAAACGAAAACAAAATCAAATTAAACCTGTGCTGGACCCCAACACAGGAAGGTCTGACAGTGTGGACTACATTCAGACAATTGGACACCCAGAGATAATAGAGAGAAACAAAACATAACACTGTGTAGGGGGAGTTAACAGAGTAGTAATATCGGACAAGACAAGCAACAAAAAAGAAGGTTAAGAGCATTTGCAGACACCATGTGTCCTTAGGTAAGAGAAGAGTGCTGTCTTGAATAAGTCATGAGATGCAGAGACCCTGATATGGGGAGGTAGGGAGTTGCAGAATTTCGGGGCAAAGTGGGAGAAAGCTTGTTCACCCATTCTTGTTGAGCAAGGGGGGAACAAAGAGTAGGGCAGAGGCAGAGGACCTCAGGGAGTGAGCATAAGTCACAGGGTTTAACATAGCTCCAAGAGAATCAGGTCTGGGGATACGGGTAAGAGTCGATAAAGCATCCTAGGGTGTACAAAGTTAAATACGGTCTTGTCTCAGTCTGGTTTACAACAAATTATTACTTTGCCCACTCGACACAATAATAGATCAGGAAATCACACATTGCTGGACTGGATATTAACAAATAGACCTATTAATATGATAAAATGTGGTTTGACCTCTGATTCGTTAAGTGATCATCATCTAGTCTTCTGTATTTGGAAACATGGGGGACTGAAGAAGTCTAAGCCAATTATAAGGATTTCGAGATCTTTTCTAAATTTGATGTACATTCTTTTGTACAGAGTTGGGTAAAATAGATTGGTCTTTTTATATTCTATCCCTGATGTGGATTCTGCATTGCATTTTTCATTACTGAGTTTACACATGTTTTGGACCAGTTAGCTCCCCTTGTTAAAAGAAGGGTCCGAGGAAAAACTTATGGTGGTTAACACCTCCTTTGATTAAACTTATGAGACAACGAGACAAGGCCTGAAAAGCGTATAAAATGAACCATTCTGCTTCTGGTTATCATCGTATAGGACTTTAAGGAACCAATGTAAGGCTAAGATAAGGAAGGCTAAAACAGACTATATTCGTCATAAACAATGTGAAGGGTTATCTAACGCTACTACTTTTGAAAACAATTAACAATTTCATAAGGCCTAATGTTTGTCAACCAGGTTCAATGAGGTTGAACGGTGACTTGTTGTCTTGTCCACTGAAGATAGCTAACGAGGTTTAATTTGAAATTTACTGCATTGCCTGATTCCTTTAGTGACCAGTCAAGGTGAACTACTTGGGATTGACTGAAGATTTTACAGTTAATCCTAAGCTGTACTAGGACTACTACTCGAAGGAGGTAGAGAAGTTGTTGCGTTGTATTAAGAGGACAGCTCAGCTGGTTCTGATGGCTTATGTCCTAGTTTATTGGCGGATGCTGCCTCAGTTATAGCACTTCCAGTTAGTATTATTTTCAACTTGTCTTTTGTTACAGGTATTATACCTAATATATGGAAACATACTTTGGTCCTCTATATTTAAATCTGGTTCACAACATGAGTTTTGTAACAACAGACCTATTTCTATCTTGTCTGCTTTAGCTAAAGTTCAGGAAAGAATAGTTTATAATCAGTTGATTGGGTATGTGGATCGCTTTGGATTATTGTCTCAGAACCAACATGGTTTTAGAAAGGGAAGGAGTACTGAGACTGCCTTGGTCGAGTTCACGACAGCGGTACTTAATGGCATGGATAAGGGGTGTCTGACGGGTGCTGGTTCGTGGACTTGACTAAGGCATTCGACTCAGTTGATCACCAATTGTTGATTTCTAGACTTGAGTCATTGGGAGTTGGTGAGTCTTTCTTGGACTGGAGCGAGGATTATTTAACAAATAGGTTTCAAAGGGTTAAATATAGGGTGCTGTATCAGACTCTGTAATGGTTAAGTGTGGGGTTCTAAGGTTCTATTTTAGGGCCACTTTTGTTTTCTTTGTTTTTGATCAACTAGTAAGTGTGATTAATAATCTTCTCTAACACTACGCTGACGATGCAGTAATTTATCATGAGGTTTGTCAGTTGGAGATCTAGGTGTTTCTTTAACAGAGGAAATGTGCAATTTTCAGTCTTCACTTATGGCCTGTAAATTACTCTTAAACAAATCTAAGACAAAGGTGATGATTTTTGGTACCCCACCTAGACTGAGATCTGAGGTTGTTACTTTGGAAGTTAAATCTCTTGATGGATTACTGTTTGACTATGTTGATACATTTCAATATCTTGGGGTATTACTAGATTCTCATCTAAGTTATGAATCTCATTTTTTGAGGGTTACCTCAAGAATACATTGTAGATTAGGTTCTTTGTACAGAATCCGTTCATTTCTTATTCCTGAGTCTAGGCTGGTTATTTCAAATTGCTGCTTACTTCCTATTGTGAACTATGCAGCTATGATTACTGACACTGCTTCTCGACAGTGATTTCAAAGAAATCCTCTTTACTTCACTTGATAGCTAAGTTTGCTTTAAATTGTTCTAAGTCATCTCATCATTGTGTGATTTTGAAAGAAATGGGCTGGTTACGGTTTCATTAAATTTCCAATACTGTGTGGCCAAGTTCATATATAAAGTTATGGACTCTGGAATTCCACATAGTATTTCAAAGTTTTGAGACCATATATTGATGGTCATTATTCTAGACATAGGTCAGACAGTAGGTTTCTAGATTCCTTTATAAAACTAAAAGTGGACAAAGATCCTTTGCTTATATTGCTCCATTTATTTGGAATGAAATTCCTCAAGATATTAGGTGGTTGTGTTCTGTCAAAAAGTTTGCCGATGCATTAAGGATGTATTTCGAATCTCAATTTAATTGTAACTGTTTTTTATGAATTTTTTTCTTTTATGAATTTTATACGTAACAAAGACATTTTTGTCTGCAATTTGCTGCATTGTATATGTATGTTTGATTATGTATTGTCTGTATGCAATATATGTGGGTCCCACCTGTAAAAGGAACTTGTTTCCAGTGTGCTTACCCGTTAAGCGAATAAACAAACAAACAAACAGAAGAAGAAGAAGAAGAAGAATCAGCATTTATATAGCGCTTTTCATACACAGTATCCCAAAGCGCTTTACAAGCAATGCTAGGCTGGTAGTGAAGTGACTGAATGTGTGGTGGTGGCCATATCACACATCATCAACCACACACAGCCTCGATAATTGCATGAATCGATTTTATGGGAAGGGGAATGTTGGCCAGGACACCGGGAACGTTCCCTGCTCTTCGCGAAGAGTGCCCTGGGTTCTTCTACTTCCACCTGGACACCCACCAGGACAACACCAGGATGGGCAGAAGGGACCTTGGTTTAATGTCTCATCTGAAGGACGGCACACCGCAGCAGTACAGCACCCCCCAATACTGCACTCGGATGCCAGTGATTTTTAGGCGCAAGTCCAATCCCAGTGTGGGACGAGAACCCACGACCTTCTGGTCCAGAGGCGGATGTGCTACCAACTGAGCCACGCTGACAGGAAGACTGCAAGTCATTGGGAGCAAGCCAGTTTAAAGAGGAGTAGAAGAGACAGTGGTGGGTGAGTCTAGGGGCAGACAGGGCAAATCTACAGATATTATTGTGTGTGACTTCCCACTTGTGGAGAGCAGTAACATTAGCCCGGGACAGGACCGGTAGACCATACTTAAGCCCTGGGAGGAGGATACCTAGGGCTATGGAAATCCTTGCTGAAGGGGTAAGTGAATGGTGAACTTTGTAGGCGACTCCAATCTTCATGATGATACGCTTACAGACCTCATTTATATGACAGGAAAAGTTCAGAGACGGTCAAGTGTCATACCCAAGTATTTAAAGGAGTCCGTATTGGATATAGCAGATCCATCAAGGCAACAGATCTGCAGACAGGAGGTAGCTGTCTGGACTTTTCTAGTGGATCTGAACAGCATAGTATATGTTTTGGGTAGGTTAAGGATAAGCTGATTCAAGGAGAGCCAGGATTGGATGCTTTGGAAGGAGGAAGATAATTGATCACTTTTGTCAGTGACAGAATTAGAGGTAGTGAAGAGGACCAGGTCATCAGCATACATTATAGCCTGGGAGTGAGTAGGCAAGGAAGGAATATCACTGATGAAGAGAGAAAAGAGCAAGGGGCCTAGTATGGAACCTTGGGGGACACCGCAGGGGAGGACCTCTGAGGAAGAGAGGACTTTATTGAAAGCGACAACTTGTGTACGATTGCTAAGGTAGCTGTTAAACCAAGACAAAGTGGAGCCTGCCGCACCAAGCATATGGAGTTTCCATAGGAGCAGGGGGTGGCTGACCAGGTCGAATGCCTTCCTGAGGTTTACAAAAACAGCCCCAGTAAGGAGACCCTTGTCCATATTCATCTTAACCTCACTAGTAAACAGGGTCAGGGCTGTAGTCGCGCTATGTCCTGGCCTAAAACCATGTTGGACAGGTGTCTGGATTTTGAACTTTTGAAGATGAGAAGAGACCTGAGCGTGGATAAGCTTCTCAAGTAGTTTTGCAAAGAGTAGGTAGAAAGGCAACAGGCCGGTAGTTAGATAAGATCTTGGGGTCACCTTTTTTGAACACGGGAGTAGTCCTCACAGTTTTCCAGACCTGCGGTACAGTGGAGGAGGAGATGGAAAGGTTAAAAAGTCTTGTAACAGGTGTGGCTAGGAATGGAGCTGCCAGTCTTAGAATCCTAGGTTCAATGCCATCAGGGCCCGCACTACCGTGAATAGGAATAGTTTTAAGAAGTTTCAGAACTTCCAGACAGGAGACAGGAGCAAGATTTAGTGGATGGGCTTGGGAGGGAGCTGTCATGGGAAGCTTAGTAAAGAGGGAGTTAAAGGCATTGGCTATAGTGGAGAGGTTATTACAGTTGATATCATTTACTGTCATCTCTTTGGGGGCCTCAGACCTATGACTCCCAAGTATCTCATTTATTTGGGACCAGTACCTCCTAGGGTTGGTTGAGGAGGAGCGAAGGAGGTCACGGCAGTAGCTGCTTTTTGCTAAACGAATCTCTCTCTCTCTCTTGCAGACATTACGCAGAGCACGATACTTCTTGTAATCAGAAGGAAGAGAGGAGAATTTCCATGTGGACCATAGTTTGTCCCTCAGTTTCAGCTGTTGTAATAGAGGGCGCTTAAGCCACTTTGTGCTTTTGCCCCTAACCCTATGCGTGGTGATCAGGACATGTCTCTCCTGTGGAGAGAGTAAGGTATGGTTGAAGTATTCAGCCACATTGTTGATATCATTTGTGATAAAGATGGGGAACCAGTCAACTAGACACAAGCCCCGAATAAGGGAAGCTGAATCAAGTAGAGCACAGTTAGAGAAAGTTAGCACTTTGGATGGATATGAGGGGGGAGAAGCATCCCATATACAGTAGACAGGGCAGTGGTCACTGATAGAGTCAGGGAGTACACTGACTAAGGCGAGGCGGTCTTTTCTGTTTGTTAGTACCCAGTCAATAAGAGTTCTACTGGTACCATTGGTAGCGATCCTTGTGAGTGATTGGATGAGCTGAGCAAGGTTTGCTTTGCTGATAACTGATGCCAGTTGAGAGGCGTTAGGATCAAGCCAGTCAAGGTTAAAATCTCCCAGACATATGATTTCATTTTTCGATGTTACAGTGGGTATAAAGTCAATGAGTTCCTCAGGATCAAGTTTGCTAACCTGAGGGGGTAAGAATACATTAAATATGTGTAGTGGGGGGCGCTGATGAGCAGCTAGCTGAACGAACGAATATTCTCTTGCTGCTCCCCTTTCACACCCGAAAAGTTAATTTTTACATTAAATAAATACCTCTACCTGATCTTTTAGATCATATAGTGGCTGCAGCAACAGTATGGATGAATATCTTGCCTCCGGATCATCGAAGAGCCAGCGGATAGCCTCTAAAAATGCGAAGAAAACTGGGGAGAATGCGGGCCTGGTCTTGTTGTCTGCAGCTGAGGTTACCGCACTTGGCAAGGAAGTTACTGGACAGGTGGTTGCGGATCTCGAGACCCGACTGATTAAATTAGAGGGGAAACTCGACCTGAAGCTGCAAGAAATTCAGGAGCAGCACACCACACAAGCAGGCAGGTTAACGGAGGTTGAGGAATGGGTCTTCCACATGGAGGATGAACTATTGATGGTACCGGGGCAGGTGGCAGCCCTCCAAAAAGAATTGGCTGATCTCAAGGAAGCGTTCGATTATCAAGAGAATTACCACCGCCGACTTAATCTGAGACTGAGGGGGCTGCCAAAGGGAAGAGAAGGAAAGAGTAACCCTGGATTTTTGCGCAGGAGTTCTACCAGAATTGCTGGCCTTCAGCCCCCGAAAAGACATCTCAAGCTAGAGCGGGCACACCGAGCCGTGATGCCAAGGCCGACAGACCAGCCGCTGAGGCAACTGATCATGCGCTTCCACAATTTTCAGGACAGGGAGCAAATCCTGAAGGCCTACCGGGAGAAGGCGGCATTGATGTATGAAGGGCAACGGCTCTTTATATCGCAGGACTATCCGGCCCGCTTACTTAAGAAACAGAAAATGTTTAACGGAATCATGCAGCAACTCTGGGAGTATAAAGTCAAGAACTTCCTAGTATATTCGGCTACCATGAAAATAAAGCACGAGGGGCTTACTTTCTCATTTTGGGATGTGGACAAGGCGGAGGAGTTTGTTCGCTCGCTCAGACAGAAGCTGCCTTGAGAAGGCAAAAGGATCTGTTGTCGACTAAGCGCTAGAGATGAGATGATTGCTTCATTTATTATGTTTTCCATGTGTTTTACATTTTGGACTCCCACTGGTTAAAGTTATGTCCTGGGGAGAAACTGCTGAACTGGTATTTTTTCTTGTTCATTTCCCCACGTTTGGGGATGACAGCATCACGTTTTAATTTCTACCACCTCCTTTGGCAGACTATGAAGAGGCAACAGATGGCACTGACATATAGGGGAGAAAAAGGGCCTCTGTGGACTGTGAATGAGGCGAATTGACACAGGAACCAACAGACGAAATGTCGGTGTTGAAGCTGCAAGGGCTACTGGCGATGAGAAGGAGATGGTCTGAGAGATGGATTGAAGGAGACAGCATATGCTGCACGCAGGTGAAGGTATGAGGGTTGGCGGGGATGGAGGCCTAGCGAGTGGATTTTAGAGCGCGGCCTACTCTCCCTACCAGCCTGAGGTAGTAACCCTGGACTGTTGAATCTCTAGGAACGAAGGGTGCCGTGGAAACGGGGGGGCCAGGAGGGCAGGTTGGGTTATTTACATGTTGTGGGGTGAATTGAGACGATTTAATGAAGGCAGCTCTAACAGGGTTAGTTGTAGGGAGCGGTTGGGATATGGGAATTTGAATTATAAGAAAGATATTGGTGAGTTTTTTTCAAACGGGCTGGAGGTTAGAAATATGTCGGCTGTGTGGGGAGGGCGGGGGAGCGTACTCGTCAGTACAGGGTATGTGGCAGACACTTGAGCCTGAGGAGCAATTACTGTCACAAGGAGGGTGGTAGGGTAAGGGGAAGGAGAGGGGGAGATGGAATTGGAATTATAATGCTTACGGTATGGTGGAAGAAAGAATGAATATGAGGGCAGAAGGAGGGAGGGGGGGGACAGAGGTAAAGCATTGCGAATGCGAAGCAGCAGGAGGATGGATTAATTGGAGATTTGTGGGTCGGGGGAGAGGATGCAGGAAGGTTGGAGGAGAAGTGGTGAGAGACTAGAAATGTTGGGAATATTGTCTTCTAAGGGGAAGGGGGACGTTGAGGGGGAAATGTAAAAAGTTTAAAGTTACTATTGTTGTTGTTTGTGTTGTTAAGAGTGCGATCATAGAAATGTCCGTCAAAGTGCATGCTAAGAATCGGGCTAAAATGACTTTACTTAATAATGCTGGTCCAAAGGGAAAAAGAGGAATATATACAGATGGCTGCCATGAAAACGGTTAATACTGTAAAGTACAGTTACACAAGAACTTACCGTAACAGTAGATCTTCAAGAGGAGCTCTTGCAGCAGGCTATTACATTCAGGACTATGCCGCAGGCACTAGGACCTTTCCGTGAAAACTTTTGCCAGCAATACCAGCGGGGACCGCCCCCAACGCCGGCCCCACCCTGACGTCGGTCAGGGTACAAGAGGGGGTGGACCCAGCTCCACCTCAGTTCTCCCGCCAGAACCCAGCAGAAGGCCTGACAAGAGAAGGAGGCAAAGCCTACCATGAAGAAAGTCAGAGAAGAAAGAAAATGGATCTGCATACCTTGAGGGGGAAGGCGGGAGGGAAGCAGCGCCTGCTGCAAGAGCTCCTCCAAGATCTACTGCCACGTAAGTCTTTTACCGTAACTGTACCATCTTACTCGAGTGGGGAGCCTTGCAGCAGGCTATTACATTCAGGACTGAGTCCCAAGCAGTCCCACAGCAAGGAGGTAGCCGACCCAGGGAGGAGGAATATACTGTCTCCAGAGGCCTTAGGACAAAAGCCCTTGTAAAACTGCTAGGCCGAAGCCAGCACGGCGTCTGGAGACGATATCCAAGCTATAATGCTTGATAAAAGTATGCACTGAGTTCCAGGTTGCGGCTGCACAAATGTCCTGTATAGCGACATTTCGCAGAGCTGACAGAAGCTGACACTCCTCTGGTGGAGTGACCCCTAACCGGGCCCGGCAGGAGTTTACTGTGATGCTCGTAGCAAAACGAGACACAGCGAACTATCCATTTAGAGACAGTCTGCTTGGACACCGGTTGACCCAAGCAATGTGGTGCAAAGGCCACAAATAGCTGCTCCGATTTACGGTGCTGAACCGTCCTCTTGAGGTAATATCTCAGAGTCCTGTGGACATCCAATGTGTGGAGGAGAGCCTCCCCTCTATTGGAAGGGGAAGGAAAGTAAACTGGAAGATCAACCGACTGGTTGAGGGTCAATTCTGAGACCACCTTTGGAAGAAACTTAGGATTTGTTCTGAGGGAAACCCTTTCCCTGTGGAAAACCAAACAGGGCTCTTTACACATCACAGCCTGAAGCTCGGAAACCCTTCGAGCTGAAGTAACAGCAACCAAAAAGCAAACTTTCCAAGACAGGTAATGCAGCTCACAATCTGCTGCTGGCTCAAAAGGAGGAAGGGTGAGTTTCTCCAACACAAAAAGGAGGTCCCAGGGTGGGACAGGGTCCCGAATGGGAGGTCTCATGTGCAGAATTCCCCTAAGAAAGGTGCGGGCCACCTCCAATTGTGCTAATGCTCTCTCTCTCTCTCTCTCTCCCACGACAGCATGGTAGGCGGAGACTGCCCACATGTGCACCTTGACAGAGGAGTAACTCAGGCCTTTCTCGTACAAGGAGAGGAGGTACTGTAAAGTTAAGTTCACAGGGCAGGTGACGGGATCCAAATGCTGCGGCAACGCCCAAAGACAGAAACGCTTCCACTTCATAGCATAGGTGAAGCGAGTAGAGGGCTTTCTTGCTGACGCTAAGACCGCCGCCACGTCCGGGGAAACCCTGTATCTGCTTTGAGCTACGTCTGAAGGAGCCAAGCATGTAGGTGCAGGGATCGGAGATCCGGATGGACCAGAGACCCCTGGTGCTGGGACAGCAACTGCGAGCATATGGACAGCGGAACTGGAGGTTCCATGGATAGCCGCTGCAGAAGTGGGAACCAAATCTGTCGAGGCCATTTGGGGGCCACTAGGATCATCCGGGCCCCTTCTGCCTGCAACTTGAGCAGTACCCTCTGAATGAGAGGGAAGGGCGGAAAGGCATAAAGAAACCTCCCTGCCCAACAAAGGGATAATGTGTCCGGCCAAAAAACCCCAGGCGCGTGCTCTCGTGAGCAAAACATTGGCAGTTTGGCGTTGTGTGGTGACGCAAAGAGGTCCAGCTCTGGAAGACCCCACCTGTCGAAGAGCTGGTCCGCTATGGATTGTAGCAGCTCCCACTCATGTGCTCTGGCCCGCGACCTGCTGAGGCTGTCGGCCAGATCATTTAGGATGCCTGGAACGTGTATTGCGGACAGCAGAATGCCCAACTCCAGTGCCCAGTACCAGACTCTCATCGCCTCCCTGCAAAGAGGATACGAATGAGTGCCTCCTTGTTTGTTGATGTAAAAGACGACCGCCATGTTGTCTGTCTGAATCAGAAGGGAGCCTGGTACCAGATCCTCTTGAAAAGCCTGAAGAGCGTAGAGGACCGCTCGCATTTCCAGCACACTGATGTGGAGGGACTGTTCCTCGGGTGACCAAACCCCTTGCGTTCAATGTACACCCAGGTGTGCCCCCCACCCCAGGTCCGATGCATCCATTGTCAGAGTCTGACCTGGTGGCTCCAGACGAAAGCTGACCCCTTTCTCCAGACTGCTGGGGTCCATCCACCAAAGCAATGTTCTCCTGACTGGCTCCGAGATCCTGACCAGAGAGTCTAGGTCGTTGTAGCTTTGGTCCCACTGCACCCTGAGCATCCACTGTGGGACTCTCATGTGGAGGCAGGCCAAAGGAGTGACTGGAATGGCCGATGCCATATGCCCCAGTAAACTGAGGATGTTCCAAGCCGGAACTCGAGGTGCTATAGAGATCCGTTCTGCCAACTCTCACAAGTGAACCCCCCCTGTCTTGTGGGAGAAAAGCCATGCCCTGGACGGAATCCAGGATCGCTCCTATGAAGGCAAGCTTTTGGCTGGGCTCCGGGGATGACTTTTGTAAGTTCAGGGTGATCCCCAGCTCTCCGAATACAGTATAAGTGTCTCCAAGAGTGTGTAAGAGGCTGTCTCTTGACAGGGCCATAAGAAGCCAATCGTCGAGGTAGGGAAACACATAGTGGCCCATCCACCTCAGAGCCGCAGCCACCACTGCTAGGCATTTTGTGAAGACTCGCAGAGTGGAAGAGAGGCCGAACGGAAGCACCCGAAACTGAAAATGCTCCCCTTGGAAGTGGAACCTCAGAAGCTTCCTGTGGGGAGGATAGACTCCTATATGCATGTATGCATCCTGCATGTCGAGAGAACAGAGCCAGTCCCCTTGGTGCAGCAAGGGGTGGAGTCCTTGAAGGGTCACCATTCTGAACCTTTTGTATTCGATAAAGAGGTTTAGAGGACTGAGATCTAGAATGGGACGAAGGTCCCCAGTCTTTTTTGGGACCAGAAAAAAGTGGGAGTAGAACCCCTGAACCCGCTGTGCCCAGGGGACCCTCTCTATTGCTCTCTTCTGCAGGAGAGTCTGTATTTCTCCTTCTATCAGTGGGATGTGAGAAGGAGGATAACGGGAAAGCTTTGGTGGAGTATGTGGAGGAAACTCTGTGAATTCTAGTGTATGTCCTCTCCGTACAATATCCAAGACCCACTGGTCTGCGGTAATAGACTTCCACCCTTCAAGATGAAGGGAGAAGCGGCCCCCAACCGGCTCCCCTAGAACTTCTGTCAGAAGGGGGAGGCAGAAGGGAGTCATTGGGCAGAGCCGGGAGTTGGGAGAGAGGCCTGGGAGGACTTGGGCCCACGGACAGGAGGTCCACCAGACTGCTGGTTTCTGGATCTCCTGCGGAAGCCACCTCTCTGCCCTTGCTGGCTGCCACGGGCTGAACCTTGGTTGCCTGAGGGCTTGCGAAAGGGCCATCTACGGTGCTGACATCGCTGGTCGCCACGGTACATCTGGCAGACCAACCAGATCGACTTGCCAGACTCCTGGAGGCGGGAGATCAAAGCCTCCGTCTCCTGCCCAAACAACACGGTACCCTGGAAGGGCAAATCCCGGATACCGGACTGCAGATCCTGGTGAAAGCCCGAGACTCTCAACCAGGCATAACGCCCGAAGACACACCCCAGAGGCGGGTGCCCTGGCTGCCGTGTCTGCAGTGTCATACGAGGCTCTCAGTACGTGGGAGCCTACATCTGAGCCCGACTACAAGAGGGCCAGGAGCTCTGTCTTCTTGTCAGAGTCTGGCATGGCCTGTGTCAGCTCAAGTCCCCTTTCCCATAGCGCATTCTGATACTGTACCATATGCATTAGGAAATTCAGGGACCGGATGGAACAGATGGAGGCCGTGTAAACTTTTTTGCCCACCTGGTCCAGGTATCGGGACTCCGGGTTGGGAGGCTGTGAGCTGAGGTGTTTCGGTTGCCGAGATTTAACATGGGCAGCCGTGATCACCGCTGAGTCAGCCTGAGGGTGTTCTGCCAGGAAGGGTTCTGCCCTCGGAGCCTTATACAGCCTATCCGACTTCTTAGGAACTGCCGGGATCGAGGCCGGATGCATCCAGGTGGTCCTAGTAAGATCCTGGAAAGTATCCACCAAAGGAGGAATAACCAGAGACTTTGGCTCCTTTTGCCTCAGGTACTTGGCCAATCTCCAGCGTTCCAGATCCAGGTCTTCCGTGTCCCACTCGGAAGCCTGGATGTGCCTCATGACGTCCATAAAAGTAGGATCATCCGGAGGCGAGCGAGGCTGGTCCTTCTCTCCCGGGGAGCGCTTGAGGCTGAGAGAGGATGAAGAGGTCGACAATGAAGAGGAGGATCGACTATCCGATTTGGAATAGTCTGACTCCATCCTGCGACCATGCCTTCTCTGACGTCGGTAACTAGGGGACCGACGTCGGTCTGAAGACAGACTCCGGTCCCTGGACCGGCAACGGAGCAATGACCGACGTCGGTCAGAAGACCAACGTCGGGAGCGTTCCTGCCTAGTGCGAGAAGGGCTCCTGGAATGAGACCTAGACTGATGTCGGTCACTAGAAATCCTGGAGTGGGAACGAGCCCGGGAGGGGGGTTAAGGCTGGCGCTCCGGTGACTTCCGCGTGGAAGTCTCACCCACCCGGCTGTGGTTCTCCTGCAGGGTCCGGTACCGGTGTATGGGCCGGCGACGGGGAGGACCGCTTGTGGACCTGCCCCCACCAAAAGGAGAAAAGCTCCTTGAGCTCAGCCTTGGAGAAAATTTCAGCCGCTCGCCCGGAAATGAAGTCTCCAGATGTCGGGGCCTTGAGCTCTCCCTGAGGGCCCAGGGGAGGAGGACTTGGGCGACGGGGACGTCGGTATCTCCATGACCGACCCCGTGTCCTTTGCCCCTTCGACCGGCGTCGGTGTGTGGACCGACGACGGGGTGAGGCCAGGGGGCACTGGAGAGTCCTTAGTCTCCAGAGGTGCACCTTTAGCAGGCGGCGTCGGTGCCTTAGCAGGTGGGGCTGAAGCAGGTACCTCTAAGGACTTGGCGATGACCCTTAGCAGAGTCAACTTTGGCTTGGCCGGCTTCTCCCCCGACGGGCCGGCCTTAGCCTGTGGAGTCTTCGACGGTTCTCCAGACCCTGAAGGACGGGCCTTTTTAGGAGAAGGCCGCGAATGCGATCTGGACCGAGACTGGGACCGGTGACGGGACCGACTACAGTCCTTGCTGTGGCGCTTCTTCTCCTTCCTCTTCCCCTCCAAGGAGTGCAGATCCATCTTCTGCTCTAACAGGTAGGCCTTAAGAGCCTTCAGGCGGCGGATGTGGGTCCGACTGGTGAAGGCCTGGCAGTCTGCACAGTTGGCAGGGATCTGCCACCCGCAGTCGCACTTGTTTAAGTGTTCGGGTGATGCCGAAGCCCGGGAAGACATCGAACCCGGCCGGGTAGGAAGAGGGCCGACATCGGTACTGGAAGCGGCAGAAGCAAGGAAAAAAACAGCGCTTCAAGCGGGGAAAAAACGATGAGATGACGGCAGCGAACTGACGTCGGTGTCGGTAAATGGTAAAAACCATCAAAAAATAGCAGGAATCTTGCTAGAAGTTCTTCTTTTCGCTGGATCGCAGACAGAAGCAAAGGTATTCGGCTTCACATGTGGGTACGCGGCGGGAAAGAACTGAGGTGGAGCTGGGTCCGCCTCTTGTACCCTGACTGGCATGGGCGGGCAAGGCCGGGCGGTCCCCGCTGGTATTGCTGGCAGAAGTTTTCACCGAAGGTCCTAGTGCCTGCGGCATAGTCCTGAATGTAATAGCCTGCTGCAAGAGCTCCCACTCGAAGTAAGATCTTGGAATGTTCGAGGTATTATAAACCCGGTCAAAAGGACTGCTTTGCTAACTGCTTTAAAAAGAGTTGATGCTCATCTGGCCCTCATACAGGAGATGCACCTAACAGCTGTGGAGCATGCTAAATTGGCTCGTAGATGGGTGGGAAGGTGCTACGTGGCTTCGTCCACGGTGCATAAAAGACGGGTTGCCATTTTGATGCATAGGGCTCTTCCCCTTAAAGTAGTTAGAGTGCTGCAGGACCCTAATGGGGGGGGGAGATACATTTTTATGACTGGCATAGTGGAAGGAGGGCAGGTCACTTTTGGCTCGGTTTATGCACCTGCAGTCCATGACCCGCAATTCTACACCTCCTTGTTGGACTTACTGGTTAAAGAACAGTTCCCCGGTCTAATCCTGGGTGGAGATTTAAATTGGTCGATGGATCTGAAATTGGATCATTCTGAGGGGAAGGGGAGAGAAAGCGGTGGTATGCAACAATGGCAGATGGGTATGTCAGAGTTGGACCTGGTGGATGCCTGGCGTACGGGTAATCCGGGGGTAAGAGAGTATACTTTTTACTCAAAACTGCACAGAACATGGTCCCGCCTGGATTATTTATATCTGACAAGAGAATGGTACGCTCATATATGTGACGTTCAACATAGCCCCATACATGTGTCGGACCATGCTATGGTAGTTATGAAACTGCTGAGCAGGGGAAAGCAGGCCCCATGGAAATTTCCAATTTATATGGTTAGGAATCCTGAGTTTAAATAGCATCTTGAAGAACAATGGGAATTTTATCTGAGTACGAATGACTCAGAAGAGATCTCCAGAGAACCGGGTTATGGGAGGCGAGTAAGACCTTTATGAGGGGGGTAATTATCGAGTATATGGCCCGACTCAAGAGGCAAAAGCAAGAGAAAAGGAGGGACTTGGAGGGAAGATAAAAGGAGCTGGAAAAGAGGATTGCGGGAGGAGAGAAAGGGGAGGCAGTTAGATACTTGGCTGTGGTCAGAGAGGCCTTGAATACCCACCTGAGAATGGAAGCTGGGAGAGCTTGTTTTTTAATAAGCGGCAAATCTTTGAATGGGGAAACAAACCAGGACCAATGCTCGTGAGCCTCATGAGGGGGTGGTAGAAAGGTGGGCTGGACTACGGGGGTTAAGGATAGGAATGGGGTGCTACATGGGGACACGAACGGAATAAAGATGGCTTTCCGGGCCTTTTATCAGCAATTATATCAAGCGGAGGCTACGGGCACCAGGGAGCAAATGTTGGAATTCCTTGGGAAAGTTAAGCTGCCGCAGGTTACACAAGCACAGAGGGCCAATCTGGGTCAACCAATCACTAAAGATGATGCTATGAGGGCTATTCAGGCGCTGCAGAAGGGGAAGACGAGTGGGCCTGATGGGTACCCCATGGAGTACTACCAGCTGTTGGGAGGTCATGTGGCGGGCTTGCTTAGTGAAGTCTATCAGCAAAAGGATGACATGGGAGCCACTGTTTTGCCCGATACGTGCTATGAGGCCACTATCTGTCTCATACCTAAGGTGGGCAAAGACACGAAGGATTGTGCCTCATATAGGCCAATCTCTTTGTTAAATATGGATTTTAAAATACTGGCCAAACTTCTGGCCACTAGACTGGAAGAAATGCTTCCGGGGGTGGTCCACCCAGACCAAACGGGGTTTGTAAAGGGCCGCCAATCATATCATAATATGAGGAGTTTACTCAATATTATATGGTGGGCGAACCGGGGGGAAAAGTGGAAATGGGGGTTATTTCAATAGACGCTAAAAAAGCGTTTGCTAGGGTGGAGTGGGAGTATCTGTTCGGGTGATTGGACGTTTTGGTCTGGGTGAGTCCTTCCTGGGACAGGTGCAGGCGATGTACGCAAGACCATGGGCCCAGGTGATGGTGAATAGCTCCCTATCAGACAGATTTAACCTGAGGAGGGGTACAAGGTAGGGGTGTCCGCTCTCCCCCCTTTTGTTTGTGTTAGCGATGGAACCCTTAGCGACCGCAATAAGGGACTGTGAGGAGATTGTGGGGGTGGGGGGGTGAGAGGGGTACAGCACAAGTTGGCTCTATATGCTGATGATATGCTACTATTTTTGAAGGACCCGGGATGATCGGTGCCTCCCTTGTTAGAATTGGTGGAGGAATTTAGTATCTTTTCTGGGTACAAGGTTAACCTTAGCAAATCGGAAATAATGTGGTGTCAGGGTTCCGAAAGTGAAGTGAGGCAATGGGGCCTAAAAATGGCAGGTACTTGCCTGGAGTATTTAGGGGTACAGGTGGGGAGATCGCTGGAGTCTCTGTATTACCTGAATTATACCAGGTTGGTGAAAACCATAGAAGCGGACCTAAGGAGGTGGATGCAGCTGCCGGTGTCGTAGCTGGGCAGAATTAATCTCATCAAGATGAATATTCTGCCCAGAATCCTCTACCTTTTGCAGATGCTACATATAGGACTCAGGAGGGAGGACATCAAAAGGCTGGAAAAGGCTTTTTCAACCTTTATATGGAGAGGAAAGCATCCGAGGATCAGCCTTCAAAGACTGAAGGCTGTAAGAGAAAGTGAGGGAATGAAATTTCCTGATATGGGAAACTATTTTCTAGCTATACAGCAAAGGAGAATAGCAGATTGGGTGCACAGGCCTAGTGTCGCCACCTGGGTGGACTTGGAACAAGACACAGCCCGGGCTAACCTTATAGCTAATTTTGCATAGTAGGGGACTCAGGACATATAAGCTGGGAAGGGAAGTCAACCCTCTGGTGGTACAGGCTCTGACGGCTTAGCAGTAACTCAGGAGGTGGGGCTGGACGCAGAATGGGGAAACATTAACTTTTGCCGGTTGCAGGCAATCCCTATTTTTTGCCAGGGTACGAGGGTAAAGGTTTTCGAGAATGGGAACTGAAGGGTATTTGTAGTATGAGTCACCTCCTGGAAGGCGGACAGATCTGTTCCTATCAAATCCTGCAGAATGTGGTGGGTGAGTGTACCGACATATGTTTAGATATATGCAGGTACGGGCATATATGAGTAGCTTAGAAAGACAGGAGAAGGGGGCATATAAATTGGATTTTGTAGAAACTATGATCTGTCAGGCCCAGGGTCAGGAGAAAGGTTTTATAGGCCAGGTGGTTAAAAGAGGGAAGCACATACTCCCTGATTGAACTGGCTGGACGAGGGCAGTGTGGGCACAGGACTTGGGGAAGGGCATAACAGAGGAGAACTGGAAATTGTTGCTCCCCCTGCATTCAGGGATTATGGCCTGTAGCAAGTACAAGAAAGCGTATTTTAAGTTTCTGCACAGACTGTACTAACCACCTGTGATTGTGCACAAAGCACATCTTGGGATATCACCTCTATGTGGCAGGTGTGGGATGGACAGGGGAACTTATATGCATTGCTTTTGGGCATGCCCCGTGCTGCAGAGGTATTGGAAAGTGGTGGTTGCCGAGGTGAGCAGAGTTGCAGGTAGGAGGATACCAGTAGACCCCTTGGGATGCCTATTTGGTGTCGAAGTGGGAGATGGGGATGAATGGCTATTGCTCTCTAGGTGGATCACAGTGCTGTTTGTGTTGGCTCACCATGGCATACAAAATACTTGGGTCTTCCAGGCTACCCCTATGGTGCAGGCTTGGAGAAAGTCGGTTCTGCAGAACCTGGGGCTGGAAAAGTTGACTTATGCGATGTGGGAAAGAGAGGACAGTTTCAATAGAAGCTGGGCCCCATTCTTGGTCTCTCTCAATATTGAGGAAGAGTGGATCCTGTGGGAGGGTCTCCTTAGCTGAGTAGGATCTGAAACTAATATTGGGGACTCCCATTTGGTAAAGCACCTGCACTTTAGCTAATAAAAAAGTCCAGAGGTATGTGGAAGGAAGGATGAATATGAAGTTTGGGTATGTGATAGCACCTTTGTGTTCTTTTTGGTTCTATTTTGTTTTATGTTATGAGACTTTCTTGTGTCCATGGCTGCATTTCACAAGTATAACACTTATGTATTAATGGATATGTATGTGGAGTGAATGTCGCTTAATTGTTAATATAAAATGTAATAAAAATATTATACAAAAAAAAAAAAAAAAAATATGTGTAGTTTCTTTGAGCCACCCAGGAGTAAGAGAGAGTGTAGTACTTCCCATTTATTCAGATTTTGTGTAGGTACAAGGGTCACATTTAGATGAGCCTTATGGTACAGTGCTAGACTACCTCCTCTTCTGAAGGAGGGACGGTCAACCCGAAGTAAGTTGTAACCTTGAATAGAACATAGGGAGATGGGGATAGAGGGCTGAGCCAGGTTTCTGATAGAGTTAGTAAGTTGGGGTTATTAACTTGAACCCAGCATTGTAATTCAGGGAGATTTGCAGTTAGACTCCTGATATTGAGGTGAGCTATGCTTAGACCAGGAGACTGTGGTAGCATATGGGTGAAAATGGGTGCAGTGAATTGAGTCCCTGGGCCCGGGTTGGTCTTAATATCACCAGACAGGGTTAAGGATAGGGTAATGAGCCAAGCGGTGGTGAATGCAAACAAGCAAGAATTTCGCCCAGGGTTGGTGAACTTCATCTATAGAAAGTACCTAATTAGGAAACCAGTAAATTTATATCTAAGGCTGAAGGAGGGTTCGGCCGCCGTAGTTTTATGTACTAACATGTTTGAATGGGTAAAGTTATTTGTGGAAGCAGGGGTGTAGGCAGATGTGGACACAAGAATTTGTCTCAGGAAGTCAAAGGTCGGTAGGGCTAAAAAGAAAGGGATGCAAAAACAAAGCATGTGCATTTTAGAGCTAGGGTAGGTATAATTAGTAAAATGAAAGATTAGGAGTGCAGGCTTTAGGTGAAAGCCTCTCAGCAGACAAAAACAAATGGATCTACTGCTGGAACCAGGTGAGAACAGAGAGAAGTAGCAAACTCTAGTGGCCATAGAAGATATCCTGCAAATGGAACAGTACGGAGATAGGGTTATTTCATCATGCAGATCGTCAGTAGAGCGTAGTTATAGCTACCTATAAATTCAGGGACAGCTAAGTGTGGGAGGTATTGGGGGGGGGAGCAGTCGTGAAGCCAGCTGTGAGGGAACCCTTGGAAGCAGAAGCAGTAGCTGCTAAGCCCAAGTCTTCCTGAGCAGTTCCGGGACTTTTACTTGCTGCGCCCACAGCAAAGCTTAATCAGCCTTAACAGTGCACCGACTACAGAGAAGGTGAAACTTCCAATTTGGTTTAAATCTGCGTTTTCTCCAAGTCGGTCGTTAGGAGCAGAGATTAACTATGCAACGCCCGGGAGCTTTTGCAGCGGGACTAATTCAGCATTAGCCCAGGTGCAGATAGCAAGATCTAACAAGTAAGTGGCTCTGCAATATTATTGGAACAAAGACCCAGGAATTAACAATTAATTTCTACACAGGGCACATTAGAATAGCGGCTGGTGAATACTTAATCAAACTAAGCCAGTTTGGCTAACAAATATGTTCAGCAGAATTGAGTGGCCGAGTAAAAGAAAAGGCGCCAAATTTAAAATTAAGAACAAGGCACCCAATTTAGGGAAACGCTGTTCTCTCTGGTGTCTTTTGCATACCCGCGGTTTCTCGTCGGGATCTCGAGGGCACCAAGCCAGGGGCCAGAGGAGAAACAAATGGAGGGCAGAATGTTAAAACCAGTCGGGAGGAGAGAGTGCATAATGGGGGACAGAGGGTAGAAAGTGAGTGGGGGACAGGGAAGAAAGCTGTAAAGCATGGTGAAAAGAAAAATAAAAAAATAAAGGTAGAAGCAGGCTTGATATAGAAATACAGACACAAACCATTCAGACAGATATAAAATAAAGCTACCAACTTTCCGAGGCCTAAAACTGGGACGGTCCATTCTGACCATGCCCCCCCCCCTGCATCACTCCCACAGGCACCGCCGCAGACAACACTGTGCACAATCAATTACAGTCTGCTGCTTGCTCTGGCCATGCCGCCCCACAGTAACACCAGTAGCAATTATTCAGATTAAAACAATACATCATTATGCTGCAGCAAGTTCCAAATCATGATGTACAGAATGTTCATTAGAAGCAAACCTGTGTTAAATTGTGATCAGACATTCGAGCTGCATGTATTGCTCCTCCTGACAGTCCCATCCAACCTGTTCACACTCACCTTATTTGCTGAGCAAACTTCACTTCAGTGACTCCCACCACCTCACCAGATTGTTTTCACACACCTCCCTACAGCTGATCAGGTTCAGTACCTTAGTTCCCTGCTGCCAGTCTGTTCTCTGTCTGGAGTCCCTTTCAGCTGCTGGCAGGCAGATGTCCACATGTGCCTGTTTGCACTACTACCCAGTCTAATCTAACAGGAGGGAACATGCTTTACTGTGCTCCCACTGACATGCTTGCAGTGCAACACAGGTGCAGGGGTTAAAGTTGTAAACTGCTGTCCAGCCTGAGTAGCGCCACAGTGGAGCTGAAATAACTGTCACTCCCGGATTAGCAGTCAGCAAAAAAAAAAAAGGGGACAAAACTGGGACAAGTATGCAAAAAAAGGGACAAAAGTGATATTTTGCTTGGGACATGCTGCCAAAAACAGGGACTATCCTGGGAAACTAGGGACTGTTGATAGCTTTAATACAAAAACACTTTTGTACTGTGCACTACCAGGCTAAAGATCCACTAGCAATGCTCACTATAAATTCAGGCATAAGCCAGGGATACAATAAATGAGTTACAGAGCGCTATTAGGCTTGAAATATATACCAGCAATGATACAATGCAGGCAGTTAGACTAATTTTGCTATCGAGGAAAAAAAAAAAACAGCATAAAGACAATTTAAGAGACCCTTGGAAGCAGAAGCAGTAGCCACTAAGCCTGACTCTTCCCTGTCCAGCTCCAACTTTACTCCGGAGTGCCCACAGCAAACCTTTTAATCAGTTTAACAGTGCACCGGCTACAAAGAAGGTGAAACATCCAATTCGGTTTAAATCTGCTGTATTCACTGGAGGAGAGGACGGCTAGGGGGATATGATTGAGACCTTTAAGTATCTGAAGGGGATAAACAAGACTAACACAGAAGGGATTTTCCAGATGAGAAGGAGGAGGGACATAAGAGGGTGTGGACCGAGACTGGAGGAAGGAAGATTCAGGAGGGAGACGAGGAGACATTTTTTCACTGAAAGACCAGACGAGATAGTGTCCTGTAAGACGGTGGGCAGTTTCAAGAGGGATTAGGACAGGGTAAGGGTAAGGGATACTGGGAAGAGGGGGGCAGGAGGGGCAGCTGCGGTGCTAGCTGCACACTTGAGCAGACGCGACAGACCATGAGGCCTGTTTCTGCTGGCAATTTCGTATGATTTTATTGACAAGCTCTCCAAGCACCTGTGGAATGGGCATTATATAAAATAATATTGCCTTTTTTTGCTATTTATAAAATATTAAACACCCTGAAGTAGGGCATACACATATTTTTATAAGTAATTAATTATTAGTAAGCATTTTATTTATTAATTGTGTTAACTGGGTAGACCCACTGAGACAAAGCTGGCCCTTTTATCGGTGACCCGGAATTAATTACAGATATGCAAACAGGTAGAAATAATAAATGGACAGTATACGTAGTCAGAGCAAATCAGAAAAAAAACAGGGTTGCTATACAACAGATGTAAGATTACACAGCTGGCCAAATACATACATTCAACATGTGACAAGACGTTAATAACAGTTTTGTATTACACAAAAGTGCTAGTGCAAGGTACAAAAGGAGATCCCTGAATGAGAGGGAGCAGAATCAGAGTCAAGGTCACCTACTGCAGACACAGAGGCTCCGTGCTAATAATATACTTCTAGTAGCATGACCCTCCCAACCCAGACCTGCTGGTTTCCTTTTGCCATGAAGTTTTCATCTAGTTGAGAATTAGGCTAGATATTAATTTAAAAAGCTGAATGCATCAAAGGTTTACAGCAAAACTAGATCCCCACAACAGCTCATCTTCTGTTCACATTGTTGAAAAGGATGCAATGTCCAGGTGCATGCTAAAATCTGTTTTTAAAACAAATATTACATCTTCAGAACCTGTATGACCCATACAGTCAGGATGGAGGATTTTTGATCAAACCAGGCATCTGTGCTAATATCTTTGCACAACCCCGCTGATGGAAAGGGGAAAAGTTAGGTCAAAGGAACAACGCATAGCAGGATGCTACTCAAGTGCAGCATTAGCAAATAAGTACTGCATTTACAACCCTCACTCCAGGATACACCAAGCCCACAATGTTATATTAATTACTGCTTCAAGTAGATTCTACACCATTCTGATAAGAGATAAAACAAGAAAAAGCAGTTTGGACAGGATTCAACAAGGATCTTTGTTACAAAAACGAAAGCCTGCTTATTCATAGTGAGTGGCAATTATTTTAGCTGCAGCTCACGTTTCCTTATCTCTTATTTATCTACTTAGCTAAGACCAACGTTATTCCATGACAAAACTGTTTATCAGAAATTTGGAAAACACTTCCTTGTAGTATATGTAGTCTAGTGTAAGGTTGCTGATAAAAAAAATTTCCACTGATTATGGACGACCCAAATGACCTTTTAAACATAGGTACGAATCCTTTTAAGTGATAGGTTTCTAATGTTCCACATTAGCAGTGAGAAGTTAGCGTCAAGTAGGAAGAACGTGGTTTGTATTTCATGATCTTTGTAGTGTTGGAATTCACAGCACTGATACGATGTGATTTTTGCCAAAGTGCAATATAAGAATAAATCTTGTTATTTAGGAGATGAAGAATTGATTGGCTCTACCACACCAATTTTTCTCCCAATCTGTAATGCCAAGGAGTTGTTCTGTTACCTAATCCTTCTCCACAGACCCTAACTGGTCTCCGGCGACCTTCCCTCCTCCCTGCTTATTTACTAATATTACCTTGTGCCGATCCCATGCATGCTTGAAACACCTACTGTTTCTGCCTCCTTCTCCAGGTAGTTTATGCCAAGCATTTACCGCCTTTTCAGTGAAATAATACTTCCTCAAATCCTCTTACCCCCCCAGTTTCATATCATGCCCCGTCCTGGTGCTCTTTCATTTGAAAGAGACTTCTCTCTCCTGCACCCTGTTTACCCCTGTGATGTACTTGTAGGTCTCTGGCATGTACCTTCTTCTAACACTAGGGGCCCTGGCTACAGGATGAGAAACATACAGTGGTCTATTCTTGGGACAGTGTATCTTCTATGTGCTTGCAAACAGATGGGATAGAAGCAGGTCTACTCCAGAACACATCAGACACGGTTTCAAATGTGGGTGGAATAGAAGGAACTAAGCTGACCGGCAGAATAGAAAGAGATGTAGATGTTCACCTGGGTCAATGGCTGAAGGCTCAAAATCAAGTGCAGAATGCATGTTCCTGAGGCTCAAAATCAAGTGCATAATGCATGTTCCGGAGGCTCAAAATCAAGTGCAGAATGCATGTTCCTAAGCAAAGCCTGGAAAGGTTGATCCTCCTGTGGAACAGAAGAAGGTGTGGGCCCATGAGTCTAGGCTAAAGAAAGAGCCCTCGTCACTGCCCTCTGAAACAATGAGGTCAACGTCATACCCCCTTCACATTCTCCCCCAGAGGGAGGGTTGCTGGGGGGGGGGGTGGACTGTGGGTCCTCCAATCCAAAAATCCAGAAAAGGGTCTTGGCAACATTGGCGACACTGGCCCCAAGGGATGAGATGCCAGCGTCAGAGGTGGCACCATACCCAGGACTGAATCTGGTGCCAGGGAGCTTCCCGGCACTGAGAGTGGCACCAGAACCAGCACCAGAACTGGAACCGGGCCAGGCCCTGAAAGGCCTAAACCTGGTGCCGACATTGGCACCAATGACCCAGCTGGCACCAAAATAACTGGCAATGGTACCATGACTGGTCCCATCACAGTGACACTGAATGAAGGTGCGGCCAGTGGCAGAGGAGTCAATGGCACTGTCACCGGCAAAGGCCAAGGGATAGGTGCCAGAGCCAAATGCTCTACCTGGCTTGAGGGCCCCACCTGCGGCTCCAGTTCCACTGGCCCAGAAAGACCAGGGACTGTCTCCGCTGGCAGAGGCAAATGAGCAAGATGCTTCACCCACTGCTCCATAAGAGCTGCCCAATAATGGAACTACCCACTGGAGTACCCACTTACAGACAGAGAGGGGCTGTGGGCCGTAGATCTCTATCTCCTAGTACCAGAGGCCCTGGTGATGCTGCTGGCACCAGTGAGAGCCTCTGGCTCTGGGAGAATGACAATCTCACAGCAGACCTCACAGAGGGCACCCTCGAGCTGTACCATTTCTTCCCCTTCTAAAAGAAAGAGGAAGCACTTGAGGCTGAATGGCGCCAAGAACCCGAGGAAGATTGTGAATGGGCCCGCTTCTTTTTGTGCTTCTTGGAGGACTGTCTTTTCTCCTGAGCACACTGTCAGAACCCTTCGTCAACAGGGAAAGTAGACTGAACAATGCCCTGCTGCAAGGCAAGCAGCTTGCCTGAGAAGGCTTTCTGGCGTCGTTTTCCAGGGCTGTCTACTGTCAACTTGGTAGGGCTGTGAGAACCTGATAGAAATATATTTTTTTATAAAAACACTAAACTGACACAAAAATAACAAATTCTAGCTTTGAGCCCTATATCTGAGAGAACTGAACGCTATCATTGTATAGATGTGAAGCTGTGACTCCCGACGGGCGAGCAATGTCACTGATGTGCCTTAGACGATAGGAAAAAAGAACTGAGGTGGTTAAGAGCTGGTGCCCAGGTATGACTTGTGCAGCAAGCTCCCTTTCACCATGCTGCACATGTGTGCAGCTTACCTTGGCGCCTGCAGGGTCCTGGTGCCTCTGGCTAACACCCACTAGTGTGAAGCAAAGACTAAAAATATGGTTTATTAACTGGTTAGACACTTCAGAGGACTTTGGTGACCAAGAGGTAAATTTGGAAAAAATTGCAGAACTGTTGAAACTGCAAGACAGTGAGAGAAATGAGATCTTTAATGAGGAGGAAGTTGTCTTACTGTTACAATATTCAAATAACAATTTAAGCATCATACCAACAGTCTCTACCAGTGGCTGCTAGGTAACCACAGTACTCATACTGTAAACTTATGCATCTCAAGCTCTCCCCATAGGATTTTGGGGAAATGTGTTTTGCCCAAATACTAGCAGACACCCGACTACTAGCGTGATTTGAGAAATTTCAGGGTCAGTGGGGCTTCAGGGTTGAGTCTAGGGGATAGCCCCCGGGGATGGCAGATTGCAGGAGCAAGGAAGAAGGTAGTCTTGCCAGGGGTAGAAGGCTCTGAGAAGGGGAAGATAGGAGGCAGGGAGGAGCAGGAGGAAATAGCGGCTGATCTGACAGTGGAAAGAAGACCTAGTTCAAGCAAGGTACAGGACAAGGTCCTGATCGTTGGGCACTCCATTGTCAGGGGCATAAGCTGGGGGAGCAAACAGAGGAAGAGATGGGTAAGCTGTTTGCCAGGCATGACAGCAGCCAAGCTGATTCACCACATCCCTTCCTGGGGGAAACGACAGGATGAGATGGTGTTCCACTTGAGAACAAATGATCTAGCAGGACACAGTCTGATGGAGGTGCAGGCAAGGTTTGAGGCACTAGCAAGGTTCTGCCGCAGCCTGAGTTTTAATCAGTCTCATTCTCGGAGGTGCTACCTGTTCTGAGAGCTAGCTCAGAGAGGAAGCTGAGGATAAATGAGTTTAATAGCTGGCTCTTGGGTTGGTGTGCACGGAAGGGCTTTGGGAAGGTTGGGGACTGGGGGTCTGCTTGGCAAGATGAAATCTTATTCGCCCCAGATAGACTACACCTAAACAAGGAGGGTAAAGAAGTGCTGAAGAAAAAGCTAGAGGAATTCATTGTAAAATACTACAACTGAAACTGTCATGGGGGGGGGGGTTGTTACAGGCAGATCCCAACAACAACAGAGCTGACAAGAGGGTCACCCCCTCCCCCCACAAAAGCAAACAAGTAGTGCAGTTGTAGCTGAGGAAGGGAGTGGTAGATCAGTGAGAAGTGTTAAGATGGGGGAGGAAATCAGGGCATTTGGATTTTGGAAGGCAATGTGCATGAATGCCAGGAGCCTGTGAAACAAAATCCCGGACCCGGCAGCAGCCATGGCAGAGGCAGATTTAGACTTGGTGAGACTTACTGAGACTTGGTGCCATGGAGGCAGGATTGGAACATGAATGTACAAGGGTATACGCAATTCAGGAGGGGAGTGGCACTCTACGTGAGGGAATGGATTCAGGTGACAGAAATACAGGGTAGGTAGGGAGACACTGAGGCTCTATGGGTATCACTAGCCACAGGGAGGAGGGAGATGGTTCACATTGGAGTGGTCTACAGGCCACCAGGGCAGCAAGAGAGTGTGGATGGACAGATAATGGATGAGATACTAAGGGTGGCAACTAGGGGAGAGGTGTTGCTGATGGGGGACCTTAACCTACCAGATGTGGTGTGGGACAAGTTGTCAGCCGCATCCCCTAGAAGCAGGGCGATTCTGGACTCCTTTCAAGTGGCCTTGCTCTAAGATCTGGTCAGGGGGCCAATGAGGGGAGGAGTGGTACTAGATGTGGTGCTCACAAATGTGGATAGGGTGGGGGAGGTATTGGTGGGGAAAAATCTCAGTACAAATGATCATGGTACAGTGTGGTTCACCGTACACACGTCTGCCACCATAAATCGGTTCAAGGTGAAGGTGCTTGACTTGAAGAGTGGATTTTAGCAGGATGGGGGTATATGCTAGTCAGGCACTAGAAGGAGTAGGGGTGATTGAGGGAGTGGAGGACATGTGGGACTCCACAAAGGGAGCCATAGTAGGTGCCACAAACCTCTGTGCGAAGAACGTAAACAAAAATAGAAGGAAGAGGAGGCCTCTGTGGTTCAGCAGGCAAGTGGAGGGTAGCAATCAGAGCTAAGAGAAGAGCATTCCTGAAGTTTAAAATGACCCAGAGGGTGGAGGATTGGGAAGAATATCAGGCTAAGCCGAGGGAGGCGGGCAGGGAGATACGATGAGCAAAGGCAAGGACGGAGGAGAATACTGCCAGGGAGGTCAAGAAGGGAGACAAGACCTTTTATAGGTATACTGCTGAAAGGAGGAGAGCGGAGAAGGGTATTCACAGTCTGAAGAATGAGTCGGGGGGAGGTGGTAGGGGAGCAGGAGAAGGCTGAACTGCTGAACAGATACTTATGTTCAGCATTCACGATGGAAGAGGAATGGAAAGGGGATAGCCACAGCATAGCATCGGTTACAGGGGAGGGGGTGGACATGAGTCCATGCCAGGAGGAGGAAATCCTAAAGCAGCTTAGCGACTTGAAGGTGGACAAAGCCATTGGGCCAGATGAGGTACATCCATGGGTTTTGAAGGAACTGAGAGAAGTACTGATTGCTCCCTTAACCGGCCTATTCAATAGCTCCTTAAGATCAGGCGTGGTACCTAACGACTGGAAAAGGGCGGATGTGGTGCCCCTATACAAGGGAGGGGCAAAGGAGGAGGTGGGGAACTACAGGCCAGTGAGCTTGACATCCGTGGTTGGTAAGCTCACAGAAAAGATGCTCAAAGACAGAATCAACAGATACCTAGAGGCAAGCGGACTTAGGGACCCAAGGCAACACGGGTTCACTGAGGGTAGATCCTGTCAGACGAACTTACTACAGTTTTTTGAGTGGGTCACTAAGATGATAGATCGGGACGTGGCCTATCTTGATTTTACGCAGGCGTTCGACTCAGTGCCGCACTTGAGGCTACTGCACAAAATGGATCACCTAGGGCTGGGAAGGGGATAATACAATGGGTCAAGAACTGGCTGGAGGGAAGAACACAGAGGGTAGTGGTAAATGGGGTGCCATCGGGGGAGTCTGAGGTGATCAGTGGAGTTCCCCAAGGGTCGGTGTTGGAGCCTCTCCTGTTTACTATCTTTAAAGGGAATATAGCAGAGGGATTGGCAGTAAGGATGAGTCTGTTTGCAGACGACACAAAGAAGGATGAGTTTGTTTGCAGAGGACACAAAGGTCTGCAACAGAGTGGACACACAGGAAGGGGTGGAGCTGATGCGTAAAGATCTGAAGAAGTTGGAGGAATGGTCTGAGGTGTAGCAATTATCATTCAACACAGCAAAGTGCAAGATTATGCACTTAGGCAGAAAGAACAGGAAAACAGAATACAGGTTCGGGGTGGAATCCTGCAGGTTGCAGAGGAGGAAAAGGACCTGGGTGTCATCATCTCTCACGACATGAAGCTGGGGAAGCAATGTGGAAGGGCAGTGGCAAGGGCCAGTACGATACTGGGTTGTCTATGGAGGGGAATTTCTAGCAGGAGGAGAGCGGTCATAGTTCCTCTGTACACCCAGCTGGTTAGGCCACACCTGGAGTATGGGATCTAATTCTGGAGGTCGTATCTCAGGAAGGATGTGGCAAAGTTGGAACAAGTTCAGAGGAGAGTGACTAAGATGGTGAGGAGGCAAGATCATTTACCATATGAGAAGAGATTGGAGGACCTGGGCATATACTCGCTGGAACAGAGGAGGGAGAGAGGCGACATAATTGAGACATTTAAGCACTTTAAAGGTTTCAATAGGGTGTTGGTGGAGAGCTCTTCCAGCTGAAGCTGAGGCCGAGGACATGACTTCCAAATCAAGGGGTGGGGTCAATTTAGAGGCAACTCTAGGAAGTACTACTTCACTGAAAGTATGGTGGAAAAGTGGAATGAGCTGCCAAGCGAGGTGGTTGGGGAAAAGACAGTGGGTGGATTCAAGAGGGCATGGAATAAGCACAAGGGGATACGGATAGGGGGAGGACTATTGTAAGGGCCTAAGGAGACTACTTAGACAGGCTTTGGGCAGACTAGGTGGGCCTGGCGGTCCTTTTCTGCTGACACACTCCTATAATCCTATGTGCTCCAAACACAAGGGGAACTATCAAGACAGCAGCTCCACAGCTTGTCAGCTGAGGAATGCATAGCTCTTCAAGAGCTGCCAAACATGACAAACGTAACAATCAAACTGGCTGACGAGGGCATTGCTGTCATAGTTCAAGATAGAGTGAAATATGCAAAAGAGATAGACAGCTCAGCCCCTTATCATTTAATCCAACTATAGTGCACAAAGATATCTTGGACACTAAAATAGAGCAAGGCAAAACAAACAGATGGATCACTGACTAAGAAGTTGGTTGCTTTATTGCACACTCGTTCACTCCAACATTCTACACTCTCCTCAAAGTCCACAAATCTGCAAGGAACCCACTGGGCTGCCTAATTGTTTCTGGGATAGGCTCACTCAGAGAGGGTCCCTCCAGATTTGAGGACTTCTACCTCAAGCAAACTGTCCGCAAAATACCAGGATACTTAAGGAATACCATGGATCTCAAAAACAAAATCAAAAATGTGACATAACCTCCCTATACAAATAATGATTTCGTGATGACAGCAGTTAGAGAAGCATTGCAACATCGTGCAAACATGCAACATGCTCCAAAGAATTTGATTCTGGACATGCTTCAGTTTGTATTGACCCATAATTATTTTCTGTTTAATGACAGGTGTTTTCTTCAACTGAGGGGTACGGCTAGGGGGGCAGTGCTTGCTCCCTCATATGCCAATAGCTCTTTGGGTTGGTGGGAGTCGAACATGATTTTCAATAGAACAAAGCTCATCTCAGTTACACTGTGAAATGGCTTTGCTTTGTAGATGATACAGTATGTGTCTGGGGTGGGGGTTTCGGAAAAAGAGCAGTTACATAGTGACTTACTGTAACAGCAGATCTTTGAGAGGATCTCAGTCATCAGGTCACACATATGGAACATCACCGTTGGTAAAGCAGGATCCACAGAGAAGATTTTCAGCAGTACCACTGGGGCAGCCCACGTCGAAGTTGTCTGCCGATGTCACCAACCCTATATAGGTATGAGTAGCCCTGCTCCCTCCTCAGTTCCTTCCCCCAGCGACTAAGAGAGCAAAGCTGTGGCCACAGGGGACTTAGGAGACAGAGAAAGAGGTGCCCAGGCCTAAATAAAATTCTGGATACACCAGACAGCCAGCTCTAAGAAAGAGCCCCGTAAAAGGGAAATGGTGGGAAGGAAGGCAGACCTGATGACTGAGATCCCCTTGAACATCTACTGTTACGGTAAGATTTTATGTAACTGTTCTATCTTCATCGAGGGTATCTCAGTCATCAGGTCACACACATGGAACATGTTTCAAGCAGTTACAGATGCAACAAAGTAGTCTGGGAGGAAGGTCAGACAAATATTAGGACAAGAGGCCCTGCAGGACAGCCCTGCCAAAACCTGCACGGGCTCTAGAAGCAATGTCCAGACTGCAGTGCTTGGTGAAAGTATGGCTGGTACTCCAGGTGGCAGTCGTGCAAATGGCAGCAGCTGAGACCCCTTTGAAATATGCCACAGAGGTAGCCATGCCCCTTGTGGAATGGGCTTTCACCGCCCCTGGCAACTCTTTGCCATGCTTGTTGTAGCACAACATAATACAATGTGCCAACCATTTAGACGATCATTGTTTTTATAGAAACCTGAATAGAAACAAAGAGGTTGATGGCAGATAAGGACCGCAAGGCCCATCCAGTCTGCCCATTTCTTTTTCTTCCTTATAAATGTGCCATCGGCCTTTGCTCTGTCAGTGGCCTATCTATTCATACTCATCTGTATTGCTCCCTTATGCCTATCCCATGCCTGTTTGAAGCCCTGCACTGTATTCATAGCCACCACTTCCTGAGGTAGGCTGTTCCATGCATCCACCACTCTTTCTGTGAAAAAGAGTTTCCTCACATTCCCCCTTAATCACCCTCCCTCTAATCTCATGCTGTCTCCTCTTGTCCTGCTATTTTTCTTATATTTAAACATGTTAGACTCTCTCACCTTGTTAATGCCCTTAAGGTGCTTGAATGATTCGATCATATCACCTCACTCCCTCCTTTGCTCAAAGGTATACATATTGAGCTCCGTTAATCTGCCCTCATATGTCTTCTGATGCAGTCCTTGCATAATTTTGGTTGCCCTTCTCTGGACTGCCTCAATTTGGTTAATGTCCTTGTGAAGGTGTGGCCTCCAGTACAGCACGCAGTACTTCAGATGGGGCCTAACCAGTGTCTTGTAAAGGGATTATTACCGCCCTCTTACGACTTGTGATACCCCTACTAATACACCCTAACATCCCCCTAGCCTTACCTACTGCTTTAGAGGTCTGCTTGGATGATTTCAGGTCATCGGTGATGATGATGCCCAAGTCTCTTTCTTCCTTTGTGATCGCCAGCAACTCCCCTCCCAGCCTATAGGTGGCTTCAGGGTTTCTCTTCCCTTTGTGCATGATCTTGCACTTCTTTGCATTAAATTCCAGTTGCCACTCTTCTGACCATTTTGCTAGTTTATCCAGATCTCTTCTCATTCTGTCCACCCCATCTGGATCATCTACACTGTTGCAGATCTTGGTGTCATCTGCAAACAGACAAGCCTTACCCTCTAGTCCATCTGCAATGTCATTAATGAAGAGGACTGGCCCCAGAGACTGATCCCTAATTGCCCACTTGTAACTTGCATCTCACTGACTGTATACCATTTACAACCACTCTCTGTTTTCTGCCCGTCAACCAGTTTGCCACCCAGTTGACCAACTTCTGACCCACCCCGAGCCTACCCAGCTTATTTATCAATCTTCTATGTGGAACAGTATTGAAAGCTTTGCTGAAGTCAAGGTAGGCGACATCAACTGCTCCCCCTTGGTCCACCACTCTGGTTACCCAGTCAAAGAAATCTATGAGATTAGTCTGACAGGACCTTCCTTTTGTAAACCCATGCTGTCTTGGATCCTGTGCCCCTATGGACTCCAGGTGTTGCACTATCCTTTCATTAAGTAGTCCCTCCATAATCTTGCCCACTACTGAGGTAAGACTGAGTGGTCTGTAGTTCCCTGCCTCCTCCCTGCTACCACTCTTGTGGAGCGGGATCACATGAGCCCTTCTCCAGTCTTCTGGGACCTCTTCTGTGCTCAGAGACTCAGAAACAATTCTGCTAATGGCTCTGCTGGTTCCACCCATAACTCCTTGCGTACCCTGGGATGTATGCCATGAGATCCCATTGCCTTGTCCACCCTGACCTTAGCGAGCTCTTGTAGGGCCCTTTCGTTTCTGAAGGGAGTAGTGCTCACCTCCCTTCCCTGTGGGCCCTGCCCTATCTTCTCTTCAGTAAATACTGAGCAGAAGTATCTATTTAGGATAGATGCTTTTACATGTTCTTCCTCCTCACATGCCCCCTTTATCCCCTCTGATCTTAGCAATACCTCCTCTGGACTTTCTCCTTTCACCTTAGTGTGCCACTCCTGGTTAAACAACTAAATAATCAAAAAAAAGATAAAAACAAGTTTGCAAAGCTAACTGAAGATAAATGTGGATTTCACACTTTCCTGCAACTTGTTTCTTTGAAGCTTAGTCGAGCAGACATGCATACCATGGAGTCTAATGGGTGATTACACTCAATGTTATCATATGCTAAGGAAGCTCTCAGACACACACATTTCAGCAGCTAGGAAACGGAGACCCCCAGGATACTTACAGTGCTTAGTATGAAGCATGAAAACAAACTAAAGCAATTGCATACATCTCTAACAGCTACACGAAGAGAGTTGTCTGTTGACATGGAAAGAAAGACAATTTACAAGATTTGAGGGTGTAGTTTTCCTTTCCTCAGGGGCAATGTGAGGAAGTATTTTTTCAAAGAGAGGGTGATGGATGCATGGAATGGCCTTTCTGAGGAGTTCATGGGGTCAAAAACAGTAGGGGAATTTAAGAATGCATTGGACAGACATAAGGCAATTCACTTAACTATGTTGTGACTCTACCCACCCAAACCCTGTCTTATTAGTATGATGATCGCTATGAATTTCTGTTAGTCACTAAAATAACCCTACAGTATCTAATCTTGCTCTGCAATGAATACTGTATCTCTGACCTTGTATTGCCTGCTCAAAATATGTACTATCAACACATTTCTCTTCGTGCACTGCCTGTTCTAAATATGTACTGTATTATATAAAAGCCTCACTCTTTGTAACTAACTTCGGGTCGCCCCAGAAAAAGGGACCTTCGGGGCCCAGTGGGCCTACCAGGTTAACAAAATTTAATAACTAAATAAATAAAAACTAGGATCTGCAGCTTATCCAGTAGGTAGGGAAATGGACAGACTGGATGAGCTAAGCGGTCCTTATCTGCCGTCAAAGAGTATGTTTCTATATTTTTTTTTTTCACTTTATCTTTTTATTGAAATTCGAGTATATAAGAAAGCACACATCTTATACAATATAAGACTATTCTCCATGTAAGGTATAAAATATCACTTAACAAAACACAGTATTTAAGGTAAACATATTGGAGAAGCCTTATATACATGTACTGATAATAAAACACAAACCTAGACAGGATGTAAGTGGAGAGCAGAAGGGTTACAATCAATAGGGTATTATAGGATCAGAAATAACAATATGTTTCTATATTCACTCTCTCTTTGTGACTTGAACTGACTACTTATTCAAATACACTTTTCACCTGTGTTAACAATTACGCAAATGGTCAGGTGTATTTAATAAATAATGTCCACATCAGTGTAGGGACTTAATAGACGCCAGACTTGACGGCCACACTGCATAGATACACAGAAAGTGTCGGCACATAAAGGCCTATGGCCCACCCAGTCTGCCCATTTGAGCTTGTAAGTTCAGTTTATGTTTTCCTAGAAGTCTGTTGCCCCTTACCCCTGATCTCCAGAATTCCTTTATGTCTATCCCATGCATTCTTAAATCCCGTGTTTGTTTCAGCCCCCACCACTTCCTCTGGCAGGGTGTTCCACTTGTCCACCACCCGTTCTGTGAAGAAATTCTTCCTCACGCTTTCCTCTGAATCGTCCTCCTCCAACTTCATCTCATGCCTCTAGTCCTGGAACATCTTTTGCTTAAAATAGTGTATTCCTGCACACTGTTCCTCCCTGTAAGATACGTGATGTCTCTCTACTATCCCCTCTCTCCCTCCTCTCCTCCAGGGAGTACATGTTCAGTTCCTTCAACCTGTCCTCATAGGACTTGTGATGCAATCCATGCACCATCTTTGTTGCCCTCCTCTGAACCTTCTCTACCCTGTCTATGTCCTTACGTAGGTAAGGTCTCCAGAAATGTACACTGTACTCCGGGTGGGGCCTCACTAGTGTCTTGTATAGTGGAACTATAACCTCCCTTTTCCTGCTGGTGATGCCCCTGCTTATGCATCCCAGCATCCTATTTGCTTTACTTGCTGCCTTGTCACACTGTTTCGCTACCTTGAGGTCATCAGAGATGATAACCCCAAGATCCCTTTCCTGCTTGGTGCATGCTATATCCTCACCCCCCAACTGATATATTGTGCCGGGGTTTTTGTGTCCCATATGCATTATCTTGCACTTCTTTGCATTGAATTTCAACTGCCAAACCCCTGACAATTCTTCAGGTTTCTGCAGGTCCCTTCTCATTCTGTCTACACCCTCTGGTGTGTCTACTCTGTTACAGAGCTTTGTGTCATCAGCGAACAGTGAAACTCTGCCTTCTAGGTCCTGCGCAATGTCACTGATGAAGATGTTGAATAGAACCGGTCCCAGCACTGATCCCTGTGCTACCCCACTGGTCACTCTTCCCTCTGTGGAGAGACAGCCATTTACCACCACCCTCTGTGTCCTGCTGCCCAGCCAGTTACCTACCCACCACACTACTGTCCTGCCCACACCCATATTCCCCAGTCTCTGTAACAGTCTTCTATGTGGCACAGTGTCAAAGGCCTTGCTGAAGTCAAGATAGGCCATGTCCACTGCCCTCCCCTGATCCACCTCCCTAGTCACCCAGTCAAAAAATTCAACGAGGTTGGTCTGACACTGACCTCCCTCTGGTGAAACCATGCTCTTAGGTCCTGAGTCCATTGACAACCAGATGTTCCACCAATCTCTCCTTCAGTAGTGCTTCCATGATCTTCCCACTACCGAGGTGAGGCTGACTGGTTTGTAGTTCCCCCTTCCTCTTTGTTCCCACTTTTGTATAAGGACTACATCTGCTATCCTCCAGTCTTTGGGTACCTCCTGTTTCCAGTGATCGGCTAAATAGGATAGCCAGAGGTTCAGCCACCACCTCTCTTAGTTCTTTAAGGACCCTGGGTGCACCCCATCTGGCCCCATTGCTTTATCAACTCTTATTACTTCCAGTTCCTTCAGGACCCTTTCTTGTGTAAAGGACTTGTGTCCATTTCTGCACATTCTCACCCTTGTACTCCTTCAGACCATTACCCTCCTCTTCCTCAGTAAAGATTGAGCAGAAATACCTGTTCAATATATCAGCTTTACTGTTGTCATCCTCCAGCTGCCCCATCCTCCCCTTCAGTCTCACTATCCCTCCCTTTGCCTTTCTTTTTCACTTATGTACCTGTAAAGGTTTGACCCTTTACCCACTGATTTTGCAATGTGTTCTTCTGTCTGTGCTTTGGCTTCCCTTACTGACCTCCCTGCCTCCCTTTGCTTCTCCTGGTACTTCTCCCTATCCCCTTCTGCCTGTGTCTTTTGTATTGCCTGAATGCAATCTTTCTGGCTTTCACTTTCTTTGCTACCTCTTTGGAAAACCATAATGGTCTCCTCTTACTTTTCCTTTTGCTAACCTGCTTAATGCATAATTCTGTTGCTCTTGTAATCCCCATTTTAAATACTCCGGGGGATAACAGGCCAAATAAGACATGATAGGAGTGGTGCAGTGCAATGGCTGTAGAGCGGCAGTGTTCCGGGAGACATTCTGGAGGCTGCGATGCTGCCCTATTTGCAGGCACCTCTCTGGTCTGAGAGAGGAGGTTGCCCGTCTCCAGGCTGACCTGGCTAGGATTCGTGAAACCTCCTCCCCCACCCAGGGACCACCAGGGCCAATGCCACCTCAGAGGTTGCCAAGAAAGAGGAGAGGCTGGACCAGGCTGGGCTCAGGGAGGGAGAGGCTGGTGGAACAGAGTTGCATCCCTCCAGCTGTACCTCTCCACAATTCATTCGCTCTTCTGGTGGATAATGGTTCCTCTATGGAGGCACCTGCAGTGGAAACCAAGGAGGATGCTGGGAACCTTCACAAAGGGAGACCCACAGGAGGGTGGCATGGGACCCCACGGGGGAAGAAAACAACTCCTGGTGGGGGACTCAATCATTAGGGGGGTAGAAATGGGGGAGGGAGGTAAGGTGCCTTCCTGGCGCCACGGTTTGGAGGGACAGGAAGCGAATCCTCAGGATCGTGGGAGGAGCTGCACGAGGGAAGGAGCTGGATGTCATTGTCCACCTAGGGACAAATGACCTGGCTAGGAATGGGATCAGAGCAGTGCAAAAGGAGTTTGTAGAGTTGGGGAGGGGTCTTAGACAAGTAGTGCTTACGGTAACCTTCTTAGAGGTGCTACCTGTCTATGGCAAGGGTGATGCTAGGGCACTCCCCACAAGGGAATTCAATGAGTGGTTGAAAAACTGGTGTGGAGCTCAGGGTTTTGGCTTCATTGGGGACTGGGGAGCCACCTGGAGGGATGCAGACCTATACTGGTGCGATGGTCTGCATCTGTCCAGGGGGGGAACCAGGATGCTAGGTGAGAGGTTTAAATGCTTCATTGGCAAGCATTTAAACTAGCCAAGGGGGGGGAGGCACTGAAAAGGAGCAGGGAAATCCCAGCCTCCCCCCACAAAACATGGTAATTAGTGAGGTAAACACCAAGGTAGAGAAGTTATTAGGGAGTAGGACAGAGGCAAATGTAAAAAAAAGGCAAAGGCAGTAGGGACAGGAATGGGGCTAAAAGTGGTAAGGCTACCAAAAAGTGGAGGGTGATGAGTACCAATGCCCATAGTCTGTGTAACAAGCTCCCTGAACTAGTGGCCTTGATGAGAAAGGGTTGCCTGGATATTGTGGCAGTCACAGAAACATGGTACACAGAGAACCATGACTGGGATGTCAGCATACCAGGATACACAATCTACAGGAGGGACAGGGAGGGTAAAAGAGGAGGAGGAGTAACTCTCTATGTAAAGGAAGGGATCAAAGCAACAGAACTAAAGAGTAAACAGGGAGCAGATGAGACACTCTGGGTCACCCTGGAGACAGGAAATGGCACTACAATCCGCACAGGGGTTGTATACAGACCCCCATCTCAGGGGAGGGAATGGACAAGGAAATGATAGAAGGCTCCTTAGAATAACAGAAAAGGGAGATATTGTTGATGGGGACCTCAACATGCAGATGTTAACTGGAGCACCTTTTGCTGCAGGTACATCCAAGAGCAGGGTCATTCTTGATGCCCTACAGGGGCATGCCTCAGACAGCTAGTATTGGAACCCACTCGGGAGGGAGCAATCTTAGACCTGGTACTCTCAAATGGGGACGGAAAAGAATCTCATATTTAGAAGTGGGTAGCCATCTGGGAACAAGCGACCACCAAACAGTGTGGATTCGCGATAAACACAGCCACAATCAAGCTTACAAAAAGCAAGAGTATTGGACTTTAGGAGGGCTGACATTGGGAAATGAGAGAGTGCCTTAGAAAAGCACTAGCAAACAGGCAAGAAGGAGGGTGGAGGAACAATGGGGAGTAATCAAAACAGCCATCACAGAAGCAACAAGCCTTTGTGTAAAGCAAATCAATAAAACACAACGAAGGAAAAAAACGCTATGGTTCTCAAAAGAGGCGGCAGGGAAGGTTAAGGAGAAAAGGATAGCATTCAGGAAATAAAAGGAAACACAGAAGGAGCAGGACAGACAACTTTATCAGTTAAAGCAGAAAGAGGCTGGGAGGCCAGTCAGAATAGCAAAGGCCCAAACCGAGGAAAGGATAGCCAATTCTGTTAAGAAGGGGGATAAGACCTTTTATAGGTACATTAAGGAGCGAAGAAAGACCAAAGGAGGGATACTGAGGCTTAATAAAGGGGAGGGGATGTGGGTAGAGGGGGACAGTGAAAAAGCAGGGATACTGAATGAATATTTCTGTTCAGTATTCACAAAGGAAGAGGAAGGGGGGTACCTAAACCAAACAAGAGAAACACTCTAAAGATGGGGGTCGATACCAGTCCATTTACAAAAGAAAGGGTTCTGAAAGAACTAATAAAATTGAAGGTGGACAAAGCAGTGGGGCCTGATGGGATTCACCCAAGAATTCTAAAAGAACTAAGGGTAGAACTAGTGACACGTGACTACTCTCTTTAACAAATCATGGGAGGATGGGTGGTACCTGAGGACTGGAGGAGGGCAGATGTGATTCCTCTTCACAAAAGTGGGAGCAGGACAGAGGCAGGAAACTACAGACCAGTTAGTTTGACCTCAGTGGTAGGAAAATGATGGAATCACTTCTGAAGGAAAGAATTGTTGAGTACCTAGAGGCCAGTGGGGCACAGAACCCAAGGCAGCATGGATTCACTATGGGAAGGTCGTGTCAGACAAATCTAGTAGATTTCTTTGACTGGGTGACCAAAGTAGTAGACCAGGGAGGGGCTGTGGACATGGCCTTACCTAGATTTTAACAAGGCATTTGATACAGTCCCACACAAAAGATTAATACACAAGTTAGCCAGCCTTGGAGTGGGCCCCAAAGTGGTAGCCTGGATAAAAAATTGGTTAGACAACAGGACGCAAAGGGTAGTAGTAAATGGAGTACACAGTGAAGAAAGGAAGGTTACTAGCGGGGTACACATGAGGTTCAGTACTGGGACCAGTCCTTTTAATGTCTTTATAAGTGACATTGCAGAGGAACTGGAAGGAAAAGTATGTCTCTTTGCAGGCGACACAAAGATCTGTAACAGGGTTGATACACAAGATGGAGTGGAAAGGATGAGAAGGACTTGGCAAGGTTGGAGGAATGGTCAAATGTATGGCAGCTCAGATTCAATGCAAAGAGGTGCAAGGTAATGCACATGGAAACAAAACCCAGGGAAGAGTACACAATGGGGGTGAGATACTGACAACAGTAAAATGGAAAAGGACCTGGTAATTATATCAGATGACCTAAAGGTGGGCAAGCAATGTGAGAGAGGCAGTAAGGAAGGCTGAGGGGATACTGGGACGCATAGGAAGAGGCATCAATAGTAGAAAACAGGAAGTTGTTATCCTCTGTACAGACAGTTGGTGAGACCCATCTGGAGTACTGTGTGCAGTTCTGGAGAACCCATCTCCAAAGACATAGACAGAGTGGAGGCTGTCCAGAGGAGGAGCAACCAAAATGGTGCAGGGTCTGCACCAGAAGACATCTGAAGAAAGACTAAAGGAACTTAATATGTATACCCTTGAGGAAAGAAGGGGAGAGGGACATGATAGAAACTTTCAAGTACCTCAAGGGAATCAACAAAGTCCAAGAGGTAGCATCTTTCAGAAAAAGAGATGTGCAAGAACAAGAGGCACAATTTGAAGAATGGGGGGACAGCTCCAGAGGTAATGTGAGAAGTATTTTTCACGGGAGGGTTGTGGATGCATGGAACAGCCTCCCTGAGGAGGTCGTGAAGTCAAGAACAGTGGAGGAATTCAAGAATGCATGGGACAGACATAAGGCAGTCCTAGTGGGGGGTAGGAGGAAGTAAGCTGTTGGTTAACTAGGATCTGCAGCTTATCTGTTAGATAGGAAAATGGGCAGACTAGGTGGGCCAAGCGGTCCTTATCTGCCGTCAAATTCTATGTTTCTACGTTCCTTAACCCCTGATTCCTGCCCCATTCCCCTTAATGCCTCTTTCAATTATCTCCCCATTTTCCCAAAGTCTGCCCCCCTAAAATCCAGGATACGTGTTTTTGTGTGGTTTGGTTCTGCTCTTTCTGTGATTTCAAACCACAATGACTGGTGGTCATTGTTCCCCAGGTGCTCTCCCACTGTTACCCCCATCACACTGTCCCTGTTTGTGAGCACAAGGTCCAGTATTGCCTTCTCCCGAGTTGGTTCCATGACCAGTTGCTTGAGGAAGGCACCCTGAAGGGAGTCCAGGACTGCAGATGGTCAGAAGCCCGGCTGCAGTTCGGTCTTCAAAAAAAAAAGAGTGTTTCAGGGTTCTTTTCTTCCAGAGGTCCTGAATCTCAGCTGCCACACTGATCAGGGTGGGGGTGGGGTGTCTCCTACAAATGAAGTAGTGCTTTTCTAATTGTTGGGCATATTTTACATCCGTTTGTACATCAGGAAAGAATGTGTGGTATTCTGTGAATGTGGGGGCTGGGAACATGGGTAGAAGTGGTGGGGGGCTCACTGTGAGGTCAGGCTCAGGGAGGAACTGAAGGAAGGCAGACCCAGTGACCTCTTGAAGATACCACAACCACATCACTGAAGTCAGCCAGTTGCATGGCTGGAGTCAGGTCTTTAAAAGAGTGTTTCAGAGGCCCCCAGTTCCTGAATCACAGTGGCCATATTGTTCTCAGGGAGGGAGTGATTCTGTTCATCTCACTTCTTTCACAAGTGATTCTCCTATGACAAGGACCCTACTAATTTCCATCTGTTTTGTAAACCCCCCTGCTGCCCATCCTCTTATCCATCCCTCTCTTTCCTGCTTCTGCTCCTCCCATTTCCCTCCACTGACCCTCCTCTATCACGCTCCTTACTTGGTCTCCACTCAACCTAGTTCCCACTCTCTGTGTTTATTTATTTATTTATTAGAGTATCGGTTTTACAGACCTTTGAGTCAAGGACTCATTTACAAAGGCACCTCGTCTTAGAACAGGTACAAAACAATACAACGGTACAGTTCATACAGAAATGGCTTAAAGAGCAACCAGCGTTACACGCATTCACTGGTGGACAAAGGTAGCAACAGTTAGGACACAGTACACATATTGTAGGTACACAAACACCATGTCAGGTGAACAGCAGAGAGACAGTTTTATAACAGTTGTCAGTAAATGCAGCAATTGACCGCAGGCCTCACAGCGAGGCCTATACAGTGTTCCTGAGAAGGCAATAGTCAGGGTGACCATGGCCTGGCTGAAGGTGTTCAACACCCTATGCTTCATTGCCCCTCCCCCATTCCTGCATAGCACTTCTCCCACTAGCCTGAAGTTGCCCACTGCTGTCCATTCCCCTTGTTTCATCCACTAGGCCCTGCCCTGATTTGCTCCTTCAGCAATCCCCCACACCCCTTCTCTGGCCAGCTTTAGGTCTCTTCTCACCACATCGCATCTTTCCCTCTCTCACACTTTCCCAGAGTCATTGTCTGTACTAATCTGGACACCTCCTTCCTAGTAGCAGCCACTGATTTTGTAGTGAGACAGTCCTATGGGGCACCTGTTTCCCCTAGCTCCCCTGTCTCCCCCCCCCATTACCAACTGTACTCCAGCCTGTCTCCCTTGTCCTTCTCCCCTTTGTAGCAGACATGCCAACAACCCTAGATCTCTCTGATCCTCTGCTGGTATTCCCACACCCTATACCTCTGGCCCCTTTGCTCCACTATAGGCCTACTTATGCCAACTCCCTGTCTTCCTGTTGACCTCTATAGTCCCCTTTTCTCTGGTTCCCGATGCTCCACAACTTGTCCACTCATCCCCAAGCCCGGAACAGGGAGTGATGGGTTTTATGCAACCCTTAGAGGTACCAGTAAAAAACCATTACCAGGACCTAGGCTCTCCTGACAGGGCAGTATCCAGTGACATCTTGGGGGAATGAAAAATTGGAGGGAAGGGTAGTAGTGGGATGGACAGTACATCATGAGGTAAGGAAGTACTGGAACAGAAGGAGCAGGGCACTGCAGGACAGGGGGCTCAGGGGATGCAGGAGAAGTAGGGAGAGGAGAAGAGAGGAATGGCAAGCACACAAAAAAGGGACAGCAGCCAAGAGGGAAGACGAAAGAAAGAACTGAGTCAGGATAGCAAGGGGAAAGTGATGGAGAAGGAGGACAATGGGGGAGAAGGACATTGGAGAGGGATACAAGAGGAAAAGGGGCAAACACATGGCACATGGAAGGGACACAGCAGGGGAATTTAGAGGTAGACCAAGGACTAGTCAAGGAAGGTCACCATTATAGCAGGGGTGGTTCCAGAGCTGGGGGATCTGAGGGAAAAGCACAGATTAAGAATGGGCAGGGAAGCTGGAGAAGAATCGGTCCTTGAGGCAAAACTGTAAGGGCGGTAAGGGAACAGTGAGGCAGCACAACCATATAAAGATGGTGATGAGGGGGGGATAAGGGAGAAAGGAAACTTGTGTACCTACCATAATTTTTGATTTTCCTGTGTATCTTCACCATTCATCACTGGTACAAGCTGGAGGAGCAGAAGCAACTGTTTTCTAAAAAGGGGGAGGAGTTGGCACTGCCCTCGAGGCCAACGCACTGCATGGCACTCGAGGGTTGGCCAGTAAGAAAAAATTACTCACCTTAGTAATGTTGTTTCTTCTAAGGGAGTCTTGCTGTATTCTGACTATATGCAGTTAGCCCCAGCACTTGAACTGCCCCGGAGAGTAAAGAGTTAACGCTATGCAGAAGCATAGAACGTTGGGCTTGGTTTTCAAACCTCTGTCTCCAGCACTCTGAAGTGCAACCATCAGATTACTACGAGCACTAACTAATCAATTTAACAGGTGGAAATTGTTTCAAACTTTTGTAAGCCAAATGGCCACCAAAAATTGTTTTTAGGGTCAAAACACTCTAGTTGAGAACCCCAAAAAGATAGCTAAGACAAAAAACAAGCAGGTAGTGAAATTAAAACATTAATAAACCCTTAAGATAGGGCATGCCAAGTACACCTCTGGGGTGCAGCACTGTGCCTGCCCACCTACATCCCAAAACTACTAGTTTCCAGGAGGGGAGGCAGGGAGGGAGGTTAGAATACAGCAGGACTCCATTAGAAGAAACAACATTACTAATGTGAGTAATTTTTTCTTCAAACAACATGAAGTCTGCAGACTATCAAGCACCTCCTCCCAGGAGGAGGGAGTCACAGAACCTATTTTGGGAAAAGGCTCTGCAGCACAGCTGTGCCAAACCTAGCATCACTTCCAGACAATGTCCAGAGAGTAATGTTTGGTGAATGTATGGACAGTTTTCCAGTTGACTGCTTTACAGATTTCCACTAAAGGTATATCTCCAGCTGCTGCGAGCGAAGCAGCTGTACCTCTGTTAGAATGAGCCCTCAGGCCTGAGGGAAGTTCCTTCCCAAGCTCTGAATAGCAGAACTGGATACAGGAGACAACCCACCTGGCAATAGTTCTCTTGGTGGCTGGTTTGCCTTTTCACACCTCTCCATAAGTGAGAAATAGCTGAACAGCCATTCCTATAGGCCTTAGTATGCTCCATATAATAACTAAGAGCCCTTTTTACATCAAGACTGTAATCTTCTCTCTCCAGAGGAAGAATGGTCAGTGAAAAATACAGGCAATGACATGGAATGGTTCAGATGAAAGTCTTATACTACTTTGGGAAGAAACGTTCTGTTAGTTCAAAGGACCACCTTATCCCTGTGAAATGAAATGAAATCAGGTTCCACTGATAAATCCTGTAACTCACTGATTCTCCTGGCAGAGGTAATGGCTATCAGGAATACAGTTTTCCATGTCAAATATTTCAGCTCTGCTGAAGATAGAGGCTCAAAAGGGGGCTGCATAAGCTATGCTATACAGATGTTCAGATCCCAAGAAGGGGTAGGGTCCCGAAATGGAGGATTAATATGTAGCAAACCTTTGAAAAACTTCTTGAAGACTGGATGAGAGGCTAGGGAAGAGCCCTTACCAGCGGAGAGAAAGGCAGAGACAGCTGCCAAATGTACCTTGACAATAGAAGGCCAGAGGCCTAAGCCATTAAGATGTACCAGATAGTCCAATACAGTAGCAATGTCAGCCAACTCTGGCTGAACATGTTTCTGGGAACACCAAAAACCAAATCTTTTCCATTTGGAATTGTAAGTATTTCTGGTCACAGGTTTCCTGCTATCCTTTGGAATACCCAAGACTGATTGAGAAAGGTTTAAATTTGAGTATTCTAACTCTTCAAGAGCCAGGCCTTGAGCCTGGGAGCCTGAAGATTGGGGTAGAGGATCCTCCCCGGCAGGATGTCAGAAGATTGAACTGCCTGGGAAGACACAGAGGCATTGTCACTGACAGTGACAGAAGTAGAGGATACCAAGGCTGTCTGCCAAGTCTGGTGCCACTAGAATCACCCTGCAAGGCTGAGATCTGATTTTGATCAGGACCCTGAATATCAATGGGAAAGGAGGAAATGCATACAGGAACCTGCTTGTCCAATCCAATAGTACAGCATCCCGATGAACAGATCCTTGGAGAGGAGGTCTGCAACAAAAGGGAGGGAGTTGTTGATTGTCTGGGACTGCAAAGAGATCTATCTCTGGAGTGCCCCACCTCTTGAAGATGACCTGAAGGACCACGGGATTCAGAGTCCATTCGTGAAGACCCTGGGAAATTCTGCTGAGAGCATCTGCTAAAATGTTGTCCTTCCCTGGGAGGTGCACAGCCACCAAGGAAGCCTGAAAAGAATAAGCCAGAGATCATATCTTCATGGCCTCTGTGCACAAGGCCAAGGAACGAGTGCCTCCTTGTTTGTTGATGTACCACATGGTTGCGGTATTATCTGTCCTGATTTGCACTACTTTCCCCTGAACCACAGTTGAGAATGTCTGTAGTGCTACAAAGACAGCTCTCAATTCTAGAAGATTTATGTGAAGGAGAGAATCCCGGTGAGACCAGGTTCCCTGAGCTGTAAGATGATCCAGGTAAGCCCCCCAGCCTAGGAGAGAGGCGTCTGTGGTGAGCATCACTGAAGGAGCCTGACCGATGAAAGGAACACCCTGCCGAAGATTGTCCACCTCCAGCCACCACTGGAGTACCTCAACTAGAGTTTGAGACACTGGAACCAATTTGGAGATGGGGTCTTTTTTCTGAGACCAGTAAGATCTGAGATGAAATTGAATATCTCTCATCTGAAACCTTGCTCCCTGGACCACAGCTGTGGAGGCTGCCATGTGGCCCAGTAACTGTAGAAAATGTCTGGCTGGACGAGAAACTAGAGGATGAAAAGAGGAAGCCAGAGTGACTAGAGACTGGACTCTTGAAAGAGGAAGGAATGCTCTTGCCTGGGTGGTGTCTATGTCCATCCCTATGAAAATGAGCAGCTGAACTGGTTCCAGAACAAATTTTTCTAGATTCAGAATGAAACCTAAGGACTCCAGGATCCTTTGGGCGACCTCTAAGGCTGACTTGACTTGGTCTGAGGACTGACCTACTAGGAGCCAGTTGTCCAGATATGGGAACAGAAGGATACCTTGTCTCCTGAGAAATGCCACCACTAGTGCCGGGCAATTGGTGAACACCCTTGGAGCAGATGTTAGGCCGAAAGGCATGGCTCTGAACTGATAGTGGCCCGAGGGCAACTCGAACCTGAGGTACTTTCTGTGGGAATGTCTGATGGATATGTGGAAATAAGCATCCTTGAGATCCAGGGAGGCTGCCAGTCTCCTGGTCTCAGAGTCAGTCACCATTTTGTACTTTGGTTTTGTTAAGTGTTTGTTGAGGTACCTTAAATCTAGGATCGGTCGCCACTCCCCTGTCTTTTTTTGGAGAAAGGAAGTACCTGGAATAAAGTCCTTTTCCCCTGAGACAAAGAGGTACCGTCTCTACTGCTCGCAGGAGCAGAAGAGAGGAGACTTCTGCCTCTAAGGCCTTTGTCTCCAAAGGGGAGAGGGGGCTGAAAGATCTTGCTCTCATTTTTGGGAACCTTTTGAAACTGAGAACAAGTCCCTGACTCACTACTCACAGGACCCATTTGTCTGAAGTAACAGACTCCCAGGCCTGGAAGTAGTGAGCCAGCCTGCCCCCTACAGAGATTGGGGAGGTGACCCTGACTGACACCTCAGGATGTTTGTTTGGTAGGGGGCTTGGTCTAAGTGGATGCTGGGGTCCTGGTCTGGGTATCCTGTGACAAACTGGTACATCTGAGCTAAGCTAATCTCCTCATGGAGACAGATGTAGCCATGACCCTGGAATGTACATCAATCGAGCCAACAGCAGTGTGAAATTGGACTTTGGATGCCTCAATACCATCTGCAGCCACCTTCTCCAACTCCTTGGCTAGCTGGGGAGGTGCACTCTTAGCCAGCTCCAGAACCGTATCCCACCTCGATTTCTGGTACCAGGCTGTATATGCCATATAATTAGCCTGTCTGAGTCCCGAAGAGGATACCAAGTACTGCTTCTTGGCCATGGCATCCATTTTCCTAGAATCCTTATCTGGGGGGTGTGATGCCAGGGGAATATTAGCCTTGTCACAGGCTGCAGCCTGCACTACCCCAACATGGCTGCAATGAGTAGTAAGGATTTCTGTCCCAGGACCTGACAACGTATATCTCCAGTCCATCTTTTTATCCACAGGAGGTATAGAAGTTGGAAACTGCAAGATGTTTTGTGTCCGTTTCCCCAGGGATTTATGCAGAGGGATAGACACTCTCTTTAACTCTGGAACATTCATCATTTCCATGAAGTCAGGTTCCTCCTGATCCTGTTCAGCTTCCTCTACAGGGAGTTGAAGAGTATCAGCCACTTTCTTGTAAAACAAGAAATGGGAGGGGGGCTCAAAGTCTGGGAGGAGATGAGGCCTGTCTGGGGAGATGTCAGGCTCTACTGGCTCATCTAGGCCTTCATCTTCCTCTTCATCACACTCTTCTTCTCCATCCCAATCACCCTCATAGAAAGCTTCTGGATCAATGTCAGAAGCGACTATGCCCAACCGAACCGAACCTCTGTGAACCGTTGCCGGTTTGGTCGGAACCAGGCAAAGTGACTGTACAATAGTGATCGTTTTTGCAATCTCCTCAGCGGTCGGACCATGAGAAGTCGGATCCGAACCGGCTGATTTATGTTTTCTTTTACCAGGAACCGATTCTGCAGAATCGTCTCTTTTACCCAAGGAGGTATCGCCCATGTCAGTAGGCACCTCCTCAGGTTCAGTAGCAACCAAACCGGGCTAGCCATCTGGGTCAGCGGACTTCTCGGCCTCCCTCTCCCTCAGCCTACTCAAACGTTTTTCCAGAGGGGCTTTGGGAAAGTTTTTACAAATCTGGTAGTCTTCTTTGGTGGTCAAACCCCAGACAGTAAACACAGGCAGTTGAGGTCGGCCTTAGTAAAACCTCCTTACACTCGGTACAGTGCTGAAACCCAGTGGGACCGTTTTCTTTTGGGTTTGTCAGACATGCCGAAAAACTAAAACAGTTACTCTTACCAGCTTTTACGCCAGGCAACTAAAAACTGATTGGTTCCAACCATGTCATGGGTCGGTTAAAAAAATCCAGAAAATCAGATTTTTTTAGGAACCGATGAGTACCGGAAACCACAGCAAATTTCTGACTCAGATATAATGGGTGTCGGTTCTAAACCGGACCGACTGGAGAAGAACCGAAGGCAAAACAATTTCCACAAGAATTACCAGAATTACAACAAACTAACCACTGCTACCACTTACTGTTACTGAGACAGAGGTAAGAAGACCAAAAATAAAGAAGCGGTTTAGACAAAAACGACCGATTTAAACTATACTGAACCGAAGTGCAGGAGGGATCTCCGGAGCGACTTCACAGTTAGGCAGAGTAAAAAATCTGATGGTTGCACTTCAGAGTGCTGGAGACAGAGGTTTGAAAACTGAGCTCGAGCTCAACGTTCTATGCTGCTGCACAGAGTTAACTCTTTACTCTCCAAGGCAGTTCAAGTGCTGGGGCTACCTGCATATAGTCATAATACAGCAAGACTTCATGTTGTTTGAACCAACGCCGACTCCTTCTCCATCTCAGTTCTGTACACCAGAGAGCGAAAACAGAAACAGGGAAAAGAAAGAGGGCCGGGCAAGGAAGCCCGAAAGATAGGAAAAGGAAAAAATATAAACAGAAAAAGAAATAATGCTGGCCAATAGGACAGAAAGAAAAACCCTAGGGATCTGGGACAGGGAGCCCCAAGGGAGGGACAGAGTAAGGGAAGGAGAGTAAGAGAGGATAGAAAAGAACATAAAGAGAGGACAGGAGATGGGAGACCCTGTGACACCCCAGCAGAGAGGGGCACTACTGTCCAAAGCCACACTTAAAACTTCATTTATTTTTGGTTCCATGGAGGGAGACGGGAAAAACAAAACACCCTCAAGATTGAAAGAAGGCCAAGGAAAGGCCAACTGGACATCGGTCCAGTAGGACAGCAAGCAAGCCAAGGCACCAGACTTGAAGGTGCCCTCTTCCCCAGCCCAGAGTAGACAGAGAGGGTGAGCAAGGGTCTCCCACTCCTGTCCATAAAATACTACAGGGTGGGGGACAGAATCCCTTCCCCCCCCCGGGGCAGGGTCCCCCTGCAACAAAAACTCCTCCAAGAGAGGGTTTTAAGGAAGAGGCACCGCACCCTTTGAGCCAGACAGCAAGAGGGGCAAGGGGATGTCTGGAGGAGGTCCCTCTCTTCACAGATGTATATTAACTTGTTTTAGAAGGGGAACCTTGCTCAAGAAGGGCCCAGCTGGAAAAAACATCACAAAAAAAGGAGCCTCAGCTCCAGAAGGAAGGGGGATTGGAGGTCCCCAGGGCCCTCCCAATTTCCCTTTAATCCCGATGAAGGCCCCACAGGTTGAGATGACCACAGCTGGTAACCTGAACCTTAAGAGGAATGGTCCAGACAGTCAGCCAGAGGAAAGGGAGTCCTCATCAGGATCGCATGAGGAGGGCCCAGGGGAGCCAGTATCATGAGAGGCAAGCTCCCCTGCTTTCCTCCCAACAGTGGTCCTCTGTCACTTCAGCGGAAGGAGCAGCAAGTCCAGTGGTACCAGCAGGACTAGGCCCACCATTGGCCTCCAATTGGGGAAGGCAAGCAGAGATGAGGAACCATCCAGAAGCTGAGGCTCAAAAGGGAAAGGAGGGTGAGAAGCATTGATGAATGGTGAAGATATACAGGAAGATCAAGAATTATGGTAGGTATGTAATTTTAATATCTACCCAGTATCAATCTTCACCATTAATCACTGGTGGGTGATTACCAAGCCCCCCGAAGGGGACCTGGTACCTCCCTGAGGGAAAACTTTTCCCTCAACCCCCCGTGGGGGAAACACAGGGAGAGGAGACCCTCACAGGCCTGGCTAGGCCCTTGACTGGTCAGGGTGAGACAGGGTCTCCCTTTGCCTGGGAGAAGGAAGTCATCCATTAAGTTCCCGCTTCACCCTGTGGGAGAAGAGGTGGGTCCCCTGGAAAGTGTAGGCAAGCCCCCTTCACCGGGCCAGGGGCGTCAAGCTAGAAAGGCAGAGCCTCGTTGTCCCACTAAAGCAGACTGCAGTCCCTGCCAGCCTGGACGCCACCTCACTGGCATCGTTCCAACGCCCTTGCTTGGTGCCTCGCAAGCTCCAGGCACACGGGGAGAGGGCAATGGCTTGCCTGGTTGCCTCTGAAATCCGGCACTAATGCTAGCAACTGGCCTAGCATCAACCATAAGTGCCTGTTGTAGGCAGCATGATGGGCCTGATGCGATGTGACACAGAGCATAAGGTGCGCAGAGGAGAAGACTCTCCTCCCCCAATGGTCAAACTTTGCAGAGTTAGCCTCTGGGGGTCGGTCATGCCTTGGGCTTCTATGCCTGGTAGGGGTGTCCAGGAGACTCAGTCCTGAGGGGGGGTGAGGCAAAGCTCCTGGAGATCCCTGGGGTGAGCAATACTTGTGCTGGCAGTCCATCGGGGTTGGAGAAGGGGCTGATGGACACTACCAGGTGTGGTACAACTCCTCCTGAAAAGGAACTGGCCAGGCAGGCACCTTCATGTGGTCCGCATGGAAACACTGATATGAGGTCTGGTCAGTGTCAGAGTACAGGTGGATGGGTGGATCCTCTTCCTCAGGGGAGGAAGACGAGGAGACCGAAGAGTCCGAGGCCGACTGCCCCTGGGTTGAGAGGTGGAAGACCTGCTCATCTATGGCTCTCACACAGCAGCGGAATGCAGCAGCCGTGGCCCTGAACTGCCACCAGGTCAAGGGTCCCAAGGGACCAACATGGCCCAGGAAAGAGGGAGGTGAAGACAGAGGGAGGGGAGAAAGTAGTTTCACTGAGTGAGAATGCCCTCTGCCAGGGCTATGAGACCCTGCAGACGATCCAATGACAGGGAAGGATCTGCTGGTCTCCTTAGTCAATGGCCACTCAATCAGTCAGGACTGAGCCCAGAAAGGGAATCCCCCTTGTGAGGCGACCAGGGCTGCGTAGGTCCAGAAGGGCAGCCCCCAGCTCCACTTACAGAGGTCTCACCTGAAGATGATGAAGGGGAGAAGGCAGATTCAGCACTTTGGCTCCTTCCCGAGCCCCGTAAGGCTCCAAGGGAAGGCAGTGGCATCTCACTTCGTCCTCTCACCCCAACTCCGAGAGGGACCTCTTCCTCATCACCAACTGCAAGGGCTACACCACTCCTGCAGCACCCACCGGGGAAGCAGCTGATGTGGGAGCCCCCTTACCGGCACCGGAGGACAGAGCGGCACCAGGAACAGTGCCGGCAAACTCAATTTCCATCAGGCGGAATCACTCTCAATATGAGTCGCCCCCACGGCACCACTAGCAGCTCTGGAGAAGCTCCCGGTGCCGGGGTCAGCGCCGGGGCCAGTGTAGATCATAATTACCAGCCCCGAAGAAAGAGTGGATTGGGAGAGCGCTGTAGTACTGGGAGAGGTCGAGTCCTGGAACTCCAAGGAGTTGGGTTGCCAGTCCTGATCTGCATTCTAATCATCCTCCTCCAAAGAGGAGTAGATTAGGGAGATTGGGAGAGAGACCACTCCCAAGGACCTCCCTCCCTCCCTCCACGCCACAGGATCTGACATGAACTGCAGCGCTGCTTCACTCACCGAAGCCTTGAGCTCTAGGATCAGAAGTGGCTCTGATGGGTGGCACTGATGAAGCCACCAGGCTGGGCCTAGCAAGCATAGTCCATGATATTGGGGAAGCCTGCACCTCCGATGAGGAAAAAGCCAAGACGGTGCCCCCAGCCAGGCCTCCGGAAGGGCCTGACCATCCCTCTGGTACAGCTGAAGAGACCTCCACCCTGGCGAGATTCGAAGAGGTGGAGGCCCTCTGCTCTGTGGCCCGTATAGAGCAGAGAGGGGACCCAGAGGAAGGGACATGAGACCTGCATCTGGCATCCAGAGTATGACGATGCCCCCCAAACAATGGCGGAGCACTGCCGACCTTAAATGCACGGTATTCAAGCACTCTGCAGTCCATATAGAAGCAGGTGTCGCAACTGTCCATATCATGGTTTGGACCCAGACAGCTCAGGCAACAGTCATGCTGGTCCGTCACGGAAATTTGCAGGCCACAGGGACACCAATGCATTGGGGGCCAGCATGCTTTAGATGATTTTTTTCCTTTTATCCCATGAATCTGGCACGACTTATGGTCAAATAAACATAAAACTACAGCAAAAGACTCAGCGCTGAAAGAAAATGGAAAGGTCTTACCGGAGTCCAGAGAATCAGAGTCGAGTTCAGCGCCGAGTGAATGGAGGCAGCGGCCGTAGAACTAAGAGGTGTCAAACGAAACAGGTAGGCTATAATGGCATAGTTCTCTTCAGAGTTTACCCACGAGGTCGGTGTGCACTCAATGGTGAGAGGAGCAGAACTGAGGTGGAGGAGGAGTTGGTGTTGGTTACTGGCCTACCCTCGAGTGCCACACAGTGTATTGGCCTCCACAGCAGCGCCTCTCCTGGTGCTGGGTCCTCCTCCTTTTTTGAAAACAATTGCTCCCATGGGGTCCTGCATCTCCGGCTTGTATCCCCTCCAGTGATGAATGGTGAAGACTGATACAGAGAAGATCTACACCTCACAGTCATATGACGTCAAGGTCAAGGAGGTAGAGGTGTGAAGGAAGTGGGAGAACCATACCTCAGCCGCACAAGAGGTTAGGGTTGGAGGGGGCAACAAAGCTAGTGTGGAGATAGAAAAAAGGGGCAAAGCCAGAAATTTGCAATCAAATATTGGCAGTGGGGCACCAAATGGGATGGGGGAGTAGCAGAATCCTTGTAATATTCCACAGTAAAAAGAGAAGAGTAGCTGCAAGGTAGGATGGACCCATATAAATGGAGCATGTTGTGCCTCCTAGGTATGATAGCTAAAAAGATCATTGCAATAGTACACTCGTTCACTTAAGGTAAGTGATAAATCCCATGTAGTCGTCCACCCTGGGTACAAATACTTGGCATAATGTAGGGTCAAGGTAGTCCAAGGCAGGTTCAAAGTGCTTGGATAAAATATAAGGGGGAGGGCAAAATTGGCAGCATTCACAGAACTGCTTCCATTGCTTAGAGCCAGTTTGGCTAGGAACCTAAGAATCTCTGACTTGAACAGGTTGGCTATGAGAATGGTGTAAGGAGGGCTTCGGATACATAGGGGACTGCAGAAGAGTCTGGGAGGAGAAATCCCTCTAGTTACCGGACAAGCTGCACCTTAGCTATGACAGTTAGGGAAAAGATAGGAGAGTTTATGAAGCATAACTTAACTTTATATTGGGCAGAAGGATTACTATGGGGCACAGCAAATACAGGTTACTCACCTGTAACAGGAGTTCTAGGAATGGTATATGTTGTTCATCCACACTGCCTGGCAGGTTCCTTGCCGCTTTAAATCTTGCCGGAAGGTCTTCAAGCTGGCTCCTCCCACCCACCCGGGTGGTAAAACTCTCAGCTCCGGCCCATGATGCCAGATCTAGCCCACTGGAAGCCAGGTTGTGCGTCAGCGGGAGGCCAGGTGGGTCGTGTGGATGGACACCATATACACATTCCCCGAACTCCCTGTTACAGGTGAGCATCCTGTATTTCTAGGGACATGGATATGCTGTTCATCCACACTGTCTGGCAGACTCCTAGCAGTTCTCCAGGAAGAGGGAGGCAACGCGCACACCCCCTACTTGGGAAATAAAGACTGGAGAACCGAGGCCTCAAAACCAGCATCCCGGCATGACTCAAGGTCGATGTGGTAGTGGGTGATGAAGGTGTGTGCTGACTTCCAGGTAGCAGGCCTGCAGATTTCCTGGATAGGGATGTCTCTGGAAGCAGCCACCGGTGCAGCGGTATGGCGGGTAGAATGAGCTCATATCCCTCTGGGAGGCTCCATGCCCGCCAACCTATAGCAGAGATCTATGCAGGAGGTGACCCACCTGCCTATCGTCCACTTGGCTGCAGGTCTGTCAGGTGCGGCTTCAGCGTAGGTGACAAACCACTGGCGAACCTCTCCCTGAACTTCAGCCGTCCGCTCCTTATAGTAAGCAAGCGCTCTTCTAAGGTCCAAAGTATGGAGCCTATATTCGGCATCCGAAGGTGTGATTGGGGTAGAACACCGGCAGAGTCAACACCTGGCTAAGGTGAAACTCCGACACCACCTTCGGAAGGAATTCGGGTGAGGGGAGCAGGACAACCTTGTCAATGTGGAAGACCAGATTGGGAGACTCGATGGAAAGCGCCTGGAGCTCTCCCATCCTTTTGGCTGACGTGATAGCCACCAAGAAGGCGGTCTTCCACGACAGGTGAGAGATGTCACACCTGTGCATCGGTTCAAATGGCTTGCCCATAAGTTTAGCCAATACCAGCAGCAGATCCCACGGAGGTGGAGGTTCTCGCACCAGAGGGGATATGTGGTCAAGGCCTTTGAAAAAGCACCCGACCACCTTCTCCTGCACCACCGACTGCTTCCCGGCCCACGCCCGGTAAGCAGAGATGGCTGCCAGGTGCACCTTAAGGGTCGTCGACCAAAGCCCTTGCTGAGACAGGGACCACAAGGTAGTCCAGAATGCTTGCCAATGAACAGGAGGAAGGGTCCAGGCCCTTGCCCTGACACCAAATGTAGAATCTCTTCCATTTGAAGGCATAGCATTTTCTGGTCGATTCCTTACGGGACGCCTCAACGACGTTGAAGACCTCGTCGGAAAGACCCAAGACCTGGAACTCTAGCCGCTCAGGAACCAGGCCGTCAGGTGCAGGAATTGAAGGTCCGGATGGAATACCTTCCCCTGACTGACTGAGATCAGGTCCAGGTGGACTGGAAGCCGCCTCGGAAGCCTGGAGCTGAGACTGAGGAGATCTGGATACCAGAACTGGCGGGGAGAGTCTGGGGCTACCAGAATCACCTGCGACTTGTCTCTCCTTGCCTTGAGAAGCACTTTGTGGATCAAGGGAAATGGGGGAAAGGTGTAGAAGAGGCCCGGGGTCCACGGCCTCGAGAAGGCATCCCCCTGTAGCGAGCTCTGCTGAGGGGGGTGGGCATGAAACAGTCTCAGCTTCGCATTCTCCCTGGAGGCAAATAAGTCCACTTGAGGCATGTCCCAGTGGGAAAACAGATCTTGTACTACCTCCAGCAGGAGAGACCACTTGTGGGACGCATCCCGTATCCGGCTTAGGGCATCGGCCAGGGTGTTGGAGGCTCCTGCCACATGGATGGCAAGGAGATCTGCCTCCAGGCTGCGCACAAGTGACCAAATGCAGAGAGCTTCCCTGCACAGAGGCATGGAGCGCGTCCCGCCCTGGCAGTTTAGGTAGTACATGGTCGTGGTATTGTCCGTCTGGACCTGAACCACTTGACCCCCACAGAAATGGAGTGAAGATGGTGAGGGCTAGACGAACTGCTCGAAGCTCCAGCAGGTTGATGTGGCATTGGGACTCCCGAGGAGACCAGAGGCCGTGCGCTCTGTGCTCCCCCAGATGGGCACCCCAACCCATCAAAGAGGCATCGGTCAATAGAGAGACCGTCGGCTCGGGCAGACAAATGGGATGCCCTCCTGCAGATGTGCTGGAACGGTCCACCACTGGAGAGCATTCCACATCCCCTGGGTCACTGTCACTAGCTGATCCAGCTGATCGAAGTGCTGTGACCACTGGCTGGCCAGTCCCCATTGAAGGGGACGCATGTACCAACGGGCCCAACGGACCACGCTGGTGCAGGCTGCCATGAGGCCCAGGAGGCGCAGGAAGACCCGGGCAGGGGCGAATTGCCCAACCTGAAATGATTGGGCAAAGGAGGAAAGAACCTCGGCCCTGTCCGCTGGGAGACGTGTTTGCCTCGTGCAAGAGTCAAGCTCTGCCCCGATGAATTGGATCACCTGCTTTGGCACGAGTTCCGACTTGGCCTCGTTGATGAGGAGGCCAACCTGAGAGCAAACCTGGAGGGCCAGATCTCTAGACTGCTCCACCGATGTTCTGGAGGGGGCTGCAATCAGCCAGTCGTCCAGGTAGGGGTACACCCGGACCCTTCGGCGCCGCAGGAATGGTGTCACCACTGCCATGCATTTGGTGAAGACCCTGAGAGAAAGGGAAAGGCTGAAGGGCATGGCCCGGAACTCGTAGAGGGAGCCCTCTGCCCTGAAGTGGAGGAATCTCTGGTGGGACGGACGGATTGGGACGTGAAAGAACGTGTCCTGTAGGTCCAGAGAACAGAACCACATGCCTCGTTCCAAGGATGGGATTATCTGAGCCAGACTGACCATCCTGAAGGTCCGAGACCTTAGGAACCTGTTCAGGTCGTGCAGGTCGAGAATGGCGCCAGCCCCCCCGTCCGTTTTGGGACCAGGAAGTACCTGGACACAAACCCTGGGTCTGGAGGAGGATCTGCCACCTTTCTGATCACCTCTTTTTCGAGGAGCAGGGCGATAGCGGCTCGGTGAGCCAACAGAGAGGATGCGGACCCCGTAGCCCCCCGAGGGGCGACGGCTCGGAAGGGTGGAGCCTGCTCGAACTCCAGGGGCAGGCCCTTTCCTACCACCTTCAACACCCAACGGTCCATGGTGATAACGGACCAGGTGGAAAGGAAGTGGCGGAGCCGTTCCCCCATGGGGGGAACCCAGGGGGGAGTGACGAGGCTGGGGGCGACACCCCTCAACCCGTCACTGGGCAGGCTTAGAGGAGGGACCGGCCGAGGGACCTCCTGGGCCTTTTCCTCCCTGCCTCCTATTAGAGGAAGCCGCAGGCTTGGGTTTGGGGTGCCAAGCGTGAGCCTGCTGGCCCTGGTGCTGTTGGGCCGGACGTGCTGCAGGCGCAGAAGGTCGAAAGGACTTATGTTGCTGTTGTCAATGGCCCTTCTCCTTCTGGGTGGAGGTGACCGAGTCCAGAGTGGCATTGGACTTTTCGATCCGCTGGAGGTGACCTTCCACTCCAGGGCCGAATAGGTCGGTCCCCAGGAAGGGGACATCTGCCAGTTTATGCTGGGTATCCACCGTGAAGGTGGATATCTTGAGCCATGCTCTGCGGCTCATGGCCACTGCGGCCGCAATTGATCTGGCACAGGAGTCTCCAATGTCCAGAGCCATTTGGAGCTGCTGCTTTGCGACCGCCCTTCCCTGGTCCCATACCTGCCTGACCGTGGTTTGCAGGTCGGCCGAGAGATGAGGGATCACCTCATCCAGGGAGCCCATGAGGGCGTGGGAGAAGTGTGCCATCAGCACGGCCGAGCTGGCCTGGCAGAGGCCAAGGGAAGATGCAGCGTACACCTTGCGCCCAGCATAGTCCAGCTTTTTGGACTCCTTGTCGGGGGGCTTATCCACATCCCTAGCGTCCCCGGAAAGCCGGAAAACGCTGTCGGTGACCAACCCCTCGGCGGAGGGGCGTCCCGACAAAACGGACAAAGAGCCGGTAGGGACCCCATACTTCCTGGCCATCCTGGCCGAAGGTGCAGGACAGGAAGCAGGCCGCTGCCAGAGCTCCAAGGCTGGGCCAACAATGGCTTCAGCCACTGGAAAGGCCTCCGTGGGTGAATCCCCTCGGTCCAGTATCTCCGTTAGGGGATACTTGGCCCGCTTGGATACGGGTTTAAGCTGCATCCCGGTAGACTCCGAGATGAGCCGAAGCAGACCCATGAAGGACAATGGGCTTTCGTCCATCGACTGGCCATCGGAGGACTCCAGGTCAATGGGCCTGGAGAACAGGGAGGAGTCGTCATCGAACTCCGAGGAGTCCGCGAAGAGCTGCCTGGGGCCTAAGCCAACCTCCACCTGCCGAGGACGGTTGAGAGTGAGGGTGACTGACAACCTGTGGGGCAGGCCCTGACCCGACCGAGAGTCCTGGTGGTGCCCCAATTCGGTTGTGGAGGTGGAGTTCCACCACAATCGGTGGGGCAGCTGGTTTCGCCGAACAACTGGCCCAGGCTTGGGCACCCCGACTACAGCGAGGGGTTGTTTCGGCCGCTCGGGTGACAGCCACTTGATGGCCGGGAAAGGCAACGGCGTAGGCTTGTTCCCGGACAGAAGTAACTGCTGCCACATCAGATCCTCGTAGCGTCGACGCAATTTGCGCCAAAGCCGCTCCTCTTCTGAGGAGGAAGACAAGGACGAGTGGCGGTGCCGCTTACTTCGGTGCCGAGACTGAGACCGAGAGGATGTCCGAGACTGAGGCCGAGATCCTTGATGTTTCTGAGGACGGGTCTGGGAAGGAGCGGGGGACACCTCGGCTCAGAAGCCTTGACTAGGGACTCCGGCACCGGAGGTGCAGGCAAGTCCTCAGTCTCCACCGCGGGAACCGGTGAAGAAGGGTTGTTGGCTTCGCCAGTCGACAGCCCGTCCGACGGGTCGGAAAAATTCGACCCGCCGACAGATGTCTCGGCCGGCTGACCTGATGGGGACATCAGCCAGCGCAAGGCTTCAGCCGCAACCTCGATCAAGTCGAGTGTCGACTGTTCGGGAAGGGACCCTCCCGCCTCCCAATGAACGCCGATGGTGGGACTTACCTTTCGAGTCCTTCTTTTTGGACTGAGAAGAATGTCCCGATGGCCCCTCTCCTTTCGTAGAAAGGGATTGGCAAAGCTCCTTAAAAGAAGCTGAATAGGAGGTACCCAGAGAGAGCGGGATGAATGCCACGACTGAGGAAGAGGATGATGCGGCCTGTGCCGCCTCCTCGAGGGCGATCATCTGCTCGAGTTGCTCAGCCGAGCCAGCCGCCATGGTAACCGCCCAATGGGCCTCCTTCGACTTCACCGGCTGGTAGCGCTTCTCGTGGCGCCCAAGCTGTAACCGGGCAGTGTGGTCTTCCAGGATGTTGGCCGAAAACGAATGGCATAACTCGCAGGCCTGCGGGTCATGGTCTAGGCCGAGGCAGTAGATGCACATGGAGTGTGGATCCGTCCTGGACATTTTCTGCCCACATGGGCACCGCCAAAATCCGGGATTCGATTTGTCCATCGCAGCCACGAGGGAGTAATGTGACCGAAGTCTTGAAAATTTGAGAATAAGTTTCGGGCGAACTGAAGAAATAGGATCCAGTCTACACGCAGAGCGTTAAGGAGGGAACCTGAGCTTCCAAGCGGTAAGGAAGATCTGGCGTCATGGGGCGGAGCCGAGAGTTTTACCACCTGGGTGGGTGGGAGAAGCCAGCTTGAAGACCTTCCGGCAAGATTTAAAGCGGCAAGGAACCTGCCAGACAGTGTGGATGAACAACATATCCATGTCCCTAGAACTTAAGTTTTCCCAAGAAGGAGGCTGGCAGGCCTCCTCCAAAGTTATGGACATATTGGGCAGGGGTAACTTGGGAGGTGATGGCAGGGAGGGATGTGAGGGAAAGTTGATAAGTGGAAGTGAGGATGGAGGAGAGGGGGCTAAGTGGAAGGCAACTGGGTAATGAGACGGGAGCAGGCAAGGGGAAGTTCAGTGCATTGGCATAGGTGGCAGAGAAATAGCAGATAGGAGAAAGGGGGAGGGTGGGCAAAGACGTCATGGAGGGTAGTGTCTGTCAATATCAGGAGCTTCAGAAATAAAAGGGATGACCTTCAGGTCATGATGACAGAGGGCCAAGTAAAAATGGTGGCAGTCACCAAGACCCAGGCATCCCTGAACCATGTCTGGGTTCTCTCTATTCCAGGGTTCAACCTCTATAGAAAGGATAGGATGGGGGCTGGTGTGATACTCTTAACTCATTAACTCCAACAGCTCCATATGAAGTCTAAACTAGCCATTGCTTACCAGACACAAAATGGCCACCCAGGAGGTAATGAGTTAATCAAGGAAGGGACAGCAGCTACAAGAAGATAAGAGGGGTGGGTGGGTGCAGAGTCAGTCTGGGTACAGGTTTCAACAGTGGCAGAGAGAAAATAAGGATGGGGGTGGTGTACAGGCTGCCACTTAATCAGAGCAAAACTACTGACCAGGAGTTGGGTGGCAAGATCAGAAAGGCTTCAGTGAGTGTAGTGGGAAGTAGTAATATTTGGAGACTTTAACCCACTGGATGTAGATGGGAACATCCCTCAAGCCAACAGCAGTAGAAGTCAAGTGCTCCTGGATGCATCCCAAGATAACTTCTTAATCCAGGGGGTGATGGCAAGGGATTCGACCATCTTTAACTTGGTACTGACAAACTGACCACGTCAGAGACATCAGCAAGGCTGCCACCAGTCACTATGGTTTTAGCTTGATATGGATAAGGAAGTCCTGAACACAAAAAATGAAAATTATGTACCTGCCGTAACTCTTGATCTTCTTGGACGACGTCTCCACCACTCATTCACATTAATGGGACTACTCTGGTGGTGCTAGGACCGAGTGAGAGCCATGCAGAGCAGTGCCGTGAGACCGGCTCACGCCATATAGGCTACCTCGGCGTCGACCCTCCAACCGCCTCAGTACCTTTTTTACCGAGTAGGTGCAGTGTAAAGTGACCTAGTGAAACTAACCCATGTCGGACATAAGATAGGCTGAGTGACCCGTATAAGAAGGATCAACACAACAGAGTCTTCACAGCCCAGCCATCGACGGAGTGAAGACCAAAAAACAGACAGGTGAGCTCGGGGGATGGAGGGTGGGCGTGTGAATGAGTGGTGGAGACTTTATCCAAGAAGATCAAAAATTACAGTAGGTACGTAACTTTCATATCTTCCTGGACATAAAGTCTCCACCACTCATTCACACTAATGGGGTAATTGAGCTAAAATAATCCCCGAGAAGGCAAGAGAGAGGAGCTCACCAGGACAGTGAGTCCATTAAGGATTGTCCTGCCAAAGGATTGATGCTGTCTGGCATGGACATCCAAAGCGTAGTGCATCACAAAAGTGTGCACAGAGCTCCAAGTAGCTGCATTGCAGCTGTCTGCAATGGGCACGTTCCATATTTCTGCCAGAGATGCCACGACTGCTCTGGTAGAATGGGCGTACACACTGCCATCTAACTTAACCTGTGCCATGGAATAATAGTGGCGAAGACATGCCACCAGCCACACCAAAATACACCTGATGGCAACAAGCTGACCCAGCGGCCCAAGCTGAATGAGACAAAGAGTTGCTTTGACTTCTGGATCTCTTTAGTTCCATCTAAGTAGAACCGCAGAATGTTTTTAACATCCAGAGAATGTAGGGTGAGCTCTCTCTTATTCTGAAAGTTCACGAAGTAGGTCGGAAGAATCAAGGGCTGGTTCAGATGGAATTCCGAGACTACCTTGGGGAGAAACTTAGAGTGAGTTCTGAGAACCACCTTGTCTTTGAAAAATACTGTATAATGAGGGTCTGTGACCAGGGCATGTATTTCAGACACTCTGCGAGCAGAGGTAATGGCTATAAGGAAGGTGGTCTTCCAGGTCAGGAACTTCAGCTCACATGTTGCTAGAGGCTCAAAAGGTTTATGGGTGAGCATGTCTAGCACAAGGTTAACACCCCAAGTGGCTACCAGTCTCCTGACTGGTGGCCTAGTGTGAAGTATACCTTTAAAAAATATCTTAACCAAGGGTAACTAAGCCAGAGACCACGCATGTATAGGCTTGTGATAAGCTGAGATCGCGCAGAGATGGACCTTCATGGTTGACCATTGCAGCCCTGTATTCAACAGGTCTAGTAGATACTCCAAGACTTTATTTGGTGGGCAAGAAAAGGTATCCAGGAAGGACTCTGCACACCAGACGTAGAAACGCTTCCACTTTGCCATGTAAGTTTTCCTAGTAGCTGGCTTGCACGCCGCGAAGAGAATGTCTGAGACTCTATGAGGGACGTCAAATCTTCCCACTTCTATCTCTTCGGGAGCCATGCATGGAGATGAAGGGATCTCAGGTTGGGATGGACCACTGGGTCCTGGGTCAGAAGGTCTGTTTGAAGTGACGAAGCCAAAATGGGGCAATGAGGATCATTCTGCCTCCCTGTGCCTACTGCTTGAGCAGCACCCTCTGAATTAAGGGAAGAGGAGGAAATGCGTACAGAAAGTGTCTTGTCCACTGCAGTCTGAATGCATCCTGACAGAAAATGTCAGGTTCTGGATTTCTGGAGCAGAACAGAGGCAGTTTTGCATTGAGAGGGGATGCAAAAAGGTCCAGTTCCGGTGTGCCACACTCTTCGAAGAGCGAATGCACGACGTTTACGTCGAGAGACCACTCATGAGGATCTGCCTCTGTTCTGCTGAGGTGATCCGCTAGATCGTTCTGGACTCCAGGCAGGTAGACTGCCTGGAGCAGGCCTTCATGCTGTAGGCACCATTCCCACACTCTCATCGCTTCTCTGCACAGGGGATAAGAGTGTGCCCTGCCCTGCTTGTTGATGTAGCACATCACTGCTTTGTGGTCCATCTGAAGGAGAATTCTTTTGCGACAGAGGATGTCCTTCAGAGCTCAGACAGCGTACAGTACAGTTCTAATTTCCAGGACATTTGTGTGGAGCTGAGAATCATCCTGACTCCACAGACCATGGGTGCAGAGACCGTGACAGTGAGCTCCCCATCCGAGTAGAGATGCATCTGTGGTGATGGTGATCTGTGTTTCCAGTGGGGCAAAGAGAAAGCCTTTCAGAAGGTTGTCCTCTTGAGTTTACCAGGTGAGTGATCATTTTAGAGGTTCTGACACCTTGATGTGAAAAGACTGGGGATGTGTGGTCGGGTACCGCTGAGTACTGAACATCCACTGAATGGTCTCATGTGAAGATGAGTCAAGAGCACCGTGAACATTGATGACGCCGTGAGACCCAGCACTTGCTGCATCGAGAGGGCTCGGACTGAGTCGTTCTCTTTGATGAAGTGAGTCGTCTGGATGATATCATTCCTCCTGTCCTTCGGGAGGAAGGTCCTTGCACTGGCGGTATCCAGGAGGGCTCCTATAAAGAGGAGTTACTGGGAGGGCTGTAGCTGCGATTTTTCCACATTCAACAGAGCTCCCATAGATGTGAAGAACCTGGAAGCTGTGGACACTGCTTCCTGTATCCCTTGTCTGGAGAAGCTTGCTAGGAGCCAGTCATCCAGATACAAGAAAACCTGAATTCCGAGTTTCCTTAGGTGCACAACGAGAACTGCAAAGCACTTTGTAAAAAGTCTTGGAGGCGAGGACAGCCCAAAAAAGCAGTATTCTAAATTGATAGTGCTGACCCAGGGCCACAAATCGAAGATATCTGTGGTGACTTGGGTGCACAGGAACGTGTTGGTAGGCATTCTGCATGTCCAGGGAGGCCAGCCAATCATGTTGATGAATCAGGGGTAGAAGCGTACCAAGTGATATCATCTTGAATTTTTCCCCGAAGAGGAACTTGTTTACTTTCTTAGGTCTAGAATAGGACGCATACCGCTGGTTTTCTTTGGAACTAGGAAGTAGTGGGGGTAGAAGACTGTGTTCCACTGTTCCTGCGGAACTATATCTACTGCCCTTTTGTTCAGAAGGCCTTGAATCTCGGAAGCAAGGAGGTCTGACTGAGTGACCAACAGTCTGGGCTGTCGTTTGGGTGGATGATCTGGAGGGGTATTCGAAAAATTCAGAGAATATCGACGGTTTTCTTTGGAACTAGGAAGTAGTGGGAGTAGAAGCCTGTGTTCCGCTGTTCTTGCGAAACTACTTCTACTACCGTTATTCAGAAGGCCCTGAATATCAGAAGCAAGGAGGTCTGACTGGGTGGTAGACAGCTTGGGCTGTCATTTGGATGGATGATCCAGAGGCGTATCCAAATAATTCAGAGAATACCGCTGGTTTTCTCTGAAACTAGGAAGTAGTGGGAGTAGAAGCCTGTGTTCCGCTGTTCCGGCAGAACTACTTCTACCACCCTGTTGTTCAGATGGCCCTGAATCTCAGAAGCAAGGAGGTCTGACTGAGTGGAAGACAGCTTGGGCTGTTTTTTGGGTGGACGATCTGGAGGGGTCTCTGAGAAATTTAGAGAGTATCCCTCTCAAATTATCCTGAGAAACCATTTTTGTCTGAAATTACTGACTTCCAATGATTGTAAAACTGAGTCAGACACCTCCCTACTGCAGCATAAGAGTCCCCCTCGGACAGCTGAGAAGGGACCTGGGCCAGAATTTCAGAGGGTGGCACTAGGCACTTTCAGGTCCTGTGCCTTCTGCTGAGTTTTCTTTTGTGGTTGAGGGGTTTGGTTTCTGTTGAAACCCCCTCTTCCTTTGCCACGAAAGAACTGACGGTTATGAAACTGCCAGCGGTTCCCGCACCATTGTTGAGGGACAGCAGGGGCCAGTCTGGCCATTTTGACAGCCATCCTAGTTTCTGTGTGGCCTCATGTGCCTGCTTCACCTGTGGGCCAAACAGATAAGCACCATCAAATGGTAAATTCATGACTCTTTGCTGGGCATTATTCGTGAACCCTGAGGTTCGTAATCACGAGTGGCGTTGAGTGCATATCACAGCAGCTGCTGCTCTAGAAGCAGTGTCAAAGGCGTCCAGAGCAGCCTTAAGTTGTTGATTATTGGACTCAGTACCTCTAGTGATAGTTTGGAGGAGCTCTGAGGTAAAGTCAGACTTTGGGAGAGTCTCCACAGTAGCTTTTAGTAAATGCCAGAGGGTATACTCGTATTGTGAGCAATAGCCCTGGTAGCTAGCAATACGCATACCTAGGGTAGCAGTGGTGGAGACTTGCTTCCCCAATGTATCCATCTTACGAGATTCCTTGTTCACTGGACGGGACATAGACTCCTGAGGGAGAATGGCTTTGTCATTTTCTGCTAAGGCCACTATGGCGTCAGCAAAAGCCTGAAAGGCCAGGATTGGTTGATTCTTTGGGGGTGGGCATCTACTTCCTGTCTATGGACTTAGACACCGAAGGAATAAGTGCCGGATTGTCCCATACCATTTGTGAGAAAGTCACGAAAGGGGACTATACCAGTTATGTCAACTCCTGAGGGATCTCAGGGACATGCAGGTACTGAAGGGGCAACAACTTCCCTGGATCAACCTCCGAAGTCTGGAGAGACAGAGAGAGGGTGGACTTCATATTCTTCAGTACAGACTTAATGGACAGGTCCTCAACCAGAAGCTCAGCTGAAGTAGAGGGCTTACTTCCCACCAGAGATGAATCCTCATCAAAGTCTTCTCCGCATCATAGATCAGGATCAGGTTCAATATCATCTCCTACTAGCCCAGCAGGAACAGTATATAAAGGAAAGGGAGGAAAGAGAGCAGGAGGAGGTGCTCCTTGAATCGGAGTCGAGAATCCCAGCATCTGAGACGGTGCCAGCACTGAAAATGGTACCAGTGCCTGCCATGGCACCGCCAAGACTGGAGTTGAAGTCGGCACCACAACCAGCGCCATGCCAGCACCTGGAGACACCAAACTAACTCTTGGAGTCCCCAAGGATGAAGATCTGAAAACAAGAGTAGGAGAAAATGGTACCTGTGCTGGTCCCTGCGCCGCAGCCATGTGAGGGGGAAAAGCACAAGGGTGTGGTGTCAATGGCACTGAAGAAGGTGCCGCGTGCCGAGGCAGACCCAACCATCCTACAATTGGGTTTGAAGCCCCTAGGCCCGAAGGCCCTGGGGCTGACTCCGCAGGCTTGGAAAGTCAGGACAACCACCAAACCCACTGCTCCATAAGACTGGCCCAATAGTGGAAACTGCTCACGGAGGACTTGAAGTGAGAGGGACTCTGAGTCAGGATGCTGTGACTAGGAACAGGGCATAAGCCCGATGGAGTCAGAGTTGGCCCCCTGTCCCCCGTTACCGATGATCGACATGCAGACATACCAGAGGGTGACCTCGAGCGGTACTGTTTCCCCTTCGACCGGTGGGACGAAGAAGAGCTCGAGGCCAAGCAGGGTTCTTGAAGACTGAGAATGGGCCCACTTCTTTTTGTGCTTTTGGGAGGACCACCCTATCTTCCGAGCATCAGACTGCCCATAGTCAGACCCTCCCTCCATAGAAGACGGTGGATCAGACCCAGCCCAGCTGGAAACACAGCTTTCATGCAAAGTCTTCCTACCGTCACCGGCCCCATTCACGGTCGACTCCATCGAAGGTGGGATGAAAAAGGCTTCTGTTTCTTGCGGTGAAAAAACTTTTTTTTTTTTTTTAATAAAATAAATAACACTACAAATCAAAACTGAATGACTAAAGCTGCTGTCGCATAGATGAGAAGATTTGACTCCTGGTGGGCGAGCGACATCGTCACTGAAGCACACAAGACAGCGGAGAAAAAAAGGAACTGAGGCAGATGGAGGGTCAACACCGAGGTAGCCTATACGATGCGAGCCGGTTCACAAGCGCCACTCCCCACGGCTCTATCTTGGTGCCGGCCCTCCTGAAGATTTTTGGCTCCCGCTCGGTCCTAATGCCACTGGCATAGTCCCATTTGTGTGAATGAGTGGTGGAGACTTTTTGTCCAGGAAGCTCAAGTGTTCTGGACTCAAACGGGAAGATTTAATTAAACTGGGGGAGAATGTGGGAGTCAACCTGGCCAAGCTCAAGGGGGACATGAGGGGGTGGAGGAAAAATGGCCCATAACTCGAGAAGGGGTCCAGAAACTCACAAATACCTAGCTGAAGCACACAGGAAAAAAGAACAAGCACAAAAAACCATTCTGGTTCAAGGGGGAAGTTGCACGAAGCACAAGAAACCACTCTGGTGCACGGGAGAGAGCTTGAAGTGCCACGAGGAAAAGAAAGCGCCTCCTTCAAGAAACACAAGAGAACAAAGCAGGAGGAAGATACGGTAGACTATGCACCTGTAATAGGGGAAAACTAAGTTACAAGTAAACCAAATCAAATATAGTACTTGGACACTCTATTATCAGGTATACAGATAGATATACTGCTAGAGGTACTGTAACAAAGAAAACACTATGAGTTGTTTTCCGGGAGCCAGGATATAGGACATTGAACAAAAGGTTGCCAGACATAAACTGATCTGCCTCACACTGGGAAGTCTTTAGCAACAACCCCCAGTTCTTTAGCTACGATGGCCTCCATTTGAGTAGACTAGGAAGTAGGGTACTGGGTAATAATACTATCAAAGTGCAACTAGAAAAACATTTAAACTAGTTCCAGAGGAGGATTGAGAAACTAAACAAATGCAACTAAACAGAGAAACAGGTAATATAGAGAGAGACAGTGTATAAAACAATAGAAGGAATTAAAATGACATTAGTAAATGCTAGGAGCCTGAATATAATTAAAAAATATTGGTACTGGAACTACCTTTGGCAACAGACAGCATAGACATATGTGACATAACGGAGACATGGTGGAATGGTCAGTCAATCTGGAACTAGAATACAGATGGCTATAAACTACATCATAGAGACAGAATAGAGAAGAAAGGAGGAGGGGTGAATTATACATAAAAAATGATACAGTACTGAATATGAGTGTAACCCCCCTGCAAATGGGGGTTCCCAAAAGACTTCCAGGAGCTTGCTTGAATGCTCCAAGCCTGAATGGTGTTTGGCATTTAAGCCATTTATCAGTGAGTGTTTTTAGAGCCTCTGGTACTGTCTCTTTAAGAGCTGTCTGCTTGCAGACATAATTAGTTTGTATGGGGGGACTGTGTGCTTCTCTGTTTGAGTACCACTCGAGCTGCTGCCAATTCACTCTATTTTTGCAGTCACTAGGAGTGCAAAGGGAACCTATCTGAAAGATGTAACTGTTTGCCAGAAATCATGTAGAGTAATAATGAAAGTACAGTTTGTCTAACCTGCTTTCTTTGCAGTCAGAACTGTGTCTGCCTAGTTCCCCATTCTGGTTTTGAACTTCTGAACTGGACCAATCAGTGTGGGGTAAGCTAGCTCTAAAATGGTGCCTTGGACGAATCAGAACTTGGACTCATAATCTGAGCCAGCCACAAGAGGATTGCATGGGCAGTGACTCTGGGAGATGTAGTTTAGACTTAGGCGCCTTTTGGACCAACAGCAGCAGTCTATTGTGAGTGACAGCCAATCCAGTCAAGAACTGGGAGGAACTCAAGGAAGTGCCCGGTTTTGTCTGTTGAAGTTTCAGTTTAGCTTTGGCAGTGAAGGGGAAAGAAACCCTGTGCTCCTTCAGTGCACAGTTTCAGTCAAAAAACGTGTGTAAGGCCCAGAGTTCGGTCTGCAGCTTGTGTAACTGCTTGTTAGGACTGAATCCGTCCTGTGAAAAGAATCAAAGGATCTCTGAAGAGTAGAAACCAGGCTCACCTGAGAAGACTGGAGAAATTGTTGAATTGCACTCTGTCTGTCAGGAACTGAATCTGCTGTGTGTTCTCCCGGGTATTGTGCAGTAATTGCGATCGGGATAGAAAGCAGCCTGCCTGGTATAGTACTTTCTTTTTTTACCATATAAATGTGTGAAGAGTCTCGTGGAGCTCAAAAGTAGCCCTGCTGGACGTTGAAGGACCCTATCTTGTTTGGAGGTCGTGAGTACTAATTCAGGTCAGCTCCCCGTTGAATTGCCACATTAAATCCAAATGGAATCACTGTACTGCTGACTGTTTAAGCTAATTTTCTTCTCACTGTGTGAAAGGGCCCCTACCAGCTGCCACGGTTTGGACTAGCCACTAGGGCTTGGGTACCCAGGGACAAGTAACTGGTAGGGATAGGCCTAATGCACAGAGCCATAGGTAGATAGTAAAGTGATAAGTTAATTAACCTGATTTCCCCTGTCCTTGTTATATCCCCCTAAATAAATCAGAGCTGCTTGTTTCAGCAGTTATACTGCCTGAGGTATTTGTCTATGTTAAAGTACTGTACTGTGATTGTTGCACTGTATCTTATTTCACAGAAGGTCCCAGTGCCGGAACCAGACCTGGGGGTAAGTGTATACTGTGAAGGTAATTCTGATATATTGTGTGGGCCACTAGTGGGAAGAAAGGGGGGTTGCAGTGTCCCAGAGGGCTGTGACCAAGTTAGTTTAACTACTGCAAACCCTGACCTCTGGGTGGAGGCACCCGCCATTGGATCCAGGCCCCTCAACCTGTTAGTGGCAAATCAGGCAGGGGTAGTAGCCCCTGGGATAACGCCATCTAGGGGTTACATGAGTATAATGTCATTGACAAAAATCTCGAATCATTATGTACACAGATAACTATAAAAAAAAATAAGAAAAGGCTATACCTAGGAGGATACTATAGGCTATACCTAGGAGTACACTACGGGCCCCCAAATATATCAGACCATAGAAACCAAAGTATGAACCATGAAATAAATATAATGTTGGACAAAGGCAATGTAATAATAATGGGGGACTTTAACTGGCCACATAGTAACTGGTCAAATATGAAATCTAAATGTAATACAGAAATGAAAATTACTTACCGTAATTCTTGATCTTCTTGGACAAGTCTTCACCATTTATTCGTACTGCTGGGTTACAAGCTGGAGGTGCTGGGATCCTGCGGGAGCCAAAAATCTTCAGGAGGGCTGGTGCCGAGGTAGGACCATGCTAGAGACTGGACTGTGGCCACTGTGGTGCCCATTTTTAAGAAGGGGGATAGATCTAAAACATCAAACTATAGACCCATAAGTTTGATAGTGGTTCTTAGAAAAGTAATGGAGAGTCTGAGAAAATATAAATTGGAAAACAACCTCCTACAGAACACCCTCACAGACAGCACACAACATGGATTAAAAAACAATAGACTACATATTACAAATCTATTATGCGTCTATGAAAAAGTAAACAGAAGTATAAATAATTCACCAGTTGATATAATTTATCTTGATTTTCAAAAGGCCTTTGAGAAGGTTCCACACAAACTATTAACAGATAAAAAATTCTAGACCCATGAATTCCAATCTGGGTAAAGAATTGGCTATGCAGTATGATACAGAGAGTCAGAATAAAAGGAGCTATTTCAGAAGAGGGAGACATGCATAGTGGGGTGCTGCAGGGATCGGTGCTGGGAACTGCTCTCTCTTCAATATTTGTAAGTGATCTGCATAGGGACACAGACAGTTGGATAGTAAAGTTTGCTCATGACATAAAATTGGGAGGCCCAGTAGATATGCCACAAAACAGAATCAAACTAGCAAATGACCTAAAAAATATTGAACAATAGGCTATAAACAATAAAATGTAATTTAATGTAGACAAATGCATCACAATACACCTAGGACAATATAATAAACAAAATAACTACTCTATAAATACCAGCATTATAAAGAAGGCTGAATCAAGAAAAGATCTTGGAGTATTTACACTGTGTATTTACACTGGGTAATGAACAGGAGAAGGCCAATGCTCGAATCTAACCACCCACACAGGAGGAATTCATTCAATTTGCTTTTAAAGATATCAAAGGTTTTATTCTGTATTAGTTCCTTAGGCAAATAATCCACCACCTACCTGTACTTTGTGAAAAACAGTTGAATCTTTTCTTATTTGTATACTGTTCTAACCTAATCTGATAGTTATGTGATCTTAACACCTGACAGTTTAATTTGCATTTTCATACTCATTTCTTTCTTTTTTTTCGAAAATGCACAAACGAAAAAGCACTGAAAAGCTAAAATAAGCATGCTTGCTCCTCTCTCCCACCTGGAAGCTCAGCCCTGCTCCTGCCTATGTCCCGCTATGTCCAGGTTTACCCACCTAGGCAGAGCATGCCGGACAGGCACCCCAAGTGGACACTGGGGTAGACGATACACGGCTTACTCCCTGGGTCAGGGCCATGGGAGCATGACCCCACCGGAAGACATGACTAAGCAGCGGGGACGGAGGCGGGACCAGCATTATGCTTGAGAGCCAACATTTTTCATGCTGCAAGGATCCCTGGAGGCGGGGACGTGCTATGATGACCAGCATCCACCCCACCCCCCCTTACGTGTGGCACCGGGTGCAGTGGTACCCCCAGCCTCTGCCAGAGGTCTACAAAGCGCTAAACACTCAGCGCCCCTCCCCCTGGAGAAGGAAAGCAGTCCCTGGGACACTCAGTCCTTCGCCCCCCGGCTGGCCCTCCAACTCCCGAGTCCATCCCCGAACCCAGCATGTCAGCGCCACAAATGGACACCATGCCGCTGTGCCGGTGGGCCAGTAGTTTTCATGCCCATTTCTGTCATCAGTGCACTATCATTTATTGTTTTAAACATCATTACTAGATCACCCCTCTTCCTTCTTTCTTCTACACTATACAGACTTAGGTTGATCAAAATTTCCTCATAAGTTTTTAATTTTATTTATGACTTTGTTAACCAGGTAGGTGCACTAATCCCAGGGACCATTTTCAGGCATGACCTGGGCCATGTAAGGTGGCACAGAGTCGAAACATCAGAATAACAAGAACATAGCAAGAGCAGGTAACACATAGTAAAAGGTTACAGTTGTTACATTTGGTAATACATGGTGGCAGTAGCTGAGGGACAACAAAGCAAAGTAAGGCGCATGATGGTGCAGCTTCAGTAAATAAGAGAACCTATTTGGCCCTTCCCCTGGAACCTATGGGGGAGAGGAGCTAGTCCTTAAAGCAGTGGCAGATGGATGTCAACAGGAGCCAGTCTTTGAGACGAATCTTGAACTGGCGGTGAGTGTTTATGGTGCGCAGTTCAGTGGGCAGCTTGTTCCATAGTATGGGGGCTACTACAGACATGGCTCTAGCGCCCATATTCATGGCTACCCTGAGAATTTTCAGGGAGGGGATACTGGAGGAACATAGGCAGCAGTGTGAGATTTGGACGGTGAGAAGGGGAGCAAGAGGGGATTAATGGCCAATACGAATGGCAGAATCAATAGAGTTAGATGGCCCATACCTCTAACCATCTTCGTGATTGCGTTGTACTCTTTGCAGTCTATGTAAATAAGACAAATACGTAAATGATTAATAACAAAGGACCTTAAATTCAGCTACCATTGCACAAAACTGGTCCAAACATCAAATCGAATACTAAACTGTATTAAAAAAAGCCTTCTTAAGTAGACATGAGCATTGCATTCTCTCTGTACAAATCGTATATCAGACCGCATAAGGATTACTGCTCACAGCTGTGGAGCCCACATCGAGAAAGAGACAAAAACAATAAGATAATTTTTGAATTACAACATAAGTCATATAAAGAAAGACTAGCTCAACTGAGATACGTAGTTTAGAAAAAAGACGCATATGAGGGGATCTGTTGCTGATGTATAAAATAATGAATGACAATGACATGACAATTACGTACTCACCGTAATTCCTGATCTTCTTGGACAAGTCTTCACCATTTATTCATACTGCTGGGTCACAAACCGGAAGCGCTGGGACTCTGTTAGAACCAAAATTCTTCATAAAGGCTGGCACCGAGGTAGGACCGCGCATGCGAAGCACCTTGTGACTGGCTCGCGACTGTGTAGGCTACCTAGGCGTCGACCTTCCAACCACCTCAGTACCTTTTTTACTGAGGAGGTGCAGCATGACATAACCTAAGAAACAGCTAGCCTAATAAGGGCATAAGATAACCCGATTGGGCCATATACAGTCGTGGTCAAAAATATTGGCGCCCTTGCACTTTTTCAAATAACACAATTTCCTCTAAACATAAGTTGAAATTAACAACAGTACAGTATTTGGTCTCCACAATTCTTTATTTCTCTGTTAATATTACAGAACCTTTGTTTTTGATTCAGAATTTAATATATCCTTTAAATCAGAAAATAAAAAGAAATGGCATTGACAAAATTATTTACACCCTAGACTTAATATTGGTAGCACAGCCTTTGGTAAAAATAACTGCAATCAACCGCTTCCTATAGCCATGGATGAGCTTCCTGCACCTCTCTACTGGCAGTTTAGCCCACTCTTCTTGTGCAAACTGCTCCAGTTCTCCGAGATTTGAAGGGTGCCTTCTCCCAACTGCTGTTTTCAGATCTCTCCACAGGTTTTCAATGGGATTTAGATCTGGACTAATTGCTGGCCACTTCAGAACAGTCCAGCATCTTGTCCTGAACCATTCCTGGGTGCTTTTTGAAGTGTGTTTGGGGTCACTGTCCTGCTGGAAGACCCATGACCTTCGATGGAGACCCAGCTTTCTGACACTGGGTTCAACACTGCGCTCCAAAATGGCCTGGTAATCTCCAGATTTCATGATGCCATGCACACGTTCAAGGCACCCAGTGCCAGAGGCAGCACAGCAACCCCAAAACATCACTGAACCTCCTCCATGTTTGACTGTAGAGAAGGTGTTTTTTTCTTTGAAGGCTTCATTTTGTTTTCTGTAAACATAGAGATGATGTGCTTTACCAAAAAAGCTCTAATTTGGTCTCATCTGTCCACAGGACATTCTCCCAGAAGGATTTTGGCTTGTTCAGGTGTGTTGTGGCAAACCCCAGTCAGGCTTTCTTATGTCTCTTTCTCAGCAGTGGGGTCCTCCTGGGCCTCCTACCATATAACCTCCTTTCACTGAGTTGGCGACGGATGGTGCAAGTTGACACTATTGTACCTTGTGTCTGAAGGTCAACTTGAATCTGTTTGGCAGTTGATCGAGGTGCTTTCTCCACCATTCGAACAATCCTGCGCTGCAATCTTCGATCAAGTTTTCTCTTGCGGCCATATCCAGGGAGGTTGGCTACAGTGCCATGGGCCTTAAACATCCTGATAACATTACGTACGGTGGAAACAGGAACATCAAGGTCTCTGGAGATTGATTTGTAGCCTTGAGATTGTCCATGCTTGGCTACAATCTTCTGTCTGACCTCCTCAGACAATTCTCTGGCTGTCTTTCTTTTCTCCATGCTCACTGCGGTACACAGTGACACAAAACAGGAGAATGAGTCCTTTTCTCTATTCAAACTGGTTGAATGAGTGATTTTTATATTGCAGGCACCTGCAACTCACCACAGGTGAGTTCAATTCCAAAGTGAAAGAGAATCACCTGCTTGAAATCTAATTACTTCCAACTACTTCTAAAAGGTGCCAATAATTTTATCCGGGCCATTTAAGGATTTCTGTGTGGAATAAGCTAAGACTTAGTACATTTTTCTGCCTTTTGTGTTTTATTCCACTGCAAACCAAAGAAATACATATGTGGATACCAAAATATTTTTTAATTTCAACAATTTTCTGGAAGGAATGGTGCATTATTAGAAAAAACTGCAAGGGCGCCAATATTTTTGGCCAAGACTGTAAGAAGGGTCAATCTAAACATCGTCTTCACAGCCCAAACCAAATGAGGGAGTGAAGACAGCAACAGATTGATTGTGCTTGGGGGATGGTGAGTGGGCATATGAATAAATGGTGAAGACTTGTCCAAGAAGAACAAGAGTTACGGTGAGTACGTAATTTTCATATCTTCCTGGATTTAAAGTCTTCACCATTTATTCATAATTCTGGGTTAGAGCACCAAGCTAAAACCAATTCCCCGAGCAGGACAGTAGGAGATAGAGCACACTCAGGACGAAAGTCCATTAAGGAAAGTGTGCCCTGAGCTTCAAGTAGTCACTTTGTAAATTTCAGCAATGGAAACAGAGTGGATTTCTGCCAAGGATGCGGTGACTGCTCTGGTAGACTGGAACGCACCTGGCTCTCCAACTTGACCTGCGTAATAAAGTAACAATGGTGAAGACATGCCACTATCTAAGCAGAGATACTTTTGATGGACACTGGCTGACCCAGCCGCACTGCACTGAAGAACACAAAGTGTTGCTTGGCCTGGCTCTATCAATGTGGAACCATAGAGTCCTCTTAACATCCAGGGAATGAAGGGTGCATTCCCCCTTCATTTTGGAAGTTAGAGAAATAAGTGGGAACAACCAAAGGCTCGCTGATGTGCAAATCTGAAGCTACTCTGGGTTGGAACTTAGGCAAGTAAGGAGGACCACTCTGTCTTTATGAAAGATGGAATACGGAAGGTCTGTGATCAAGGCATGTATTTCACAGACCCTGTGAGCAGAAGTGATGGACACCAGAATGGTGGTCTTCCTGGTCAGAAACCTGAGATCACACATAGATACATAGAATTTGATGGCAGATAAGGACCGCTTGGCCCACCTAGTCTGCCCTTTTCCCTACCTATTGGATAAGCTGCAGATTCTAGTTAACCAACAACCTACTTCCTCCTACCCCCCCACTAGAACTGCCCTATGTGTGTCCCATGCATTCTTGAATTCCCCCACTATTTTTGACTCTACGACCTCCTCAGGAAGGCTGTTCCATGTATCCACAACCCTCTCTGTGAAGAAATGCTTCCTCACATTACCTCTCAGCCATCCCCCCTCTATCTTCAAATTGTGCTGCCCAGTTTTTGCACATCTCTTTTTCTGAAAGATGCTACCCTCTTGGACTTTGTTGATTCCCTTGAGGTATTTGAAAGTTTCTATCATGTCCCCCCTCTCCCTCCTTTCCTCGAGGCTATACATCTTTAGTTCCTTTAGTCTTTCTTCATATGTTTTCTGATGTAGACCCTGCATCATTTTGGTTGCCCTCCTCTGGACAGCCTCCACCCTGTCTATGTCTTTGTGGAGCTGGGGTCTCCAGAACTGTACACAGTACTCCAGATGTGGTCTTACCAACTGTCTGCACAGAGGGCCAACAACTTCCTGTTTTCTACTGGTGATGCCACTCCCTATGTATCCCAGTATCCCGTCAGCCCTCCTTACTGCCTTCTCACATTGCTGGCCCACCTTTAGGTGGTCCGATATGACTACCCCAGGTCGTTTCTATTTTTGTTGTTGCCAGTATCTCAACCCCCACTGTGTACTCTTCCCCTGGGTTTTTGTTTCCCAGGTGCATTACTTTGCACTTCTTTGCATTGAATCTAAGCCGCCATACATTTGACCATTCCTCCAACTTTGCCAAGTCCCTTTTCATCCTTTCCACTCCACCTTGTGAATCAACCCTGTTGCAGATCTTTGTGTCATCTGCAAAAAGACATACTTTCCCTTCCAGTCCCTCTGCAATGTCACTTATAAAGACATTAAACAGGACTGGCCCTAGTACTGAACCCTGCGGTACTCCACTAGTAACCCTCCTTTCTTCACTGTGGACTCCATTTACAATTACCTTCTGTGTCCTGTTGTCCAACCAGTGTTTTACCCAGGCTACCACCCTGGGACCCACTCCCAGGCTGGCTAATTTGTCAAATGCCTTGCTAAATCTAGGTAGGCCATGACCATAGCCCCTCCCTGTTCTACTGCTTTGGTCACCCGTCAACGAAATCAATTAAATTTGTCTGACATGATCTTCCCGCTGTGAATCCATGCTGCCTTGGGTCCTGTGCCCCACTCACTGGACTCTAGGTACTCAACAATTCTTTCCTTCAGAAGTGATTTCATCATTTTCCCTACCACTGAGGTCAAACTGACAAGTCTGTAGTTTCCTGCCTCTGTCTTGCTCCCACTTTTGTGAAGAAAATCACATCCGTCCTCCTCCAGTCCTCAGGTACCACCCCATCCTCCCATGATTTATTAAAAGTGGTAGTCAGTGGTGTTACTAGTTCTTCCCTTAGTTCTTTTAGAATTCTAGGGTCAATCCCATCAGGCCCCATTGCTTTATCCACCTTCAGTTTTAAGAGTTCTTTCAGAACCCTTTCTTCTGTGAAAGGACTATTATCAACCCCCCTATTCAGAGTGCTTCTATTGACCGGATTAGGTATTTCTCCCTGCTTTTCCACTGAGAATACTGAGCAGAAGTATTCATTCAGTATCCCTGATTTTTCACTGTTGCTCTCGGCCCAACCACCTTCCTTTTTGTTCAGCCTCAGTATCCCTGCCTTAGTCTTTCTTTGCTCCCTAATGTACATATGAAAGGTTTTATCCCCCTTTTTAACCGAGTTGGCTATCTTTTCCTCGGTTTGGGCCTTTGCTATTCTGACTGCCTTATCCACTTCCTTCTGCTTTAACTGGTACAGTTCTCTGTCCTGCTCCTTCTGTGTTTCCTTATACTTCCTGAATGCTATCTTCTTCTCCCTTACCTTCCCCGCCACTTCTTTGAGAACCATAGTGTTTTTTTCTTTCGTTTCAATTTATTTGCTTCACACAAAGGCTTGCTGCCTCTGTGATGGCGGTTCTGATGTTTCCCCATTGTTGCTCCACTCCACCTTCTTAACTGTTAGCTAGTGCTTTTCTGAGGCACTCTCCCATTTTGACAAAATCAGCCTTCCTGAAGTCCAGTACCTTCATTTTTGTGTGGCTTGACTCTACAGCTAAGTTTATCGTGAACCGCACAGTTTGGTGGTCACTTGTTCCCAGATGGCTACACACTTCAAGATCAGAGATCCTCTCTCCATCCCCATTTGAGAGTACCAGGACTAAGGTTGCTCTCTCCCGAGTGGGTTCCAAAACTAGCTGTCTGAGGCATGCTGTAGGGCATCGAGAATAGCTCTGCTTTTGGATGTGGCTGCAGCAAAGGTGCTCCAGTCAACATCTGGCATATTCAGGTCCCCTATCAGCAATATCTCCCCTTTCTCTGCCATCCCAAGGATGCCTTCTATCATTTCCTTGTCCATTTCCTCCCCCTGAGACGGGGGTCTGTATTTATTTTATTTATTGAAAATAATCAGAATTACAATCCTTTTGAGTCATAGACTCTTTTGCAAAGGCTCCACGTCGGGTAATGTAAAAGAACAGCATAAGACACAATACAGATACGTTAACAGTAGTAGTTAAAAATGCAAGTTAGATCATCTTGGCTTATGTTAACTTAGTAAGCTATATCACCTGGGAGCATGTTGGTGTCCCCGGGTCAAGGTTAAGACAGGAAGCAGTTTTGTAGGGTCCTGAGGGACCCAGAGTCAGTGTATTTGCATAAAGGGATAGGGAAAGATTGGGTGCCTTGGGCGGGAGGCTAGCAGCAATCAACCAGGGCATTATAAGATGTTTACTGAGACAGGGATGGTTCCTGAGTAAACTGACTCAGGAAAGGGGTTGGGGGCATTGGGGTAGGAGAGAGAGAGAGAGATAGGGTGGGGTGGGGGTTTAGTTACAGTCACAGGTTGTGGAGTCGAGGAGTAGGGTTTTGAGCCCTGACTTAAACTGGTTGAGACTGTGGGTCATTGAGATGGAGGACAGGAGGCTGCTCAGCCAGAGAGGGGCCCGGTAGTGGAAGGATTTTTGTCTGAGAGATGTCCTACAGTGGGGGACTAGCAGGTTGGAGTTAGCTGCATGCCGTTGTGACTGCCTTTGGAGGGGCTGTGCGTAAGATCGGGTGGAGACCGATAGGGGCTAGCTTTAGTTGCATCTTTCTGGCCATGAGACAGGTGAAGTATTTAAGTCTGCCTTGGAAGTTTAGCCAACCAGTATGTTCATAGAGCTCACAGGTGTGGGTTAACTTGTCGTAACCCGAGACTAATTGGCAGGCTTTGTCGAGTGTGAGGTTAATGCTGCGCAGGGCAGTCTGATCTGCTGACCCGTAGATGACTATCCTGTAGTCCACCAAGGATAGGACAGAGGAGGATACAGCGAGGTGCATGGCTTGAGGGGGGTAGACAGTGCTTGCATCTGTAAAGGATCCCCAGTCTCATGTTGATAGAGGAGGCGAGCTGTTGTATATGGGTGTGGAAGGAGAGAGAGGTGTCTAAGGTGACACTGAGATATTTAAAACAAGAGATCTGCTCCAGGGCAGAGCCTTGGGTGTTTGTTATGACTAGTGGCACGTGACAGTGGGGGCTTTGGTGGTGGGCGAAGATCATAGACTTCGTTTTTTTTGTAGTTTATAATAAGGTGGTGTTCAGAGAAATGGAAATTACGTACCTACCGTGATTCTTGATCTTCTTGGATGGGTCTCCACCACTCATTCACACTAATGGAACTGCGCCGGAGGCACTAGGACCCAGCAGGAGCAAACTTTTTGCTAGAGGATTGGCGCCAGAGATGGAGCTGTGTGGAGTGGCACCGCTAGCCCCAGCTCATGTGGTAATGACTATATCGGCGTCGACCCTCCAACCACCTCAGTACTTTTTTTTTCCCAAGGAGGTGCAGCGTAACTAACCTAGAAGGATAGCCTAACCAAAAACCGGACATAATATAGTCTGGACGACCCGTATAAGAAGGGTCAACAAAGAAGTCCTCATAGCCTAAAGATTGAGGGAGTGAAGACCAATAACAGAGGTGAGCTCGAGGGATGGTGGGTGGGCGTGTGAATGAGTGGTGGAGACTCATCCAAGAAGATCAAGAATTACGGTAGGTACGTAATTTCCATATCCTCCTGGACATAAAGTCTCCACCACTCGTTCACACTAATGGGAGAGTACCGAGCTAATAATCCCCCGAAACGGTGGAAGGAGAGACCAAAAGCTCACAGTTTTAGGACAGGAGTCCATTAAGGATGGTTCTGCCAAAAGAAAGATGTCGTCTGGCATGGACATCCAGGGCATAGTGTTTGACAAAAGTATGCACTGAGCTCAGGTGGGCATTGCAAATATCCACAATGGGCACATTGCGGATTTCTGCTAGAATGCCGCGACCGCTCTAGCAGAGTGAGCGTACACTCTGCCCTCCAGTTTAACCTGCGCCATGGAATAACAGTGGCGAAGGCATGCCACCAGCCATGCTGAAATGCATCTTATAGCGACAGGCTGATCCAGCTGGGTCTCGCTGAAGGAAACAGTTATTGAGCTTTATGAAAGTCTTTGTTCTGTCTAGATAGAAATGCAAAGCTCTTTTGACATCCAAGGAATGAAGAGAACACTCTCCTTCATTTTGGAAGTTCGAAAAGTAAGATGGAAGGACCAAAGATTGGTTTAGATGGAATTCCGAAACAACCTTAGGGAGAAACGTAGGATGGGTCCTAGGAACTACTTTAGTCTTTATGAAACACAGTATACGGAGGGTCTGTGACCAAGGCATGTATCTCAGAGACCCTGCGGGCTGAGGTAATGGCCATTAGGAAGGCCGTCTTCTAGGTGAGAAATTTTAACTCGTAGGTAGCTAGAGGCTCGAAAGGTTTTCGAGTGAGCATGTCTAGCACCAGATTAATGTCCCAGGCTGCGACTGGACATCTTATAGGAGGACTGGTATGCAGAATTCCCTTAAGAAACCTCGTAACCACAGGTAACTGAGCCAGTGACAAGGAAAATACTGGCTCATGATAAGCTGAAATGGCACAAAGGTGAACCTTAACTGTAAAGTATTGGAGACCTAAATTTGAGAGGTCTAAAAGGTACTCTAGAACTTTATCTGGTGGGCAGGAAAAAGGATTCAAAGAGGATTTTGCACATCAGAGTAAAAAAACGCTTTCATTTGGCTGTGCAAGTTTTCCTAGTGGCTGGCTTGCGCGCAGCCAGAAGAATATCTGAAACCCTGCGAGAGACACTGAACCTGTTTACTTCTATCTCTTCAGGAGCCAAGCGTGAAGGTGAAGCGACCTCAGATGGACCACAGGCCCCTGAGTCAGAAGGTTCATCTGAAGGGGAAGCAGTTTCAAAGGAGTTTCCGACATACTGTTGAGTAGTGGAAACCATATCTGTCGAGGCCAGAAGGGAGCAATGAGGATCATTTTGTCCCCCTGAGACTCGAATTTGAGAAGTACTCTCTGAATTAGAGAAAGAGGCGGAAAGGCATATAGAAAGAGTTTTGTCCACCACAGCCTGAACGCATCCTGACAGAAAATGCCAGGCCCTGGACTTCTGGAGCAGAAGAGAGGCAATTTTGTGTTGAGTGGGGATGCAAAAAGGTCCAGGTCTGGAGTTCCCGACTTTGTGAATAGTGACTGAGCTATGACTGAGTCGAGAGACCATTCGTGAGGATCTGTCTCTGTTCTGCTGAGATGGTCCGCCAGTTCATTCTGCACTCCCGGCAGGTAGACCGCATGAATTAGAGCCTTGTGCTCTAAGCACCATTCCCACACCCTCATCGCTTCCCTGCATAAGTGGTAAGAGTGAGCACCGCCTTGCTTGTTGATGTAATACAGCACTGCTTTGTTGTCCGTTTGAAGGAGAATGTTCTTGTGACAGAGAATGTCCTTCTAAGCCCAGACTGCATAAAGGACAGCTCTCATTTCTAAGACATTTATGTGAAGCTGGGATTTGTCCTGAGTCCACGTACCTTGAGTGTGGACAGCATGATAGTAAGCTCCCTGCCCCATCAGGGACGTGTCTGTGGTAATAGAAATCTGATGATCCAGAGGAGCAAAGGGGTATCCTTCCAGAAGATTGTCCTCTTGCAACCACCAGTTCAGTGATCTCTTCAGGGTTTCTGTCACCTTGATGAGAAAGGACCGAGGGTGAGTGGTCGGGGACCACTGAATACTGAGCATCCATTGAGAGGTTCTCATGTGGAGGCGTCCTAGGGGTACAGTGAACACCGAGGATGCCATAAGACCTAGCATCCGTTGCATCGAGAGAGCTGTCACAGAGCTGCTTTCTCCGATGTATCGGGCCATCTGAAGGATATCACTCCTCCTGTCCTCTGGAAGAAATGCTTTTGCACAGGTGGTGTCCAGGAGAGTTCCTATGAAAAGGAGCCTCTGGGAGGGCTGCAGCTGCGACTTTTTGAGGTTCAGCAGGACTCCCATAGACGTGAGAAAGTGTGCAGCTGTGGCTATGGCGTCTAGAGTTCCCTGCCTGGAAGGACTTGCTAGAAGCCAATCGTCCAGATATGGGAACAATTGTATTCTGATTTTTCTGAGATGTGCTGCAAGAATTGCACAACACTTTCTAAAGACTCGCAGCACCAAGGATAGCCCAAAGGGCAGAACTCTGAACTGATAATGCTGTCCCAAAGCCACGAACCTTAGGTATTGTTTTGCTTTGGGTGAATAGGAATGGGCTGGTAAGCATACTGTATGTCCAGGGAGGCTAACCAATCGTGTTGATGAAGCAAAGGTAAATGGGTTCCTAGTGACATCATTCTGAATATCTCTTTGGGAAGGAATCTGTTTAATTTTCTGAGGTCCAAAATGGGGCGCATGTCTCCGGTTTTCTTTGGAACCAGAAAGTAATGGGAGTAGATCCCTGTGTTCTGTTGATCCAGCGGAATTACTTCCACTGCCCTGTTGTTCAGAAGGCCTTGTATCTCAGAGACGAGAAGTTCTGACTGAAGAACTGACAGCCTTGGCTGTCGTCTGGGGGGACGATCCAGAAGGTCTCCAAAAGATTGAGGGAATACCCCTCGCAGATTATCCGGAGGACCCATTAGTCCGAGGTTATGGACTTCCATTGATTGTAGAAGTGAGTCAGACGACCTCCCACTGCTGAGTAAGAGTCCCCCTTGGGCAGCTGAGGTGGGACTTGGGCCAACGACTCAGAAGGAGGCACTAGGCGCTTTAAGTCCTTGCACCTTCTGTTTTCTTTTGAGGCTGGGGGGCTTGGTTTTTATTAAAACTTCCCCTGCCTTCGCCTCGAAAGGACTTACAGTTATGAAATTGGCGTTTGTTAACACCTCCTCGAGAGGGGACGGGAGGAGGTTGAGCCAATTTAATGGCTAACCTAGTCTTTTGCGTGGTCTCTAGAACCTGTTCTACTTGAGGGCTGAAGAGATACACACCATTGAAAGGCAACGCCATTACCTGTTGCTGGGCATCATTTGTGAAACCTGAAGGGCACAGCCAGGAATGACAGTGGGTACAAATGCCCGTAGCAGCCGCTCAAGAGGCAGTACTGAAGGCATCCACAGCTGCTTTAACCAGCTGGTTGTTGGACTCGATACCTCTGGTTATGGTTTGAAGAAGCTCTGAATCAGTGTCCGACTGCTCTGAATCAGTGTCCGACTCCGGGTAGAGCTTCAACCATTTGTTTGAGCGAATGCCAAAGGATATACTCATATTGACAAAAATAGCCTTGGTAGCTGGCAATACGCATACCTAGGGTGGAAGCAACAAAGACTCTCTTACCTAAAGTGTCTATCTTACGAGATTCTTTGTTAATAGATCGAGCTGTAGTATTCTGGGGAAGAACAACCTTATCATTCTCTGCCAAGACTACAATAGGATCTGCAAAGGCTTGGGATGCCAAAATGGGTCGATCCTTTGGAGCAGCATATTTCCTATCTATGGACTTAGCCACAGAAGAAATGAGAGCAGAATTATTCCATACCATTTGAGAAAGGGTCTCAAAGGAGGGCTGTACCGGAGGAGTCAAATCCATTGGAATCTCCGGAACATGGAGGTACTGGAGTCTGAACAGTTTCCCAGGATTGATATCTGTAGTTTGGAGAGAAGGAGTGGAATTCAAGTTTTTTTAGCAGAGACTTAGATGACAGGTCCTCGACCACAGGCTCTACAGCAGGAATAGATCCTGTCCCTTCCACATCATCACCCAGCCTAAGGTCTGGGTCAGAATCAATGTCATCTCCTGACAGCCCAGCAGGGGCTGTATGAACAGGAAAGGAGTGAAAATCAGAAGGAAATGAGAAAGGAAAAGGATTCATAGAGGAGAAGCCCTGAAGACTGGATGACGCCCTAACAGGTTTCTGTGCCAAAGAAAAGCATGGCGCCGAGAGGCCACACGGCACCGAGAGGCCGCACAGCACCGAGGACGGCGCGAGAAACCACACAGTGCCGAGGATGGCGCCGACGAGGTGCATGGTGCCGAGGATGGCGCAGAGAAGCCGCACGGCACCGAGGACAGCACCAACAAGGTGCACAGCACCGAGGATGGTGCTGACATGGCACACGGTGCTGAGAAACTCAACGGTGCTGAGGACGGTGCCGAGGACGGCGCCGAGCATGCCATCGACACCAAGGGCATCGAAAACATCCCAAGACTCCAAAAACAGGATTTGAGGAGAAAGAAGGATGAATACCAGGAGATAGAGGCATCGGTTGGCACCTGCACCGCAGCCACGTGAGGAGGAAACACCTAGTAGCGGGTTAGACGGCACCAGAGGCGGCAACTAGGGAGGCTCAAAGGCCCTACCTGATCTCCCAAAAAGCCCCAAGGCCCCTGAGTTACCGGGCCAGGCAGCTGGACCAACCTCCGAGCCCATTGCTCCATAAGAGCAGCCCACTGATGAAACTGCTTATCTGAAGATCTACCAGAGGGTGGGGTAGGACTCTGATGTCAAAGACGTTGGCTACCAGAAACAGAAACCGGCGACTCTGAAGGAGGAGACCGGCAACTAGCTCCAATAACTGACCGTCTACGTGCAGACATATCAGAGGGCAACCTTGAGTGATGCCTTCTCCTTTTTGACCTGTGGGCCGAAGAAAAGCTCGAGGACGAATGGTGCTGAGAGTGCAACCATTTACTTTTATGCTTTCGAGGGGACCGCCCACTCCCTCGGGCATTGGACTGCCTGTTGTCAGAACCCCCCTCTGGAGAAGGCGGCGGACCGGACCCAGCCCGGCTGACTGAACAGCTTTCATACGAAGTCTCTCTACCATCACCTGACCCGCTCATGGTCAACTCCGTCAATGTAGGCTGAGACTTCTTCCTTAAATGAGAATAAACTAAGTGATACTTTATTCGAAATATTACTACAAAACAATAAAACTGAAAAAGTATGCTGTTAGTTTGAAGTTTAACTCCCGGCGGGCGAGCGACGTCGTCACTGAAGTGCACTCGACAGCGGGAAAAAAGGAAATGAGGCGGTTGAAGGGTCGATGCCGAGACAGTCATTACCCCGCGAGCTGGGGCTCGCGGTGCTGCTCCTCGTGGCTCCATCTCTGGCACCGATCCTCTAGCACAATGTTTGCTCCCGTTGGGTCCTAGTGCCTCCGATGCAGTTCCATTAGTGTGAATGAGTGGTGGAGACTATGTCCAGGAAGATCCAGTTTCTAGCTCACTAAAATATCCTTGCAAGACTAGTTGAAGAGGGGTTGGGGTGTGGGTGTTTCCAGTAAACTACTGCATCATCAGCATGGAGCAGTAAGTAACCACTGCAGGATGTGGGGAAGGAGTTAATGAAGAGGGTAAAGAGTAGAGGGCCTAGTATCGACCCCTGCGGGACTCCAGCACAAACCGGTTTGTGTGTGGAGATAGTTGTGTGACCTCAGGTGTAATGCTAAGGGAAGGGAGGGTGTGGAGTAATAGCTCATGACTTACAGTATCAAATGCTTTGGTTAAATCAACATAAACAGCCTCAGCCACAGACCCCTGTTCAAGGGCCTCATGAACAAAGGTAGTGAATTCAATGAGGGCAGTGGAGGTGCTAGGGCCCCTCCGGAAACCGTGCTGTTCGTGGCAGAGTAGGTCATGTTTGGATCGGTGGTCAGTAAGCTGATCCGAAACTATTTTTTCAAGAGCCTTGGAGAGGGGTGGTAGAATTGAGATTGGTCTATAGGTGGAAGCCACTGTGGGGTCCCTGCCCTTCAGAATAGGGGTCATTACTGCTCCCTTCCAGGCCTAAGGGAATTGGCTGAAGTGGAAGGACAGGTTTAGGATTTTGGTGAGATGTGGGAGTGTCACATACCTAATGAGTCTGAGGTCCAGTGCGTCTAAACTGTAACGAGAACTGCCAGAGCTTTGGTGAGGCAGCATTTTGCCTTGTTAAAGGAGATGACTCTTAGTCTAAAGGGGATGGTGGTGCTGTTGGCTAAGGTGACGGGGGAGGGAGGTAGGGTCAAAGAAGTTAGGAGGGAGAATATGAGAGAGTTCCAAGAAGGAGGTGTTGAGGGCTTCAGAGATTGCCGTAGGATTCTGGGTAGTAACCCCATTTACTGTAAGCTGGGTAGGGACAGGGGAGGACAGGTTTTCCACAGAGCTCCTTGATGTTACTCCAGAAATTTTTCCCAGATCCCCAGGTGGGGGTGAGGGTGTGTTTAAGTTAAAAAGCTTTGGCTTGCCTGATGGCCCATGTGCATTTGTTATGAGCCTCTCTCTGTACATTTGCCTGTCAAGCGGGAGCTGTGAAGCAAGGACCTTAAGCCACAGGTTATCCCTCTGCTGCACAAGATCTAGCAGCGATTGGGAGATCCATGGGGTGTTTCTTTTTTTGATTACTTGTTTGGCGAGGGGTGCGAATGTATCACATGCTGTATTGAAGGTAGTAATGAAGTGGGAGACAGCTGCGTCCACAGATTGCGCAGTGTGAATAGGGGACCAATCGCAGGAGGTTAAGTGAGATTTGAGGCGTGCTACGGCTCCTTTTTTAAGTCATCTATATTTGGTGATACGGGGGGGGGGCGGAATTCTGGCGTACCATAGGCAAGTAACAGGTGAGTGGTCACTAATTGAGTCAGGGAGCACAGTGATTTGGGAGATGTTCTTAGGTTTGTTAGTGAAGATGAGGTCTATTAGGGTTGAGGTCCCCATTCTGGGGTCCTGACAGGTCGGGGAGTTGATGACCTGTGTGAGATCACAAGCAAGGGCTGCATCCTTGCTGGGGGATGATGATGATGATGCCAGCCAGTTTACAGTGAAGTCACCTAGTAAGATGACTTCACCCCTGGGGGGGGAGATTCTGCCCAGGACTGATTCAAAAGTGAGTTTTTGGTTGCCAGGGGGAATGTACACTGCCATAGTGTAAAGGGTTTTTCCCGGGGTGCCCAGACTGAGCTTGACTGTTAGGGTCTGGGCTACATGCATAGGTGGTGGGGTGTGGACCTCAAGGGACCCAAGGGAGGGTTTAACGAAGCCAGCACAGCCGCCTCCCCCTCTTGCTCACCCTGTCTGTTCGGTAGAAGGTGTAGTCACACAGAGTGACAGCCTGTGTACAACTCCTGAGCGGATTGTGGAGCCATTTCCACTCTCCAGGGTGACCCACAGTGCCTCCTCTCCTCCCTGTTTACCCCTTAGTTCTGTTGCTTTTATCCCTTCCCTTACATAGAGTGCTACTCCTCCTCCTCCTTTTCTTCTTCCCTCCCTGTCCCTCCTGTAGATTGTGTACCCTGGTATGCTGACATTCCAGTCATGGTTCTTGTGTATCATGTTTCTGTGACTGCCACAATATCCAGGCATCCCTCTTCCATCAAGGCCACCATTTCAGGGAGCTTTTTACCTAGACTACGGGCACTGGTACTCACTACTCTCTATTTTTTTATGGCTTTATTTCTTTTTGTCCTATCCCTGTCCCTACTGCTTTTGTTTTTTTTCTCCATTTAACACTGCCCTTCTCCCTACCGACTGCTCTATTTTGGTGTTTACCTCACTAATTACCCTGATTTTTTTGGGGCTAGGATTTCCCTTCTCCTCTTCAGTGCCTCCCCTCTTGGCTAGTTTATATGTTTGCCACTGAAACATTTAAACCTATCACCTAGGAACCTGGTTCCCCTTCAGGACAGATGCAGACCATCGCGCCTGTATAGGCTTGCATCCCTCCAGGTGGAGCCCCGGTCCCCACTGAAGCCAAATCCCTGAGCTCTGCACCAGCTTTTCAACCAGTCATTGAATCCCATGGTGCGGAGTGCCCTAGCCTCATCCATGCCATAGACAGGTAGCACTTCCGAGAAAGCTACCGTGTGTGCTACTTGTCTAAGGCCCCTCCCCAACTCCACAAACTCCTGTTGAACTGCTCTGATCCCATTCTCAGCCAGGTCATTTGTCCCTAGGTGGATGATGACATCCAGCTCTCTCCCCTTTGCCGCTGCTCCCACGATCCTAAGGATTCGTTTCCTGTCCCTCCAAGACTTGGCGCCGGGCAGGCACCTTACCTCCCTTACCCCTCCCTTCCCCAGTTCTATCCCCCTCACAACTGAGTCCCCCACCAGGAGTTGTTTCCTTCCCCTGTGAGGTCCTGGGCCACCCTCCTGTGGGTCTCCATTGTGAAGGTTCCCAGCATACTCCTTGGTCTCCACTGCAGGTGCCTCCATAGAGGAACCATGCTTCGCCAGAGTGGCGAATGAATTGTGGAGAGGCACAACTGGACGGATGCGCCTCTGTTCCACCACCCTCACCCTCCTTGAGCCCACCGTGGTCCAATCACTCTTCTTTCTTGGCAACCTCTGAGGTAGTGGCAGTGGCCTGGGTGGTCCCTGGGTGGGGGAGCAGGTTTCCGAATCCTTGCTAGGTCAGCATGGAGACGAACAACCTCCTCCCTCAGACCAGAGAGGTGCCTGCAAATAGGGCAGCAACACAGTCTCCAGAATGTCTCCCTGAAGACTGCTGCTCCACAGCCAGTGCATTGCACCACTCCCCACATGTCTGTGTCCCTTCCAGTTACAGATGCTTTTTTGTTTTTTGTTCTTGTTTTAGTGTGTGCAAGCTTGTGAGTGTCTCTACCCCTATTCAGTGTGCTGGAGGTAACTAGAGGTTCAAAAAGTTTATGCATGAGCATGTCAAGCACAAGATTAATATCCCAGGGGGCAACCGGTTTCCTAACCGTGGGTCTTGTGTGAAGAATGCCTTCAAGGAGCCTCTTAAACAGTGGTAATTGAGCTATAGACATGTTCTGGACTGGTTCATGATAGGTAGAAAGCGCACCGAGGTGCACCTTTAAAGATGAGTACTGCAGTCCTGCATCTGAAAGGTCTAATAGGTACTCCAATACTTTATCCGGAGGACATTGAAAAGGATCTAAGTAGATCTTAGTACACTATTCTGAGAAGCACCTCCATTTGACTGTGTCAGTCTTCTTAGTGGAAGGCTTACAAGCTGCCAAGAGGATGTCTAAGATTCCCTGAGAAACTTTAAACCTGCTCACTTCTATGTCTTTAAGAGCCAGGAGTTGAGATGAAGGGAATGCAGGTTGGGATGGCCAAGGATCTCTGTGTCAGGAGGTCCATTCACAGAGGTAACTGCTTCGGAGGGGCCTCTGACAGCTTGTTGAGTAAGGGAAACCATATCTGTCGAGGCCAGTATGGTGCAATTAGAATCATCTTGCCCTCTGTGCCTCTAGTCTGAGCAGCACCCTCTGAATCACCGGGAGGAGGAGGAGGAAATGCATACAGAAGACATCTTGTCCACTGCAGCCTAAATGCATCCTGACAGAAAACACCAGGTTCTGGATTTCTGGAGCAGGATAGAGGCAAGTTTTCATTGAGTGGGGATGCAAAAAGGCCCAAGTCTGGACTGCCCCACTTGTCGAAAAACAACTGCATTAAGTCTGTTGCAAGTGACCACTCATGAGGATCTGCATCTATTCTGCTGTGGTGGTCCACCACATGGTTTTGCGTTCTTGGCAAGTAAACTGCCTGAATCAGGACATTGTGCTCGAGGTGCCACTCCTACACTCTTATGGCTTCTCTGCATAGAGTGTAAGAGTGTGCCTCGCCATGTTTGCTGATGTAGTACATCACAGCCTTGTTGTCCATCTGAAGAAGAATTACTTTGTGATTGACAACCTCTTCTAGGACTCGGAGGGCATAGAGGACTGCCCTCATCTCTAGATGTGGAGAAGAGACTCTTCCTGAGTCCACACTCCCAGAGTGTGAAGGTCTTGGCAGTTGGCTCCCCAGCCCAGCAGAGATGCATCTGTGGTGATGGTGGTCTGAGTTCCGGTGCAGCAAAGTGCAGACCTTGCAGAAGGCTGTCCTCTTGTATCCACCATGCCAGAGACCACCGCAGCGACTCTGTCACTTTGATGGGATAAGACTGCGGATGTGTTACAGGGGTCCACTATATGCTTAGCATCCACTGAGTGGTCCTCATGTGCAGGTGAGCTAGAGGCACTGACTAAGGAGGGAGTCAGTGCATTGGGGCAGAAATCTGACATCTTTGCAGAATATTTAAACTAGCAAATGGGTAGAGGGGTGCAGCACCCCATAGGTTGAATGGGAAGAACACCCCTTCCCCTCAGCTAGTGGTCAAACAGGAGTTCAGCATATTTGTAGTTCATTTGCACCACCAGGTAAGGAAGAAGGTCCAGCTCCCCATACGACGCACAGGGGAATTGCCAGACCTCGCCCAACAACTAACGTAGCGAAATCTGGGAAATGGAAAATCATGCACACAATTGCTCGCAGTCTGGGAAACAAGAGCCCAGACCTGCAAGCAATAATCACAGAGGCTAAACTGGACATAGTAGCCATTAGCGACACATGGTTTACTAGTAACCACTCTTGGAAGATTTCAGTATCTGGCTATGCACTGTTCAGAAGAGACCGAGGTGCAAAAAGGGGGGGTGGAGTGGCCCTTTATGTCAATGAAAATATCAAAGCTACAGAAATTCAGAATACACATAAGGAGCCAGAAAAACTGTGGGCCACCCTGGAAAACAGGAAATGGGACAGCCATACGAACCAAGGGTGTCTACAGGCCTCCAGACTAGAGGGGAGGACACAGACATATTACTGTTAGAAGATATATACAACATATGACAGCTAAAGGGGAGGTTCTGATAATGGGAGACTTCAACCTGCCAGATACATATCGGTCAATACCAGCATTAACATCTGCCAGAACTAGACACATGGTGGATTTCCTGCAGGGGGAGGGTCTCAAACAACTGGTACAACAACCCACAAGAGACAGGGCTATGCTAGATCTAGTACTGACTAACAGGGAAAGGATCACAGATCTCCAGGTAGAAGGTCACCTGTGGGCCAGTGACCGTCGCATGGTATGGTTCAATTTGGCCACTACAACTAAATCATCTCACTCCAAGGCAAGAATATGGGACTTCAGAGGAGCTGACTTTAATAAGATGGCCAACAGAGTTAAGCTAGCCCTGGTGGCAAAAAGAAATACAGGTGAGGGGGTACAGGCAAAGTGGGCAGGCATTAAGGATGCAATACTTGATGTAACATCCCATTATGTTAGAGAGAAAAGGAAGTGCAAAAGAAGAAGGAAACCACTTTGGTTCTCAAAAACTGTAGCAGAAAAGGTCAGAGCCAAAAGGCTGGCCTTCAGGAACTATAAGGGAACGCAGCAGGATGATAAAGACAGGGAGGCATACCAAACTTCTCTAAGGGAAGCAGGGAAGGCAGTAAGGCAGGCAAAGGCACAAACCAAGGAAAAACAAGTACGAACAGTAAAAGAAGGTGAGAAGACTTTCTAAGGATACATTAATGAAAGGAGAAAGTCCAGAGGGGGTATTGCTAAGATCAAAGGGGATAAGGGGGCGTGTGAGGAGGAGGACCATGTAAAAGCATCTATCCTAAATAGATACTTCTGCTCAGTATTTACTGAAGAGAAGGTAGGGCAGGGCCCACAGTTCAGCACCATGGACACAGGGGGGAAGAAGGTGTGCACTAGTCCCCTCACAAAAGAAAGGGTCCTACAAGAGCTCTATAAGCTCAGGGTGGACAAGCCAATGGGACCTGATGGCATACATCCCAGGGTACTTAAGAGCTAAGGGTAGAACTAGCAGAGCCATTACCAGAACTGTTTAGTGAGTCTCTGAGCACAGGAGAGGTCCCAGAAGATTGGAGAAGGGCTCATGTGATCCTGCTCCACAACAGTGGTTGCACAGAGGAGGCAGAGAACTACAGACCAGTCAGTCTTACCTCAGTAGTGGGCAAGAATATGGAGGCACTCCTTAAGGAAAGCATAGTGCAACACCTGGAATCCACAGGAGCACAGGATCCAAGACAGCATGGATTTACAAAAGGAAGGTCCTGTCAAACTAATCTCATAGATTTCTTTGACTGGGTAGCCAGAGTGGTGGACCAAGGGGAAGCAGTTGATGTCACCTACCTTAACTTCAGCAAAGCTTTCGATACTGTTCCACATAGATTTATTAATAAGCTGGGTAGGCTCGGGGTTGGTCAGATGTTGGTCAACTGGGTGGCAAACTGGTTGACGGGCAGAACACAGAGTCTCGTAATAAATGGTATGCAGTCAAAAGAAATGAAAGTCACAAGTGGGGTACCTCAGGGATCAGTCCTGGGGCCAGTCCTCTTCAATATCTTCATCAGTGACATTGCATATGGACTGGACGGTAAGGTTTGTCTGTTTGCAGATGACACCAAGATCTGCAACACAGTATATGATCCAGATGGGGTGGGCAGAATGAGAAGAGATCTGGATAAACTGGCAAAATGGTCGGAAGAGTGGCAACTGGGGTTCAGTGCAAAGAAGTGCAAGATCATGCACATAGGGAAGAGAAACCCTGAAGCCACCTATAGACTTCGAGGTGAGTTGCTGGCAGTCACAAGGGAAGAAAGAGACTTGGGCATCATCATCACCGATGACCTGAAATCATCCAAGCAGACCACTAAAGCAATAGGTAAGGCTAGAGGATTTTGGGGTGAATTAGTAGGGGTATCACAAGTCGGAAGAGGGAGGTAATAATCCCTCTTTACAAGACCCTGGTTAGGCCCCATCTGGAGTACTGCGTGCAGTACTGGAGGCCACACCTTCACAAGGACATTAACCAAATTGAGACAGTCCAGAGAAGGGCAACCAAAATGGTGCAGGGACTGCATCAGAAAACATGAGGACAGATTAATGGAGCTCAATATGTATAACCCAGAGCAAAGAAGGGAGAGGTGTGATGAGATCGAAACATTCAAACACCTTAAGGTCATTAACAATGTGAAAGAGTCTAACATGTTTCAATATAAGAAAACTAGCAGGACAAGAGGACACAGCATGAGATTAGAGAGAGGCCAATTAAGGAGTAATGTGAGGAATTTTGTTTTCACAGAAAGGGTGGTGAATGCATGGAACAGCCTACCTCAGGAAATGGTGGATATGAATACAGTGCAGGGCTTCAAATAGGCATGGGATAGGCATAAGGAAGCAATACAGACGAGTATGAACAGATAGGCCATTGATAGAGCAAAGGCCGATGGCACATTCATAAGGTAGAAAAAGAAATGAGCAGACTGGATGGGCCTTGTGGTCCTTATCTGTCATCATCTTCTACGTTTCTATGTGAATACGGAGGAGGCCATAAGGCCTAACATCCGTTGTATGGAGTGAGCTTGTACAGCACTGTTGTCATTTGCAGAATATTGCTCCTCCTGTCACCTGGGAGAAAACACTTTGCTTTTGCAGTATCTAAGAGGGCTCCTATAAAGAGGAGTTGCTGAGAAGGTTGAAGCTGTGACTTCTCCAGGTTCAGCAAGACCCCCATGAAGGGAAGGAACTGAGATGCCATAGACACTGCTTCCTGTCTCCTGCCTTGACAGGCTTACCAAAAGCCAATCAGCTAGATAGGGGAAGACTTGAATACTGAGCTTTCGAAGGTGTGCCGTGAGAACTGTGAAACACTTGGCAAAGAACTGAGGCACCGAGGACAGGCAGGACTCTGAATTGGTAATGTTGACCCAGGGCCACCAAGTGAAGGTATTTGAGATGATTTGGGTGTACTATAACATGTTGGTAGGCATCTTGCATGTCCAAGGATGCCAGCCAGTCATGCTGTTGTAGAAGTGGAAAGAGTGTCCCCAAGGAGACCATCTTGAACTTCTCTCTGAACAAGAACTTGTTCAGCTTTCTAAGGTCAAGAATGGGGTGCATGCCACCTGTTTTCTTTGGGACTAGAAAGTAATGGGCATAGAAATCTGTGTTTCACTCTGCCCAGGGAACTACTTCCACTGCCCTGTTTCTGAGAAGGCCCATAATCTTGAAAGTAAGATAGGTCTGACTGAGTGGTTGACAGAATTTTTCTGTTCTGTTTTGTACCTGATAGGCCATTTTCTCCATCTCCTGTACATCTAATATTATTTGTTTCCATTCAGATACTGTAGGCAGATCAGGTTTTAGCCACTTACGTGTTATTGCTTTGTTCACAACTGCCACACATACATACCAAAGATATTTTATTTTATTTATTGGGAACTCGGAATTACAAACCTTTGAGCTAAGAGCTTGTTTACAAAGGATCCTCGTCAACACTTAAGGAGATCCATTTTGTTGCAACAGCATAATTACAGCAGACAAATTGACACTGGGGTTGTACTACTAACACAGAATTTACATAGGAAGGGGTAGCAAATACATTTATGGTTTACACAAGTCAAGACATGAATGAAGCAGCTGGCATCATTGTCAATTTTCCAGTGGAAAAACAATGTGCAGCCATCTTAGAGAAGGTAAGTGCAGAGAGACAACTTGGGGTTTGGCAAGTGCAGGTAGGTGGGGGGGGGTGGAGGGAGGAAGAGGTCAGGAAAATGGGCTACAGGTAGTGTGGGTGTACTGGACAGAGGGCAGGTGGAGGGAGGAGTAAGGGGTGCAGAGAAGTGCACAAGGGACCGGCAGGAGGCAGTGTGGGTGAACTGGACAGAGGGCAGGTGGAGGGGAGTGGTGAGGGGTAATGGACAAAGGGCAAGTGGGGGGGAGGAGGGGGGAAGGGAGTAGGTGCAACCCGGCCAGAGCAAGTGGGCAGTTGAGTGGTGGGCCGGATACTGGGTTTACGTTTGACACAGACAGCGGACTGGCGGAGAGATGGACTTAGGGAATTCAGATTTGAAGTGCCCTAGGCGTTGAAGGTTGGTGATTGTGTTTGGAAGCTTGTTTAGCCAGGTGGGCACCCTTACTGCGAAAGCATGCCTCTCTAGGGCTGATCTCCTGAAGGTAACAGCTAAGGCATGCCTGGAGACACTTCTTGTGGCATGTTCACCTGGGGCAGGTCTGAATAACGCCTGCAGGGAGACAGGTGCCAGTCCCAGTAGGGCCTTCTTTCCTAGTAAGCAGGTCTGGAGCTTTATTCTACCACAGCTAGTGTACATGGTAGCACCATAAACCACGTTTCCATAGTCCAGGATTGTGCAATTGACCGCCTGGAGCCTGGCTTCAGGGGTGAGGCAGAAGCCGAGTCTGTATTTAGCATTGGCTCCTCTGATTTCCAGTGGTGACAGACCCAGGACTAAGTGATAGACCGCTCTTTTCCACATGACTTAAGGCACATGTAACCCCCCTGCAAATGGGGGTTCCCAAAAGACTTCCAGGAGCTTGCTTGAATGCTCCAAGCCTGAATGGTGTTTGGCATTTAAGCCATTTATCAGTGAGTGTTTTTAGAGCCTCTGGTACTGTCTCTTTAAGAGCTGTCTGCTTGCAGACATAATTAGTTTGTATGGGGGACTGTGTGCTTCTCTGAGTACCACTCGAGCTGCTGCCAATTCACTTCATTTTTGCAGTCACTAGGAGTGCAAAGGGAACCTATCTGAAAGATGTAACTGTTTGCCAGAAATTATTTAGAGTAATAATGAAATTACCGCTTGTCTAACCTGCTTTCTTTGCAGTCAGAACTGTGTCTGCTAGTTCCCATTCTAGTTTTGAACTGCTGAACTGGACCAATCAGTGTGGGGTAAGCTAGCTCTAAAATGATGCCTTGGACGAATCAGAACTTGGACTCATAATCTGAGCCAGCCACAAGAGGATTGTATGGGCAGTGACTCTGGGAGATGTAGTTTAGACTTCAGTGCCTTTTGGACCAACAGCAGCAGTCTATTGTGAGTGACAGCCAATCCAGTCAAGAACTGGGAGGAACTCAAAGGAAGTGCCTGGTTCGTCAGTTGGAGTTCAGTTGAGCTTTGGCAGTGAAGAAGGAAGGAGCCCTGTGCTTTTTCAGTGTGCAGTTTTAGTCAAAAACGGTGTAAAGGCCCAGAGTTCGTCTGCAGCTTGTGTAACAGCTTGTTAGGACTGAATCCGTCCTGTGAAAAGAATCAAAGGATCTCTGAAGAGTAGAAACCAGGCTCACCCTGTAGAAGACTGGAAGAATTGCTGAAAATTGCACTCGGTCTGTCAGGACCTGAATCTGCTGTGTGTTCTCCCGGGTATTGTGCAGTAATTGCGATCGGGATACAGATGCAGCCTGCCTGGTATAGTACTTTCTTTTATATGGATGTGTGAAGAGGTTTGTGTACCTCAAGTGAGCCCTGCTGACATTGAAGGACCCTATCTTATTTGGAGGTCGTGAGTACTAATTCAGGGTTGCTCCCTGTTGAATTGCCACATTAAATCCAAATGGAATTACTGTACTGTTGACTGTTTAATTCTCCTTTCTCTGTGTGAAAGGGCCCCTACCAGCTGCCACGGTTTGGACTAGCCACTAGGGCTTGGGTACCTAGGGACAGCAACTGATAGGGATAGGCCTGTGCACAGAGCCATAGGTAGATTATTAGAGTGATAAGCTAATTAACCTGATTTCCCCCTGTCCTTGTTATATCCCCCTAAATAAATCAGAGCTGCTTGTTTCAGCAAAGTTATACTGCCTGAGGTATTTGTCTATGTTAAAGTACTGTACTGTGATTGTTGCACTGTATCTCATTTCACAGGAGGTCCCAGTGCCGGAACCAGACCTGGGGTAAGGGTATACTGTGAAGGTAATTCTGATATATTGTGTGGGCCACTAGTGGGAAGAAAGGGGTTGCAGTGTCCCAGAGGGCTGTGACCAAGTTAGTTTAACTATTGCAAACCCTGACCTCTGGGTGGAGGCACCCGCCATTGGATCCAGGCCCTCAACCTGTTAGTGGCAAATCAGGCAGGGGTAGTAGCCCCTGGGATAGCGCCATCTAGGGGTTACATCTTGGAGGCTCACCGCTGGGATTGTGTGTCCTCAGTGGCCATATTTACTAAACCACTGTTAAGAAAAAAATGGGTACCCCGACAGAAGTGGCTGTGCACCGGCTGGTGGAGTGGTGTACTGGGGAGGAGATCGACCCCCAAAATGCTATGCTTATCCTGGACATCCCCCGTGTATCAATACGGACACTGTGCAGGGAGTACTTTCCAAGGTGGAAGGTTTACAAAACCCTGTGGTGGTGGGTCGGCATGCTAATCTGCTCACCCACACTTTCCTGGCCCTAGTAGAGTTTAAGGATCCCATAGATAGCTCCAAAGTGCCACAGACCATTACCCCAGAGGGAGCCCTCACTGCTTGGAGAGTGATAACTAAGGACAGTAAAGACCCGGGGGGGAATCAGCCCCCACCACTATCTGAAACTTTTGAGGAGAAATTTGCTGAATGGTTGCTGGGAGAGGGGAAAACTGTGGAGGACTTGAAGAAACTATTCTTGCCACCTGGGGGTGTTCCTCCCCCAACACCCTCTCCTGCTCCAGTGCCCGTAATGGTGGCTGAACCAATGCAGACTCCTATTTCTGCACCTGCCATTAGTCACGACTTCACCGGGTTGAGGATCTTCTGGCACTCCTCCCCACCCCCAAGGGAGGATGACTGGGAGACCTGGATAGACTATGTTGCCCCCAAGTGCTAGAATGGCAATGCTGGAAGGTGAAAGCGAAAGAGGGTTAGTGAGAGCCTCCGAGGTCCTGCCCTGGCTACCATCCGTAGCAACGGGCCAGTAACCCTGAAGCGACTGCACAGGCCTATCTTGAGGCCTTGGAGAATGTGTATGGGAGCCCAGATTCTGATGAGGACCTATGGTGGAGAGTAAGAGATGCACAACAGTACCAAGGGGAGTTGTTGTCTGTGTATGTATCTCGGCTGGAAAAATTGTTGCAAGAATGCCTCAGAAAAGGTAGTTTGCCAGCGATTGAACTGGACCGAACCAGGCTGGACAGGATCCTTAAGTCTGCCCCCTTCTCAGAACTGCTGTTGCTTCAGTTACACCTGGCAGATCGACTGGAATCCCCACCCCTCCTATGATGAGTTAATGAGAGAAATTCAGGAGTTGAGAAAAGACGACCTCGGAGGGACCTGCACCAATAGCTGCGGCTACGACCCGAGTGACTGAGGGTGACCCATCAAGTGAAGTTCAGGGGCAGAGGCTGGCAGTCAATGAGTGCTCTGACAAGGAAAAAGATATGTCACAATGGGGCGAACTGTTGAGAGAGATCCGGAATTCAAAAACAGTCCTTTGTGAAGGCCACGCCTGCAAGTGGCGCCTGACCTATATCCGACTGCATCTGCTATGGGGTGGGGTACCCACCATGTATCTCCTGCTGATAACAGCTCCGAACTCGATTCCTTGACCATGGAAGTGGAGAAACTGACGAGATGTCTCCAAATGCTTATCACGCCGCAGACAGAGATGGCACCAAGGTTTCCAGTTAGTAATACCCCGCCCTGGCTCCCAGTGTGGCGCCTCGGCCAGCTCAAACTCCAGGAAGTATGTTTTGCTATAATTGTGGGAAAGATGGGCACATGAAAAGGGAATGCCAGTCCCCAAAAGACACTGACAAAGTTGCATATAGGCTACAAGGAGAGCTTCGGAGAAGAAATCAGTGGTTAAGAGGTGCACGACATGATCCCAGTGAGGGCACCAAAATGCTAATTCACGTCCTTTTGTGGCAAGGTCAGTTGCCCAGGCCCCCACTACCGCCTCCAGACTGGTCCAGAATAGTGGGTCCCTCCATGGAGACCACTGTAAAGGTGAACGGAGTGTCTACAAGAGCTATATTAGACAGTGGCTCCCAAGTGACAATTATGTTCCAAGATTGGTATCAGAAGCATTTGTCAGACGTCCCTTACAACCATTAGAAGGACTGCATGTATGGGGGTTAAGTGAGAAGGCCTACCCTATTCGGGTATATCCAATTTGGCTGTCTTTCCCACCTCCGTGGCTGGAGTGGCCGAACAAGTAGAGACCCTAGCCTTAGTGTGTCCCCCACTGGACTGTATGATGGTGTCCCTTTGTTGATTGGAACAAATGCTCTATGTTCGGAAGGCTGGCACAGTTGTGTTATGAAAAAAGGGGTCAAAGACTAGTAGAGCTTTAAGAGTTCGGCTTTAATTAAGAAGGCCTATGAGGCACAGAGAGATGCTGAAAACAGAACCAGAGGAACCGGTCGGAATTGTATGGAAGAAGGATCCTGAGTCTCTGATCCTGGCGCCAAATGCCCAGTGTACCTTACAGGGAGAGGTCCGTATCAGAAAGGATGTTAAGAATAAAATATTAATGTTGGATGCACCAGGCGATGGAAAATTGCCAGAGGACTGCTGGTCAAGCCTAGTATTTTGCCCGCTAGAGCCCATGCTTATGCCAGAAGGGTAATGGTCCAAGTTCATAATGTGTCTGAAAGAGACATTCGAGTAAACAGAGGTTGCATCCTGGCTAATGTGCATTGTGCAGACACTGCAGTGCTACCCAGCAGCAAGAGTTCAAGGAAGAATGACAGAGTAACGCCTGACTTGTTTGATTTCGCGACTCCGCTGCCAGCTGAATGGAAAGTGAAGATCAGTGAGAAGCTTGCCCGAGAGACCAGGTGTTTTCTTTAAAGGAATGGGATGTAGGATGCGTGCAAGGAGCTGAGCACAATATCCGCTGCATGACGAAAGACCATTTCGTGAGAGGTCTCGGCGCCTGGCACCTGCTGACATAGATGATGTGAGAGCCGCATCTGCAAAGAGATGTTAGCTGCTGGTGTAATACAAGAATCCAGAAGCCCTTATGCTTCCCCATTGTGGTAGTGAGGAAAAAGAATGGAACAGTAAGGATGTGTGTGGATTATCGCACCTAAACCGCGGACTATCCTGATCAGTACACAATGCCCCGATTCAGGATGCTTTGACTGCCTAAGCGGGAGCAAGTGGTTCTCTGTGCTGGATCTCCGCAGTGGGTACTATCAGATCCCGATGGCCCCAGAGGACCGTGAAAAGACAGCCTTTATCTGTCCGCTTGGCTTCTATGAATTCATGAGGATGCCTCAAGGATTCATGTGCCCCAGCCACTTTTCTTACGATTGATGGAGCGTGCAGTGGGGACATGAACTTACTAGAGTGCCTGGTATACCTAGATGATGTTATTGTGTTTGGCAGCTCACTGGAGGAACATGAGAGCAGATTATTTAAGGTATTGGACCGACTGGAGGACTTTGGCCTTAAACTGTCCATTGATAAGTGTCAATTTTTCAAACATCAGTAAAGTATGTGGGACACATAGTATCCACCGAGGAATAGAGACCGACCAAGTAAAGTTGAGGCCTTGACCACCTGGCCACAGCCCAAAATCTAAAAGAACTGCAAAGATTCCTGGGATTCTGTGGTTATTATCGGCGCTTCATCAAGGACTATTCAAGAGTGATCCGCCTTTACTTAACCTTACTCAAGGGTATCCCCAACCCACAAAAAATACCAAAAGTCAGCATCCTCAAGACTGAAAGAGTGTATTTTCATCCGAAAGAAGTATTTGAGTCCGCTGGACTCCTTGATTGTGAGACTGCTTTTCATGAGATCATATATCAACTTACCCATGCTCCAGTGCTGGCCTATGCCGATCCAAGAAAACCTTACGTCCTGCACACTGATGCTAGCTTGCAAGGGTTGGGGGCTGTGTTGTACCAAAACACGAAATGGCCTGAGACCAGTGGCCTTTGCCAGTAAAGCCTGACCCCATCCGAAAAGAACTATCCTGTACATAAGTTAGAGTTCCTAGCTTTGAAGTGGGCTATTGTTGACCAATTCCATGAGTACTTGTATGGGGCTAAAATACTAGTAAAAACTGACAATAATCCTTTGACCTATGTGCAGACCTCAGCTAAGTTGGATGCCACTGGCCATAGGTGGCTTTCTGCATTATCTACATATGACTATGCCTCGAATACCGAGCAGGTCTGAACCACATAGATGCTGATGCTTCTCCGGAGGCCTGTTCCCCAGAATGATTGGGTCCGACTGGCAGAACCTGACATTCGGGCACTCTGCCGAGAAGTTTGACAGGGAGGAACAAATGTCCACCGGACGAGTGGACTGCATGAGTGGATTGCTTGAGCCTCTGAGAATTGCATACCTGCTGTTATTGCCACTTTTCTGCAATAGACATTGGTGCACTGCCTCAGCTGGACAATGACAGTATTCGGGCGGCTCAATCCCGCGATCCCATGATCAAAGCAGCTTTAGAAGCCTCTATGCAGGAAAAGATGTGTCCAAATTACGCCCACTGATTTGAGAACTGCACTGTTATACAAAGAAGGTCCTAAGTTGAAACTGATCAATAAACTGTTATACAGAGAAACAGTAGACAGAGGGGACAAGTAGACAAACAACAACTAGTGCTGCCCACTGCCTTGAGACTCAGTATTGAGGTCCTTGCACAACCACATGGGGCACCTTGGTATAGACAGAACACTTGACTTGGTGAGATCCAGATTCTATTGGCCTAAGATGGGGGGCTGATGTGGAGCAACACATTCGAACTTGTAGTCGCTAGCTTACAGAGGAAAGCTTGGCCTCAGAGGGCTGCCCCCTGTTAACATAACCACCAGTGCACCCATGGAGCTGGTCTGTATTGATTTTCTAAGTTTGGAGTCAGATCAAAGAAATATCAGTAATGTGCTGGTGGTCACTGACCATTTCACAAGATATGCTAGCTTTCCCACCGAAAGACCAAGAAAGCATCCACTGTAGCCAAAGTACTTGTGAAAACTTTTATTCACTATGGGGCTCCACAAAGAATCCATCCTGATCAAGGGAGAGACTTTGAGAGTCGTCTGATCAAAGAGATGCTTTCTCTGTGGGAGTGCGAAGTCCAGAACCACTCTCACTTACCCCTCAGGGGACCCACAGCCTGAACGCTTCAACCGTGACTTTGCTAGATATGCTAGGCACCCTGCACCCAAAGGACAAGCCTAGATGGAGCCAACAAATTAGCACCCTGGTACATGCTTATAACTGCACCAAAGTGATGCCACTGGATTTCTCCCCTACCGCCTGATGTTTGGAAGAGAAGCTCGACTACCCAGTAGATGTGTGTTTTGGGGTCTCTCCTGATGGGGTTCAAGCTGACAACTATTTACAGTATGTGCAAAGTTAAAGGCCCAGCTAACTCATGCGTACCAACTGGCTCAAACCATGGCTGCCAAAAGAAATCTGGCCAACAAAGAAAGGTATGATAAAAAGGTGAAAGCACAGGAACTCCAGGAGGGAGATCGGGTATTGCTAAGAAATCTGGGACTGCATGGCAAGCACAAGATTGCTGACAGATGGCACCATCTCCCTCACATTGTAGTGGGCAAACTAGATGATCTGCCAGTGTACAAAGTAAGGCCTGAGAATAATTCAAAAGATGTAAAAACAATGCATAGAAATCATTTACTGCCCATTGGACAAATCTTAATTGAGTCTGAGCCCTAGAAGATGCCCCTCTGGACCAGTGACTAGAGCTGCTGCTAAGAAAAGATCAAGAAAGTCTGCACCTACAGAAGCAAAGTTAAAGTGTTCCCCTCCACAAGTCCCAGTTGAGCATGACTGTCAGTCCATATCGGAAGAAAGTGAGAGTGACTTTGAATACTATCCTTCTTACGAACTGAGTCAATTGTTTGGGGCAATCCCTAGTCAATACTGGAGACAAAGCTGGGCCTTCTGGACTGTCTAAGCCCCAGCTTCATCCCTGGAGCCAATGCTCCCAGAAAGTGAAGTGCAAAGCATCAGATCAGATGAAATGGAATCATTGTGCATGGTTGAACTGTTTGAGCTTTCAGGGAGAAAATGATAGATTGGGGCAGACTGGTGATACACCCAACAAGAAGAGTATTTTGAGTGCCCTGACAGTCCACTGCCAGTGTCCAAAAGCTCTCCATGCGAGCCAAATGTTGTGGACTCAGAAACTGTAACTCCTGGAGCTGAAAGTGCCCCAAGTTCTAGCCTCTCTACCCCATGGAGACTCCTGACAAGTGAGGACAATGCTGAAAATGAGGCTCAGAGTGCAGAGACTATAACAGTTCCCCCTAGAAAGACTGGTCGAGCTGTAAAGCCTGTGGTGCACCTCAGTTATGATTCACTTGGAGGCCTGTGGACTTGCCTCTCAATGTTGTCCATAAAGGAGTGTATGTGTCCCCGAGCTCATTGCCCAAACTGAGCATCAGTGCTAACTCAAGTTACTTGTGTTGCCCTCTAAGTATGGTGCCCTTGCCCCATCCAGCCCCAAGGTAACTGATAGGAAGGGCCCCTCTCTTCAGGTTTCATGGTACAAGAGGTAATAACTTGATTATGGTACAATGTGTATGTAATACTGTGTAAAGAGTGACGTTACTGCAATGTTTCAGAAATGTGTTCTTGGTAAAATGATATATTGACTGATGATTACATGTGCGAGCCTAATGCAAATGTATATGGTTGCAGTTGAAACTTATGGGTACTTGCTTGACGCGGACGTCCAAGCTTTCCCAAAGCAGGAAGGGTGTAACCCCTGCAAATGGGGGTTCCCAAAAGACTTCCAGGAGCTTGCTTGAATGCTCCAAGCCTGAATGGTGTTTGGCATTTAAGCCATTTATCAGTGAGTGTTTTTGAGCCTCTGGTACTGTCTCTTTAAGAGCTGTCTGCTTGCAGACATAATTAGTTGTATGGGGGACTGTGTGCTTCTCTGAGTACCCTCGAGCTGCTGCCAATTCACTTCATTTTTGCAGTCACTAGGAGTGCAAAGGGAACCTATCTGAAAGATGTAACTGTTTGCCAGAAATTATTTAGAGTAATAATGAAATTACAGTTTGTCTAACCTGCTTTCTTTGCAGTCAGAACTGTGTCTGCTAGTTCCCCATTCTAGTTTTGAACTGCTGAACTGGACCAATCAGTGTGGGGTAAGCTAGCTCTAAAATGATGCCTTGACGAATCAGAACTTGGACTCATAATCTGAGCCAGCCACAAGAGGATTGTATGGGCAGTGACTCTGGGAGATGTAGTTTAGACTTCAGTGCCTTTTTGGACCAACAGCAGCAGTCTATTGTGAGTGACAGCCAATCCAGTCAAGAACTGGGAGGAACTCAAAGGAAGTGCCGGTTTCAGTCAGTTGGAGTTCAGTTGAGCTTTGGCAGTGAAGAAGGAAGGAGCCCTGTGCTTTTTCAGTGTGCAGTTTTAGTCAAAAAACGTGTGTAAGGCCCAGAGTTCCGGTCTGCAGCTTGTGTAACAGCTTGTTAGGACTGAATCCGTCCTGTGAAAAGAATCAAAGGATCTCTGAAGAGTAGAAACCAGGCTCACCCTGTAGAAGACTGGAAGAATTGCTGAAAATTGCACTCGGTCTGTCAGGAACTGAATCTGCTGTGTGTTCTCCCGGTATTGTGCAGTAATGCGATCGGGATACAGATGCAGCCTGCCTGGTATAGTACTTTCTTTTTATATGGATGTGTGAAGAGGTTTGTGTACCTCAAGTGAGCCCTGCTGACATTGAAGGACCCTATCTTATTTGGAGGTCGTGAGTACTAATTCAGGGTTGCTCCTGTTGAATTGCCACATTAAATCCAAATGGAATTACTGTACTGTTGACTGTTTAATTCTCCTTTTCTCTGTGTGAAAGGGCCCTACCAGCTGCCACGGTTTGGACTAGCCACTAGGGCTTGGGTACCCAGGGACAGTAACTGATAGGGATAGGCCTGTGCACAGAGCCATAGGTAATTATTAGAGTGATAAGCTAATTAACCTGATTTCCCCTGTCCTTGTTATATCCCCTAAATAAATCAGAGCTGCTTGTTTCAGCAAAGTTATACTGCCTGAGGTATTTGTCTATGTTAAAGTACTGTACTGTGATTGTTGCACTGTATCTCATTTCACAGGAGGTCCCAGTGCCGGAACCAGACCTGGGGGTAAGGGTATACTGTGAAGGTAATTCTGATATATTGTGTGGGCCACTAGTGGGAAGAAAGGGGGGTTGCAGTGTCCCAGAGGGCTGTGACCAAGTTAGTTTAACTATTGCAAACCCTGACCTCTGGGTGGAGGCACCCGCCATTGGATCCAGGCCCCTCAACCTGTTAGTGGCAAATCAGGCAGGGGTAGTAGCCCCTGGGATAGCGCCATCTAGGGGTTACACACATATTATCCCCTTGGTTAAACCCTCATATACCCTACTGTGACAGGGTAGACTAGGACCCTGTCCCATTTGTTATGGAGAAAGTGTTTAAATAAAAGGATCTTTCCTTTTCAGTCTCTTCTCTGTCTGGTTGCACAACCAAATTTTCCTGTGAGACTTCGGACTTGATCAACCTAATAGGCTTGCAGTTCTTTGACTCTCACTGTGTCTCAGTTTTGTCTTGCTGTCTGTTTTTCTCCCTTGCATATCTAGATCTGCTGATATAAAAATATAGGCAAATCACTGCATGGAAAAGTAACTGATGTTGGGATCTCTTATGTTTAGAAAATATATAGTGCTACTGTTGAAATGTATATATTTATAATCTGAGAAAATTGCAACAGCTATTAGAAAACTCAGAGGTTACCAGAGTTCAGTTTTTAAGCCTTTTGCGAACGTTGTGCAAAAGGGGGCCTCAACTCAAGAAGCACACTGTGTTCTAGCAGCTCCTGCCTGATATTGGTGTAACCCCCCCTTGCAAATGGGGGTTACCAAAAGACTTCCAGGAGCTTGCTTGAATGCTCCGAGCCTGAATGGTGTTTGGCGTTTAAGCCATTAATCTGTGAGTGTTTTTAGAGCCTCTGGTACTGTCTCTTTAAGAGCTGTCTGCTTGCAGACATAATTAGTTTGTATGGGGGGACTGTGTGTTTCCCTGCTTGAGTCCCACTCGAGCTGCTGCCAATTCACTCCGTTTTGCAGTCACTAGGAGTGCAAAGGGAACCTATCTGAAAGATGTAACTGTTTGCCAGAAATCATTTAGAGTAATAATGAAAATACAGTTTGTCTAACCTGCTTTTCTTTGCAATCAGAACTGTGTTTGCCTAGTTCCCCATTCTAGTTTTGAACTGCTGAACTGGACCAATCAGTGTGGGTTAAGGGAGCTCTAAAATGGTGCCTGTGGACGAATCAGAACTTGGACTCGTAATCTGAGCCAGCCACAAGAGGACTGTATGGGCAGTGACTCTGGGAAATGTAGTTTGGACTTCTGCGCCTTTTTGCACCAACAGGGGGAGGCTATTGTGAGTGACAGCCAATCCAGCCAAGAACTGGGAGGAACTCAAAGGAAGTGCCTGGTTTTGTCTACTGTAGTTTCAGTTGAGCTCTGGCAATGAAGAGGGAAGGAGCCCTGTGCTCCTTCAGTGCGCAGTTTTAGTCGGGAAACACGTGTAAGGCCCCAAGTTTCGGTCTGCAGCTTGTGCAACTGCTTGTTTGGACTGAATCTGACCTGTGAAGAGAATCAAGGAGATCTGAAGAGTAGAAACCAGGCTCACCCTGTAGAAGACTGGAGAAATTGCTTAATCGCGCTCGGTCTGTCAGGAGCTGAATCTGCTGTGTGTTCTCCCAGGTGTTGTGCAGTAATTGCGATCAGGATAGAGAAGCAGCCTGCCTGGTATAGTACTTTCTTTTTCCATATACAGTAAATGTGTGTAGTGCTTGTGGGGACTCGCGTTTCAAATCCCCTGTACAGTGAATTGAGTGCATGAAGCTGCAAGTAAACCCCAGTTTAATCCAGACTACATCCATTTGCTCTGTACTGCTGTGGGATCCAGTCACAAGGACCTTGTCCACATGGTCTGCTCCTCCTGGCAATCCAGGACAATCTGCCTTCCATTCAGTTTCAGCATTGAATTTGTGAGTACAAATCAGGGTAGCTCCCTTCCATCATCTAATTGCAAGTGTTCCATCTGATTACTTTTCCTTTCTTTCTCCACGAACTGAGCCTACCGGCTCCGGATTACAATTTGGGTATTGTGCATGCATTTTCCATATTCAGGGCCCCAACCAGCTGCACCAAATAGGCTAGCCTCTTACTGCCTGGGTACCCAGTAAGAGTGACATTAGGGACATTTGGGATTCTGAAATATGTGCACAGTACTGTGATTATTAATGCATTTAAACTAATTAACCTGATTTCCCCCTGTCCTTGTTATATCCCCCTAAATAAATCAGATCTGTTTGTTTCAGCAAAGTTACACTGCCTGAGGTATTCGTCTATGTTAAAGTATTGTACTGTGGTTTTTGCACTGTATCATCTTGTTTTACAGGGAGTCCCAGGAGTCACACTGACCAAACCAGTCCTGGGGGTAGTGTGTACTGTGAAGGTAATTCTGATATATTGCATGGGCACACTAGTGGGAAGAAAGGGGGGTCGCTGTGCCACAGAGGGCTGTGACCAAGTTAGTTTAACTATTGCAAACTCTGACCTCTGGGTGGAGGCACCCGCCATCGGATCCAGGCCCCTCAACCTGTTACTGGCAAATCAGGCAGGGGTAGTAGCCCTTGGGATAGCGCCATCTAGGGGTTACATTTACAAAAACAGGATGCTTGCTAAGGATGGGGGTTGAAAGAACTTGTAACAGTTAAGCTACAACTGCAAGAAAGATTAGAAGAAGAAAAAAAGGAACACAGAGACTGAAGAAAGATTTTATTTTATTTCTCCTTTGTAAATAGTTATACTGAACAAGTTTATTGTTTTTATGTTACTGCTACTGTAAATAAATATTTTAATGAATTCTACAACTGCTCTTGGTTTTCCTATGCTTTCTGACCTGTGCCTCGACGACAGATGGTGTCAGCCTAAGTGGGATTTACGCCATGCATACTCGATAAGCCAGGAGTTTTGTGCGTGGGTACTGTACTTAGTACCAGGGAAGCACAGAGAAAGGTATGGATTCTGCAGCAGCAAGTCCATGAGTGGTTGCCAGGAGAATGGCAGCCAAACTAGCAGAGACAGAAGTCCAGTCTGGGATTGTACAGCCAGCACAAGTTATTGAAAAAATAACAGGCAGTGACAGAACCTAAAGCCTGATGGACTTTTTCAAATGGTGGGCTATATAACAAAAAGAGACTGAGAAGCAGAGAGAAAAAGAGATGCGACGACAGGAGCAGCAGATGAGAGAAGAGCTGGAGCAACGGGAGCAGCGATGGCTGGATGCCCTGCAAGTTATCTAAGGCACAGGATTCATAAGAGACCCATGTGAGCAACAAATTGCAAGCAATTTAAAAGCCATCAAGCTTACAAAGTTGTGCCCCTCAGATGATACAGAGGCGTACCTGACAACTTTTGAAAGAGTTGCCACAGCCTGCCAATGGCCAAAGCAGCAATGGACAATCAGACTGGAACCCTACCTGACAAAGAAACCTCAACCTGCCTACAGCAGTATGGACACTGCACAGTCAGAAAACTGTGACTTGGTGAAAAGCGAAATCCTGAAATGGCATGACATCTCTGGAGAGACATACAGGCAGAGCTTTCCATCTCCGAAGTACAACTCTGTCAATAATCCTCGAGAAGCCTTCACCCGACTCAGAGAACTCCTGATAAACTGGATCCAGCCAGAGAGCAAAACAGTCCCACAGATCAACACATCTGCCATGGAGCAATTCATCAACATCTTGCCTACAGATGTGCAGCTGTGGGTAAAGGAACACCGACCAGAGAGTGGGGGAAAAAGGCTGTTTCTTTGGCCAAGGACTAGCAAATGGCCAGACAGATGCCATAGCAGTGAGTTAACAGCCAAGCACTGGTAAGCCACTATTTTTCCCATTTAAATTCCAAGCCTGATAACAATTCTGCTGGGGGTAACAAATCTATGCCCAAAGATGTTCTCTGCTATAACTGTAATAAGCCAGGTCATTTTGCAAGAAACTGCCATAGTAAGGAGAGTGGTACTGGAGCAGATTTGTCCTTGGCAAATTGGGGCAAGTACTTAACAGATGTGAAGGTGGAGGATAAGACTGTGAAGGGACTCGTTGATTCGGGAAGCAGACAGACCCTAGTGCACGTTAAAGTGCTGGGAACACACTGTGCAAAGGGACCAGGTACTGGTGTCATCTGCATCAGCGGGGACGCTTGATGCTATCCCACCACCCAAGTGACTCTGACCATTAAGGGTGTGTCGCTCCAAATGAAAGTGGGGTAGTACCTACGTTACCTATACCTGTGATTATTGGAAATTACTTTCCAGGATTTACTGAGCTGATCAAAGGAGGAGTAAATCCTGATGTTTAGCAGCTGTGGTGACAACAGCTCAGGCAAAGAAAATTTCAGACCGTGGGGACACTTTTCCTTTCAATGACTTTGATTTGGACTTGTCTGGGCACAGCTCCAAGATCCAGAAATCCAGGAAAGAAAGATGATGCCTGAAAAAACTGTGGCAGCAAATGACTGATGGACATAAAGGATTAAAATATGAAAATGCTGACACTAAATTGATACCTGATTGTGACTTTCTTTCAGAACAAGTTAACGATGTTTCTCTCCAGGGTTCTTTTAAGCAGCTGAGGGTAAGACCAAAACAGGGTGAACCAGTGTCTACAAAATGTGATGGGTTACTGTACAGAGTTTGGGTTAAACCTCAGACACAGGAACAGACAAACAGAACAATTGGTTATACCACAGAAGTATAGAACAGAGTTGTCACAGATTGCACATGATAGTCCTATGGCTGGTCACTCAGGGAAGGATCGCACCCTTGCCAGATTGCTGTATAAATTTTACTGGCCTGAAATTCATGAAGATGTTGCTACCTGCTGTAATTCCTGTGCTGAGTGTCAGAAAGTAGCCCCAGTCACTAGAAAAGACGAGGTGCCCCTACCCTTAATAGATGTGCCTTTTGAGAGAACTGCAATGGATGGGGTTGTTCCTTTAGAAAAAAGTAAAAAGAGTAATAGATCAGGGTAGTAATTTTGGTGCTGCATTACTTAAGGAGCTGTACAGACTGCTAGGTATCACTGCCATAAGAACCTCCCCCATCACCCTCAGACAGACGGTCTTGTTCAGCATTCTAACCAAACCCTAAAACGCATGTTAAAAAGGTCTGTAAAAGGGGAAGGGAGAGATTGGGACCAATAATTGCCTTATCTACTTTTTGCTTACAGAGAAGAGCCACAGGCATAAACAGGGTTTTCACCATTTGAAATGCTGCATGGTAGGCAGTTAAGAGGGCCACTGGATGTGATAAAAGAAATGTGGGACGATAACCCCAGTCAGAAACAATAAATAACACCTTATATGTGTGCCCTAAGAAAGAAGCTGGCAAAATATGTTGAAACTTCCCATGGTAATCATGAAGAGGCACAAAACCAGCAGAAAGTGTATTACGACTATGGGGTAAAAGAAAAAGCTTTTGAGCCAGGTGAAAACGTTTTGCTACTGTTACCCACAACAGAAAATAAACTGTTAATTAAGTGGCAAGGGCCTTATAAATTTCTTAAGACGTACTGGCACTGTTAACTACGAGATTGAGACCCCTGACAGGAAAAATCCTAAGATATACCATGCTAACCTCGAGACATGGGTTGCAAAAATGCCAAAAGCTGCTTTTCTGGTTTTACCAGAAACTGATGTACTTTATGATAGACTGGAACAAACTGTAAAAGCTGATGCTGTAAAGGTGAATGTTTCCTTAACCTTAGAACAAATTGAAGACATTCGTAATGTGCTAAAGACATTTAACAGTACTTTTACCATGGTACCAGGCTGAGCAAAATGTGTCGAGCATGTAATCGTGACAAGGAATGCTCATCCTATTAGGAAAAAAACATACAGGTTGCCAGAGCAGTTAAGAGCTGACACGGTTAAGGAAATACAAAAAAATGAAAGAACTGGGTATCATAGATGAGTCGAGGAGTGCTTGGTCATCTCCCATGGTAACTGTAAACAAAAAAGAAGGGGGTGTTAGAATCTGCCTTGATTTTAGGAAACTTAAGTGTCAGAATTTGACAGTTATCCTGTGTCAAGAATAGATGATTTGGTGGACAGACTGGGGAGTGCAAAGTATATCAGTACCCTCGATCTCACCAAGGGTTACTGGCAATTACCTTTAGCTAAAGAATCCAGAGATAAAACTGCATTTGCCACCCTATAGGATTCTATTAGTTCACCACCATGCCATTTGGTTTACATGGTGTGCCAGCTACATTCCAGCAGTACATGGATGTCATTTTATCCCTTCACACCGGTTATTGTGCTGCGTACCTGGATGATGTTGGGGTGTACTCTCCAGTCTGGAAAAGCCACCTGGAACACCTACAAGCAGTTATCCAAGCTATCAAAAATGCAGGTCTGACTATTAATCCTACCAAATGTGCATTGGGCATGCAGGAAACCACATATTTGGGCTATGGGTTGGGAAACGGAGAAGTTAAGCCAGAGATTTCTAAAACAGAAGCTGTAGCTAACAGCCCAGTACCTAAAACAAAGAAACATGTCAAGTAATTTTTAGGGCTGGCTGGCTATTATCGGAGATTTGTTCCCAACTTTGCTGAATTAGCTACTCCCCTCACTGAACTCGTGAAAAAACGACACTCAAATAATGTGAAATAGACCCCAGAGTGTGATGAAGCTTTTCAAACCATAAACGCTGCATTATGTTCAGCCCCTGTTTTAAGAAGCCCAGACTGAGAGAAACCATTTTTGCTACAAACAGATGCATCAGAAGTAGGGCTAGCTGCAGTACTGAGTCAAAATATAGATGGGACAGAACATCCTGTCCTGTACATAAGTAGGAAATTGCATGACAGAGAGAAAAGGTACTCCACTATCGAGAAGGAATGTTTAGCAGCAAAGTGGGCCATGGAGTCCCTTAAGTTTTATTTGCTAGGAACTGACTTTGTTCTTGTAACTGATCACAATCCTCTCTCTTGGCTTAACCAAATGAAAGATAAAAATTCCAGAATCACAAGGAAGTACCTGGCACTGCAGTCAATTAAATTCACGGTGATACACAAATCTGGTAGAGAGAACAGCAATGCTGATTTTCTGTGTAGATATGGATCAGGAATTGAGGGTTCTGAAGGCTGAAAACAAATGTTTGGATTTCAACTTTACTGTTTGCTACACTGTTATACAAAAACCGAATGTACATGTGCTTAAGTGCTGAAAGCAGCAAATGTTAGTAGAGAGTTAATAAAAAGTTTTGGAAACCTGTTTGATAAGAGAGATTCCCTCTTAAGGAGGGGGTTTATGTGACAGGGTAGAATGGCACCATGTCCCATTTGTTATGGAGAAAGTGTTTAAATGCAAGGATCTTTCATTTTCTGTCTCTTCTCTGTCTGGCTGCGCAACCAAATTTTCCTGTGAGACTTCGGACTTGATCAACCTGACAGGCTCGCAAGTTCTTTGCCTCTCATTGTCTCTCAGTTTTCTCTTGCAGTCTGTTTCTCTCCCTTGCATACCTAGATCTGCTGATATAAAAATGTGTAAATCACTGTATGGAAATGTAACAGGTGGGATCCCTTTTGTTTAGAAAATATATAGTGTTACTGTTGAAATGCATATATTTATAATTTGAGATAATTGCAAAAGCTATTGGAAGACTCAGAGGTTACTAGAGTTCAATTTTTAAGCCTTTTGCAAAAGTGGGCCTCAACTCAAGAAGCACAATGCCTTCTAGCAGCTCCTGCCTGATATTTACAAAAACAGGCTGCTTGCTAAGGATGGGGGTTGAAAGGACAATAGCTATGCTGCAACTACAAGAAAGATTAGAAGAAAAAAGGAACACAAAGACTGAAAAGACTGAAGAAGAATTTATTTCTCCTTTGTAAATAGTTATACTGAACAAGTTTATTTTTTTTTATGTTACTGCTACTGAAAATAAATGTTTTGATGAATTCTACAACTGCTCCTGGTTTTCCTATGCTTCCTGACCTGTTCCTTGATGACAGCTCTCCCTCCCCCACCCACTTACCTCACCCTGTTTCTATTATACTTACTGTTGAACTGTGATTTTTTTTCTAGTGCAACTCACTTGGCTTCATTGCATACCTATTATCCTACTTTGTTTAGCCTTAGAAGGCATGTAATTTTTTGGAACCCTGTATCAAATTGATTTATTTATTTCTTGCCTTTGTATCCCTGTGTTCTATTGTAACCTGCATATTACTTGTTAATACGGTGCTATTTTCCATGCCTTGCTGTTTTACATTTAACTCTGTGCCACAGTATGTGGCCTGGGTCATGCCTGAAAACGGTCCCTGGGATCAGCGCACCCACCCGGTTACCAAAGTCATAAATAAATTGTCCCGTAATCTGAAATAGCGACTCTAATTACTTTGTCACGTCTCTATGAAGATCCCTTAATGCTGGACGTGAAAAACAAACATGATAACGAGAGGCTTGTGCCTCACCACAGCCCCTCCAGCAACTTAATGTGATTGCTTAATCTCATTTAGCCTGTATACAGGGGGTTAAAAAATACCTAGATGTAACCTTCCACCTATATTCCTTCGACATCGAGGAAGAGGTAACCCGTAGAGAGCCTTGACAGATCTTCAACCACTCCACCCATGAAAGATGAAAACCTGCCGCCTCCTCCCATCTCTCCACAAGCAGCTTCATATCTATGTGCCTCTAGAAACTTATAAATTTGGGAAATAGCTCCCTTGGGTGATGAGATCAAAAGTATCGTTCCAAATGAAGTTTCTGTTAGAAACTGTATTGTTACTCTCTGATGTAAACTTAACTGTGCTTGTATATGTTTTAATTTGTAGGTAATATATCATATCACTCTGCATCCATCCAAAAGCCGCACAACATTCCTCAAAAGGCAACACAGAGTCTCCCTTCATTAGCTGAGCTGGACAGCACACAGCCCCTCTCGCTTGTCGTTTATACCACATGTCCGAAAGTCCTGGTGGAAATTTAGTTTTCGTGAACCATCTATATTCTCCGACCCTCAGCCAGGACTTTGGGATAGCTACTAAAGAGATCCCATGCCTGCAAGGTGACCATTACTACAGTATACAGAGCAAGGATGTGAGGCCTGTCTTGTGGTAGATCAAATAATAAAGACTGAATGGGCCTATCTTGTATCAGGTTTTCTTCCATTGTTTGCCAGTGTGCCATTCGTGGAGCCTGACCCCAGCCATAGTAGGGCCCACTTAACTTGTGTGGCTAGCTAATATTCCTGAAGATCTGGGATCGCTCTCCCACCCCACTGTTTATGTGTCAACAATATTGATCTCCTAACCCGGGGCCTCTTATTTGCCCAAATTAATTTAAATAGTTTTGCCTGTTGGTCAGAGAACCATTTCTTGCCAAGTAGTGTGGGAGCGCACTGAAAGATATATAAAAATCTTGGCAGGATATTCATCTTTACTGCTTGTATTGGCGTACACACACAGGTAGGGGTAAAACTCACCAATGTATTATATCATCTCCTAATTGTTTGAGTAAAGGGGCATAATTATCTGCATACAGATATTTATTAGTGTTCCGTAATATAATTCCCAGATAACGGAGATTAACCAGGTCCTACTTCATTGGGAATCTGTTTCTAGTTCTGTTGGAAGGTATGTAGTGAAACTGCAGTATCTTCGTTTTATTTTCATTAAGTGTGCATTCCAACAAGGTCAAGAACTCCTTAATCATGTCAATCACCCTAGGAAGTGAGATTTTTGGGATCTCCCAAATATATTGATGAAGACTTTAAGTCCAAGAAGATCATGGGTTCCACATCTAGTGGGCTTGATAGACTGTAAGGTCGTCTTCTGCTGGTGCATTTGCATATTCGTATGTTGTATGCACCACCACATTAAAGGATATGCAAAGCAACCCTCAGTTGTGATTACTGTACTCAAATCCCCAAGTCCCTGAGTGATGTGTCCCAAGAGATCCTGTCTTGTGGTAAACTCTGGATGATCACTGAGCCTATTTCAGAGGGAGTATTCAAACCTCAAAATGCGGGATTTGTATTTGTCCACCGTAAGACCTAAAGTAGCCAAGGCAAAACCACTTTTCTCCTGAGGTTAATCTTGCGAAACTCTTATCAGAAGGCTGCATAGCAAACTCCATGGATACAACTGACTTGTCTTTAGTAGCCATAATCACAATAGCATGAGCTATAGGTTGAGTAAAATAGGCTTGCTTAGTCTGAGCCACCAAGTACTTCACATCCATCAGCTGAGGAAATGCAGGTACGGAATCTTGCTTATTCCAAGCAGCCTCTGTCATGGTTTCATAAATTTCAATATAACCCTTTATATCACTATCTATGCGAGCTCAATTGTACTGTTTCTTCATCCAGTATAGAGGAAGATGCTAAGGATTCTGGCACCAGTGCCAAGTTTGGCTCAGGACAAAAAAAACAAAACAAAAAAAAACTTCACTCAATACCCACACCTGTCCTGGTGACAACACCTGAGTGGCATCCTCATTAGCACAGAGGACAGCACCAAGGATGATGCCTGCACTGAGGATGAGCCCTTACAGAGGATGGTGCCAGCATTAAGGATAGTGCCTGCACCAACATGTTCAAACTCAAAGCCTGTCAGCGCCATGGATGATCCCAATTAAATACAGAGGAGTTACTGGTCACTGATGTATAACAGCTGTCCACTGAATAAAGTTCTCATCTGAGACATCCCCAATAGGCAGTGGGAATGTTGGGGACAGAGAAGCTGGCACCTCCAGCATGACAAAATCTGGTATAGTGTCGTCCTCATTGAGGAAGGCAAAGGAGACACTGGTACTGTATCTCTCTCGTGCTAAGCAGAGCGACCAGCCTCAAACCCAACTGGTGAGAACAAGACCAGGACCTGTTTCTTTACTTCTTATCTGAGGAGTAGATCAAGCAGTCTGGGAACTTGATGCCAAGTGTGACGAGGACCAAGACCATTTCTATTTATGCCTCTGGAAGAGCTGCTTATCCTCCTAGTTGTGAGATTGTTTGGTATCAAAACATTCACTTAGAGAGTAGTGGTGGTTGTAAACATACTCACCGCCTAAGAAACCATCCTTTTTAGCTGCCCTACCTGATGTAACAGTTATTAAATGTAAAGGTCATTTAGTGAGGCAGGACTGTAAGAAAAACTTGTTATAAATTTTAAAAATAAAAGCTTGGAAATGTGAGGGTAGAGAACACATGACATACTAGACTAGAATACTATTGCATGCAAACTGAAATTCTGGTCCCAGATGAGGAAAGCAGTGTACTTTGATGGTGAGGAAAAAAGCCTGAGACAGTTGAGGACTGTGCTGCCATACACCCTGCATGCTCGTGTATCACGTTGCGTGTCAGTGTTAAGCCTGGTGTCACTGGCCCTAAAAGTTCTAGTTCCCATGGGGTCCTACCCTTTCAGGCTTTAAAATCAGAGAGTGGCTCTATGGAGAAGATTAACACTAGTCCAATTTGCTACCCTTCTTAATAGTATTTTAGTAGATGGCTGAAACTATATCTGTTTGAAATGACCTTTCATGATACATTTTGAGTTATCACAAGAAGCTGCTATGTCACTGCTGTATATATTTCCATTTTAAATTCTATAAAGTAAAGGTAATTTAACTAATATGTGTTATCAGTTTTATGCACAGCATCCTAAGCACTTCAGAAAGGGCATACAACTCAAATAATATGCTACCTAAAATACCACTTTTTATTCATTTTATGTATAGTATTCTGAGCTCTTAAGAATGGGCATCAATCAATCTAGGAGGTTAATTTAATTTAACACTTTTTATCTGGAACATTAGAAGCAAAAATACAGGGAGAATATTATATACACAAGCCGATTCCAAATGCAAGAACAAAAAAAAAAAAAATACGAGGTGCACGGTCAGCAAGTAGGATGAAAACAAAACAAAAAGGTAATATTTAAATGCATTCTGAAAACAGCTTTAATATCGATGTTCTGACCAAAGGTCTTTCTTCAGGAAATATCCAGAAAGAGAAAATAGCAAAGTCAGCAGTGATAGAGGACTAACTTTGCTAGTTTCTCCTCATAGATAATTCCTGAAGAAGACATATGGTCAAAATGCTGATTCTAACTCTGTTTTCTATTTTCAGTATGCTCCCCGAGGAAGAGGGCTTACCCTCGAAGTGCCAAGGTACTTGGGTCCGGTCCTCAGTTGTGCTTGCTTAGGTGGAGGTCTGAAATCCATTTTGTGAGTACTTTTTGACTGTTGGTATTTTATCTCTGTTTTATGATGTGGCATGACATTGCACACATTTTCAGCACTCTATAAAACCACCTGCAAGTCAGTTTTGATGTGAGCAATGTAGGCCCTATAAATAAAATCAGATGAACCCCAAAGTTGGGAGCGATCAGTGTTTTTGTCTATTTAACAGTACCTTTTTTTGTTTTGTTCACATCCCTAAAGCTCTCGCTTTACCTGCAAATATTCTTAAGAAGGTGCAACCCATGAAAAGAGAGTTCTGAATAATAATTCAGCAGTTCATGTTAAAACATTCTTTTAACATACTTCTTGATGCATGCCTTTTCTTTTTTTAATACTTCTTTATTTTAAGATCCATTACAATTTTATATCACCAATATACAGTTTGAATAAGACTTTATCCTTTAGCTAATATCTATAACAGTTGTGGTACACATCTAAAATTACTTATTTCCAGTTTAGTTATTATGTCCACCTCTGAAGCTCTTTTATAGTGACTTTGGGCTCAGAATGTGAAATACATCTGTAACCCCCGTTACCCGGGGTTACTAGAATCCCAGTAAGACCTAGTTGTAGGCAGGGAAGGCAGCTTGTGAAACTCCAGTTAAATGGATTTCACACTGTCTCACTCTGTTCTCAGTCTCAACTGAGACTGAGGGATGACATCACCATAGAACTCTCGCAGCTGCATGAGCCACACTGGAATCTGCAGTTGGGAGCTAGGTTAGAATGTTGGGGAGTTTTGAACACAGTTGTGTGTGAGCAGTCTTGAAGAGAGCAGCACAGCAGTCTGTGGACAGGCTCTTGGAGCCTAACGCTCTGATATAGAGCTACTTTAGGGGAGGTGTGTGTTTCCACCAAAACAGGAACACAGTAAGCTGTTTGGGAAGTGGTGGAGACCGCTGTTACTGGTACTGTGCCCCATCCCTGAGGGGATGGAGGTGGAAAGGTTTGCCTGTCATTCCAGGGGCAACCGTCCTAGTTGCGGCTAGGGAAGAAGCTGCCTTATTCTAAGTTGTGCTGCGGCACCAGAAATTCCTGTGAGGAATCGCCTGTGGGGCACCTGCAACCAAAGGGTGAGTTCACTCTGATATAGGGCCTATGTTTTCACCTGAACTGTTGTAAAGTGGGGACTGGACTGCTTAATCAGTGGGAGGCCTAGAGGAACGGACTAAGCCAAGTGGACGTATGGTCAAGTCCAGCACAGAGAGTAAAATAAAGTGGGGATTGGACTGCTTAATCAGTGGGAGGCCTAGAGGAATGGGCTAAGCCAAGTAGAAGTATGTTCAAGTCCAGCACAATGGGAAAGCCAAGACATGTAGAGGAAATATAACAGGCATTTACCCTTTAATCTACATTGCCAAGTTTTACAGAAAGAGATGTAAAAGTATGTTCAAGTCTAGCACAATGGGAAAGCCAAGACATGTAGAGGAAATGTGCCAGGCATTTACCCTTTAATCTACATTGCCAAGTGTTTCAGAAAGAGATGTTTAATGTCCAGAGAAATGGCTGGGTATGAACTGTGGAAGCGAGAGGTGGGAGACCCCCCATCAGTAGTAACCAAATTCACCTCTACGGAATTGCTCTGTGGCACTTTTACTTTCTCTCAGGCACTTGGCCAGTGCTGAGGAAAGTACCCAGACATGGGATTAAAAGGAAGTTTCCCTTATGGAGTCGAAGGCTCTTAGGTGGTTTAGTGAGCCACCAGAAAATGTGACTATGTCAAATGGAAGGTGTTCGAGTGGCTGGCAGGGGAGCTGAGCCAGGGAAATCCTAGAATAGTGTACAAGTTTGGGCTGTGTAACCACAACAGCGTGCAAGTCCGGGCTGTGTGCCTGGTGAGTTCAGAGCCTGAGGGCTGAAGTGTTGAGGAAGTGTTCTGATTCTTTCTAATCTGCATTACCAGAAGTGTAGCCCCATGGGGGTCCGTCTATGCTTTGTTTTGTTCTGCTTGGATGTGAATAAAGCCACACTCTAGAATCCCATTACTGGTATTGGACATTACAGTTATTGCTTCCTGTGTTCAGATTTACTTGGGTGCCCCTGTGCAGAGTAGCCAAACCTAGCCCTTGTGCCGAGTAACCTAGTCCTCCCCAAACCCGGTCCCCCACCTGGTACTGCTGTCAGATTTAAACAGTATACCACCTGTCGTTTTGCAAAAAGGCAGGGGTTGGGGTTACACATTGTTATACATTGTAGTAAATGCATTAGTTCAAAACTTGTATCCTTATAGATCAGTTACATCTTACTATTTAAAAACAAAGGAAAAATAGAACATGCTTAAAAAGAAGAAACTTTTAAGAACAGCTTATTAACACTTAACAACTACTGGTCACTTGATCTAATTAATATTGTAACAAAAGGCTCATGTTACTAAGAGTGCATATACAATCTGAAAGTGTTTTTCTTCCATTTAAATACTTCTGTATCAGGAGTGGGGGGGGGGGGAATAAATCAGAGCATTGTATAGAAACAGAATTTCCCTCTCCAGATCCCTTCTCAATTGACAAGTGATCCTGATCCCCTTATTCAGCTCATCTAAATTAATAGAAAGATTCAAGTTCAGGAGAGTCCGAGAAATCTTTAAGTAGTTTGACCTCTCCAGATCTCCCAGCGGGCCCACCTATTTTGGAGTGCTGGGGTTCTCTGCTGAAGCCGAAAGGTAATCCCCTCCATCTGTTGTATCTGTGAAACCACTTCAAGCCATTCTGGAATGGTCGAGGGGGTGGGGTGGGCTGAAGCCATCTTTTAGTGACTGTTTTTATGGCAGCCCTTAACAGTATCTGCCACAGATAAGTGGCTTCCCTCCCTCCAGTTCCTGCAGGAACTCCCCCCCCCCCCCAAACACCAAAACTGCCAGTCCCCAATGACCCTGCATCTGGAACATTTACTGTAAGGAGTTTATAATATGTGTCAAAAATTTAGACAGGTTCGGGCATGTCCAAAAGACATGCGAGTGGGTGGCCCTAGGGTCTCCACATTGCCTCCAGCATGTAGCCGGGCTACCTCCCTGCTGTCTAGAGACCACCACCGGTACCCTAAAGTACCTAACCCTCACCTTCCATAGAAAGTTTCGCCAAATCAGTGAGGAGGAAGTATTCCAGACATCTCTCCAACCTTTTCCCCACGGACCATCATGGAGGGATATATTCAATTCCCTCTCCCAGCTTAATCTATTGTACTCCGTAGTAGCACCCATCTATTGCATATATCTCTTATATAGCAGGGTGATCATAGCTGAAGGATTCTCATCCAGAGGCTTTCAAATACCTCCTCTCCAACACCCAATACCCCACCAGAACAATCTTTTCTACACTTCTGGTTGATATAACTACAGATTTGTAAATATCTCATTTTATCTGAGGGTGCTAACTTAAAAATTCTTTGAGCTGCTCCAAACGACAGTAAGCCCCCATCCTGTAACAACTGCCAAGGAGCTTTTAGTCCCTCTATGGCCTTAGCTCGAAACCAATGACCTAAGGATACGGGGCCAGACCCTGGATCCAACACCCACCATTGATATCTCCAAACCTTACTCAAATGTACCTTACTCCTGGTCACTCTTCTCCAACCCTCTAAAGGTGACTTTGGTGCCTGTATATAGACCTTGCATGTCCCTAGGTATCTCCACCGGGTGGAATATGAGGGCCTCCAGGGGAGGAAACCTGTGAGCTCTGATCTCTAACTCTTTCCATGTAGCTTTATATGCAGCATGCCCCCATAGTATAGCTACCCTCATCTGTGTGGCAACTCAATACCCTTCTAGGTTGGGCACCGCCATCCCACCCTGTTCTTTTGGAAGATACATGGTTTGTTTTCTGATTCTAGATTTCTTGTTAGCCCAAATATATTTCATTAGGATTTTCTGCCAGTTCTCTATTTCCCTCCTGGTTATTGTACAAGGAGTTCCCTGAAATAAATATAAAAACCCTGGGTAATACTGTCATTTTAACTGCTTGGATTCGGGCTATGCATGCCTTTTCAATGCGGAATGTTGATCACTGCTGTTTATTACTGATTGCAGATCTCTTTATTTATAGGGTGCCACATTGCATTTTATATTCACTATACAAGAAGAGTTTTGTGTCTCAGATGTAGCCTTGAGGTCCCCAATGCGCCATAATGCATGGAGCAGTTTTTGTCGCATGCTACTGTATTTTATCTTAGTCATACGAAAAATGATGCTAAACTAAGGGTGTTCAAATACAGCTGAGAATATTAATAAATGCCTTGCAGTAACCATATGAAAAAATTACTCACTGTGGTAATGTTTCTTCCTAAGGGGTCCCTCACCATGCTTGACAAGTGCAATCAGTTCACTGGATTGAGCTGTCCAGGAGCCTAGAATTTTATGCTAATTACAGAACTTTAGAATTAAATTTGAAACTCTGCTGTGATCACACTTTCCCTTGCCCTCTAATGGCACATTTATTTCTCAAGCTGTGGGAGAGCAATGACCACCAAATCTAGTGAAGTGACTACTAAAAAATCCTAACTTTTTTTTGTTAAAAAGAAAGAACAAAATGAGGTAAAAAGCTCAGAAAATGTTCAATTGTGAGCCAAAAGCAACAGGAATCGCTTAACTCCACTAAGAACAGCATATTGTGAGAACCTCTTCCAGGTTCTGGAATGGGAGGTTGGGAAGGGATTGTCAAGCATAGTGAGGGATCCCTTAGGAAGAATCAACATTACTACGGTGAGTAATTTTTTCTTCAAACCGCAGGAATCCCTCATTATTGCCTAGCAAGTGCAGACTCCATAGCAACACCTTGGGAGGCTGGATGTAAAACCTATTTAGGGCAAAGGTTCTGCAAGAAGTAGAGCCAAAACTGGCATCTCCTCTGGATTGTATGTGCAGATAGTACTGTTTTGTAAAGGTTATGTACTGTTTTCCATGTATAGTAGCTGCTTTACAAATCTCCTAGCTGGCAACACCTCTAGATGCTACCACTGAGGCAGAGGTGACCCTTGTAGAGTGGGCCCTAAGACCTTCAAGTGGGCATTTGCCAGCTTTGCCATAACAGAACTGTATGCATGCTACTATCCAGCAGCCAATGGTCTTCCTGGATGCTGGCTTGCCATGGCTTACATCCCCATAGGTAAACAGCTGTGCTGAAGTGGACCCAACATCCTTAGTGTGGTCCAAGTAGTAGCTCAAAGTTCTTTTACTATCCCAGGAATGAAGCCTCTGCTCCACTGGAGTGGATCTCTCAGTGAAAAACACGGGGTGTGATGGATTGGTTGAGATTAAACTTTGAAACCACTTTAGGGAGAAATTTAGTGTTGGTCCTCAAAACTACTTTATCTCTGTGGAAGATAATGTAGTTATGATCTGTTCATAGAGCATGAAGCTCAGTCACTCCCCTGGCTGAGGTGAGGGCTACCAACAAAACTGTTTTCCTGGTAACATATTTTTGAGCAGCAGTTGCCATAGGCTTGAAAGGAGCACCCATGAGCACAGACTTAAGTCCCAGGGAGGGACTGGATCTTTGAAAGGAAGGTTCAGATGGGTCAGACCCTTAAAGACCCTTTTGAAAATAGCCAAGGAGGCTACTGTTCTCTACCTACCAGCCGAAGCATAAAAAGAGACTGCTGCCAGATGCACCTTAAGAGTAGAAGGGTGAAGGCCCAGAGACTGTAGGTGTACCAAGTAGTCCACTATCTGCCTGGAAGAACACCAGAGGGAAAACGTTTTCATTTTTTGGCACAAGTTTTCCTTTCGACTGGCTTTCTGGGAACTTTTTTTCTTTTTATACTTTCTATTTATGCCCCCTCTGCACCATACCCACTCCTCTCCTCAGGGCCCCCCAGGCGACTGCACAGGCTGAGCCAGAGATCAGGAGGCTATCCACTCCACAGGTGCCCTGCTCCTATGAACCTTTAAGCCTTGGCTTGCCCCTCCCCCCCCCGAGTGGGGATGAGGAGTCCCCTTTTCCCCTCCTTACCTTAAACTGGAGCAGGCACACTGTGCAGAGCTTCTCCCCTGATTCCAGCCGCCAGCGTTGGGGACCCATCGCCAGGAGCAGACGCAGGGATTTGTTTTTTCTGGTCTGCCCCCTGGAGATGTTGACATGCATGGAGGGCCATGGAGACGAGGGCCCGCTGAGACATGCCTTCGTTCTGGACCCTAGACTGATGTCCACCCCTCCCTGTGCTCACTGCTTCCCCAGCTGCACCTCCACCTATGGTCACTCAGGTGGTAGTATAGCAGCAGGAAATGCAGCACCCCCTCTCCGTGGGGAAGGAGAGCAGCCTTTCGGGCGCTCAATCCTTCCTTCCCCCAGCCGACCCTCCAACAACCCAGGCTCATTACTGAACCCAGGTTGCTGGCGTCGCAAGCAATAGTGCAATCGCTGTGCCAGCAGGCCATTTTTTCTGGAAACTTTTGATACATTCAGAACAAGAGTTGACACACTGGGAGGGGTAGAAAAAATGAGACTGGATCTAAAAAACTAGAGGAATGGTCAAGGGTTTGGCAGCTGGGTTTTCATGGAAAAAAATGCAAAATACTGCACAAGGGGCAAGGGAACCTGGGGCAACATACCAAATGGGGGAAGAGGTATTAAGGTCACCAAGCAGGAAAGAGACCTGGGGGTGATAATTTCTGATGACATGAAGGTAGCAAAACCGGTCGACAAGGCATTGGGGATGGATAGGCAGGGGAATCAGCAGCAGGAAGAGGGAGGTAATAATACCCTTGTATAGATCACTGGTGAGAACACACACCTCAAATACTGTATACAATACTGGAGGCCCCATCTCTGCAAGGACACAGAAGGGTGGTGGAGGGGGTCTGGTATGATATCCCGACATAAGAAATCCTTACATTTTTCTTACCGTCAGGTTTGTTTTGCTGACAGCTTGAAATCCCATCAAGCCACATGTTGCTTGCTGCCTGCTGTCCCCCCCCCCCGATTATACAAGTACATTTTTACAGTAAAGCCCACCCAGAGTGCCTGTGTTTGTAAACATTTTAACCTCTCAAATGTAGCAAAATAACCTGTTCTGCCTTCTGTGCAACAGCATGTGTTTGTAAACATTTTAACCTTGCCAAATACCAAAATGCAGTATACCATTCAAAGCACAAGCACAGCAAACAGCTTTCCTTCTGTGAAATAACTTGTGTTTGTAAACATTTTACCCTTTCATTTGTAACTTTGCAAACAGGTCCAAGTTTCTAAGATACCCCCGGATAATTAAACATGCTACTACTACTCAATTCTGGATTGCTGTTTGGTTACATAGAAATGTTTCCCTTGCAGACTACCTTAATACAGCAGACAGCAGCCTACAAACAGCCATTGCAAACAGCGAGTGTTGTAATGTGTAATATAGCAGACAGGCTTAAATCGCAAGCTCCCCACAGCTTCGGTTTATGTGGTAAACGAAGGCACAGATTGTAATTACTATGTTACACCTGCTACTAACAATTACAAGCACAGATCAGAGGCAATTACAAGTAATTACAGGTACTCGGCACAGGTAATTACATGTAATTACTGTACTAAACTGGATGCATGCCACTTTGCTAATCGCACTGTGTATAAAAGTAAGGCACACAATCTGGCAATACTTGTATGGTGTACCACATCTCACTGACATGGAGACAGCAATGCCAGAGGTCTGTCAAATAGTGCCTTCCCAGAAAGGCAAAAAAAAACTATGTGTTGGGGTGGGGGGTTCTATATGTCAAAGAGAGAAACCGAGGAAACTTGTACTACTGGTACTGCCAAAACAGAAAGTCAGCTGGTTGCCATGGGCGTGCAATGGCAGTGCAAGTCAGAGGGCTTCAACACTTAAGAAATCACACTGAACGCAACCACTCTCCTGATGCTACCAATGCCCCTACTGCCACAGCAATGGCGTCCTTAAAGCACTGTACCCTCAACACTCATGACACCCCAGCACAATTGATACAATCAGAATTTTCCAACATGTCAGCAGAAGTCAAGCATAATATGCCAAGTCAACAAGCCCTGCAACAGGTGGTGAAAAGGGCGAGGAGACAAATTATGCCATCGAAGGCAAGGACACTCGAGGAACCGAACATTCCACATGAATTAAGATATATAAACAGGCACTCCTTTCTAGTGTGAGTCCACATGTGGTGAGGAAAATATGTTATTATTCACCACTAAGCAGAACATAGAGAAACTAAATTGTGCTGACTACTGGATTATGGACAGGACTTTTAAAACTGTGCCAACATTATTCTAGCAATTATACTCGATTCATGCACCTGTTGGAAATGGAGACACATGTCGTATAGTGCCTCAGGTGTACGCTTTAATGTCTTCCAAGTCCCAAGAATGTAATCTGCGGATGTTTCAGGACTTTACAGACCAATACAATTTAAGTCTGTGTCCAAGTTTTATTATAAGAGATGTCGAGCAGACTGCTATCAATGCCTCCAAGGTAGAGTTTCCTAGATCAGAAAACAAAGGTTGTCTCTTCCAATTAGGTCAAATAATATGGCGCAAAATTCAAAATGTTGGATTGGTAACAACCTATGAAACTGACTCCGAATTTAGCCTTATGATCACCCACTTTGTAGCATTGGCTTTCCTGTCCTGAGAAGAGATACCAGTTGTTTTTCAGGAAATAAAATGTGAAACGCTTTCCTCCTGTACTGGGATAATTGAATGGTTTGAGGAAAACTGCATACTGGGGAGAGTGTGGAAAAGAATGAGAAAAGTACAGTTACGTAAGAACTTACCGTAACAGTAGATCTTCGAGAACAGCGCTTGCAGCAGGTTACACCATTAGGACTGAAGCCGTCAAGCACCAGGACCCCTCGGAAATCTTTCTAGCTAGCTATCTTCAACGGGGACTGCCCCCGACGTTGGTCCCGCCTCCGACGTCAGGCGTGGTACAAAAGGGGGCGGTCCCGCCAGAATCCCCAGTTCTCCCGCCGGAGACTCCCGGCCGCAGGATGACATCAGAAAGGGAGACCGAGGATCCACCGTCAGAAGGCAACCAAACTCAATTCACTTTTCCCAAGTGAATATCCGACTTCTATGCTCGTTCAGCCGTCCGGGAGGAAAAAGGGTTCCCTTCCCCTTTCTTCTTTACTTTCTCCCTGATGTGGTTTGTTCTTGTTTTTTTTGTTTTTTTTTTTTAAAACAGCCATGAAATCTACTTCCTCCAAGGGGACACGGAGGCGGAAGTACCTGCTGCAAGAGCTGTTCTCGAAGATCTACTATTACGTAAGTTCTTACGTAACTGTACTATCTACTTGAGACATAGTCTCGCAGCAGGTTGCTACCATTAGGACTGATTCCCAAGCAATAATGCTTGTCCCACAAACATTGGGAGGAGGAAGAAGCGGAGAAATTCAAACCAAATCCGACTCAGGACAAGAGGCCCTGCAACACGGCCAGGTCGAGCCGACCCTTAGCCTAGGTCCAGACTAATAATGCCTGATAAGGTATGCACAGAGTCAAGTAGCCAGAGAGCAAATGGCTGAGATTGAGACATTTTTGAGAGCAGCAAAGGAGGTGGCCACACCCCTAGTGGAATGACCCCGGATGGAACCTGGGAGGGGCTTATGCCTAGCTTGATAGCAATGAGAAATACATTGCACGAGCCAGCGGGATAAGGACTGCTTCAACACCGGCTGTCCTCTCATTCTCTGTGTGAAGGAGACAAAGAGCTGATCAGAAGCCCGAAAGGGCTTAGTTCTATTGAGGTAATACCTCAGGCTGTGGTGAACATCCAGAGTGTGGAGCAAAGCCTCTCCTCTATTCGAATAACTCGGGAAATAGACCGGAAGGTCGATGTCCTGATTTAGAGTGAGAGCTGAAACCACCTTAGGCAAAAACTTCGGGTTTGTCCTCAGAGATACTCTGTCCCGGTGAAAAACCAAATAAGGCTCATTACACATGAGGGCATGAAGCTCAGAAATCCTTCTGGCTGAAGTAACGGCAACTAAAAACAACGTCTTCCACGACAGAAAACATAGCTCACAATCCGCGGCTGGTTCAAAGGGAGGAAGAGTGAGCTGCTCCAGGACAAAAAGGAGATCCCATGGAGGAACTGGGTCCTTGATAGGAGGCCTAAGGTGTAACACCCCTCTCAAAAACTCCCGAGAAGCATCAAGCTGAGCAATAGTGCGCTGTCCCACCGGCAGATGATAAGCCGAAATAGCGCACAGGTGCACCTTAATAGAGGAGTAGGCCAACCCCGAGTGGAAAAGGGAAAGGAGGTAGTCCAAGACTGCCCCCACAGGGCAACCTAAAGGGGAGAGGTCACGAGCCCGTGACCACAAACAAAACCGACGCCATTTCATGGCATATGTAGCGTGTGTAGCCGGCTTCCTGGCTGCAGAGAGGACCTCAGCAACCTCTTGCGAGACCCCGTGTCGCAAAATGGCTACGTCTCTAGGAGCCATGCGTGCAGGTTCAAAGAGCGAAGATCCGGATGCAGCAATGAACCTCGCTCCTGAGACAGAAGGTGTGAACTGAGCGGCAGCAGGAGCGGAGGTTCCCGGGATAGCTGTGCCAGCAATGGGAACCAGATCTGTCTGGGCCAAAAGGGGGCCACCAGAATTAGACGTGCATGCTCCCTGCGCAGTTTGAGAAGAACTCTCTGGATCAACGGGAAGGGAGGAAAGGCGTAGAGGAATCTGTTCTCCCAGGAGAGAGACAACGCATCTCGCCAGAAAACTCCAGGCCCTGGATCTAGCGAGCAAAAATTGGGCAGTTTTGTGTTGGATGGGGACGTGAATAAATCTAGCTCTGGGGTTCCCCATCGAATGAACAGATCCTCTGCCACCTTCTGAAGAAGTTCCCACTCGTGGACTCTGGCCTGAGTGCGACTCAGACCGTCTGCGATCGTGTTGTCCACACCGGGAACATGTACCGCAATCAAACTTGCACCGTGTCCGATTACCCACTCCCACACTCTCATGGCCTCCCTGCAAAGGGGGTAAGAGTGTGCGCCTCCTTGTTTGTTGAGGTAATACATCACCGCCGTGTTGTCCGTCTGAAGCAGGATGGTACACGGTGGGATCATGACTGGAAAGCCTGGAGTGCATAGAGGACCGCTCATCTCTAGAATATTGATGTGAAGATGAGCTTCCAGTGGACTCCATACACCTTGAGACTTCACCCCATCCAGGTGAGCTCCCACCCGAGACCTGAGGCGTCTGTGGTGAGGGTTATCTCCGGGGCAGCGCTGCAAAAGGGACGCCCTTGAAAGCCACCCGGGCTAATCCACCATTGCCAGTCCTGAACCACCAGTTTCTGGATTCTGACTGGGTGCTGCAAATGGTCTTGTCTCTGGTCCCACTGGCGCTTGAGCATCCACTGCGTTATCCGCATGTGGAGTCGCGCGAAGGGTACCGTGGGAATGGCCGCAGCCATGTGTCCGAGCAGACGAAGGACCGACCTGGCCGGAGCGGTCTGATTCGTTGAAAGGTCCTCTATGAGAGACCTGATGCGTTCCGCCCTGTCGACTGGGAGGAAAGCCCTCCCCTGGACCGTGTCCAGCACTGCACCTATAAATTGCAGGCTTTGCGACGGTACCAAGACCGACTTCTCCTGGTTTATGAGAATCCCCAGCGATCCAAACAGGACCTGGGTGTCCTGGATCGCTTGTAGGAGCGCCTCCCTGGAGGCGGCCATGAGAAGCCAATCGTCGAGGTACGGGAACACATAGTGGCCCTTTCTCCTTAGAGCAGCTGCCACGACTGCCATGCATTTGGTAAAGACCCTTGGAGCGGATGACAGTCCGAAGGGGAGAGCCCGGAACTGAAAGTGGTGGCCCAGGAACTCGAAGCGCAGGAACCTCTGATGCGCCTGAGCTATGGAGATGTGCAGGTAGGCATCCTGCATGTCTAGGGACGCTAAATAGGCGCCTTGTTTTAGCATGGGAATTAGGCCCAGAAGGGTCACAATGCGAAATCTTTTGTATGCGACTGATAAGTTGAGGTCGCTTAGGTCCAGAATAGGACGGAGGTCCCCTGTCTTTCTGGGAACCAGGAAGAAGTGAGAATAGTACCCTAGTCCTCTCTGGTTTCCTGGGACATGCTGAATCGCTCCCTTGCTCAGGAGTGCGATTATCTCTTGCCAAATTAAGGCGCGGTGCTGACCCGAATACCGGGAGAGCAGAGGAGGCCTCGAGGGTGGCTGCTCTGCGAACTCTAAAAAGTGGCCGATGCCGACCAACTGAAGCACCCACCTGTCGGTGGTTATTGCCTGCCATCCCGACAGGAAGTTCGCAATGCGACCCCCGACCGAAACTTCCCGTTGATCCTGAGGGGGGGCGGAAAGGAGTCATGCTGTGGCGGCTGAAGGACCCGCCGGCTGGGTGGCCTTGGGAGTGCGCTGACCCCTGCTGGCGGACTGCTTCCCCTGGGTCCTCCTAAACCCAGAGCCCCTGTGCTGTGTGGCGGAACGGGGCTGTTGCCTCTGAGTCCGCCCACGAAAACGGCCTTGGTTCCTATGAAAGGAACCAAGCCTCGGCCGGTACATCGCCTGGACTGACCGGACCGCCTTTCCGGCCTCTTGGAGTTTGGTAATGATCCTTTCGGATGGATTACCAAACAACACCTCACCTTCAAAGGGTGCGTCCAGGATGTTTTTCTGGACATCCGGGGTGAAACCGGAGACACGGAGCCATGAGTGCCTCCGGAGGCAAACACCTGATGCAGCCGCTCTGGCTGAAGAGTCCGCAGAGTCATACGCGGCTCTCAGAACTTGGGTCCCCACGTCTGAACCTGTTCGGAGAAGCTGAAGCATCTCCTCTTTCTGCTCACCATCTGGCAGCCTCTCGGCCACCTCTAGGCCCTGTTCCCACAGGGCGTTCTGGAACTGCACCATGTGGGTAAGATAGTTCAGGGACCTGATGGCGCAAGTCGCGGAAGCGTACGTGCGCCTACCCAAGGAGTCCAACTGCTTGGACTCAGGGTCTGGTGGCAGGGTGCTCAGATGCTGCGGCCTCTGAGACCAGTCATGTGAGGCTGTGATCACCAGAGAATCAGCCAGAGGGTGCTGTGACAGGTACTGGTCCCCCTTAGGAGCCCTGTACAACCGGTCAGCCTGCTTCGGCACCGCCAGGAGTGAGTGCGGACGCTTCCACGCAGCCTTGGTGATGTCCACAAACGTGTCCACCAAGGGTGGCACCACCACAGGCTTAGGGTCCTTCTGCCGAAGGTACTTGGCCAGGCGTAACCTCTCAGGGTCCAACTCTTCAGCTTCCCACCCCATATTCTCTTGGATATGACGTAAAATATCCATGAAGGAAGGGTCGTCCGGAGGAGACCGTGGAGTCTCACGTGGGTCCGGCGAGGGAAGCGAGACCGGAGACGCGGGGATCTAGAAGTAGAGAAGGATGATCCCGTGCCCTCCGTCGACGGTGACCGACGGCGTCTTCTGGATCTCTTGGGACTGGGCGATCCAGAAGACGAAGATCTGGACGGAGGTCTCCTTTTGGAATGATGGCCCCTGGGAGGAGTCTCAGGCTCCCTGGGGCGGAACGGCCGGCTGACCTCACAGGTGAAGGTGGGGCCGGGGCCGGAGTAGGTACAGGAGGAGGAGGAGGTGGAGGAGGAGGGACTGGGGGTACCACGTCCTTCCTAATGGTGTCCCACCAATACGTAAACAGGTCCTTCACCTCGGCCAATGACAACCCCGACGTCGGCTCCGAGGGCGAGGGCCGGTCGTCGGGTCCTGGCGACGGCTCCGCGGGGGCCTCGGGCGGTGGCGAGGGACCCCTGGGAGACTGCTCGCGGCCGGGAGTGCCCGTCTGGTCTTCGGGCTGGACCAATTCCTCCTCTGTGAGGGACTCCTGACCGACGGCTGTCAGAGGCGCAGGAGCCCTCGGCTCAGACAGCACGGACGTCGGACCCCCCACCGGCGTCCGATGCAGGGACGAGGCGAGCAGGCGGCCCGGCGGCGCGGCTCAGAGGAGCAGGTGGCGTGCGGCGCGGCGGTCTGGCCGACGCGATCCACCGGCTTCCCAGCGGGGTAAGGTCCAAGGTCTTCCGGGGGGGGGACCGAGGAAGACCGGGCGTCGGGGACCGAGGAGCGGGAGCCCGACTTGTGATGATGGTTTTGGCATTCCCCTGACTTCGCCACGGCCTTCTGGGCTGAAGAGGACGACGGCCTGGCAGAAGAGGCCTGAGCAGGCTTCGGAACTGGAGCCGCAGCTGGGGGAAGAGACGAGGCCCTAGACGGGGACCGGTCGGACCGTGAACCGGAGCTGCGGGACTCGGAGGCCTGAGCCGGCGACCGGGGAAGATCCCTCTCCTTCTTCTTCTTTTCCTGTGTCTGTGAGACGATTCCCCTTAGATGACATGGCCGGAGCTGTTCCTCTAGCAAAATGCCTGGAGGGCCTTCTGCCCGGATCCTGGTGCGACTGCTGAACCCCTGGCACAGGGAGCAGGCCTTGGTGTCGGTCTGGCCTACACTGGACGACGAATGCGGGTCCTTAAAGGGGATCTGTTTGCCACATCCGCACTTGGATAAGTGACCGGAGGTCGGAGAGGACATCAGAGTTCGAAAATTCTTGATTGTAGATAATTTCCCGAAGGAAATTCTGGAACCACGCGTCGCACGCTAGACTGTGACCGGAGGGTCGAGGCATGCAGTTCGACGGCGGGAAAGAACTGGGGATTCTGGTGGGACCGCCCCCTTTTGTACCACGCCTGACGTCGGAGGCGGGACCGACGTCGGGGGCGGTCCCCGCTGAAGATAGCTAGCTAGAAAGATTTCCGAGGGGTCCTGGCGCCTGACGGCTTCAGTCCTAATGGTGTAACCTGCTGCAAGAGCTGTGTCTCGAAGTAAGATCAATAATTCCATCAGAAGCCCCCCCCCACCCCAGTTTTGGTCTGTGCAAGCACAGACAGATGGTCAGTGACATACCAAGGACACAGAACAATGTGGAGGCTTGGCACCGATGGCTAGGAACATTAATTGGCACTGGTTGTGAACGAGCTTGATACATCCAGCGGACCAGACCTGAGTTTGAGTCTCAAAACCTCCAATTGCACACTGTGTGACTCTAAGCAAGTCAGTTAACCGCCCAGTGCTCCCAGATCGCCCCTGAAAACAGGCACTTGTGCCTAGTCGGCCTTACCCGGTTACCAAAGACTAAAATAAATTAAAAAAAAAATGGTTATGTAGGCATCAATAGGTTTGTGGAGGAGATTAAAAAAGAACAGCTTGTGACAGAGAGCATAACTGAAAAATTAAATAGAGGTCTGCCAAAATTGCCTATAAAGAAAGGGTATGCTCCGAGAGAAGAGAAGATTGCAAACATTGTTGCCGACAGAGGAAAAACGGTCAACAAAGGACTTTGTATGTGGAATTGACCACAACATGACACTGTGAACCAGTGCTCGGACTTGTTTTTAATGTCAACCTTGATAAAGTTGCTTTTATTCTTTTTATGAATCGTTGCTTCCATTTATCCTGGAACATGTGTAACACAAAGAAATTTTCACTGGAGCTTCTGTTTAGTGGGATCTGAAATTTTTGCCCAATTTGACTTTGTTTACAACATACACTGAATCAGTGGGGAGCTTGCACTTTGAACCTGCTGTATTAAGGTACGCTGAAATGATTACAAACTATGGCACTCGCTGTTCGCAATGGTGATTTGCTGTTTGCACATTGCTGCCTGCTGTATTAAGGTACCTTAGCAAGGGAAAAAATGTTTATATAACCAGTAGTAGTAGCGCGTTTACGTATCCAGGGTATCTTAGAAACTTGTACCTGCTTGTAAAGTTACGTATGAAAGGGTAAAATGTTTACAAACACAGGCTGTTTAACAGAAGGAAAGCGGTTTGCTATGCTTGCATTTTGAAACGAATGGTATACTGCATTTTGGTATTCGGCAAGGTTAAAATGTTTACAATCACAGGCGCGCAGCATTTAGGAACGTTAGTTTAAATTACGTCAGAATTTCGTGTGTCACCAAATATTATGACAGGACAGTGTACCGGATGGGAAAGTGGAGTCGGGCTTTTTCATTTCGGGCATCCCAGCGTCAGGATTTCATATGGATCCCAGGTGGAGGCAGCAAAAATGGTGCATGGCCTGTATCAAAAGCTCTATGGGGTAAGACTCAAGGTATTAAATATGTACTCCCTGGAAGAAAGGAGGAAAAGGGGGACTATGATAGAAACATTCAAATATCTTACAGGTATAAACAAGGTACAAGAAGGAAGCCTATTTAAAAGAAAATGATGCTCAAGGACAAGAGATCACACTATTAAGATATAATGGGGGAGACTCAGAGGTAATGTGAGAAAGTACTGCTAAATGGAGACAGTGGTGAACCCATGGAACAGCCTCCCAGCGGAGGAGGTGGTGGGGGGCTAAAATGGTTACAGGATTCAAAAATGCATGGGATAAGCACAAAGGGATAGTAATAGTAAGGGGGGAGGCCTGCGGACTGAGTAGTGTCACCGGTGTCGAGATAGGTAGGGAAAATATGGGCAGACTAAGAGGGTCAAGTGGTCCTTATCTGCCGACAGTTTCTATGTTTCTACATAAAACTGCTCTCAGGAGGTTTAACCCAGAGTATTCTTACTCCTCAAGTACCAGGCCCTAAGGCGCAGAGTGCTGGGGTCTGGAAATGCTGTTGTAACCCCAATGGCTGCGGGCATACCTCAATTTGCTCTCCAGGGGCTGCTGGTCTCCTGTTCTCCTCCCCACTCCCCCGTTGTGCTCTGCCACTAGTCCAGGGTGTAGATTTCTCCTCTAAGTCTCCATAAGGCCCCCGTGTTGTTTTTGGCCATTTGGAGCTGGAGGAGTCAGTCCCAGGTCTGCTGTATTGTGCTGGCACTTTAAAAGTGCAAGCAGGGTCCGTGCATGTGCACTAGCGCCTTGCTGCTTTCTTGCTGGTACAGCAGCTAAACCATTACCTCTCCGGTGGTCTCGATTGTCTCAATGGAAGTAAGTGGTTCTCAGTATTAGATCTGAAAAGTGTGTACTACTAAATATCTGTGGCCCCCAAGACAGAGAAAAAACAGCATTAATATGCCCGCTTGGATTTTACGAATTCCTGAGATGCCCCAAGGTACTTCTTGTGCCCCTGCCACCTTTCAGCACCTCATGGAGAGTGCTGTTGGGGACATGAACCTCTTGGGAGTACATGGTGTACCTAGATTACATTATTGTGTTCTGGAAGACCCTGGAGGAGCATGACACAAGATTATTTAAAGTATTAGACCTTCTGGAAGAGTTTGGGCTCAAGCTTTCCATTAATAAATGTAAATTCTTCCAAACATCTGTTAATACAGTGAAGCCCACCAGGAAGAAGCGCAGTGCCACAGGTTTACTGCATGACAAAAGGGATTAACTCCCACTGAAACTGCATTGTTTGCTGCAGTAACTTTACTGCAGAATTCTGCAGTACTGTGCTTCATCCTGGTGGGAATCACTTTATGTCGGGCACATAGTATCAACCCAATGTATACAGACCGAACCCAGCAAAGTTTAGGCCCTAACCTCTTGAACTGGACCCCCAAATTTAAAAGAAATACAGTGCATATTATGTTTTCTGTGGCTATTACAGATCATCTGTCAAAGATTACACTCATGTAGTGAGACCTCTCATGAACTTATTTACAAGGCTATCCTCCTGTCAACAAAAGCAAGAGAACTAAAACTTCAGGGGTCACCACTGAGCCTAAACAGTATTTCAAGCCCTCTGAACCTCTTGGCCAAAGGTGGACTGAAGACTGTGATGGAGCCTTTGAAGAAATAATCCACTGTCTGACTTGATTCATGCACCGGTCCTACCATATGCAGATCCCCAAAAGCCTTATACTTTGCACACAGATGCCAGCTTCAGTGGCCTCGGAGCTGTTCTGTACAAAAGCTATCCAGAGGGCCTGCGCCCGGTCGCCTTTGCCGTCGAAGCCTAAGCGGTGCAGAAAAAAAGTACCAGTGCACAAGCTGCAGTTTCTTGTTTTAAAATGGGCCATTGTTGATCAGTTTCATGAACATCTGTATGGGGCACACATCACTGTCAGAACTGATAACAACCCTCTGTCATATGTACAAACTATAGCAAAGCTTGATACAGCTGGGCATAGGTGGCTGTCAGCCTTCTCCACTTATGACTGTGTTGAATACCATCTTGGTCTCAACCATGCTGATGCAGATGCTTTGTCCTGATGCCCAGCGGCACCTTCTGTTGACCACCAAGCTTGGGTAACAATCTCAGAACAGACTATGAAAGCCTTGTGTAAAGAGTTCTACACTGATGAGCAACCAGCTACATAAACTGCCGCCCCCCCCTCCCCCCGTCTAGTGGATAACCTTGGTGCTTCTGGTAACTGTCTGCCAATAGTCTACTGCCATCTGACATCACTGCCCCAGCTGACTAGTCAAGATCTGCAAAGGGAGCAAAAGTTAGACCCGACAACCTGTGATATGCTCAGAACTCTACAGGAAGGGGGTGGTGCTGCTCACGTAACCACCAGAGATCCCAATGCAAAGCTGCTATTAAGAGAGTGGTCAAAACTTACACTTAAAGATAATTTAAAAGTACAAGATCAGCAAGGAACTCCTCATGTACAGTTGGCGTTACCCGCCAAATTCAAGAGAACTGTTCTCAAAGCTCTCCATGATGACATGGGTCATCTGGGAAGTGAACGTATGCTAGACTTGGCTCACTGTCGGTTCTACTGGCCTAGAATGACATGTGATGTTGAGCAGTACTGTAAAAATTGCTGCAGGGATGTCCAAAGAAAAGCTCGACAGCAGAAAGCTGCACCCCTGGTAAATATTATGACGAGTGCCCCCATGGAGCTGGTCTGCATAGATTTCCACAGCCTTGAACCTGATTCAAAAAATATCTGTAAATTCCTAGCAGTCCCAGACTATTTCACTTGATAAGCCCAAGCATATCCAACAAAGGACCAAAAAGTTTCCACAATAGCCAAGGTGTTAATGGAAAAATTATTTGTCCACTATGGGGAACCACAGAAGATTCATTCCAATTAAGGCCGTGATTTTGAGAGCCACCTAATCAAAGAGATACTGTCTTTATGGGGAGTTTGAAAGTACAGAACCACACCCTATCATCCCCAAGGTGATCCTCAGCCGGAAAGGTTCACCCACACACTGTTAGACATGTTGGGCACTTTGGAACCAAAGGATAACAGTAAGTGGAGCCAGCAAATCAGCGCCCTGGTCCATGCATATAACTGCGCCAAAAGTGATGCTACTGGGTTCTCCCCATATAGCCTAATGTTCAGCAGGGAAGCCCGGCTCCCAGTCGATTTGTGTTTTGGAGTATCTGCAGATGGTACCAAAGCTAACAACTACCTGCAATATGTCCAGAAGCTCAAGGAGCAGTTAAATAAAGCCTAGAGGTTAGCTGCTGTGGTGGCAGCTAAAAGGAATCAAGCAAACGAGGAACGTCACGATAAGCGGGTAAAAGCACAAGAGCTATCCTACTGTCACTTAGAATGTTCAGGTACACTCTGCCTGCAGCTGGAACACCTGTGTTCCTGAAGGGGTTCTAGATCTGCAGCATTCATACAAACACACTGTGCTTAAACCTACATATCTTAAAAACCATATGTAACCCCTAGGTGGTGCTATCCCAAGGGCTACTACCCCTGCCTGCTTGGTCAGTAGCAGGTTAAGGGGCCTGGGTAAGAGAACGGGTGCCTCCACCCGGAGGTCAGGGTTGTTAGTGGTTAAGCTAACCTGGGCACAGCCCTCCGAGACACTGTAACCCCCCTCTTTCCCTTCTAGTGGCCTGAGCAATATACGATAATCACTTTCACAGTACCCCTTGTACACCATACAATACAAGTCCTCACACTGTTTGCACTTACTACAAGGGCTGGTTCCTCTGGCTCAACCCTGGGGACCCCCTGTAAAACAAGGTTATGCATGGCAAATAGCAACGGTATAGTACTTTTGTCACAAACTGGAGCCACAGTCAGGTTAAATGCAGAAAAAGTCAGATCTGATTTATTCAGGGGACTTGAACAGGGAAGGGGCGTAATCAGGTTAATTGGCTTAAAGGCTATATTAATCAAACAGTTATGCATGCGCTTTAAGTCCCCACACAGTCACACCTTTGGGTACCCAGGTAGGGAGACGATGGGCTAGCCAGGAACGCTGCAGCTGGTTGGGGCCCCTGTGATGGAAGAAAGCAACATGCACAACACACACTATTTGTAATCCGGAGCCGGAGGACTCGGTTCATGAAAGAAAAAGCAACCAGACAATCAGATGACAACACTTTAGATTTAGCTGTTGTAACAGGGAGCTATCCTGATGTTTATTCATGAAACCCAATATAGGACACAGGCAGGATGAAATTGAGACAGCAGATTATCGAGCTGGAGTGCCAGGAGAAGCAGGGCCCACATGAATCACTGAGGTGTCGTTCCTTTTCAGGCACTGAGCAGGGGGCTTATCCCTAGGCAGGTCTCTCGTCGATGGCTTTTTCCGTGCAATGCGTAGTCTGGCTGGGCCAGTGTGGCAAGGCCTATGCGAAATGGCAATGAATTAGGATTCAGTCCACTGAAGCTGGATGCAGCCTCCAGTGAGCAGAACACAGTTCAACACACAGTGGGGAACTAAATCACAACCCACTAACAGCACACAGCACATTTACATGTAAGAAATTCCACTATACCAGGCAGATTGCTATCTATCATGCCAGCAGCAAGCAGAACACAGTTCAACACACAGTGGGGAACCAAATCACGACCCACTAACAGCACACAGCACATTTACATGTGAGAAATTCCACTATACCAGGCAGATTGCTATCCAGTCGCAATTACAGAGTCTCTGTACAAACCGGGAGTTCAGTGGTGGCTAGAAATCCTGACAGGCCGATCGCATTCAGCAAATCTTCGGTCTTCTTCAGGTTAAAGCCTGGTCACAGTCCAGTGGCTTATATATTCCTCACAACTCGGATTCAGTCCGAATAACCTCTGTTTTTCCTCTCGGGGACAGCAGACAGATGGGCCAAAATTCAGCCCTTTCACTGTTCTCCCACGTAAAACTACACAGAACTGCTGCTCAAATCACTTTAGCTGTTACTCATTTCACTTCCCAACTCAGAAGTAACTGAAAATGCAAGTATTTTGGTAATTTCCCCAAGATCCAAAAGGTTCAGTTGGCTGATCTGTCTGTCAGTCACAACAAGGGCTCCCCCTTCAGGTTCATTTAGGCGCCAAAATGCAAAAACTACAATTCCTACAAGTTTTGACCCCACCAAGCCCCTGTAGGCAGGCTCCATTTTAGAGTCCCAAATGTACTGATTGGCCCACTCTGACAGTCCCAGGCCAAGAAGGTGGAGATAAACAGAACAGTCCTTGCTGCAAAGAAGACAGGTTAGAATGAACTGCAATATTATTATCACTCTAATAGATAATCAGCAAATAAGCACATCTTATAACAGAGCTCCTTTTTAGATTAATTATGACTGCAATCCAGGTGGCTCTTAAAGAGACAGTACACAGAGGCTATACAGGCACTCTCTGGCAATACATTTAATGTGCTAAAACGCAGAACATCAGCCTGGCAGTGAGCAGTTAGGCAAGCTCCAGGAAGACTTTTCGGGAACCCTCATTTGTGTTGGGGGGTTACATATACATCCAATTTTAAAACTGTAAAAGAAGTTTTCAGGACAAAAGTTTTTGAAAATGAGTGAGGTTTGGCAATGTGTATTTAACTGGATTTAGTGTTGTGTAAGGTTGCTTTTTCATATTTTCATAAATTCTGATGATTTGATCTAAACGTAATTATGCTATGTTTACTTAATCATACAAAAATATTAAATTTCTGTAAAACTGCAAATAAAATGGTGCAGAATCTGCACCACAAGACATATGAAGAAAAACTAAAGGAGCTTAATATGTATACCCTTGAGGAAAGAAGGGAGAGAGGGGACATGATAGAAACGTTCAAGTACCTCAAGGGAATCAACAAAGTCCAAGAGGGTAGCATCTTTCAGAAAAAGAGATGTGCAAGAACAAGGGGGCACAATTTGAAGACAGAGAGGGGGGACGGCTCAGAGGTCATGTGAGGAAGTATTTTTTCACAGAGGAGGTTGTGGATGCATGGAACAGCCTCTCTGAGGAGGTTGTGGAGTCAAGAACAGTGAGGGAATTCAAGAATGCACGGGACAAACATAAGGCAGTCCTAGTTGGGGGGGTAGGAGGAAGTAAACTGTTGGTTAACTAGGATCTGTAGCTTATCTGTTAGGTAGGAAAATGGACAGACTAAGTGGGCCAAGCGGTCCTTATCTGCTGTCAGATTCTATGTTTCTATGTTAACTGTTCGTTAAAATTGTTAAAAACATACAATAAACATCTGTCATTGTCTAAATATAAATTTTGCAAGGTTTTTACCATTTTTTGTCAGAAATCAAAGTCTGAATCTCTTGTTATTACAGCTCGAATTTTGTGTTTCACTCCACTGGTTGGAATTTTTGCAGTGTTCAGTTCTTCTTACCCAATGATTTCAGTTTATGAATCTGATTATCATTTTTTTCCCCTAGTTTAGCAAGAACATATTTACACAGTACCTTAGAAAGACATATCAGGAAGTGAAGCAGGAAGGAAGTGCTTTGTGAGATCAAGTGATGTAAAATAGGAAGAACACTTCCAGTGTAGGTCAGTGAGCTAACACAGGAAATGGATACATTTTTTAGTGCTGAAGGTCTCTCTATGATTGATTGCATATGTATTGTAGTTAAAAGGTGTAATTTCATTGAAATAAACTATTTTATTGTATTTTTGTAATAAAATCCCATAATAAGTATAGGAAACTATTTTATCTGTGCTATTTGCTTTATCATACAGTAAATTAAGCATAATATTGTTCATGTAAAGGTTCACAGTCTTTCAGTAAATGTCATGTTGCATAAATGTGTGTATTTAACTTCCTGGCATACTTTCTTTTAGCGGGGTTGTATTATGGCATGGTTTAAGGTGAGGGAATGACTGTATGATGAAGCACTGTGTGTTAGTGGGGGGGGGGGGCTGCATTCATAATACATGCTCAGATGCACTTCATATGTTCTGGGGAAATGACAGGGGCTGTATGCATCTAATAATGGTGCTAACAGACACCGTAGATACACTGTGGGTATACGTATAGAGTGATGAAACTGCTGAAAAGGCACTGGTAATTTGGGGTATACTGTGTCATGGGGAAGGGGGTGGGTCTGCCTGTACCAAGGAATGATGCTCATAGGCACTGCAGTTACTTTGTGTCATGAACTGGCACCCATCCTTGGGGTATACTCAGTTGTGGGGAGGCAGGTGGGGCTGCCTGCACCTGGTAATGGTGTTCATATGCCATGCAGAGACATTGTGGGTATACATACAGGGTGATGATATGGGTGCCTGTAAAAGGTTGTGTACTATGTGCTGTGTGGGTGGGAAGGAGAGTGGGTATGCCTGCACCATAGAGTGATGCTTATTGGTACACATGTGTACTATGTGCTGTGTTTCATTTGAATGGACTGTATAAGTCATACACTGGCACTGGTCACATCACAGTGCATCAGAGGTAAGGGCTGGTCTGAAGCATGATGAGCACAAGGGACTAACCAAGTGATTGCAGAGTGATTTGAACCTGAATAGAACATTACAGTGCATCTGAGGGTAGTGTTGGAATGAATCCTGATGTGTACAATGAACTACACCGTGATGGCTGAGGAGGGGATCCATACCAGTAATGCACATCACAGAGTGTCAGAGGTAAAGGTTGGACTAAAGACTGATGAACAGATGGACTACATCAGTGACTCTGGTGGGATCTGAGCCTGAACAGCACTTTACAGTGCAATAGAGGTTGGGGCTGGACTGACAGCAGATGAGTCGATGGACAACACCACTGGTTCTGAACCTGAAATGCACTTCACTGTTCACTACAATTTAGTGCTTGACTGATGCATGGTAAGGAGATAGATCTTACAAGTAGCTGTGGAGGGATTTGAACCTGAAGAGTACTTTACAGTGCATCAGAGATTGGGGCTGATCTGATGTCATATGAGTTGATGGACTACACTAGTGGATGTGGAGGGTTTTGAACATGACATGCACTTCACAGTGCATTATGGGATTGGTCTGGACTGATACATGGCAAGTCAATGGACAACACCATCAGCAGTGGAGGGATCTGAACCTGAAATGCACTTCACTGTTCACTACAGTTTGGAGCTCGACTGATGCATGGTAAGGAGATAGATCTTACCAGTGGCTGTGGAGGGATTTTAACCTGAAGAGCACATTACAGTGCATCAGATGTTGGGTCTGGACTGACGTCATATGTGTCGATGGACAACACCGGTGACTGTGGAGGGATTCAAAACTGATTTGGCCTTTACAGCACATCAGAGGATGGGGCTGGACTGATGCCAGATGAGTTGACGGCAACACCATTATTTTTTTCATTTTAAACAATTAGCAACTGCATATTAGGGAGAAAACTTAAGTGCAGAGCATGAGACAAACACGCTACTGACCCTAACCCGCTTATCATCCATAATGCAGGGAGCAACATGCTACATAGATTTCAACTTAGCCATAATCCTAACATAAACTGTTTAAAAAAAAAATAACAAAAGGTGCTGAATTCATGTGAACTTATCTAGTACATGCACAAGAAACACTCTCTCCCATCAGGAATGCCAGCCGGATCCATAAGATGTAATCACACCGGATGACCAGAAATTATCCCGAAATGAACAAAGTGATGACTATGAAAACTTTTGCCATAAATAAAAATAAAAACAAATAAAGTAAATACAGATTACAAAACTGAGGTTTTGGCACCAAAATGGAGAGAGTATTTTAGGATGAGAGCAGTGCCTCCATCTTGAAAGTAAGTTTCCAGTCACCATGCTCTTCCTGCACCAGTGTGTGCTCTGACTGGTTAATGGAAATAGTGATGTGTACAATAAGCACACAGGAAGAATGGCAACAGTGAGGCTCAATATTGCCAAATTGTGCCGCACTACAGAGCCGGAGGGGGCACATACTATGTGGTGATTGAAAAGCCTGATTAATTTCCTTTGTACAAGATGAGGCCTGAAGGAGAAACCAGTGGGTATAAAACTATTCACCACAATCACTTGCTGCCATTTGGAGACAAGGTGATAAGTATTGTACAGAACAAGCCAGACCTACCTAAACCTCCTGTAACCACAGATGCTGCCCACAGTCAACAGAATAAATAGAGCACTAGTCAACCTGAAGCTGGCCCTGCCACTACAGATGAGGCAACAGAGCAAGATAATTCAAATTCTGAATCAGAGGAAGAAGTCTGCGACTATCCTGCTTACTTTTATCCGACTCCAGAGCTGGCCAGGCTATTTCAAGGGGCATCTAAGACTCCAGCAAATGTGACGGACACACCTATTGTATAGTTGTCTATCTCAGACCAAAATACTGCTGCATTCATGGACTCTGAGCCTACAGTCAATACTGAATTCTTGGATGAAAGGCCTACATCTGAGAAAGTAACAGAACAAGAAAGTGAAGAGCCTACTGAACCTGAACCAGTTGAGCCCGAACAGGTGGAATCTAAAATGGCAGAACCTTAAGTGACAGAGTCTGAGGAAGCTGAGATCCACGTAGTGCCAGAGGAAATGGAAACAAAACAAATCAACACCAGAGGAGACTGTGGTACCTACTTTGTCTGAGGATGCTTCACTACTGGACAATGAACAAGGAGTAGCAAATCCTGATGTCAAAGAAGAGTATGTGCCATTGTGACACTCTGAAGTAACTGCTAAAGCTCACTTATGACTCTCTTGGGGCTCCCACTGACCTGCCTGTCCATGTGGTCCACAAAGGTATATATGTCATTTCCAAGTCTTTGTCAAATATCTTCATGTGCCCCTCTAATGCCACACCACCCAGACCAGGGAAAAAACTGCAAGGTGCAAAAAGGGAGGTTGCAATGTCTGTGCTTCTGGTAATGTGTTTCTGTAATGTGTTTTCCTTAAACACTGGCAGAAGTGTAAATGCAAAAATGTCATATGTTTATTGGTGCAACAACTAATGTTGTGACAGCTGTCAAAAGTTTGGGAAAACTTCCAGTACTGGTAACTATATATAGTATGTTTGCTATTCAAAAGTACTCAATTGCTTGTGATAGTTAGAAAGCAGTTGTTAGCTAGAAATGCAAAAAGCATGCTAAATTGCTAAGGTTTAATGTTACTAATCTCCAGTTCACTGTTAATGGACTTGGCACAGATGCCAAGCTTTTAAGGCACAGGGGAGTGTACCCCCCCGGATGGGTGCTTACCTCAATTTGCCCTCCAGGGGCTGCTGGTCTCCCGTTCTGCTCCCCCACTATGCTCTGCCACTAGTCTGGGGTGCAGATTGCCCCTCAAAGTCTCCATTTGGCCCGTGTTATTTTTGACCATTTGGGGCCAGAGGAGTCAGTCACAGATCCACTGCATTATGCTGGCACTTTAAAAGTGCAAGCGGGGTCTGTGCATGCACATTAAAGCATTATTGCTTTTTCACCACTGTAGCGGCTAAACCATCACCTCTCTGGTGGTCTTGACCCATAGGATATGTTAGTCGAGGGGGCAGACACATGGAGAAGGCACCCCAAAAGAGTCAGGACTGTTTATTTTAAGAGAGCCAATGGCGTTACAGAATGGGGGCATATATGAATACTAGTGAGGCTGGGCATTAATATTAATGAGCCTGATCACTGCTCCTGGGTGTTGTTGAGGCAAGCATAAGAAAAACCAGAAGCAGCTGTACAATTTGCAAAAAGTGTTTATTAGTACCAGCAGTAATATAAAAAATAAACTTGTTCAGAATAACTATTTACAAAGGCAAAATAAACAGAGAAGATCCATCCGAGTTTTCCTTCAATCTCTTGCAAGAAATTGCAGCTCTGTTTTATATGTCATTGCAATCCCCCCAACAAGCATCCCAGTTTTTTTCTAAAATTTTCTTGTAAATTTCCAAAGTTCTTTTAAGTGTCAGGCAGGTGCAGCAAGAACACAATGTTCCAGAACTGAGGCCCCTACTCCACAGCTTCTGAAAAAGGGCTTAAAAACTGTTCTCAGGTTAGCTCGCTCGAGTTCCCAATAGCTTTTGGCAATCATCTCAAATTATAATTATATACATTTCAACAGTAACACTACATAATTTCTAAACAAAGGCATCCCAATATCAGTTACATTTCCACATAATGACTTGCATATATTTTTATACCAGCAGATAAGCAAGGGAGGAAAAGACAGAAACAGCAAGGGAAGACTGAGGAACAGTGAGAGGCAGAGAACTGCAAGACTGTCGGGGTGATTAAGTCCTAGGTCTCACGAGAAAATCTGGTTGCACAACCATACAGACAAGAGACAGGAAAGAACAGAACAGATCCCCGCATTCAAACTCTCCATAACAACTGGGACAGGGTCCTATTCAACCCTGTCACATACAACCCCCTCCTTAATAGGGAATCTGTTTTATCAAAACAGGTTTCCAAAACTTTCTATTAATTCTGTACTAGCATTAGCTTCTAACTTTCAGAAATGAAGCACATGTGCAGTATCCTTTGTTCTGTAACAGTACAGCAAAAGTTTAAACTCACACATTTGTTTTTCAACCTTCAGAACCCTCAATTCCAGATCCATATCTTGACAGAAAATCAGCACTGCTATTCTCTTTACCAGTTTTGCGTATCACCATGAATTTAAATGGCTGTAGTGCCAGGTACCACCTTGTGATTCTTGAATTTTAATCGTTCATTTGGTTAAGCCAACAGAGAGGATTATGATCGAAGTACAAAGTCAGTTTCTAGCAAATAAAACTTAAGGGACTCCACGGCCCATTTTGCTGCTAAACATTACTTTTCAATGGTGGAGTACCTTTTCTCTCTGCCACGCAACTTCCTACTTATGTATAGAATAGGATGCTACGTCCCATCTGTATTTTAACTCAGGACTGCACCTAGATCTACCTCTGATGCATCTGTTTGTAACAAAAATGGTTTCTCAAAGTCTGGGCTTGTTAAAATGGACTGAACATAATGCAGCCTTAATTGCTTGAAAAGCTTCATCACACTCTGGGGTCCATTTCACATTATTTGGGTACAGTTTCTTCATGAGTTCCATGAGGAGAGTAGCTAATTCTGCAAAGTTGGGAACAAATCTCCAAAAATAACCAGCCAGCCCTTAAAATGACCTTACCTGTTTCTTTGTTTCAGGGACAGGGCTGTTAGCTACAACTTCTATTGTAGAAACCTGTGGCTTGACTTCTCCATTTCCCAAAACATAGCCCAAATATCTGGTTTCCTGCATGCCTAATGCACACTTGGTAGGATTAATTGTCAGACCTGCCTTTTTGATTGATTGGATAATTGCATGAAGGTGTTCCAGGTGGCTTTTCCAGTCAAGACTGTACACGACGACATCATCCAGGTATGTAGCACAATAACCAGTGTAGGTGATAAAATTACATCCATGTACTACTGGAATGTAGCTGGTGCACCATGTAAACCAAATGGCATGGTGGTGAACTTACAGAATCCAACAGGAGTGGCAAATGCAGTTTTGTCACTGGATTCTTTAGCTAAAGGGATTTGCCATAACTCTTGGTGAGATTGAGGGTAATGATATACAGTACTTGGCACTCCCCAGTCTGTCCACCAAATCATCTATTCTGGGCATAGGATAACTGACAAATTCTGACACTTGATTAAGTTTCCTACAATCAAGGCAGATTCTAACACCCCCTTCTTTTTTGTTTACAATTACCACTGGAGATGACCAAGCACTCCTCGACTCTTGTATGATAACCAATTCTTTCATTTTTTGTATTTCCTTAACCACGTCGCCTCTTAACCGCTCTGGTAACCTGTATGTCTTTTGCCTAATAGGGCGAGCATTCCTTAGCACTATTACGTACTCGACCCTTTTTGCTCAGCCTGGTACTTTGGTAAAAGTACTGTTAAACGTCTTTCGCACATTACGAATTTCTGCAGTTTGTTCCAAGGTTAAGGAAACATTCACCTTTACAGCATCAGCAGTTGCAGTTTGCTCCAGCCTATCATAAGCTACATCAATATCTTCTTTACCAGTTTCTGGTAAAACTAGCAAAGCAGCTTTTGGCATTTTTTCAACCCAATTCTTGAGAAGGTTAGCATGGTATATTCTAGTAAGATTTTTCCTGTCAGGGGTCTCAATCTCATAGTTAATGATGCCAGTACATCTAAGCACTCTATAAAGCCCTTGCCACTTCATTAACAGTTTATTTTATGTTGTGGGTAACAGGAGCAAAACCTTTTCACCTGGCTCAATTTTTTTTTCTTTAACCCCATGGTCATAATATACCTTCTTCTGATTTTGGGCCTCTTCCTGATTACTATGGGCAATTTCAACATATTTTGCCAGCTTCTCTCTTACGACACACACATAAGACATTATACAGTAGATTGTTTCTGAGTGGGGTTATCTTCCTGCGTTTCTTTTATCACATCCAGTGGCCCTCTTGGCTGCCTACCATACATCATTTCAAATAGTGAAAACCCTGCTGATGCCTGTGGCACTTCTCTATAAGCAAAAAGTAGGTAAGGCAAGTACTGGTCCCAATCTTTCCCTTCCCCTTTTACAAACCTTTTTAAGATACGTTTTAAGGTTTGGTTAAAACACTCAACAAGACCGTCTGTCTGAGGGTGATGGGGGAGGTTCATATGGCAGTGATACCTAGTAGTCTGTACAGCTCCTTAAGTAATGCAGTACCAAAATTACTACCCTGATCAGTAATCACTTCTTTAGGTATGCCCACTCTGCTGAAAATTTTTGCAAGCTCTGCTGCCACTTTTGAAGCTATGACAGTATGCATTGGAACCGCTTCTAGGTATTTAGTAGCATAGTCACATACTACCAGGATAAATCTATTAACCTTTTTACTTGTGTCTAAAGGACCAACCACATCCATTACAATTCTCTCAAAAGGCATAATCATCAAGGGTAGGGGCACCAGGGGCACCTTGTCTTTTCTAGTGACTAGGGCTACTTTCTGACACTCAGCACAGGAATTATAATAGGTAGCAACATCTTCATGAATTCCAGGCCAGTAAAATCTATACAGCAACCTGGAAAGGGTGCCATCCCTCCCTGAGCGACCGGCCATAGGACTATCATGTGCTATCTGTAACTGCTCTGTTCTATACTTATGTGGTATAACCAATTGTTTTATCTGGTCCTGTGTCTGAGGTTTAACCCAAACTCTGTACAGTAACTCATTAAATTTTTTAAACATTGGTTCACCCTGTTTTGGTTTCACCCCCAGCTGCTTAAAATAACCCTGGACAGAAACATCATTAGTTTGCTCTGAAAGAAAATCACAATCAGTTATCAGTTTAGTTTCAGCATTTTCATATGTTAACCCCTATGTCCATCAGTCACTTGTTGCCACAGTTTCTTCAGGCATAGTCATTCTTTTCTGGATTTCTGGATCTTGGAGCTGTGCTCAAAGAAGTCTGAATCAAAATCAGCGAAAGGAAAAGAGTCCCCACCATCTGAAATTTTCTTTTCCTGAGCTCGTCACCACAGCTGCTGAACATCAGGATTTACTCCCTCTTTGATTAACTCAGTAATTCTTGGAAAGTCATGTCCAATAATCACAGGTACAGGCAATTTTGGTACTACGCCCACTTTCATTTGGTGCTTCATCCCATTAATAGTCAGAGTCATTTGGGTGGCGGGATAGTATTGAGTGTCCCAATGGATGCAGATGACACCAGTACCTGGGTCCTTTTGCACAATGTTTTCCCAGCACCTCAACATGCACTAAGGTCTGCCTGCTTTCTGAATCAATGAGTCCCTTTACAGTCTCATTCCCCATCTTCACACCTGTTAAGTACTTGCCCCAATTTGCTAAGGACAAATCTGCTCCAGTGTCACTCTTCTTACGGCAATTTCTTGCAATATGACCCGGTTTATTACAGTTATAGCAAATAAAGTCTTTGGGTACAAATTTGTTACCCCCACCAGAGTTCTTATCAGACTTGGAGTTTAAATGGGAAAAAGAGTCTTACTGGTGCTTGGCTGTTAATTCACTGCTGTGGCGTCTGTCTGGCCATTTGGTAGTTCTTGGCCAAAGAAACAGATTTTTCCCCACTTTCAGGTCAGTATTCCTTTACCCAAAGCTGCACATCTGTAGGCTGGATGTTGATGAATTGCTCCACTGCAAATGTGTTGATGATGATCTGTGAGACTGTTTTGCCCTGTGGTTGGAGCCATTTTATCAGGAGTTCTCTGAGTCTGGTGAAGGCTTCTTCAGGATTGTCGACCGAGTTGTACTTCAGTGATCGAAATATCTGCCTGTAGGTCTCTCATACCTTTTCAGGATTTCACTTTTTACCAGGTCATAGTTTTCTGACTGTGCAGTGACCATACTGCTGTAGGCAAGTTGTGCTTTCCCTGTCAGGTAGGGTACCAGTCTGATTGTCCACTGCTGCTTTGGCCATTGGCAGGTTGTGGCAACTCTTTCAAAAGTTGTCAGGTATGCCTCGATATCATCCAAGGGACACAACTTTGTAAGTTTAATGGCTTTTAAGTAGCTTGTGTTTTGTTGCTTGTCTGGATCTGTGCCAGATCCTCTGCCTTTGATAACTTGCAAGGCATCCAGCCATGGCTGATCATGTCGCTGCATCTCTTCTCTTCTCTCATCAGCTTCTCCTGTCACTGCATCTCTTCTCTCCTTTGTGCTTCTAAACGATGACTCTCTTTTTCTCTCTGCTTCTCTATCTCTTTTTGTTTTATAGCCCACCATTTGAAAAAGTCCATCAGGCTTTCAGGTTCTGTCGCTGCCTGTTCTTTTTCCATAACTTGTGCTGGCTGTACAATTTCAGCTTGGACTTCTGTCTCTGCTAATTTGGCTGCCATTCTCCTGGTAACCACTTCTGGACTTGCTGCTGCAGAATCCGTACCTTTCTCTATGCTTTCCTGGTACTAAGTCTAGTACCCACGCACAAAACTCCTGGCTTAGAGCATCCACGGTGTAAATCCCACTTAGGCTGACACCATCTGTCGTTGAAGCACAGGTCAGGAAGCGTAGGAAAAACCAGGTGCAGTTTATTAGTACTAGCAGTAACATAAAAAAATAAACTTGTTCAGTACAACTATTTACAAAGGCAAAATAAATAGAGATCCATCTGAGTGTTCCTTCAATCTCTGTGCATCTCTTGCAAGAAACTGCAGCTCTGTGTTATAAGTCTTTGCAACCCCCCCTTAACAAGCATCCTGTTTTTTTCTACAATGCTCTTGTAAATTTCCAATGTTCTTGTAAGTGTCAGGCAGGTGCAGCAAGAACACAATGTCCCAAAACTGAGGCCCCTTCTTCACAGCTTCTGAAACAGGGCTTAAAAACTGTTCTCAGGTTAACTCCATCGCGTTCCCAATAGCTTTTTGCAATCATCTCAAACCATAATTATATACATTTTAACAGTAACACTATATAATTTCTAAACAAAGGGATCCCAATATCAGTTACATTTCCACATAATGATTTGCATATATTTTTACACCAGCAGATATGCAAGGGAGGAAAAGAAAGAAACAGAAAGGGACAACTGAGAGACAGTGAGAGGAAAAGAACTGAGACTGTCGGGGTGATCAAGTCCTAGGTCTCAAGAGAAAATCTGGTTGTGCAACCAGACAGACAAGAGACAGGAAAGGAAAGAACAGATCCCTGCATTCAAACTCTCCATAACAACTGGGACAGAGTCCTATTCAACCCTGTCACACTGGGGACTGTGTGAATTGGAACCAGTGACAGGCAATCTAAACTGTTTTAGAATAATATTCTGCAGCTGGATGATAAGGGATAAAGGTTGCTACTGGACTATGGGGCAAATAAATGTAAAGACTGCACTGTTTGGCTGTAAGGACTCTTAAAAGTTGGGACTGCTGTTAAAACTGTACTGAACGGTTATGGTAGCAGCCATATTTGATATTTTGACCCCCAGTGGCAGCCAATCAAGGACTTAGGCGCCCAAAGACAGTGTGAAATGACTGCTGGGAGGGGTGTGAACTCTATTCTAGGTGTCTAAACTAATAACCAATCAATAATTGAAGGGGGCTAATGTTTAATAATTTTATGGATGGACAGCATGATTCAGCCAATCAGAGCCTAGGATTTCTGAAGTAAAACTCTAGGGACTTGAGTTTGGGGCAGTCTGGCTTGGGCTCTCATCGAGTCAAGAGGGCTCACCTGTGTGTGGAGAAAAGGTTTGGAAGCTGGCCTAGGTTTTTGCAGTAAGACACATGAGTAATCTGGAAAAGGTTTTCTTCTGTTCTGGAGAACCTGTGCTGCAGCTGATCCTGCAGCAGTCTGAGGAACCCTGAGTCTGCTGAAGAGGGTTTGTGAACTGTATGTGCCAGAGCCTGGAGTGGTTATTTTCATCCTGAAGCGGAAGGAAACTGTGGGAAAGAATCTGCAGAGCTCCAGTGCTGGGACCCTGCCTATATTGCTGAAATCCAGCTGCGTAAAAGGTGGAGTGCCACCTAAGAGATGGTATGCTATGAGCCAGTAGCCACTGGCAAGGTGAAATTCAGAGGAATCATTGCTGCACCACGGAGCTGCTAATTCCAGTTCAGATGGAAGACAGAGACTGCAACCTTCATAGCCACAACTTGGAGCCAGGTAGGGGAACTGCTATCCTCTATCGAGTGGGGTGGATTGGTTCGCAGGGAGCCATGGGTGTGTGCTTGAGTGCTAGGGCACTCTGGACCCATTTTGGGAGCCAGACCTTTGGGTCAACTCCCGGATCTGGGCTCATTTGTGGACCAGGAAGCTTTGTGTTGGGCTCCCATTCTCCAGCCTGCCTGCAGGCCAATGGTAACGAGCTGCCAGGCTCTGCAAAGTCAGAAGATGACAGCTGCTAGATCTGGTCACATCATCCAGCCAGCTCTGCTGTCCATCTGCTTGCTGCCCCACAGCAAAATGACTTCTCCTGGTTGAACTCACCGAGCCAGAACCTGGAAACCAGTGTCTACAGAAGCTTGAGTAACACAGGGCTTGCCATGACCACAGGGTCTAGTGTAAAGCTGTCTGCAAGTGTAAAGCTGTTAACTTCTACAAACCCAAATGTTTCAAGGGCCCCAATGCCAGCCAACCCGTGGCAATGTACAGGCCTGCACCAGTCCTGGGTACCCAAACAGACTAAGGGGGGGCACTGGTACCAGGGGGGAAGGCCTGCACCGGTCCTGGGTACCCAAACAGACTAAGGGGGGCACTGGTATCAGTGGGGAGGAGGGTCAAGGTATTGCTGAGAGGTAGGCATTGTTGCTAAAAACTGCTGTATATTCAAAGTAAAATTATTTTTCTGCTTCTCCATTTCCTTTTTCCCCCAATATAAAAGGATCTGGTTGTTACTGTTAAAAGTGGTTGTGAACATATTATTAGCTATAGTCATTAATTACATGTGTTTTACAGTATTGCTAAACAGAGTGGTAATTCTGTGTGTGGGGTGACTGGAAGGGCATGTAGGTAGGTACAGCATCCCCGGGGGTTGTGCTACGCAAACACCTGGCTCACTATTATTTTACTCTGGGTGGAGGCACCGTACTGTTTGTTAATACATTTGGAAAAGCGTCCCCAGTTGCCATTAGAACAGAACCCAGGCCCCCTTAATCTGCATAGTAGTTAGCAGGCAGGGGTAGTAACCCAGTGGCATACAGCACCTGGGCTACACTATCCTGCCCTGAGGAAAGGTCAGTAGGTTGTATCTCAGAGGATTAGTGATGGGAGGTTTGCTGGACAGGACCTGAAGTAGGAAATACCATGTTAGCCTGGCTCAGTCTGGAGCAATCAGAATCATTGTTGCAGGCTCCCTTCTAAGCTTCAACCACACTTTAAGAAGGAGAGGGAAAGAGGGAAATGAATAAAGGATTCTCACTGTCCATCGGTGGACCAGGGCATTGTCTGAGACTGTTCCCACAGCTGGATGCCTGCGACAAAAGTGGGAACACTGGTAGTTTTGCCAAGAAGCGAACAGTTCCATCTCTGGCATGACCCACCTCACTGTTGCCAACACTTGCTTGTTCAGGATCCATTTGTGGTTACCTTTGCTGATTCTGCTGAGGGAATATGTAAGGATTTTGTCCTTTCCTGGCAGGTGCACTGCAGACAGCTGCACCTCTTGCCCATATGCTAGACCTCAGATCTTCATTGCTTCTGTGCACAGCTTTGAAGATTTTGTTCCTCCTTGTTTGCTGATGTAGTACATGGTGGTGGTATTGTCTGTCCTGATCTGGACAGATTGACCCTTGATGTGGGAGGAAATGGCCTGCACTGCAAGGTATACAGCCCTGAGTTCCAGGAGGTTTATGTGCTCCTGGGATTCTAGTGGGGTCTACATCCAACTTACAGTGAGGTCCTTCAGATGAGCCCCCCCATCCAAGGAGGAAGGCATCTGTAGTGAGTAAAACTGTGGATGATAGCTGGAGGAAGGGGATTCCTTCTCTGAGGTTCTCCTCCTCCCTCGACCAGTCCAATGCCCTTAAGAGGCACTTTGTAACTGGCACCAACTTTGAGAGAGGGTCCCGCCATTGGGACCAGTGGGACCCTAAGTGGTACTGAATGTCTCTCATTTGAAATCTTGTGCCTGGTACCATAGCTGTTGAGGCAGCCATGTGTCCCAGCAGCTGTAAGAAAACCCTTGCTGGTATGGGTTGTCCAGCTTTGAAAGACTTTGCCAGTTCTGTGAGGCTTACCGCCCTCTCCTGTGGGAGGAAAGCTTTCCCCAGTACTGTGACTAGCTCTGCTTCTATGAAGTTCAGCACCTGCACAGGCTCTGTCTGAGACTTTGGGATATTTATCAGGAATCCCAGAACCTCTGGGGTTGATTGGGTGAGCTGGAGGTTGGCCCTGACCTCCTGGTACAATCCTCATGAGACTAACGAGTTGTACAGGTAAAGGAAGACCACCACACCTTGTCTTCACGAGTGAGCTGCAACCACTGCCAGGCACTTTGTGAACACCCTTGGTGCAGAAGATAGGCCGAATGGTAGGGCCACTAACCGAGAGTGGCAGTTCCCCACTCTGAATCTAAGGTACTTTCTACGGGAAGGTCTCACTGGAATATGGAAGTAGGCATCCTTCAAATCCAGAGCCCCAACCAATATTACTGCTGCAGAGATGGGATCAATGTGGACAGTCTTACCATCTTGTACTTTTCTTTTCACAAGTGCTTGTTCAGAAATGTTAGATCTAAAATGGGTCACCACTCCCCATTTTTCTCGTGGGTGAGGAACTGCCTGGAGTAAAAGCCCTTGCCCCACTGGCTGGGGTGAACTCATTCCACTGCATTGGCCTTCAGCAGCTTTTTGAACTACAACTCCAGCAGGAATCTCTCTGCTGGGGTATGAGGTGGAAAGGCCCTGTGTGCCTGCGGCTTAGGAAACTTTCTGAACAGCAGGGAGAAACTTTGACTTACTATGTCTGTGGTGATATTTTTCTATGCCTGGAAATAGTGAGCCAACCTTCCTCTTCCTCCCACTGGAAACAGCTGGATGACCTGTCAGTGGTTCTGCTTTGCTTGCACCTTGGGAGCTGGAGTGGCTGCAGCCTGCTTCACACCCCACTTACCTCTGCCCCTGAAGAAACCCCTCTGAGGAGGGTAGTCAAAGGTCACAAAAGTGTGGGGGACATAACCCCAGCCCCTACCTCCCCTTCTGAAGGTTGTATGGGAAGTGGCAGTCTTATCTTTCTCAGTGTTGCTTCTATAGGTGGTCTTATCTTCATTCACATTTTTCTCGCAAGCCCCCGGTTTGTCACCAAACAAGGAATTTCCCTCCTGGGGAAATCCACGGTTTTAGTTTGAGTGTCCAGAGAGAGGTTTGTAGTCTTGAGCTAGGCAAACCTCCTGAGGGACACAGCATGAGCCATGACCCTACAGGCAGTGTCACTGGTGACTGCAGCCATGTGAAACTGGTATTTAGTGGCATCCGAAGTAGCCTATGCTGTGTCAGACAAGTTCTGGGCCAGATCACCAGCAGCCTCTTCACTCATGGACACTACAGAGGTCCACAAGGCCTTCTGGTACTGAGCTGCATAGACCATGTAGACTGCCTGTCTCAGCAAAAGGAAGGCTGTGGTGTAAACATTTTTGCCCATGCTATCCAATTTCCTGGAATCCTTCTCTATGGGTTGAGAAGAAAGTGGGACCTTAGCCTTGTCACATGCAGTGGTTTGAATCACTCCTTCATGGTCAGGGTGAGTGTAAAGGTACTCAGTACCCTGCTTATTCAACTAGTATTTATTTTCTGTCCTCTTGTCTATACCAGCTGCCAAAGTGGGGGCTGCTAGGATTTTTAAAGTGGCCTTCTTCACAGACTTGTGTATGGGCAGGAGCATCTTCTTTGTGGGAGTTAGGCCCACCATGTCCAAAAATTCCACCTCATCTTCTGTAGCCTCCTGAGGAGACAGATTGAGGGTACTTGCAATATGCCTCACAAAGGAATAGTGTGAGCAGAACTCCTCTGAGGTCCTGGGAAGGGAACCGAATTCCTGAACTGGTGAGCCATCAGGTTCCACGGGCTTCTCCTCCTCCTCCTCTTCTTCATTAAACAGATCAGCCTCCTCCACTATAGGCTTTGCTCCAGGCTATAAAGTGTGTGTGTGGGGGGGGGGTGCTTGAATGGCCATAAAGGCTCCAATAGTTTGGAAAGCCTGGAACAATTACCAAGCCTTAGCCATTTCCTCAGCTGGGAGAATTCTGCTTCTTTCCATTGGAGTCTCCTTTGCTTCTTCAGCTAGAGGGGCAGAGACATGTTTTTCTTTCTATTGTTTTCTTGGCAGGCACAGGTTCCAATATTTGCTTAGTAGATCCTTTTGTTTTGGTAGACTTAGGGGTCTCTCTGTCTGACAACCTGACCTCTGAGTCCCCTTTAGCAGCTTTGTCCTTCTGCTTCTGTTGAGCGACCTTACTCTCCCCACAGCCAGGCTGTGACAAGAAGGCAGACTAGGAGACCATCATTTTCTCACATTATTTGACCCTCTTTTTTAATGTTTTGGGGAAAAACCTGAAGCAAAGCTCACAGCTGGAAAAATTGTTTTCTGGACACAAACAGGAAAACAGAACTCATGGCAGTCTGGCTTAGCAAGGAGTTTAAAGCACAAAGTACAATGTTTAAAACCTGTGGGTCCTGTCCTTTTCTTGTGCTTGTCAGACAGGCCAATCACTGACAGCACAAAAGAAAACAATAGGTGCATTTCCTAAGGTTAGCGGTTTGGTTCCCACCAGACAAAAACAGGAACCAGACTAAATTTTCTAGATGCCCAATGTCAGTGTACAAATATGTAGAAGTTATCAGTTCAGTTCCAACAGGGAACCTAGAGAAGAAAATTGAAAATCAGCAAGCAGTGACCAAAGGAAATGGTACAGTTGAAATAAAAAGCAAGATATCAAAGAAAACTGTTTAAAAGGGGTTTAAAATTGCGGTTCTGCAAATCGGGAACCGTGTTTAAACAAATGATTCTTGGGTCCCTAGAACTGCAAGGAACCTGAGAAAAACATACACAAACTAAATAGAATACCCTAAACTAATGCAGAGTATCTAAAACTAACTAAAAGAAAAAACAAATTAAACAGATCAGAAAAACTGGCACTCTGAAGAGTGACTTTGGGGCGATGATTCCTCTCAGGTGGAGAAATAAATCTGCTGTTAAGACGGCAAAGGTGAGCATGACCACAGCAGAGTTTCGAATTTCATTCAGAGGTTCTCTAATTAGCATAACATTCTAGCCTTTGGGGAAGCTCAATCTAGTGGACTGACTGCACTTGTCGAACAATAGTGAGGAATTTCTGGGGTTTGAATCAGTGATGCTTATCAAGTATTGCAAAGCTCAAAAAAAAAAAATTGGGGGAAAAAACTGTGGAAAAGTGCATCGTACAAGACAGGAGTAAAAAGCCATCCAAAATGGAATAAAAAGTTATGCTGTTGGTACAAAATGTTTCAGTACATGAACTGATGTTTATATTAATAAGAATATTTTAAAAAGAGTAACTCCTTGCATGTACCATATAAATATCTCAATTTGGAGGAGGCCCTGAGGCAACATAATCAATCTCAAATGGAACTACAAAGAGAATAATGGCTATCTCACAGGGTACTACCAGTGAGTAATATCATCAAGAGGTTCCAGTGTCCAGAACCTCGACATGGTATCTCACCAGTAATACCCTGTGAGATATCCATTATTTTTTTTAATATTTGGATGCGAGTATTTTTTGTTGGTTTGGTTTTCGTACTGCCCATCTGAGCCGACTGCCGTACTTTCTCTGAGACTCGTGCTGTGCCTGTGTGTCCCTGCCACCCCACCGGTCTCACACACACCCCCACGGTACTGGAAAGTTTTGTTTCAGTTCTACCTTTTGGTTTCTTGTTGGGGGAAGGAGACACAGGATCAGCCAGCTAAATCCTCAGTGTGGTATGCGTTAAAACAAAGAAGAAAGAAACTGAGGAAGCACTATAGATGCTTTACACTCTCGCTAAGCGAGAGATCGCTGACATGTTTTTTAAACTGTTTTGGACGCCCACAGAAACAAATCGTCCAATGATGAGCCACGCTATACATATCCACGCTTGATTGACATTTGCCAGCCTTACCAGTTTTTTTAATTGTGCGCTTGCGCTCTTGAGCTGCAGTGCTAATACTATCGTTCGGTACTATTACGTGACCTGAACGATAGTATTATCACTCTCAATGTGTGGTATTATCACTTCGGGAGTGATAGCATTACCAAAAAAAATTTGTATGCTTTAGTATAGCACTAAATTGATGATCCATATATTAACTATAAATTCAACATTCAAGCAATACATCAGGTAAATTTTTCTTGTAATAATGCACCTGTACAGATCAAGGACAATGATGCTAACAAATACCCATGATTAATGCTAAATTTATAGGTTAATAAGATATTTCTGTTTAAATATTTTTGTTCTAGCCTTCTAAGTATAAACAGTGGTGGCCGGCCTGATTTTTGAGTTTATAGAGTTATAGTTTTTGAGTTCATAGAGTTCGACAGCAAAGTCTATGTTAAATCGGTACAGTTGGCACCACCAGCCCCACACCTAAAGGATACATTAACAACTTTTTGGAAATAAAATATTCCAAAATTCGGCTTCCTAGATGGGTAAAGGAAAGGCTGCTGTTTACACTGATAACCAAACTGCATTTATGTAATCAAACTGCCTCTCGCTCTCCTCTCCTCAAGGGTATTCCATGCTGAGGTCCCACTGTCTCTCCTTGTAGGGCTTCCTTTGCACCCCCTCCACAATGTTGGTTGCCCTCCACTAGACCGCCTCCACCTGTTTAGTTACAGCAAATGCCAGCTTTGGAGTCAGCAGGATAAGCCAACTACAAGCTAATATACTTCAGTAAATGGTAATTTAAAAAAAAAAATAAACACATTTGCACACAAACTGCAAATTGGGATCAGCCCCACACAACCCTTTAAAGTATTTTGGATTTGCAAGTTGCTGGAGCTGGTAACATGGCTCTAGATATAGCTGATCTTATTAAATCGGTCAGCTGTGTAGGAAAGAAAAATGGCAGGAGATAATTTTTATACCGTTTTTTGTGTACCAGAACAGATAAGTGAATTTTGTGTCGTATTCCAGTGGGACTCTGTTCCCATTCCTCCATCTTATACTAACAGAAAAAAATCCAGACCTACCTTTTGAATGAGGATGTCTGTAGACACTTCCTAAAACCAGCACAACACTCTTCGGATTTTCTTTATCTAAAGAAATTAAAAAAGTAAACTTAACCTTAGAAGAAATGTTTTCCCTAGAGGATTAAACTTTCCTGTAAACAAAAGTACATTATTTTGTCATTCATCCCACTTTCATTTGAATCACTTTCCTTAATCTAGACAATTGTGCTTTCACACCCTTACAAAGAAAAAGAATTCCACATTTGTTTTCCATGTTTCCATTTCCTCAAAAATTATATTTGGGATGCCTGATGATCCAGTGGAAGCTCACTGTGCTTCCGCACTGGGAACTCAGTTTCTTGAGTAGATTCACATTGCTGGAGTTGGACAATATAGCATGGTAGAGGTCTGTTGTTGCCTGCTGCTGCACTGAACCTGATATGCTGGATCTGGGGTGTAGAGATGCTGGGATATATGGCTAAAGGGTTCTGTCTGAAGTCTGAGAGGTAGGAAGATTCAGAGGTCATGACAGAATGAGCACAGGGCATGTGCTAAATGGGAACATGAGGGGGGAAATCACCTCCCTGCTCTGTCAGGTAGCAAGCTGCACTGGCACTCTCTGGCCCCATTCAGTCCCTCCATTCCAGTAGATGAGAACTTGCTGAGGGTAGTGCACCCTCAACCTCACAGGACTGCACACAGAGGGAAATTTCTGGAGGATGAGGATAAAAGGTGTATTGGTCGAAGTTGGAAAACCCCAGGAGATAAGCAGATAATGGCTCAGGCCCCAAAGGAGATTTTTTTTTTTTGTGATCTATTTTTCCGCCCCGTGCTCACCGGTCCGTCACTCCTTCGGGCTCTACCAAGTTCCCCTCCAGCCCCTACTGTCCTTAACCAGCCCTCCTCTTATCCTCATATCGCGGCCGACCCCCGGAATATCCCAGCGTATCCTTTCGCCGGGAGGGTCCCCCTCCTCCGAGGGGGAAGGCACCGGGGGGAGAGGTGTGACACCAGCACATACTCCTAGGGCCCAGGAATGCTGCTGAGGAACAGGAGGCCCTGGGAAGGCACCGGAGGCCCTCAGGGAACAGAAAGCCATCATTCAGCGGCCAGCAAGCGATTTTTCCTGGCTTTCTTAAGGTGCGTGACGTCCGGACGTCAAGGCAAGAGCCGACATCTGTCACGCACCACCCAAATGACACTGACGCGTTGCTCTACCCCTGGCCTCCACCAGTGGTCGCTTCAACACCGGGTCGCAGCCCCTTCCCTCCTGAAGACAGCAAGCAGTCATGGGACGCTCAAGCTGCATCCCCCCAGCCGGCCCTCCACGACCCAAGCTCGCTCCCGAACCTGGGTCGATGGGCGTTCTGAAGCAGAAATCAAGCCGCTGCGCCGACGGGCCACAAAGGAGATTAACAGATTAAACAAGATTTGGCTGGTGCCAACATATGGAAATTACGTGCCTACCGTAATTCTTGATCTTCTTGGACGAAGTCTCCACCACTCATTCACACTAATGGAAACTACGCCAGAGGCGCTAGGACTCAGTGGGAGCAAACTTTTCGAGAGGGTCGGGGCCAGAGATGGAGCCGCGAGGAAGCGGCACCGCGATCTGTGGCTCGTGCAATAAAGTCTACCTTGGCGTCGACCCTCCAACCACCTCAGTACCTTTTCTCCCCCCCGAGGAGGTGCAGCGGAACTAACCTAGAGGTCTAACCTAACAAAATCAGACATACGAGAGTCCGAATGACTCATGTAAGAAGGGTCAACAGTAGAGTCCTCATAGCCCAGCCATTGAGGAAGTGAAGACCAAAAACAGAGATGTGAGCTCGGGGAATGGTGGGTGGGCGTGCGAATGAGTGGTGGAGACTTCGTCCAAGAAGATCAAGAATTACGGTAGGTAAGTAATTTCCATATCTTCCTGGACATAAAGTCTCTACCACTCATTCACACTAATGGGAGAGTAGTACCAAGCTAATAAACCCCCGAGATGGGTGGCAGGAAAAACTAAGAGCTCACATACTTAGGAGAGAAGTCAGTTAAGAATAGTCCTACCAAACGACAGATGTCGTCTGGCATGGACATCTCAAGCATAGTGCTTAACGAAAGTATGCACTGAGCTCCATGTAGCCGCATTGCAAATATCTGCAATGGGCACATAGCGGATTTACGCCAGAGATGCCGCGACTGCTCTAGTAGAGTGAGCGTACGCTCTGCCTCCTAGCTTAACCTGTGCCATAGAATAGCAGTGGCAGAGGCATGCTATCAGCCATGCTGAAATGCACCTAATAGCGACAGGTTGACCCAGCTGGGTCTCACTGAAGGAAACAAACAGTTGTTGAGTCTTGCGAATTTCTTTTGTTCTATCCCAGACAGAATCGCAGTGCACTCTTAACATCCAAAGAATGAAGGGTACGTTCCCCTTCATTCTGAAAGTTAGCAAAGTAGGTAGGTAGGACTAAAATACAGGTTACTCACCTGTAACAGGAGTTCTAGGAATGGTATATGTTGTTCATCCACACTTATTGGCAGGTTCCTTGCCGCTTTAACTGTTGACAGAAGGTCTTCAAGCTGGCTCCTCCCACCCACCCGGGGGTGGTAAAACTCTCGGCTCCACCCCACACGCCAGATCTAGCCGCGGGAAGCCAGGTTGTGCGCCAAGCCGGGAGGTTAGGGTTAGTGGATGAACAACATATACCATTCCTAGAACTCCTGTTACAGATGAGTAACCTGTATTTTTAGGGACATGGATATGTTGTTCAATCCACACTTATTGGCAGACTCTAGCAGTTCTCCGGGAGGAGGGAGGCAAGGCGCACCCCGATACTTACTTGGGAAATAAGGACTGGAGAACAGGGCCCCAAAACCAGCATCCGCGTGACTCAAGGTCGATGTGGTAGTGGGTAATGAAGGTATGTGCCGACTTCCAGGTAGCAGCCCTGCAGATATCCTGGATAGGGACGCCCCTGAAGCAGCTACCGATGCAGCGGTATGGTGGGTAGAATGAGCTCATCCTCTGGGAGGCTCCATGCCTGCCAACCCATAGCAGAGCTCTATGCAGGAGGTGACCCACCTGCTTATCGTCCGCTTGGCTGCAGGTCTGCCAGGTGCGGCTTCAGCATAGGTGACAAACAGCTGGCGAACCTCTCCCTGAACTTCAGCCGTCCGCTCCTTATAATAAGCAAGCGCTCGTCTAGGGTCCAAAGTATGGAGCCTATATTTGGCCTCCAAGGTGTGATTGGGGTAGAACACCGGCAGAGTCAACACCTGGTTAAGGTGAAACTCTGACACTACCTTCGGAAGGAATTTTGGGTGGGGGCGCAGGACAACCTTGTCCCTGTGGAAGACCAGATAAGGAGACTCGATGGAAAGTGCCTGGAGCTCTCCCATCCTTTTGGCTGACTTGATAGCCACCAAGAAGGCTGTCTTCCACGACAGGTGGGAAATATCGCACCTGTGCATCGGTTCAAATGGCTTGCCCATGAGCTTGGCCAATACCAGCAGTAGATCCCACGGAGGTGGAGGTTCTCGCACGGAGGAAATGGTCAAGGCCTTTGAAAACACCGACCACCTTCTTCTGCACCACCGACTGCTTCCCGCCGCGCCCGGCAAGCAGAGATGAGCCAGGTGCACCTTAAGGGTCACGATCGAAGCCCTTGCTGAAAGGGACCACAGATAGTCCAGAATGCTTACAAGGGACAGGCGGAAGGGTCCAAGCCCTTCCTGACACCAAATGGAGAATCTCTTCCATTTGAAGGCATAGCATTTCCTGGTCGACTCTTACGGACGCCTCAATGACGTTGAGGACCTCGTCGGGAAGACCCAAGGCCTGGAACTCTGCAGCTCAGGAACCAGGCCGTCAGGTGCAGGGATTGAAGGTCCGGATGGAATACCTTCCCCTGGTTGACTGAGATCAGGTCCAGGCGGGCTGGAAGCCACTGGGAGCCTGGAGCTGAGGCTGAGGAGATCTGGATACCAGAACTGGCGAGGCCAGTCTGGGGCTACCAGAATCACTTGCGCCTTGTCCCTCCTCACCTTGAGAAGCACTTTGTGGATCAAGGGAAATGGAGGAAAGGCGTAGAAGAGGCCCGGGGTCCACAGCCTCGAGAAGGCATCCCCCTGCAGCGAGCCCTGCTGAGGGGGGCAGGCGTGAAACAGACTCAGCTTCGCATTCTCCCTGGAGGCAAACAGGTCCACCTGAGGCATGCCCCAGTGGGAGAAGAGATCTTGTACTATCTCCGGCAGGAGAGACCACTCATGAGACGCAGCCCCTATCCGGCTTAGGGCATCGGCCAGGGTGTTGGAGGCTCCTGCCATGTGAATGGCTAGGAGATCCGCCTCCAGGCTGCGCACAAGGGACCAAATGCGGAGAGCTTCCTTGCATAACAGTGTGGAGCGCATCCCGCCCTGGCAGTTCAGATAGTACATGGTCGTGGTATTGTCCGTCTGGACCTGGACCACTTGACCCCGTAGAAACGGAGTGAAGGCGGTGAGAGATAGGCGGACCGCTCGGAGCTCCAGCAGGTTGATAAGGCATCGGGACTCCCAAGGGGACCAGAGACCATGCGCTTTGTGCTCCCCCAGATGTGCACCCCAACCCATCAGAGATGCATTGGTCGGTAGAGAGAGACCGTCGGCTAGGGACGGACGAACGGGATGCCTTCCTGCAGATGTGCCGGAACGGTCCACCACTGGAGAGCATTCCACATCTCCTGGCTCACTGTCACAGGCTGGTCCAGCGGATCGCAGTGCTGTGACCACTGGCTGGCCAGTCCCCATTGAAGAGGACGCATGTACCAATGGGCCCAATGGACCACACTGGTGCAGGCCGCCATGAGGCCCAGGAGGCTCAGTAAGTCCCGGGCAGGGCACGATTGCCCAACCAGAAATGATTGGGCAAAGGAGGAAAGAACCTCGGCCCTGTCCACCGGGAGCCGTGCTCTGGCTCGAAGAGAGTCGAGCTCTGCCCGGATGAAGAGTATCACCTGCTTCGGCACGAGTTCCGACTTGGCCTCGTTGATGAGGAGGCCAATCTGACAGCAAACCTGGAGGGCCAGATCTCTGGACTGCTCCACCTCCGCTCTGGAGGGGGCTGCAATCAACCAGTCGTCCGGGTAGGGGTACAACCGGACCCTTCGCCGCCGCAGGAATGCTGTCACCACTGCCATGCATTTGGTGAAGACCCTGGGAACTAGAGAGAGGCCGAAGGGCATGGCCCAGAACTCGTAAAGGGATCCCTCCGCTCTGAAGCGGAGGAATCTCTGATGAGACGGACAGATCGGGACGTGAAAGAACGCGTCCTGGAGGTCCAGGGAACAGAACCACACGCCTCGTTCCAAGGATGGTATTATCTGAGCCAGAGTGACCATCCTGAAGGTCCGAGACCTTAGGAACCTGTTCAGGTCGTGCAGGTCAAGGATGGGGCACCAGCCCCCCGTCCATTTGGGGACCAGGAACTACGTGGACACAAACCCTGGGTCTGGAGGAGGATCCGCCACCTTCCTGATCACCTCTTTTCGAGGAGCAGGGCAATATCGGCTCGGCGGGCCGACAGCGAGGCTTCGGACCCCGTGGACCCCGGCGACGGCTCGAAAGGGAGGAGCCTGCTCGAACTCCAGAGGCAGGCCTTTTCCTACCACCTCCAACACCCAGCGGTCCGTGGTGATAGTGGAACAGGCGGAAGGAAGTGGCCGTGCCCGCAGGGGAACCCAGGGGAGTGCGAGGCTGGGGCGGCACCTCAACCCGTCACTGGGCAGGCTTGGAGAGGAACCGGCCGAGGGACCTCCTGGGCCTTTACCTCCTTGCTTCCTGTTGGAGGAAGCCGCCAGCTTGGGTTTGGGACGCCAAGCGCGAGCCTGCTGGCCCTGTTGCTGGTGCTGTTGGGCCGGTCGAGCTGCAGGGGCCGAAGAACGAAAGGACTTATGCTGTTGCTGACCTTTGTCCCTCTGGGCGGAGGTGACAGAGTCCAGAGCGGCACTGGACTTTTCGATCCGCTGGAGGTGTCCCTCCACTCCAGGGCTGAAGAGGTCAGTCCCCAAGAAGGGGACGTCTGCCAACTTGTGCTGGGTATCCGCCGTGAAGGTGGATATCCTCAGCCATGCCCTGCGGCGCATGGCCACCGCAGCTGCTACTGACCTGGCACAGGAATCACCTAAGTCCAGAGCAGTCTGAAGCTGCTGCTTCGCCACCGCTCTACCCTGATCCCGCACCTGACGGACCATGGTCTGCAGGTCGGCCAGGAGATGAGGGACAACCTCATCCAGGGAGCCCAAGAGGGCGTGGGAGAAGTGTGCCATCAGCACGGCCGAGCTGGCCTGTCGGAGGCCGAGGGAGGATGCAGTGTACACCTTGCGCCCGGCAAAGTCCAGCTTTTTGGACTCTTTGTCGGGGGCTTATCCACATCCCGAGCGTTACTGGAACGCTGGAAGACACTGTCAGTGACTAACCCCTCGGCAGAGGGGTGCTCCGAGAAACCAGGCAAAGAGCCGTTAGGGACCACATACTTTCTGGCCATCCTGGCCGAGGGCGCAGGACAGGAAGCAGGCCGCTGCCAGAGCTCCAAGGCTGGGCCGACAATGGCCTCAGCCACCGGAAAGGCCTCCGTGGGGGAATCCCCTCGGTCCAGTATCTCCATCAGGGGATAAGGCTTCTGCCTCGGGACATGGGCTCGAGCTGGCATTCCGATGGACTCCTGAGATGAGTCAAGCAGACCCAAGAAGGACGATGGGCTATCGCTCAATGACTGGCCCCAGAGGACTCCAGGTCGACCTGCCTGGAGAACAGGGAGGAGTCGTCATCAGATTCCAAGAGTCTGCAAAGAGCTGCCTCGGCCCAGCCACCCTTACCTGCCGAGGATGGTCGGGAGTGAGGGTGACCGACAACCTATGGGAGAGGCCGTGACCAACCGAATCCTTGGTCGGTGCCCCAGACTTCGTTGTGGAGGCGGGGTTCCACCACAATCAACGGAGCAGCTGGTTTCGGCCGAACAACCGGCCCTGGAACGGGCATCTCGACTGGGGCGAGCGGTTGCTTCGGTCATTCGGGCGACAGCCACTTGATGGCCGGGGGCTGAAAGGATGGTAACAGGTTGTAATTCCTGGGAAGAGATAGGGGAAGATGGACTGCTAGAGACAGTAACAGGGGGTATCAGGGCTGTCTGGCCCAATCTGGAGCAATCAGAATCACCTTGCATGGTTGAGACCTTATTTTTAAAAACTTTGAACAGGAGAGGGAAGGGGGGAAAGGCATACAGAAACTTCCCCTCCCAATTGAGGATCAGGGCGTCCAGAGGGAGTGAGCCCAGGACTGGAGGTCTGCAACAAAAGAGAGGGAGTTGGTGATTGTCTGGGGCTGCAAAGAGATCTATTTCTGGAGCACCACACCTTGAAAAAAATCACCTTCAAAACCTGGGGGTCCAGGGACCATTTGTGATGGCCCTGAGAAATCCTGCTCAGTGCATCTGCTAGCACATTGTCCTTACCTGAAAGGTGATCTGCTACAAGAGAGGTTTGCAGGGAATAAGCCAGGGACCACAACTTCATGGCTTCTGTGCACAAGGCCATGGACTGAGTGCCTCCCTGCTTGTTGATGTACCACATGGTGGTGGTGTTGTCTGTTCTGACTTAACCACCTTGTTCTGAAATGACTGTGAGAACACTTTTAGAGCCAGAAAAACTGCCCTGAGCTCTAGAAGATTGATGTGGAGAAGGGATTCTTGGGGGGACCATAGGCCCTTGGCAGTGAGGGACCCCAGGTGGGCTTCCCAGCCCAGGAGAGAAGCATCCATGGTAAGGACCACTGAACAAGGCAGAGCAACAAAAGGAACACCTTGACTTAAATTGTCCTGATCCTGCCACCACTGGAGGGCTTGGATCAAGGTCAGAGTCACTGGAATCAGTTTGGTAAGGGAGTCCTTTCTCTGAGACCAGAAAGCTCTCAGGTGGAATTGAATATCCCTCATCTGGAATCTTGCCCCTTGGACCACTGTTGTTGAAGCTGCCACGTGGCCCAAGAGCTGGAGGAAATGCCTTGCTGGTCGAGATACCTGAAGGCTGAAGGAAGAAGCTAGTTCCATAAGAGCCCTTGCCCTTTCTAGAGGAAGAAAGGCTCTTGCTCTGAGTGTGTCCAGTTCTACCCCTATGAAGGTAAGAAGCTGGATTGGTTCGAGAACTGACTTGGGAAGGCTGAGAAGAAATCCTAGAGAAGTGAACACTTGCTGGGTCACTTGCAGGTGAGACTTGACTTGGTCTGGAGACTGACCCACTATTAGCCAATCATCCAGATATGGAAAAATCGAAATCTTTTGCCTTCTTAGAAAGGCAACTACTACTGCCAGGCACTTTGTGAAAACCCTTGGGGCTGAGGTTAGGCCAAAGGGCATTGCTCTGAACTGATAATGGCCTGAGGGCAACTCGAACCTGAGGTACTTTCTGTGGGAGCACCTGATGGGAATGTGAAAGTAGGCATCTTTGAGGTCCAGGGAGGCTAGCTAGTCCCCTGGCCTTAGAGAGGGAAGGATTATTCCCAGAGTTATCATCTTGAACTTTGGTTTTAAAAGATGTTTGTTTAGATATTTTAGGTCTAGGATGGGTCGCCACTCCCTTGTCTTTTTGGGGGTCAGGAAGTACCTTGAGTACAGTCCTTTGCCCCAGTGTAGGGTAGGTACTCTCTCTATAGTTCTTAAAGCTAGGAGAGAAGAAACCTCTGCCTCTAGGGCAAGGGTTTCCGAGAGATTTGCAGGTAGAAAAGATCTGGCTCTCATCTTTGGAAATTTTTTGAAGCTGAGAACCAGTCCCAGGCTTACTACTTCCAGGACCCACTTGTCTGATGTAATAGACATCCAGTCCTGGACAAAATAAGCCAGCCTGTCCCCTACTGGAATAGGAGAGTCCACCCGGGCAGGCCCATCAGGGTGTCTGCTTGGCAGGGGCTTTAGGCTGAGGAGTGGATGCAGCCCTGCTCATCCCCCTTCTGCCTCTCCCTCTGAAGAACCCCCTCTGATAAAAAGGAAGAAGAGGCCTGTGCTTGGTAAAAAGGCCCTTGAAAAGGCCTGCCACTGCCCCTAGACTGCTGCCTTTGAGGAGTTGCCTGCCTTTCCTTGGCCTGAGCACTGTAGTAAGTGGTCCTGTACTCATCCATTTTCTTCACATAATTCTCTATCTGCTCCCCAAACAGAGAATTACCCACCACAGGGAAATCCATGGCCTTAGCCTGGATATCCTGTGAGAGGCTAGTACATCTGAGCCAAGCCATCCTCCGAAGAGCCACAGATGTAGCCATGACTCTTGATGACACATCATTGGAGTCCACAGCAGCATGAAACTGAACCTTAGATGCCTCAATTCCATCTGCAGCCACCACCTCCAGCTCCTTGGCTAGCTGGGGGGAGGTCTGTTTAGCCAGTGCCAGTACAGTGTCCCACCTGGACTTCTGGTACCTGACTGTACAGGCCATGTAATTCGCCTAGGGAATATTTGCCTTGTCACAGGCAGCAGCCTGCACTACCCTGACATGGCTGCATTGTTGATACAAGAACTCCGTATCTGAGCCTGAAAGTGTATACCTCTTGTCCATTCTTCTATCCACAGGATGTATAGTGTTAGGAGACTAAGATTTTTATTGACTGTTTCCCAAAAGATTTATGGAGGGGAACAGACAGTCTCCTGGACTCTGGGATATCCATCATCTCTACATAGTCAGGCTCCTCTTGGTCTTCCACAGCCTCCTCCATAGGAAGCTGGAGGGTTTCAGCCACCTTTCTGTAAAACATAAAGTGAGAAGGGGACTCAGAAAGCCTAGGAGGGGAAACACCTGAAGGTCTGTCTGGGGAGATGTCCGGTTCCACAGGCACATCCAGACCTTCACTTATATCATAATCCTCAAATTCCCCTTCCTCTTCAAATTCTGATTCATAAAAATCTTCAAGGGTATACTCTTGAACCGGGGGAACCAACCGAACCGAACCCCTGCCAGAAGGAGCTGGATCGGTCGGAACCGGACGGAGCGATTCCACAATCTGAATCACCCTGGCTATCTCTTCGGCGGTCGGAACATGAACCTCTGGATCCGAACCGGTCGATTTATCTTTGCACTTTCTTTTTGTCGGAATCGATCCCTTGGAATCAGCTCTCCTTTTGCCCGAAGTATCGCCCTGGTCAGAGGGCACTCCTTCGGGTTCGGTTGAAACGGAACCGGGCTGGCCATCCGGCTCAGCGGACTTCTCGGCCTCCTTTTCCCTCAGTGTACCTAATCTCTTCTCAAGGGTAGATTTGGGAAAGTTTTTACATATTTGGTAGTCTGAATCGAGGTGGTCAAACCCCAGACAATAAACACAGGTGGTGTGGGGGATCGGCCTTAGCAAAGGCCTCCCCACACTCACTGCAGTGTTGAAACCCAGTGGGCCCGGTTTTTTCCTTGGGTTTCTCAGACATGGCCAACCTAATCAAACTTACCCTTTTTTCAGCAACCGCCAGGCAAGACTCCCTTATCGGTTCCTAACCGTGTCACGGGTATTGGAAAAAAACGGTTATAAACACGTTTTTTTTTAGAACCAAAAAGAACCGGTAACCACACACTAAGTATACCAACAAAATTCACAATCAAATGGCCAGTTCAGCTGAACCGACAGCACTTTTACAAGTTCCACACAGAAAAACAGAACAATTCCTATCTAGTACTCACAGCACCACAGACAGAGACTGAACCGACTATGCAGATACTTTTTTCGGTTTAAAACCGACGAAAACTGAAAACTTTAACTGACTTTCGAACCGAGCTGAAGGAGAAATCTCCGGAGCGACCGTTCAGTGAGGCAGAGTAAAGAATCTGATGGTTTAAGATCAGAACACTCCAGACAGAGACTTCAACCGAGCTCGAGCTCAGCGTTCCATGCCCTGCATGGAAAGTTAACCCTTAGTTCTCCGGGGCAGTTCAAAGGTTGGGAATCACTGCAATTGTCAGAATACAGCAAGACTTCATGTTGTTTGAAAAAGGGTTCGAAGAGGATTTTGCACACCAGAGAGAGAAATGCTTCCATTTGGCTGTGTAGGTCTTTCTAGTGGCTGGTTTACGCGCAGCCAAGAGAATATCTGAAACCCTACGGGAAACATTGAACCTATTCATCTCTGTCTCTTCAGGAGCCAAGTGTGAAGGTGAAGCGCCTTCAGATTGGGATGGACCACGGGCCCCTGGGTTAGAAGGTTCGTCTGAAGGGGAAGTGCCTTTGGGAGGGGTTGCAGACAGAGTGTTGAGCAGCAGGAACCATATCTGTTGAGGCCAGAAGGGACCAATGAGAATCATTTTGTCTCCCTGAGACTTGAAGTTGAGAAGCACCCTTTGAATTAGAGGGAGAGGAGGAAAGGCGTATAGAAAGCATTTTGTCCACTGCAGCCTGAACACATCCTGACAGAAAATGACAGGTCCTGGATTTCTGGAGCAGAAGAGAGGCAGTTTTGCATTGAGTGGGGATGCAAAAAGGTCCAGGTCTGGAGTTCCCCGCTCTTTGAAGAGTGACTGAGCGATGGATGAGTCGAGAGACCACTCGTGAGGATCTGTCTCCGTTCTTCTGAGATAGTCTGCCAGTTCGTTCTGCATGCCTGGTAGGTAAACCGCAAGGATTAGAGCCTTGTGCTTCAGGTAACATTCCCACTCTCATAGCTTCCCTGCATAATGGGTAAGAGTGTGCACTGCCCTGTTTATTGGTGTAATACATCACTGCTTTGTTGTCCATCTGAAGGAGAATGTTCTTGTGACAGAGTATGTCCTTCAAGGCCCGGACTGCATAAAGGACGGCTCTCATTTCCAGGACTCATCCTGAGTCCACTTACCTTGGTTGTGGAGATTCTGGCAGTGAGCTCCCCACCCCTTCAGGGACGTGTCGGTGGTAATTTAGGTCTGATGATCCAAAGGAGCAAAGGAATATCCTTCCAGAAGGTTGCTGTCCTGCGACCACCAGGTGAGTGACCTCTTTAGAGGTTCTGTCACCTTGATGGGAAAGGACTGAGGGTGAGTGGTTGGGGACCACTGAGTACAGAGCATCCACTGAGAGGTTCTCATGTGAAGACGTGCTAGAGGTACAGTGAACACTGAGCATGCCATGAAACCCAGCATCCGTTGCATTGAGATAGCTCAAACAGAGCTGTTTTCTCTGATGTATCGGGCCATCTGCAGGATATCGCTCCTTCTGTCCTCTGGGAGAAAAGCTTTCACATAGGAGGTATCCAGAAGAGTTCCTATGAAAAGGAGTTTCTGGGAGGGATGCAACTGCAATCTGCTGCAATTTAGCAGGACTCCCAGGGACATGAGGAAGTCTGAAGCCTTGGCTACGGCGTCCAGAGTTCCCTGCCTGGAAGGGCTTGCTAGAAGCCAGTCGTCCAGATATGAATCAAAGTTAGAAGGGTACCTAGAGATATCATTTTGAACTTTTCCTTGTGAAGGAATCTGTTTAACTTTCTGAGATCCAGAATGGTGCGCATGCCTCCAGTTTTCTTTGGAACTAGAAAGTAATGGGAGTAGAAACCTATGTTTCGTTGGTCCGGTGGAACTACTTCTACTGCCCTGTTGTTCAGAAGGCCTTGCACCTTGGAAGCAAGAAGGTCTGACTGTACTGCAGACAGCCTGGGCCGTCGTTTGGGGGGATGATCCGGGGGTGGTTCTGAAAGACTGAGCAAATACTCCTCGCAGATTATCTGGAGGACCCATTTGTCTGATGTTATAGACTTCCTCCGGTCGCAGAACTGAGTCAGATGTCCTCCCACTGCTGAAGAAGAGTCCCCCTCGGGCAGCAGAGGTGGGACCTGGGCTGAGAACTCAGAAGGTGGCACTGGGCACTTTGGGGCCTTGTGTCTTCTGCTGCGTTTTCTTTTGTGGCTGCAGGGTGTGGCTTTTGTTAAAGCCCCCCCCCCGCCTTTGGCCCCCGAAAGGACTGACGGTTGTGAAATTGACGCTTATTGGCACACAGCCCCCAAGAGGGTGTGGGTCTAGCTATCTTAATGGCTGACCTAGTCTTCTGTGTAGCTTCCAGAGCTTGTTCCACCTGGGGTCCGAACAGATACATACCGTCGAAGGGTAAGGCCATGACCTGCTGCTGGGCATCATTCGTGAAGTCCAAAGTACGTAACCAAGAGTAGCGATGGGTACAAATGCCTGCCGCTGCCACTGGAGAAGCAGTATCGAAAGCATCCATTGCAGCTTTAACCTGTTGGTTACTAGACTCAATGCCCCTGGTTATGGTGTGAAGTAGCTCTGAATTACTTTCTGACTCAGGCAGAGCTTCTACCATTTGCTTGAGTGAATGCCAAAGGACATACTCATACTGAGAAAAATAGCCCTGGTAGCTGGCAATACGCATACCCAGGGTGGAGGCAGCAAAGACTCTCTTACCTAAAGTGTCTATCTTACGAGATTCTTTATTGATAGGCCGGGCTGAGGATACCTGAGGGAGGACGGCCTTGTCATTCTCTGCTAAGACTACAATGGGATCAGCAAAAGCTTGTGAGGCCAATATGGGTCGATCCTTGGGAGCAGCGTACTTCCTATCTATAGACTTAGCCACGGAACGGATGAGAGCAGGATTGTTCCATACCATCTGAGAAAGGGTCTCAAAAGATGGTTGTACCGGAGGAGTTATATCCATAGGGATCTCCGGGATATGTAGGTATTGGAGTCTTAAAAGCTTCCCAGAATTGATTTATGTAGTCTGGAGAGAAAGAGTGGAATTTACATTTTTCAGCAGAGACTTAAAGGAAAGGTCTTCTACCACAGGCTCTGCAGCAGGATTAATCCCTGCTCCTTCAACACCACCCAGATGAAGATCTGGGTCAGGCAAAAAATCATCTCCTGACAGTCCAGGGGGGACTGTATGGACAGGAAAGGAGTGAAAATCAGAATGGAAATTAGAAGAGGAAAGAATCAGAGTCGAAAAGCCCTGGAAGCTGGATGGCACCGCACCAAGCATCGGTGCCAATGAAGAACACGGCGCCGAACACAAGGAAGTCGGCGCCATCGGAAACTGCCCAGCACACATTGCCGACAAAGGCCACGGTGCCATGAACGGTGCCGACAGAGTCCACGGCGCTGCAGACGGTGCTGTGAGAGCACTCGGTGCTGTGCACGGCACCGACAGAGCCCCCAGATGGCGTTGACACAGCCCTCGGCAATGTGACTGGCTCAGAGAGTGTCCCAAGGTTCCAAAAACTGCGATTTGAAGGAACATTAACAGGAGATAGAGGCATCGGTGTGGATCCCTGCACCACAGCCATGTGGGGGGGGGACACCAGAGCATGGAGTCGATGGCACTGAAGAAGGCGCCACACGACTAGGAAGGTCCAACCACCCTACTTGGTCCCTTGAGTGGCCTGAAGGCCCTGGAGTGACCAGGCCAGGCAGCTGGACCAACCTCCAAGCCCACTGCTCCATAACAGCAGCCAACTGGTGAAACTGCTCATCGGAGACCCGTCCAATAGGCGGGGATGGGCTCCGATGTCGGAGAGGTCGGGCACTGAAGCCAGAAACCGGCGACTCCGAGAGGGGAGGAGACTTGTGCCTAGCCCCAAAGACTGACCGTTGACACGCAGACATACCAGAAGGCAACCTCGAGTGATGCCTTCTCTTTCTCGACTTGTGCACCGAAGAAGAACTCAAGGCCGAACGGTGCCGCGAATGGGATCGTATCCTTTTATGCTTTTGGGGGGACCACCCATCTCCTTGAGCACTGGACCGTCCATTGTCGGACCCACCCTCCAGGGAGGGCGGCAGACTGGACCCAGCCCGGCTGACTGAACAGCTTTCATACGAAGTCTCCCTACCGTCACCTGACCCATTCACGGTCGACTCTTGTCAATGGAGGGCTGAAGACTTCTTTTATTAATCAATAAATTTAAATTAAAATCTACTCAGTACTTTCGAAGATAAATTACAAAACAATAAACTGAAAACTGTGCTGCTAATTTGAAGTTTGACTCCCGGAGGGCGAGCGACATCATCACTGAAGCGCACTCGATGGCGAGAAAAAAGGAACAGAGGGTTGACACCGAGGTAGTGTTTACTGCATGAGCCACGGCTCACAGTGCTGCTTCCTCATGGTTCCATCTCTGGTGCCGACCCTCTCGAAAAGTTTGCTCCGGCTGGGTCCTAGCACCTCCGGCGTAGTTCCCATTAGTGTAAATGAGTGGTGGAGACTTTATGTCCAGGAAGATCTTGCTTTGTTTATGTCATTATCTTTGTTTATTTTGCAGCAGGCCTTACTGCCTCAATATTCTCACTGTCATAAGTGTAGTTATATGTGGACTACATCCGACGTCAGTTTTACAGATCTTCTCGTACATAGTGCCCACAAGAAGGACTTTGATGTAGCGGCACTGCTTTTTAGTAAGGTTTCCTACACTGTACACATTGGTTCAAATGCATCCAGCACCGGGCAACAAGCTTCAACCCCTCCACTGTACAATCTTACTCTAGTTTGAGAGGGATTTTAACCAAAATGTATCTAATAGTTGCTTTTCACGTTTAATTTTTTTGCTGTGCTTTGCCTGCTTACAATAGTCAAAAAACTTGCAGATTTTAGATTACCATGCTACTTGGTGATTTATTAGAGCTCGCAAAGACGTGGCACTTTAAAAGTGACAATTTAACAACAAATCTTTACTTCTTTATATATAGAAGTCAAAGCTAGAGTGTTACTTCACAAGAGTCGTATATATAGCAACACAGTTCTTAAACCCGGTGGTGCTGACAGTATAACGGTATGAGAAATACTGCAAGTAAAACATTTTAGAATCCACCATTTAAAGCAGCAGTACTGGATAATCAGGACGTGATTATCAAAATTCTGCTTTTTGGCTGGAAGCATGCAGCCATAGTTCTGGTTTCCATATCTGTAAATATTTTTATAGCAATCTTTTAATTTTTTTAGATATTTAAAATGTATTTCCATTGTTGTGGATCTACAGCAAATATGGCTGGTGCCTAATTTGCAGCCAAGCTCCCCCTCACATCACATCATGTTTTCTGTTTACTTCCATGGGACCCTGTGCTACATGTTCCCACTGTCCCTATGTAGTACTGGGAGTTATATTATTTATTTATTTAGCTTTTGTTAACCAGGTAAGTACACTAGACAAACACATGCCTATTTTCAGGTACGACCCGGGAGAGTACAGGAAATCAAAGAACATACAGAGTACAATTTGAAGCAAGTAGGGCAGATACACAGATGTCAGGAGAAGCATAACATACACAGTAAGATATCTCAGGTCACGACAGTAATCACAGTCAATATGCTAAGGTACAGCGTCACTGACACAACGTCACCAGCAATATATATATATACACAGATATATACAAAATTTACACATTTGCAAGATACATGGAATGAATATACTCAAGTATACTGTGCAGCAGACCAGGCTAATCAGAGAGGGTTAAGACAGTCACATACTGACGAGAGCTTCAAGTGGTTCCACAGGGAGGTGCGTAGGCCCGACTGGGGGGAGGTCCGGACCTGGACAGGAAAGGAGTTCCACAGTCTTGGGGCACATGACGCAAAGTCCCTGTCCCCCATTTTGGTACGAGTAGGAGGGACCTTAAGGATAGCAGGGCCCAGTGACCTTAGGGGGTAGGTAGCGGGGGCTGCTGGCACAAGGAGCTCCGCCAGTCCAGGGGGAAGGGGGTGCCAGTACCCAGTACCTTACCCGTGAAACTGCCCACAACAAAATTCAAATAATTGGGTGGAGAGAGCCAGTTGAGCTTACTGTACAGATCACAGTGATGAGTGAGACGAGGGACTCCCAACAGCAAAACGGCAGATGTTATTATAGGCAACGGTCCACCTAGAGAGATGGATCTTGGAGGTATTGGCAAACAAAAGGGGCCCATAACAGAGGGATGGTAGAAACACCCCTCTAGACAGTGCTAGGCGAGCAGCTGGAGTAAGGTTATTCTTTGCCTGTAAGCCAGACCCAATTTCCAGTTAACAGCTCTACACGCATTTTGGATATGCTGACCAAGATCGAGCTGCGGGTCAAGTGTCACCCCAAGGTATTTGACGGAATCGGTGGTGAGAACAGGAGTGCAATCAATACCCGAGATGCACATAGGAACAGAGGAGGCCTTCACGGAGGCAGTATAGCGCAGTGGGCTAAGGCTCTGAGCTGCAAATCTGGTGACATCCAGCAGACCAGACCTGGGTTTGAATCCCACAGCTTCCACTTGCATACTGTGTGACCCTGAGCAAGTCACTTAACCTCCTTGTGCTCCCAGATCGCTCCTGTAAAAAAGCTTTCAGCTTAGTGTGCTATACCTGGTTAAAAAAAACAACTAAAAAAACAACTTTAACTTGGTCAGGGAACCGAACAGCATGGCCTGGGTCTTTTTAAGATTTAGGACCAGCTTATGGGATGATATCCAGGAATGGGCACTCCTGAAACCCTCACTCAGTTGGTGGTTAATGACCCCAATATCCTTTGAATGAGTGAGGATAACAATCATCAGCATACAGGACAGCCCTGCAGGAGGCTGCTGAGGAGGGAAGGTTGTTGATGAAGATGGAAAAAAAGCAGGGGCCCAAGGACTGACCCCTGGGGGAACCCTGAGGACACGGGGGTGGCGTCCGAGAGCACCTTACTATATTTGGTCAGTTCCTGCCTTCCATGAAGGTAGTTTGAGAACCAATTCAGTGCCAGAGGGGATAAGCCCAAAGACCCAAGTTGAGAGCATAGCAAGGCATGGTCAACAAAGTCAAAAGCTTTAGAGAGATCAATAAAGATGGCCCCAGAGAGTCTGCCCTGGTCCATAGCAGCCCTTATCCCAGAAGTGACAGAGACCAGTGCAGAGGTGGTGCTGTGCCCTTTTCGAAAGCCATGCTGCGAGGGAGACAGAAGCTCATGAGCCTGGATATAATCCAAGAGTTGTCCCACCACAACTTTCTCAAGGAGCTTGCTGATGGCAGGCAGAATGGCAATTGGACGATAGTTGTCAAGGATTCTGGGGTTGCCCTGTTTGAGCAGAAGGACAAACCGTGCCACCTTCCACAGGTCTGGGATAACCCCAGAGGCTAAGGACAGGTTGACGATATGGGCCACAGGGGAGGCAATGTAGGCAGCGGCAAGGTAGAGAAGCTTTGGTTCCATGCCATTAAGAACAGCACTAGAAAAGGGTTAGAGACCAGTTAGCAATCTCTGCATTTCTTTTACCGTCACAGCCTTGAGATAGAATGGAGGATGGGGGGAAGGTGCCATTTGAGGCAGAGGGACTTGGATAGGACTATCATGACCAGTGGAGGAGAATAATGAGGTGAACGCAGACAGGTCCGAGAAGTGAGCATTGAATGCATTTGCGATGGTTAGTGGATTATTACAGCTAGCACCATCAATGAGCATGTCTGGAGCCTCACAGGAGGAGGAGCCACTCACTATGTTTTTAATATTCATCCAGAAGTTCCTAGGGTCCTTAGCTGAGGTCTGCAAGGCAGCTTTACAGAAGTTGCTTTAGGCATCCCTGATAGCCTTTTTGCACTCATTCCTGAGCCTCCTGTAATGTTGGAATATGGTCTGGTCCATTGAGACCTTGAAATTGGCCCAACATTTATCTCTAGCCCTCATGAGAGCAAGGAGGCTCCCATGCAACCATTTTGTGACAGCCCCCCTTACCCTCCATCTGACGAGGGGGGCATGCTTGTCCTGTAACATCCTGAAGATACTACTGAAGTGACAGACTGCCGAGGAAGCATTCTGGGCATCCATCACTGAAGACCAGTCGAGGAACATGAGATCCTCCTGGAAAGTCCCCGGGTCAAACCTGGAGAAGTCCCTGACCTGGATGATTTTGGGAGGGATCTTGGGGGTGGAGATCTTTCATATGCTGTACACCGGGGCATGGTCAGAGATGGAGTCCGGGAGAGTACCTGAGGAGCTAATCTGCTCAGGCCTGTTGGTTAGGACCCAGTCCAAGAAAGAGCTGTTCCCACCTATGGACGACCATCTGGTGGGCTCCTGAATGAGTTGGGACATTGAGAAGCCAGCTAGCAGAGTTTCATACTGCTTGACATTGCCTCCAAGCCAGTTTAGGTTCAGATCCCCTAGGATTATTACCTCATTGTTTCCTGTCCTGGAACCAACAGATTCAAGAAGGGAGGATAAGCCCAGTACACCACCCATAGGGGGATTATAGGTGCATATAATGTGCAGTACTAGGTATCATATTAGGTGAATAAGGAGTTAGGAGGCTTATAGGCCCATAATACTCCTATGATAAATAATATTTAATAGTGGGGTTTGCAAGAATATATTTATCTAACCTACCCATAAAAGTGGTTTTTGAATCACTGATAATGATATTTAGCGGAAGTGCATTCCAAGGATTGATTCATCTCACAGTAAAAAAATATTTACGAGGCAAATGCTTAAAACCCTTACCCTGTAACTGAAGTGGATGGCCTCAAGTATTAAAAATAATTTTTTTGAAGTCCAAACCCATGTTATACATCAGATGGTCATCATGAATAACAGCAAACATGAGTAATAAGTCACCCCTCATACGTCTAGTGACATTAAATTAAGAGAAGCAAGTCTTCAGTCTTATTGCATATTAGTATAGCCTTTAATATATTTGGTAAATTTCTGCTGGACTTTTTCTATTTGAAGAATATCTTGCTTCCTAAAAGGACACAAAATCTGGGAGGCATAATCCAAATGCGGAAGAACACAGGCTCTGTATAGAGGCAGCAAGATCTTTACATCACGAGATTTAATGTTCCTGAGTATGGACCACAAAGCAACATTTGCTTTTTGTATAGTTTTATTAACCTGTACTGTGAATGAAAAATCATTGGAGATAAACAGTAAACACCTAGATCTTTTTCCACAACTGTACAAATAAGGGGTTTGTTATCCAACCTATATATATTTTTAGGATTCTGAGCACCCAAGTGCATAACTTTGCATTTCTCATGATTTAATCTCATACCCCAATTTTAACCCAATCTGTTATAAGATCCAGATCTTGCTGAATGATGTTGATACTATCAAGGTCAGAGCAAGGTCCACCAATTTTAATGTCGTCAGCATATTTTACGGAATTAGAACTACAATTCTGGGATATATCGGCAATAAATGCTTGAAATAAACAAGGGCCCAAAACAGACCCCGTGGCACTCCACTATGGACTGGACCTGAGCTAGAGAGATGGCCATTTATTAATACTTGCTGTGATTGGCCAACCAGCCAGAGTGATATCCAACTTATGATGCTGCGATTTATTCGGAGGGTACTCAATTTTTTTATAATGGCCCAATGTGGGATGGAATCAAAGGCTTTACTAAAGTCAATATATATACTATGTCATTTGATAATCTATTGTCTAATTGAAGACTAACATCTTCATAAAAGCAAAGTAAGCTAGTCAGACAACTACGACCTTTAGTGAACCCATGCTGGCTTGTATCCAGTTCACCTATAGTATCGGCCACCATATCTTTAATAAGCCCTTCCAATAATTTACACAAAGGAGAAGTGAGACTAATCGGGCGATAATTTTCCCAATTATCTCGCGGACTTTTCTTATGTATAGGAATCACATAAGCTGTTTTCCAAGATTCCGGTACAAAGGAAGAATTAATGCACTGCTCAAAAAGTATTTTAAGTGGAAAAGACAGCCAGTCTGCTAATAGAAACAAAAGATGACCAGAAATATTATTAGGGGAGGTGCTAATTTTACCCTTCAATTTCAGAGTCTATCATGAATGGCTTTTTCTGGTATTGAAATAGGAGTGTCTTGAGTCAAACCAAAAGACACTTTTTTATGGTTTTTGCAAAAAATATCAGTCAACTTGGAATTGAAGTTAGCCATGTCACCAGGGAGATAAATCATACTGTCTTTAGATTGTAATGGGCCCACCTGACATACAGGTTTTTTAAGTGAGTTGACATGGGACAAGAAATACTTAGAATTATTTTTATTAGCTTCAGAAGCCAATTTACATTCCCATTTTTTTTAATGTCTGAATGCTTTTCTTACATTTTTTTTTACATGAAAAATAAGAATTCCAATTAGCTTGTAAGGGAGTTTTCAGATATTTAGAATGACTCCTATTCTTTTTTTTAAGTTTTTTTATATTACTATTCATCCATTTTGAATTACAACGGCCATCAGAATTCTTTATTTTAAAGGGAATATATGTGTCATGTAGATGACTAAGAGTGTCACTAAGTTTGAAATAATATCTCCCTATATCAGTAGTAGTCAAGGCATCAGGCCAACATATATTATTTAAATGATCTTTCATACCAGTAATGTTAGCCTTCTCATATAAATAAACTTTAGATGAATTATTAGCAACATGTAGTGGATATTTAAGTATAAAGCTCAGAAATCACTATTACCACTGGGTGGGAGAATCCCAAATTTTTTTTACATGTAGGTTTTTACTATGGAATACTAAATCTAAAATATTGTTGCCCCTGGAGGCTGATTTAATGCATTGGATTAGGTTACATTGCACACTTGTATTCAATAATGATTTACCAAAACTAGATTCAGCGGTGTGGTTAACCCAATCCACATCACTAATATTAAAATCACCCATCAACACATCACCACCCAATGTACTAGCTGTATCAATTTCATGGTTAATAGTGTCAAAATATTCTGAGCTAGAATTAGGGGGACAGTAACATGTTCCAAAGATAACACTTTGGATTTTGTTCAAAACTACCTTAACCCTTAAGGATTCAGTAATAGATGTGGGATCTTTGACTTTATTTGAAATATCAATTGAATAAATACTGTCTTTCAAAAAGATTGCTACGCCACCACCTTTTCTATTCTTTCTATTAAGAAAAAATGTATTATAACCAGGGTGTTACAAACCCAATCTAAATTATCATTTCCCAATGTTTCATTAACTGATATTATATCTACATTTTCTAAAGTAATAATTGTTTTTAATTCATCAAGTTTGTTAGGAAAACTTCTGGCATTAAAATGAAAACACTTTAATTCTTTAAGATTTCTACAAGAACCTGTCTTATTAAACTCAATAATGTGGGGGTGAGACATTAGTTTCGTCCCCAAATCTATAAGTTAAAATTTTTTGCCACATGAGCTAAAATATGTTTGCTAAGAAGTGAATTTCCCTTATAACTCAAATGGAGTCCATCTTTTGCAAATAGATAAGGTCTGTTAACAAATTCTTCCCAATGTGTAATACATGTCAGGGATTCACGCAGGCACCATTTAAACAACCATTCATTATACTTCTTAATTTTAGAATTAATCTGATGTGATGCTCTGGGAATGGGTAAGATTTCTGAGAATGCAATATCACTGGTAAAATTGGACAAACGATTAAACAAAGCCATCGTATCTTTTTTTATTTCTAATATATTGTCATGTGTAATATTATTTGTGCCAACATGTAAAACAAGTAGAGGTGAAGGACCACTATCCTTTAGAATATTGTTAACTATTCCGGTTAAGTCAGATATCTTAGTACCACGGAAAGTAGAGCAGGTACGATTTGCTTTGTCTTCAGCACAAATCGATCTGTCTAAATGTTTAACCAATGAGTCACCTAACACATAAACCTGTCTTTTCTGAAAAGACATAGCAGGGGTAGTGTCCATAATAGATTCATGACCAGTAGAGGCACTAGTATAATCTGACTGAACATGGCTAGGTTCAATAGGCAGTGGAATAAGGGGAACGGTTGAGGGCATAGGTTCAATAGGCAGCAGAATAAGGGGGACAGTTGAAGGCATAGGACATGCACCCAATGACTGTTGAATATTATGGGAATTGCCCAGAGTACCAGATGTAGTAGAAGTATTAATAAGTAATTCAGCCATTATGCCCTCAGGGGGAAGGTCGCTAATCGCAGTATCAGTAAGTGGGATAAACCTATTAGAGCTATCTAACAAAAAGGCTGCAGTTTTACGTCCTTTTTTAAATGATCTCTGCCCTGTACATTATACCAGAGTTCATTAGAGGAGTCATCACAATCTGTAATCCCCTTCTCTAGGTCTTTTTTTTCAAGACGGCATATTACTAACTACTGGTGTCAAACCAGAATTAGATGGTTGTTCAAATAAGGTTGTATTGACCACATAAACAAGTGGGTTAGGAGAAGTAACAGGTGAACATTTAGGACAATGAACAAAATTAGAGTTGTATCTATGATGCATGTCCCTTTGACTTTCCTCCAAAACCAGTAGTCTAGAACTAAATAACTAAAGCTCTTTATTTAAAAACTAATTTTCTGAGCATTTAACACACACACACATCGTCTCCCTGAATAAAGCAGCTCTGGCTGACAGAATACATTAAACATTACGTACAACACATGCCCTCGTTTCCAACCGCCAGTCAGATAGTTTCTGCCATATTAAGAGATAGAACTACTATCTAAATATGAGGAATTAAAAAATATATTAACAATGACGGCTAAACTGACCGATGAAAACTAAGGTTAGAAACTCAATCCACAACTAGTGGGTAAATGTGGGGTCTTTTAACAATACAAACAAACTTCAGGGTAAATCTCATTGTATCACTTACAAGTTGTTAAATCCAGCATGTCACTCGACCACTGAACACCGCATGAACACAGCGTGTCTGCATTATATTCTGCATGCTCACCCACTTCGCTGAGTGCGAGACAATTTAAGGCTGCAACCCGGATATCGAGTAATGGGCTGTCCAATCAGGCACCACAGTACTTAAATATTTAGCAGCAGTTACACACTCTAATAGTCCCAAAGGAGCGTTTTTAAAACACTGCAGCAATAAAATGTAGAAATCAGCACAATGTGCTCCAAGGAGCTGTGTAGGAATACAGTGAGAATGGTATGTCAGCACAATTACAGGATGGCAACTGAATGCCTACCTCTCACCAGAGGTGCGCTGTACTCCAGCTCTTATGAACAATAGGAACCTGCTCACTAGAGCGAGACAATTAAGGTTGCAACCTGGATATCGGGTAATGGGCTGTCCAATCAGGCACCACAGTACTTAAATATTTAGCAGCAGCAACACACTCTAATATCCCCAAAGGAGCATTTTTAAAACACTGCATCAATAAAATGTAGAAATCAACACAATATGCTCCAAGGAGCTGTGTAGGAATACAGTGAGAATGGTATATCAGCACAATTACAGGACGGCAACTGAATGCCTACCTCTCAGCAGAGGTGTGCTGTAACCCAGCTCTTACGAGCAATACTGACAGTACACATGGAGCAAGACTGCTGCCTTCAATATGGTGGGTGGGAGAAATGTAGACAAAAACAAAGAAAAATGGAGCAAATTACGGGGTGATAGTACAGCAAAACCAAGAAAGATTACCAGGTAAGTGATCAATAGAGCACATGGAACAAAATGTTGCAAGAGATCAAATTTTTTTTTATCTAGTACTGCTACTTTAACTGTGCATCATGTAATTACACTTAATACAAATATGACTGGCTCCACTAGACCACTCCTCCCCTGACAATGTGGCAGACCTGCACTTTATTTTTGAGCACCACATTTTCTGTTCTAAAGCCCATGTCTGTAGTTCCCCACTCTTCAAACAGTGATTGCACAACATCTGGTGCTAGTGATCACTTTTGAGGCTCTAATACTGTCGGGGTTCAGGCAAATGAATGACTTGGATCAGGATGCCCTGTTCCAGGTGCTACTCCCACACTCTCATTGTCTCCCTGCAAAAAAGGGGGTTAATGTACTCCTCCTTGATTGCTGACATATTATATTACAGACTTGTTGTCTGTCTGGAGAAGAAAAACATGTTACTCACCACTAACAGTAGTTCTAGGAGTGGCATATGTTGTTCATCCACACTCTTTGTCATGTTCCCTTCCACTTTAAATCTTGCCGGAAGTCTTCAAGCTGGCTCCTCCCACCCACCTGGGTGGCATAACCCTTGGCTCCACCCCATGACACCAGATCTTAGCCCGCTGGAACCCAGGTGTTGTGCGTCTGCAGCCAGGGAGGTTGGGTGGGTCCGTGTGGATGAACAACATATACCACTCCTAGCACTACTGTTAGAGGTGAGTAATCTGTTTTTCTAGGACCATGGATATGTTGTTCATCCACACTCTTTGGCAGACTTCTAGCAGTTCTCTGGGAGGAGGGAGGTAAGGCGCACACCCCCTACTTAGGGAACAGAGATTGGAGAACTGAGGCCCCAAAAACAGCATCCTGGCATGACTCAAGGTCGATGCAGTAATAGGTAAGGTGACAAACAGCTGGCGAACCTCTCCCCGAATTTCTGCCATCCTCTCCTTATAATAGGAAAGAACATGTCTCAGGTCCAAGGTATACAGCCTGCGCTCAGCCTTCAAGGTGTAATTAGGGTAGCAAACTGGCAGAGTTAACACCTGGTTATGGTGAAACTCTGACACCACCTTCGGAAGGAATTTCGGATGGGGGCATAAGACAACCTTGTCCCCGTGGAAGACCAGATAAGGGGAGTCCACCGAGAGTGCCTGGAAATCCCCTGTCCTTCTGGCAGACGTGATAACCACTGGTTTAAATGGCTTGCCCATGAGCTTTGCCAGTACCAGCAGATCCCACGGAGGTGGAGGTTCACACATCGGAGGGGATATGTGATCCAGGCCTTTGAAAAAGTGCCTGACCACTGTCTCCTGCACCAACATCAGCTGACCGGCCCGCACCCGGTAAGCAGAGATGGCTGCCAGGTGCACCCTAAGGGCTGATGACCGCAGACCCCCTTTGGAGAGAGATCAAAGGTAGTCAAGAATGTTAGCCACTGGACAGGACAACGGGTCGAGGCCCTTGCCCTGACACCAAATGGAAAACCTTTTCCATTTGAAGGAGAAACATTTCCTGGTCGATTCCTTTCTGGATGCCTCCACCACGGTGAGGACATCCTCGGAAAGACCCAAAGCCTGGAACTCTAGCCGCTCAGGTACCAGGCTGTGAGGCACAAGGACTGAAGGTCCGGATGGTATACCTTCCCCTGATTGAGAGAGATCAGGTCCGGGCGTGCTGGAAGCCGCTCCGGGGACTTGCAGCTGAGGCTGAGGAGATCTGGAGCCACCATGATCACCTTCACCTTGTCCCTCCTCACCTCGAGAAGCACTTTGTTGATCAAGGGAAATGGAGGGAAGGCGTAGAATTAGACTGTCATACTTTGTCTCATAGGGGGGCTCTTAGTACAATTATGTTAATGTTAAAATGTATCTCAGGAAAAGTCCCTAAATATATGGCTGAGTCCATTAAAATAAAAAGACCTATTGAGAGTCTGCGCTCTGCTAATTACTTGGACTGTGCAGTCCCAAGTCGTAGAACGGCTTGGGGGGATAAGCATTTTTTTAATATCGGACCTTCTATATGGAATAAACTGCCTGGGAAGCTTAGACCCCTTGAGGGAAATTTCCAGTTGCACCAAATTAAACTATGGCTTATCGAAAATATTAGTTATGATGGGAAATAGTTTGAATCTTAGGATGGTAGATTGTAACTTGTATTAAATGTATACTGTGAATTAATCATTGTTTTTTGTATATTCTTCTTGTCCTAGTTTGTTTTATGATTTGGAACTGTGTTATATTTATTGATGTATAATTATAGTGTATGTGTGTTTTCCTTCGTTATATATTGTTAACTTATAAGAGTAACTGGAAATGACACCTGGATCTCACTGTAAAGAAGCTTCGGCTCAGTGGAGAGATCCTTATTCATTTTTTTTATGAATAAACATTTTTTACTACTTACTTACTACTCATGGGATGTCTCACCTAAGTGGCTGAGAGCATCCACCAGATGGTTTGAGGCTCCTGCCACATGGATAGCCAGGAGATCCACCTCCAAATGGCTGACCAGGGTCGAGATGCGGAGCACCTCTCTGCAAAGCAGATGAGAGTGCGTGCCGCCCTGTTTGTTGAGGAAGTACATGGTCGTGGCATTGTCCGTCTGGACTTGAACCACTTGACCCTGGAGCTGAGGAGCGAAAGCTGACAGAGCCAGTCTGATTGCTCTGAGCTCCAACAGGTTGATGCGGTATCAGGGGTCCAGAACCCATGGGCCCTTCTGTCTCCCATGTGGCTCCCTAGCCCATGACAGAGAGGCATCGGTCGTGAGGACGACCGTCGGCTCAGGGCGGACAAACGGGATCCCTTCCTGCAACCAGTCTGGGGCAGTCCACCACTGGAGAGCATCCCACATCTTCTGGGTTACAGTGATGAGCTGGTCAAAATGACCATGGCACTGAGTCCACTGGGTGGCCAGCTCCCACTGGAGGGGGCGCATGTGCAACCAGACCCAATTGACCACCAAGGTGCATGCCGCCACGTAACCCAAAAGGTGCAGAAAGTCCCGGGCAGGGCGCAACTGCCCAACAAGAAATGATTGGGCAAAGGAGAAGAGAACTTCCGACCTGTCCGCCGGGAGCCAAGCTCTGGCTTGACGAGAGTCGAACTCTACCCCAATGAAGCACATCACCTGGGAAGGCATGAGTTTCGATTTGGCCTCGTTGATCAGGAGGCCGAGTTGGGAGCAGGTCTGGAGGGCCAGGTCCCTGGAACTCACCACCTCCTGTTGGGTGGCACCTGCTAGGAGCCAATCGTCGAGGTAGGGATAAATCCTGATCCCCCCCCCCCAAACGCCTGAGATGGACCACCACCACTTCAATGCATTTGGTGAAGACCTGTGGGGCCGATGACAGGCCGAACAGCATGGTTCGGAACTCGTACAGGGTCCCTTTGACTCTGAAGCGGAGGAACTGCCAATGACACGGACAGATTGGGATGTGAAAGAACGCATCCTGCAGATCCAGTGAACAGAACCACGTTTCGCTCCAAGGATGGTATGATATGGGACAGAGTGACCATCTGAAAGGTGTGTGACCTGAGATATTGATTCAGGTTGTGCAGATCTAGAATGGGGCACCAGCCCCCCCGTCCGCTTGGGCACCAGGAAGTACCTGGAGACAAAGCCTGGATCTGCTGGAGGATCCACCACTGGAGCTACTGCCTCCTTGAGGAGGAGCTGAGCAATGTTGTCTCAGAGAGCCATCTGAGTCTGGGCACATACTCTTTCCTCCAGAGTGGTGTGGGCTCAGCTTGGAGGGTACTGCTGGAATTCCAGAGGCAGTCCTTGACCGACCACTCCGAGAACCCACCTGTCCGAAGTGACAGCAGATCAGGTGGAAAGGAAGTGGTGGAGCTGGCCCCCCACAGGAGGACCAGAGCTGGTATGATGGGAGAGGGGGAGGCAACCCCCACCCCGTCACAGAGCAGGCTTGGAGGAGGAGGATCCAGGGCTGGAACCTCAGCCTCCTTTACGGGCCTGGAGGGACTCGGGCTTGGGCAGGGGGCACAAGTTTGAGCCTGCTGCTGCTGTCCTCCGTGAAAGGAGGGCTGCTGTGCCGCAGGGGAAGAGTGCTGAAAAGGCTTCTTCTTCTTTTGTTGGTTCTTGCCCAAAGAACCCTTGGCAGAAGTAGCGTCCAAGGTAGCACTGGACTGCTCAATACGCTGAAGATGACCAGCCACACTTGAGCCGAAAAGATCAGTGCCCAGGAAAGGCACATCAGCCAGTTTGTGCTGAGTATCCGCCGGGAAGGAGGAGAGTCTCAGCCAAGCCCTGCGACGAGAGGCAACTCCGGCTGCCACTGAACGGGCATAAGAATCCCCAATGTCCAGGGCTGTCTGAAGCTGTTGTTTGGCAACAGCTCGGCCCTGATCCCAGACCTGTTTGACCGTGGTCTGCATGTCTGCAGGGAGGTGTGGGAGGACTTTATCCAAAGACACCAAGAGGGCATGGGAGAAGTGTGCCATGATGACAGCCGAACTTGCCTGATGAAGGCCCAAAGAAGAAGCTGCATACCCCTTCCTGGCTGAGTTGTCCAAGAGATTGGACTCTTTCCCGGGGGGTTGGTCAGTATCGGCAGAACTGCCAGTACAATTGAACACAGAGGCAGTCACCAGGCTCTTGGCCGAAGGGTGCTCTGTGAACCCTGCAAGGGACCCCATGGGCACCGCATACTCGCGGGCCATGCGGGCAGACAGTGCTGGACAAGAGGCAGGGCACTGCCAGAGTTCTAAGACCGGGCCAACAATAGGCTCGGCCACAGGAAAAGCCTCCGTCGGCGTATCCCCTCTCTTGAGGATGTCCGTGAGAGGGAACTCTGCCTTTTTCTGGATTGGCTCCGGGGCATTCCTGTGGACTCAGAGATGAGATGAAGTATGCCCTGGAAAGACGAAGGACCTTTCTCCATCTCTAACCCGTTGGCCGATTTGTTATCCCTGGGATGAGAATGCAAGCTGGTCACATCCAAATCCGAGGAATCCGGATACTATGGTCAACCGCCCAGGTCACCCTAGACCGCAGAGGGCGGTCTAGGGTGACAGTGACCGAAAGACGCCAGGGAAGCCCAGTGTCTGGCCTATATTCTTTAGAAGGAGACCATCCCACAGGCTGCTTGGGTGGTTGTTCCACCACTACTGGTGAAGAAACTGGTTTAGGCCGAACCAGAGGTTTTGCCGGCTCCGCGGGTTGGGGGAACCTACTCTTTCGGCTCCGAAGGAGTCTGCTTCGGCCTAGGAGGCGAAAGCCAAGTAATGGCCGGTGTGGAAGCCATGGTTGACTTGTGCCCAGTCAAATTCAGCTGTTGCCACATAAGGTCCTCGTAGCGCCGACAGAGTTTCCACCGGAGCCTCTCCTCATCCAAGGAAGACGAAGACGACCAATGGCGTCATCTCTTTTTAGACTGCTTGTTGCTCTTTCTTGGGCCTTCAATCGAGGGGGTCCTGGACCTCGATCGAAATTGGACAGCCCGATTTGGTCGCTGGGGAGACACCGGCGGGACCGGTGATTTCCCGGGGTCAGGGACCACTTCCTCGACGGGATTCCCAGCAGGCTGGGTCTCCTCGTTGGGAAAAGTAAAAACCAGAGTTTGATCGAGAGAATAGTCGACGGAGTCGGCAACAATGGTTCGATGATGATTTCAACATCGTTGATCGACACTTCGGTCGACTGACCAGACGTCAAAGCTGAGAAGCCAGTGGCCGGGGAGGCAATTTCGACTGAAGTCGAGAGTGCTGGTTCCTGGGACTGAGATCTCTCCCGATCCCAAGAGCTTCTCCGTCGGGACGAAGATGATCCCAGGTCCTTCTCCTGCTTACGGGACTGAGAGGAGTGAGTGCCCATAGGACCCTCTCCCTTGCTCGGGAGAGACTGGTATAACTCGCGGAAAGAACCTGAGAAGGTGGAGCCCAGGTTGAGCGGAACAAAGAAGCGCCCAGTAGTTTCTGCAGCCTGAGCCACTTCCTCCTCGAATGCTTGCATGCGCTCCAATTGCTTGGTGGATCCCACTGCTATGGAAACCGCCCACTAAGCCTCCTTAGATTTCAAAAGAGGGTTCAGTTTCTCCGGCCTCCCCAACTTCAGGCATGCAAGACGGTCGTCGAGGACATTCGGATGAAAAGCAAAACAAAGATTGCACTTCGGGGTGTCATGGTCGACTCCGAGACAGTAGACGCATGTGGTGTGGGGACTGATGTGCGACATCTTCTGGCCACATGGACACCGGCAAAATCCGTGGGAAGACTTGTCTTCCATAATCGAAGGTAAACAGTCGCGATCGCTAATGCAAACTAGACGGATTTTTGGATTAACCAAAGGTTTTGAAGCCAGGGCCTACCAAATATGAGCATGAGGGAGGCAACCGGAATCTTCCAGTGGAAAGGAAGATCTGGCATCATGGGGTGGAGCCGAGGGTTATACCATCCTGGTGGGTGGGAGAAGCCAGCTTGAAGACTTCCGGCAAGATTTAAAGAGGAAGGGGACATGCCAAAGAGTATGGATGAACAACATGAAAAAATTACTTACCATAATAACCTTCTTTCTTCCCAGTGATGCTCAGATATTCATAACTTTATGCAGTAAGCCTGAAAGGTTGGACTGCCTATAGAGATAGAACACATGCAAATAATGGAACACTTTGCACGTGAGCATCTTTCAAACACTGCCTCTACTAATTGCCTGTGTTCTGACCTCTTCAGATTGTATTAAGGAGCCTGGAAAGTAGGCCCAGAGTAATATAGTACTATTATTAAAACTGGGGTTTCCCAACAATATAAATTTGTAAAAACAAAAAACTCTAGCTGGAGAGTTCAACAATTCAACAAAGTTAGAACAAAATGCCAGAGAAATACCAAAAAGGTAGAAAACACAATGAACCCTGTTCACCTTAACTACTGACAGATGCAGGGTTAAAAAAAACGCTCCAAGGGTGTATAGTGATAATGGTGGTACCAGTTTGGGGAGTGCAGAGGCTGAAGTTCTGGAAGGGTAGGGAGGCAGTATATACAAATAAGCACCCACACAGCTTAAAATAAAGGCCTAACGCTGCAAAAATATTCAAGCGTTTAATATCCAAAGTGCAACAAAACACCAAACGAAGGACAAACGGACAGATTAACGTTTCACCTAGTCTCTGCTAGGCTTCATCAGAATAAATTAGTGCCACAATTATTGAACATTTAAATACCATACCATATACCATATGACAAAAATAGGCCAATCACCATCATACATGGAATTAAGATCATTTAACCCATTTTGACCAACCTTTCAACTTAAAAGGTGAATGTACAAAAAATAACAAAAATACATTTAAATAATATGTCACCAAAAAGGTGCGATTAAAATGTTTCAGTAAGTTCAAAATGTCTACACCTTAGTCAATGTTACTCAATCATTGTTATAATATACAGTCAATATTATATATTATAATGTTAAATAAATAATTTATTTATTAATTTATTTATTTAAGATATGTCAATCACATATTGATCAAATGGCCATAACCATAGTTTATATATATATCATAATCTAAAACAAATATACAGAGTGGCTAAGGTCATAGAAAATGAACTTACAGGCACTATTCTTGAAAATTCACAGCATTAAATGGCTGTAATACTTGCCTGTTTAATACCAGGAGGGGGAATAATACTAATATAAATAATGAAGAGAACCAACATAGAACATGCAGAATACACAAACCAGTAAATGAAATAGATCCACTTGCATTAACTTTTATATTTACACAAAAATGCTGAGAGATCTATATTTTCATTAAGCCCCTTACCGGTACAAGTGCCCAGTGAGAAAATCAAAAACTCTCTCTGGCCTATTTTTATTAATGTCACCTCCCGTGGGCCGAGTTTGGCCGGGGGTGTTATAATAAAAATAAAAAATAAAAAAAAAAATAGGCCAGAGAGAAAGTTTTGGATTTTCTCATACTTTTGTAATGTAAGGGGCTTAATGAAAATATAGATCTCTCAGCATTTTTGTGTAAATATAAGTGGATCTATTTAAACAGGCAAGTATTACAGCCATTTAATGCTGTGAATTTTCAAGAATAGTGCCTGTAAGTTCATTTTCTATGACCTTAGCCACTCTGTATATTTGTTTTTAGATTATGATATATATATTAAACTATGGTTATGGCCATTTGGATCAATATGTGATTGGCCATCTTTAAATAAATAAATTAATAAATAAATTATTTATTTAACATTATAATATATAATATTGACTGTATATTATAACAATGATTGAGTAACATTGACTAAGGTGTAGACATTTTGAACTTACTGAAACATTTTAATCACACCTTTTTGGTGACATATTATTTAAATGTATTTTTTGGTTATTTTTTTGTACATTCACCTTTTAAGTTGAAAGGTTGGTCAAAAATGGGTTAAATGATCTTAATTCCATGTATGATGGTGATTGGCCTATTTTTGTCATATGGTGCATATGGTATGGTATTTAAATGTTCAATAATTGTGGCACTAATTTATTCTGATGAAGCCTAGCAGAGACTAGGTGAAACATTAATCTGTCCGTTTGTCCTTCGTTTGGTGTTTTGTTGCACTTTGGATATTAAACGCTTGAATATTTTTGCAGCGTTAGGCCTTTATTTTAAGCTGTGTGGATGCTTATTTGTATATACTGGCTGTTTTGAATACATAGCACCACACAATTCCTGGTGCTGTAATTCTCTTTTTTTGTTCTTATTAAGGGTAGGGAAGGAAGTTATGAATATCTGAGCATCACTGGGAAGAAAGATTACTATGGTAAGTAATTTTTTCTTCTAACCCCAATAATGCTCAGAATATTCCTAACTTTATGCAGACTACCAAGCAGTGCCACTGGAGGTGGGCACAGAACTTATTTTGGAAACAGACTTTGCAGGACTGCTGTGACAAATTTAGCATCACTACTGGAGAGAATATCCAGGTTGTAGTGTATTGTAAAAATGTGTACTGTTTTCCAGGTAGCTACTTTACAGATATCCACTAGCAGAACATCCCAGGCTGCTAAAATGGCAGCTGTTCCTCTTGTGGAATGGGCCCTCAATCCTGATGGGGACTCCTTACCAGCTTTAGTGTAACAGAATTGGATACACTGGACTATTCACCGAGAAATGGACCTTTTAGAGGCTGGATTACCCTTTCCCACATCTCCATAGGTCAGAAATAGCGGTTTTCTGTGCAGTCTATGGCATTTTGTGGCTGTCATGTAGTAACTGAGAGCCCTTTTTACGTCAATACTGTGGAGTCTTCTTTCACCAGAGATAGTATGATCAGTGAAAAAGACAGGGAGAGTGATGGACTGGTTTAAGTAGAAGTCCGAGACCACTCTGGGAAGAAATTTTCTGTTTGTCCTAAGGACTACCTTATCCCTATGAAAGGAGATATAATCCTGATCTATATAGAGAGCCTGAAGCTCACTAATACTTCTTGCAGAAGTCACTGCCACGAGAAAAACTGTTTTCCAAGTGACATATTTTAGAGGAGCTGTAGCCATGGGTTCAAAGGGGGAGCCCATGAGTTAAGCTATACACACATTCAAATCCCAAACTGGCACTGGTGCCTTGTGAGGGGGTTGCAGATGATCCAGGCCTTTGAATAATCTTTTAAAAATAGGATCCGAAGCTAAGGTTACCCTTGCTCCAGCAGAGAGGTAAGCAGACATAGCTGCCAAATGAACCTTCAAGGAACTGGATTGCAAACCAGAGGAATGTAAGTGGGAGAGATAATCCAGGACAACTGGAACTCCAGCCTGGTCTGGTATCAGTGAACTACTAGAGCTCCAAACTGAAACTCTTTTCCATTTGGAAGAATAGATTTTCATAGTAGATTTTCTGTAAGCTCTTAAAATACTTAAGACCGATTGAGAGAGGTTCAATTTAGCATATTCTACGTCCTCAAGAGCCAGGCCTTGAGGTTGAGGGACTTGAGATTCGGATACAACAGAGTTCCCTGGTTGGAAGTCAGTAGGTTGTACCTTTGAGGGAGGTGTATTGGTTTGGTGACAGACATGGAGAGCGGAAGAGAGTACCATGTCTGCCTTGGCCAATCTGGAGCTATCAAGATCAGTGATGCTGCATGGGACCTGAGCTGGAGCAGTACCCTGTGAACCAGAGGAAAAGAAGGAAATGCATACAGGAACCTCCCTGATCAATCCAGGGTCAGGGTATCCAGATGGAGTGTGCCCTGATCTGGTGGTCTGCAACAATACTGAGGCAGGTGGTAGTTCTGGTTGTATGCGAACAAGTCTACTTGTGGAGTACCCCACCTTCTGAAAATAACCTGTACCACCTGTCTGTTCAGGGTCCATTCATGATGGGCCTGATTTATTCGACTCAAGGCATCTGCCAGGATGTTGTCTTTCCCTGGCAAGTGGACTGCCTGTAGGGATATTCCCAGAGAATAAGCTAGAGTCCAGATACGTATGGCTTCTGTGCAAAGGAGGCCTGACCTGGCGCCTCCCTGCTTGTTTATGTAATACATTCTGGTGGTATTGTCAGTTCTGTTCTGTACCACCTTACCCTGTACTAGAGGACAGAAGGCTTGTAGAGCTAGCAAAACTGCACTGAGTTCCAGCAAGTTTATGTGCTGAAGGGACTCTGCAACTGACCAGGTACCCTGGGTGGTGTGCTGCCCCAGATAGGCGCCCAAGCCCAACAGGGTGCATCTGTTGCGAGAACTACTGAGGGGCTCTCCTTCTGAAAAGGGATTCGCTGTCTTAAGTTTGATTCCTCTTTCCACGACAAGAGGGCCTGTAACAGTGCCCTTGTTACTTGAATGAGTTTTGAAAAAGGGTCTCTTTTTTGACACCAGTGAGCCCTGAGGTGGAACTGGATGTCCCTCATGTGGAATCTGGAACCCAGCACTGTGCCTATGGAAGCAGCCATATGGCCCAGTAGCTGGAGAAACTGTCTTGCAGTTTTTGGTTTGTGTAACCTGAAGGAATTTGCCACTGACTGAAGGCTTTGTACTCGGTTTCCAGAGGCAGATAGGCTCAGGCCTGTAAGGTATTTATTTCTGCTCCTATGAACTGCAATACCTGTGTAGGGGTGAAGGCAGACTTTTTGCGACTGATCAGAAACCCCAGAGACTCTAGGAGGTACTGGGTGACTTTCAAATCCTGCTGTACCCGCAGTAGGGATTTTCCCACCACTTACCAGTCGTCCAGATAAGGGAAAACAGTGATTCCTTGTCTCCGAAGATGTACTACTACAGCAGCAAGACATTTTGTGATACCCTTGGGGCTGAAGAGAGAGGCCAAAAGTCAGGGTTGAAAACTGGTAGTGGCCTGAAGGGAGTCTGAATATGAGATATCTCTGGTAAGAATCCCTTATGGGAATGTGGAAATAGGCATCCTTTAAGTCTAGTGATGCCAGCCAGTCTCCCTTTTGGAGCATTGGCAAAATCACAGCTAGAGTTACCATTTTGAACTTTAGTTTCTTCAGGTGCTTGTTTAAAACTCTGAGATCCAATATAGGCCGCCACTCCCCACTTTTCTTTGTGGTTAGAAAGTATCTGAAATAAAAAACCCTTTCCCCTCAGAGACTTTGGAACTAGTTCTACTGATTTCAGCTGTAGCAGGTTTTGAACCTCTGTCTCTAGCAGCATTTTTTCTGATAGAGAGGGAGAGCTGAATACTCTGATTTTTTGAGAAGGGAGTTGAATTCTAGAGACACACCCTGACCCACTACCTCCAGAACCCATTTGTCTGTGGTAATGTTCAGCCAGACATGGAGGAAGTGAGACAATCTGCCTCCTACAGGTAGAGAGGAAGCGGCCTGTGTCTCATGTGGTCTGTTTTGATTGTGGCTGAGGCTAAGCTTGGGACTCTTGCCTCGAGCCCCCTTCTTCCCCTGCCCCTGGAGTATCCCTGATGTGGATACTGCTGGTACTGGGGTAAGGCCACTGGCTGGAAGAAGGGCCTGGTATAAAAAGACCTGCCCCTGCCTCCCGTTCCATAAGGCCTGGTGGATGGTGAAGCTCTCTCCTTAGCAGAGCTGCTTCTGTAAGTGGCCTTATACTCATTCACCTTCTTCATGTATGCCACAGTAGACTCCCCAATGGTGTAATCAAAACTTGTAGGCTGAAGCCACTGCTATGTAAGAGCTGCCTAGTAGCCAAACTGCTCACTGGAAGGCTCCCCAGTGGGCAGGGGAGACTCCTTGATTAAGATAACAGGCTTGGAGGCCTCAGAGAGTCTGGTGATGTTGGGACAACAGTGGAAACCCCAAGCCAACAAGCATCGAATGTGTCCATGCAAACTGATCATAGCGTGAACTTGACTGGTGCCTTTTCTTCTCTTTATATTTTTTAAGAGAAGAGATCATGATTCAATAGTGTGCATGGCCCTACGCAGAGCATGAGCAGGACCTGGACCATTTCTTTATGCGACTCCAGAAGTACTGTCCCTTCTCCCAGGTGTGGGATTGCCCAGTATCAGAGCACTCACCCAGAGAGAAAGGAGGAGTTGCGGTTAGTCACAACCTCATTGCTGGAAAAACTAGCCTGTTCAGTTTCTCTACGTTCTATGGTGTTGACCCTTTTGGGGAGGCAGGACCATGAGGAAAAGAACAGTTACATACCTACCGTAACAGTAGATCTTCGAGAGAATTTCTTCCCTTAGACTACACCTTTGGAACTATACCCACGTCAGTGCTACGACCACATGGAAACTTTTGCTGGCCTGGGGCCGCCCATGAGTGAAGACCAACAACAGAGGTGAGCTAGGGGGATGAAGGGTGGGCGTGTGAATGAGTGGTGGAGACTCGTCCAAGAAGATCAAGAATTACGGTAGGTACGTAATTTCCATATCTTCCTAGACATAAGCCTCCACCACTCATCCACACTAATGGGAGAGTACCAAGCTAATAATCCCCCGAGAGGGCGACAGGAGAGACCAAGAGCTCACAGTTTTAGGACAGAAGTCCATTAAGGACAAAGGAAAGATGTCGTCTGGCATGGACATCCAGGGCATAGTGTTTAACGAAAGTATGCACTGAGCTCCAGGTAGCCGCATTGCAAATATCTGCAATGGGTACATTGCGGATTTCTGCCAGAGAAGCCGCGACCGCCCTAGTAGAGTGAGCGTACACTCTGCCATCCAGCTTAACCTGCGCCATGGAGTAACAGTGGCGAAGGCATGCCACTAGCCATCCTGAAATACATCTGATAGCAACAGGTTGACCCAGCCGGGTCTCGCTGAAGGAAACAAACAGTTGTTGAGCTTTACGAAAATCTTTTGTTCTATCTAGATAGAAATGCAAAGCTCTCTTGACGTCCAAGAAATGAAGAGAACGTTCTCCTTCATTTTGGAAGTCTGCAAAGTAAGAGGAAAGGACCAAAGGTTGGTTTAGATGGAATTCCGAAACAACCTTAGGAAGAAATTTAGGATGGGTTCTAAGGACTACTTTATCTTTATGGAACACAGTATACGGAGGGTCTGTGACCAAGGCATGTATCTCAGAGACCCTGCGGGCTGAGGTAATGGCTACCAGGAAGGCAGTTTTCCAGGTGAATTTTGCTCACAGGTAGCCAGAGGTTCGAAAGGTTTCAGTGAGCATGTCTAGCACAAGATTAATGTCCCAGGCTGCGACTGGACATCTTATAGGAGGTCTGGTATGCAGAATTCCTTAGAAACCTCTTAACCACAGGTAACTGAGCCAGTGACAAGGAAAAAAATGGCTCATGATAAGCTGAGATGGCACAAAGGTGAACTTTGACTGTAGAGTACTGCAGACCTGAATTTGAGAGGTCTAAGAGGTACTCCAAAATTTTATCTGGTGGGCAGGAAAAGGGATTTAAAGAGGATTGCACACACCAGAGAGAAAAACGCTTCCATTTGGCTGTGTAAGTTTTCCTAGTGGCTGGCTTCCGCGCAGACAGAAGAACATCTGAAACCCTGCGAGAGACATTGAACCTGTTCACTTCTATCTCTTCAGGAGCCAAGCGTGAAGGTGAAGCGACCTCAGGTTGGGATGAACAACAGGCCCCTGAGTCAAGGGTTGTGAGGGAATTTTTATATATGCTTTTTTTATATATCCTAAAGCTATATTTGCTATTATATGCCTTGAAGTTATGCTTGCTTTGAAAACCATGCTGTAACAAAGTCATAATGAATGTAGTAGAAATTTCTGAGTTCATGTTTTCTTTTTTTAAGGGTTATAGAATTTGTACTGAGGTTACTTGAGGTACATTTGTAAAAACAGAAAGCTAGATAAAACTGAGTAGAACTGGTTGTACCAGCCTGACTAACAGGCTCGGACAAAATAAAGATAAGAGCATGCCTGGGCAAAATATAAAGAATAACAGCACGTAGAGGCATTGAAGGCAAGCTGTCGTTGCTATGGTGTGAGTGAAACTCATTGTCTCCTCAGGTCAGCTTGATCCAGGCATATGTATCAAGCAGTAATGGAAAAGAAATGAAATAAGCAGTGGAAAAGTACCTCATGCATATCAGCGTGTTTTTCTGTTACATTGCTGAAAACTTGTTATGCTGTCTTATGATTGGCTTATACTGAAATGTTGGTATTTTTCAAGATAAGAAGTGCAAAATCTAGCTTATAAAAAGCTGCTGTAAACTTTAATCAGGAACGGTCTCCTTTGTAGAAGTCCCACATGCATGTGTAAGATTTGATCAAATAAAGCGACGTTAAGACAAAACCCAGTGGTGTGGTTTTTGGCCCGTGACGACGGGAGTGGTTGCTCAGGTAATACTTACAGTGAGAGAATTTGCGATCACAGGGTTCATCTGAAGGGGAAGTGGTTTCGGCTGAGCTGCCGACATACTGCTGAGTAGTGGAAACCACATTTGTCGAGGACAGAAGGGAGCAATGAGGATCATTTTGTCCCCCTGGGATTTGAACTTGAGAAGTACCCTCTGAATTAGAGGAAGAGGCAAAAAGGCGTAAAGAAAACGTTTTGTCCAATGCAGCCTGAACACATCCTGACAGAAAATGCCAGGCCCTGGATTTCTGGAGCAGAAGAGAGGCAGTTTTGTGTTGAGTGGGGATGCAAAAAGGTCCAGGTCTGGAGTTCCCCACTCTGCAAATATTGACTGAACTACGGCTGAGTCGAGAGATCATTCATGAGGATCTGTCTCTGTTCTGCTGAGGCGATCTGCCAGTTCATTCTGCACTCCTGGCAGGTAGACCGCTTGAATTAGAGACTTGTGCTGCAAGCACCATTTCCACACTCTCATCACTTTTCTGCATAAGGGGTAAGAGTGAGCACCGCCCTGTTTGTTGATGTAATACATCACTGCTTTGTGGTCCGTTTGAAGGAGAATGTTCTTGTGACAGAGAATGTCCTTTAAAGCCCAGACCGCATAAAGGACGGCTCTCATTTCTAAGACATTTATGTGAAGCTGGGACTCGACCTGAGTCCAGGTACCTTGAGTGTGGAGAGCCTAACAGTGAGCTCCCCACCCCATCAGGGACGCGTCTGTGGTAATGGAAATCTGATGATCCAGAGAAGTAAAGGGATACCCTTCTAGGAGATTGTTCTCTTGCGACCACCAGGTGAGTGGCCTCTTTATAGGTTCCATCACCTTGATGAGAAAGGACTGCGGGTGAGTGGTTGGGGACCACTGGGTACTGAGCATCCACTGAGAAGTTCTCATGTGAAGGCATGCTAGGGGTACAGTGAACACCGAGGATGCCATGAGACCTAGCATCCGTTGCATTGAGAGAGCTGTAACCGAGTTGCTCTCCCCGATGTGACGGGCCATCTGAAGGATATCGCTTCTCCTGTCCTCTAGGAGAAAAGCCTTCGCACAGGAGGTGTCCAGAAGAGTTCCTATAAAAAGGAGTCTCTGGGAGGGCTGCAGCTGCGATTTTTTGAGGTTTAGCAGGACTCCCATGGACGTGAGAAAGCGTGAAGCCGTGGCTACGGCGTCCAGAGTTCCCTGCCTGGAAGGACTCGCCAGAAGCCAATTGCCCAGATACTGTAAGGGAACACCTGTATTCCGATCTTTCTGAGATGTGCTGCGAGACCTGCACAACACTTTGTAAAAACTCGTGGCGCCGAGGACAGCCCAAAGGGCAGGATTCTGAACTGATAATGCTGTCCCAGAGCCACAAACCTTAGGAATTTGTGATGCTTTGGGTGAATAGACATGTGCTGGTAAGCATCCTGCATGTCCAAGGAGGCTAACCAGTCGTGTTGATGAAGCAAAGGTAACAGGGTTCCTAGTGAGATCATTTTGAATTTCTCCTTGGGCAGAAATTTGTTTAGTTTTCTGAGGTCCAAAATGGGACCCATGCCCCCGGTTTTCTTTGGAACCAGAAAGTAAAGGGAGTAGAACTCTGTGTTCCATTGATGCAGCGGAACTACTTCTACTGCCCTGTTGTTCAGAAGGCCCTGTATCTCGGCGGCGAGAAGGTCTGACTGAAGGGTTGACAGCTTAGGCTGTCATTTGGGAGGACAATCCGGAGGGGTCTCCACAAGATTGAGTGAATACCCTTCGCAGATTATCCGTAGGACCCATTTGTCTGAGGTTATGGACTTCCACTGATTGTAGAAGTGCATCAGACGACCTCCCACCGCTGAGGAAGAGTCCACCTTGGGCAGCTGAGGTGGGAATTGGGCCAACAACTCAGAAGGCGGCGCTGGGCGCTTTGGGTCCTTGCGCCTTCTGTTGCGTTTTCTTTTGAGGCTGGGGGGCTTGATTTTTATGAAAACTTCCTCTGCCTTTGCCTCGAAAGGACTGACGGTTATGGAACTGACGTTTATTAACACCCCCTCGAGAGGGGACAGAAGGAGGTCGAGCCAACTTAATGACTGACCTAGTCTTTTGTGTAGCTTCTAGAGCCTGTTCTACTTGAGGGCCAAAGAGATACACACCATCAAAGGGCAACGCCATTACCTGCTGCTGTGCATCATTCATGAAACCTGAAGTGCGCAGCCAGGAATGACGGCGGCTACAAATGCCGGCCGCCGCTGCTCGGGAAGCAGTATCGAAAGCATCCATAGCCACTTTAACCTGCTGATTGTTGGATTCGATACCCCTGGTAATAGTTTGAAGTAGCTCTGACTTCGTGTCTGATTCCGGTAGAGCTTCAACCATTTGTTTGAGTGAGTGCCAAAGGATATACTCATATTGAGAGAAATAGCCTTGGTAGCTGGAAATACGCATACCCAGGGTGGAAGCAGCAAAGACTCTCTTACCTAAAGTGTCTATCTTACCAGATTCTTTGTTAATAGGTCGAGTTATAGTAGTCTGGGGAAGGACGACCTTATCATTCTCTGCCAAAACTACAATAGGATCCGCAAAGGCTTGGGACGCCAAAATGGGTCAATCCTTGGGGCTGAGTATTTCCTATCTAAGGATTTAGCCACTGAAGGAATGAGAGCAGGATAATTCCATACCATTTGAGACAGCGTCTCAAAGGAGGGCTGTACCAGAGAAGTCAAATCCATAGGGATGTCCGGAACATGGAGGTATTGGAGTCTTAGCAATTTCCCAGGATCAATGTCTGTAGTTTGGAGAGAAAGAGTGGAAATTAAGTTTTTCAGCAGAGACTTAAAAGACAGGTCCTCAACCACAGGCTCTGCAGCAGGAATAGATCCTGTTCCTTCCACTTCATCACCCAGCCTAAGGTCTGGGTCAGGCTCAGTGTCATCTCCTGACAGTCCAGGAGGTACTGCATGGACAGGAAAGGAGTGAAAATCCGAGGGAAATGAGGAAGGAAAAGGGTTAAGGAGGAGTCCTGAACAGTGGATGGCCCTAGAAACCCGGCACCGCAACGCATCGGCGCGGGGGCGGTGCTAGAAGCCACAGGCGCCCGATGAGTGCAGGCGTCGAGGGGCCAGCAGAAGCCACACAGCGCCAAGGAACTACACAGCGCGAAGACAGCGCCACAACGCCACAGGCACCAACGAAGCACACGGCGCCAAGGACGGCGCCGATGATGCGCCCGGCGCTAAGCAACTCAACGGCACCGAGGACGGTGCCGACAGATGCATCGGCATCGAAGACGCTGCTGAGTGCGCCATTGACGCCGAGGGTGTCGAAAACACCCCAAGACTCCGAAAAACAGAATTTGAGGAGAAGGGAGGAAGAAGAGTAGGAGATAGAGGCATCGGTATGGCCCCCCGTGCCACAGCCATATGAGGGGAGGAAACACCTAAGCGCGGAGTCGACGGCACCGAAGACGGTGCCGCATGACCAGGGAGGCTCAACTGCCCTACCTGGTCTCCCAAGAAGCCCGAAGGCCCCTGAGAGATGGGGCCAGGCAGCTGGACCAACCTCCGAGCCCATTGCTCCATAAGAGCAGCCCACTGATGAAACTGCTCATCTGAAGACCTACCAGAGAGCGGGGTAGGGCTCCGATGTCGAAGAGGTCGGCTACCAGAAACAGAAACTGGCGACTCCGAAGGAAGAGACCGGCAACTAGCTCCAATAACTGACCGTCTACGCGCAGACATATCAGAGTGTGACCTCGAGTGATGCCTTCTCTTTTTTGACCTGTGGGCGAAGAAGAGCTCGAGGCCAAATGTGCGAGAATGCGACTGTTTATTTTATGCTTTAGGGACCGCCCGCCCCTCAGGCATTGGACTGACCGTTGTCAGACCCCCTCTGGAGAAGGCGGGACGGACCCAGCCCGGCTGACTGAACAGCTTTCATATGAAGTCTCCCTACCGTCACCTGACCGCTCATGGTGCGACTCCGTCAAAGTAGGCTGAGACTTCTTTGTAAATAAGAATAAACGAAACGATACTTATTCGAGATATTACTACAAAACAACAAACTGAAAACTATGCTGCTAGTTTGAAGTTTGACTCCCGGCAGGCGAGCGACGTCATCACTGAAGTGCACTCAACGGCGGGAAAAAAGGAACTGAGGCAGTTGGAGGGTCGACGCCGAGACAGTCATTACTGCACGAGCGGAGGCTCGCGGTGCTGCTCCTCGTGGCTCCATCTCTGGTGCCGACCCTCCAGCAAAAAAGTTTGCTCCCGCTGGGTCCTAGTGCCTCCGGCGCTATCCCATTAGTGTGAATGAGTGGTGGAGACTTATGTCCAGGAAGATCAGGAAGTTGTTATCCCCCAGTACAGACAGTTGGTGAGACCCCATCTGGAGTACTGCGTCCAGTTATAGAGACCCCATCTCCGCAAGGACATAGACAGGATGGAGGCAGTTCAGAGGAGGGCAACTAAAATGGTGCAGGGTCTGCAAGAGAAGCCATATGAGGAGAGGCTAAAGGAGCTTAATATATATACCCCTGAGGAAGGAGGGAGAGGGGGGACATGATAGAAACGTTTAAGTACTTCAGTGGAATCAACAAAGTCCAAGAGGGTAGCATCTTTCAGAAAAAGAGATGTGCAAGAACAAGGGGACACAATTTGAAGATAGAGGGGGGACGGCTCGGGGGCAATGTGAGGAAGTATTTTTTCACAGAAAGAGTGGTGGACGCATGGAACAGCCTTCCTGAGGAGGTTGTAGGGCCTAAAACTGTGGGAGAATTCAAAAATGTATCGGACAGACATAAGGCATATAATTATGGTAAACTAAAAAACTAAACGCTGTTGCCATCTAATATATAAATATACAGTACATATAGACAGATACATAATGTATGCATATTTTATTTTTAATACATGGATTGTTAAAATAATATGCTTGAAAAGCATACAAAAATTTCCTGGTAATACCATCGCTCCTGGAGCGATAATACTACTCTTCCTGAGTGATAATACTATCATTGAGTTGCTGTAATACTAAATTCGGCACCCAAACGTCAAACAATATTAACAAACTGAACAGCGCATGTGCAAGTCTATCTAGCACGTGTTAAGCAGCATGCCTTCTGATTGGCTGCTTTTCCTCTGTGGGCGGGCAGAAGGAGTCTGAAAACATGGCGGCTTGCTCGCTCACTTAGCGAGACAATCTTCCCTGAAGCAACCGGTTTTTTTACTTTGAAAACCATTTGACTCTCTCCGGGGCGCCTCTGCTCGCTCGATACAGCCACTGACAAAAAAAAAAAAAAAAAAACGGCTAAATGAAGCCCACAGCAGCCGCTCATCCACCCAGGACTGGGGAACCCTGCCAGCACGCACATCCACCCGCTAACTCCAGTGCTCAAACGGAGGTGAGTCAATTCACCTCATATCCATATATTAAAAAAAATAACAAATGGGTTCTGGCATTACATGGTAGTAATTCCATCTCGAGGTTCTGGGAACACATGAAACCTCTCGAGCTTTGCTCTCGAGGTTTTCTGTGTCCCCAGAACCTCTCGATGGAATTACTACCTTGTAATACACCAGAACCTATCTATTATTCTATTTATTTATGTAATCGGAATTACAACCACTTGAGTCAGGGAATCTTTTGCAAAGGTTATGATGTTTGGTACCATGCAGAAGTTGACCCGAGGTGAGGCAGACCTTAGTATCAAAAGCAAATATGGTGAAATCCTTACAAAGGTGGACAGTTTTATGTATTTAGGTATGCAGCTGGATCCCACGTTATGTTTTGGGCATCATTTGGAAATAATAGGAAAGAAGATTCATCAAAAATTGTTTTTTTTTTTTACAGGAACATCAACTCATTGACGGACGAAGCGAGAATGTTAACAGCAAAACAGATTCTGTCCCCAATGCTGGATTATGGGTCCCTTTTGTTCATAAATCAGGGCAGTAATTTTATGTCAAAGTACAGTGTTATATTGAATAATATTTGTAGGTTTGGCTTAAGAGCTCCGTTAAGAATTCATCACTGCTCCTTGTATAATTCCATGAAAATTCTTTCTCCTGCCTTAAAAATAGAATATGATGTGGCAGTTATGGCATACACCATCTGGAAAAATCAATTACCTAGAAGTTTATCTGAGAGTTTTACTCCATTAACTGGGTCATATTCCACAAGATATAGTGAATCAGTCTTATTCTACTCTAGTGTAGCGAAACTGTCTATGGCCAAAGGTTCTTTTACTTGGTATGCACCTACGTTGCTAAACAAGTTCTCAACTCAAATCAGCAAAAAGCATAAAGCACTTTAAAAATATGCTTGCACTTTTTATCATTCTTTGAATCATTGTTGTAACTTGAACTAAAATGTATTTGTTAATTATTTGTACTTGTGCTGTTTTATTTTAAGCTTTGTATTAGATTTTGTACTGTTAAATGTTTTGTCAGGCATGACTGAAAAAGGGCTGTGCCCAGTCATTTTTCCTGGTTAAAAATAAAAAACAAACAAAGGCTCCACATCTGAGTACAAAGCATTTAAGAAGAACAAACAGTGCAGTTATATAAACAGTGACACAGCTCAGAAGTACAAACAATGCAATGCCAGTTACCCAGCATCAGAGGAAGTGTAATACAATCTTGCAAGATAAAGCAATTAAGAATCCAACACTTAGTTTAGACATCACAAGGATAGTTATTAGGGGAACTGAAGCAGTTAGGGCACCCCGCTGGCGAGAGGTGCCATGCTGGCCAGGAGAAACAGAAAATTGGGCCTTGGGTGGGGCTGGCATGTCCTCTAGTGATAGAGGGGTTAATGACAGTCACAGGAGGAGGAGTAGTCTAGCAGGAGGGTCTTTAGACCAGTTTTAAAGCGTCCAAGACTGGGTTCCAAAGAGATGGTGGGTGGCAGGCAGTTAAGCCAGAGAGGGATGCGGTAGCAGAAGGACCTTTGACCGAGGGAGGTCCTACAGTGGGGGACTAGGAGTGAGGTTTTGGCAGAGCCTCTGGAGGCCTTTCTGTGGGGGGATCATTTGTATGAGGGGGGGTGGAGACCAGAAGGGACTTGCTTCTGTAGTATTTTCTTTGCAAGGAGACAAGTGTGGCACTTAAGCCTCCCTTCAAAGTTAAGCCAGTTTGTGAGCTTGTAAAGCTCACAGGTGTGTGTTAATCTATCACATCCCAAGACCAGTCGTCAGGCTTAATTGAGGGCTAGCTTTACATGGTGTAGGGCAGTTTGGTCTGCAGCACCGTAGATCACAATGCCATAGTCCACCAGGGATAAAACAGAGGAGGATACAGCAAGATGGATGGCCTCAGGGAGAAAGCAGTGTTTATGTCAGTAGAGTAGCCCCAACCTGCTGTTAATGAAGGAGAAGAGGTGATGGATATGGGTGTGATAAGTGAGGGAGGTGTTCAGTGAGACACCCAGGTATTTGAAAGTAACAACCTGTTCAAGGGGGGTACCCAGAGAGTTCATGATGGTTAATGGGGGAGCTTCCGTGTGGGCCCTGGCGGTCGGCAAAGATCATGGACTTGGTTTTCTTATAGTTCAGTATTAGACGGTGGTCAGAAAACCAGGTTTCAAGTACCCCAAAGAAACCCTGGAGGGCATGTTGAAGGGAGCTGGGATGGGGGTGTTTCCAGAAAACGACGGCATCATCAGCATAGAGTAGTAATTTCCCACTGCAGGATTTGGGGAGGGAGTTCATGAAGAGGGTGAAAAGCAGGGAGCCAAGTATGGATCCTTGTGGCACTCCTGACCGGACTGGTCTACTGGAGGAGATTGTGGTGTTTATTTTGACCTGTTGTGTTCTGACGGAGAGATAATCTTTGAGCCATGAGGTGATCTCTAGGGAAATGCCCAGGGAAGGGGGGGAGGGAGTGGAGGAGCAGTTCATGACTGACGGTATCGAATGCCTTGGTTAAGTCAATGTAGATAGCTCCTGCCAAGTTGCCCTGTTCCAGGGCCTCATGTATAAATGATGTAAACTTGAGAAGGGCAGTGGTGGTGCTATGTTCCCTGTGGAAGCCATGCTATTCGGGACAGAGCAGGTCATGTTTGGACAAGTAGTCTGTGAGCTGGCCGGAGATCATTTTTTCGAGAGATTTGGAGATGGGGGGCTAGGATCGAGATGCGTCGATAATTACTGGCATGTGAGCAGTCTCCACTTTTCAGAATGGGGGTTATAACGGCACATTTCCAGGGAGCAGGAAATTAGCTGAGGCAAAGAGACAGGTTAAAAATATTGGTGATCTGCGGTAGGGTCTAGTCCAGCATGAGGTGTAGGAGTTTGAGGTCCAGGGAGTCGCCACTAAAGCGAGAATTCGCCAGGACTTTAGTGAGATAGCATTTTGCTTCACTACAGGTGATGACTCTTAGCCAGAAAAGAGGTGGGTCTGAAGTGGCAGGTATATTCATGGGGCAATTATGGATCAGGTAGAAAAAGTTTGGGGGAAGGATACGGTTGAGGTATGGGAAGGCAGCATTTAAGGCATCGGAGATTGTGGTGGGAACCTGGGTTACATTTCCATCAACCAGTAGCTGGGCAGGTGCGGAGGATACAACTTTCCCACTGAGTTCTTTAATATTGCTCCAGAATTTTTGCCCTGATCCCCAGGAGTTGGTGAGGGCTTGTTTGTAATAGGTGGCTTTGGCTTGGTGGATGGCCCAGGTGCACTTGTTTCTTGCCTCTCTGTACCGATGCCTGTCCTGGGGGAACTGAGAGTCCAGTGCTGTATACCAGAGGTTATCTCTGTGCTACATTTGGTCAAGCAGTGACTGGGAGATCCACGGTGTGCGTCTGCATGTCACTGTTTGCTTGGAGAAGGGGCGAAGACATCATATGCAGCATTAAAGGTAGAGATAAAGTGGTAGAGTGCGACATAGAAACATAGAAGTTGACGGCAGATAAGGACCGAAAGACTCATCCAGTCCGACCATTTCTTTTTCTACCTTATGAACGTGCCATCTGCCTTTGCTCTGTCAATGGCCTATCTATTCATACTCATCTGTATTGCTCCCTTGTGCCTATCCCAAGCCTGTTTGAGGCCCTGCACTGTATTCATATCCACCACTTCCTGAGGTAGGCCGTTCCATGAATCCACCACCCTTTCTGTGAAAAAGAACTTCCTCACATTACCCCTTAATCGGCCTCCCTCTTAATCTCATGCTGTGTCGTCTTGTCCTGCTGTTTTTCTTATATTGAAACATGTTAGACTCTTTCACCTTGTTAGTGCCCTTAAGGTGTTTGAATGTTTCGATCATATCACCTCTCTCTCCCTCCTTTGCTCTTGGGTATACATATTGAGCTCCATTAATCTGTCCTCATATGTTTCCTGATGCAGTCCCTGCACCATTTTGGTTGCCCTTCTCTGGACTGCCCTCAATTGGTTAATGTCCTTGTGAAAGTGTGGCCTCCAGTACTGCACGCAGTACTCCAGATGGGGCCTAACCAGTGTCTTGTAAAGAGGGATTATTACCTCCCTCTTCCGACTTGTGATACCCCTACTAATACACCCTAACATCCCCCTAGCCTTACCTACTACTTTAGTGGTCTGCTTGGATGATTTCACGTCATTGGTGATGATGATGCCCAAGTTTCTCTCTTCCCTTGTGATCGCCAGCAACTCCCCTCCCAGCCTATAGGTAGCTTCAGGGTTTCTCTTCCCTGTGTGCATGATCTTGCACTTCTTTGCATTAAACCCCCGTTGCCACTCTTCCGACCATTTTGCCAGTTTATCCAGATCTCTTTTCATTCGGCCCACCCCATCTGGATCATCTACTCTGTTACACCTTGGTGTCATCTGTAAAGAGACAAACCTTATCCTCCAGTCCATCTGCAATGTCACTGATGAAGATATTGAAGAGACTGCCCCAGGACTGATCTCTGAGGTACCCCACTTGTGACTTGCATCTCTTCTGACTGCATACCGTTTACCATCACTCTCTGTTTTCTGCCCGACAACCAGTTTGCCACCCAGTTGACCAACTTCTGACCCACCCTGAGCCTACCCAGCTTATTAATCAATCTTTTATGTGGAATACTATCTAAAGCTTTGCGGAAGCCAAGGTAGGCGACATCAACTGCTCCCCCTTGGTCCACCACTCTCATTACCCAGTCAAAGAAATCTATGAGATTAGTTTGACAGGACCTTCCTTTTGTAAACCCATGCTGTCTTGGATGCTGTGCTCCTATGGATTCCAGGTGTTGCACTATCCTTTCCTTAAGGAGTACCACCATAATCTTGCCCACTACTGAGGTAAGATTGACTGGTCTGTAGTTCCCTGCCTCCTCCCTGCTACCACTCTTGTGGAGCGGGATCACATGAGCCCTTCTCCAGTCTTCTGGGACCTTTCCTGTGCTCAGAGACTCACTAAACAGTTCTGATGATGGCTCTGCTAGTTCCACCCTTAGCTCCTTTTGTACCCTGGGATGTAAGCCATCAGGTCCCATTACCTTGTCCACCCTGAGCTTATCGAGCTCTTGTAGGACCCTTTATTTTGTGAAGGGACTAGTGCTTACCTCTCCCCGTGTCCATAAGCTGTGGGCCCTGCCCTACCTTCTCTTCAGTAAATACTGAGCAGAAGTATCTATTTAGGATAGATGCTTTTACATGGTACTCCTCCTCACATGCCCCCTTAACTCCTCTGATCTTAGAAATACCCACTCTGGACTTTCTCCTTTCACTAATGTATCTATAGAAAGTCTTGTCACCTTCATTTACTGTCTGTGCTACTGTTTCCTCGGTTTGGGCCTTTGCCTGCCATACTGCCTTCCCTGTTTCTCTTAGGAAAGTTTGGTATGCCTCCCTATCTTCATCACGCTGTGTTCCCTTATATTTCCTGAAGGCCAGCCTTTTGGCTCTGACCTTTTCTGCCACCGGTTTTGACAACCAAAGTGGTTTCCTTCTTCTTTTTTACTTCCTTTTATCTCTAACGCAATGGGATGTTGCTTCAAGTATTGCATCCTTAATGCTTGCCCACTTTGCCCATACCCCCTCACCTGTATTTCTTTTTGCCAGGGCTAGCTTAACTCTGTTGACCATCTTATCAAAGTCAGCTCCTCTGAAGTCCCATATTTTGCCTTGGAATGTGATGATTTAGTTGTAGTGGCCAAACTGAACCATACCATGTGATGGTCACTGGCCCCCAGGTGACCTTCTACCTGGAGATCTGTGATCCCTTCCCTGTTAGTCAGTACTAGATCTAGGATAGCCCTGTCTCTTGTGGGTTGTTGTACCAGTTGTTTGAGGCCCTCCCCCTGCTGGAAATCCACCATGTGTCTAGTTCTGGCAGATGTTCCTGCTGGTATTGACCAATCTTTATCTGGCATGTTGAAGTCTCCCATTATCAGAACCTCCCCTTTAGCTGTTATGTTTTGTATATCTTCTAACAGTAATGTGCCTATGTCCTCCCCTTGGTCTGGGGGCCTGCAGACAACCCCAGTTCGTATGGCTGTTCCATTTCCTGTTTCCAGGGTGACCCACAGTCCTTCTGGCTCCTTATGTGTATTCTGAATCTCTGTAGCTTTGATATTTTCATTGACCTACAAGGCCACTCCAACCCCCCCGTTTTTTTGCGCCTCAGTCTCTTCTGAACAGTACATAGTCAGGTATTGAAGTCTCCCAAGAGAGGTTACTGGTAACCACATCTTGCTAATTGCTACTTAGTCCAGTTTAGCCTCTGTCATTATTGTCTGCAAGTTTGGGATCTTGTTTCCCAGACTGCAAGCATTTGTGTACATGATTTTCCATTGGCCAGATTTCGGTGTGTTAAGTTGTTGGGTGAGGTCTGGCATTTCCCCTGTGCGTCATATGGGGAGCTGGAACTTCTCCCTTAGCTGGTGATGCAAATGAACGGCAAATATCCTGAACTCCTGTTTGACCACTAGCTGAGGGGCAAGGGGTGTTCTTCCCATTCAATGTATGGGGTGCTGCACCGCTCTCCCCATTTGCTAGTTTAAATATTCTGCAAAGATGTCAAACTTCTGCCCCAATGCACTGACTCTCTCCTTAGTCAGATGCAGTCCATCAAATTTAAAGAACTTTCGCTCCCAAAACTGTTGCCAGTTCCCTACAAATCTGTGTCCTTTTTCCTGGCACCAGCCCTTGAGCCACATGTTTAGCTCCCCTATCTCCCCTTGTCTGATCTTCCGTCCATCTGCGCCCCTCTCCCAGACTGGCAGGATCTCAGAGAAGGAGATGCTGGACGAAATGGATGATAATTTGTCACCCAACCTGGTTAGGTGTTCCTTGGTCTCCAGGACGTCAATGTTTTCTCCTGCTTCCTGAACAATTTTAGCTATGCGGTCAGTGTCTCTCCACGCTGATGTACCTGGGAGACATCTGACCATTACTCCTGGATGGAGATAGGTATCAACTCCCTGAATCATGGAGTCTCCTATGATCAGACGTTTTTTGAATTTCCTTTTTGCTTTGGTTCCTGTTTTGGGAGAGTTTTATTGTGTTAGCTCCTGTGCTGCAGTGTCCTCTGCCCCTATGTTTGATTTCGGAGACAGAGGCAGATACCTGTTTATAGTTTTTATATGGTTTGTGGAGGTAATATGTTGGAGAGCACCAAGTGATGGGGCACCCGATTTGCCCCTTCTAACCACCTGCCAACCTCCCATACCAACTACCCTCTGCGGTCGAGGTGCTTCTACTGGATGTTGGGGAAATGGCGGTTGGTTCTTATAACATATTTCCTCTTGAATATGAAATTTCAGGTGCGTAATCTCTGCCCATGCTGCCTGGAGCCGACCCCTAAGATCTCCAATGGCCCAGCATGTAGGACAGTGTCCTAAATCCTGTAAAACTGCCCTTCTGAAAAGTGTTCCATAGTACCTGCAGTTAATGATATCCATTCCAGATAAGTTGCTGGGTTTATAACCTGGGCAGAGTAATTAGAAGGAAGAAAATGAAAGCAAAAGTTTGATTGTGTGTTTTGTTTGTTTGTTTGTTTTTGTATAACTTGTTATAACAAGTTAAATTACTAGTGCCCCTGTAAATGAGGTCACCGTGTGGATACCCCACTGATCCCCCCCTTCCTGCTTTGCCACAAGAAATGTCACAACTGTGTTACCCTATAAAAGAAGTGTAGTGTGGGGCTGTTGGGGATAGGGGTGGGTGGCTAGGCCCTTCCTCTGCTGAAAAAGCTGAACCACAGACGAAAGAAACAAGGCGGTAAGAGCAGAAACAGTCAGTCAGCAACAAATGCAGTAACCCTGATAAAACTGTAAAACCTGTAAAGCACCACCTGCAATAATTTCACAGAAGATATACCCTGTAAGAAACACTTTGCTACAGAGAAAAATAAAGCGTTAACAGAGGATATACCTTGCAAAAGACAATTTGAATCAGAAGATCACAGCAGTAATCTGTTAGCACACACCTGTAGGCACACCTTGTAATAACGCAGCAGAAGGTATACCCAGCAACAACAATTTGAATCAAGAGAAAAATAAAACAATAAAATGTTAGCAACAAAGAGTAACAATCCCTGTGAGTACAAAATAAAAATAACAACACACAGTAAATCTGCCTATTCAAAAGAAGTCTTAATCCTTTCCCTTGCTCTGGTAAGGTTCTTTGCTCTGTCCTTTCAAGCAACCTAGAAGGAAGAGCTCAGGTGAAGCTAGGTGCCTTGGCCAGCAAACCTAGTCTTCCACCTCCAAGATATCAACTAACCTGACCTTTTAACCCTTCTTTCTGTTGGAAGTTATTGACAGTTTGCCAGCTCCACCCCCCAGATACACACCTAATCCCCAGGAAGAGCTGTGGGGGAAAGCAATTAGCTCCTTAAATGTGAGAAGGAGACTGCAACACCTCTGAGACAAAAAACCTTTTCAGCAAATAAAATAGTGGCAGACAGTAATTTTGCTTAGCCTAATGATAAAAAGTCACAAAAATGTAAGCACCACCTGTAATAATTTCACAGAAGATATACCCTGTAAGAAACACTTTGCTACAGAGAAAAATAAAGCAGTAACAGAAGATATACTTTGCAAAAGACAATTTGAATGAGAAGATTACAGCAGTAATCTGTTATCACACACCTGTAGGCACACCTTGTAATAATGCAGCAGAAAGCATACCCAGCAACAACAATTTAAATCCGAGAAAAATAAAGCAATAAAATGTTCGCAACAAACAGTAACAATCCCAGTGAGTACAAAATACAAATAACAACACACAGTAAATCTGCCTAACCAAAAGAAGTCTTAATCCTTTCCCTTGCTCTGGTAAGGTTCTTTACTCTGTCCTTTCAAGCAACCTAGAAGGAAAAAGCTCAGGTGAAGCTAGGTGCCTTGGCCAGCAAACCTAGTCTTCCACCTCCGACGTCTACTGATTGTGCAGTGTGGATGGGGGACCAGTCGCAGGATGTGAGGTATGATTTGAGGTGTGAGACAGTCCCTTTTTTGAGGTGCCTTTGAAAAGAGATTTTGGGGGGACAGGGGGGAAGTTTCTTTGACCACCAGAAGGTAACCGGGGAGTGGTCACTTAGCGTATCTGGGAGCACTTTGACTCGGGAGATATTAGGTCTGTTAGTGAAAATGAGGTCAATTAGAGTAGTGGTCTCAGATTTTGTGTTCAGTCTGGTGGGGGACTGGACGAGCTGGGTGAGGTCACAGGACAGAACGGCTTCTTTGAAGGGGGAAGACATAGGGGATATCTAGTTCACACTGAAATCTCCCAGTATGATAATTTTGCTTTTGGATGGGAGGTGGGCGATACTGGTCAGTACTGAGTCAAAGGTGGGCTTTTGGTTTTGGGGGGGGAGATGTATACAGCCATAATGTACAGTGTTTTGCCAGGATTGCCCAGGAGTAACTTGACGGCAAGGTTTGTGCTCCATGTACAGCTGGGGGGAAGGAGACAGGGAGGGCATGCAGGGAGTTTTGTACGTAGAGCCACCGCCCCGTCTGCTTAGCCTGTCGTCACAGAAGATGCTATTCCTTGTGTGTGTGTGTGTGTGTGTGTGTGTGTGTGTGTATATAATTAGTGGCACAGTAGTGCCACTTTAGTTAGGGTTGAGTACCCCATTTAAGGTTAAAGTGTGAAATTTTGCAGGTTAACAACTTTGCCACCATATGACAGATTTGCCTGAAATTTGGCAGGCATGGAGTGGTATCACAGATCTCTGGATCTGCCAAGTTTCGTAATGGTCGGATATACAGTTGCAGAGCTACGTAGCACCATAGAATGTGGTAATTATGCTTTTTTGCGCATTCTTTGCTCGAGCCTACAGGTCGCACTGTCTGCGTGACCAGTCCAAAACCTTCAGGGAACATGCAGTCGGGGTCCCCGATGTGCCTTTCAAAGATTTTATGAAAGAATATTAAACGGTTCAAAACTTATTAAAAAAACAAGTTTCCCATTATAGTCAAAGGGAAAAGTTAACAAACTTCGACAGTATCGCAAATGCAGTTTTTAGTGTCACAAATGACCCCTGTAGTGTCATGAGTTAGACATTTTTTTTTCCAGTTACTGGTAACAGAAGTGCTTGGCATTTAAATTTGGAACCTCTAGGGACACAATTCTTTTTGTGTTCACCTAGTCGAGCCCTGAGGATGCCAGCCATGTCTTTTTTTGGGGGTTAAACACCCCAGAAATATGTTTTTAAAATTTTTGTAAACTGTTGTGTCGCACCTGCGACACTTTCGTGATTTTTTTTGTGAAAGTGTCGCATTCACGACACGACTTTGTGACACTATGGCCAAAATAACAGGAATTCTTTGCCACCCTGCTACAAAAGGACGGTTTGGTCTTGTGGGCTGAAATTTGGAGGGAAGAAAGCCAAGACCCCACAGATGTGCCTTTTGGTGGTTTGGTGACAAAATATTACAAGGCTGCAAAGTTACGGCACTCCGAATTTGACTATTTTTCCCATAGGCTAACATTACGGCGTCCGCCTCACCTTTCGGGGCCCGTATCTCGGAAACACTTTGCGATACGGACTTTTCAATGGAAAAATACTTGGCCCCCCACTAGCAGACTAAGTGCAAATCTAGCCAGGAAAGTCATAAATAATATGAAATTTTAATTTTTTTTCTACGTCATACGGTTCCTGAGATATAAGCAATTTAGTATTCCAAGTGTTCATTTTCTGCTCTGAGGGTCATTATTATGCATACATTCTTTGTATTCACTGTGCTTCTGAATGCAATTTTTGGGGACAAAAAGTGGGTGCATTTGTGTTACTGTTACAGTTAGCGTTTCTGTCGCCGTGTACATTACCCTTTGCGTTTGCGTTAGTGTTACTGTTACTATTTGCGTTTCCATTACTGGTTTTGTTTGCATGTGTGTCTCCTTTTGCATCACTGTGTGCATTGCCGTTTGCGTTTCCTTTGGTGTCATCGTTGCTGTTACCGAAAGCGTTTGCATTTCCAACTGCGTTACCATGACCATGCGCATGACAATTTGCATTTGTTTACACGCTTGCGTTTCCGCTTCCATTTCTGTTACTGTACCCTTTGGCATCCTCCTTTCTGTTACCGTGACCGTTTCTGTTTCCAATTGCATTACTGTTACCGAGGGGCCCCCACGCTCACACCACCACATCCCATTCGCTATTTTTACTGCACATTCTCATTCTGACCCTGTGCATTTCCATTTGCATTCGCGCTTCCGTTTGCATTTCTGTGTGTGTTTCCTTTGGTGTCATCGCTGCTGTTACCGTGTCTGCGTTTCCAATTACGTTACCGTGCCCGTGTACATTACAGTTTCTGTTTCTGTACGCGCTTGCGTCTGCATTTCTGTTTTCATTAACATTTGCCCTTGTGTTTGTATTACCATTTGCATTATCGTTTACATTTGCATCACCTTATGCGTTAGCATTTGCGCTTGCCTTTGCATTGCTGTTACGTCACTATTTATAGTGCACATTCTCAAAAAGAAGGGAAATTCATGGCAAAAAACTCCATTTAATGCATCAGTTTGGGTTGCTCCACAGCGACAAAAGTGAGGAAATTCGATGTTAGGGTTCCCCCCCTTGCACCCCACCCCCACCACCAACAGGCATCGGGGTGTGCGCTGGCGTCGTCGGTCCTAACTCTCTTCCCATTCTCCTATACTGCACCACTTCAGCTTGTTTACACATGGGATGGGGTGAGAGTTAGGACCAACGACCCCAATGCATATCCCGATGCCTGTTGGTGGGCATGGGGTGTGAGGGGTGGGAACCCTAACATCAAATTTCCTGGCTTTTTTGGCTGTGGAACAACCCTAACTGATGCATTAAATGGAGTTTTTTTGCCATGAATATAGAGAGATATATATGTATTGTGATGTTCTGGCCCCCTCGGAGAACAAAGGAAGCACTGTACATTCTTGGGTGAGCTACACACCTCTACTCTTATAGAGAAGCCTGGGTCATGTGACTAGTCAGGTGTCCCACGGCCTAATTTCTAAGCGCCCATTTTAGCATTTGCAGCTTATACCCTTTGGCCACTAGGAGTCACCAGCAAGCCTTGTAATCCACCACCTTCCTCTTGATACTACCTAAGCTCCTGACACTCTACCTACTCATCTTCCTCCCTCTGCCCCCTAGTCACACCCTCCAGCACCCACTTTATCTTGCTTGGTCAGCATATTGGCTACAGCTAGACTCGAACCTCTGACCTTCTACTCTAAAGGCAGACACCCTGCCGCTGCACTATTCCTGCAGCCTCACCAACACTGAACTTATTCGCACTCTATAAACTCTGGGTCAGATAACCACTCGTACTCTATAGTTTAGGGTCTGGCTACCTCCTCTCCCCCCAAAAAAAAATTTACACCTACTCTCCTTACTCTGTGGTAGTTGGCATGCTCTCTGTTCTCCCATTACGGGCAAAACAAGACACTCCACACATGGCTTTACATTTCCTTGTTCTCACCTCTTTCCTAATACTAACTCTACCACTCTCCTCCCATCAGGGGCACAATACTTATAGTGGTTACCACTCGGCCACACAATATCTCTCCCAGTGGTTCACCTCGTTTCTCCCTGGTCCAGCTACAGCCACCCCACTTGGGACACTGCATATGCAACGTGGGCACCCCCCAACCTATGTGTATCCTTTAACCCCACCCGCCAGTATTACCAAAACTTCTATGGACTAACAAATCAGTGAAAACCAGATCATGCACCTGCTCCAGAGCGCAAGCTCTAAAACTCCTAAAATGGCATGCCATCAGGCTAACATGGCTTCTACTGCTGCTATCTGGAAACATCCATCCCAACCTAGGACCACTGTATCTTCATCTCTAAGGAAGGCAGCTTGTATAACTACTGCAGTGATGAACATTTGCAGCCTCCAGGCCAAGCTGGAATCCCTTCAGGCTTGGACTGCTCTGCAAAACCCTGACATCATATCCACTGTGGAAACCTGGCTCGCTCCAAGAGTTACTGATCAGGCCATTCACACAGACGGGTATACCTCCTTCAGACAGGATAGGACCGGCAAGCATTGGGGTGACTGTGTCGTCTATGTCAGAAAGACCCTCCAGTGTCATGTTCTACCATGCCCAACCATCAATTGCCACTCCCAGATACTACCTATCCAGGTCCAACGCGGATCCAAGGGAAAATGCCTCACACTAGTTGCTGTCTATATCCCACCAAAAGAACAATCTCTCAGCTTCAACTCTACCCTTGACTACCTTGGTGGTCTCTGCAAGGACTCAGAGTTTATAGTTCTCGGAGACTTTAATATTAACTAGATATCTACTGAGATGGCTCCATACAAAGATACTGTATCCTCCATCAGCCTGACCCAATTAGTGGTATCCCCCACCTGTACGAACTACCGTAGCGGAACCAGCTCGCTTCTAGACTGGTTATTAATTGATCACCCTGAAAGGATAATCAGGACAACAGTACTCCCTGACAGTATAAGTGACCTCTCCCCATCATCTGCACATGGTCTCACAAACCCCCACCCCCAAACAATCACTTTCAGAGTTTTGAAGGCAGGACAGCTAGGCCCACTAAACCCCACCTTCTCCATCAAAACTGGTCTACCATCTACAATATGGACAATGTTGATCTGGCTCTTGAGCACTTTGTGAACACTTTCAATGCATCCTGTGACATTTATGCCCCCTACAAGAAGCAGAAAGTTAAGGGAATCGGGAAGTCCTGGATCACCCCCCCCATCCAAAGCAAATGAAGGAAAGGGACAACCTCTGGTATAAGGCCCAATACTCTGGATCCCAATCTGACATACAATGTTACAAAGCAGCGTGCAACAAATGCACACATGCCAGCCGTATTGTTAAAAGCCAATATTTCAAGGAGGAGTTAAACTGATCCTGGGGCGATTCCCAGAATTTCTGGGAAAATATAAAAACCGTAACAGGGAAAGCCAGCAAAACTCCGCCCTACTGCTCCAAGTCAATGAAGAGCTGACACAGGATACCAATGTGATTGCCAATACCTTCAACAAGGCTTTCACAGACCTTAGCGGGGTTCTTCCACCTGACTTCCTATACCCCCTCTGTGACCCAAACTCCGACGGCATGGGCAATTCTCGAACACATGCACCTCCCCCCTTCTATCTCAAAATAGCGTCTATATCTGAGGCCAAAAAATTCCTCACTAAGGCTATTGGGAAAACAAGGTCTAGTTGTGACTCACTGGACCTTGAATTACCCTCACCCTGGGCCAGATAATCCAGCCCCTAATCCACATTCTGAATCTGTCCCTTACAACATCCAAATTCCCAGCTATCTGGAAGAAGGCCATAGTCACCCCAGTCTTTAAAAGTGGAGATCAGACCAACCACTCTAACTTCTGACCTATTTCTATTCTCCCCCTCTCTCCAAGGCACTTGAAAGAATCGTCAGTGACCAGTTACACGACTACCTAGACAAATATCAGCCTCAACGCCAGGAACAATATGGCTTCCAGAAACAACATAGCACTACCACAGCCAGGGCCCCGTGTTAACTGCGGCAAAGTGGACCTACATTCTGTGGCAGGACCTCATACTTTCTGTGGCAGAACAACTGCTAATTCTGCGGCAGATAAATTGTGGCTAAACAGCATACCTTCAAAGGGATTAAGTCTTTGTTAACCCTTTGATTGCCTTCGTGCAACCACTCTGCTACACTGAAAGTGGAACAGCAGGCCATTTAACAGTATGTAGTCTTCTTATCACAAATATTAAACTGCAATAACCCAAACCTGGCACAGCCATGGGCATCAGTGTTCTCTTTTAATGAATTTTCCCTTCCACCCCAAATTTGAAGGCTCATCTGTTCTTCTGGAAATTGGTGGCCTTTGCTGTCCTACTAGGTTATAACCAGAGGAGGATATACACACATAGCTAAAACTACACAGGAGGCAAAACCAGCTTTGATTTCTTCTAGTTTATATTTACAGTTAGCAGATATAAAGAGAGAATCCAACTTAATAGCCATATTTTTCTGATTTTGATCAACGTTCTTTTAGATTATTATTTTTTTAAACTAGGAATACCCCAGCTGTCTTGCAACAGACATGTTGAATGCAGTGTGCAAATCTATGTGGCGGGGGGGGGGGGATTGTCTTCCTATAACAGTGAAGAAGGGTGTACCTTGCAGTGTCTGCAGGATTTGTTGACTCCTGATTTTTCTTTTGGGGACATGCTAAAAAATGCAAGCAAGTCATTCTTATTAAGCTGGAGTAACCTTGGTTAGCATGTTCTCTTTTGCTCGCAACTCAGGGGGTTGTGGTGTTCTTCAGTCAGTGACCTTCATTTCACTTATGTATAGCAGCAATGAAACTCTCCATTTCAATTTTTTCCCATACCTGCTTGTTCCAGTTCTAGTATACCCTGGTCCCCAACTCCTGCTGCAGCTAGGCAACTTGACTCTCCTTAAGAATTGAGCTTGATGCCACCACTTAGGCTGCAAGTTCAAATCAGCCAAGAAATTACTGGCAAACTTGCAGGTACAAAACTGCTGCTCACAAATCAAAAACTATGATCAATGTCCACCAGTGGGGACCGAGTCCTCTACTCAGCCTGCTGCCAGCCCTATGTTTCTGCAATCAGCTCTTCCTCCGATACCTGTCACCACACCAAGATCAATTCCATCTCCATGGGCACTACTGAATCTTCTTACTTCTTGACTACAGTTCACCTTCTGTTTCTTCCTTCCAAAGTCATCTTCCAGGGATTCAGCATGCACCATGAGCTGCCTCACAATGAAAAAATAACATGGCTGAGCTACCCACACCTACACAGCAGCAAATCGTAACTGCCATGGACCTAATCAAGCTCTGCTACTCTTACGTCAGTCCTGACACTCACAATGCTGGCTGGATGGAGTTATGTAACAAGAGCCAGCACGAGTCAAGATGTCGTGTAGACACTAGATTTCGGCTTTGTAGTGGATGGCATCAGTTTGTTGTCCCTTCTAATGAGCATGTATGCCATGCAATACTTAACACATTAGTAGCTATGCTCTTGTCTTATGTGATCGCATAGCATAGCTAGTATTTCTGTGGCTGTGTGGCTGGTTTTCCTGATTTCTGCAGCAAGCACTGATTGCTGCGGTCAGCCCTGATTTCTGTGGCCACTGCTGCAACCACAGAATCGCAGAAAACATGGGGCCCTGACCACAGCCCTGACTCAGTACACCGCATTCATTCATGACTCCTTTGACTGAGGTCATATGGTTGGGGCTCCTTATGTAGACCTAACAAAGGCCTTTGACACGGTTAGTCACACACCAACTGTCATCCACTGGCCTCTCACCTGAATCTGTGGAGTGGTTCTGTAGTTACCTCACGAATCGCACCCAGCAAGTAAAATGCCTAGATATCCACTCGGATCCCTGGAACGTCATAACTGGTGTACCTCAAGGATCAATCCCGGGCCCCCTACTATTTAGCTTATTTTTAAATAATCTTCCAACAACCTGTCCTAGCCATATCCTCTTGTAAGCAGACAATACTGTGCTGTTCTCAATTCATGCCAACCCTACCGCCCTTGAACTACAAATACAGTCCAACCTCACGGCTATGCAGTCATGGTTCCAAAGCCATAATCTTCTGAATTACAAGAAGACAAAGACCATGCTCTTTGCCTCTCCACAAAACAGACACAGATCCCATCAGCTGAAAATTCTTAACCATCTAGGTGAAGGACTAGAAATAGTGCACTCCTTCAAATATCTCAGGGTCACCCTCGATTGCTGATTCTCTTTCACACAACACACTGATCGGGTGGCAAAGTCGGTCAATTCCAGGATCAGCCTACTGTATAAACACAAGCTCTGTCTTATTGAAGAAACCCTTAGCCTAGCAGCATCAAGCTCAGTTTTGTTGATTATCGACTATGGGCTGGTTGTATATGGAGCAGTTACTGATACAGCTCTACAAAGAATTAAAACAGCTCTCAATAAAGCCTGTAGACTTATCCTAGGAGCCAACTGCCTAACACACTCCTGTGAACTCTATTTTTGGACTGGATGGCTCAACTTAAAAAACAGGACTGAGTACCAAGTCTGCCCAATTGCCAAGAAGACAACTCTGGGCCTCACCACACCAGAGATACTCAACCTCCTCCACCCTAAAGACATCATCAGGAACACCAGAAGTGCCAGTAATTTGTCTTTTTTTTTTTTTTACTCTTATCTTTATGCTCCTACCTTCCCGCAGCTGCCCCTTTCTTCGGGGACCCTATGAGTCCCTGCGTCAGAGCTCCCCTGAGGTTCAACTGCCCATATGGGTGCCCCACTCCTGGAGCTGAGTACACCGGATAACCCCCCGGCTGGGGTGGATGAGCCACCTAACTACCCCCAACCTGTAGCTGAGCGTGCACCTTGTGCTGTCATTCCCTAGGTTCCTTTGGTAGCCGGTGCTCTGGGACCCATCTACCGGTGCCACTGCGGGGAGTTTCCTGTTTTTTCTCTCCCGCCCCCTGCAGGCGTCAGTGCGCTAGGAGGGCCAATGAGACAAAGGCACAGTGAGACTTGCCTTTGGTCCAGCCCTCGGCTGATGTCTGTCCCTCCCAATATGTCTGGCTGTCTCTCTACTGCACCTTCCACCCAGGTTCACCTGGGTGGCGGTATTGCAACAAGGTCTGCCGTCCTCCCCACTCCGAATAAGGAGAGCAGCAGTCGGGTGCTCAATCCTTCTCCTCCCCTGCCAACCCCCGGTGGCCTGTACTCATTCCCAAACATGGGTCACCGGTGCAGTGCGAGGTAAGGCACCCAGCACCTCAGTCCTCAGTGCCATCGGGCCGGCCCCAGTAATATGTCTTTAAAAGTGCCCTTCTGAGGGACCTCACAAGGCCAGCATTTCTTTTGGATACAGAGCCCCAAATGGCTGAACTCTCTAAACTCTGACCTACAGTTCTGCACTAAGCTTGGACAATTTAAGACTAACCTAAGGGCTCACCTGAAGACTTTTAACAATAAGTGCAATTGCAGTCCCTAATTCTCTCTCCCCTGCCCACTTTACTAACCCTGGTACTCTTCCTGGCATTTACTTAATGACTCCTTGAGCTTGTCCCCTCTTATTCCCACTCCCCCCCCCAATTTACTTCCCTCTCTCTTAGCCTGCCTGGCACAGTACCCCCTCCTTGCTTTACTCATTCCTATTTCAATGACAAGGCTCAATCTGAGCTGCTCCTCGGGTACCCCTCCCTTCTTTCTTCCTCCCCTGTATCAGCTGCTTTCTGTCTTGACACGCTCCTCAGGCTCCTACCTTAATCTGCTGCTAATCTGCTCCCCTACCCCACCTGTCCACACCTACCTCACCTGCCTCCTGGTTATTAAAGCCTTGATCACTGTAGTCATCGTTCTGTATTAGCCAGTTTACCCACTAACTATGTACTCCCTGTATTGCCAATTATTTTTGTACTGTATATAGTGCCTACTTTATGTTCTACTCTCTGTTTATGCTGTGTACAGTCGTGGCCAAAAATATTGGCGCCCTTGCACTTTTTCAAATAACTCACAATTTCCTCTAAACATAAGTTGAAACTAACAACAGTACAGTATTTGGTCTCCACAATTCTTTATTTCTCTGTTAATATTACAGAACCTTTGTTTTTGATTCAGAATTTAATATATCCTTTTAAATCAGAAAATGAAAAGAAATGGCATTGACAAAATTGTTGACACCCTAGATTTAATATTTGGTAGCGCAGCCTTTGGTCAAAATAACTGCAATCAACCGCTTCCTATAGCCATGGATGAGCTTCCTGCACCTCTCTACTGGCAGTTTGGCCCACTCTCCTTGTGCAAACTGCTCCAGTTCTCCCAGATTGGAAGGGTGCCTTCTCCCAACTGCTGTTTTCAGATCTCTGCACAGGTTTTCAATGGGATTTAAATCTGGACTCATTGCTGGCCACTTCAGAACAGTCCAGCGTCTTGTCTTGAACCATTCCTGGGTGCTTTCTGAAGTGTATTTGGGGTCATTGTCCTGCTGGAAGACCCATGACCTTCGACGGAGACACAGCTTTCTGACACTGGGTTCAACACTGCGCACCAAAATGGCCTGGTAATCTTCAGATTTCATGATGCCATGCACACATTCAAGAGCACCCAGTGCCAGAAGCACACAGCAACCCAAAACATCACTGAACCTCCTCCATGTTTGACTGTAGGGAAGGTGTTCTTTTCTTTGAAGGCTTCATTTTGTTTTCTGTAAACACAGAGATGATGTGCTTTACCAAAAAGCTCTAATTTAGTCTCATCTGTCCACAGGACATTCTTCCAGAAGGATTTTGGCTTGTTCAGGTGTGTTTTGGCAAACCCCAGTCGGGCTTTCTTATGTCTCTCTCTCAGCAGTGGGGTCCTCCTGGGCCTCCTACCATATAACCCCCTTTCATTGAGTTGGTGATGGATGGTGTGAGTTGAAACTGTCGTACCTTGTGTCTGAAGGTCAGCTTGAATCTGTTTGGCAGTTGATCGAGGTGCTTTCTCCACCATTCGAACAATCCTGTGCTGCAATCTTTGATCAAGTTTTCTCTTGCAGCCACGTCCAGGGAGGTTGACTACAGTGCCATGTGCCTTAAACATCCTGATAACATTACGTACGGTGGAAACAGGAACATTAAGGTCTCTGGAGATTGATTTGTAGCCTTGAGATTGTCCATGCTTGGCAACAATCTTCTGTCTGACCTCCTCGGACAATTCTCTGGCTGTCTTTCTTTTCTCCATGCTCATTGCAGTACACACAGTGACACAAAACATGAGAATGAGTCCTTTTCTCTATTCAAACTGGTTGAATGAGTGATTTTTATATTGCAGGCACCTGCAACTCACCACAGGTGAGTTCAATTCAAAAAGTAAGGTGAATCACCTGCTTGAAATCTAATTATTTCTAACTACTTCTAAAAGGTGCCAATAATTTTGTCCGGGCCATTTAAGGATTTCTGTGTGGAATGAGCTAAGACTTAGTAAATGTTTCTGCTTTTTGTGGTTTATTCCACTGCAAACCAAAGAAATACATATGTGGATACTAAATTATTTTTAATTTCAACAATTTTCTGGAAGAATAGTGCATTAATGAAAAAAAACATAAGGCATGTATTTTTAGCCATGACTATGTCTTGTCTAAATACTGACGCAGAACCTTTGTAAATGAACTTTTGCTCAAAGGTATTTTTTCTCCAAGATTTCAATAAATAAATAAATAAATAAGCTAAGGCTACATTTTCAGGTCCCTTAACAGAGATATACCAAAAATCTATTTACCTGTCATTTCACTACATAGCCAATACAAGCAAGCTAACATTCAGCATTGGCAAATGCTTGTTAGATATGGTAAATAATATATCACTTGCCTGTCTTCTTTTTAACTTTTTCACCTTTGCACTGTGACACTGCATACATGTAGTTCAGAGAAACACCAAAAGAAGGCAGACACCTTGACAAAGCACACGGAGGTTACACGAAACTTTGGTCTGTCCTCTGCCCTGCTGTCTCGTGTGTGCTTGCAGCACTTCAGTAAAATTTGTACACCTGGCCTTTGAGTCAGCGTTTGACTTTTCATTGTGCAAATGTAAGTGTAAGTTCATATTCCAGAGACTCGTCATTGCCAGAGAGAACCACGTCCCATTTGTGCGATTCTTTCTGCTTGAGGAGGGCAACTAAAACGATGCAAGGACTGCATCATACGCCCCATGAGAAGAGACTCAGGGACCTCAGTATGTACATCCTGGCTGTCCCGGTGGCCCTGAGGGTTGAGGTGCGGAACACCACACCGGTGACCCATGTTCGGAAGCGAGCTCAGGCCACCAGGGATCGGCAGGGAAAGAAGAGTTGGGCGTCAAGCGAGCCTCACCTTCTCCTGGGGAGGGAGTGACGCAGGGGTTGGCAACAGGGTGCCTCCCAATGGTGACTGGGTGGTACTGAGCCAGCTCTGGCTAGCAAATGGGAGGCGGAGCGTGGCTGACATCGGCTGGAGAGTGCAAGGTGTAGAAGCGTGAGATAAATGACAGACACTCAGACAGATGTTATAGTGCATAAAAAATGCAAATGAATGCATTTATCATTTTATTTCTTAACTTCAGAAATAAAGTCCAAAATAATCCAACAAAAAAAAATTAATGAAATAGAAGAAAGCAATGTTACTTCACAGAAGGAAAAATTCAAAGATGTTAGTCCATCACACCACAACAGGGAAATCACTTCCTTTTGATTCCTGTCTTTCTTCTTTAACAGTAATAGCTTTCTCCGAGTTCCTTCTTGCTCGGTGGCCAGAAACCTACTGAACACTTCTCCACTTACTCTTTAACTTCAGCCTATCAGCACGGGCTTTATATAGTCTCCTTTTGAGATGGGAGACTCCTCCCCTAACTGATAACATCATGACCTAGTTGTATAAATACTGTCATTCCTGGGTCGGCCAGCTCCTAAGCAGGTCCCAAAATGTAAGACTACAGGTATAAAAATATAAGGTAATTTACAGTGTCTAATATTTCCATATTCACTTGCTAACTTGTAAATGACAGAAAGATGAAGGGCGTGCGCTTCTTATCCCCTCCCATTTACAACCACAGTAATAATGAAAAAGGGTTTAAATACTTAAGAGACTGCAACATTTTTAACGCAAGAAAAATGCATTTTTCCACATCAGGTCAACAATTTGCACACGTCTCTAGCTGACAGAGGTTTTAAAACCCACTCAGCATGTTTCTTGATCTTTAACAGGAATTCCCTGACTTCTGTGGTCTTAAATTATACCAGATGGCTGAAATGTCAGCTGTCGGCAAACATTTCATTATGGCCCTTCTTTTCTTATCAGCTCCCAGCTTCACTAGTTCTGGGGCCGTTTTAAACAACAAAGCTGGATATATTTTTTTTAGTTTAGACACTACAAGGCTTTGCATGCCTGTAGAGTCTTATTTATCTTTGGGTCACATTTCTCCATTGCTCTCCTGTGCAGCAATGTCAAGCTAAACAGATAATTTACAGCACATCTATAATACAGCACAGTACTTCAGCAGCATACACCTATAATTCAGGGTACCTTGTTCACAGTGACAAGTGCTACAGGCTTTCCTTACACAAATCAGGGCTGCATTTCAAACAAAAATAAAAAACTTTATTTATGCTACAATGGGATTTTAAAGAATTTAAAGGGATAGTACAGTATAGAGTTTGTTTGTCAGCCTGGCCACCCTGATAAGAAAATAATCAGAATAGCTACAGAATAAGTAATAGAGGATAAAAAAGAGTGAAAAAATGGAATTAAGGGGGAATTTCTGATGAGTTTGCTCTGCATAACAGGGCCACCCTGCTACACACGAGTGTGTGCATCCCTACCGGACATTACTGCCACGTTTGCTCTCGGCTGTAAGCAGGCAGACATCACTATCACAACAAGGGAAACCCAAGCCCTGGAGAGCATCAAGGAGCACCATAGTAGTGGAGGCAGCCCCACTTTGGGGGGTTCAAGCCAGGGGGTCTTTGTCAGGTAAAGGCTGTGAAACGGAGCTCCGGGAGGGGACTCTGTGTGGGACAGTCTCAGGCAGGGCAGGAGCAGCTGAGGGACATCTGAAAGAGATGCCTGGGCTCAGTGACATGAGGGAAAAAGAGTTAAAAAAAAGATATATATATATATATATGTACACCCTGGAACAGAGGAAGGAGGGTGGGTGGGATATGACAGAGACCTATAAGTACCTCACAGGGAGAAATGAGGTACAGAAGGTAGGGTACTTCTCAGAAGAGAAAGTGCACAAGGATAAGGAAGCATGCAGTGAAGCTGGAGGAGGAATTTCGGTGAGATGTGAGGAAGTATTGTTTCACTGGAAGAGTGGTGGATGCCTAGAATAGTCTTCCAGTGGAGGTGGAGGGGATGAAAACAGTGGTGGACTTCAAGCATGTATGGGACAAGTACAAAGAAATCTTGGTAGGAAAGCAGGGTGGGGTGGGGGAGAGTAGCCAAAGATCAGGTAGGGTCTGTGGCAGCAGTATAGACAGAGGCAAAACAGACAGAATGGGCGGGCCCAGCAGTCCTTATCTGCCGACAAAGTCCATGCTTCTATGTTTCACTGAGCTGCAAATCTGGAGATTTGGGTCTGAATCCCACAGCCATCACTTGCATGCTATGTGACCATAAGCAAGTCATTTTACTTCCCGGTGCTCCCAGGATGCATTTGGAAACATGCATCAGTTACTGTAAGTGTGTCTTTCCTGGCCCAAAATACAGGTTACTCACCTGTAACAGGAGTTCTAGGAATGGTATATGTTATTCATCCACACTTCATGGCAGGTTCCTTGCCACTTTAAATCTTGCCGGAAGATCTTCAAGCTGGCTACACCCACCCACCCGGGTGGTAAAACTCTCAGCTCTGCCCCATGACCCCAGATCTAGCCCGCTGGAAGCCAGGTTGTGCGTCGAAGCCGGGAAAACTCCTGTTACAGGTAAGTAACCTGTATTTCTGGGGACATGGATATGTTGTTCAATCCACACTTCATGGCAGACTCCTAGCAGTTCTCTGGGAGGAGGGAGGCAAGGCGCACACCCCCTACTTAGGAAACAAGGACTGGAGAACTGAGGTCCCAAAACCAGCATCCCGATGTAACTCTAGGTCGATATGGTAAAGGGTAATAAAGGTGCGTGCAGACTTCCAGGTAGCAGCCCTGCAGATTTCCTGGATAGGGACGTCCCTGGAAGCAGCTACCGAAGCAGCGATATGGTGGGTAGAATGAGCTCTTATCCCTTTGGGAGGCTCCATGCCCACCAACCTGTAGCAGAGATCTATGCAGGAGGTGACCCACCTGCCTATCGCCCGCTTGGCTGCAGGTCTGCCAGGTGCGGCTTCAGCGTAGGTGACAAACAGCTGGCGAACCTCTCGCCGAACTTCAGCCATTCACTCCTTATAATAAGAGAGCGCTCTTCTAGGGTCCAAAGTATGGAGCCTATATTCAGCCTCCGAGGTGTGACTGGGGTAGAACACCGGCAGAGTCAACACCTGGTTAAGGTGAAACTCCGACAAGACCTTCGGAAGGAATTTCGTGTGGGGGCGCAGGACAACCTTGTCCCTGAGGAAGACCAGATAAGGAGACTTGATGGAAAGCGCCTGGAGCTCTCCCATCCTTCTGGATGACATGATAGCCACCAAGAAGGCGGTCTTCCATGACAGGTGAGAGATATCACATCTGTGCATTGGTTCAAATGGCTTACCCATGAGCTTAGCCAATACTAGCAGTAGATCCCACAGAGGTGGAGGTTCTAGCATTGGAGGGGATATGTGATCAAGGCCTTTGAAAAAGCGGCCGACCACCTTCTCCTGCACCACTGACTGCTTCCCGGCCCGCGCCCGGTAAGCAGAGATGGCTGCCAGGTGCACCTTAAGGGTCGTCGATCGAAGCCCTAGCTGAGAAACGAGACCACAGGTAATCCAGAATGCTTGCCAAGGAACAGGAGGAAGGGTCCAACCCCTTGCCCTGACACCAAATGGAGAATCTCTTCCATTTGAAGGCATAGCATTTCCTGGTCGACACCTTACGGGATGCCTCAACAACGTTGAAGACCTCGTCGGAAAGACCCAAGGCCTGGAACTCTAGCCATTCAGGAACCAGGCCGTCAGGTGCAGGGATGGAAGGTCTGGGTGGAGAACCTTCCCATGGATGACTGAGATCAGGTCCGGGTGGGCTGGGAGCCGCCTCGGAAGCCTGGAGCTGAGGCTGAGGAGATAGGGATACCAGAACTGGTGGGGCCAGTCTGGGGCTACCAGAATCACCTGTGCCTTGTCCCTCCTCGCCTTGAGAAGCACCTTGTGGATCAAGGGAAATGGAGGAAAGGCATAGAAGAGGCCCGGGGTCCACGGCCTTGAGAAGGCATCCCCCTGCAGTGAGCCCTGCTGAGGGGGGCAGGCATGACACAGCCTCAGCTTCGCATTCTCCCTGGAGGCAAACAGATCCACCTGAAGCATGCCCCAGTGGGAGAACAGATCTTGTACTACCTTCGGCAGGAGAGACAACTCGTGAGACGCAGCCCCTATCTGGCTTAGGGCATCGGCCAGAGTGTTGGAGGCTCCTGCCACATGGATGGCTAGGAGATCCGCCTCCCAGCTGCACACGAGGGACAAGTGCGGAGAGCTTCCTTGCACAGGGGCATGGAGCGCGTCCCGCCCTGGCGGTTTAGGTAGTACATGGTTGTGGTATTGTCCGTCTGGACCTGGACCACTTGACCCCGTACAAATGGAGCGAAGGCGGTGAGGGCTAGACGGACCACTCGAAGCTCCAGCACGTTGATGTGGCATCGGGACTCCTGAGGGGACCAGAGGCCATGCGCTCTGTGCTCCCCCAGATGGGCACCCCAATGCATTAGAGAGGCGTCGGTTGATAGAGAGATCATCGGCTCGGGGCGGACAAATGGGATGCCCTCCTGCAGATGAGCTGGAATGATCCACCACTGGAGAGCGTTCCACATCTCCTGGGTCACTGCCACCGGCTGGTCCAAAGGACCGGAGTGCTGTGACCACTGGCTGGCCAGTCCCCATTGTAGGGGACGCATGTGCCAATGGGCCCAACGGACCACGCTGGTGCAGGCCGCCATGAGGTCCAGGAGGCTCAGGATGTCTCTGGCAGGGCACAATTGCCCAACCTGAAATTACTGGGCAAAGGAGGAAAGAACCTAGGCCCTGTCCACCAGGAGCCATGCTATGGCTCGAAGAGAGTCGAGCTCTGCCCCGATGAATTGAATCACCTGCTTTGGCACGAGTTCCGATTTGGCCTCATTGATGAGGAGGCCAACCTGAGAGCAAACCTGAAGGGCCAGATCCCTGGACGGCTCCACCTCCGGTCTGGTGGAGGCCGCAATCAGCCAGTCATCCAGGTAAGGGTACACCCGGACCCTTCAGCGCTGCAGGAATCCTGTCACCACTGCCATGCATTTGGTGAAGACCCTGGGAGCTGGAGAGAGGCCAAAGAGCATGGCCCGGAACTCGTAAAGGGACCACTCTGCTCTGAAGCGGAGGAATTGCTGGTGGAACGGATGGATTGGGATGTGAAAGAACGTGTCCTGGAGGTCCAGAGAAGAGAACCACATGCCTCATTTCAAGGATGGAATGATCTGAGCCAGAGTGACCATCCTGAAGGTTGGAGACCTTAGGAACCTGTTCAGGTCATGCAGGTCTAGAATGGGATGCCAGCCCCCCGTCCGTTTCGGGACCAGGAAATACCTGGACACAAACCCAGGGTCTGGTGGAGGATCCGCCACCTCCCTGACTACCTCCTTCTGGAGGAGCAGGGCAATGTCGGCTTAAAGGAACAACAGAGAGGCCATGGACCCCATAGCCCCCCCGTGGGGCGATGGCTCAGAAGGGCATGGCCTGCTCTAACTCCAGAGGCAGATCCTTTCTGACCACTTCCAACACTAAGCGGTCCATGGTGATAGCGGACCAGGCGGAAAGAAAGTGGCGGAGCCATCCCCCCACGGGGGGGGAACCCAGGGGGGAACGATGAGGCTGGGGGCGACACCCCTCAACCTGCCACTGGACAGGCTTGGAGGAGGGACCAGCCGAGGGACCTCCCGGGCCTTTCCCTCCCAGCTTCCTGCTGGAGGAAGCTGCAGGCTTGGCCTTGGGGTACCAAGTGCGAGCCTGCTGGCCCTGATGCTGGTGTTGCTGGGCCAGACGTGCTGCAGCAGCAGAAGGACGAAAGGTCTTATGCTGCTGCTGGCGGCCTTTGTCCTTCTGGGCAGACGTGACAGAGTCCAAGGTGGCATTGGACTTCTCGATCCTCTGCAAATGGCCTTCCACCCCAGGACCGAACAAGTCTGTACCCAGGAAGTGGACGTCTGCCAGCTTGTGCTGGGTATCCGCTGTGAAGTTGGAGATCCACAGCCAAGCTCTGCAGCGCATGGCCACTGCAGCCGCTATTGACCGGGCACAAGAGTCTCCAATATCCAAAGCAGTTTGGAGCTGCTGCTTCGCCACCGCCCTTCCCTGATCCTGCACCTGCTTGACCGTAGTCTGGAGGTCAGCCGGGAGATGAGGGATCACCTCATCCAGGGAGCCCATAAGGGCGTGGGAAAAGTGCGCCATCAGTACGGCCAAACTGGCCTGATGGAGGCCTAGGGAGGATGCAGCGTACACCTTACACCTGGCGTAGTCCAGCTTTTTGGACTCTTTGTCGGGAGGGTTGTCCACGTCCCTGGTGTTCCCAGAATGCCAGAAAACACTATCGGTCACAAGCCCCTCCGCAGAGTGGTGCTCTGAAAAACCAGACTGTGAACTGGTGGGGACCACGTACTACCTGGCCATCCTGGCCGAAGGAGCAGGACAAGAAGCCGGCCACTGCCATAACTCCAAGGCTGGGCCAACAATGGCTTCAGCCACAGGAAAGGCCTCCATGGAAGAATCCCCTCGGTCCAGTATCTCCGTGAGGGGATACTTGGCCCACTTGAACACGGGTTCGAGCTGCATCCCAGTAGATTCTGAGATGAACCGAAGCAGACCCATGAACGAGGATGGGCTCTCGTCCACCGACTGTCCCCCAGTGGACTCCAGGTCAAGGGGCCTGGAGAACATGGAAGAGTCATCATCAGACTCCGAGGAGTCTGCGAACAGCTGCCTAGGGTTTGAGCCACCCTCCACCTGCCAAGGACGGTCAGGAGTGAAGGTGACAACCAATGGGGCAACCCCTGACCCGACCGAGAATCCTCGGTCGGAGACCCAGATTTAGATTGTGGAGGCGGGGGTTCCACCACAATAGGTGGCGTAGCTGGTTTCGGCCGAACAACCGGTGCCGGTTTGGGCTCCTCGACAACCACGAGGGGAATGTTTTGGACGTTCAGGTGACAGCCACTTAATGGCCGGGGAAGGCAACGGGGACGGCTTGTTCCCAGTCAGAAGGAGCTGCTGCCCCATTAAGTCCTTGTAGCGTCGACGTAACTTCCACTGAAGCCTTTCCTCTGAGGAGGAAGAAGACAAGGATGAGCGGCGCCGATGCGTTCCTTGGTGCCGAGACCAAGACTGCCGGTGTCGGCCGGATCGGCTGGACTGAGAAGAGGTCTGAGACCGAGACCGTCGGTGTTTCCGAGGGTGGGTCTGGGAGGGTGCGGGGGAAACCCATTCCTCCCTCCCTCGGCTCGGGAACCTTAACTGGGGACTCCGGCACAGGCAAGTCCTCGGTTTCCATTGGGGGAACCGGTGAAGAAGGGCTGTCGGCTTCTCCAGTCGACAGCCTGTCCGACGGGTCGATAAAAATCTCGACCGCATTGATGGGTGTCTCGGCCGGCTGACCTGACGGGGACACCATGAAGCCAGCGGCCTTAGCCGCAACCTCGACCCAAGTCGAGTGTCGACTGTCCGGGGAAGGGGACCTCTCCCGCTCCCACGAACATCGACGGTGGGACTTACCCTACGAGTCCTTCTTCTTGGACTGAGAGTGTCCCAATGGACCCTCACCTTTCGTAGAGAGGGACTGACAAAGCTCCTTAAAAGAAGCCGTGTAGGAGGAGCCCAAGGAGAGCGAGATAAATGCCGCCACCAAGAAGGAAGAAGATGCGGCCTGGGCCTCCTCCTCCTCGAGAGCGATCATCTGCTTAAGTTGCTCAGCCGAGCCCGCCGCTGGACACCGCCCAACAGCCCTCCTTTGACTTCACTGGTGGAACACATCTCTCGGGGCGCCCAAGTTGGAGTCTGGCAGCATGGTCTTCGAGGACACTGGCCGAGAAGGACTTGCACAAATCGCAGGCCTGCAGAGCGTGATCAAGCCTGAGGCAATAAACGCACGTGGAGTGCGGATTGGTCCGAGACATCTTCTGCCCGCATGGGCACCGCCGAAATCCGAGTCGACTTATCCATCGCAGCCGTTAGGGAAGAAACACAGACCAAGTCTAGAAATTTTAAGAATAAGTTTTGGTTTAATCAACGAGTTAGGATCCAGTCTAAACGCAGAGCGCTAAGGAGGGAACCTGAGCTTCCAAGCGGTAAGGAAGATCTGGCGTCATAGGGCGGAGCAGAGTTTTACCACCCGGGTGGGTGGGAAGAGCCAGCTTGAAGACCTTCCGGCAAGATTTAAAGCGGCAAGGAACCTGCCATGAAGTGTGGATTGAACAATATATCCATGTCCCTAGAAATGTTAAAATAAAAAATAAATAAATAAAAATGTATGTCCTCCTTTAGTCCCTACCTTTTCTTAAGGGTACCCAGCTCATGTATCCACCACATTTCAGTCTTATCTTTTTACTATAAGCACCACTTTATGGTGCTGGCTAGACATGCTGTAGTCACCAATGTAACAACAAACATAGCAAGCTTAGCCTCAATTCTTATTGGTAATCTCTTTGGACCTTTCATACGATGCAAAACATTAATCCAAATATCATTCAAGAGTTTGAAATATGTCTTTTTGATTATATTTGTGTCCCCTGAAGACCTAGTTTGGCCCACAGCTTGAATGATACCTGAGTAGGACTGAAGTCTAACATCACCTTGGACTCTTTCACTTCTGTCTCTAATAGCTAGCAGACTAACCAGCAGGACCGCAGAGCGGTGCCTCCTTTCATGGTTCCATTCATGGTTCACAAGGCCAGCAGCAGCCACAGCAGTAAAAGAGGTTGCAGTATCAGCAGCACCACCTGGTCAAGTCCTTCAGCCCCATGAACTTTGGACAAGGCCAGCTCAAGTGTGGTTGAAGTGTTGCCTTATGTTGCCAGACTACTGAACACATTCCTGTCAGTGGCCAGACTTTCTTCTGCCACCAAAGCAAAACAGTGATGAGAAGAGATGATGGGCCCAGCCCCTCAACACTGTCCCTGTTGCAGTTCCAAGCAGGATGACTATTCTTCCTCTTCCGCCCACTGTGTTCTGCCATTACCTCAGGCAGATGGTACCTGAAAGTGGTACATCCTTGGTTTTCTCTGGAGTTAGATACTCCACCCAAGGTTTGGCCTTCTGCACCTCTGGAAAACGGGCATGGTTTTTCTCCCAGGACATCTAGGATGCATATTTCCACATTCTTATCTGTCATTCACACAAATGGTTCACAGAATGTCAGCAGATAAGGACCACTTGGCCCACCTACTCTGCCAATTTTTCACTGCCAATACTGTCATCTTAGACCCAACTTGATCTCTGGCTACCCCTCCCAGCTTCCCTACAGAAATTCCCTTGTGCCTGTCCCATGCATGCTTGAAGCCCATCACTGTTTTCACCCCCACCACCTTCCTTAGTAGATAGTTTCAGACGTCCACCACTCTTTCAGTGAAGAAATACTTCCTCACGTACCTCCAAAATTCCCCTTCCCGCTTCACTGCATCCCTCCTAGTTCTTGTGCACCTTCTGCTTTGAAAAATACTACCCTCCTGTATGTTATTTACCCCAGTGAGAAACACAGAATTTGACAGCAGATAAGGACCACTTGGCCCACTCACTCTACCCATTTTCCCTACATACTGTACTGTAATATTGTAGAGTCTACTTGATCTCTGGCTTAGCCCTCCTTTCCCTAATGACAATAGTTCCCTTATGCCTAGTCCATGAATTCCTGAATCCCGACACAGCTTTCACCACCCACCACCTGTGCTGGAAAGCTGTTACAGGCATCTATCACTCTCAATGTGAAGAAGTATTTCCTTACGTTTCCTCTGAGTCTAGCCCCCCAGCTTCATAGCATGTTCCCTTGTTATTGAGCATCTTTTTTTATGAACAGTGCTTTCCTGTTTTACCTTATTTATATCTGTGAGGAATTTGAAAGTCTCCATCATACCGCACCCTTTCCCTTCTTTCCTCCAGGGTGTACATATTGAGGTCTTTTAGTTTTTCCTCATATGGTCTCTGGTGCAGACCCTGCATCATTTTTGTTGCCCTCCTCTGGACTGTATCTACTCTGGCTATGTCCTTCCAAAGATGTGTTCTCTAGAACTAGACACAGTACTCCAGGTGTGGTCTCACCAATGATTTATACAGTGGTATCACCACCTCCCTCTTCCTGCTGGTGATAACCCTCCCTATGCACGCTAGCATTCCACTGGCTCTCCCCACAGCAAGGTATTTGTAAGTCTTTTTCATGTCCCCCCTTCCTCCTCCTCCTCCCTTGCAGCGTGTACAGACTGAGATCCCCCAGTCTCTTCTTACAGGGCTTCTGATGCAGCACCTGCACCATTTTAATTGCCCTTTTCTGGACAGTCTCTACCCTACGTCCTTCCTGAGATGTAGTCTTCAAAACTGGATGCAGTACTCCAGGTGGGGTCTCACCAACGAACTATACAGTGGTAACACCACCTCCCTTTTTCTGCTGATGACACCCATCCCTGGGCACCCCCAGCATCCTACTGACCCCACCTACTGCCTTGTGTCAGTGCCTTGCTGCCTTGAGGTTATCTGATATAATTACTTCAAGGTCCCTTTCCTGTTTTATGATTGTCAATATGTCTTTCCTCATTTTACACTCCATCTCTGGGTTTCTGTGTCCTAGGTGCATGATATTGCACTTTTTTGCTTTGAAACCCAGCTGCCATACACTTGACCACTCTTCAGGTTTTCTCAGGTCTCTGCACATTCTCTCTACCTCCTCAGGAATGTCTGCGTGATTGCAAATTTTGTTGTGTTCTGCAGTGGCATACCTTCCCTTCCAGCTCTTTTGCAATGCCACTTACGAAGACATTAAAGAGGACTGGTCCCAGTATTGAGCCCTTAGGTACCCTGCTGGTCACGCTTCCCTCCCCCAAGTGAGTGCCGTGTACTACCACCCTCTGTCACCTGTCCGCAACCAATTTCATACCAAATTTACCTTCTTAAGACCCAGCTCCAAACTGACCAGTTTTCCTTATAAGCCTCTTGTGTGGTATGGTGTTGAAGTCTAAGTAGGCTACGTCCACTGTGCCCACCCTGATCTATTTCCCTCATCATCCAGTCAAAGAAACTGATCAGGTTCACCTAACATGACCTCCCCTCCCCTCCCCCCATGTATCCATGCTACCTTGGTCTTGTAACCCACTGGATTCAAGATATTCAACAGGCCTTTCCTTTGAAAGGGTCTCTATTAACTTGCCCATCAGACATCAGACTGAACGGTCTACAGTTGCCATCCTCCTCCTGCTGTGGCTTTTACGAAATGTGACTACATCTGCCCTCCTCCAGTCCTCTGGAACCACTCCTGTTTCCAGTGAGGTCAGCACCTCCCTAAGCTCCCCCAGCACCCTTGGGTGTACCCCGCCTGGCCCCATGGTTTTGTCCACTTTCAGAATTGCAAGTCCTTTGAGTACTCTCTCCTCTGTGAATGGCCTTGCATCTACTTCCCTCCTTAAAGTGTTTCTACTGTGTTCTTTTTAGTCATGCTGTTGGTCGTATTGATGGCCCCAAGGGTGTTCACCAAGTCTGTCGGTAGTATCACCTTCCTCAGATGTAGGGGCCTCACAGTGATCCCCTACCTCAATGACTGTCTTCTCAGGGGTGTGGCCATACAGACCTTCCAGCACCTGGGTCTTTTCATCAACCTGGTCAAATTCTAATTGACTTCAAGCAGGTAATGGTGTTTATTGGGGTGGAACTAGACTCATGGCAAGATGGCAAGCCAGACTGTTGAGGTTCTGTCTTCCTTTGGGGTCAGGAAACAGTACTTAGACCTGGATTTCTTCAAGTCCCTAAGCTGTACATTTCTGGTTTGTTGAGCCCACTGATACAGTAGAGCTATCCAGAGGGATCTGGGGCACCAGTGGTCTGAGACGCACTTAGCCCTTGACCTGCTAGTATAGATGACTAAGTTCATTAAGGCCCTGTCCACGCTACACCGCTCGGGCCCAGTAGCGGATGTGAACCTTTACAGCCAGGTGGCGGTTACCGGTGTATCCACACCGTGGCGGTGCCAATTCGAGGGACCAGCACCGCCAGTCCCACACATCAGGAGCCGGTTGACCATTCGGTGGCGCCCGATCCCACAATACGCTGTGCTGTGCTTCATGCCTGCAGGGGACTGTTACCGTCAGCCCACACCACCGCTGGTAATGTTACCAGGGAAGGACCGGTTTCATAACTGTTGTTGAAACCACCTCATATGTGGTTTCAACAACGGTTACGAAAATGCCTCCTGTAACGTTACAAGTGTAAACGCGACCTGTTGCGGTAATGTTTTACACCCTTTGTAACATTACAGAGGCGTAGTGTGGACAGGGCCTTAGAATGCCATCCTCTGTTAGCTGTCTTCTCCAAAACTCTTGGAAGGAATCCTCTTTGTTTATTAAGAACCCTTCCAGACCCTTACCGGGCGAACACATCCCTGACGGCAGTGCAGCTTTTGGGACTCCTGCCGACCGCGATCCCTCTACTGCTGAGCTTCAAGAGGCCTCTAGCCCCTGACTGGGTGAGAACCTCCCCAATGGCGGTGCAGCTTTCGGGACTCCTGCCACCCACAATCCCTCTACTGCTGAGCCTCAAGAGACCTCTAGCCCCTGACTGGGCAAATGCCTCTCCAATGGCGGCATAGCTTTCAGGACTCCAGCAGACGACCGCCCGCAGTCCCTCTACTGCTGAGCTTCAAGAGGCTTCCAGCCCCTAACCAAGCGAATGCCTTCCTGCCGGCGGCACAGCTTTCGAGACTACTGCTGATGGCTGCCCACGATCCCTCTACTGCTGAGCTTCAAGTGACCTCCTGTCCCTGACTGGGCGAATTTCTCCCCGACGGTGGCGTGGCTTTCAGGACTCCTGCTGCCAGCTGCCAGCTGCCTGCTATCCCGCTACTGCTGAACTTCGGGGGACATCCAATCCCTGACCGGGTGAATGCCTTCCCGATAACGGCACGCCATTTGGGGGACCTACCGCTGGACGCCCGTGATCCCTCTACTGCTGAGCTTTAAGAGGTATGCAACACTGAATCTCGCCAATTTGATTGGCCATTTCATCACTCCTGCAACTGGTGATTTGTTGGCTCCACGCTCCCCGAGGTGGCGATTGGCCCCTCACGGTCTGCAATAGCCTTGTTCTTTTTACTATTCGCTCTTTCAATTTCTACTGCAGGAAAAGTGTTGTTTTGAAATTTTTTTCTCTCCTGCCCTCTCCATCACTCTTTAAATACACTTTCCTAAATACGAGCCCTGCCCAACCTGCCACAGAGCAGCCTCCTTCCCTCTTAAAGTGACTACTACTTACTCTATTCAGAATAATGCTTACACATAGTAGGCTTAATACCCAGGCTACCTATACGTTCTTGTGGGCAACAATATATATACCTCAGCCCACGATGGAAGGAACGGGAGTCAGGTCATTAATTACTGCACCCCTCCTTGCCCTGCTAACTGCATGCAACCCAATAGTGTTGCTTTCTGGTACAATTGGGGAACTGCACACTAATTGCTATGGCTGACTTATGACCTACCCCACATCATTACTGGTCAGGCCGCTAACCCCTACAGTAGCACCCTTGACAGCAATACTTCATGCACACCCCTTAAGAACCAGGGAAATTATCACAAGCCTCAAAAAGGCAGACACAGGCAGAGACTGAGGGCTTACTGGAAGCACTACCTAAAAAGGTTAATCATCATCCTACTTTTACTGTCTGGGAATGTACACCCTAACCCTGGCCCTACAGGACCAGCGATTAATAAGGCACACTGCTACCTTAAAATTGCTTCCATCAATATCTGTAGCCTGCTACCAAAACTACCCCAGCTACAGGCCTGGGCTGCGCAATAAAATGCTGACATTATCGCCCTCACAGAAATGTGGCTCTCCGCCTAAATACCAGACGCCACTGTATCCCTCCCTAGCTATAATATCTTCCGAATGGACAGACTATCCAAATGAGGAGATGGTTGCATGGTACATTTAAAAGTGACATTAAAGGCCAGACACTGTCAAACAACATCAACACTAGTGAATCCCAAATTCTATCCATCAAGCTAGCTATAGGAAGCCAAAATAAAACACTGCTGCTAACCACAGTCTACATACCACCAAGGGCGCAAGGACCAGGCCTGGATCAGTTCTATGATCACTTCAACCAAAATAAGCAGAACTGGGAACAAGTGATCTTAGGCAACTTCAACACCAGCTGGTTAACACAGGACACTGTAGCAATCAGGGCCAAAATAAACAGTCTGTACCTTACACAGATGATCTTCCAAGCAACAAGAATAAATTACTGCACTGGTACCAGCACCCTAATCAACTGGCTTCTCACCAACTGCCCCAAACACATAACTGATATGTCTGTCCTCCCGGACTCCCAAAGTGACCACTTACTGATCATCTGTTCTTGGTCAAACAAGAGCACGAATGACATCCCCAAACTCACTAAATACCATTCTTTAAGAAAGGGGCAACTACAGCACTTTAAACAGTATCTAAAGGACTGTGACTGGACCCCCTTTGATGTCTTAAATGATGCTAATCAGGCACTAGATTATTTCACAACAACTTTCAACAATGCCTGCGACCTATTTGCCCCTTACAGAATGATATCAGTCCACTGCAGGCTTCACACCTGGCCAGTTGGGCACCTCGGAGGAGCAAGCGAGAGAGGCAAGTCCCAGTGGATGCCGGGGTGATGGGGCTCAGGGGACCGGTGGATGAGGGCCGGTCAACTGGGAAAAATTAAAAGTATAAAAACATAAAAAGAGGTGACAAAGACCTTCTGGGGACCTGCTGGGGAGCATATCAAGATGAATAAAATGTGCATATAACTGAAAAACTGCATACAAACAAAATAATTAACATTGCTGGAATAGGGCAAGAATCAGGACTTCAGTTTTTTGTGCATACATCGGAATGGCATACAAGTGGAATCCACTGTATATTCAGGCAATAGTGCTTTGTGAAGGTGTGTACTGTTTTCCAGGTAGCAGCTTTAAACATTTCTGGCAAGAGGACATCCCTTAAGTTGCAGACACTGCAGAGGCAGCAATGCCATGAGTAGAGTGTGCCACGAGGCCTTGAGGTGGCTGTATGCCAGCTTTAAAGTAACAGAACTGAATACAAGAAACAATCCAGCAGACAATGGTTCTCTTGGAAGCTGGCTGGCCCTTTCCCACTTCACCATAAAAGAGGAACAGCTATGAGTGGGAAGATCTGAGGTCCTTGGTACGATCCAGTGTTCAAGTGATCTTTTAACATCCAGGCTGTGCAACATCTGCTCACAAGGGCTGGACCCTTCTGTGAAGAATATTGGGGGAGTGATGGACTGGTTTAAGAGAAACTCGGACACCACCATGGGTAGGAATTTCCTGTTAGTCTGAAGGACTATTTTGTCCCTGTGGCAGACAATGAGTCAGTGCAGAGGGCTTGCAGCTCACACAACCTCATGGCAGAAGTCATGGCCACCAGGAAGACTGACTTCCAGGTGATGTATTTCAAATCTGTAGATAACATGGGCCTGAAGGGAGCTTCCATTGAGTTTGGCTAAGCAGAGGTTCAAATCCCATGGAGGAACTGGCTCCCTAACTGGAGGATACAGATGCAGCAGGCCCTTAAAGAATCTCATGAAAATAGGATGAAAAGCCACTGTTTTCTGTTTACCTGCTGACACAAAGGGAGACACAGCTGCTAAATGCCCCATTAGGGTTGAAGGTCCGAGACCTAAGGCTTAAAAGTGCACCAAATAGTCCAAAATAATAGGCAGATCTGCCCCTAAAGGATTGGACTGTTTAGAAGTGCACCACAGAGAAAATCTATTACACTTGTGTAACCCCCCTGCAAATGGGGGTTCATAAAAGACTTCCAGGAGCTTGCTTGAATGCTCCAAGCCTGAATGGTGTTTGGCATTTAAGCCATTTATCAGTGAGTGTTTTTAGAGCCTCTGGTACTGTCTCTTTAAGAGCTGTCTGCTTGCAGACATAATTAGTTTGTATGGGGGGACTGTGTGCTTCTCTGAGTACCACTCGAGCTGCTGCCAATTCACTTAATTTTGCAGTCACTAGGAGTGCAAAGGAACCTATCTGAAAGATGTAACTGTTTGCCAGAAATTATTTAGGTAATAATGAAATTACAGTTTGTCTAACCTGCTTTCTTTGCAGTCAGAACTGTGTCTGCTAGTTCCCCATTCTAGTTTTGAACTGCTGAACTGGACCAATCATGTGTGGGTAAGCTAGCTCTAAAATGGTGCCTTGGATGAATCAGAACTTGGACTCATAATCTGAGCCAGCCACAAGAGGATTGTATGGGCAGTGACTCTGGGAGATGTAGTTTAGACTTCAGTGCCTTTTTGGACCAACAGCAGCAGTCTATTGTGAGTGACAGCCAATCCAGTCAAGAACTGGGAGGAACTCAAAGGAAGTGCCGGTTTTGTCGGTTGGAGTTCAGTTGAGCTTTGGCAGTGAAGAAGGAAGGGCCTGTGCTTTTTCAGTGTGCAGTTTTAGTCAAAAAGCGTGTAAGGCCCAGAGTTCAGTCTGCAGCTTGTGTAACAGCTTGTTAGGACTGAATCCGTCCTGTGAAAGAATCAAAGGATCTCTGAAGAGTAGAAACCAGGCTTACCCTGTAGAAGACTGGAGGAATTGCTGAAAATTGCACTCTGTCTGTCAGGAACTGAATCTGCTGTGTGTTCTCCCTGGTATTGTGCAGTAATTGCATCGGGATACAGATGCAGCCTGCCTGGTATAGTGCTTTCTTTATATGGATGTGTGAAGAGGTTTGTGTACCTCAAGTGAGCCCTGCTGACATTGAAGGACCCTATCTTATTTGGAGGTCGTGAGTACTAATTCAGGGTCGCTCCCTGTTGAATTGCCACATTAAATCCAAATGGAATTACTGTACTGCTGACTGTTTAATTCTCCTTTTCTCTGTGTGAAAGGGCCCCTACCAGCTGCCACGGTTTGGACTAGCCACTAGGGCTTGGGTACCCAGGGACAGTAACTGATAGGGATAGGCATGTGCACAGAGCCATAGGTAGATTATTAGAGTGATAAGCTAATTAACCTGATTTCCCCCTGTCCTTGTTATATTCCCCTAAATAAATCAGAGCTGCTTGTTTCAGCAAAGTTATACTGCCTGAGGTATTTGTCTATGTTAAAGTACTGTACTGTGATTGTTGCACTGTATCTCATTTCACAAGGTCCCAGTGCCAGAACCAGACCTGGGGTAAGTGTATACTGTGAAGGTAATTCTGATATATTGTGTGGCCACTAGTTGGGAAGAAAGGGGGTTGCAGTGTCCCAGAGGGCTGTGACCAAGTTAGTTTAACTATTGCAAACCCTGACCTCTGGGTGGAGGCACCGCCATTGGATCCAGGCCCCTCAACCTGTTAGTGGCAAATCAGGCAGGGGTAGTAGCCCCTGGGATAGCGCCATCTGGGTTACATCTTGAGGCTCACCGCTGGGATTGTGTGTCCTCTAGTGGCCATATTTACAGACCACTGTTAAGAAAAAATGGGTACCCGACAGAAGTGGCTGTGCACCGGCTGGTGGGTGGTGTACTGGGAGGAGATCGACCCCCAAATGCTATGCTTATCCTGGACATCCCCTGGTATCAATACGGACACTGTGCAGGGAGTACTTTCCAAGGTGGAAGGTTTACAAAACCCTGTGGTGGTGGGTCGGCATGCAATCTGCTCACCCACACTTTCCTGGCCCTAGTAGAGTTTAAGGATCCCATAGATAGCTCCAAAGTGCCACAGACCACCATTACCCCAGAGGGAGCCCTCACTTCTTGGAGAGTGATAACTAAGGACAGTAAAGACCCGGGGGGGAATCAGCCCACACCACTATCTGAAACTTTTGAGGAGAAATTTGCTGAATGGTTGCTGGGAGAGGGGAAAACTGTGGAGGACTTGAAGAAACTATTCTTGCCACCTGGGGGTGTTCCTCCCCCAACACCCTCTCCTGCTCCAGTGCCCGTAATGGTGGTTGAACCAATGCAGACTCCTATTTCTGCACCTGCCATTAGTCACGACTCTTACCGAAGGTTGAGGATCTCTCTGGCACCCTCCCCACCCCCAAGGAGGATGACTGGGAGACTGGATGAACTATGTTGCCCCCAAGTGCTAGAATGGCAATGCCGGGAAGGCTAAAAGCTTAAAGAGGTTAGTAGAGCCTCCGAGGTCCTGCCCTGGCTACCATCCTGCTAAACGGGCCAGTAACCCTGAAGCGACTGCACAGGCTCATCTTGAGGCCTTGGAGATGTGTATGGGAGCCCAGATTCTGATGAGGACCTATGGTGGAGAGTAAGAAATGCACAACAGTACCAAGGGAGTTGTTGTCTGTGTATGTCTCTGGTTGGAAAAATTGTTGCAAGAATGCCTCAGAAAGGGTAGTTTGCCAGCGATTGAACTGGACCCGAACCAGACTGGACAGAATCCTTAAGTCTGCCCCCTTCAGAACTGCTGTTGCTTCAGTTACGCCTGGCAAATCGACTGGAATCCCACACCTCCTATGATGAGTTAATGAGAGAAATTCGAGGAGTTGAGAAAGGCGACCTCGGGAGGTACCTGCACCAACAGCTGTGGCTACGACCCGAGTGACTGAGGGTGACCCATCAAGTGAAGTTCAGGGCAGAGGTTGACAGTCAATGAGTGCTCTGACAAGGAAAAGATATGCCACAATGGGGCAACTGTTGAGAGAGATCCGGAATTCAAAAATAGTCCCTTTATGAAGGCCACGCCTGCAAGTACAGGCCCTGACCTATATCCGACTGCATCTGCTATGGGGGTGGGGTACCCACCCATGTATCTCCTGCTGATAACAGCTCCAAACTCAATTCCTTGACCATGGAAGTGGAGAAACTGACGAGATGTCTCCAAATGCTTATCACGCCGAGACAGAGATGGCACCCAGGTTTCCAGTTAGTAATACCCCCGCCCTGGCTCCCAGTGTGGCGCCGCCAGCTCAAACTCCAGAAAGTATGTTTTGCTATAATTGTGGGAAAGATGGGACATGAAAGGGAATGCCAGTCCCCAAAAGACACTGACAAAGTTGCATATAGGCTACAAGGAGAGCTTCGAGAAGAAATCAGGGTTAAGAGGTGCACAACATGATCCCAGTGAGGGCACCAAAATGCTAATTCACGTCCTTTTTGGGCAAGGTCAGTTGCCCAGGCCCCCACTACGCCTCTCCAGACTGGTCCAGAATAGTGGGTCCCTCCATGGAGACCACTGTAAAGGTGAATGGAGTGTCTACAAGAGCTGTATTAGACAGTGGCTCCCAAGTGACAATTATGTTCCAGGATTGGTATCAGAAGCATTTGTCAGACGCCACTTACAACCATTAGAAGGACTGCTGTATGGGGGTTAAGTGAGAAGGCCTACCTATTCCGGTATATCCGAATTTGGCTGTCTTTCCCCACCTCCATGGCTGGAGTGGCTGAACAAGAGAGACCTAGCCTTAGTGTGTCCCCCACTGGACTGTATGATGGTGTCCCTTTGTTGATTGGAACAAATGCTCATATGTTCGGAAGGCTGGCACAGTTGTGTTATGAAAAACAGGGTCAAAGACTAGTAGAGCTTTAAGAGTTCGGCTTTAATTAAGAAGGCCTATGAGGCACAGAGAGATGCTGAAAATAGAACCAGAGGAACCGTCGGAATTGTATGGAAGAAGGATCCTGAGTCTCTGATCCTGGCGCCAAATGCCCAGTGTACCTTAGAGAGAGGTCCGTATCAGAAAGGATGTTAGAATAAAATATTAATGTTGGATGCACCAGGCGATGGAAAATTGCCAGAGGGACTGCTGGTCAAGCCTAGTATTTTGCCCGCTAGAGCCCATGCTTATGCCAGAAGGGTAATGGTCCAAGTTCATAATGTGTCTGAAAGAGACATTCGAGTAAACAGAGGTTGCATCCTGGCTAATGTGCATTGTGCAGACACTGCAGTGCTACCCAGCAGCAAGAGTTCAAGGAAGAATGACAGAGTAACGCCTGACTTGTTTGATTTCGCGACTCCCGCTGCCAGCTGAATGGAAAGTGAGGATCAGTGAGAAGCTTGCCCAGAGAGACCAGGTGTTTTCTTTAAAGGAATGGGATGTAGGATGCGTGCAAGGAGCTGAGCACAATATCCGCTGCATGACGAAGACCATTTCGTGAGAGGTCCTTACTGGCACCACCTGCTGACATAAATGATGTGAGACGCACCTGCAAGAGATGTTAGCTGCTGGTGTAATACAAGAATCCAGAAGCCCTTATGCTTCCCCATTGTGGTAGTGAGGAAAAAGAATGGAACAGTAAGGATGTGTGTGGATTATCGCACCTTAAACCGTGCGGACTATCCCTGATCAGTACACAATGCCCGCATTCAGGATGCTTTGGACTGCCTAAGCGGGGAGCAAGTGGTTCTCTGTGCTGGATCTCCGATGGGTACTACCAGATCCCGATGGCCCCAGAGGACCGTGGAGAAGACGGCCTTTATCTGTCCGCTTGGCTTCTATGAATTCATGAGATGCCTCAAGGATTTCAGGTGCCCCAGCCACTTTTCAACGATTGATGGAGCGTGGTGGGGACATGAACTTACTAGAGTGCCTGGTATACCTAGATGATGTTATTGTGTTTGGCAGCTCACTGGAGGAACATGAGAGCAGATTATTTAAGGTATTGGACCGACTGGAGGACTTTGCCTTTAAACTGTCCATTGATAAGTGTCAATTCTTTCAAACATCAGTAAAGTATGTGGGACACATAGTATCCACCGAGGAATAGCGACCGACCCAAGTAAAGTTGAGGCCTTGACCACCTGGCCACAGCCCAAAATCTAAAAGAACTGCAAAGATTCCTGGGATTCTGTGGTTATTATCGGCGCTCATCAAGGACTATTCAAGAGTGATCCGCCCTTTACTTAACCTTACTCAAGGGTATCCCCAACCCACAAAAATACCAAAAGTCAGCGTCCTCAAGACTGAAAGAGTGTATTTTCATCCGAGTGAAGTATTTGGGGCCCGCTGGACTCTCGATTGTGAGACTGCTTTTCATGAGATCATATATCAACTTACCCATGTTCCAGTGCTGGCCTATGCCGATCCAAGAAAACCTTCGTCCTGCACACTGATGCTAGCTTGCAAGGGTTGGGGCTGTGTTGTACCAAGACACGAGAATGGCCTGAGACCAGTGGCCTTTGCCAGTAGAAGCCTGACCCCATCCGAAAATAACTATCCTGTACATAAGTTAGGGTTCCTAGCTTTGAAGTGGGCTATTGTTGACCAATTCCATGAGTACTTGTATGGGGCTAAAATACTAGTAAAACTGACAATAATCCTTTGACCTATGTGCAGACCTCAGCTAGTTGGATGCCACTGGCCATAGGTGGCTTTCTGCATTATCTACATATGACTATGCTCTCGAATACCGAGCAGGTCTGAACCACATAGATGCTGATGCCTCTCTCCCGGAGGCCTGTTCCCCAGAATGATTGGGTCCGATTGGCAGAACCTGACATTCGGGCACTCTGCCGGAAGTTTGACAGGGAGGAACAAATGTCCACGGACGCAGTGGACTGCATGGTGGATTGTTGGGAGCCTCTGAGAATTGCATACCTGGTTATTGCCACTTTTCTGCAATAGACATTGGTGCACTGCCTCAGCTGGACAATGACAGTATTCGGCGGCTCAATCCCGCGATCCCATGATCAAAGCAGCTTTAGAAGCCCTCTATGCAGGAAAAGATGTGTCCAAATTACGCTCCACTGATTTGAGAACTGCACTGTTATACAAAGAAGGTCCTAAGTTGAAACTGATCAATAAACTGTTATACAGAGAAACAGTAGACAGAGGGGACAAGTAGACAAACAACAACTAGTGCTGCCCACTGCCTTCGAGACTCAGTACTGAGGTCCTTGCACAACCACATGGGGCACCTTGGTATAGACAGAACACTTGACTTGGTGAGATCCAGATTCTATTGGCCTAAGATGGGGCTGATGTGAGCAACACTTCGAACTTGTAGTCGCTGCTTACAGAGGAAAGCTTTGTCCCCAGAGGGCTGCCCCCTTGTTAACATCACCACCAGTGCACCCATGGAGCTGGTCTGTATTGATTTTCTGAGTTTGGAGTCAGATCAAAGAAATATCAGTAATGTGCTGGTGGTCACTGACCATTTCACGAGATATGCCCAAGCTTTCCCACCAAAGACCAGAAAGCATCCACTGTGGCCAAAGTACTTGTAGAAAACTTTTTGTTCACTATGAGGCTCCACAAAGAATCCATTCTGATCAAGGAGAGACTTTGAGAGTAAGTCTGATCAAAGAGATGCTTCTCTGTGGGGAGTGCGAAGTCCAGAACCACTCTTACCACCCCCAGGGGGACCCACAGCCTGAACGCTTCAACCGCACTTTGCTAGATATGCTAGGCACCGCACACCCAAAGGACAAGCCTAGATGGAGCCAACAAATTAGCACCCTGGTACATGCTTATAACTGCACCAAAAGTGATGCCACTGGATTCTCCCCACCGCCTGATGTTTGGAAGAGAAGCTCGACTACCAGTAGATGTGTGTTTTGGGGTCTCTCCTGATGGGGTTCAAGCTGACAACTATTTACAGTATGTGCAAAGTTAAAGGCCCAGCTAACTTATGCGTACCAACTGGTTCAAACCATGGCTGCCAAAAGAAATCTGGCCAACAAAGAAAGGTATGATAAAAGGTGAAAGCACAGGAACCCAGGAGGAGACTGGTATTGCTAAGAAATCTGGGACTGCATGGCAAGCACAAGATTGCTGATAGATGGCACCATCTCCTCACATTGTAGTGGGCAAACTAGATGATCTGCCAGTGTACAAAGTAAGGCCTGAGAATAATTCAAAAGATGTAAAAACAATGCATAGAAATCATTTACTGCCCATTGGACAAATCTTAATTGAGTCTGAGCCCTAGAAGATGCCCTCTGGACCAGTGACTAGAGCTGCTGCTAAGAAAGATCAAGAAAGTCTGCACCTACAGAAGCAAAGTTAAGTGTCCCTCCACAAGTCCCAGTTGAGCATGACTGTCAGTCCATATCGGAAGAAAGTGAGAGTGACTTTGAATACTATCCTTCTTACGAACTGAGTCAATTGTTTCGGGCAATCCCTAGTCAATACTGGAGACAAAGCTGGGCCTTCTGGACTGTCTAAGCCCCCAGCTTATCCCTGGAGCCAATGCTTCCAGAAAGTGAAGTAAAGCATCAGATCAGATGAAATGGAATCATTGTGCATGGTTGAACTGTTTGAGCTTCAGGGAGGAAAATGATAGATTGGGGCAGACTGGTGATACACCCGAACAAGAAGAGTATTTTGAGTGCCCTGACAGTCCACTGCCAGTGTCCAAAGCTCTCCATGCGAGCCAAATGTTGTGGACTCAGAAACTGTAACTCCTGAGCTGAAAGTGCCCCAAGTTCTAGCCTCTCTACCCCATGGAGACTCCCCTGACAAGTGAGGACAATGCTGAAAAATGAGGCTCAGAGTGCAGAGACTATAACAGTTCCCCTAGAAAGACTGGTCGAGCTGTAAAGCCTGTGGTGTACCTCAGTTATGATTCACTTGGGAGGCCTGTGGACTTGCCTCTCAATGTTGTCCATAAAGGAGTGTATGTGTCCCCAGGCTCATTGCCCAAACTGAGCATCAGTGCTAACTCCAAGTTACTTGTGTTGCCCTCTAGATGGTGCCCTTGCCCCATCCAGCCCCAAGGTAATTGAATAGGGAAGGCCTCTCTCAGGTTTCATGTACAAGAGGTAATAACTTGAGTTATGGTACAATGTGTGTGTAATGTGTAAAGAGTGACGTACTGCAATGTTTCAGAAATGTGTTCTTGGTAAAATGATATATTGACTGATGATTACATTGTGAGCCTAATGCAAATGTATATTGGTTGCAGTTAAAACTTATGGGTACTTGCTTGACGCGACGCCAAGCTTCCCAGGCCAGGAAGGGTAACCCCTGCAAATGGGGTTCATAAAAGACTTCCAGGAGCTTGCTTGAATGCTCCAAGCCTGAATGGTGTTTGGCATTTAAGCCATTTATCAGTGAGTGTTTTGAGCCTCTGGTACTGTCTCTTTAAGAGCTGTCTGCTTGCAGACATAATTAGTTTGTATGGGGACTGTGTGTTTCTCTGAGTACCACTCGAGCTGCTGCCAATTCACTTAATTTTTGCAGTCACTAGAGTGCAAAGGAACCTATCTGAAAGATGTAACTGTTTGCCAGAAATTATTTAGAATAATAATGAAATTACAGTTTGTCTAACCTGCTTCTTTGCAGTCAGAACTGTGTCTGCTAGTTCCCCATTCTAGTTTTGAACTGCTGAACTGGACCAATCAGTGTGGGTAAGCTAGCTCTAAAATGGTGCCTTGGACGAATCAGAACTTGGACTCATAATCTGAGCCAGCCACAAGAGGATTGTATGGGCAGTGACTCTGGGAGATGTAGTTTAGACTTCAGTGCCTTTTGGACCAACAGCAGCAGTCTATTGTGAGTGACAGCCAATCCAGTCAAGAACTGGGAGGAACTCAAAGGAAGTGCCCGTTTTGTCGGTTGGAGTTCAGTTGAGCTTTGGCAGTGAAGAAGGAAGGAGCCCTGTGCTTTTCAGTGTGCAGTTTTAGTCAAAAACGTGTGTAAGGCCCAGAGTTCCGTCTGCAGCTTGTGTAACAGCTTGTTAGGACTGAACTGTCCCTGTGAAAAGAATCAAAGGATCTCTGAAGAGTAGAAACCAGGCTTACCCTGTAGAAGACTGGAGGAATTGCTGAAAATTGCACTCTGTCTGTCAGGAACTGAATCTGCTGTGTGTTCTCCTGGTATTGTGCAGTAATTGCGATCGGGATACAGATGCAGCCTGCCTGGTATAGTGCTTTCTTTTATATGGATGTGAAGAGGTTTGTGTACCTCAAGTGAGCCCTGCTGACATTGAAGGACCCTATCTTATTTGGAGGTCGTGAGTACTAATTCAGGGTCGCTTCCTGTTGAATTGCCACATTAAATCCAAATGGAATTACTGTACTGCTGACTGTTTAATTCTCCTTTCTCGTGTGAAAGGGCCCCTACCAGCTGCCACGGTTTGGACTAGCCACTAGGGCTTGGGTACCCAGGGACAGTAACTGATAGGGATAGGCATGTGCACAGAGCCATAGGTAGATTATTAGAGTGATAAGCTAATTAACCTGATTTCCCTGTCCTTGTTATATTCCCCAATAAATCAGAGCTGCTTGTTTCAGCAAAGTTATACTGCCTGAGGTATTTGTCTCATGTTAAGTACTGTACTGTGATTGTTGCACTGTATCTCATTTCACAGGAGGTCCCAGTGCCAGAACCAGACCTGGGGTAAGGTGTATACTGTGAAGGTAATTCTGATATATTGTGTGGGCCACTAGTGGGAAGAAAGGGGTTGCAGTGTCCCAGAGGCTGTGACCAAGTTAGTTTAACTATTGCAAACCCTGACCTCTGGGTGGAGGCACCCGCCATTGGATCCAGGCCCCTCAACCTGTTAGTGGCAAATCAGGCAGGGGTAGTAGCCCCTGGGATAGCGCCATCTAGGGGTTACACTTGAAAGCTTATGTCTTTCTGGTGGTAGCTTCTTGGAAACCTTGAGAACCCTGAGGACTTCTGAAAACTGGAAACCAGAATACTCTAACTCTTCAAGAACCAGGCCTTGAGGCGGAGTGACTTAAGGTTTGGATAGGTTACCCTGTCCTGAGACATGGTCAATAGGGTGTGTCTCAGAGGGAGACAGATGGGTTTGCTTACTGAGAGGGCCAGAAGCAGAGGGTAGAAGGGTTGCCTAGCCCAGTCTGGTGCTATCAAAATCATGGTTGCAGGCTGGCTCCTTAATTTCAGGAAGACTCAAAAGCAGTAGAGGAAATGGAGGAAAGGCAAACAGAAACCTCCCTGACCAGTCAAGTACCAGAGCGTCTATGGGGACTGTGCCTACTTCTGGAGGTCTGCAACAAAAGAGGGGAAGCTGAAACTTTTCTTTGAAGGTGAACAGGTCTATTTCTGGTGTGTCCCATCTTCAGAAGATTGTGGCTAATACCTGCTTGTTTAGAGAACATTTGTGAGGATTCTGGCTTATCCTGCTGAGGGAATCTGCCAGGACATTGTCCTTTCCTGGAAGGTGGATTGCTGACAACTGTACCTCTAGTGAGTAAGCCAGATTCCAAAGTCTCACAGCTTCTGAGCACAGTTTGGAGGACCTTGTGTCTTCCTGCTTGCTGATGCTGTACATGATGTTGGTATTGTCTGTCCTGACCTGGGCCGACTGACCCTTTATCTGAGGGGCAAATGACTGGAGGGTGAGATAGACTGCTCTGAGTTCCAGAAGATTTATGTGCTCCCTGGACTCACAAGGAGACCACACACCGCTTACTGTTAGGTTGCCGAGGTGGGCTCCACAACACAGTATGGAAGCGTCTGTTGTTAGGACAACCGTTGGAGCTTGTTGTTGAAAGGACATCCCCTCTGTGAGGTTGTTCCTTTCTTTCCACCAGCCCAAGACTTGTAGCAGAGTTTCTTTCACAGGTACTAGTCTTGACAGAGGGTGCCGTTTCTGGGACCAGTGGGCCCTCAAGTGGAAATGGATGTGCCTCATTTGAAATCTGGCTACCGGAACCACAGATGTGGTGGAGGCCATATGCCCTAGAAGCTGAAGGAAGTGTCTTGCTACCCTGGGTTGGCCCAAGTTGAAGGAACTTGCCACAGTCAAGAGGCTTACCAGCCTCTGTCGTGGCAGGAATGCCTAGCTCTGGTGTGCATACAGCTCTGTTCCTATGAACTCCAGTACCTGTACTGGTTATGTCTAGGACTTTTGCACATTTATGAGAAATCCCAATGCCTCTAAGGTGTTCTGGGTTAACTGGAAGGAGTCCTTGACCTGTTGAGATTTTCCTGTGGCTTGCCTGTGAAAACCATCGTTCCTTGTCTTCTGAGATGTGCTGACACTACAGCCAAGCACTCTGTGAACACCCTGAGTGCAGAGGACAGGGTGAAGGGAAGGGCTGTGAACTGGTAGTGACTAAAGGGAAGCCTGAACTGCAGGTATTTTCTCTGACTGGGCCTGATGGGAATGTGAAAATATGGATCTTTTAGGTCCAGAGATCCCAGCCAGTGTCCTTGTTGAACAGATGGTATCACTGTAGACAGTGACCAACTTGAATTTGTCTTTCCTTAGGTGTTTGTTCAGAAACATGAGGTCAAGAATGGATCGCCACTCCCACATTTTTCTTGAGTGTAAGAAGGTACCTTGAGTAAAGGCCTTTTCCCCACTGGGAAGGAAGAACTTTTTCTGCTGTGTTCGCCTGTAGCAGCTTTCTGACATCCAACTCCAGCAACATCGTTTCTACTGGTGTAGAAGGACAAAAATGTATGTGAATCTGAAGCCTGGGGAAGGTTTTGAAGTGCAGAGTGAGGTCTTGACTGACTACTTCCAGTACCCACTTTTATGCGGTGATGCGTTCCCATTCCTGGAAGAAATGAACCAGCCTCACTCCTGCTGATGATGGGGTGGGTGACCTGGACAAATGTATCAGGGATTCTGTTTGAGCTGAACCCTAGAGGATGAAGCCTGGTCAACTCTTCTGGCAGCTTTTCTGCCCATGCCCCTGAAGTAACCTCCCACCTGACAGTAGTCATAGGGCACAGGTATAGGATAAAGAGGATGTGGGTAGTAGCCACTACCCCTTCCTCCCCTTCCACAGGACCTGTAGGACATGGAGGCCTTTTCCATGCCAGCATTACATTTATAGGTGATTTTGTATTCATTCACCTTCTTCATGTATGCCTCTGTCTTGTCACCACAGATTGAACTGTTCTTGCACAGGGAATCCACAGCTTTTTTGCCTGGGTGTCCTGGGACAAATTAGTTGTCCTCAGCCAGGTGAATCTGCTCAGAGAAATAACCTGAGCCATCACTCTGGAAGCAGTGTCATTAGCATCTATTTCCATATGAAATAAGTATTTGGTGGTGTCAACAGCAGTCCTAGCAGTGTCTGCCAGGTCTTGCGCCGGACCCTCTGGGCCTCATCACTCAGGGCCAGTACAGCATTCATGGTATTGAGTGGTGCAAGCCATGTATACTGTCTGCCTCAGAAGTAGGGAGGTGGAGGTGCATACCTTCTTTCCCATGCTGTCCAGCTTCCTGGAGACCTTATCATAGGATTGTCTGGATTATGCCTTCATGATCTGGATGTGAGTAGAGGTATTCAGCACCATGCTTATCAAGCTGATACTTCTTCTCAGTTTTCTTGTTAGCCCCCAGAGCAGATGAAGGGGTTTGCAGTAGTTTGCAGGCTGCCTCTTGGATGACTTGTGTATGGGCAGAAGCAACCTCTTGGACGGGGTTAACACCAGCATATCTAGGTAATCGGCCTCCTCTTCCTCCTCCCCAGATTCCTGGGTGGAGAGAGCAAAGGTATCGACCACCTGCTTCACAAAGGCATAGTGTGAGGTAAAATCATCAGGCCCCCTGTGAGGGGAGCCAAACTCCTGGTTAGGGAAACCAGCCTGATCCATCGGTACCCCCTCCTCCTCCTGTTCCTCAAAGTAAATTTTATTATCCGGATCCAGAGAGGGAACTGGTAGACCTATGAGGGCTCCCATGGCTTAAAATGCTTGGAAAAATTGCACAGCTTTATTTATATGTCCTTCTGAGAGGGCATTTTTGTCTTGTCCACTGGCGTCTCATTTTGCCTTTCAGCAGGTGGGGCAGTGACATGTTTTTCTTTTTGTTTCTTTTTGGCAGGAATTAAACCTAGAATCTGCTCAGATGAGGTCTTTTGTGCTTAGGGTGGTCCGAATTCTCTTTTTCGGGAATCCTGTAAGCTGGTTCCTTACAGAGTCTGTCTCCGGACTTAGAATTAGAAGGACTCTCATCCTTGGGTGACACTGAGCTGGACAGAGAAGCCATAATGTCCTGATTTTATAATTTTTAACTTGTTGCAGAGTTCACACTCAGTGCCAATGTACACCTGTATTTCCTGTTTACTTAAGGTCTGTCAGGCTTGAAAAAATGTCATGATAGAACTAAGAAAATGTAAAAATCCCAGCAGGGAAGGCAGGAAATGTGGTTCGGTTCCAACCGTGTTAAAAGACAGTTTTCCTTTATTCTTTAGAAAATGGAGACGGAGCAGAGAAAAACGTCACGGTTCCTAAACTGTGGAATTGAGGCAACAACCAGTGATGCAAAACAAAGCAAAATTAAGATATAAATACAAATTAAAAAAATGGTATAGGTGTGATGTGCACATTCGAAAAAAGTATGTAGGTAATGCTGGGAGCGGCAGCACGCCATTGTGGTAGCAGTGAATCAGACTTCTAAGGAATACTATTATTTTGTATAAATACAGATGAACTACAGCCATGAAGGGTACGGGTAAAATATTAGAACTATAAAGGAACACTAGTATGGGTATGTTCAATACCTCTTAGTGAAATTCATGTACTTAAATACCATTCACAATTTTGAAATATGTCCTTCTGATTATATGTTAGTGTGCTCCAAAGAAGCCACTGAAATAATTAGCAAAACATTGAGGTAGTTACATTAAAGATGACAGTGTTTTGAATCAAAGTGTCCTGGTTCATTTCTTTGCCTGGAGTGGGCCACGTGTACAGTGGTTTCCTGATTGCTTCATCAAGGGCCAGATCCCCACTGTACATAGTTGGAAGAGATGTGACTGCCTGTGGGGACTTCCATTTCCAAACACATCCTTCCCTGTAAAAAGAATTCTGCAGGATGGCATGCATAATGGGTAAAAGATACAGCTACGTAAGGTACTCTCTGAAGACTGCTGCAGCCATGGCCATAAGAAACACAGAAATTGTCGGAAGAAAAGGATCACTTGACCCACCCAGTCTGCTCAGGTTTTCCCTGCCTGTTCTCGTCAACTCCCCCCCCCCGGTTATAAAATACATGTGGTTATTGAACATGTCTTATATCACAGTTTGTAAGGATTGCTGCAGGTGGGGATCTGTCTATGGGCCACTGCCCCTCCTGACACCTAAAACAGGAATGTCCAACATGGGGCCCTGGCAGACACATGGTTTGTGGCAGGGGCTATTTGCAGCTGGTGCTTAGCCAAGGAGAAGCCAATGTCCTGAATGATGTCCATAGGATCCCACTGATTATCCTCTGGCAGAAGAGGCCACAAGTCAGAGTCGTTCATCTGGATGCAGGGTCTTGACACCCCCCCCCCCCCCCCCCAATAACAAAAGTTGAAACTTTTCCGCCATCTGTATCTTGGAATCTACACATCTGACCGAATGAAAATTGGCAAGTCAAGAGATCTACCTCCTGAAACCACACATGCAAAATTCCATGCAAATCCACTGAACAGCTGCAAAGATATTAAAGTGCAAAGTTTAAACTTTAACATAGAATCCCGGCTCAACTCTATAGTGGTGCTACCACGCCACTATAAGATATATTGTATATATGCATATATATATTTTTAACCCATCTGCTTGTAGACAGATGGAATTGGAAGCAGGCTTACTCCAAACCACATCAGACAGGTTTGTAAATACAGGCAGAATAGGAGGAACTAATCTGACTGGCATTGTAGAAACGTTTAACCACTGATCAATGGCAGTAGGCTCAGAAATAAGTGGAGAAACATGTCTCTCAGCAAAGAATTGAAAGTTGGATCCTCCTGAGGTAAAGTGTGACAGGGTTGAGTAAGATCCTGTCCCATTAGTTATGCAGGGAGTTATAAGCAAGAAGAAAAAATTACTTATCTTAGTAATTGTGTTTCTTGTAATGGAGTCTTGCTGTATTCTGCCAATATGCAGTTAGCCCTAGCACTTGAACTGCTCCAGAGAGGAAAGAGTTAACTCTATGCCAGAGCATAGAATGTTGAGCTTGAGCTCGGTTCAACTCTTGGTCTGCTGCACTTTGAAGTGTAACCGTCAGATTATTACAAGCTAATACTAACTACACCTGCTAGGTGGAGATTGTAAATTTACTAGCCAAGAAAGCAACCAAATGTTTTGGGTCCCAAAAGACTCAAGTCGAGGACTCCAAAACAAAAACTAGGTAGTGAACAATATAACTATCAAAACAACATAAACATAACCCATTCCTCCTCTCTATACAGAAGGGAGTGCTAGATGCACCCCTGAGGTGCAGCACTGTACCTGTGAGCCCATTTCCCCAAAAACAGGTTCTGAGAGGGGAGGCAGGGAGGGAGGTCAGAATACAGCAAAACTCTATTAGAAGGAACACAGTTACTAAGGTGAATATTTTTTTCTTCAAACAACATGAAGTCTTGCTGAATTCTGACAATATGCAGACTACCAATCAGTACCTCCATGGAGGAGGGACCAAACCTATTTTGGGAATAGGTTCTGCAGTACTGCTGTACCAAACCTAGCATCACTCCTAGCCTGGATATCCAGGGAGTAATTCTTGGTGAATGTATAGACTGTTTTCCAGGTGGCTGCTTTGCATATTTCTAATAATGGTACATCTCTGGCAGCAGCCAGCGAAGCAGCTGTACCTCTAGTCGAATGAGCCCTCAGGCCTGAAATGGGTATTTTTCCTAGCTTCTCATAGCAGAATTCTGTATACGAGACAATCCACCCAGCAATAATCCTCTTAGTAGCAGATCTGCCCTTTCCCACTTCACCATAAATGAGAAACAACTGATGACAGTCAAACCTGAGTGCCTTAGTGCGCTCAATGTAGTAACTAAGTGCCCTCTTAACATCCAAGCTGTGTAACCTCCTTTCCTTCCCCTGAAGAAGAATGATCAGTGAAGAAGACAGGAAGAGACATGTACTGGTTCAGACGAAAATCTGAAACCACTTTGAGTAAGAACCTCCTGTTAGTTCTAAGGACCACCTTATCTCTATGAAATGAGATAAAATCAGGCTCCACTGATAGAGCTTGTAATTCACTGATACACCTGGCAGAGGTAATAGCTACCAGGAACACAGCTTTCCAAGTAAGGTACTTAAGTTCTGCTGAGACCAAAGGCTCAAAAGGTGGTTGCATAAGCTGAGCAATGCAAATATTAAGATCCCAAGCAGGAGTAGGATCCTTAAAAGGAGGATTGATATGGAGCAATCCTTTAAAAAATGTACAGAAAACAGTATGAGATGCCAGTGAGGAAGCCTTCCCCACTGACAGATATGCAGAAACAGCTGCCAAGTGTACCTTCAGAGTAGCTGGTCTGAGGCCTATACTTTTAAGACGAACCATATAATCCAGAACTGAAGCTAAATCAGCAGTATCTGGAGAAATCTGCTTAATGGAACACCAAATGCTGATTATTTTCCATTTGGAATTACACGTTTTTCTGGTGGCAGGTTTTCGAGAGGCTATGAGAATATCCAGAACCCCCTGAGACAGATGCAGGCTTGCACATTCTAACTCTTCAAGAGCCATGCTTTGAGGTTGAGAGACCAAAGGTTGGGGGTACCAAATCCTCCCCTGAGAGGAGGTTAACAGATTGCAATTCTTGGTAAGAGATAGGGGAAGATGGACTGCTAGGGACAGCAACAGAGGATACCAAGGCTGCCTGGCCCAGTCTGGAGCAATCAGGATCACTTTGCAAGATTGTGATCTTATCTTGACCAGAACTCTGAACAGTAGAGGAAATGGGGCAAAGGCATACAGAAATTTCCCCTCCCAATCCAGAAGTAGAGCATCCAGGGGGACTGAGCCCAAGACTGGGGGTCTGCAACAGAAGAGAGGAAGCTGATGATTATCTGGGGCTGCAAAGCGATCTATCTCTGGAGTGCCCCACCTTGAAAAAATCACTTTTAACACCAGGGATCCAGGGACCATTCGTGATGGCCCTGAGAAATCCTGCACAGGCCATCTGCTAGCACACTGTCCTTCCCTGGAAGGTGGACTGCTACCAGAGATGTCTGAAGGGGAATAAGCTAGGGACCATAATTTCATGGCTTCCATGCACTAGGCCGTAGACCGAGTGCCTCCCTGCTCGTTGATGTATCACATGGCGGTGGAGTTGTCTGTCCTGACCTGAGCCACCTTGTTCTGTACCGAGTCTGAGAAAGCTTGTAGCGCCAGGTACACTGTCCTCAGCTCTAAAAGACTGATATGAAGTAGAGACTCCTGAGGGGACCACACCCCTGTGCTGTGAGGGCTCCCAAGTGAGTTCCCCACCCCAGGAGAGAAGCATCTGTGGTTAGTACCACAGAATGAGACTGGGTGATGAATGGGACTCCTCATCTGAGGTTGTTCTGATCCAACCACCATTGGAGAGCCTGGATCAGAGTCCAAGTCACTGGAATTAGTTTGGTTAGAGGATCTTTTTTCTGACACCAAAAAGCCCTCAAGTGGAACAGGATGTCCCTCATCTGAAATCTGGCCCCCTGTACCACTGCAGTGGAAGCTGCAATGTGGCCCAGGAGTTGAAGAAAATGCCTTGTTGGTCAAGACACCAGAAGGTGAAAGGAAAAATCCAGGTCTATAAGGGCCTTTACACTTGCCAGAGGAAGAAAGGCTCTTGCTTGGACAGTGTCCAGCTCTACCCCTATGAAGGTCAGGAGTTGCACTGGTTCGAGAACTGACTCTGGAAGACTGAGGAGGAATCCCAGAGAAGTGAGCAGTTGTTGGGTCACTTGCAGATTTGACTTGACTTGGTCTAGAGACTGCCCCACAATGAGCCAGTCATCCAGGTATGGAAATATGGAAATGTTTTGTCTCTTAAGAAAGGCTACTACTACTGCTAGGCATTTTGTGAACACCCTTGGTGCTGACGTTAGTCCGAAGGGCACTGCTCTGAACTGATAATGACCTGAAGGCAGTTCGAAACTGAAGTACTTTCTGTGGGAGCACATGATAGGAATGGAAAAGTAGGCATCCTTGAGGTTCAGGGAGGCTAACCAATCCCCTGTCCTTAGAGAGGGAAGAACTATTTCCAGAGTCACCATTTTGAATTTTGGCTCAACTAGGTGCTTGTTTAGGTATCTTAGATCTAGGATGGGCCGCCACTCCCCTGTCTTTTTTGGGATAAGGAAGTATCTGGAATACAGACCTTTGCCACTGTGTGTAGTAGGAACTGTCTTTATGGCTCTGAGAGGAAACCTCTGCCTCTAGGGCAATGGCTTCAGAGATATTTACAGGCGGAAAAGACCTGACCCTCAGCTTTGGACATTTTTTGAAGCTGAGAGCCAGTCCCTGGCTTACTACCTCCAGGACCCACTTGTCTGAGGTAACAGACTTCCAGGCCTGGAAGCAGTAAGCCAGCCTGCCTCCTACTGGAAAGGGGGAGTCAACCCAGGCTGACACATCAGGGTGTCTGCTTGGCAGAAGCCTTGGACTGAGAAGAGGATGCAGCTCTGCTCATCCCCCTTCTACCTCTCCCTCTCCCTCTGAAGAACCCCCTCTGAGGAAAAGGAGAGGAGGCCTGTGTCTGGTACAAAGGCCTGCCCCTGCCCCATATTGCTGCTTCTGAGGAGTTGCCTGCCCTTCCTTGGCCTGTGCACTCCTGTAGGTGGTCCAATACTTATCCATCTTTTTCATGTAATTCTCTGTCTGCTCCCCAAACAGAAAATTACCTACCACAGGAAAATCCATGGCCTTAGCCTGGGTGTCCTGCGAGAGGCTAGTACGTCTGAGCCAAGCAAATCTCCTAAGAGACACAGATGCAGCCATAACTTGTGATGAAACATCATTAGAGTCCACAGCAGCACGAAACTGGACTTTGGATGCCTCAGTCCCATCATCAGCCACCTCCTCCAGCTCTTTGGCTAGCTGGGGGAAAGCCTGTTTAGCCAGCTCCAGAACAGTATCCCACCTGGACTTCTGGTATCTGGCTCTGTAGGCCATGTAGTTTGCCTGCCTGAGTCCCAAGGAGGATGCCAAGTACTGTTTCATGGTCATAGCATCCACCTTCCTAGAGTCTTTATCTGGGGGGTGTGAAGCAAAAGGTATACAGTCGTGGACAAAAATATTGGCGCCCTTGCACTTTTTTCAAATAACTCACAATTCCTCTAAACATAAGTTGAAATTAAGAACAGTACAGTATTTGGTCTCCACAATTCTTTATTTATCTGTTAATATTACAGAACCTTTGTTTTTGATTCAGAATATAATATATCCTTTTAAATCAGAAAATTAAAAGAAATGGCATTGACAAAATTATTGACACCCTGGACTTAATATTTGGTAGCACAGCCTTTGGTCAAAATAACTGCAATCAACCGCTTCCTATAGCCATGGATGAGCTTCCTGCACCTCTCTACTGGCAGTTTGGCACACTCTCCTTGTGCAAACTGCTCCAGTTCTCCCAGATTTGAAGGGTGCCTTCTCCCAACTGCTGTTTTCAGATCTCTCCACAGGTTTTCAATGAGATTTAGATCCTCATTGCTGGCCACTTCAGAACAGTCCAGAGTCTTGTCTTCAACCATTCCTGGGTGCTTTTTGAAATGTGTTTGGGGTCACTGTCCTGCTGGAAGACCCATGACCTTTGACTGAGACCCAGCTTTCTGACACTGGGTTCAACATTGCGCTCCAAAATGGCCTGGTAATCTCCAGATTTCATGATGCCATGCACACGTTCAAGGCACCCAATGCCAGAGGCAGCACAGCAACCGCAAAACATCACTGAACCTCCTCCATGTTTGACTGTAGGGAAGGTGTTCTTTTTCTTTGAAGGCTTCATTTTGTTTTCTGTAAACACAGAGATGATGTGCTTTACCAAAAAGCTCTAATTTGGTCTCATCTGTCCACAGGACATTCTCCCAGAAAGATTTTGTCGTGTTCAGGTGTGTTTTGGCAAACCCCAGTCGGGCTTTCTTATGTCTGTCCCTCTCAGCAGTGGTGTCCTCCTGGGCCTCCTACCATATAACCCCCTTTCACTGAGTTGGCAACAGATCGTGCGAGTTGAAACTGTCGTACCTTGTGTCTGAAGGTCAGCTTGAATCTGTTTGGCAGTTGGTCGAGGTGCTTTCTCCACCATTCGAACAATCCTGCGCTACAATCTTCGATCAAGTTTTCTCTTGCAGCCACGTCCAGGGAGGTTGGCTACAGTGCCATGGGCCTTAAACATCCTGATAACATCACGTACGGTGGAAACAGGAACATCAAATTCTCTGGAGATTGATTTGTAGCCTTGAGATTGTCCATGCTTGGCTACAATCTTCTGTCTGACCTCCTCAGACAATTCTCTGGCTGTCTTTCTTTTCTCCATGCTCACTGCGGTACACACAGTGGCACAAAACAGGAGAATGAGTCCTTTTCTCTATTCAAACTGGCTGAATGAGTGATTTTTACATTGCAGGCACCTGCAACTCACCACAGGTGAGTTCAATTCCAAAGTGAAGGAGAATCACCTGCTTGAAATCTAATTATTTCTAACTACTTCTAAAAGGTGCCGATAATTTTGTCCGAGTCATTTAAGGATTTCTGTGTGGAATAAGCTAAGACTTAGTAAATTTTTCTGTTTTTTTGTGTTTTACCCCACTGCAAACCAAAGAAATACATATGTGGATACCAAAATATTTTTTAATTTCAACAATTTTCTGGAAGGAATGGTGCATTATTAGAAAAAACTGCAAGAGCATCAATATTTTTGGCCACAACTGTATTAGCCTTGTCACAGGCTGCAGCCTGCATGACCCCAACATGGCTGCATTGTTGGAACAAGTACTCTGTACCTGAGCCTGACAGCATATACCTCCTGTCCATTCTCTTGTCCACAGGAGGTAATGAATTTGGTGTCTAAAGTATCTTTTGTGTCTGTTTCCCAAAAGATTTATGGAGGGAATAGACAGCCTTTTGGACTCTGGGATGTCCATCATCTCTACATAGTCAAGCTCTTCTTGTTTCTCAACAGCTTCAACCAGAGGGGCTGAGGGTCTCTGCCACTTTTTTGTAAAACAAATAGTGGGAAGAGGACTCTGAAAGCCTATGAGGGGAAACATTGGAAGGCCTGTCTGGGGAGATGTCTGGTTCTATGGACTCATCCAGGCCTTCCACACCATTGTCATCATCATCATCAAAACCTTCTTCCCCCCTCCAAATCCGGTTCAAAGTAATCATCCGGAAAATATTCCGGAACAGGAGGAACTGAGAGAACCGAGCACCTACCCAGCGGCGCTGGATCAGCCGGAACTGAATGGAGCGATTTCACTATACTAATCGCCCTGGCAATTTCTTCGGCAGTTGGTCGTGACGGTTCTGGATCCGAACCGGCCGATTTCTTTTTCCTTTTTGATGGAAATGAACCCTCGGGATCAGCTCTCCTTTTGCCCGAGGGAGCATCGCCCAGGTCAGTGGGCACTCCCTCAGGTTCAGCTGGAACTGAACTGAGCTGAGCTGGCAATCCAGAACAGGGGACTTCTCGGCCTCCTTTTCCCTAAGCCTACCCAATCTCTTGTCCAGGGTGGCCCTCGGGAAATTCTTACAAATTTGGCAGTCTGAATTGAGGTGGTCAAACCCCAGACTATACACACAGGTGGTGTGAGGGTCTGCCTTGGCAAAGGCATCCCCACACTCACTACAGTGCTGAAACCCAGTGGGCCCTGTTTTTCTTTTGGGTTTTTCAGATGTAGCCATCCTATCCACTTACCCATTTAGCAGCTTTAAAGCCCGGCAAGACACCCTTATCGGTTACCAACCGTGTAACGGGCTGTGGGAAAAAACATTTAAAAGCACATTTTTTTGAAACCGATAAGGACCGGTACCTCACACTAACACAAATAACCAAAGAATTCACAAATAAGAACTAAAAATCAATTGGTTCCAGCTGGAGCGAAAGAAAAATTTGAAAATTTCCACACACAGAAAAATAAACTACTGTCCACTACCTACAACACTTACTGTACCGCAGACATGGATCTGAACTGAAAAATGATAAACTTTACTGTTTAAAACCGACGTCTTACTGAGACTGAACCAACAAGCGAAGGAGATTTCTTCGGAGCGACTGTTCAGTTAGGCGGAGTAAAGAATCTGACGGTTACACTTCAAAGTGTAGCAGACAGAGGTTTCAACCGTCAACATTCTATGCTCTAACACAGAATTAACTCTTTCCTCTCCGGATCAGTTCAAGTGCTGGGGCTAACTGCATACTGTCAGAATACAGCAAGACTTCATGTTGTTTGAATCAATTCTGTTTCCTCCTATGCTGTCACTTTACTATTTTGCCTGTGTGATGGCGCAGTCAAATTTTCCTTGTGGCACCTAAGAACTGGCCACTCTGACAGTCACACAATTTTTCCCTGTTATATCCTTTCTTTCATTTCCCGTTTCAATTCTTCCTTCACTTGCTTCTCTGTCATTAAAAAAATACAGTATGTATATGTGAATCTGTATGTGAAACTGTGATCCCCTTGGTTTGCAAATGGGTATAGTTATACTGTTATAATGACTGCAGAAAGCTATTTGGGTTTAATGAACTTGTGAAACCTTTCGACCTCCACAAGCTTGTTTGCAGAGCTGTCAGCAGGAAAACAAGATCTGGCCAGAATTACTTAACTGGTTGCACTTGTTAGGAAGACTAATATACTCTTCAGGCTACTCAGAGGAAAAAACTAACAAATTATTAATACAGTCTTTGGAACACAGGTGGTTAATTTACAAACAGGATGCAGAATTTAATTGCCAGAAAAAAAAAACATCTCACAAAAGAAGAGCAATGTTTTGATTAGTGATACAGAGCGCTGGAGATGTTAAAGAGATTCTCTGATGAAGCACTGCTGTTTCTTTGAACTGCCTGTCTCAAGAGCAATCCTGCAAATATTTTTTTTAATTGTTATTGATAATAATAATAAAATGCTACTTGTGAGTTTTGTTAACTTCTTCTGGTTTGCCTATGCTTCCTGACTTATGTCTCTATGACACACAGCAGTAAGGCCTAGGTCCAAAGAGTTCAGGCTAAGTAAGTAATTTTTGCCATCCTTGGAGAAGATGCGGTTCAAGTCACACTCATCCCCAGCGACATGGAGAGGGGTGGATCACAGGGCATCTAATCCAGAAACATGGCCCTGGAAACACCAATGACACTGAACCCTAGTACAAGAGGCCTGTGCCAAAACTGGACCTGAATCTGGCGCCAGGAGAGCCACAAGGCTGGGAACTTCTGGCACCAAAGGCCCCCGTGGGTTGATCCGGCACTGACACAGTGCTAGGACCAGCATTGGAACTGGCGCCAGGAGAGGCCCCAAAGGACCCAAACCCAGTGCCAGAACCAGACCCTGTGACAACAACCCAGCTGGCACCAAACTGACCGGCAATACTATCTGGTCAATCCCAGCAAATGGGACAAGGTGGGGGTGTGACCAGTGGGGCAGGAGTCAACAGCACAGTCACCAGCAGGGACCGAATGATGTTGCCAGGGCTATACACTCTCCCTGGCTTGAGGGCTCCACCCATGACTCCAGGTCCACCGGCTCCAAATGGCCAAGGACTAGATTCGCTGGCAGAAACATATGAGCCTGGCGCTGCACTTACTGCTCCAAACCGCTGCCCAAGGGTGGAACTGCCCTCCACGGTCCCAACTTAAAGGCAGATGGGGACTCTGGGCTCCAGACCTTGACACTCCAGTACCAGAGGCCCCTGGTGACACCAACAGTGCTGACGAGGACCTCCAGTACCGGGAAACTGAGGGTCTCACAGCAGACCTCCCACAGGGTGGCCTGCAGATGTACAATTTCTTCCCCTTCTGATGGGAAGAGGAAGAAGTTGAGGCCAGGTGGCACCAAGAATCTGACTGGAATCGGGAATGGGCCCTCCATTTTGTGTTTTCAGTAGAACTGTCCTTCTTCCAAAGCACAGGACCACTCATGGTCAGAACCCTTCCCAGACAGGGAAAGTGGACCAGACACAGCACTGCTGCCAGAGCAGCCTGCCTAAAAGGCTCTCTACTCTCATCCTCCATGGCCACTGACTGTATATTTGGTACAGCAGAGAGAAAAACTAACAGAAATATTTTGTAAAATCACTAAACTGACATGCACACACAAAAAAACCCCCCACAATTTTAAGAACTGAATGCTGCTACCGTATAGAAGTAAAGTTTTGACTGCAGATGGATAAGCGATATCGGCACTGATGCGTATTAGATGGCAGGAAAAAAGGAACTGAGGTGGTTCAGGGATGGTGCAGAGGTAAGCCTGGTGTCATGGGCCATTCTCGCTGTTCCGTGCATGCAGGCAGCTTGCCATGGCACCAGTCCTCTTGAAAAGTTCTGGCTCCAGCAGGGTCCTAGTGCTTCTGGCTAAAACCCATTAGTGTGAATCAATGGTAAAGACTGATTAGTGGAAGATACAGTTCATCCCCCAGTTCTCTGAGCACAATAACTGTAAGAGGGCAGGGACTCCTTACAGGTCTGGCAGGAACCAAGACTGATCAAGGACAGGCAGAGGCTCCCAAGGCCTGGGAGCAGGAGGGTGTCTCAGCAACTCACACCTGACCCTGTGGAAAAAGAAATGAGTCACCTGGAAATGCGAGTTGAGCACCCTACCCCCGGCAAGGGGTCCCAACCAGAAGTGGCAAAGCCATGTTATCCACCAAATGCAGATTATGGTTCCCACCAGCCTGGATGCTACCTCACTGGCATCATAAGGTATTCTCGCTTGGTGCCTCACCAGCTCCAGGTCCTGGGTGGAAAGGCAAGTGGCCTACCTGGTTCTCTTGCAATCTAGCACCTGACTCAACATCACTGAAAGGTGCTTGCCATAAAGTGACTAGTGTGCAGAGATACACATCATGGTGTGTGCTGACACAAAGACTCTCCTGCCCCAAGCATTAAACTCCACAGAGTTGGTGTCAGGAGGGTGATGGTGCACTGAGTGTTAAGGCCCAGAGGAAATCCGCAGCACCAAAATCCCTGAGGTGGGATGAGGAACAGAACCTGGAGACTCCACGGGAGTGCAGTATCTGTGCTGGAAGTTCCTAGAGGGGCTGAAGAAGAGGCAAATGGATGGAGCCAGATGTTCCTGTATGCCACCATAAATGGCTGAGGCCACGGAGGGATGAGAGTACTGTCACTGCTATATTTTCCTAGAAATAACACCACCAGGGGAGTAGTACTGTGACCTGTAAAATGGTGAAGACAAAGTTCCTGAATCATCTCCGACAGGAATTGCTGGTACAGAGAGTGCTCAGCATCAGTGAGGAGACAGACCCAAAAATATTTTTCCTCAGTGGTGGAAGTGGGAGAGGAGGAGCTGGATTCAGGCAGTTGCAGCGTAGGACCTCAGGGTTGAAAACAGCCTGATGAGCTCCACAGTAAAATTGGTCGAACACACCAGTTGTTGACCTGAACTGGTCCTAGGTCACGGACCCAAGAGGATCAGAAATACCTTGGAGAGAAGGAAAGGGGGCAGAGGAAGGTGAGGAGGAGTATGGTGGTGGTCATGAGTGACCAGGCTAGGTCCTCTGCCAGGACTGCAGGAATGTTCAGGGGACCCTGCCCAGAGGGAGGACCTGACAGACTTACCCATCTGTGAATGACCAACATCTGTGGACCAGTACAGATGGTGCCCTTGGGAGGAACCCCAGGGTGGAGACAACGGAACAGATGATTCTGGAGACCGAACTAGTGCTGTAGCCCCTGCTGAGTTTCCAACTCTTCTGGGCAAAGGTTGAGCTGCAGGCCCAGTGCCCAGCCTCATCTCTGAACAGTGTTATCCCCGACTCCCAGGCCATACACAGAATCTAGGTGAGGGCCACCAAAAGAGTTGACCTCAGACTCTGCACCACAAACAGCGCAGGCCCCATCCCTGGCACCATGACCAGGCCCAGCACCAAGAACAACACAGAGACCCGAACCGACTCAGCAAAAGGTGCCTGAAGGTACTCCAGCACTGTCCCTGACACTGACCTAAAAGGCAACCCCAGATGATGCTCCTGGCCCCAATCAGGCTTGGAACCACACCCAGGATGGCCTCCATTCTTACTGGCCCCATTCACAGGTACAAGATTGGTGCCAACATCCTCCCCAGGTCCTCCGACAGCTTGGGGGAAGAAATAACAATAACCTCTAGGCCAAGAGAGGGACTGGTTCTGGCACTGCAAACAGTACTGAAGGGAGCCCTGGTCCTGCAGTCGGGATCACCCCACTCACTGGTACGGGCCTTAGTGCCAAGAGTCAAGGTGGTGCCAGGATGCAATGCTGAGGTGCTCACCCATATAGATCCTGTGTATAGCTTCAGCCTCAGCACCAGAAATGTCCACTGCTCTGAAGAGCCGATGTTCTGGCAGGAGTGCTCAGCCAACCTCTCGGAGGAAGCCAGCTGTCCACCTGAGCCCTCTCCTAAGGCCTCTGATGTCACAATGTTGTCAGCACGTAGAGCACCCTGGTCTTCCACAGTATGTATGGCACTGGGAAAGGGCTCAGTGAAGAGTCCAGGGACCTTACCTTGGCATAACTGGTGTGCTGCCTGCCTCCGAAGGTGGGGGGCTTGTGACCACACTTTAACTCATAGAGTTCGAGGGTGCGGTAGTCCACTGAGAAGCAGGTGTTTCACCTATCCATATAGTGGTTGGCACCAAGGCAGCTCAAGCAGATATCATGTCAGCCTTGAATGGCAATGTGTTCCCCTGCAGGAGCACTGACGCATGGTAGGCTGCCGGGATTCTTCTTCTTTTGCGTGGCCTTCTTGCCTTTATACTTATCAGGACTGGACATGGCAACGTGGACCAATAAACAAGAAACAGAAAATAAATGAATCTGGTGCTGAACTAAAATGAGAGAAAAATGTGAAAATAATAAATGGCACAGAGGAAAAACAGTGGTGAGAAGTATAGCATCAAAATGAGCAGAGACTAACTGGGGAAAGTCTATATGACGGAGTGTTGGTGACCAAGTTCCCAGGATTCACTATGAAATCCCGACAGTCACGTCTCCCAAGTTCAGGAGACCAACAGGGTTTTAAGTGTAATGCGGGGGGGCTCCACCTTCCGCACCCCCCCCGATAACTTAAATAACCAACTCCAAGGGGAAGCAAACCTTGGAGGAAAGGAAGTTACAGGGGGTGGAAATGTAAAAGAGCGGAGGCAGGGAACAGAGCCCAGGTCTGATGCACCATGCTGGCCAAACTGCTGGTGGCTTAGCCCTCCACACCATGGGAGCAGCTTGGCAAGCTTCCGCATCCTCCGTGTACTTGTGGTGTCCAACTAGGGGTAGAGAAGCGGTTCATCATATCCACTACCTTACCCCTGTTGGCACCACATTTCTTTCTGTCAGGCGAGCGGTGTGTTGGGCTGCAGAACTCGGGATCCTGCATGTTGGGATTCCGACTGTCAGCATTTAGTTATACTCCCAGTTCTTGTGGTGTGCACCTGACAGAAGGAAAAACAAAATTGAGGAAGGTACAGGTGTGGCGTCACCCGGTTACTGGACAACCCATGAGTGCAACATCACTATGTCTGTCTTGTAGGTAGTGCCGGCACCGATGCAGGTAGTCTAGACTGCAAAAGACTTTGCTCCCGCTGGGTCCTGGCACCTCCGGCGTAGACCTATAAGTGGGAATGAATGGTGAAGATGGATTTTTGGAAGATCACTGCTTTTAAGTTGCTTCCAAAGGATGGTCAACGGAGAATCTAAAATTGGCCAGGAAGAGGGATAAATCACTCCCCCTAGGGCAGGCTAGGGAAGAGTAGGTACTGGAGTCCTGTTCCTTATGCTGCAGGTCCCAATGAGCAATGGCCATTAACTCAGACAGCAGTGACAATGTTGTTGGCAGAGGATTAGCTGATCCTGGATCTGGCTCTGTCTTATTATACACTGCAGGCCATCATGCTCCTTAGAACACTGTTTAAAGGCAATACGTGGTGAGGTAGGTGAGGCACCCACCAAATCCAATCCTGGGACAGGCCACCTTGATCACGGCCCTCCCACACACGCAATTTAACTTATGCTGATAATTACCCCAAAGTGTATGTGGGGCCTAGGGTCGGGCTATACTGGCTCCCATGAGGTCACCCCCTTTAGTTGGACTTCTGCTTTAAAATTGCATAGACTAAGCCAATACATTTGCATCCTTTCTGTGACTCTTGGGTTCCTGGGCTGGGTGAGAACTCCATGTTCACTCTCCCTGTCCACCTATGCCAGGGGTGGCTCCCCCATCTCCTACCTTAGCTGTAGTCTCTTTCTCCAGCTGATGGTCCAGACAATTTCATCATGTTGAAGATTTAACGTCAAAATATCACCTGGGTAACAGTCTGTCCAAATTTGCCATGGAATAGCAAGGGCAATGCTCAAACTGCTGTAGTAGGGCTATGATTTCAGCTACCGTTGCCTGTGAATGTCTGGTTCACTCTGCTGAACTACCGCTGCCAGTGTCTGTACTGAGAGATGGCCCAATAGGCTATGCAGGCACCCCAAAGTTTCTTCTGGATGTCACTGACTGGCTGGGAAGGAGGCGAAGTGTTAATTGCAAGGTCATACCCCTGTGCTCCAGGTCCACCTTCGCCTCTTCAAACATATGGTAAAGAATTTCACTATTTGTGAACTGCACTTTATGTGGAAAGGGAGTTTGAAATTTAATATCTGCCTGGTTGAGGGTTCATAAATAGAGGGCATAGGCCCTCACTTTTGTTGTATTGCAGGGATGTAGTCATTGTCCAGATATATCTGCTGATCGTGAACCAACACTTTAATCTGCGTCCATACTTGTGCCAAGACATTTTCTTTCAAGGCATGATGAAGATATTTTAGTATTACTGATTGTGGACGCTCTCCCCACAGCTGGTCTGGGGCCCAAGGCCCTATGCACTCTTTCTGGCTCCAAATCTATGTCAGGACGAAAAAGTAGGCTAGTTTTTAACAGTTCAACCACAAAGTCAGTGATTTTCATGCCCTCTGCCCTCTCTGAGACCCTACAGATCCTAATGTTTTTTCTCCTGGCTTGCCCCTGGATGTCTTGCATTTTCAGCTCCATCTGTATTTGGCAGTGGAGCAGAAGATAAGCCATGTGGTCAGAGAAGTCAGAGAGTGAGGTTACTGATGCCGGTAAGCCCTTTTGCTCTGTTTTAAGGGTATTTATTTCTTGTGGAACCCCCACAATGGAGTCAAGCACCTCCATGTGGAAGGCCCGCTGCTCAGCGAGAAACCTGTCACAGGTGATGTAAAGTGGAGATCAGGGCAGCTGTAAGCATGGTGAGAAGGCTGCGCTGATTCCACCGGAGGCTGGCTGTGGTTCAGGGAGACTGGGGGAGCTTTTTGTGCTGTTATCTTGTTCTTTTTCTAACCCCCCCCCGTGCCTTTGTAGGTATGCGCAGGACACATTTGGGTAATTTTATAACCCATCTGGCACATGAAAAGCGGAACTTTCTTCTCAAGCTACCATTCCCTAGTGTGACATCACTGGAACTCATCACTTAAAGAAAGTTTTGAGTAGAGGAGAAATGCGTGCATGTGACAAAGTCCCTTTTGTAGGGTGGTCAGCTCTGCAGGGATGCTGGATCCAGAGGCAGAGTATCATCAGTGTACAGCTGGCAGTTCACACCTCCAACATGCTGATGATGCAGGTCTTTCACATGCAATATAAAGAGAATCTTTTTTTCCTCCCAAAAATATTCTTTACTGGCAAATCTCATCAAATAAAAACTAGCAACTGAGCCAGAACAAGTTTCACAAACAGATAGTTTTAGAATGCATTATTTCCATCATGTACACTTACAGTACAGTAAATCAGTTTAGATTACAATCTGTGTATAGAATTGGAAGCTATCGTAACCCCCTTTCAAATGGGGGTTCCCAAAAGTCTTCCAGGAGCTTGCTTAAATGCTCCAAGCCTGAATGGTGTCTGGCGTTTAAGCCATTTATCTGTGACTGCTTTTAGAGCCTCTGGTACTGTCTCTTTAAGAGCTGTCAGCTTGCAAACATAATTAGTTCGTATGGCAGGACTGTGTGTTTTACTGCTTGAGTCCTACTCGAGCTGCTGCCAATTCACTCCATTTTTGCAGTCGCTAAGCGTGCAAGGGGAGCCTATCTGAAAAATAACTGTTTGCCAGAAATCATTTAGGGTAATAATGAAAATACAGTTTGTTTAACTTGATTTCCTTTGTAGTCTGAATTGTCTGCCTAGCCCTCCATTCTAGTTTTGAACTGCTGAACTGGACCAATCATTGTGGGTTGAGGGAGCTCTAAAATGGTGCCTGTGGACAAATCAGAAAGTACAGTTACGTAAGAACTTACCATAACAGTAGATCTTCGAGAGAGGCTCTTGCAGTAGGTAATTACATACAGGACTGACGCCGGCCGGCTGCAGGACCCCACAGGAAAATTTCTAGCTAGCAGTCCCTCAAGGGAGACCGCCCCACGCCAGGTGACCGCATCATAATGACGCCGGTATAAAGGGGCGGTCCCGGACGCCCGCCCAGTTCTTTCCCGCCACAGGCCCGGATGAGAGAAAGCAGACATTTCCCTCAATGGAAAAGGAGCTGAAAAAGCCTAGGGGATGGAGGCGGAGAGTATTACTACTGCAAGAGCCTCTCGAAGATCTACTGTTACAGTAAGTTCTTACGTAGCTGTACTATCTTACTGAGAGGGCTCTTACAGTAAATAATTATATATAGGACAGAATCCCAAGCAGTCTGGAACAAATGAAAGGCACCGGGAGGAGGAACTACTCCAAAAAGTATTAAATAATCTAGCAGGTCTCAAGAAAGGAGGCCTTGCAAGACAGCTAACCCGAAGCCTGCTCTACGGCGAGAGGCAATGTCCAAACTGTAATGTTTAGTAAAGGTATGGACTGAAGTCCAAGTGGCGGCAGCACAGATGTCTGCCGCAGACACGTTCTTGAAACAAGCCGAAGAGGCGGCAACTCCACGAGTGGAGTGACCTCTGACTTGACCCGTGAGGGTCTTATTGTACTTGTCATAATAGAAAGTGAAGCAATGGGCCAACCATTTTGATAGGCATTGCTTAGAGACAGCATTGCCTTCTCTTTTGTGAGAGAAAGAGACGAACAACTGATCAATCTTTCTGAGATCCTTCTTCCTGTCGGTGTAGTATCTCAGAATCCTGTGAACATCCGTGGTATGGAGCAGGTATTCTCCTTGATTGGAGTACTGCGTGAAGAAAGCAGGTAATTCAATAGACTGATTTAAGGTAGATTCCGCTATTACCTTCGGAAGAAACTTAGGATTACGAAGAGCTACTCGATTTTGTGAAAAAATCAAATAAGGATTTTGCACATCAGGGCCTGGGCTCGGAAATTCTGCGAGCAAGTAATGGCCACCAAAAAGCGTCTTCCACGATAAAAACTTCAAGTCTCGGAAGCCACAGGCTCAAAGGAGGAAGGAAGTTTCTAGGACAAAGTTTAAGTCCCAAGGTGGAGCTGGAGTCGGACAGGGGCCTGAGATGAAGGACCCCTCTGAGGAAAGTTTGGATACCTCCAGCTGGGCAAATGCCTTATCAGCGAAAAGGGACATGGTAGGCTGAAATAGTCACCATATGGACTTTCAAAGGGTGACTGAGACAGGTCAAAAGATGGCGCATGTACTCAAGCAGAATGGTCACAGGGCATGAAAGGGCTCCACGTTCCTGGGCATGAGCCAGATGGAAAATCTTTTCCATTTCATGGCAGAGTGGACCTAGTGGAGGTTTTCTAGCCTCTACCAGAATCTCGGCCACCTTAGGAGAAAGCCAAAACGAGACTGAGCTAGGTCTGCAGGAGCCATGCATGAAGTTGAAGGGACTTGAGTCCCGGATGGACCAGGGTCCCTGATCCTGAGGTCAGCAATCCCGGAGATAAAGGAAGAGAAGAGGAGGAACCTCTGAGTATTGTTGTAGAAGAAAACCAGATTTGCCTGGGCCAGAAAGGGTGATCAGGATCATTCCGCTCCTTCTAAAACAAGCTTCTGTAGCACACGAGGGACCAGAGGAATTGGGAAAAGCATGAGCGAATCTGTCCTTCCAGCTTAGAGATGAGCATCGCTCCAGAAAGCACCTCGCTCTGGAGCGGCGAGCAAAAGACTGGAGCTTTGCATTTGGGAGAGCGAACAGGTCTATCTGAGAGTCCCCCAAATCTGGAAGATGCTTTTAGAACTTTCTAGTCCAATTCCACTCGTGTGGTAAAAGCCGACGAGCGACTTAGTCTGTCTGCCAGGACATTATCGACTCCGAAACATGGATCGCCGTGAGGTGAAGGTTGTGAAGCATTGCCCAATCCCAAACCCCCCAGCTTCCCTGCACAGCTGGTAGGGACCGAGTCCCTCCTGCTTGCTGATGTACCACCAGCGCACATGTTGTCCGTTTGGACAGCTAGGTGACGGAAGGATGAACTGGTGAAGGGCCTGGGCGCATACAGCACTGCTGAAGCTTGAGCACGTTGATATGGAGAACTATCTCAACTTTGACCATAGGCCCTAGGTTGGTGAGGACCAGATGGGCTCCCCAACCTTAGCTTAAGCGTCCGTGGTCAGAGTCTGATCGGGGAGGATGAAAGAAGGACCCCCAGATAGGTTCTCTGAACCATCCACCATTGCAAGTCTCTTACCATCGAGATCAGAACCAGATGACCTAGGTGCGTCTACCTGTTAATCCCACTGAGGTTAGAGAGTCCACTGAGATTCTCATGTGGAGGCGGCGGCAGCAGACCGTCGGGATGGCCATAGCCATAAGCCCCAGTAGGCAGACTCCTGACCTCGCGGAACCCTCCTGCATTCTGATAGGAGAAATCTGTGACTGGAGGGCGCCCTGTCGGAGGCAGAAGGCCTTGCACAGTGATGTCGAGAATTGCCCGATGAACTGGAGCCTCTGTGAAGGATCCAGGTGAGACTTGGAATGGTTGATGGTAATACCCAGGCCAGTGAAAACCTGCTGGGTGAGGAGAGAAAATGCAGAAGTTCCTCCTGGGCCAGGGCACTTGAAGCCAGTCGTCCATGTGAGGAAAACCTGTGCTCCCAAAAGGCATGGGTGGGCGCTTCCACCGCCAATTATTTAGTAAAGACTCGGGCGACGAGAAGAGACAAGCAGGAGCACCGATTGGTAGTGGACCCCTGGAGCATGAAACCTGAGGTACTTTCGGTGCGAAGGGCGAATGGGGATGTGCAGGTACGCATCCTGCATATCTAGTGGACAAAGCTATTGGCCCGGCCGAAGCAGGGGCAAAAGGGTTTGAAGGGAGAGCATCCTGAACCCCTTGTATTCCACATACAGGTTCAGAGAGCTGAGATCGAGAATAGGTCTGAGATCTCCCGTCTTCTTTGGTACAAGGAAGAAGTGGGAATGGTAACCCGTCCCGTAGAGGTGAGGGGCGGGTTCTATAGCCTGTTTATGAGGGCACAGATTTCTTCCCTGACCAAGGAGAGATGGTCCCTTAAGTAAGCGGAGTTCAGAGGGGGTGACACGGAGGTTTCTGTAGAAACTCTATGAGTGCCCTCTGCTATGATCTAAACACCCATGAATCTGATGTTATCTCTCCCAACCCGGAAGGTGAAGGAGAACCTCCCTCCTACCCGGTTCCTCCGGGGCTACGGAGGCGGTGGGAGAGGAAGAGTCAAGTGGTGTGAGGCAGTGCCACAGCTGGGGCACCCGTTGCTTTGGGCGGTGGGGGCCTGGCAGCTGTGAGGCCCAGTGTTTAGTGGCCGCCTTCCTTGAGGTTTGGCTTGAGGCTGGCTGCGTCTGCGAGGGCCAGGCGCTGTGGAGGTTGGGGATGGTACACTGAATCAGCAGATTTAAGGGGCCGTCCCTTCTCCTCAAATCAGTGATGATATCCTTGACATCACCCGAAAAGCACAGAACCCTGAAAGGTGCTTCCTGATCGCTGACTGCACCTCGGGACCAGACCTGACACTGCAGAGCCATGCATGGCGCCGAAGACTCACGGCAAGCATGAGCTCCGTCCTGCGGTGTCCCTGCGTCATAGGTCGTCCTCAAAATATGACTGGCGAGCAGGCAGAGCGGACCAGGTGGGCCAACTCCTGCTTGACTTAGGAGTCAGGCAAGAGTCGATCTTAGATTCCGCCTGGGTAGGACGGCCTTCTGGTAATCCCCATGTGCTACATGGTTCAGGGCCCTAATCCCAGTGTGGAGAGGCGTGATCTTCCTTCCATACTGATCAGAAGCGAATTCCTTATCCGGAGGCAGCTCAAGTGTTTAAGGGTGTGCTGACCCGGCCGTGGTGCGCTAATCACAACCCGAGTCTGCATCGGGGTGAGAGTCTAAAAAGTCTACACCCTCTGGAGCCTGGTATAGCCTGTTCAACTTCCTGGGAAGTGGGGCTAAAAGCTGTGGTTGCTTCAAATACGTGAAACAAGGTGGGCATGCGGCTCGATCAGGGTGGCACTAGGAGTACGAGCCGTGAGGCAGAAGTCCAGATGTTCGGCGAGTTTAACCCCTTGAGGATCTGGCTCTAAGGAGTGCCACTGATGGACTTCCTAGATCTTCCTGAGCAACTCCGTGAAAGAAGGATCCTCCGGAGGAGACTTCGGAGGAGTCCTCGGCCAGGGCTTGGACGGAGAGCGTGGCTCGTCGCCTTTCTCGGAACATCCATCGGAAGCCTCCAAGGAGTCCGAGAGAGAAGGGGAGGAAGAATCTGAAGCAGAGTAAGACTCCCTAACTTGTCTAGGGGGAAGAGCAGGTTCCTTGGGGGGATCCCAGAACGCGTGTCCTGCCCCTCTCTGGATCTCGAGGGTAAAGCCCAGGAATCCGGAGGGAGGAAGTGCCGTCTGGGGCATACGGGGCTGGGCGTGGCACCGTTGCCGTAAGACGGCTCTCGACTTCCTTGGTGAGCTGAGCCTTGGCCTCAGCCCACCAGGAGGCAAGAGTCTCCTGAAGATCCACCAGCGGCCTAGGGGGCGGTGGAGGAGGAGGGGGGAGGGATAGTTGTACGGAGGAAATCCGTAGGGGGAGTATCCGTAACCCGGCTGCGGGTATAGCGGAGCCGGGTACTGCGGCGTCGGGTACTGCAGCGTCGAAGGAGTCGGCACTGGGTACTGCGGCACGGGATACTGCGGACCTGGGAAAACGGCGTCGGATATGGCGGCAGATGCCCAGGCACTGGAGGAGCTGCCGGAGCAGACGGCCCAGCCGGGTACTCCACGGGAGGATCAGTCGGGATAGGCCCGTGGGGTGGAGGGCCCGATGGAAGAGGAATATCCCCCGCCGGCATCGGAGGGGCCGGTGTCGGAACCGGCGTCGGCTGGGCCAGCGCCAGGGGAGCCGGCGTCAGATCCAGCTCTTGATGAAGAGGAGACGGTAGCCCAGGGTCCCGAGCCTCGTCTGGCGATGGAGGGGAAAAATCCCCGGGGTCGGGCAGGGACTGGGGCTCCCCTGGCGGCAGTGAAGGCTGCGGGGATCCTGAGTGCGACAGGCGGCGAGGGTCTGCCGTGGCTCCGAGGCCTGGCACATCGGGAGACCAGCGTGTGGCTTATGGGCGAATCGGCGGACGCCAGAGGCTGGCGTCCGACTCCGAGATCCCTCGCCAGGGCGGGTCGAGGGGACACTGCCATGTGCAGCCCTGAAGGGTCAAGCGTCTTAGTGGCCTTCTCGGCGTACGTCAAAGGCGGCGTCCGGCAAGGAGGTGCCCGCGCAGTAGGCCACAGACCTGCGGCGGTACTGGGGGCTAGACTCTCCTTTGCCGGAGGCGCCGGCGGGCTCGAGCGTGAACCCGGCAGGCGGGCGATGCCTCCTCCAAAGCCTTGGAGGCTGCCGATGAAGGCGATCCCGGAGGGATGTTACCTGCCGCGACTCTGGCGGGTCGCGGAGGAAAACCTTCTCGATGTCTTTCCTTGTCCGCCCGTATGCCTTTCAGGAAAGTCGGCGCCTGCCAAAGTTTCTTCTACTCCTTCTCCATCACGGACATCTTCTTTTTGAGGAGATGGGCTTCGAGGGACTGCTGGCGTCCTCTGCGGGTGGCCGCGTTGAATCGAAGGCAGTGCGGACACTTGTCGACCGCGTGGTCAGGGCCTAAACAGAAAAGGCAGAGGGAGTGACCGTCTTTGTGAGGCAGTTGGGCGCCGCACGAGTCGCACTTATTCTTTGAAGGGGACGACATAAACTGACGTTCACCTGACGAAAGAAGGATAAAATTCTATACTGAAAACTTTTTGGAAAAACCAATGAAGTAACAGGACTGAAGCGATAGAACTTAACCGTGAGGCGCTGCACGAGGCTGGCAATGAGGGGAAAAGAACTGGAAGGCGGGCGTCCGGACCGCCTTATACCAGCGTTGTATGATGCGGTCACCTGGCGTGGAGCGGTCCCGCCAGGACTGCTAGCTAGAAATTTTCCGTGGGGTCCTGCCGCTGGCCGGCGTCAGTCCTATATGTGATCACCTACTGCAAGAGCCCTCTCGAAGTAAGATCTTGGACTCTTAATCTGAGCCAGCCACAAGAGGACTGTATCGGCAGTGACTCTGGGAAATGAAGTTTTGACCTTGGTGCCTTTTTTCACCAACAGGGGGAGTTTATTGTGAGTGACAGCTAAACCAGCCAAGAACTGGGAGGAACTCAAAGGTAGTGCCCGGTTTTGTCTACTGGAGTTTCAGTTCAGTTTGGCAGTGAAGAGACAAGGAGCCCAGTGCTTCTTCAGTGTGTAGTTTAGCACGGGTAAAACGCGTGTAAGGCCCTAAGTTTCGGTCTGCAGCTTGTGCAAGTGCCTGTTCGGACTGAATCCAACCTCTGAAGAGAATCAAGCAGATCTGAAGAGTAGAAACCAGGCTCACCCTGTAGAAGACTGGAGAAACTGCTGAATCGCGATCGGTCTGTCAGAAACTGAATCTGCTGTGTGTTCTCCCGGGTATTGTGCAGTAACTGCGATCGGGATCGAGAAGCAGCCTGCCTGGTATAGTAATTTCCTTTTACATATAAATGTGTGTAGTGCTTGTGGGGAATCGCGTTTCAAATCCCCTGTACAGTGAATTGAGAGCACGAAACTGGAAGTAAACCCCAGTTAAAACCAGGCTACCTCTATTTGCTCTGAACTGCAGTGGGGTCTAGTCATAAGGACCTTGCCCACATGGTCTGCTCCTCCTGGCAATCCAGGACAACCTACCTCCCATTCACTTTTCAGTATTGGGCTGTGAGTGCAAGCAGGGTAGCTCCCTGCCATTGGTTTATCGAATTGCAAGTGTGTCACCTAATTAATTGTTTTTTTTCTTCTTCACGAACTGAGCCAACCGGCTCCAGATTACAATTTGGGTATTGTGCATGCATTTTCCTTCTTCAGGGCCCCAACCAGCTCCACCAAATAGGTTAGCCTCTAGTTGCCTGGGTACCCAGTAAGAGTGACATTTGGGATTCTGAAATATGTGTACAGTACTGTGATTATTAATGCGTTTAAGCTAATTAACCCGATTCCCCCCGTCCTTGTTATATTCCCCCTAAATAAATCAGATCTGTTTGTTTCAGCAAAGTTACACTGCCTATGTTAAAGTATTGTACTGTGGTTTTTGCACTGTATCATCTTGTTTTACAGGGAGTCCCCAGTCACAGTGACCGAACCAGTCCTGGGGGTAAGTGTATACTGTGAAGGTAATTCTGATATATTGTGTGGGCCAATAGTGGGAAGAAAGGGGGGTCGTAGTGTCCTAGAGGGCTGTGACCAAGTTAGTTTAACTGTTGCAAACCCTGATCTCTGGGTGGAGGCACTCGCCATTAGACCTAGACCCCTCGACCTGTTAGTAGTTAGGCAGGCAGGGGTAGTAGCCCTTGGGATAGCGCCACCTAGCGGTTACACTATTATAAGAAACACAGACTTTGATGGCAGATAAGTACTGCCTGGCCCACCCAGTCTGCCCATTTCCCTACCTACAAGATAAGCTGCAGATCCTAGTTAACCAACAGACTATTTCTTCCTACCCACCCACAAAAATTGTATTATGTCTGTCCCATGCATTCTTGAATTCTCCCACAGTTTTAGACACCACAACCTCCTCAGGAAGGCTGTTCCAGGTGTCCACCAGCCTCTCTGTGAAAAAATACTTCCTCACATTGCCCCTGAATGCACCCCCCCCCTTTTCAAATTGTGTCCCCTTGTTCTTGCACATCTCTTTTTCTGAAAGATGCTACTCTCTTGGACTTTGTTGATTCCACTGAGGTACTGAGGTAAAAGTTTCTATCATGTCCCCCCTCTCCCTCCTTTCCTCAAGGGTATACATGTTAAGCTCCTTTAGTATCTCCCCTCACATGGCTTCTGTTGCAGACCCTGCACCATTTTAGTTGCCCTCCTCTGGACTGCCTCTATCCTGTCTATGTCCTTGCGGAGATGGGGTCTCCAGAACTGGATGCAGTACTCAGATGGGGTCTCACCAACTGTCTGAACAGAGGATAACAACTTCCTGTTTTCTGCTGGTGATGCCTCTCCCTGTACATCCCAGTATCCCCAGCCCGCCTGCCTTCTCACATTGCTTGCTAACCTTAAGGTCATCTGATATGATTACCCCAGGTCCCTTTCCATTTTTGTTGTTGTTACTATCTCCCCCACTGTGTAATCTTCCCCTAGGTTTTTGTTTCCCAGGTGCATTATTTTGCACTTCTTTGCACTGAATCCAAGCTGCCATACTTCTGACCATTCCTCCAACCTTGCCAAGTCCCTTCTTATCCTTTCCACACCTCCTTGTGTATCAACCCTGTTGCAGATCTTTGTGTCATCTGCAAAGAGGCATACTTTTCCTTGCAATCCCTCTGCAATGTCACTTATAAAGTCATTAAAAAGGACTGGACCCTGTACTGAACCTTGCGGTACCCCACTAGTGACCTCTCTTTCTTCAGAGTGAACTCCATTTACAATTATCTTCTGTGTCCTGTTGTCCAGCCAATGTATTACCCAGGCTACCACCCTGGGACCCACTAGTATGACAGACAATTCGTATTAAGTGCTAGTGTGACCCTAGTGGTCCATGTCAGAAGTTAATAAGGCTTGGTAAATAACAAGTCAGTTAATGGACTAAAAGATACACATGCAAAAAAAAAAAAAAAAAATTGCAATGAGAAAAATAATTCGACCTGAGAACTGTACCCAGACCCCTGGAATACCATAGCGGTGCTCTAACAGGCTCATGTGGTTAAACCTGATGCAATACCAGAGAAAGGAAGTGTGTCCAGGACCCTCAGGTCCAACCATGTGAACCTGTAGTTCAGTAGTTACAGCTCCCGGACAGTATTCTGGGGGCCTGGGTTCAGTTCCCAGTTGGTCAAATTATTTCTTTCTCACTAACATTTGTGATTTAAACTCCTTAGCAGCATAGGTGTAGCCAGGCATACTCGTACTCTATGGTGTGCAATTTTATTTAAGGGGGTAACAAATAGGCTCTGAACTGCTTCCTTTTTCCAGGAAAACTAACAAAGAAAATGTTGAACATTTCTGTAATTTTATTCATAGGAGTCAAAACTAGAAGGACTGGTCACTAATACTGTCTTTGCATCCTAAGGACAATACAACTTTACAGGCTCTGGGCTGGTATGTGGGTGTCTTAGGGAGCAATGCATGGCACCAACCATTGTCATGGAATACAAAAGTTGTATTTATTGTGCCAAATGAGGCAACAAACATGGTCCTGATGTACATTTGTATATTGTCTGGCTACACCCAGAGGGTGAGAGTGAGTCCACTTGGTGTGCAGATCTGAAATCCTGGCTACACCCCTGCTTAGCAGCAACTAATACTGCACCAAAAAACATCTAATCAGAATAAAAAAGGCATTCCTAGCTATAGTGAGCATTTTAATCCAAAAATAGCTAGTCTATTGCAATTCCCACAATAAACTATACCATAAACTAGTACAGTAAAGATTAATGGAATTAAAACATATGTACTACAGCCCCAATCCTCTGTGAGTGCAAAATGCAGCCAGCAGAATTTACTAAACTCAAGTCCTTTCTTAGATCAGGAGCAGGGGGAATGCGAAGGAGCAGGGGGAAGGTTAAGATAGATAGGAGGATATATTTATTCATTGAAAGAGTTGTAGATACGTGTAACAGCCTGACGACAGAAATGGTAGATGTAAAAACAGTAGGGGACTTCAAGCATAAGTGGGATAGACACAGGGATGCATTAGAAAACCGGCAGGGAGGAGGGAGGCTTGCTGAAGACCAGTTAGGGTCTAATATGACAGATTAGGTATAACCTCTAGGTGGCGCTATCCCAAGGGCTACTACCCCTACCTGCTTGGCTAGTAGCAGGTTAAGGGGCCTGAGTTCTGATACGGGTGCCTCCACCCAGAGGTCAGGGTTGGCAGTGGTCAAGCTAACCTGGACACAGCACTCCGGGACACTGTAACCCACCACTTTCCCCTCTAGTGGCCTGAACACTGTACAATGATCACTTTCACAATACTCCTGGTACACCACACAAGTACCCACACTGTTTGCTATTACCACCAGGGCCAGTTCCTCTGGCTCGACCCTGGGGACCGCCTGTAAAACAAGGTTATGCACAGCAAATAGCAACAGTACAGTACTTTAAGCACAAACAGGAACCACAGTCAGATTACACACAGAAAAAGTTAGATCTGATTTATTCAGGGGACCTGAACAAGGAAGGGGCAAATCACGTTAATTAGCTTAAAGGTTATATAAATCATGCAGTTATGCATGCGCTTTGAGTCCCCCACACAGTCACACCTCTGGGTACCCAGGTGGAGAAGAGATGGGCTAGCCAGGACTGATGCCCGGGGTTGGCCGGCATCGCAGCTGGTTGGGGCCCTGTGATGGAAAACACAACATGCACAGTATACAATATTTGTAATCCGGAGCCAGAGGGCTCAGTTCATAAAGGAAACGAAATAACAAGACAATCAGATGACACACTCAGATTAATTTGTTGTTGCAGGGAGCTACCCTGGTATTTACTCACGATACCCAAGACTGGACACAGGCCGGATGAAAATTGAGACTGCAGGTGGTTAATCTGGAATACCAGGAGAAGCAGGGCCCACACGAGTTGCAAAGGCGTCATTCCTATTCAAGCACGGAACAGGGAGCTGATCCCCAGGCAAGTCTCTCGTTGATGGCTTCTCTGTGCAGTGGGTAGTCTGGCTGGGCCAGTCTGGCAAGGCCCAGACCACACGGAGACAAATTCGGATGCAGTCCGTTTTGGGCTGGATATAGCTTCCAGCAAGCAGAACACAGTTCACACAGTGGGGAAATGAAAATTACATACCTACTGTAATTCTTGATCTTTCTGTGTATCTTCACCATTCATCACTATTGGGTTATAGTGCTGCGAGAGCTAGGATCCAGGAGACTTTTAAATATATATATATATATAGATACGTATGTGTGTGTGTGTGTGTGTGTGTGTGTGTATATATATATATATATATATATATATATATACATACACATGAGCGGATTAGACAGAGGGCTGGTGCCACCCTCAAGACCGACATTCTACGTGGCGCTCGTGGTTTGGCAGTTATTCGACGTCGACTCCACCCCAACACCAGTTCTGCAACGCCGGATAGTGTAAGGAAGGGAGGATGGGATGGGGCAAGAGAGCTCAAGGGATAGGAAAAGAAGAAGAAACCAAAAAGGAGAAATAAATGACGAAGAGGACAGAAAGAAGGAAGAGATTTAAGGAAAATTGGGGGAAAAAAAGGACGGAAGGGGCCCCAATCTCTGAAAGAAGGAGAGGGGGAAGGAAAAGAACACACCCTCAGAAAAAGGGGTTAAGTGGGGGGTTAAGATCTAGACCTGGATCGACAGAAGACTTGAGGTCGCAGAACAGGTCTGAACACTACCCACTAAATCATTAAGAGGGTGGGAACTCATACCTTCCCTCCCTCCCAACAGAGGAATGCTGTTTTAGCACAACAGCAAGAGCGTAGCAAAAAACGGAGGAGACCCTTCTACTCCGAGACCCTAGGAAGAAAAGGAGGGGAAGGCTGCCAGAGCTTTCCAAGAAGAGGTTTTGTCGTCCCCTGTGTGCCTCCAACAGCCCCTACCGCCTAACACAAGGGAGAGGAGAGAGAGAAAGAAAGTCACACAGGGGCAGGGGAGGAGTCAGAGACTGAGGCCCCAGGGGGATGGAGGGAGGGATTTAGTGATGAATGATAAAGATACACAGAAAGATCAAGAATTACTGTAGGTATGTAATTTTCATATCTTATCTGTGTCAATCTTCACCATTCATCACTGTTGGGTGAGTACCAAGCCCCACCCCCCCAAACAAAAAAAGAGGGGAGGGTACTCTGAAACCTTAAGGGACTAAGTCCCTTAGCTTCCAGTGGGTGAGGCACTGGAGGGAAGAACCCTTACAGGCCTGGCGAGGCCTGAGACTGATCCAAGTAAGATGGGAGATCCCCCAGTGGAGGAAGAAGGGTGCCCGAAAGTCGCCGTCTCACCCAATGGGAGAAGACATGGGTTCTCCGATAGGTGGAGTAAATCACCCTATGCTGGGCCAAGGGTGACAACTGGAATAGGTGAAGCCATGCCGTCCGCCAAAGGCAGATCGCTGTCCCTACTACTCTGGAAGCTACCTCACTGGCATCATAAGATGCCCTTGCTTGGTGCCCTGCAAGCTCCAGACCCCGTCTAGAGAGGGCAATGGCTTGCCTGGTTTGCTCCGAAGCAGGCATCAAGGCTAGGAGTTGTCCTAGCCTAAACCACAAGAACCTACCATAGGCTGCATAGTGGGCCTGATGTGCTGCGATAGACAGAGAGATCCGTGCCGAGTAGAACACTCGTCTCCCCCAGAAATCGAAATCTACAGAGTCCAGATCCAGAGGGCGGTCACGGTATAGGGCATGAGACCCAGAAGGAGTATCCAGGGAGGTCAAACCCGAGACTGGGTGAGGCATAGCGCCTGGAGACTCTGGGGGAGCGCAATACCACTGGCGTTAAGTCCCTAGGGGCTGGCACTGTGGAGAAGGGCCAAAGTCAGAGCCGATGTGATGCTTCCTGAAAAGGAAGAGGTCAGGCGGGAGCCACCAAGTGGGCCGCGCTGAACTCACCTAAAAAGGCGCAGGTCACATGCGCGGGATTGCTTAAGGGAACGGGGATCAAATGAGGCTCGTCCAACATCCTCACCAGGAAGCATTGATAAGAAGACAAATCAGATGATGGGGAAATGTGGACCGAAGGTTCCTCTCCCTCAGAAGAGGAAGAGGACGAGCTGCCAGGTTCAGGGGCCTGCTGCACAGAGGCATGGTGAAACACCTGTTGGTCCAGGGCATGGAGGTAGGAGGGGAAATGTGCAGCAGAACCTCTGAACTGTTCCCAGGTAAGAGATCCGCGAGGGCCTAGGATAACTGGGACTACCGGGAATGAAGACAGAGGCTCAACGGACAGGCTCCTGGAAGCAGGAGAGTGGCCTCTGTCAGGGCGAGGGGGCCAACAGGATCCCCTACGAGAGGAAGGGGAGACCAAGGCTGCCGCAGCTAACAGCCGTTCAACTGCATCAGAATGGATGGAGCTGTGCCCTGTGAAGAAATCCCCCCATGAGGTGACTGGGACCGTGTGAGTCCAGAAGGACGGTCCCTGACCTCTGAAGAAGTGGTCCTTCTGGCAGACTCCAAAAAGGAAAGACAGGGGCCTGCGCTACAGCTCCTGTCAGAGCCTGGCTGGGCCACAGAAGGGGCTCGCTGCGCCACACTCCTATCTCCCAACCCTTACGAGTCGGAGAAAGACCTTGTCCTTGTAACCACTAACCTAGGCAACTGGCAAGCTGAAGTGGGCTCCGAGGAGTCCACCCAGGGAACTGTATCCTCCCCTCCTAATGCGCCCCGGGCTGCCCTAAACTTGGGCTGTCCAAACACACCAAGGAGGGGGGTACCCCAACTGAGGAAGCAGCCTCCCTAGTGGCCCCAGACTGCACAGCAGTGGCCACAGGGGCTCCTGCTGACTGGTCAGACACTTCGACCCCAAAGTCCACCTGAGGAGGTTGAGCCCCAGAAGGGAGGATAGTGGGGGCCGAGGTGCTAGAGATGGAAGGATCCGAAGAGCCAGAAGAACCCGGGAGCCAGTCTGGGTCTGATTCAGAATCCTCCTCCGAAGAGGTAGAAAACGAGGCCCGGTACCAGACCACCCCACAGGACCCTCCAGTACCTGGATCCCGAGGTCGGGCACCCTGGGATTCAAAGTCCCCAGAAGCAGCAGAGGAGAGTAGAGGCTCCAGCCCAACGCCGACACCCTCTTCGATGCCATGAACAGAGTTGGAGTCAGGCACGGCACCGGGTGCAACACCAGACCTCTCCCAGGTGCCACGGAGAACCGAATTGGGTACGACGACGTACTCGACACTAACAGTGGCCCCCGCATCGTGAGCAATACCGGAGTCCAGCACGGCACTGAGCATGACACCATGCACCGCTCCAGCGCCAAAGGCAGGGTCGACAATAAACACAACATCAACATCATCCCCGGCGCCAGAGGCGATGCCAGGAACAGAAATGGCGTCTGACTCTGTCCCGGCACCACAAGCGACACCGGGGACAGAATCAGGCCAGGAAACCCCCCCCAGCAACCTCCTCAACGCCGACCGCAGCGTCATTCTCCAAGCTCACAGCGCTGTGAACGGTGCCTGGACCAAGAGCGACACCGGTGGGAGCACCGAAGACGGTGCTGGTCCAATCCTGCGGGACCCGGAGCATGACACAGAGGGAGCCTTCGCTACCGGAGTAGTGATTACCAGAACGGTGCCTCCTGACTGACCCCCAAGAGGGTCAGCCTGGGCCTCCTGCACCTTGGAAGAAACCCCTGCCATGGCAAGGCTGTAAGAGGCGGAGGTTCCCTCCTCCTCGGGCCATATAGGACCGAGAGGGGACCCGGAGGAAGGGCAGAGAGTCCTTACCTTGGCCTTGCGCAAACGAATCCGTCCTCCAAAAGTCGGGGGAGCACGTCCGACTTTCCACACGTCCGACTTTCCACACGTGAATTTCGAGGACATGGCGGTCCACTGAAAAGCAGATGTCGCAGCTGTCCATATCGTGACTAGGGCCAAGGCAGGAGAGGCAATGATCATGCTGGTCCGTAACGGAATAAAGGTGGTCACACCGCTTTCAATGACTTTTTGCCAGGACGAGACATGATCAGACTAAAATTAACTAAAAACAGTACTCAATGCTGCTAAAAAATAAGGAAAGGTCTTACCGGTATCAAGCGACGTTGAGCAAAGGCGAAGCAGAACCAAGCAACTCAGTAACTGACAGACTAGGCCACAAAATCAGAGCCAACATGACGAGGGTCCACACTCGACGGCGGGAGAGAAAGAACTGGAATTGGGGCGGAGTCGACATCTGGTAACTGCAACCTTCGATTGCCACGTAGAATGTCGATCTCGAGGGCGGCACCAGCCCTCTGTCGACTCCGCCCATATAAAAAAAAAAAAAAGTCTCCCACGGGGTCCTAGCTCCGGCGTGCCATAACCCAGTAGTAATGAATGGTGAAGACTGACACAGATAAGATCTAACTTACAACCCACTAGCAGCTCAAAGCACATTTACATGTAAGGGAATTCTACTGTACCAAGCAAAGCGCTCCCTGGTCACAATCACAAAGTCTCTGCACACACCCGGGAGCTTAGGGGCAGCTGGAACTCCTGACAGGCCGATCGCATTCAGCAAAAATATTCAGTCTTCTTCAGGTTGAGCCTGGCCCACTTCAGTAGCTTACTTTAGTCACACAAACTTGGATTTAGTCCAAAATAATTCTCTTCTCTCCCTCTCAGGAGCAACAAACACACATGGGGGCCAAAAACTCAGCTTTTCACAGTTCTCCCATGTGAATCCACTCAGGATTGCTGCTCAGAATCACTTTAGCTCCTTACTCTTCAGTTTCCAGCTTCGATCTAACTGAAAACTGCAAGCAGCCCAGGACTTCCCCAATATCCAAAAGGTTTGGTTGGCTGATTTGGCTGCCAGTCGAGGCAAGAGCTCCCCCTTCAGTTGCAAAAAAGGCACAAAAAGTTCAAAACTACAATTCCTACAGATTTTGACTTCAGATAGCTCCTGTAGTCTGGCTACATTTTAGGTCCCACCAGTACTGTTTAGTCCAATTTGCAGTCCAGGACCAAGACAGTGGAGACAAACAAAACAGTCCTTGCTACGAAGAAAGCAGGTTAGACAAATTACACTATCATTATCACTCTAAATGATTTTCAGCAAATAGTTACATCTTTCAACAGAGCTCCCTCTCATATTACAAGAGCTGCAATCAGGCAGCTCTTAAAGAGACAGTACAGAGAGGCTATACAGGCTCTGGTAATCACATTTAAACTGCTAAAATACAGGACACCAGCCTGGCAGTGAGCATTTAGGCACGGTCAAGGAAGACTTTTTGGGAATCCCCATTTGTGTGTGTGGGGGGGGGGTTACACTGGCAATAAACATTTGGGCAGAATAGGTGGGCCAAGCAGTCCTTTTCTGCCGACAAATTCTATGTTTCTATAGATTTCACCCCAACCACCAGTGAAAACCAATTTCTTCTTTTATTGGTCCAATCTCTGCTGCTTGCCTTTTAGTTCCCAGAAATATTATTTACTGGCACATCTCATCAGCTATAAAATTTACAGTTTTAAACTGGTGTGACAGTTCATTTGAATTTAATACACCACAGTTCTAAATTTAAATTCTTACAATGCTATTTAAAAAAAAAATATGGTTGTGTCCACTACTTAGCCCTTTTTAAGCTCCCCTTCTGGATCATTAAGTACTGCATTTTTCAAATTTTGTTTTTCACATTTATGTCTCCCTTTTAACCTCCCTCTGCTCTTCTTCACCAAGCACATGTCCCAGGGCCCTCTATCTCAATCACTGCAGTTGCACTGACCCTCTTTACTTAGAAGACAAAACTATTCCAACCCCTAAAAGGGCCAGGGGCACAAATACTTGTGCAGTAAATAAAAATAAAAAAACACCCAGTGCTGGGGAGTCCCCAGTGAACTGAGGGTGAAGATCGGTTTCATGGACATGTCTAAAATGTACCCATATCCACCAGGGGCAGACTGTGCCTCTACTTCTCTCCATCCCTGGCACAGACTTTAGGTGAGTTAAGACTTAATACTGTACAGAACTGCGAGAAGTGCAGAGTTGCTGATTTGCTCCAAATGGATCAGTAGGACCTAGACCATTAATTCTCAGACTCTGCCATAGTGAGCCTCCCCCAAAATATGGAAATGATCTTGAGTCTCCCCATAATACTGAAATAATCTTGGGCCTCCCCCATAGACAAATAGAACACTTTGCACAGTACATCTAGAATAAAGTGAAACTCCTTTCAGTAGGTGGCTCTCATTTTATTCAGTTTATTGTAACCCACTCACTCGTATCCCCCACTCCAGGCCAGCCTCCTTGCTCTGCTATTTTGACTCTCGAAATGAAAATTACTTACCTACCTTAATTCTTGATCTTCTTGGATGGAGACTCCACCACTCATTCACCCTACTGGAACTACACTGGAGGTGCTAGGACACAGCGAGAGCCAAAAATCTTCAGGGGGGGTGGTGTCGAGGTAGGACCGAACATGCGCAGCGCCGCTAGGCTGGCTAATACCATATAGGCTATCTCGGCATCTACCCTCCAATCACTTCAGTACCTTTTTTACTGAAGAAGTGGATCATAAACTAATCTAGGAAACTAAACTAAACCGGACATAAGATAGTCTGTATGACCCATGTAAGAAGGGTCAGCTCAACAGTGTCTTCACAGCCCAGTCAATGAAGGGATGAAGCCCAAAAACAGGATGCGTGAGCTCGGGTCTGGTGGGTGGGCTTGTGAATGAGTGGTTAAGACTCTGTCCAAAAAGATCAAGAATTACGATAGGTTTGTCATTTTCATATCTTCCTGGACCAAAAGTCTCCACCACTCATTCACACTAATGGAAGAGTACTGAGCTAAAAACAATCCTGAGAAGGGCGGCAGGAGAAAGGAGCTCACTTAGGACACACGTCCATTAAGGATTGTCCTGCCAAAGGAGGGATGCTATCTGGCATGGACATCCAAGGCACAGTGCTTCATGAAAGTGTACACAGAGTGGCTGCGTTGCAGATGTCTGCGATGGACACATTCTGAATCTCTGCTAGGAATGCTGTGACTGCTCTGGTACAGTGGGAGCACACCCTGCCTTCCAGCTTGACGAATGCCATCAAGTAGCAATGTTGAAGACACACTACCAGCCAGGTTGAAATGCATCTGATGGTCACAGGCCGACCCAGCCTGGCCATGCTGAATGAGACAAAAGAGTTGCTTGGATTTGCGAATCTCTTTCGTTCTGTCGATGTAGAATCGCAAAACCCTTTTCACATCCAGAGTGTGAAGGGTATGCTCCCCTTCATTCTGGAAATGCGCAAAGTAGGTCGGAAGGACCAAGGGCTGGTTCAGATGGAATTCCGAGACTACTCTGGGAAGGAATTTAGGGCGAGTCCTGAGAACCACCTTGCCCTTGTGAAATACTGTGTATGGGGGTCTGTGACCAGGGCATGTATTTCAGACTCCCTGCGAGCAGAGGTAATGGCCACAAGGAAGGCTGCCTTCCAGGTCAGAAACTTTAAGTCACAGGTTGCTAGAGGCTCAAAGGGCTTAAGGGTGAGCATGTCTAGCACAAGACTGATATCCCATGCGGCTACTGGTGTCCTGACTGGTGGTCTAGTGTGTAAGACACCCTTGAGGAATCTCTCAACTGAGGGTAACTGAGCCACTAACATATAGTGTATAGGCTCGTAGTAGGCAGAAATCGTGCAAAGGTGCACCTTTACTGTCGAGTACTGCAGTCCTGCATTTGACAGGTCTAAAAGCTACTCTGACACCTTGTTTGGTGAGCAAGCAAAGGGGTCCAGGGCGGAATTCACGCACTAAATGGAAAATCGTTTCCACTTCACCGTGTAAGTCTTCCTAGTGGATGGCTTACGTGCCGCTAGGAAGATGTCTGAGATTCTTTGAGAGATGTTGAACCTATCCACTTCTATCTCCTCAGGAGCCAGGCATGGAGATGAAGGGATCGTAGGTTTGGATGGACCACCGGACCCTGTATCAGGAGGTCCGTCCGAAGGGGACGCTGTCTTGGAGGAACCTTCTATAATCCATTGATTAATGAAAACCATATCTGATGAGGCCAGTATGGGGCGATGAGAATCAGGCTGCCCCCATATCTCTATCTTGAGCAGCACCCTATGAATTAGGGGAAGAGGAGGAAATGTGTATAGAAAAGTGTCTTGTCCATCACAGTCTGAATGCATCCTGACAGAAAGCGCCAGGTTCTGGATTTCTGGAGCAGAATAGAAGCAGTCTTGCGTTGAGTGGGGATGCACAAAGGTCCAGGTCCAGAATGCCCCACCCTTTGAATAGCGATTGCACAACCTTTCAGTCAAGAGACCACTCGTGCGGATCCGCTTCCATTCTGCTGAGACGGTCTGCCAGATCGTTCTGGATTCCTGGCAGGCAGGCCACCTGGCTCAGGGCTGTGTGCTTGACACACCATTCACACACTATCATGGCTTCTCTGCGCAGAGGGTAAGAGTGTGCTCCCCCTTTTGTTGATGTAGTACATCACCGCCTTGTTGTCCATCTGAAGGAGAATTACTTTATGACAGAGCACATCCTTCAGGGCTCAGACAGCATACAGGACAGCTCTCATCTCCAGGACATTTCTGTACAGCTGGGACTCATCCTGACTCCACAGGCCCAGAGTGTGGAGGTCCTGACAGTGAACTCCCCAACCGATCAGAGATGCAACTGTGGTGATGGTGATCTGCGTCTCCAGTGGGGCAAAAGGAAAACCTTGGAGAAGGCTGTTGTCCTGAGTCCACCAGGTGAGTGACCTCATAAGGGCTCTATCACCTTGATGTGAAAGGATTGCGAATGCATGGTTGGAGACCACTGAGTACTAAGCATACATTGTGTGGTTCTCATGTGCAACCGGGCCAGGGGCACCGTGAACACAGACAACTAAATGAGATCTGGCATGCGCTGCACTGAGAGAGCCCGGACTGAGTTATTCTCCTTGATGAAATGAGCCATCTGGAGAATGTCATTTCTCCTGTCCTCTGGGAGGAAAGTTCTCACCCTGGAGGTGTCCAGGAGAGCTCCTATGAAGACAAGTTGTTGGGAGGGTTGACGCTGCAATTTTTCCAGGTTCAGAAATCCCATGAATGTTAAGAACTTGGAAGCTATAGAAACTGCTTCCAGTTTCCCATGTCTAGAGGAGCTCGCTAGGAGCCAATCGTTCAGGCACAGGTACACCTCAATTCCGAGTTCTCTGAGATGCACCACAAGTACTGCAAAGCACTCTGAAAAGATGCATGGCACTGGGGAGAGCCCGAAGGGCAGGACTCTGAACTGGTAGTACTAACCCAGAGCCAAAAAGCGTAGGTACTTGTGGTGGCTTGGGTGTACTGGGATATGCTGGTAGGTATCCTGCATGTCCAGAGATGTCAGTCAATCGTTTTCATGAATCAGAGGCAGGAGTATTCCCAGCTATATCATCTTGAATTTCTCTCTGAACAGGTATTTGTTTAACTTCCTCAGATCTAGAATAGGGTACATGCCACCTGTTTTCTTTGGAACTAGGACATAGTGGTAGTAGAAACCTGTGGCCGGTTCTGCTTCAAAAACTACTTCTACTACCCTGTTGTTCAGAAGGCCCTGAATCTCAGAAGCAAGGAGGTCTTACTGAGTGGTAGACAACTTCGGTAGTCATTTGGGTGGACGATCCGGAGGGCTCTCTGAGAAATTTAGAGAGTATCCCTCTTGAATTATCCTGAGGACCTATTTTTCTATTGTGACGGAATTCTATTGGTTGTAAAACTGAGTCGGACGCCCCCCTACCACTGAACAGGAGTCCCTCTCAGGCAGCTGAGGTGGGATATGGGCTGTGTCTTCAAAGTGTGGTACTTGGTGCCTTCGGGGCCTGTGCCTTCTGCTGCATTTTCTTTTCTGGCTGAGGGGTTTGGTTCTTGTTAAAAACCCTTCGGCCTTTACCACGAAAGAACTGCCAGTAATGAAACTGCTGGTGGTTTCTACCACAATACGGGTGGCAGGGGCCGGTCTGGCTATCTTAATAGCAGTCCTGGTTGTCTGAGTGGCCTCCAGGGCCTGCTCCACCTGTAGGCCAAACAAATAAACACCATCAAATAGAAAATTCATGACTGTCTGCTGAGCATCATTAGTGAATCCTTAAGTCCTTAGCCATAAGTGATGCTGGGTGCAGATCCCGGCCACTGCTGCTCTAGAGGCAGTGTCAAGGGTGTCCATAGCAGCCTTAAGTTGCTGATTGCTGGACTCAATGCCCCTAATGATGGTCTGAAGAAGCTCCCAGTTAACGTCCAACTCCAGAAGAGCCTCCACCATTTCTCTGACTGAACTGCAGAGGGTATACTCATACTAAGAGAAACAGCCCTGATAACTAGCAATACTCATGCCCAGGGTAGCAGCAATGAACACCCACTTTCCTAGAGTGTCATTTTACGGGATTCTTTATTCACTGGATGAGCCACGGATTCCTGGGGAAGCACGGCTTTGTCATTCTCTGCTAGAACCACTAGGGCATCTGCAAAGGGCTTGAGAGGTAAGGTTTGGCCTATCCTTAGGGGGAGCATACTTCCTGTCTATGGATTTAGCCCCGGAAGGAATGAGTGCCGATCTGTCCCACACCATTTGTGAAAGAGTCTCAAAAGAGGGTTGCACCAGTGAAGTTAGTTCCACAGGAATTTCAGGAACATGCAGATACTAAAGGAGCAAAAGCCTCCCAGGATCCCCCTCAGAAGCCTGAAGAGAGAGTGGAATTCATATTCTTCAGTAGAGGTGTAAAGGGACAGTAAACATTGCAGGGGTCACTCAAATTGTGAAAGCCCATAAAAAGATATTTTAAATGAAGCACTGTACTTCCTTGTAGGTGTCAGGAGTCCTGAGATATGACTTTCTAATTAATCTGTAAACCAAAATATGGCAGTAGCCATTGTACAACTGGAAGTAATGTCATTGTGGGGCAAGCTGCATGTTGCTGATTACAACTTGCCCCTCAGTGATATCACTGTTGGTCTCATGATTCAATGAAATGGCTGCTGTCTTGTTTTGATTTACAGATGACTTAGGTATTCATAACTCAGGACTCCTGTCACCTACAGGCAAGCCCCATACCTCATTTGAAAGATCTTTTTATATGCTCTCATAATTTGAGTGATCCCTTCAATGTTTACTGTCCCTTTAAAAGAGAGGGCCTTGACCACAGGCTCTGCTGAAGTGCAGGGCTTACTTTCACTCCAAAGAATGAATCCTCATCCAGATCGTCCCCTAATCCTAGACCAGGATCAGACTCAACATAGTCTCCCACTACCACAGAAGGGCTAGTATAGACAGAAAAGGGAGGAAGAAGGGCAGGAGGGGCCACTCCCTGAATCGGAGTCCAAACCCCCAGCACACGAGGTAGCGCTGGTGCCAAAAACGGCGATGGCATCATGCACGGCACTGGCAACAGTACCGCCAAGGCCAGAGCCGAGGGTGGTGCTGTAATCAATGACAGCCAAGCGCCTGGGGTCCCCAAACCCAACACCCGGACACCCAAAGCCAAAGACATGAAAGTATGAAGAGGAGTAGGAGGAGAAAGCAGTACCTGTGCTGGCCCCTGCGCCATAGCCATGTGAGGGGGAAAGGCACGAGGGAGTGGCGTCAACGGCACCGAAGAAGCGGTCACACAACCAGGCTGACCCAACCGCTCTGCCGTAGGCCCATGGCCCCTAGGCTCCAAGGCCCTAGTCCACAGGCAAGGGCAGTCGGGACAACCTCCCGACCCACTGCTTTATAAGAGTGGCCCAATGATGAAATTGCTCACTGGAAGCCTCCCTAGGGGGCGGGGAGGGACTCCTGAGCCAGGGACCACAGCCACTAGGGATAGAGGCTGCAGACGAGCCCAATGGAGTTGGAGTCGGCCTCCTGTCCCCCGCTACCGACCCCCATGCAGAGATACGAGAGAGTGACCTTGAGCGGTATCACTTCTTGTTCGTCTGGTGGGAGGAAGAAGAGCTCGAGGCCGAGCAGTGCTGAGTCCCTAACCTCGATCGGGAATGGGCCCGCTTCTTTTTATGCTTTTTGAAGGACCACCCTTCCTCACGAGCACCAGACAGCCCATGGTCAGACCCCCCTCTGAAGAGTATGGCAGAATGGACCCAGCCCTGCTGCTAAAACAGCTTTCAAGTGAAGTCTCTCTACTGCCACTGGCACCGTTCATGGTTGATTCCATTGATGGCGGCTGAAGACTTCTTTTCTTCACTTGAAATAAAATTTAAAACTTTAACAAAAAATAAACACCAAATCAAATACTGAACGACTATGCTGCTGTTGTACAAACATGAAGATATGACTCCCGGCAGGTGAGCGATGCTGTCACTGAAGTGCACTTGGCGGTGGGAAAAAAGAAACTGAGACAGTTGGAGGGTTGACGCCACGATAGCCTATACAGCGTGAGCCAGCCTTGCGTGCATGCGTGCATGCGCTGTTCTACCCTGGCACTGGTCCTTCTGAATATTTTTGGCTCCCACTGGGTCCTAGCACCTCCAGCGAAGTCCCATTAGTGTGAATGAGTGGTGGAGATGTTTAATCCAGGTAGATCCACGGATACACCTTGTTGCAATACCTTCATAGGTAAGCCTACTTTCTCTGTTTCCCCTCTATCTGGAATAACTTACACACCTCTGTCTCTCCCTCTGTTACTCTTCTCTTAAGCAACTTCTCGGGTATCCTTTTGATACCTCATGCTCTTGCTTTTAGTACCTCTCTGCTTAGCCCTTGCATTTGGGCTGTTCTGCCACCAGTCTGGTAAATTATCTTGTTTTATTTGTTTATTGTTTCTATTTGTTTGCACTATTGTTCATTTAGTATTGCTTCACTGTTTTGCAGTTACCTTTTGAAATGTATTCACTCTTTACCCTTCCCCAGGTACACCCGAAATGCATCTTGGCTCATTGTGCCTTTCCTGGTCACCACTTTGTAAATAAAGACATAAAATCACCTATTATCTTTTTTCAGTTTGCCTCAAACCTTCAAATAAAATATCTAAAACTCAAAGTTTAAATACAGTACTTTTTCAGACATGCTTGAGCCTCTCATGAAACAGGCTGGGTCCTCTCCAGGCTGGCCTCACCATTTGAGAAACATAGATCTAGACTGAGTATGGGAAAAAGTTTCTCCATTGCTGCTGCTTTCATTTTCTCAGGTAGCTGGGAGATGGAATTCATGTCTAGACACTCCCCAGCACCCACAGCGGTGAGGCTGAGTCCTGGGTTAATGGTTGGGGAAGGGGGTGGAGAGGGAGAGAGTGGGAGACAGAGAAATTCTAATTGTTAAAAAATCTAGGATTGGGCTGTCTGTGGGGAGGGACAAGAGGACAGAGAGAGAGAGAGAGAAAGAGAATAGTGTGAGTTTATAAAAACATAAAAGTACCACGAACAGAATGAGAACTCCTAGATGAAGTCAGCAAAAGCTGTCTACTTCACATTTAAATTCTCCCTGAACCAATCTACCAACCCTACAGATTTCTGGAGACTGATTAAATCCTTACAAATCCAAAGTATTCTGACACTGCAAAATCTTGTCTCATTAAGGAATCTCAAGTCCCAATTTTTTCCACTGTAGCTGAGGAATTTAACAAAACCTTTATCAAATAGGACCTTGTTGCTGCTAACTGTGACAGGGTAGATTAGGACCCTGTCCCAGCTGTTATAGAAAAAATGTTTAAATGCAAGGATCTGTTCTTTCCTTTTCCTGTCTCTTGTCTGTCTGGTTGCGCAACCAAGTTTTGCTGTAAGACCTAGGATTTGATCACCCTGACAGTCTCACAATTCATTGTCTCTCACTGTCTCTCAGTCTTCACTTGCTGTTCTGTCTTTTTTACTCTCTTGCATATCTGCTGGTATAAAATATATGCAAATCATTATGTGGAAATGTAACCGATATTGGGATCCCTTTGTTTAGAAATTATACAGTGTTGATTTTTGGAGTGTATATAATCATAGTTTGAGATGACTGCAAAAAGCTATTAGAAACAAGAAGTTTCCTGAGTGCATTTTTAAGCCTTTTGCAAGAGCTGTGGAAAAGGAGGGCCTCTGTTCTGGGACACTGTGTTCTAACAGCACCTTACAAGAACACTTTAGAAAAACAGGATGCTTGTTGGGGGGTTGTTGCAAGGACGTATAAATAGGCAGAGCTGCATTTGCTTGCAAGATGGACACACAGCGATTGAAGGAAAACTCTGATGAATCTGCTGTTTATTCTTACTTTGTAGATATTCTGAAGTTAATTTTCTTATGTTACTGCTAGTGTAAATAAATATTTTTTTGCAAAATTTACAACTGCTCCTGGTTTTTCCTATGCTTCCTGACTTGTGCCTCGACATCAGATAGTGTCAGCCCAAGTGGGATTTATACAGTGCATACTCTAAGCTAGGAGCTTTGTGCGTGGGTACTGGACCTAGTACCAGGGAAGCAAAGAGAAAGGTATGGATTCTGCATCAGCAAGTCCAGGAGTGGTTACCAGGAGCATGGCAGCCAAACTAGCAGAGACAGAAGTCCGAGCTGAGATTGTACAGCCAGCACAAGTTATGGAAAAAGAACAGGCAGTGACAGAATCTGAAAGCCTGGTGGACTTTTTCAAATGGTGGGTTATACAACAAAAAGAGATGGAGAAGCAGAGGAGACAAGAGATGCAGTGACAGGAGCAGCGATGGCTGGATGCCTTGCAAGCTATCAAAGGCACAGGATCTGGCACACATCCAGATGAGCAAGAAAACACAAGCAACTTAAAAGCCATTAAACTTGCAGAGTTGTGCCCCTCGGATGATATTGAGGCATACCTGACAACTTTTGAAAGATCTGCCACTGCCTGCCAATGGCTAAAGCAGCAATGGACAATCAGACTGGTACACTACCTGACAGATAAAGCCCAACTTGCCTACATCAATATGAACACTGCACAGTCAGAAAACTATGACCTGGTGAAAAGCTAAATCCTGAAAAGGTATGACATCTCAGGAGAGACCTACAGGCAGAGATTTCGATCGCTGAAGTGTAACTCAGTCAACAATCCTCAAGAAGCCTTCACCCAACTCAGAGAACTTCTGATAAAAAGGCTCCAACCAGAGAGCAAAAAACTCCTACAGATAGACACATTTGTCATGGAGCAATTCATTAACATCATGCTTATAGATGTGCAGCTTTGGGTAAAGGAACATTGACCAGAAAGTGGGGAAAAGGCTGTTTCTTTGGCCGAGGACTATCAAATGGCCAGACAAATGCCACAGCAGCGAGGTAACAGCCAAGTACTGGTAAGACACTCTTTTTTCCCATTTAAACTCCAAGTATGATCAGAACTCTGGTGGGGGTAACAAATCTGTGCCCAAAGACATTATTTGCTATAACTGTAATAAGCCAGGTCATACTGCAAGAAACTACCATAAGAAGAGTGCCACTGAAGTAGATGTGTCCTTAGCAAATTGGGGAAAGTACTTAACAGATGTGAAGGTGCCGGGTAAGACTGTAAAGAGACTCACCAATTCGGGAAGCAGACAGACCCTAGTGCACGTTGAAGTGCTGGGAAAACACTGTGCAAAGGACCAGATACTGGTGTCATCTGCATCCATGGGGACACTCGATACTATCCCACCACCAAAGTGACTCTGACCATTAAGGGTGTGTCACACCAAATCAAAGTGGGGGTAGTACCTAAGTTACCTGCACCTGTGATTACTGGAAATGACTGTCCAGGATTTACTGAGTTATCTCAGAGGAACTGAACCCTGTAGTTTCAGCAGCAGTGGTAACAAGAGCTCAGGCAAAGAAAATCTCAAATGGCAGCAACACTTTTCCTTTCAGTGACTTTGATTCGGACTTGTTTGAGCACAGGCTCCAATATCCGGAAATTCAGAAAAGAAAGATGATGCCTGAAGAAACGTTGGCAACAAATGACTGATGGACATAAAGGGTTAGCATATGAAAATGCTGAAACTAAACTGATTACTGATGTGATTTTCTTTAGGAGCATGCTAATGATGTTTCTCTCCAGGGTTATTTTAAGCAGCTGGGGGTGAAACCAAAGCAAGGTGAACCTATGTAATGGGTTACTGTACAGAGCTTGGGTTAAACCGCAGACACAGGAACAGACAGAACAATTGGTTATACCACACAAGTATAGAACAGAGTTGTTACAGATAGGACATGATAGTCCTATGGCTGGTCACTCAGGGAGAGATTGCACTCTTGCCAGATTGCTGTATAGATTTTACTCTCCTGGAATTCATGAAGATGTTGCTACCTATTGTAATGTAATTCTTGTGCTGAGTGTCAGAAGGTAGCCCCAGTCACTAGAAAAGACAAGGTGCCCTGGTGCCCTTACTCTTGACAGATGTGCCTTTTGAGAGAATTGCAATGGATGTGGTTGGTCCTTTAGACAAAAGTAAAAACGGTAATAGATTTATCCTGGTAATATGTGACTATGCTACTCGATATCCAGAAGCAGTTCCAATGCGTATTGTCACAGCTTCAAAAGCTGCAGCAGGGTTTGCAGAAATTTTCAGCAGAGTGGGCATACCTAAAGAAATTATTACTGATCAGGGTAGTAATTTTGGTGCTGCATTACTTGAGAAACTGTGCAGACTTCCAGGTATCATTGCCATAAGAACCTCCCCCTATCACCCTCAGACAGATGGTCTTGTTGAGCGTTTTAACCAAACCCTAACCATTTGAAATGCTGTATGGTAGGCAACCAAGAGGGCCACTGGATGTGATAAAAGAAACGTGGGACGATAACCCCACTCAGAAACAATCTATAGGGTCTTATATGTGTGCCCTAAGAAAGAAGCTGGCAAAATATGTTGAAATTGCCCACAGTAATCAGGAAGAGGCCCCAAACCATCAGAAGGTATATTATGACCATGGGTTAAAAGAAAAAGTTTTTGAGCCAGGTGAAAAGGTTTTGCTACTGTTATCCACAACAGAAAATAAACTGTTAATGACGTGACAAGGGCCTCATAGAGTGCTTAGATATACTGGCACTGTTAACTATGAGACTGAGAACTCTGACACGAAAAATTTTACTAAGACATACCATGCTTACCTCAAGAAATGGGGCGAAAAAATGTCAAAAGTTGCTTCGCTAGTTTTACCAGAAACCGATAAGGAAGATATTGATCTAGCTTATGACAGACTGGAACAAACTGTAACTGCTGATGCTGTAAAGATGAATGTTTCCTGAACCTCAGAATGAACTACAGAAATGCGTAATGTGCTAAAGACATTTAAAAGTACTTTTACTACAGTACCAGGCCGAGCAAAAGGGGTCAAGCATGTAACAGTGCCAAGAAATGCTCGCCCTATTAGGCAAAAGACATACAGGTTACCACAGCGTTTAAGAGCTGAGGTGGTTAAGGAAATGCAAAAAATGAAAGAATTAGGTATCATAGAGGAGTTGAGGAGTGATTGGTCATCTCCAATGGTAATTGTAAACAAAAAAGAAGGGGTGTTAGAATCTGCCTTGATTTTAGGAAACTTAAATCAAGTGACAGAATTTGACAGTTATCCTATCACAATAGATGATTTGGTGGACAGACTGGGGAGTGCAACGTATATCAGTACCCTCGATCTCACCAAGGGTTACTGGCAAATACCTTTAGCTAAAGAATCCAGAGATAAAACTGCATTTGCCACTCCTGTTGGCTTCTATCAGTTCACCACCATGCCATTTGGTTTACATAGTGCACCAGCTACATTCCAGTGGTACATGGATGTAATTTTATCACCTCACACTGGTTATTGTGCTCCATACCTGGATGATGTCGTGGTGTACAGTCCAGACTGGAAAAGCCACCTGGAACAGCTACGAGTAGTTAGCCAAGCTATCAAAAATGCATGTCTGACTATTAATCCTACCAAATGTGCATTGGGCATGCTGAAACCAGATATTTGGGCTATGTGTTGGTAAATGGAGAAGTTAAGCCAGACATTTCTAAAACAGAAGCTGTAGCTAACGGCCCTGTTCCTAAAACAAAGACGTGTCAGGTAATTTTTAGGGCTGGCCGATTAATATCGGAGATTTGTTCCCAACTTTGCTGAGTTAGCTACTCCCCTCACTGACCTCACAAAGAAACGGTTCCCAAATAATGTGAAATGAACACCAGAGTGTGATGAAGCTTTTCAAGCCATTAAGGCTGCATTATGCTCAGCCCGTTTTAAGAAGCCCAGACTTTGAGAAACCATTTTTGTTACAAACAGATACATCAGAGTTAGGTCTAAGTGTAGTACTGAGTCAAAATATAGATGGGATGGAGCATTCTATTCTATATGTAACCTAGGGTCGGGGAGAACATGTCACTTGGCATATTGGCTAGGTTTGGCTACTCTGACTGGGGCACCCAAGTAATCCAGAGACTAGAAGCAATAACAGATTGTCCAATACCAGGAGATGGTATTCTGAAGTGTGGCTTTATTCAACAAGACTCTGAATAAAAACATAGATGGACCCCCATGGGGCTACACTTCTTGTAATGCAGATAAGGTGATGACACAGACACAATCCATTCTTGGATCCTAAACTTCCATATGTCATGGACTCTTTAATTAGTGGCACACTACCACCCTCTACCCCATCCCAACGTCTGGGCACCCTCTTCAGGCACTGGCCAATACCTGAAAGAAAGGTGTCTGGTGTCTCAAAGCGAATCCGTAGAGGTGAGCCCTGTTACACCAGGCGGGGGGTCTCCCACCTTTTGCTCCATAAACTCATACCCTACCACTCCTTTGTTTACACACACACACATCCTTGGCTACTGTAGTGCAGACTGTACATGGCTTTGTAATGCAGAAACTTTCTCCTGAAGACCCCCACAGCACACACAACAGTCATTACATCTCACTGTTCCATAAGCCCTGGACTTGGCATCCTGACTGACCCACAGCCCCAGAGACTTATTTACTCACTATTATGGTGAATGACACTGGCCTTTTGTCAAAGCTTTATCATCCTCCACGTTGCATATGTCCAAAACACTAAATGAATCTCATACCTCAAAAAACTGTAGTGCCCCAGCACTCTCCATCAGGCAGCTTCTTCCTTTTCATAGGCCAGGGGGTTGCCCCTGGGAGTTGGTTCCTTGTGCCTCTCTTATGGTGGAAGCACACACCCTAAGGTAGCTCTGTATCAGAGCTGAGGGAAGGGGGTCCTGCCCCTGCAGGGCATCCCCTCCCTCCACCGCACTGCAGGATCTACATCCTTCTCTCTCTCTTGAGCCTACTTCAGACTGACTTTGAAAATTCCCCCAATGTTCTACCTAACTCCTTGCTGCAACATTCCTTTGTGGCTTATGCTGCTGTGAGAATTCTAAATGATGTCATAGCCCCAGCTCAGCAGAGACTGAAAACAGAGCAAGACATAGTGAAATCCATTTAACTGGAGTTTCACTAGCTGCCTGTCCCTGCATGCCACTAGATCTAACTAGGGTTCTAGTAATCCCGGGTAACAGGGGGGTTGCATATACATAAGTAGGAAATTGCCTGACAGAAAGAAAAGGTTCTCCACCATTGAAAAAAAATATTTAGCAGCAAACTGGGCCACTGAGTGCCTTAAGTTTTATTTGCTAGGAACTGACTCTGTGCTTATAATAGATCACAATCCTCTCTGTTGGCTTAACCAAACGAAAGATAAAAATTGCAGCATCACAAGGTGGTACCTGGCACTATAGCCATTTAAATTCACGGTGATGCACAAATCTGGTAAAGAGAATAGCAATGCTGACTTTCTGTGAAGATATGGATCAAGGAATGAGGGTTCTGAACGTTGAAAAACAAATGTATGGGTTTGAACTTTACTGTCTGCAGTTCTGTTATAGAAAAATGGATACTGCACATGTGCTTAATTTCTGAAAGTTAGAAGCTAATATTAGTCGAGAATTAACAGAAAGTTTTGGAAAACCTGTTTAATAAAGCAAGTTCCCTCTTAAGGAGGGGATGTATGTGATAGGGTAGAATACGACCCTATCCCAGTTGTTATGAAGAAAGTGTTTAAATGCGTTAGATCTGTTCTTTCCTTTTCCTGTCTCTTGTCTGTCTGGTTGCGCAACCAAGTTTTCCTGTGAGACCTAGGATCTGATCACCCTGACAGTCTCACAGTTCTTTTCCTCTCACTGTCTCTCAGTCTTCACTTCCTGTTCTGTCTTTTTTCCTCCCTTGCATATCTGCTGGTATAAAAATATATGCAAATCATTATGTGGAAATGTAACGGATATTGGGATCCCTTTGTTTAGAAATTATATAGTGTTGATTTTTGGAATGTATATAATTATAGTTTGAGATGACTGCAAAAAGCTATTAGAAACAAGAGGTTACCTGAGTGTATTTTCTAAGACTCTTGCAAGAGCTGTGGAAAAGGAGGTCCCTGTTCTGGGACACTGTGTTCTAGCAGCACCTGCCTGAAACTTACAAGAAAATTTTAGAAAAACAGGATGCTGGTTAAGAAGGGGGGTTGTTGCAAGGACTTATAAATAGAGCTGCAATTGCTTGCATCATGGACACACAGAGATTGAAGAAAAACTCTGATAAATCTGTTGTTTATTCTTCCTTTTAAATAGTTATTCTGAACAAGTTTATTTTTTTATGTTACTCCTAGTATAAATAAATACTTTTTGCGAATTTTACAACTGCTCCTGGTTTTTCCTATGCTCCCTGACCTGTGCTTCGACAGCACACACCCTAATGTACTTCCTTTTACAATCAATTGCTTTGAACTCTTCACCTTTTAGGAGTAAATAATCTTCTCATCTTTTAATAATACCGTGATGTAAGAAAAATGGTAGTTGCCTTATTGGTCCTTGTACAAAAAGATAAACAAAATGGGTGGTTTAATACCTTTTACTGGCCCAACAGATAATTTTACAAATTGTTTAAGCTTTCAGACTACACAGAGTCCTTCATCGGAAACATGGCAGTTACGGAATTATAACACCTGAAGAGCTCAGATCAGAATTAGTAAAAACCCTTCACATATGGACATGGGCATCTTGTCTGATGAATAAGATTTAAGGCATAGGCTGAAACCAGAGTACAGGCCAGTCCTACATATTCTAATAAAATGGAATGCATTTGACAGCAGAATTCTGAAAAAAAAATGTGTGTGTGTGTGGTCAGCACAGCAGTATGTCTATGTGTATGAAGCTGAGAAGAAAACAGCAGTTGGAGTTCAGATTGTGTAATGGGTCATAAAATCGAGGTCCATGTTCATACCACAAACAGATGTATTAAGAAGGTAAATAAATTTGACCTCATATGCTCTCCTCTCATGCATTTCTGAAGTGCCCCTTAAGAACCAGGACAGACAAGTCAGAAATGGAAATTACGTACTTACCGTAATTACTGATCTTCTTGGACAGTCTCCATCACTCATTCACACTTGTGGGATAGCGCCGGAGGTGCTAGGACCAACCAGGAGCCTAAAGTTTTCAGAAGGGTCGGCGGCAGGAGGGCCACACATGCCTTGACACCCGAGACTAGCTCGCGCCTGTAGGCTATCTCGTGATCGCCCTCCAACCACCTCAGTACCTTTTCGACTGAGGAGGTGCAGCGTGACTAATGAGACTAACTCATCCTGATTTTCTGGGCCTGAGAGGGCCCAGATGGCCTTTGCAAGAAAGGTTAAAGAATAATGTCCTCACAGTCTGAATCATAGGACCGTGAAGACCAGGAAAGAAAAACAAGTGAACCCAGGGGATGGTGGGTGGGCATGTGAATGAGTGATGGAGACTGTCCAAGAAGATCAATAATTACGGTAAGTACGTAATTTCCATATCTTCCTGGACTAAGTCTCCATCACTCATTCACACTTGTGGGAGAGTACCAAGCTAAAACCAACAACCCTGAGTAGGGTGGTAGGAGATAGGGTTCACTCAGAAAGGACGGCCAAGGACTGTCCTGCTAATAAAAAGAGCTGTCTTGTAAAGAGCATCTAGAACATAGTGTTTACAAGATAAGCGGTAGAGTTGTAACTCACCACTTTACAGATGACTGCAATGGGCACAAAATGAAAGTCTGCCAGGAAACCACAACCACTTTAGGAGAGTGGTGAGAACCTGGCCTCACAATTTAGTCTAGGACCAAAGTAATAGTGTCAAAGATATGTACTAATGTAATGTAAGGAACCTCAGGAACTGAAAGAGTTGGAGGTAAAGTCTACTGGTTCAGGGCAGACCGGAAGTGCAGATAGGAACCCCCACTATCCAGTATAGTTGACCTGTAAACAACAGGTCCAGAAGCACTTGAACCCCTTACCTGGTGAGCAAGGGGGTCCAGGTGGGTTAGCCCATCAAGGAGAATGGTCTCCACTTAGTCACAGGATCTTCCTGATGGAAGGCCAAAACCACGACTAGAAGCCTCTCGTGGTGGTCTAGTAAAACCAGATCCTACCCACTGTATATTCCAAGAGGAATAATTCTGCCCGTGTGTACAACTGTAGCAGCAGTCTCTGAACTCAGGGAAGAAAGGAAAAAGGTGTACAGGAGGATGTGTCCACTGCGGAAAAAAACATTCCAACAAAAAAAAAAAACAGGGGCTGGATTTCTAAGGTCAATAGAGACAGATGTGCATCGAGGACGGACACAGCAGGACCAAGTTAGGGCTAACCCATTTGTTGAAGTGACTGAAAGAGGCAGTGACTCAATGCAGTGAGGCACTAGCTACTCTGGCTTTCCTGAAAGGAGTAGGAAAGGATTCTAGTTCATTTGCTGAAAAAGAAACATCACCACTCCCTCTCACACTTGAAGAGGATAGCTTCGTGAGCGACTGGCATGGACCAGAGCCCAGGAATCGAAGGTGTGTGTCTCTGAATGAGAGAAATCTCTCAGAGAAAAAGATGACCTATATCGTCGCCGGATCGGACTCCGTGAGAAAGAAAAAATCAGGTACTCTTTACGAATCCGAGGCAGCGCCTCAGGGGCGAGGAGGAATTCAACCAGATCCCAAAAAGGGGGACCGAATATTCGGCTAGCCATGTGCTGTGATAAAACCATATAATATAACATTTTTTTTTTTTTTTTTAGTCTGAGCCTAAGAAGGCCTTCAGGCTGCTATTTTGAGGATTGTCTTGATACAAAAGAGCGAAGATGTTCTCCATCTGAGTGTGGAAAGAGCCTGAGTGTCCATACTGAAATCATGACTGGACTAACAATCACAGCTGGAGAGAAGTTAACCACCTGTGCCGAAGAAGCCACCGAAGAGGCAATATCACAAGGGGGCTATATACCCCTGTCAAAGGAGCGGAAGAGTCAGAGCTGCACCTGACCATTAAATTAAAATGTTCCACAGAGTATAACTGTCTTGACGATTGAAAAAGTCTAGACGCAGAAGAGTATGGTCCACGGACGCAGTGTAAAATACAACAGTGGACCCAGTTACTGAGGAACAACTGAAAGGATTTTCCATCATGGACTCTGAAGATAGAGATGGCCAGCATGCTCAGTATATAAAATGAGCTGTCGCTCGTTACTGACCAGAAGGACAGGGAAAGACTCATCTAGATGCACTTCTACCCCAGAAGGACCTCCAATAGAAGTCTAGGTCAGAGCCACTAGAGACTCTGCCATCAGGAGGATGTCGAGGAGCTTGGTACCACGTACGGAGCAGAGAAAGTGCTGAGCAGAATGAAATTCCGCTGGCAGAACAGTACAGCAGAGTTCCATAGCAGAAAACCGCTGGATGACACAGGATCCCACATAGACCACCACTCACTAAAATGCGTGGAAAAAATTATCCGCAGAACAGGAGTCCATTCTGTGGTAAACATCCCTCCACAAGTTCTGTGGAAATGAGTCTGACAGGAAAAATGTGTCACTAATTCTGCCATACAGCACCCACTAGCACCCGTGTGGCATCAGCAGCACTCGTGGCACAGGAGGGAACCAAGCAGTGCCTATGCCAACCTGGGCGATACCCAAGGGCAGCCATGGCAGTATCCGCAGGTACTCCCGGCACCCATGTAGCAATGGCACTGAGGGCACCTCTGACGCCCATGGCAAGAATGGCACCCGAGGGCACCAGCTCGCGGCACCCACAGGTGTCAACCCGGTACCCAAGGCACCAGTGGCACCCAAAGCATCCATGGAACCCATGGGTGCCCACAGCGTCTCCCGTGGCACCCATGGTTGCTCCCCACGCCACCCTGGCATCCCTGGCACCCGCAGGTGCAGGTGCCGCCGTCCGTGGAGCACTGCGCTGCCCAGGGAGCACTGCGCCACCCGCAGATGCACGGCACCGCCTGCAGGTGCACGGCACTGCCCGTGGGAGCACAGCGCCGCCCGCGGGTGCACGGCACTACTGACAGCGCCAACAACCAGTGGCAGCAAAGAGAGCAACCACGGCGCCGCACAGAGTGACGGTGCTGACCCATGGCGCTGAGGAAGGTGCCGACCATGGCCCCGAGCCACAGCGCCAAGGCTCCGAGGCATGGTGCCGACCATGGCTCCGAGCCACGGCACCAACCAAGGCAGCAAACCATGGCGCCGACCAAGGCACCGAGCCAAAGTTCCGAGGCACGGCGCCGACCATGGCTTCGAGCCACGGCGCCGACCAAGGCACCGAGCCATGGCTCCGAGGCACGGCGCCGACCAAGGCACCGAGCCATGGCTCTGAGGCATGGCGCCGACCATGGCACCAAGTCACGGCGCCGAAGGAAAATGCCAATGGAAATCCTGAAAAGGGAAGAAGGAAAAAGGTGGTGCCCGTGCCGGCCCCTGCATGGAAAAGGGAGAGGGGGTAGGCACGAGGGGTCGACACGATGGCAAAGGCACCCAGAGGGCACCTCACCATACGTGATCCAATCAACCCGTCTCCGGTCCAACGGCTCCGAGGCCCAGAGGTCCCGAAATCAGGAACAGAGCCAGGAAAACTGGAAAGTCGAACCCCCTGCTCCATAGGAGCGACCCAAAGGTGAACTGCTCACCGGGCCCAGCGAGGACAGAGATGGAGCTCGGAGTCGAGAAAGCAGCCGTTAGGAGCGGGGCCAAGAGGAACCCACAAAAGTCGGTTCGGGCCCATCGCCCCTCCAGACGAACATTCCTTGTGCAGACATACCAACGGGCAACCTTGAGCGGCATTGATTCTTCTTCCCTGAATGAGGAAGAGGAGCTCGAGGTCAAGCGGGCGGATCACGGAACCGTTAGATTTGATGCCCGGAGGGCTGTCCCCCGAGCACAGGACTGTCGTAGTCAGACAACCCCGTTAATTGAGGGGCAGGACGGACACAGCCCCTCTGCCATAAAACTTTCAAGCGAAGTCCTCCTACCGTCACCGCTACCGTCTAAGGATGACACCGTTGATGGCAGGAAAGAATTTCTTTTTCTTCTTCTTCACAATCTTTTTCGTAAAATAATAAATTACTACTTTAAAATATAAAAACATTAAGAGCTGTTGTCGTATAGACAAAAAATTCGACATCCAAGCGCACTCGACGGGGGGAGAAAAGGAACTGAGGCGGTTGGAGGGTCGACGCCGAGATAGCCTACACAGGCATGAGCTAGTCTCGGTGCCGCGGCGCGCGGCCCTCTCGTCGCCGACCCTTCTGAAAAACTTTAGGCTCCCCGCTAGTCCTAGCGCCTCCGGCGCTATCCCACAAGTGTGAATGAGTGATGGAGACTTAGTCCAGGAAGATATTAAATGATCAGAGAAATTTTTTCCTACTGGTTTTATAGTATTTTTCATTTTAATGTCATGTCTATTTTAGTTCATTTGGGTTCAAAGGTGTTGACCAGTTTCCCCCACATAATCTGTATGTGGACATTTCTTGCACTGGATGTAATAAAAGAATGTTCCTAGATGTACATGTATAATTCCCTGTGGGTGCAGGAAGCCCTAAGTAGGGCACAACTGCGCAATCCAAAATGACTAAGTAAGGGAGGAGAGAGCCTCTGTCCAGTCCGCTGGAAGCTGAGCCCTGGCTCTGCAGGAGTCAAGCTCCACACCGATGAACTGTATCACATGTAAAGATATAAGCTCCAACTTCACCTCGTTCACCAGGAGGCCAAGGGACTAGCAGGTCTAGAGGGTCAGATCCCTGGACCACTCTACCTCCTTCATGAAGGAACCCGCTATAAGCCACTCATCCAGGCAGGGGTACACCCAGACCCCTCGGTACCTCAGGTGGGTTGCCACCACTGCAATGCACTTGGTGAAGGGCATGGCTTGGATCTCATGGAGAACCCCTTCCGCACAGAAATGCAGGAACCAGCGGTGGGATGGATGAGAATGTGAAAGAACGTGTCCTGAAGATCCAGGGAGCAGAACCACGTGTTCTGCTCCACAGATGGAATGATCTGAGATAGAGGGACCATCCTGAAGGTGCACGACTGAAGGAATTTGATCAAGTCATGCAGATCTCAGATGGGGTCCCAGCCCCCCCATCCGCTTTGGCACCAGGAAGTACCTGGAGACAAACCCTGGGCTTACTGGAGTGTTCGAGACTTGAACTACTATCTCCTTCTAGAGCAGCTGGGAAATGTCTTCCTGAAGGGCAGACAGCATGTCAGTGGACACTATGTCCTCTTGTGTGGCATGGGCTCGACAAGACAGGTAAGCCTCAAACTCCCGAGGCAGACCCTGACTGACCACCTCAAGGACCCACCTGTTTGTGGTGACAGCAGACCAGGCAGAAAAGAGGTAACCAAGCTGGACCCCCATGGGAGGACCCAGAGGAGTCAGGACGGGCATGGGGGAGGCATCCCCCATCCCATCACTGAGCAGACTTGGAGGCAGAGGAGGGACCAGCTGAGGAAGTAGTGGGGTTTCAACCACCCAGCTTTCGGACGAACGAAGCAACTGACTTCAATCGGGGACGTCAAGCCTGGGCCTGCTGCCCAGCTGGGGGCTGAGACGGCTTGGCTGCGGGGACAGAGAGGGACCAAAATGGCTTCTTCCCTTGGAGCTTAGAGCCCTTTGGATCGCTCTGGGTAGAAGTAAGAGAGTCAAGGGTGGCTCTTGACTTCTCTGTGTGAGTAAGGTGTCCTTCCACCCCTGGCTCAAACAAGTCAGAGCCCAAGGAGGGTATATATACCAACTTGTGCTGGGTATCTGCCGTAAAGGTAGGGATCCCCAGCCAAGCCCTGTGGTGCATGGTCACCGTGGCAGCCACAGACTGGGCATAGGAGTCGCCAATGTCCATGGTTGTCTGGAGCTGCAGCTTAGGCACTGCTTAGCCCTGGTCCCGGACTTGCTTGACTGTGGCCTTTAAGTCAGCTGGGAGTTGGGGAAGCACATCATCAAGAGTGCCCAGCAGAGCATGAGCAAAGTGGGCCATCAAAAGGGTGGAACTCCCCTACCAAAAGTGGAGTAAAGAAGCTGCATAGACTTTCCTGGCCATGTGATACAACTTTTTGAATTCCTTGTCGGGGTTTTGTCCATGTCCCCGACATTGCCAGTATGCCAAAAAACTGAGTCGGCCCCTAGACCTTTGGCAGAGGGATGCTCGGTGAAAACTGACAGGGAACCCTTGGGGACTGCATACTTGCAGGCCTTATGGGACGACTGTGCTGGGCCAAGAGCCAGGGTTCTGCCAAAACTTCAGATACATAGATACATAGACAGTGTCGGCAGATAAGGGCCTATGGCCCACCCAGTCTGCCCATTTGAGCTTGTAAGTTCAGTTTATGTTTTCCAAGAAGTCTGTTGCCCCTTACCCCTGACAGCCAGAATTCCTTTATGTTTATCCCATGCATTCTTAAATTCCGTGATTGTTTCAGCACCCACCACTTCCTCTGGCAGGGTGTTCCACTTGTCCACCACCCATTCTGTGAAGAAATTCTCCCTCATGTTTCCTCTGAATCGTCCTCCCTCCAACTTCATCCCATGCCCTCTAGTCCTGGAACATCTTTTTCGCTTAAAAATAGTGTATTCCTGCACTCTGTTCCTCCCTGTAAGATACTTGTATGTCTCTATCATATCCCTCTCTCTCTCTCCTCCAGGAGTACATGTTCAGTTCCTTCAACCTGTCCTCATAGGATTTGTGATGCAATCCATGCACCATCTTTGTTGCCCTCCTCTGAACCTTCTCTACCCTGTCTATGTCCTTAAGTAGGTAAGGTCTCCAGAACTGCACAGTGTACTCCAGGTGGGGCCTCACTAGTGTCTTGTATAGTGGAATTATTACCTCCCTTTTCCTGCTGGTGATGCCCCTGCCTATGCATCCCAGCATCCTATTTGCTTTACCTGCTGCCTTGTCACACTGTTTCCCTGCCTTGACATCAACAGAGATGATAACCCCAAGATCCCTTTCCTGCTTGGTGCATGCTATATCCTCACCCCCCCCCCCCAAACTGATATATTGTGCCAGGGTTTTAGTGCCCCATATGCATTATCTTGCACTTCCTTGCATTGAATTTCAACTGCCAAACCCCTGACCATTCTTCAAGTTTCTGCAGGTCCCTTCACATTCTGTCTACACCCTCTGGTGTGTCTACTCTGTTACAGAGCTTTGTGTCATCAGCGAACAGTGAAATTCTGCCTTCTAGGTCTTGCACAATGTCACTGATGAAGATATTGAATAGGACCGGTCCCAGCACTGATCCCTGTGGTACCCCACTGGTCACTCGTCCCTCTGTGGAGTGACAGCCATTTACCACCATCCTCTGTGTCCTGCCGCCCAGCCAGTTACCTACCCACCACACTACTGCCCTGCCCACACCCATATTCCCCAGTTTGTGCAATAGTCTTCTATGTGGCACAGTGTCAAAGATCAGGGCCAAGAATGGCCACAGTGACCGGGAAGGCCACCCCAGGGGAGTCACCTTTATGGAGAGCCTTGGTCAAAGGGTACTTGGCCCGTTTTTCGATGGACTCCATCTAGAGTCCCATAGATTCCGAGATTAAACAGAGCAGACCTGCAAAAGAAGTGGGATCACGCTCTGTGGACAAATCTTTCCCAACTCAGGGTCCAGTGGATAGGAGTGAAGGGAGAAGCCCTCAGACTCTGAAGATTCATCGAAAAGCGGTCAACCGCCAGAGTCCCCGCTGACCCTACGGGGTCGGTCAGAAGTCATAGTGACCAACAGCCTAGGAGGAAGCCTGAGAGCAGTATGGGCATCTGTAGGAGGGCTTAGGAGGTGGCTCCAGCTGGATGGGTGGAGAGGCTAGAACAGGCCGAGCCAGGGTAGGCTGAGGCCTCGGTGGCAGGAGCCATGTAATAGCCAGGGTGGGGGCCAGGATCGGCTTAACTCTGCTAAACATGAGCTCTTCATAGTGCCAGAGCATTTTATGGCAAAGCCTCTCCTCATCTGAGGAGGAAGGCGAAGAAGAGTAGTGGCGGCACTGCTTGCCCAAATGTCGAAAGTGGGAATGACATCGGGCTGCTCGACTCTGGATTTCAGGATTGCAAGCTCGACCATTGTGGAACCCGGCAGTGAGCACTGGAGGGAACTGGTGAAAGCTGAAGATCCTCTGGGGTCATGGGATCCCGAGGGTTAGTGACCAGATCAATGTGCTGCTCTGATCCACACTGAAATGCAACAGGTAGGACCAGAGTCCTAGAAAGTGAGGTACCTGCCTCGACTGGCTCGAGAAAAATCTCGACAGGCTGGTGGATGGGTGTCTCAATTGACTAGCCCAATGGGGAGATCATGGAGCCAGCGACCTGGACCCAACAATCGACCATAGCTAAAGCCTCCACAGAAGCATGGAAATCTGAAGCCCAAGAGCGCTCATAGTCCCCCAATCGATGATGAAACTTCTTTTTAGTCTCTTTTTTTGAAGATTTAGAAAATTTCGTGCCCTTAGAGGGGCCCTGCCCAAAGGTGAGACAGGACTGGCACAAATCCTTAAATGCCACTGTGAAGGTGGCACAAAAGGAAAGTGGCACAAAGGCTGAAGTCGAAGAGGTCGGCTCTGTGGCCTGAGCTGCCACCTCTTCAAATGCCGTAAGTTGTTCTGCAGTCCTTGCAGCCACAGAGACTGCCCAATGGGTGTCTTTTACCTGAATGGGAGGGTCCTGTTCATCTGTGCACCTTAAAAGTAGCCTGGCATGTCAGTCTTCCGGAGTCCTGGGATGCAAGGTGCGACACAGGCCACACAACTGGGGATCATGTTTGTGGCCTAGGCAGTAGATGCACGAGGTGTGCGGGTCTGTTCAGAACATCTTTTGCCCGCACTCGCACCACTTGAAACCCAGCGCCGACTTGGAGTTGTCACTGTTGAAAGTTCAAAGAATTCAAAGTCGCTTGAAGACATAGTAGTTTTTCAAAGGTTTTGAAGCAAAGGGCCTACTCATCACAGAAAGCAGTAAAGGGGAACCTTCTTCTTCCAGTGGAAAGGAAGATCTGGCATCATGGGGTGGTGCCGAGGGAGTTACCATCCGGGTGGGTGGGAGGAGCCAGCTTGAAGACATTCTTCTAAGTCTTAAAGGGAAAGGAACATTGCCAGAAGTGTGGATAGTACGTCATATCCATGTCCCTAGAAATTAGGGTTGTCAGAACAGGTTCAGTAAAGATTGAACCACTCACCGAACCCTGGTGTTCGGGGTTCTAACAGAACTTCAGACACTGGCCGGTCATAAAGGGTTCGAATCACGCGAACGACGTGGGGTCGAGGTAAGCTACATGAACATGAGGATCTGTGGGGTATTTAAGGAGATGCGCCATGAGGAGGAGGCGCCATTTGCTGAGGATCATCGGAGCAGAGGCAGCAGCAGCAGGCAGCAGCCCACTAAACTGTAGCAATTAGCGCTATACACGCTACTCTTGTCCAGTGGCCACTTCTTCTTCTCCTGTGAGACCGAGAACAAGAGAAAGGCTCAAAAAAGCTGAAAATCGGGGAGACTGGGAGTGGGACTAGGGGAGTTCAGGACAGAAGGAGGATTAATCAAGATTGGGAAGGGACTGGGGAATAGGGAGGGATTGAGACCAATATCAGGACTGGAGGAGGACTCGGAGAGAGAATAAAAAAAAAATAAGAAGAAGACTGAAGATTAAGAACCTTTGTGAAATGTGATTATTTGAAACTGCAGCACACTGCACACTCAGCAGCTGCCAGCAACAAGCATACAAGGGGGGCACAAAAAGGCAAATAAATCTTTCTGAACCCTAGTGTGTGTGTCACAGAGAGAAGCCCAGTGTGTGCCCATCACCCTGCTGCTGTGTGCCCTTTGACTACACTGTACCCAGTGTGTGTGTTACAGAGAGAAGCCCAGTGGCCAGTTGTGTGGTGGCATTAACCTTACATGACAGAAGCGAGAAATATAATTATCATTCCCTGGGTTGTGTATGTGACTCTGTCTCCTGTGGTCAGCCCATCACCCTGCTGCTGTGTGCCCCTTGATTGCACTGTACCCTACCCATTGTGTGTGTTACAGAGAGAAGCCCAGTGGCCAGTTGTGTGGTGGCATTAACCTTACATGACAGAAACGTAGAAATATAATTCTCATTCCCTGGGTTGCGTATGTGACTCCGTCTCCTGTGGTCAGCCCATCACCCTGCTGCTGTGTGCCCTTGACTGCACTGTACCCTACCCAGTGTGTGTTACAGAGAGAAGCCCAGTAGCCAGTTGTGTGCTGCATTAACCTACATGACAGAAACGTAGAAATATAATTCTCATTCCCTGGGTTGTGTATGTGACCCGTCTCCTGTGGTCAGCCCATCACCCTGCTGCTGTGTGCCCCTTGACTGCACTGTACCCTACCCAGTGTGTGTTACAGAAAGAAGCCCAGTGGCCAGTTGTGTGGTGGCATTAACCTTACATGACAGAAACGTAGAAATATAATTCTCATTCCCTGGGTTGTGTATGTGACTCCGTCTCCTGTGGTCAGCCCATCACCCTGCTGCTGTGCACCTTTTGATTGCTATGTGTATGCCTATGCCCAGCAGCCCAATCATTCTGTAAGCCTTGAACCTGGGATCCTTTAGTTGCAAACTGTCATATTCTTCAATTACTTTCAGTCCACGTATCACAGTGTCACACAACAAAATAAAATTTTGGAGTTGTAGCCAGCGATTACAGATCACATTGCTTTGTTACACAGGAATTGTTTGGGTGTTGGTGTTTTCACTGCAGTATACTGGACTGGTAGTACTGGTACTTACTGTCTGTTATGGCTGACACCAACATAGATGAAGCATTTAGTGCTGGTGTTGGAGCAGGTGTTGGTGGTAGTGGTAATCCTGGTGCTAACAGAAATAACCAAAATGTTTCATGTGATAAAAATTCAACAAACAGCAAAGAGCAACAGTGAAGTGTGGTAAAGGGGACCTTTAAGAAAACCTGTACAGCTGCTGGGGTCACACGGAGAGGCACCATAAGGTATGCCATTCATGCCGTTAAGATCCTGTGACTAGCAGCAATAATGCAAGTGACAGTGGGTCCCTCTCTGACTCAGACAGTAGCTCTTTGTCTCAGTCCCACACTGTTATGTCTCGCGACAAATCATTACTTCCTCAACAAAGTGAAATGAGCAAGTCTGCTGACAATGAATCAGGTAGTGCACTTGCAAATACATCCAGCACTGTTGGCAATGAAAAGGACATATCCATTGAATCCACCACTTCTGTGTTGGCCAGCAATGAAAATCCATCAGAGTCTTCTGTCCACTCTTCTAGCACCAAGGAGCATGTCCCAGGTTCTGTTAGGACAGGTGAAAAGACACAAACAGTCTTTAGCTATCTTCCTAGCACCCGAACAAAATCTGTCACATCTGAGGTGTGGAATTATTTCTCAGTCAGTAAAACTGATCCATGCAGAGCAATTTGTTCCCTGTGTAAACAGAGTGTAAGCCGTGGTAAAGTTGTGTCATGCCTTGGCACTACAGCTCTTAAACGCCATCTGAAAAAGCATTCGGTTTTCTTGATCATCCAAAACCCATGTCCTCCATCTTCCAGACCGCACGTGAGAAGGTCAGGAATCTGAAATGGATACTGAATTGTCTGAACTTGATGCGGGCAGAACCACTGCCAGCCCTAGGATCACTATTACCACCAATGCCAACACCATTAGTACCAGTTGCACATCCAGTGATGGCACTGAATGTATAAGTCCTAGTCCACCATCTCTCGTCCATCTGCCCAGAAGCACGGTGTATAATAAACCAGCAGGGACATGTTGCAAACAGCTAACACTGTCTCAGGCATTTGAAAGGAAGAATACCTTTACTAGAAATCATCCAAAGACCCTTCATCTTAATCACGAATTGGTGAACTGTTAGCGGAGCCCTTCTCCCATACTCTTTGGTAGATCATGAGGATTTTAGGAGCTCATGACATTAGCAGAGCCTCGTTACAATGTTCCTCATCGAAGGTACTTTTCCTATGTTGAAATACCAAACATTTATCAGGCTTTAAAAGCGACAGTGATGCTTGCACTTAAAACTGCAGAGGGTGGGTTATTCATGTCACAACAGATATGTGGACCAGCACTCAAAACATAGATTACATGTCCCTTACACTCATTGGGTCACATTTTCTTGTGCTTCTTCAAAACAAAGACACCCCAAAAGATGGGCTGCTGCATATAAAAAGTTTGGGCAAAGTCATACTGCTGCAAACATCTTGCAGGAACTAAATGACCTCCTTGACGAATGGGTTTATTCTCACGGTCTAAAATGTGGCTTCATAGTAAGTGACAATGGAGCCAACATCTTAAAAGCAATACAGGATGGAGGATTTCTGCATGCTTCTTGCTTTGCACATTGCTTACTTAATTGTCACGGGATTTCTCAACGGAAACACAAGTGGATGGTATGATTGCTGTTTGCAAAAAATTGTGACTCACTTTTCACATTCAACCAAGGCAATACGGACATTGACCGAACTGCAAAAAAACACAAGCTGCCCCAGCAAAGCTGATTCAAAATGTTTCCTCGTTGGAACTCAACGCTTTATATGCTGCAGCGCCTCTTGGAGCAAAAGCAAGCTGTACATGAGTACTGCTCCAGTTACATTATGGAGATGGCATTATGCTGTCTGTGCTGCAGTGGAAATTAATGGAGACAGTGTGCTGTATCCTAGCTCCTTTGAGACAGCTACAGGGACATGTCTTCTGAAGGTGCATCTGTGAGTCAGGTTATCCCACTCATAATGCTCATTTCACATCATCTTAGTGTTCTAAATCTACAAATAGAAAAAGACAGATCTGAGCGCAGACAACATATCGCCTATATCATGGGAATCTAAGTAAAGAGAATGGCGCTTCAAAACCAATGACAAATTAGTTGCAATGACGAAATCAAGACACTACATCCTTGCAACTCTCTTAGATCCCAGGTTCAAGGCTATACATCTTCCAAAACAGATGATATAGAGCAGTACAAATGTATGTTGCTAGATGAGCTGCAGCACTCACAGGAGTCAAACACAGACACGCACAGTACCATCAGGTTGTCATCACCACAACATGCAGGTTCATCTTCACAAAGGGATACAGAACTGGAAAAGTCACCAAACATTAACAGTAGTTGTTCCACAACTGCCACTTCTTCAGCCCTTAGTAGCAAGCTAAATCTGTGGCAAAACCTTTCCCAAACTGCTGCCATACCAGCTGCTTCTGCTGATTCCTCTTCTGAGCAGTCTCTGTCCAACATGGTAGACAGTTACCTGCAAGAACTGCCTATTCCTATTGATGCATGCCCTTTTGAATACTGGAGATCAAAAAAGTCAGTTTGGACAGAGCTGTATGATGAAGCCTGTAAATATATTGGTTGTCCTGCAACAAGTGTCTCTTCAGAACGCATGTTTAGTACAGCTGGCAATATTGTGACAGACACCAGAAATAGGTTGCTGCCAAGAAATGTACACACGTTAACTTTTATTAAAGTTAATAAGTCAAGATTTTCGTATCCCTAACAGAGTATACAAACTGATCCTGAAGTGATTGATGTTGTGGATGTTGATGGTGATGATGACAACTCAGATGGTGGTGGCTGGTAAAATACTGTGTGGGACGGTCTCTCTGCACAAAAGGAAACTTTACAGACTGTGATGACTTTGGTTGTCGTCTCTCTCCTTTCTCGATCTACTACCTTGGACTATATACCCCAAAAACTTTCACCATTTCATGGCAAACTGCTTTGTAGCTAGGGTCTAAACTAAAGTCAACAAGTTTTATATACGGGCAATTTTAACATCAGTGGAACAGGCCCAAATTTGGCATAAAGGACACTGTCACGTCAATCCTTTCTGTATCATATTATTTATAGTTAAAGTGCAAACATATATTTTGGATTTACCTTCTGTGACTTTGTGTGTGCATCAGCATGGGCTGGGACAGGAGGCGGTCTATTTTCAATTTAAAGAGGACAAAACAATGAGTTCTAATTGGTAGCTGTTTATTATTTTTCAATTACAGAAATGTTAGCCATAAACGAAAAATGGATGCTAGTACATGGGTGAGGGTTGTGGGTTGGTTTTAACATGGGTGTAAGGGTGGCATGGGTGCTACTGCACAGATGAGGGTGGTGGAAGAAAAGTGGAATGGGTGATGGGGTGAAGGTGGGTGTTGTTTTAGTTCTTTCATTTACAGATTCGTGATCAGCTGGGGATGGTGAGGAAAAAAATGATGACAGACCGAACCTACTGTACACATAATATATATTCTTATTAAATACATTGCAAACTGCTGCCGCCTAGCACAACTGTCCTGTCCCCTTAAAAAAAAGAATAAAGGAATCAGAAATAAAAGAAAATCTGCATCAACAGTTTTCACAGAATGTGACGTATCATAGTGTTTTTGCTTTATAAGTAGTGATAATTTGATACATAATGGGGTTGACAGACACTGTCCCTTAAACATCACATGCCAACTGCTGCAGCTACATAAATGTTCCTTAGTATGTGGTGAGGAAACCACTGTTTTTATTTATGTGACTGAAATACAAATTTTATTGAAGTATCAGCTGCAAAAATGCATCATCTTAGAATTTTTTGTATGTATTACTTCAATTTGCCAACAAAAATGTTGGTATATGTATGCATTACCTTAGAAAATTGCATGCATTTTGCTAGCAACAATGACTGGCATATTTTTTTTATTAAGAACAAAAAGACACAGCACCAACACTTCAAAAAATATACTGTATTGTGCGTTTTAACTGATAGCATCACAGTACAGAAACGCCATGCAGGACAAAACAGTTTAAACAGACAAAAGGACCTTTTGTCTGTTTAAACTGTTTTATCCTGCATAAGCATTCTGTACCAGATGCTATCAGTTAAAACGCATCAACACAGTATATTTTTGGAAGTGTTGGTGCTGTGCCTTTGTTCTTGGTGCTCAGCTATCACAGGCACAAACTTAGATTGAGCAGCCTTCTTGTGGTTTCTGAAAATATTTTTTATTCCAATGTCTTGACTGAATATGTTATGACATAATATGTTTTGTAACAGTTCCACATGTTGCTGCTGTAGTACTTGGCTTGACTTTGTTATAAAAGCTTTCTTTTAAACATAGCAACTTTTGATTCACTCATTTAAAACAGAAAGCAGCAAATAGCTGAAATTAGGTAATATCAGTTATTTTCTCCTAATTCGTGACAATGAGTATATATAGCTGAGTACATAAATGGCTAATGTGCCTCTTTCTTTCACTAAGGAACTATGATGCAGCTGCAGCAGGAAAACTTTTACATATGGGTGGGTGGGTGGGCCTGTTACGTATTAAGTTGCTGACTTAGCAAACAGAAGAAACTATAGATAAACCTGTTGTATTCCTATCAATGTCACACAAGATAATTTCTCTCCCTTATTTTGAACAGTTTTTCCTTTACATGTATTTTATTACTATCTTCGTTACTGGCAGCACAATAAAAAAATAGGGTTCGAGTTCTAAAAAGTTCTAAAAAAGATTAGAACACTAGAACTTTTTCAAAAGTTCTAGACTAGAACTAGAACCCAGAACTTCAGAGGGTTCTGACAACCCTACTAGAAATATTATTTTTTAACATTTGTAACTCTTGTCACTTTGGTGGCATCCCTTTGAAAATGCCTACACTTGCTATCCCTATCAAAGGCTCCTATGTGGAGAATGTTAGCAAAGCTTTAAAAACAATAGTGCCACATTAAGTGAACATAGCACATCTAAAAGTGGCAGAGGTCATATTCAAAGGGCCCTGTACTGCAATACAAACTGGACAGTGCAATAACGGAACCCACTTGTATACAGGGTATAGTGACTGGATTTTGGAAGCGCTAAAAGGATGCTGTGGCAGCACTATTTACTGCTTCCAAAATCCTTCACTTATGCATAACCCTGGCAGCAACATTGGTGCCCATCAATGTGAAAAACAACTGTCACTCACCCACCCTGATCCCCACTGGTACTACGTTTAAATACCAGGCAGTCCAGTGGTACCGCCCCTTCTATCACGATCCCTGTAGTAAAATGTATACATCCCTGACAGTCCAGTGGTACCCCTAACACTCTTGTCCCTATACCTGTAACACCTTAATACTTGCAATAACAACATTTATCATATTTAAATTCCTGCAAGTTCACTGATAACCCCCTCCTGACTCCATTCCTATAGTAATATATTTAATGCCCTGGCAGCTCAATGGTACCCCTTAATACCCCAAACCCAATGCCACAGGGCAGATTTTTAAGGATTGCCGCCGCCTTCATTGCCCCAGTGGTATCGTACATTCTGAATTGGAGCCTTCGGTTGGGTCACTTCCCCTTCTCTTGGAAAAAGAGTAAAATCAGACCATTTTTAAGGGTGGTGACCCAACCAAGGTCAACAATTACAGACCAATAGCCTTGCTTTCTATTATGTCTAAATGTCTCTAGAAAATGGTCCATTCACAAATGACTGATTACTTAAATAAGTATGAATAGTTAAATCCTCATCAGTCTGGTTTCAGAAAAGGGTTTTTCAACAACTTCTACTGCCCTACTGGAGTTCAGTTTTAAATGAATCGCTGAATTCCAGTCAGGAAACAGCTGTAATCTAGATGGATCTTTTGAAGGCTTTTGACCTGGTGGACCCACCCTTTACTGGTTTCCAGACTGCAGAATATAGGATTTGTGGATGGTCCCCTAGCTTGGTTAAGATCTTATCTGGAAGGACGTACCCAAAGTGTGGATCTAAATGGGGTAACATCCAGGACTTGTTAAGTTATTAGAGGTGCTCCCCAGGGGTCCATATTAGGACCCCCTACAGTTTCTGATTTTTAATAATGATTTACTGTATGTGGCAAAGCATACAGTCGTAAGACTGTATGCTGATGAAACCGCCATTGTAGCCTCCAGTAAAAACATGGAGGAACTACAGTTAAAGCTGCAGTCTGATTTCTGAAACATTGAGGGTGGTTCACCAGGTCGAAGTTACTTATGAACATTAAAAAAACTAGAGTAATGTATTTTTCTTTTAAAACTGGCCGGGGGGGGGGGGGGACAGACTTAAGATTCAAACTAAGGATGCTACTATTCTTAAACAGGAAGACAATTATTGTTATTTAGGGGTCACTTTTGACACGGATTTGACTTTCGCACCACATATAGAAACACAGAAACATAGAATTTGATGGCAGATAAGGACCGCTTGGCCCACCCAGTCTTCCCACTTCCCTACCTACTGGATAAGCTGCAGATCCTAGTTAACCAGCAGCCTACTTCTTCCTAACTCCACCCCCTAGAATGGCCTTATGACTGTCCCATGCATGCTTGAATTCCACCACCTCCTCCAGAAGGCCGTTCCATGCATCCACAACCTCTGTGAAAAAATACTTCCTTAAATTACCTCTGAGCCGCCCCCTCATCTTCAAATTGTGCCCCTTGTTCTTGCACACTCTTTTTTGAAAGATGCTACCCTCTTGGACTTTGTTGATTCCCTTGAGGTACGTGAACGCTTCTATCATGTCCCCCCTCTCCCTCCTTTCCTCGAGGCTATACATATTAAGCTCCTTTCATCTCTCTTCATATGTCTTTCGGTGCAGACCTTGCACCATTTTAGTTGCCCTCCTCTGGACAGCTTCCATCCTGTCTATGTCTTTGCGGAGATTGAGTCTCCAGAACTGCACGCAGTACTCCAGATGGGGTCTGACCAGCTGTCTGTACAGAGGGATAATAACTTCCTGTTTTCTACTGGTGATGCCTCTCCCTATGCATCCCAGTATCCCCCCAGCCCTCCTTGCTGCCCTCTCACATTGCTTGCCCACCTTTAGGTCATCTGATATGACTACCCCCAGGTCCCTTTCCATTTTTGTTGTTGTTAGTATCTCACCCCCCATTGTGTACTCTTCCCCTGGGTTTTTGTTTCCCAGGTGTATTACCTTGCACTTCTTAGCACTGAGTCTAAGCTGCCATACATTTGACCATTCCTCTAACCTTGCCAAGTCCCTTCTCATCCTTCCCACCCCACCCTGTGCATCAACACTGTTGCAGATCTTTGTGTCAAAGAGACATACTTTTCCTTCCGGTCCCTCTGCAATGTCACTTATAAAGACATTGAAGAGGACCGGTCCTAATACTGAACCCTGCGGTACCCCACTAGTAACACCCCCTTTCTTCTGAGTGGACTCCATTTACTATTACTCTCTGTGTTCTATTCTCCAGCCAATTCTTTACCCAGGCTGTCATCTTGGGACCCACTCCCAGGCTGGCTAACTTGTATATTAATCTTTGTGTGGGACTGTGTCAAATGCCTTGCTAAAGTCTAGGTAGGCCATGTCCACAGCCCCTCCCTGATCTACTACTTTGGTCACCCAGTCAAAGAAATCTATCAGATTCGTCTGGCATGACCTTCCGCTGTGAATCCATGCTGCCTAGGGTCCTGTGCCCCTCTGGCCTCTAGATACTTGACAATTCTTTCCTTCAGAAGTGATTCCATCATTTTCCCTATCACTGAGGTTAAACTAACAGGTCTGTAGTTTCCTGCTTCTGCCTTGCTCCCACTTTTGTGAAGGGGAATCACATCTGCCCTCCTCCAGTCCTCGGTACCACCCATCCTCCCATGATTTGTTAAACAGGGTAGTCAGTGGTGTCACTAATTCCACCCTTAGTTCTTTAGAATTCTGGGATGAATCCCATCAGGCCCCATTGCTTTGTCCATCTTCAGTTTTAAGAGTTCTTTCAGAACCCTTTCTTCTGTAAATGGGCTGGTATCAACTTTGTATCCAGAGTGTTTCTGCTGTTTGTTTTAGGTACCTCCCCCTCTTCCTTTGTAAATACAGAGTAAAAATATTTGTTTAGTATCTCTGCCTTTTCACAGTCACCCTCTGCCCCCCTCCCCTCCTTTATTAAGCCTCACTATCCCTCCCTTGGTCTTCCTTCGCTCCCTGATGTACCTATAAAAGGTTTTATCCCCCTTCTTAACTGAGTTGACTATCTTTTCCTCAGTTTGGGCCTTTGCTGTTCTGACTGCCTTCCAGCTTCCTTTGCTTTAACTGATACAGTTCTCTGTCCTGCTCCTTCTGTGATTCCTTGTACTTCATGAAAGCTTTCTTTTTCTCTTGAACCTTCACTGCCACTTCCTTTGAGAACCATAGTGGTTTCTTACATCGTTTAGTTTTGTTTATTTGCTTCACACAAAGGCTAGTTACCTCTGTGATGGCAGTTTTTATTATTCCCCATTGTTCTTCCACCCCTCCTTCCCGCCCATTTGCTAGTGCATTCCTTAGGCACTCACCCATTTTGGCAAAGTCAGCCTCCTAAAGTCCAGTACCTTTGCCTTTGTATAGCTTGACTCTATTGCTGTGTTTATTGTGAACCATACTGTTCGATGGTCGCTAGTTCCCAGATGGCTACCCACTTCATCTGTGATCCTCTCTTCATCTCCATTTGAGAGAACCAGGTCTAAGATTGCTCCCTCTCGAGTGGGCTCCAATACTAGTTGTCTAAGTCATGCCCCTGTAGGGCATCTAGAATAACCCCACTCTTGAAGTGGCTGCTGCAACTGCACTCCAGTTAACATCTGGCATATTCAGATCGCCCATCAGCAATATCTCCTTTTTCTGCCTTACTAAGTATACTTTCTATCATTTCCTTGTCCATTTCCTCCCCTGAAGAGGTCTGTATCTAACCCTGTGCAGATTGTGGTGCCATTGCGGTCTCAAATTTACCCACAGTGCTTCTTCTCCTCCCTGTTTTCCCTTTTGTTCTGCTGCTTTGATTCCTTCCCTTATGTAAAGAGCTCCTCCTCCTCCTCTATTACCCTCTCTGTCCCTCCTGTAGATAGTGTATCCTGGTATGTTTACGTCCCAGTCATGGTTTTGTGTGAACCATGTTTCTGTGACTGCCACGATATCCAGATGTTCCTCCTCCATCAAGGCCACTAATTCTGGAAGCTTGTTACTCAGACTACGGGCATTGGTACTCATTGCTTTCCATTTTTGATGGCTTTACCTTCAGTTGCAGCATCCCACTGACCTTTCTACCTTGGTCTTTTCTCATTTAGTACCCTGTTTTGTAGGGAGGCTGGGATTTTCCTGCTGCTTATCAGTGCCTCCCCTTGACTAGTTTAAAAGCTTGCCAATGAAGCATTTAAACCGATTGCTCAAAGACTTGTTCCTTCCTGGACAGATGCAGACCATCCTGCCAGTATAGGCTGGTGTCCTCAGGTGGAACCCCAGTCGCCAATGAAGCCAAACCCCTGTGTTCCACACCATTTTTTCAACCATTCATTAAACTGCATGGTGCAAAGTACCCTCGCCTCACTCATGCCATTGACAGGCAGCACCTCTGAGAAGGATACTGTGTGTGCTACTTGTCTTAGGCCCCTCCCCAGTTCTACAAAGTCCTTCTGCACTGCTCTAATCTATGGGACATATAATTGTAGAATTAAAGTTTGTTTTTGTGTCCGGCTATCAGCCCTCCCCAGTTAAGTAAGTCCTTTTTCCCCCCATTACAGATCTTAAAGGGATAAAGTGTTATTATTATTTGAAGTTGAGTGCATTGCCCCACATTAATTTTAATATGTGGGTTTTTTCAAAGCACATACAGAAGGAATTCCTCCCTGTCTCCCAGAGTGGATGACGTGCTTCAGAGGGGAGCTCTGAGAGAGGAGATAGCTGGGAATGCTCCTAGTGGGTCTCTCCCTCATTAAATGGAAATAATAAGAGAAAAGGAGCGGAGGCCTTGGGACATCAGTAGCTTGGGATGCCTGGAATGTCAGAGGAGAGTAGAGGGGAATTTTTCTCCTCCCTCTTCCCTCGGGTGGTAGACGCACCTTTTTGGATGTGTGCAGCATCCGGTCTTGAACCTACTAGACACCAGGGAAGCCTGGCAGAGATTTCTGCCACTAATCCCCCTGTAGGGGTAGTTCCTTCCATGAAGGCTCGCTCCTCGCAGGATAGAGGGCATATGTCTCAGCCCTCTCATTTTGGAAGTGCTATTGTAAATAGTTTACAGTTCATGTTATGTGTTTGTAGTATTTTGGTGCCTATTATACTCATGATACCTGATATGCATTTATTGAAAAGAAGAGATTTGTGGTTAGAAGACAAGGGATTTGAATTTATTATGAGGGTCCTTGGATTAAAGTATCAAATAGTAACACGGGGACACATCTGGAAATCCCTCGATTCAGCCTTATACAGGGGTCTTTATGAAAATGGCTAGGAATACACCTATAATAACTATATGCTCACATAATGTTAATGGACTCAATAGCCCAGTTAAACGGTACAAGGTTATAACCTCAACTAGAAGAGTAAAACCCACTTTTGTGTTTCTTCAGGAAATACATTTAGGTAAAGGAGAGCACTCAAAACTAACCAAATTTGGCTTTGGCACAGTGGTGGCGTCCACATACATACAGACAGGGAAAGAGAAAGGGAACAGCTATTTTATTCCCTAAATCTACTAGGCTTCACATGGCTGCTTCTTATGCAGATCCGGAGGGGTGTCTGGCCATAGCAGTAGGGAAATTGGAGGGACAGGAGATAACATTAGTCTCTTTATACATCCCACCAGGTTCAAACTCTGAGATGGTAAAGAAACTATTTTGGAAGATTGCTGAATTACATAAAGTGGTCTTAGTAATAGGTGGAGACCACAAAATGGCCACCTCTAATTTAGACACTTCGAATCCCCAGCCTCCCAGATGAAATGCAGCCCAAAGAGCTGCCCAGCTGTATTTTTCTGAGGCGCATTGGATAGACACCTGGAGGGCTTTAAACCTGAGCAAACAAGAATACACACACTACTCCGCACCTCATAAAGTATGCACGAGGATAGATTTTTTTCATATATCCAGAGAACACCTCTACAGGGTCACGGATTGTATATAAATACCCTCAGCGCTATCTGATCACCTGTTGTTAATTCTTAAACTAAATTAGGGGAAGGAATGAAAACAAACATTGTGGAGATTAAATAATTTTTTGTTAAATATAAGGGACTTTGGGGAGACGACCACTCAGAGAATCAGGAAAATCATCCAAGAAAACCGCACTCCAGGTATGTCGGAGGAGGTTTTGTGGGACACCCTTAAAACAGTGTTAAGGGGAGATATCATAAAATACGCTTCCCATTGTAAGAAACAGCAACAGGTTTGCCTAGATAAACTACACTCCCAGCTTAAAGATCTTCAGGCACAGCATGCAGTGGGAGACGAGGGTGCCCTTCCACTATTACATGCCACGAGGGAACGAATCCAACAGGTTATGGTTCTACGCACAGAGCACGCTTTACAATCTCTACGTCAGAGATTTCACGATGGGAGACCCAGGTTGGTCCGATTACTGGCTTATAGATTGAGGAAGCAACAGACACAACTGAACAAAGAACAAATCAGGAATCTGGCAAACGGAAGTATGGTCACTTCACCCTCACAGATTAATCAGGTCTTCCAGACATTTTATGAGAACTTACATACCCCTGAACAAGACACCAATCTAGAGGTTGGGGGCAATTTTCTGGCAGGTCTTAACCTACCAAAACTAAGGGAGGATCAGCAGTTAGTACTGACATGCCCGATCACAGAGGTGGAATTGGAAGGAGCAATCGCTAGGTTAAAATCCTTTAAGAACCCGGGCCCAGATGGTTAGATGGGAGAATTCTACAAAATATTTAAACAAGACTTACTCCCTGCTTTATTGAGGACATGTCAGGAGACCCGGTGGGGGAAGGAGCACCGGTTACATGTGGGTATGCATGTATTTCTAGTATTCTAAAACCCAGGAACGATACTTCTTGTTCTTCCTATAAACCAATTTCAGTTCTCAATATGGACTACAATCTGTTTGCCTCTATCCTGGCCAGGAGACTAGAGACCATGCTGCCGGATCTAACAGAACATGATCACACAGGATTTGTTATGGGTAGGCAGACTCAGGACAATATACAGAGGACCCTACATCTGCTTCATAGAGCCACCCGATTGGACACCCCTTTTCTACTTTTAAGTTTAGACACTGAGAAGGCATTTGACCGGGTGGCATGGCCCATTTTATATCTGGTTATGGGAAAGATGGGTATGCCACAGGACTTTGTACAGGTGAGTGCATTGCTCAATAGCAACTCGAGAGCATATATTGAAGCAAATGGAGCGGTTTCCACCCCAATCTTACTGAAAAGAGGTACTAGACAGGGATGCCCCCTGATCCCTCTCCTGTTCGCCCTATATCTGGAGCCATTGGTTCAGGCCATATGGCAAAATGAGAGGATCCAGGGTATGGAGGTGGGTACCGAGGCTCACAAGCTAGCGTTTTACACTGACGATTTGTTAATTTACATGAGAAATCCTGAAAACTCACTTCCTGCCCTATGGACCCTATTGGATAGGTTTGGTGAAATAGCAGGGTACATGATAAACCAGGGAAAGACAGAGGTTCTTAGAATAAACTATGACCCATTACCAAAGACAGACAGACTTCCCATTAAGATGGGAACTGAGACACTTAAAGTACCTAGGAATCCAAATCAGCCCCACACATACAGATTTGTTCGATTTGAATTACTCACCCCCTATTATTAAATATAAGCACAGAACTGGAGCGGTGGGGAGCCCTCCCACTGCCTTTAATTCAAAGAATTGAGGCAATAAGAATAGTGGTCCTCCCCAAATACTTTTATTTAGCACAGACTCTACCCATGCAGATCACAGAGGAGTGGTATAGAACAATAAACAGGAAAATATCTTAATTTATTTGGGCGGCTCAGAAACCAAGAATACGGCTCTCAATTCTGAGACTACCCAGGGCACAGGGAGGACTGGCCCTTCCAAATTTGAGTCTATACCACACAGCACCCGAATTAAGAACGGTCCTCTACTGGCTACATGGGGACTATTCAGCTAAATGGAAGGATTTGGAAAGATCAGAAGCAGACCTAGCAGACATAAACGAGACATTGCTGTCCTCACCTCCCAAAATAACACCAAAGAAAATGACAAACCCATATACAAGTAGTAACATACAAATGTGGCAGAGCATTTTAGCATCACGGGGCCTTCTGAACTGGAGATCACTACTATACTCCCTTCCCCACCTCTCCTCATTTATGCCTGCGAAGCTGGATGGGGGATACCGTAGATGGGAAAAATTAGGGTTACATTTGCTGTACCACTTCACCCCCCAAGGAGTTATACTTTCCCCTAACAGAACTAGTTCAAAAATATGGGATCTCCTATAAAAACAGATTCAGATTTTTTTCAGGTTAGGGATTTCTTAAAGGCTGAGAGGGCTGGAGAACAAACAGACCTCCCCACACTACGTATACTGGGGATCTTATCAGCTGCAATTATCTGGCAGTTCAAGAGGGGGATCCCACAAAAGACTCAATGTGAGTCATTAGCACCCACTGTTAGGACTTTCGGCTAGTGTCCAGGGTGTGATCAAGGGTAGAGTGCTGTTAAGTCACTAGCTTCCAGTTTTCTGAATGTGTCTGTCTTACAATTTGTCCCATATTATTAATACCAGTGCCCCTCATTTCCCTACATTTGAGTGTCTGTATATACAGGTTACTCACCTGTAACAGGAGTTCTAGGAGTGGTATATGTTGTTCATCCACACTTATTGGCAGGTTCCTATCCGCTTTAAATGTTGCTGGAAGGTCTTCAAGCTGGCTCCTCCCACCCACTCAGGTGGTAAAACTCTCGTCTCTGCCTCATGACGACAGATCTAGCCCGATGGAAGCCAGGTTGTGCGTCAAAGCTGGGGAGGTCGGGTGGGTCGTGTGGATGAACAACATATACCACTCCTAGAACTCCTGTTACAGGTGAGTAACCCGTATTTCTAGGGACATGGATATGTTGTTCAATCCACACTTATTGGCAGACTCCTAGCAGTTCTCTGGGAGGAGGGAGGCAAGGCGCGCACCCCCTACTTAGGGAATAAGGACTGGAGAACCGAGGTCTCAAAACCAGTATCCCGGCGTGACTCAAGGTCAATGTGGTAGTGGGTAATGGAAGGTGTGTGCTGACTTCCAGGTAGCAGCCCTGCAGATTTCCTGGATAGGGACATCCCTGGAAGCAGCCACCCGAAGCAGCGGTATGGTGGGTAGAATGAGCTCTTATCCCTTTGGGAGGCTCCATGCCCACCAACCTATAGCAGAGATCTATGCAGGAGGTGACCCACCTGCCTATAATCCGCTTGACTGCAGGTCTGCCAGGTGCGGCTTCATGGTAGGTGACAAACAGCTGGCGAACCCCCCGAACTTCAGCCGACCGCTCCTTGTAATAAGAGAGCGCTCTTCTAGGGCCCAGAGTATGGAGCCTATATTTGGCCTCCGAGGTGTGCTTGGGGTAGAACACCGGCAGAGTCAACATCTGGTTAAGGTGAAACTCCGACAACACCTTCGGAAGGAATTTCGGGGTGGGGGCGAAGGACAGCCTTGTCCCTGTGGAAGACCAGATAAGGAGACTCAATGGAAAGCACCTGGAGTGCTCCCATCCTTCTGGCTGACGTAATAGCCACCAAGAAGGCGGTCTTCCACGACAGGTGAGAGATGTCACACCTATGCATCGGTTCGAATGGCTTGCCCATAAGCTTAGCCAATACCAGCAGTACATCCCATGGAGGTGGAGGTTCTCGCACCAGAGGAGATATGCGATCAAGGCCTTTGAAAAAGCGGGCCGACTACCTTCTCCTGCACCACCGACTGCTTCCTGGCCCACGCCCGGTAAACAGAGATGGCTGCCAGGTGCACCTCAAGGGTCGTTGACCGAAGCCCTAGCTGAGAAAGGGACCATAGGTAGTCCAGAATGCTGGCCAAGGAACAGGAGGAAGGGTCCAACCCCTTATCCTGACACAAAATGGAGAATCTCTTCCATTTGCAGGCATAGCATTTTTCTGGTCGACTCCTTACAGGATGCCTCAACAACATTGAGGACCTTGCTGGAAAGACCCAAGGCCTGGAACTCTAGCTGCTCAGGAACCAGGCCATCAGGTGCATGGATTGAAGGTCCAGGTGGAATACCTTCCCCTGGTTAACTGAGATCAGGTCTGGGCGGGCTGGAAGCCATCTCGGAAGCCTGGAGCTGAGGCTGAGGAGATCTGGATACCAGAACTGACGGGGCTAGTCTGGGGCTACCAGAATCACCTGCGCCTTGTTCCTCCTCGCCTTGAGAAGCACTCTGTGGATCAAAAGAATTGGGGGAAAGGTGTAGAAGAGGCCCAGGGTCCATGGCTTCGAGAAGGCATCCCCCTGCAGCGAGCCCTGCTGAGGGGGCGGGCATGAAACAGCCTCAGCTTTGCATTCTCCTTGGAGGCAAACAGGTCCATCTGAGGTGTGCCCCAGTGGAAGAACAGATCGTGTAGTACCTCCAGCAGGAAAGACCACTCGAGAAATGCAGCATCTATCTGTCTAAGGGCATCGGCCAGAGTGTTGGAGGCTTCCGACACATGAACGGCTAGGAGATCCGCCTCCAGTCTGCCCAAGAGACACCAAGTGCAGAGAGCTTCCTTGCACAAAGGCAAGATACGTGTCCCGCCCTGGCGGTTTAGGTAGTACATGGTTGTGGTGTTGTCCGTCTGGACCTGGACCAGTTGACCCCATACAAATGGAGCAAAGGCGGTGAGGGCTAGTCAGACCACTTGAAGCTCCAGCAGGTTGATGTAGCATCGAGACTCCTGGGGGGACCAGAGGCCGTGCGCTCTGAGCGCCCCCAGATGGGCACTCCAACCCATCAGAGAGGCGTCGGTCTTTAGAGTGACTGTCGGCTCTGGGCGGACAAACAGGATACCCTCCTGCAGATGAGCGGGAACGATCCACCACTGGCGAGCATTCCCCATCTCCTGCGTCACTGTCACTGGCTGGTCCAGAGGACTGGAGCACTGTGACCACTGGGGGGCCAGTCCCCACTGCAGGGGACGCATGTGCCAGAGGGTCCAACGGACCACATTGGTGCAGGCCACCATGAGGCCCAGGAGGCGCAGGAAGTCCCGGGCAGGGCGCAACTGCCCAACCAGAAATGATTGGGCAAAGGAGGAAAAAACCTCTGCCCTGTCCACCGGGAGCTGTGCTCTGGCTCAAAGAGAGTCGAGCTCTGCCCCGATGAACTGAATCACCTGCATTGGCACGAGTTCTGATTTGGCCTCGTTGATGAGGAGGCCAATCTGAGAGCAGACCTGAAGGTCCAGATCCCTGGACCACTCCACCTCCAACCTGGAGGAGGCTGCAATCAGCCAGTCATCCAGGTAAGGGTACACCCAGACCCTTTGGCACCGCAGGAATGCTGTCACCACTGCCATGCATTTGGTGAAGACCCTGGGAGCTTGAGAGAGGCTGAAGGGCTGGCCGAGAACTCGTAAAGGGATCCCTCCGCTCTGAAGCACAGGAATTGCTGCTGGGACGGATGGATTGGGATGTGAAAGAACGCGTCTTGAAGGTCCAGAGAACAGAACCACACACCTCCTTCCAAGGATGGGATGATCTGAGCCAGAGTGACCATCCTGAAGGTTTGAGACCTTAGGAACCTGTTCAGATCGTGGAGGTCTAAAATGGGGCACCAGCCCCCCATCCATTTTGGGACCAGGAAGTACCTGGACACAAACCCTAGGTCTGAAGGAGGATCTGCCACCTCCCTGATCACCTCCTTCTGGAGGAGCAGGGCAATGTCGGCTCGACGGGCCAACAGAGAGGCTGCACACCCCGTAGCCCCCCGTGAGGCGACGGCTCGATAGGGTGGGGACTGCTCGAATTCCAGAGGCGGACCCTTTCCTACCACTTCCAACACCCAGCGGTCCGTGATATCGGACCAGGCAGAAATGAAATGGTGGAGCCGTCCCCCCATGGGGGAACCCAGGGAGGAGTGATGAGGTTGGGGGCGACACCCCTTAACCCGTCACTGGGCAGGCTTGGAAGAAGGACTGGCCAAGGAGCCTCCCGGACCTTTCCCTCCCGGCCTCCTGTTGGAGGAAGTGGCAGGCTTGGCTTTGGGGTGCCAAGTGCGAGCCTGCTGGCCCTGATGCTGGTGTTGCTGGGCCGGACGTGCTGCAGGGGCTGAAGGACAAAAGGGCTTACGCTGCTGCTGGCGGCCTTTGTCTTTCTGGGCAGACGTGACCGAGTTCAAGGCGGCATTGGACTTCTTGATACGTTGAAGATGCCCCTCAACCCTGGGACCGAACAAGTCGGTACCCAGGAAGGGAACGTCTGCCAGCTTGTGCTGGGTATCTGCCGTGAAAGTGGAGATCCGCAGCCAAGTTCTGTGGCGCATGGCCACTGTGGCCGCTACTGACCAGGCACACAAATCAGTGATGTCCAGGGAGGTCTGGAGCTGTTTGGCCACCGTCCTTCCCTGATCCCGCACCTTCTTGACCGTAGTTTGGAGGTCTGCTGGGAGATGAGGAATCACCTCATCCAGGGAGCCCAAAAGGGCATGTGAAAAGTGTGCCATCAGGACGGCCGAGCTGGCCTGATGAAGGCCTAGGGAGGAAGCGGTGTAACTTTCCGCCCAGAGTAGTCCAGCTTCTTGGACTCCTTGTCGGGAGGCTTGTCCACGTCCCGAGCATTCCCGGAATGCCGGAAAATGCTATCGGTCATGAGCCCCTCTGCAGAGGGGTGCTCCGAGAAACCGGAGAGTGAACCGGTGGGGACAGCATACTTCCAAGCCATCCTGGCCAAAGGTGCTGGACAAGAAGCTGGCCGCTGCCATAGCTCCAGGGCCGGGCCAACAATGGCTTCGGCCACCGGGAAGGCCTCCGTGGGGGAATCCCCTCGGTCCACTATCTCCATGAGGGGATACTTGGCCCACTTTGAAATGGGTTCCAGCTTTATCCCGGTGGATTCTGAGATGAGCCGAAGCATTCCCAAAAACGAGGATGGACTCTCGTCCACTGACTGACCCCCGGTGGACTCCAAGTCAAGCGGCCTGGAGAACAAGGAGGAGTCATCATCAGACTCCGAGGAGTCTGCGAACAGCAGCCGAGTGCCTGAGCCACCCTCCACCTGTCGAGGTCGATCGGGAGTGAGGGTGACTGACAAGCGATGGGGTAAGCCCTGACCCGACCGAGAATCCTTGGTCAGGGCCCCAAATTTTGGTTGTGGAGGTGGGGGTTCCACCACAATGGGTGGCACAGCCAGTTTCGGACGAACAGCCGGTGCCAGCTTCCGCTCCTCGACCACTGCGAAGGGTTGTTTCGGCTGCTCTGGTGACAGACACTTAATGGCCGGGGAAGACGACGAAGTTGGCCTATTCCCAGTCAA